>OZ012544.1:40506026-41756026 GCA_963935595.1 Schoenobius gigantellus | reverse complement strand
CACCGTACCGTACAGATTACACTGAAGTCGCTGCACACTAGTGTACACAGAGTTTCATGTAAACATCTTACACCAGATTAGTTCCAAAATTGAGTAGGGCAGTGTCAATATGGAACGTGTGTGTGAACGTCGGTGACGGTCTGGACTCGCCACTGGCCCTCTAATCGGAAGGTCAGTGCCTCGATTCTGCCATGTACCGATGTGTTTTGCAACCTGCATACATCTGCGGAGAAATTCTAAGGTGTATGTGAAGTCGACCAATCCGCACTGGGTCAGCGTGGTTGACCAAGGCCTAATCACCCTAACATAGGGTAGGCTCGAGCCCCTCGGTGGGGACGTATGTGAGCTGTGATGATGATAATGATGAGTGTCAATATAACTACTACGGAGTCGAAGATGAGCGGCGTAAATGACGTTTATATGTGACACGCTCAGTCCGTCGGGCTCAGTCCGGTGCAACATCGAATACCAATACATAATATGTCGAAGTCGACAGACCAAACGAACGTCCATTTGACCGAATTTAATTAGTCTAATATTCATTTCCTTGTCATCGGACATTTTAATATAGAACAATAATAATGAGTCGAATATGACGCACCTTTCCGAGTCGATGATTCGATTCCGTGAGTGATGTCGAATCCATCCAATCCATCGACTCCCCGTAGTAACTTCGGCGTAAATGGGCCACTCAATTGTGTAACAATAATCTATCTCTATCGCTTTTGATTTTGATAGTCAAAGTGAATCCATTGATATTTTTTATCAGACGATCGACACAGAGTCTTGTTATGATGCCGCAATGTTCGGCAAATTGGTCAAAAGTTGTGCTTTTGCTGGCTTGGGTTGTATACAGAGTGTAAAAAGACCGGTACCGAAGCCGAAACCCACGTATTACTCCTATCATCACTATAGTTTTTGTCTTCTAGACCATGGTTGTGAAACTAATAGTTGCCGAGATATTCAAGATTAAAGTTACAATTTTTTTTCGAGATTTTTATGCAAACCTGTTCGAAATGTATTTTGATAATTTTCGTCCAAAGAAACATCTACGAAAAAATATGTATTTCTTAACAGAATCGAGTTTTTAATTTACAATGCGCAATGTATTTTGCACCGAAAGCTGCTGGACTGACTCACTAACACCGACGCGATATCCGGACGCGCAAGCCAGGCGCGGGCACGCGTTGTCGTTGTTTTTTTAGTATTCATTGTCGTTGTTTTTTTAAGCCTAAAAATTAATTCCGTTTCACATCATTGATTTTGCGTTATATTGCTTTATTTAGTGGTCTGAATGCGTAGACGCGGGCTTCGGTATACGTCTTTTTACACTCTGTATATTGGTCTTGATACAATTACTATTAATATCTAAGTAGGTACCAGTAGTTCACAATATGCGTATGCGCAACCGACTCTGTGCAACCAATCGAAAGAATATAAGTAGTCGATAACAGAATTCGATACCTGTCGGATAAGAGAATTCGATATCGGAGTCGGATTTAGTGATTCGAATAACTTTCAACTAATGTTGTTTCACACGTGCATAGTGTTCTTTCATTGAAATACTAAGTTGTACCTACTTAATTTTTTTTTTAAATTCATTTGTTTTTTAGGGAATTCTTGTAACATGTTATAGATTTTCGATACTCTTAACAACTTTATTACTATCGATCGTAAATAAGCAGAATGTACATACATTTTGAGAAAAAGACATTAATACGAGTATGATGCGCTGACACGCCAACGTACAATATTCGTATGGGGCGACGACGGGCGCGCTGGAAAAATTAGAGTTCGTGTAAATGCAGCCTTACTCATAATTTTATTTGTTACACATTTTTTACTCATAATGCGAAAACAGAGACTTGTGAAGGCGACGTGATCCACTTACTGTCAATGATAATTAATTAAATCTACGCGATGGACGGTCTATGTAAATTATTTTTAATGACGTATAAAGACCTAAACGAGTAAAGAAAGAAGAAACAACGGTAAAGGATCCTGTACCTGGTTATCGCATAAAATGGGCCAAATGCCGGATTTTTAACGCCTTATTTTCGAAATGTCTCGTATTGTGACGTCATTGCTAGCCTGTTTAGTCATTACAATTTTTCGAATCAGGGGATAGAAGGTACCTATCCCCTGAATATATTATGCATAACATTTTATTCTTTATCATAAACTATCGCTAGTAGTACTACATTTACCATTTAAATACCAAACAAGCAAGCATCAAGCATCTGATATACCTGCTGAGTATATGGCTTATTTGCAGACCAACTAATAGTAAAAAAGAAGTCTGAGCTATTGAAATCGTATCCTTTTTGCGTTTTATTCCGTAAACGTTCGCATTAAGCGCGCGGTCAATCGAGCGAGTCATTAGCTGTAATGGGATCTAATTTCTATGCCCTATCGCGGCCGGTCCTGTGTGCCGACTTAAGAAAGAGCCGTGAGTTGCTAAGTAAGCTGGTAAGAAAAAATAACTATCAAGTCGCCTTTTCGTTCGTCGACAAATCAGAATCTACTTAAGATTTTGAATAAAGAGTACAGTCACTAGGCGTGTAACTGTAGCGATAGAATTGTTATGTAAACATGAAACAGTAACTAGTTGTAGCGATACAGTCGCGATTTATACGTGATGCAAACGCGATACAGTAGCTGGCCGTCTAGCTGCAGCGATGCAAACGCGATACAGTAGCTGGCCGTCTTGCTGCAGCAATACAGTCGCGATCCAAACGCGATACAGTAGCTGGCCGTCTAGCTAAGGCTATACAGTATATAGCCATCTAGCTGCAGCGATATAGTAGTTGGCCGTCTAACTGCAGCGATATAATAGCTGGCCGTCTAGTTGCAGCGATACAGTCATAACCCAAACGCGACACAGTAGCTGGATGACTAGCTGCAGCGATTCAGTAGCTGGCCGTCTATCTGCAGCGCTACAGTCGCTACCCAAACGCGATACAGTAGCTGGATGTCTAGCTGTAGCGATACAGTCGCTACCCAAACGTGATACAGTAGCAGGATATCTAGATGCAGCAATACAGTAGCTGGCCGTCCAGCTGCAGCGATACAAGTCACAACCCAAACGCGATACACCAGTTGGATAAGCTGCAGTGATACAGTCGAGATTCAAACACGATACAGTAGATGTGTCTAGCTGCAGCGATACAGTGTGTAGCGATGCACACGAATTTGATCGTAGATGTATAAAGATCGTAGATGTATATTAATTTAAAAGCAGGAGCCATATTTTGTGTCTTTGTTCGGAGAAGTAAACTGGACAACTTTTACTATGGGACCAATTTTAAATTCACGATTATTATTTCAAGATTAGCCCCATACAAAAGCTATTCAGTTTGATTGACTGAACAAGCACACGAAATTTGGCTTCTGCCACAGTAAGTACCTATATTGTATAGCGTGACTGTAAAGCTGTAAAAAGTCTTATTGGTTCAATCACTTAATTTCTTTGAAGTCATGACGAAAATTATTGATTTTGTATATATTTTATATTTATTATTTAGGCTGGATATTATTAGTTTTCCGAAAAATTTTAGAAAACAAGTTAAAGAAGTTTTTTGTGATTATCGTCATGAGTTACCTATTCAGCAAGGATTTTCTCGTTTTAATATGGTCGAATTCTATTAGCTATTTACGGCGCCGTTCTTATCATATCACACCTCTATAATTATAGCTTTCATTAAAAAACTCGAGACTCGTAAGAACCTATACAGCTAATGGGGTTTCATGGCGTTCTATTTTACCGCCAAAGATAATGACACTTTCATTGCATCGAGCAAAGTTTTCGCATTAACTTTATTGCAAGACAACATCGATTTTAATAAAGTTCACTTTCGATCCTTGCTGTTCGAATCAAGAATCAAGACCAAATTAAACGCTTGATTAAGTTTTATGTCTCGAAGGTGAATAGTTACCCATTTCAATGTGTAAGGACTGGGGTATAAAAGCTTTCGGCAGGTATTCTCTGGAAGCGTTTTGTGTTGTTTATATCAACGGGAAATTATATTATGAATTTCTTCGAGTGTGCATGTCGCCGCCGATTGGTAAGCTTCCGACTTCCTCTTCTCGGGTATAATGAGTTCACTTTTAATTATTCGGGGGCCATCCAAAATTACATTACACGGGGTGGAGATGGTCGAATTGTAACATTGAGTGACAAGAAGTGGGAGGGGCCATAAGCTTTGTGACGTCACATTTCTAAAATATACAATCGAAATCTTATACTCGATATAGTTTATTTATAAATGTATTTGGTATGAGAGATTTTTAAAGTTGTGACATGCGAAATTGTTAAATCCGAGCGGGCGAAGTCGCCGGATAGAATCTAGTATTTATTTTATATAAAACTACCTATTGTTCAAATATAAAAGTCTGAAACGTTTCCACGCACATTCCCATCAAATTATTCTAATAGGAACGGTCCGTCCGTTCCCCGAAGATGCGTGGGCGCCGACGCGCACGTGACAGCGCGCATAATGACGCCGCCCGTCCCGCCGCGGTTTTTGTTTGCGCGTTCAATGGATGTTTGTACGTTTTTATAGCTTTATAAGGCACGTTTAGTTGCAGTATAATTATGAATGTTAAAAAGTCTGTAAAACATTGCGGACGTGCGGTAAAAAAACATAGCTGTTAATTAGAGTAACCGTTTCGCATTTGGATTAAGTTCTTCTTTTGCGAGTTGTGAGCAGTGTACACCTGTACAGTGAAGTGTTCTCTGGTAGGGCCCACATAAGGTTGGCCTGCGCTATCGCCGGCACCCCCCTGTGGGAGCTAGTGGCGCACGTACTGGCAGCGGCCTATCGTGTGCGGGTTGATGTGAGGGAGGGGACCCGCAGGATGGCTCCAAGAGAGCAGGTCGCAGCCCTGGAAGGGGCACGAGAAGAAATGTTCCGCCTATGGCAAGAGAGCCTGGGTGAGCCGGCCTCCGGAACTCTTTGGAGAACCGTTGAGGCGTTGCTCCCCGTGCTGAAACCATGGGCGGAAAGGAAGCATGGGTCGCTCACGTACCATCTGGTACAGATCATTAGTGGTCACGGCTGCTTTGGCCGTTATCTGCACCGGATTGGGCGTGAGCCGACCGCTAAGTGTCACCACTATGGCGCTGCGGAAGACTCAGCACAGCACACACTCGAAGGGTGTACTGCATTTTCCTCGCAGCGCAACAGTCTGGTTTTGAGTGTTGGCCCTGACCTTTCTCTCCCATCTCTTATCTCGAAAATGGTCGAGAGCGAGGAGGCCTAGGATGCAGCAAGCTCCTTCTGTGTGGAGGTCATCACACAGAAGGAGGCAGCAGAAAGGGCTAGAGAAGACGACCCAGCGGCAGATCCGTGCCGCTGCAGAAGGACGGGGCGGAGGAGGTGGCAGTTCGCCCGCCTTCTTCCTCCTGACGGTGACCAGCGGGACGCGGGCCTGGGAAAACCGAGTCCTGTATTGCACAGGTCACCGCCAGTCGTCGTTGCTCCTAATGCCCAGGGGTATCGCTGGCCTCCCCATCGCAGGGAGGCGAGAGGGGCTAGGCGAGGGGAGCAGACGCTGACGAGGTCATGGAAGTGTCCGAAAGGGTTCCCATGGCCTTGTTCGGCGACGGGGCGTCCCTCCCCGACATATCCTTATCGTCTGATGACGGGGAGGATGCGGCGGTGATAGACGTTCTTGTGCCAAGGCATTTATGAGGGACATTGTTGGGTTTTAGTCGGTAGGTCGTGGTTTCTGGCTGGCACTCTGCCCCCAGGGGCCGCGGAGAATCCGACATAACCTCGCGTTTTCCCAAGCGCGAGATATGCGTAACGCATTTCCCAACGTAAAAAAAAGAAAAACGGTCCACATAAGGTGGACTGAAATTCCACACGATGTTACCACTTAAGCGGCTGAAATCGTGCAGCATAGGATCGGCTTGGAAATCCTTGGAACATGCCTATAAGTACATGTCTGCTTAGTAAAATTTAACAAAATTTTATGTTTCTTCGCAAAAGTAATCAAAAATATAATATATTGGATCGCTTAATGTGTTACTTACTAAGCGCATTTAGTTGATTTTTTGAATGATGAAGAAAAGATTAACTAAAACGGATCAACAAAAGCTATACATACGAGTTAATAAAACAGCTTCTGTTTGCTGTCCATATCAGTTTCTCAGTAGTCGAACAGTAGGTGATGAACGACAAAAGAATGAGTCACTCAGTTAAAAATGACCTCATGCGGGCAAACGTCTCCTGATTCGCAATTTTCTTCGGAGGCGATTCCAATTGGCTATGCAGGACACGCGAAGCAGCACTCTTCACCAGCAAGCTAAAAAGCCGTTTCGACTTTGAATTTGCAAGAA
Organism: Schoenobius gigantellus; assembly: GCA_963935595.1. Classification (NCBI taxonomy): domain Eukaryota; kingdom Metazoa; phylum Arthropoda; class Insecta; order Lepidoptera; family Crambidae; genus Schoenobius; species Schoenobius gigantellus. The sequence goes on along the minus strand of OZ012544.1, from coordinate 41,749,683 downwards.
TCTTTTGACTCATTCATGTGTAAACGACACGACTGGTAATTTTCACAAAAATCTATGACACTGTAAATGCTGTGATATTAAACATTTTAAAATATGTTTTTCAATGTCGTTATAAATTTTACACATGATAAATCGATAGAATATGTATCAATATAACATCATACTAATAATATTTTGGCAAATCTATATATAATTATATTTCTTTGCATTATTTAAAATTCTCCGTAACATATTTTTCCTATAGACCATCCATCCTTCAGACCTCCGTCAGGGGCAACCAGATGGGCGAAGACTTAGGGCGCCATGGAGAGAAACCGACGGGCAATTCTATTCCCTTAAGTTCTTCGACACATTTGGCCGGTCCTGAAGGCCCAATCATCTTAGGAATCTCGAGAGTATACTCAGTAATGCTAGTCTTTTTGCGAGGGCAAGGCGCTAAATGAGATGGGCGAAAAAATCCAGGTTCTTGAAATAGAAACATAATACGGATATCTTAATTTTAATACTTCTCAACGCCCATACACTTTATTATAAAGGTACCAGCTGTGCCCGCGAACTACGGTTTCACCAGTAAAAATACTATATCGCTAAGGGTGAAAATTTAGGGTGATAATTGTTTTTTGATACCAAATCATTTTGTGCAAAAAATCTGGAGAGGGCCACCCTTATCACCCGAGGGTATAAAAAATAGCTTACGGCCTAATTTTAAGACCTACCAAATACACACAAAAATTTTTATGAAAATCGGTCAAGCCGTATCGGAGTAGGAGTTCGATAACAAACACTGACACGAGATTTTTATACATTAGACAGAAGAAGAAGAAGATAATAAATCGATTCAGCGTGAAAAGTTAATTTATATAAAATCTGCAGTCAATATAGTTGAGGAATTTCGAATAGTCTGACATGTGATGAGGATTTTACTGCTTTTGCAGAAGCAAAGTGTAAGGATATAAGTTGAGCGAAAGGAACGAGAGTTTGGGAGAACCCCAGTATTAGTCAATAATAATTAGTATGCTTTTGATAATAATATGTTTTTCTCTTAAAATTTCTATAGATAACTGAAACTTTTATTATTTGACAAAATGTTCAATGTGTGCAGTTGATTATGTAACAAATGGTTATATATAAGTATCTATTAATTATTGATTGGAATTATACATACGGTTTAGTACAATGGACCAGACATATTTATCCAAAATATGTCTAATCCATTGTAATAAACCGTCGTGTCTATCATGGTTCGGTCCAGGTATATTTTCGTATTCTTGTCTAAAAAAAATTGATATAAGTATGGTTGGTTTATATTTGTAATAGGGTAGTTTTTTACCAACTAGCTTATATTATGAAATGTCTTCCGTAGCTCTTTTATAGGAACTTACAGTCTCCACTAGTGTTGCCCAAATGCAAGAACAAGACGAGACTTAGCCAGTCTTGGTCTTGGTCTTGCGCCAATACACCTGGTCTTGGTCTTGGTCTTGGTCTTGCGCTCCCAGTCTTGGTCTTGGTCTTGGTCTTGCAGCAAGAGTCTTGCAAGTCTTGCAATTACCTATTAGTCTATTACTATTTATTAAAGTTTACTTTAAATCTTAGAAAAACGTATTAGAATTGGAACATTGTGAGCTTGAATTAACATAGCCATAGTAAAGATCAAGCAGATTAATAAATAACTGAAGATTTGATAAGAAATTCGAAAAATCAACTGACCTATATGTCGTTTTCCATGGAAGTAACTGTTTCTTAATAAACATTTATGATTTATAAGCTTACATTTGCTAAAACATGTAAAAAAACAAATTAATTACAATAACTTGACTGTATTTTAAAGAACAATACTTATCTGTCTACAAAGAGATTGAACCCTCAACTTATAAGAAATTTAATAAAAGAGTTTTACGATTTATCATTTATTTGAATAAAAAATAAAATACAACACAAATCAACAGCTTTATCATTAGGTTATGATACTTTATATCAATTCTTTTGACCAAGAATTAATACAAAGTAACCATCTGGCTGACTCATCACTTAACCTATTTCTATGTTTTCTAATTACTAATGATGCTTTTGAAAATAACCTCTCAGCAGGTACTGAAGTTGCAGGTATTGAGAGAAAATCACGGGCCATTTTCGATAAAATTGGATACTCTGTCTCATGCGTCCTCCACCGATCTAAAATGTCTTCCGAGCTGGCAGTTCTTGGTTTTCTCAGGTACTCCTCCAACTCGTCTATCACTAAGCCTTGAAGACAAGATCCAGATGACGTCGAGGGACATTCATAGAGTTTATCAAAGTCTATTACGTCTTCATCTTCATCACATACTTTATTTTCTTTTTCTGGTAATTCCAGAGATTTGTTCAGTGAGTGTAGACTTTTATATTCTTCATAAAGTTCATTGAACTTGCGCAGACTTTCTGTTTTAAGTTGCTTCCCCCACATTGTCAGGTCAAAAGTCTGAGCCTTATGCCTTGGGTCTAAAATTAAAGAAGTACAATAAATCCAGTTGCTCTTCTTGTAATGTTTAAGCATTTTGTCTCGAGCTGCTTGGAAAGCTAGAATGAGCCTTTCATCCACTTCAGATCGATTAGGTTTCTCATCTAACTGTTTTACCATGGATTCAATTTTATCTAGCAAGAGATTGAATGATACAATGACTAGCGGTAATGTAACATATTTGTCTCCACCAAGTTTTGTACTTAAAAGTTTAAAGTTTATTAGAAATTTATGTAATTTTTCGAGTACCTGCCATTCATTAGCTGTGATTTGAAAATCATTTAATTCGGTGACAGAACTGCACAATATGTCAATGCCCGCTCTCACTTTTAAACCAAATCCAATCATATCATGTGTGGAATTCCATCTCGTTGGACAGTCAAGAATGGCATTTAGATTTGATGGCACGCCAGCTGCTTCACAAGCAGACTGAAACTTCTTCTTCACTATCTCACTTCTTTTTATTTTACTGGAAATACTGCGTAACTTTGTTACAGATGTACGCGAGTCAGCAATATTTGGTGCAGATTCTTCATCTTCCTCATCCTCAGTTTCGTCTGCATAGTCTTCGTACTGCTGATCTTGCGCGTTAGTGTCAGACTCACAGTGTAATGCTAAGGTCTTTAATAAATCTTGTACACCAAGGTTTAAAATGTGAGCAAAGCACCGGAAATGTTGATTGTCTGAATCAAAGTGTGGCGGCAGCTGTTTGCCCAGTTCATACATAAATTTGGTATTTGCAGTTGCGTTGTCGACCGTGATACCTTGTAATTTATCAATTATGCCATATTCCAATAAACATTCATGGAAAATCGTTGCAATATCTTCCCCAGTATGTCGACCGCGTGATGGTATAAAATCAAGAACTACAGATTGATACTTCCATGCGTTGTCTATATAATGAATAGTAACCCCGTAGTAACTCCTACCAGCAATTGACGTCCACCCATCAATGGTAAAAGACATTTTAGATGATAATTGTTGAAGTCGTTCCTTGAGATTCAATTGGAGCTCTTCAAATCGCTCTTTGACTTTCCTTCTAAGTGTAGACCTTTTAGGAAACACCATATTAGGGCAAATACGTCGAAAATATACTTGTGTAGCTTCGTCATCGAAAAATGAGAAGGGAAGATATTTTTTCACCACCCAATCAACTGTAGCTGTCGTGATGTTGTCACTGCTGTTTTCCGACTGAAGCAAAACAATAAATCTTGTGTTATTATTTAAAACATACTAGGTTTGAGCGTATAAGAGGAGGAGGTTTGTTGTTGTTAAATCGAGAAAATCGTTAAATTGATATTTGTTATATTAAGGTTGCACTGTACTGTAATTTACCAAAATAAAGTACTTAGTTGTTACTGGCCGATTAAATGAAAATATGGGTGTTTATAAAAAATATTTAAGACGATAATTACATACTTAATATGTCGCACCCCTAGATGAAAACACCACTAACTCAAAAATACTTACGTAAGTTAATGGCGTTTTTGAAAGTATCGCATGAATAGCTACGCGGAGTTAAAATTCTTTTAACTGTTAAAAAAATATTCTTACCTGTCCACTTCTTCCAGCGGTTACTAAAAAGCTTGTGATATCTCCACTTAATTTTGGTTTAACAGGAAGAAATATTTCTGATTCCTTTTTGTGGAAAGATATTAGATGTTTCCTTAAGCCTGAAGTGTTTCTGTTCTTCATTTTTATTTCAATCTTTTTATGTTGGCACAATTTACAGAAGGCAGTTTGGGATGCATGAATTATTTCGAAAAACTCCTCAAATTTGCTTTTGGGTCTTTTAGATCTGTGACTCAAACTCTCGTTACTCGGACTAGAATAATTTGAATCTTCGTCACTCATATTAAATTGTACACGTGATACGTTTTTAGAAAACAACGAGAATTAGTAAAAACAATTATTAAGTTAGACTCGAAGCACAGCTCAATTGGAAATGACTGGAATTAAAATAATTCCTTTATTTATAGTACGCAAATAGTGTCAAATGTTATGATTTCGGCGTGGCGGCAACGATTGTTTTAGATTTCAAAAGAAGCCGCCGGCGCGTGTATCATAACCATGTACTTCCGAAAAGCGGCAAATTTCTTTGAGAAGTAAGTACAAAACCTTTGATGCCGCATTATCAAAGTGCCGATGGTTAAAACATAACTATGCATGCACTCAGTTTGATTTTAATAGATATTTTTTTATTCGCTATGTTTATGGTATTAGTCGTAATGCGCATAGGTCCAGTTTTTCATATTCTTTGATACAGTTTTTTGCGTCTCATAGAATTCCTAAGCGTACCTACCTATACACCGAACTGTTACACCTAACTACTCAGTGAAATAGCGCTAAGTCCTAGCTGCAAGACGCAAGAGTCTTGCAGGCTATGTCTTGTTCTTGCTCAAGTCTTGCACGGTCAGTCTTGGTCTTGGTCTTGCTAAAAATACGCGGTCTTGTTCTTGGTCTTGGTCTTGCAAAAACGCAAGAACAAGACCAAGACTGCAAGACCAAGACTGAATTTGGGCAACACTAGTCTCCACGTTCAAAGCCCATTTTGACAGCTGTCATCCCATCCCCATAGTTGATTTGTCAATTTTGACAGATAAACCATAGGGATGACAGCTATCAAAACTTAGAACGTTGTGTCGTTTCGCGGCGATTCATCGCTGCCTGTTTGTCTAATGTTTGTGCTATTTATGTCGGCAATTTAATTGCACCTTTGTACGCCAAGTAATAGGTTTTTTATGGAAACGAATTAGAGTACCTACCGCCATCACCGACGTTATGTAAGTTGGGTTCTCCTCAGTTTTTGGGAAACGTAAAATTACGCAGCTGTCAATGAACCTGTGTGTGAGTGGATTCAATGTGCACGCGCAGCATGATTGCCATACACCTGCGACGTGCGTGACTAGATTACTGTTAGCTTCGCTTCGTCATTTTTATGTTTCTTGTCATAAGTCGTACAGTTGTGATTTATATCACGTTGTGATTTTACTGTTTTCTGCTTTCTTGGAACAAATTACATTTATTAGAGTACCTATATTTCGTACTTGTCGTCGCGAGCACGCGCGTGCTGTCAGTGATGAGAAATCGAAGCACAAAGTGTTTTTATTATATTCAAAGATGGGCTACACAGTTGAGAGCATTTATAAAGAAAGTTTGTCACAGACGCCATCATTATGTTATCTATTAACATTTCTATATTCATTTATGTGTTTGTGTTCACATTTGATAAATTACAACTAGAATTGAGGACACGTTGTGAACAAGAATCTAATTAACTTAGGTGCTATTATAGCACAGTTTGACAAGGTATAGTTAAACTGTGGCTATACTCGTAGCTATCATCATCAACGCAGCAATATGAGATGTTTTGTGTTATACCTATTTAGTTCTTCTTGTACACCAGCATAACACATATTTGAATATTTACACAGTAGATGTTTGTATGTAGGACATGTTAACATGTGTGTCTCATTGATATATGCATTTCTAGATGAAGTGACAGTGATAAAATTTCGAAAATATTACAGATTTCAAATTTTGTTACATGCTTGAAATCTTCATCTCTGACCTTCAGAATTCCATCGACATGTATAAGTCTGGACAACTTAAACAATAAAACAACAATAAATAAAATCAAGAAAGATTATAATTGAGTTATTCTTAACAGTACCAAAACAATAAATTTGATGGTGCAGATATTGCTTCAACGTTATTGCTACTAAGCCATGATGTCAAAGAAAATATGGCGAAAAAAAGAATCGCCTTCTGGCTCGATTTCCCGTGGGGGCAATGTTCACCTTCAATTGTCTTTATTTTTCTCATGAAGGCACTTCCAAATTCCGAACAGGTGTAGAGTCAACTTTTTTCCGCATTTTACTTGTGTTTGTGCAGACATCTTGATTATGTTCGGATATAGGTATGCATTAAACATGGTTAAATATGTTGCTTTCAAATTAGAAGGTCCTTCTAATTTTCTTTTAGTCGCAGGATTCGGGGGATTTCTCAAAAAGTCAAAAGGGGTTTTCTCGTAAAGGAGATTACTGAATATGGGTACATTATCATAATTGGGAGTTCGCACTGTTTCACTTTCACAAAAATCACAACACTTTTATCTTCACTCATGATCACAATCAGTCACGCACGATGGCAATATTTTGTTGTTGAGGTCAAAAAGTGCCTGAGAGGGATTATTTGAATACAGACTTTGAACTAGCAGCCTCTTATCAAGTAGGTAATTGCCATAATAACAAAAGCAATAGTACTGTTGTGTCTATGCGAGGATCCAATTGAGCAAATAGTACACTATTGACATATCAACATCTCAACCAAAGCTCAGGGCCACTTTAGTTAATACACATGTCAAGTAATTGTAATGTACAGAAAACTACGCGGAGAATTTCCTGCTCTTGATGTATCGCATACATTCTTTGGCGATTAAACAAGTATAAGTGACTAAACGTACTGGTAACGGCTGCGCCGATGACAATGCTATGTCCTCAGAGCTTACTCATGCGCATTTAAAATATTTACTAGCTATATTTCCCGCGGTGTCGCCTATCTGCTCAATATTACCGTTCGCGTAGCTAATCTAGTGACGAAGAAAAGAAATTAATTATTATCGATTTTTTGTAGGAAGTCACCGATTTTCGTAAATGTTGTCTTGGCGTTTCTTTTGATATTAGTGTATGATAACATTTTATTTAGGCGGTATTATCTAATAATAGTAAGAGTGCATGGTATAGGGTCCACTAGAGGGCTATTTGGCTTCCCTATGCCCGGCTACTGTGATGATGATGATATAAGTTTATCACGACTGTCTGTGGCATCATAGCTCCCAAACAAATGGACCGATCTATACAAATAAATAAAATTGAAGTGTCAGTTTGTAATGTTAAAATAATAAGTTATTACTAAATGGGTATGAATGTATATCGGGTACCAATAAGAAAAACACAATTTAAAAAAAAAATGTCTGTCTGTTTGTTCCCGCTAATCTCCGGAACGGCTGGACCGATTTTGACGGGACTTACACTAATAGATAGTTAATTATATAAGGTATAACATAGGCTACTTTTTACCAAGATCTTAAAACTATTACTATTCCACGCTGACGAAGTCACGGGCACAGCTAGTATAATATAAACTTATAACACCCCTCTTTTTCCGTCCGGGGCTATAAAGGTGAAGGCGGGATCAGCTTATGCAGACCTTGAGCATACTTCCTGACTCCTCGAAGGACTGACAGGTAACATTGCGCCGGGGAGCCAGGCTGTGAAGTTTGGTTTTCACCAGATTTTGTCGCCAATAATTCTCTCAGCTTTGCGTTTCACTGGGTCGAGTGCGGCGATTTGATATTCAGCTGAGCCATTCCTTTTTTATATATGACAGGGAAGCTCTTGGCCTTCATGTCACCTGATGGTAAGTGACGATAACCTCGAAGGTGGAAGCGAGCTTCACCTGGACTCCTCAACAGCTGAGGAACTGGCTATCTTACCTCTAATGTCGGAACACAACAATGCTATTAACATTTTTATTATGGCGTCAAACTTAGGTAAGGTGGTAGTAGCTAGTCAGGCGGGCTCAGAAGCCCTACCACCAATCAAACCAAGCAGAAAACCTTCTGCTCCATGGGGAATCGAACCCTGGAAGTTAGTAGGTACTATTATTTATTTTGTGCTCGCACGGTGGTCTCAACCACTAGACCACGGAGGCGACGATTCTAAAAATGACTGCAGTTTATAATTAATATAATTTATTTTCCAAAAAAGTAGTATTTAGATTAAGATTTTATATTTCCTACAAATTAATGCATTCTGCAAACGGCATTCCATGTAGAACCTACGCGAAAATTCAACACCTAAAATAATTAGATATTAGGCTTAATACGACTATACATGCCACTTTTATTCAACAAAAATCAGTTGATAAAGTTAACGAATTAGATAGCCTTTTAACGAAGGATCGTAAATACGCTCGAATATACAAAACAAGATAAACACTGGCATTTTAATTGTCAATTACCAATACAAATGTCGCGGTACATACGCGGCATTCTACAGGTTTATCTAGACTCAGTTAACAGTATGGTCTTGCAAAAACTGGTCCGTTATTGCTACAATGGGTCTGTCAGTGCCGGTTCTTATTAACCCTTTGTATGCTGATGATAGCAGCACAATGCTCGGCGTCAATGTGTTATGACGCTTCATCCCGCCTACTGGTCTTTGCGGACAATGTGGCCTTGCATTTCAAATGTTCGTGTGATGGACGCGTCAATAAATTACGAGGATGGTATTTATGGACTTACGAGGTTGTTGACATAGTTACATATTATAATGTCCGACGCTAGTTTTCCGGTCGTAACAGGAATTCTACACTTTCCTGTGGTAAAAACAACTTTTTGAGACAGTCCCGTTCCCGTTGGATTAGTCGTTAGTGTGATTCTCAAACAAAAGCAACATTTCAACCCCTTTTCACATTAATGAGGGGTGAATTTTCAAAAACGCTTAAGCACGTCGTGTTCACCTATTTCTAATTATTAACTTTTAAGTTATATTTGAAGCTTGGACTTCATTTCAACTTTCAACCCACATTTCACTCCATTGACAGTTGAATTTCCTAAAATCTATTCTTATAAGTATAACTGAATTGTCCTATCCATAAACTACCTCACTGCCAAATTTCATGTTCATAAGTCAAATAGTATTCAAGATTACGTTATGAATGAGTGATTGAATTTTTTTTTTATAATAAAATTTAAATATTATATTATAAAAAAAAATTCTTTATTTATTTATTCTCTATGTAAACTATAAAAAACCGTGACAAGAATATTACATGAAGTAAGACGAGCACGAAGGTGGTTGCTTAATTTTCAAGAAATTTCTATCAGTTCTCACTCCCATAATTTACATTGTATGTACAAAAACATTAAGTATGTTTTTGTACATCCTAATTTATTCATTCATAATTCACAGCATGGCGTGTTATCCAATTTCCCAATATAAATTTTCCCCAATCTGCCACGTTACTCTGGTTGCAAATAATTCCCACTACAGATAAATCTCTTAATCAAAAACCTTTCAATTTCAACTGAAAATTTCCCGAATCAACTGATAATGTCCCTTTACTAATTGACAGTTTTTCGGGTTATTGCCCGTGGTTCACCTGCGTAGTCCACCTATGTGTACCACGGGGAAAAAAAACTTCCCTTGGTTCACCCAGTTGTACCACAGGAAGAAATTTTTTCCCGTGGTCCACTTAGGTGGACCATCGGAAGTCAATTTTTCCCGTGGTCCACCACTCGTATTTATCTCCATTATTTTCGATAAAGAGGTTGCTCTTGCTCGCATTAATTTATATTTTTCTTTATTTTCAACGTGACTTCAAATTAAAAACAAAATTTTTAGAAGGATGTCAATGATTGTCATTGTAAGATTCATCGTATTGTACAATTATTATCATATCTATTTAATATACATACCTACTAGTAAAGGCAATTTGTAATAATCTGCAAAGACCATGTCTGCCCCCGAAGAGCTCGATTTCATTCGGAGAAAAGGAGGCATAGTCCTATTGTTTGCCGGGCGTCAAAATTATAAAGTAAAAAATTATAAATCTGTTAATTTCGACAATCATTCGGAGTTGTGGAGATGCTCCTCTTACAAAAAAACGAAATGTACAGGAAATATTGTACGGAACATAACTGTCGAAATAAATCTCAAATATTCGACGACCTATTAAGTCCAAATAAGAAAAAACATTTACTTACGTTTTTAACTTTAATCAATAATACACTGAATAGACTTCTAAAAAGACTATTGATGCCACAAAACAACACATTTCACTAAGCACTTAACGTAAGCAACAAGATATTATTACATTTTTTAAATACAATATAATAGCGTTGGCGGCAAAGTTTTAGCTATGAAGATAATATACAACGGAGTACCGTTGGTGGATCATTATGGAACAAATTGTAGAAACATTCTTTATTTTTAAATATGCCGTATAATTTTTCCAAATGTAAGCATTTAGTTCGGCATGTATTTAAATCGATATCTGTATATTCCCTTTATTCGAACAAAATATATCAAAGTTCCACCAAAAATACTGAATTGCACACTAAATTAAATCAGATTTAGTATACTGTTTAATAGTATTTGCAGAACTTTTTTAAGGAAAACCATCACCTAATTTACTTTTAGGAACATCGTTTATTCTAAATAAAACACAATTTGGGGTTGCATTAGTATATCGCATTCTAATATAAGGTCACTACCACTAGTCACAAAAACTAACCTCAAAATTTGCAGTTTCCACAAGCAATAAGTATGCTTAAAGTCGAGAACACACAAAGTCGTTTCTGGCGCTTCGCCGGCCGCTGCCGCGGCACGCTCGCTTCGCTCGCTCGGCTCGCGCGCTTGGTTCATGTTCAAACCTACGCTCGTCGCTTCGCTCCTCGCTACCTATTTTTGACCCGCCTACAGTTTTTACATACGCTTTCGTTTCTAAACGTTTCTAAACAGTATACTAAATCTGATTTAATTTAGTGTGCAATTCAGTATTTTTGGTATGCATTCAGTTAATTAGTGGAGTTACCTAGTGTGCTGAAAAATAATATAGGTGTGCATTTAAAAATATCCCATTTAGTTCGTGTTCTTGCTTTACTCTGCTTTTATTCGTTTTTATCGATAATTAATAATGGCCGTCAAAAGATGGCGCTTTTAGCATAAATAGTATTTTATCAACAAAAAATAAAGTGAAGTGTTATTGTTTATTTTATCTTGCAGTATTATGTAGGTAAATATTTATTAATTTTAGTAAAGAAATTATGTATTTAGATTTTACAAAAACATTATTTACACAGGTAGAATGTTTATTTGTATCTAATGGATGTACGCTACTGCTGTATGGGCGTAGAACCTTAGCCTTCCTAAGCTAGCATCTATGCTAAAATTTAATACGAATTTGATGTTCCAAATTTAAAACACTTTAATCCCTTGGGAGTTTCATACAACATTTTATCCCCGGGGATATAATGTCTTGCTTTACGTTCAAGTCAAGGGGGTTATAATTGAACATTGTCGAGCAGGTGGTATGAAAAATTATTTTGGGGGGTCTTAGTCGAGCTTTCTTGAGCCCCCTACACATTAAGTTTCCTTAAATTCAGGCGACTCATTTCTAAATCCGACCGATTATTTATACCAACTTTGATAATATCTTAGTTTTAAGAGGAAACACAAATGTCGAGAGAATTCAAAAATAGGTATTTGTATATATATGTATTGCTGTATAAATATAAATGTATTGCTGTCGCGCTGTATATCCGAACTTAGCGCCATAGGGACAACTGCAGCTCGGCCCGAAAATACCTATGAAAAGTACACAAAATATGAATTCGTAGTCCCGTTTTCTTCGCAGAAAATTGACCAATTTAATTACTTTTTGCGTAAAAAATTTAAGCAAGACTTTTTCTGTGTTCCTATATTTTGCTTTTTTCATATAATCTTGTTCAATTTGTTTGCTGGAAGTTTGAATACAAAAGAAAATTAGGGCGATTTTGTAGATTTTTGAAGGTTTAAAATCTCCTTTATTAATTAACTTAATAAAAATAGGAAAACATAGAAACATCCTTATAGTGGCGATTAATTTTATTGGAAAAAATAGAGCAACTAGTGCCATTATCCAGGAAGGAAACAGGGACTACGTTTGTATGGAAAAACGGCCTGTACGATTGCCTCTTAACACACAACAGTCATTTGATGAAATGTTATAATGCCAATTCTCAATTTTCTTTCGTACTTTTTAATTAAATGCTTATGGACATACTGGTGAACCAAGGGAAGTTTTTTTTCCCCGTGGTACACATAGGTGGACTACGCAGGTGAACCACGGGCAATAACCCAGTTTTTCCTCGTTGACTGACAACATTCCCTTAACAACTAACAACATTCCTTAACAACTAACAACATTCCCTTAACAACTAACAACGTGCGCGAACCAACTGACAGCGTCCATTGTCAACTGTCATGTCCCCTTGCTGTCTGACAATTTTCCTCTAGCTTACAGTGACACACCATCCTCCTGAAGCTGCTGCAGGTGACCAGCTGACCGATGTGCTTTTGATGTTTTTTGTATTGTTGTTTGTTGCTTGTATGTGTACAATAATGAATATCTTTTTCTTTACCAGTGTACATGAGATAGTGCCCACTGACAGATACATGCATGGACATACGGACGGACAGACATACAGATATTACTTACGATGTCCGTGGACATCGCAAGTAGTGGGGTCCTGTTAGCACGCCACAGGCACGGGCCTTAAAACACGCCCTACTCATCTGTACGTCACACATTTTGTAACATACCTACATACATTTTTATTTTTATTAGCTTCAAATTTTTTACAACCTTTCTTTTTGTAAAACCTGTGTGTCAGACAAATGTTTACTGCGAATAATCAATTGTCGATGCCTGTTGAGGCTAACCTAAGCCCTGAAGAGACACTGGAATGATCACCAATAAAACTTTTTCTGTCTGTTTGTTGCAGTAACGAGCCGACAATGTGACGAAGCTGAACTGCCTGGCCGCCATCTTGAATCGTCCCATTACTTATCAGGTATGTGTTTACTTCAACTGCTTTTCAAAAACAAAGATCTTCTATAATGCTTATTAAGATGAAAAAATACTGATATGCACACACATACACGCATATAGATAGGTACACCTATATTACAGAAGGTATCCTATATAATTCGGGTTTTCTGTCCATTACATACCTACTCTATCTAGGTAATGTACACAATTTCTAGGGCTTGTAAACAGTACCTCCTAGTCCTCCGGCAATTTGTAAAATAAATAGATTTTGATCTTTATTAAATTTACCGGTGTTATTTAAATACAATACAAAACACGTGTAATTAATTTTAATTCATGTAAAAAATACAACAAAATCAACGTTCCATATTTAAATAAGCCAATTCACTGTGCTGCATCAATGACAAACTTTATGCACGGATGTCAGAATAGAATGTCACTGTCCAGTTGGAAAAAAAAGTGTTACTCAATCCAGCTGAGGCGATTGCATAGATAAAGCCGCGTCCACATACCGGCATTGATGTGTCCAGCGTAACGAGCAGATCCAAGATACGGCAGACTTCATTGTGCCAACGACGTGTCTGGTGAATTCCAGCTTTATCACGATCACTTAAACGCTATTGTAGTTTGATGAAGAATTGCGAGGTATTTGCGACGTTACTATGGCTTCTCGATTGTAAAACTAATGCACCAGGTAGGTAGGTACATGATATAAGGACGAAAGACTTCTGTTTTTCCTATTTGGAATATATATTTTTTACTTTTCCTGGAGCAAAGAAAGAAATGTTTATTGCTGTAAAAGTAACAAGGAACAAAAAATACAGGAGTGGTCAAATGATCCCATCTCAGTTTCTAAACTTCTTTTACAATATTGCAGTTGCTCATGTCGCCCACCATCTTACCAACGATTGTTTCCATTGTTATGTTGTGCTGTAGGTTAAAAGAATAACAAATAGACAAACACTTTTTTTTTCATGTATAAAATTAGGATTAGCTATATTAATTAGTCGGAAAGGATTTCCAAGGAGTTGCATTTAATTGATAATGGTTAGCATAGCATCTATAAAATTAAATTTTAATATTCCTAACTTTAATTGAAGCGTGTGCATGATTGATTGAGATGATGATGATGATTTTTAGGTAGTAATATCAAAAACAACAACAACAACAAAAACTACATGAAAAAAGAAAAAAAGAAGATCACTATATTACTATTATTGGTGTTCTATTCCATAATACTAGCTTATACTTAGCACAAATTTTGAAGGCAAACACAAATTCAGAAAATTTTACAATGATAAAGATTTGGTATTTGTAATGTAAATTTACAAGATTCTATTGCTGGATTTTTATGTTGCATTCACATTAGTGCGAGATTCCGTGGTAGCGAGCAGATTACAAAAAGCAAATACTTTCTTGGTTTGTTAGCGATGGATTTTGTCGCTATAAATTGGCTCCGCAGAATAAATTGTTATCGAGTTGTAGACACCTCGCCACGGGTTGCCGCGCGAGGTGTGAATGTTGTTATGTATTACGATAGATACATTTTAATCACAAGAGAAAACCAGATGAAGGATCTTGAATGATGCAAGTGTAGGATACTACCGGGCTGAGGAAATTTTTTCTTGAAAATATAGCAACATTCACGGTTCTTCGCGATAATCACACTATGGAGTTAGCGTCATCATCATCATCATTTCAGCCAAGAGACGCTCACTGTTGGACATAGGCCTCCATATCTATCGGTCCTGCGCCTCCCACATCCAGCGGCTTCCCGCTACCTTCACCAGGTCGTCGGTCTACCTTGTGGGGGCCCTACCAACGCTGCGTCTCCCGGTACGCGGCCGCCACTCAAGGACCTTTCCGACCCAACGGCCGTCAGTCCTGCGTCCTGCCCACTGCCTCTTAACGAGTAAGCGTATCACTGGTTATTTTCCTAATTATATTCATTATTTTAACTGGATCTTCGATTCCAATTTTGAAAGTTTGGAAGTTCCAACCTGACTTTACAACTCTGATTCTGACTTTGGTTCCCTGAAAGTTCGAACTGATTTAACACAATTTTGATTCCGACTTTGGTTCCCGATAATTTTAAACGGGAGGCTTAAATGTCGAATAACATTTTAACCTACGTGTCCCGACCGAGTCTCGTTAGACGTTCTGTGAATAGGTCTTGTTTTATTAGTATTTGACGTCGATATTTGTTTGGCACCAGAACTGTTCATAAAAATAGTTATTTGTTATACGTGAGTGCAAAGTTGCTTTTTAACCGCGTGATCAACTTTGATGACCGAGCAAGCGAAGTATTCTAAAATTGAATCACGAGCGCAGCGGAAGATTCAAAAATTAGAATCCTGAGCGTTAGCGAGCAAATCAGGGTGAAAAATCTTTGCACTCGAGTGCAACACGTAACATTCCCCCTCAGCGAGGAAATGACTAAATGCAAAATAAAACATTTATAATCACAAAATTCTTTTATTTCAGTTTAGGTACATATTTACTACAACATTATGATAGGTATTACAGAAAAATATTTATATTATGTATAACAAATAATACGTTTTTTTAAATTGTTTTCAAGTTTCTTATTTATAACAATACGACGGCGCGCGCAAAGCAAATTAAAAACAAAAGTACACCAAGGAGGTTTAGAGTCTGAACTGTTTTTAACAAATTAAAAAAAAGTTGTATGATAAATTCGGCACCATGGAGATGAAAGTAAATAGGTTTAATGTGGTTTTGAAATCACATACCTAGTTGCACGCGATGTTCTAACTTCAAATTTACTTTAGTCTCAAGCGGATAAAAACGGCTTTGGCGGTCAGAAATCGAATAGCAAAAATACTCTTTCCGAGATGGGGGGATGAAAATATATTTTCAAAAGAACCTTTTTTAATACAACTTTGTTAGCAAAAAAGCAAACCTATAGTACTCGTACATGTGGACTATTTAATTAATATGGTTGTTGGGTCAAAGGTTGATTGATTTAATAGGTATCTAATTTAAAACAGATAATGTTATTAAATGCATTTTTATTAAAGCTTATTATTATTGAAGTGTATATTATAAATATATTATTCTATTATGTACTTATCTGTGCTTGTAGTGTGTCAACGACTTTATTGTCAGAAAATGACCCAAAAACAATACTACCGAAATTATTGTTTTCGTTTTTGAAAAAGAATCATTATTATTTATAATAATAATGCATTCTGAACCGTTTTCACAACAGCCTATAGTTATGGAATATTATCATTATAATAAAAAGTGAGTAATAATAACCCTATAGTGTTCGCACGAAATCAATTTTACTCAAAAAACTGGTGTTGCCAACATGACGGATGACTTCGTCCCTGGCTTTCGTCCATAATTGATTTAAACTCGCGCGCATCTGAAGACTAAATTGTTTTGGCCCCCCAGCTGTATTTAGTGCTGAATTCAATATACTTAAACGAGATTTAAGGAGAATTTATGTAAAATTATTGTCCAGGTACTGTGTATCGATGCCATTAGTGATTCAAATTTATTTAAAACTGATATTTAGTAGGGAACCTGTGTTATTATAATAAAAGAGATTATTAATAAGACATACAGTGTACGAGTACAGTCGCGGAATTTGGATGTTTAAAGATTTTTTTGAATTTGTCGTAAGCATTATAAAAATAAATGAGCGGGGGGAGACTATGTAAGTATCAGCATCGCCTGCTCGGATACCTCCGTCTTATTTACCTATTTCTGCCGCAAAGCAGCAGTGCTAGCGTTACTGTGTTCCGGTTTAAAGGGTATGATATGGCAGTCAATTTACTAGGTGCGGTGACTTATTACATCGTAGGGTCACAAGTTGGCAACTTACACTGTGGTTCTTGTTGCAGATGTGCTGCGAATTTCACAAGAGCCACATTTATTATAAGTGACTGTTCGTTATAGATATGTACCTACCTACCTATATTGTATGTACATTGACTGCTAAATTGCAAGTGGTCGTAATTTTGAGTTAGGTGTCTGCGATTGGAAACTGTGTATCATTTATTTATTTTATTTTATTTTATTTTATTAAAGAGGTCCTGAATGGTGGTAGGTAAAAATTTGGACGATTCAAAAGAGCTTTCTATCAAGTACTACAAAGTACTACTAAGGTACTACACACAAACCCTAGAGGTTTAAGTGGTGCTATATGTATCATAATATTATGTTAATTTGTGTATTGATAATAAAAAAAAAAAAAAAAAGTCCTATTGGAATAAATTGTTGTTGAATTATTGTGGGTGCGGTTTCAAATTGTCTATTTGTGTGTATTTATTAAATCAACGTCTTACGTATCCATAGTGAACAAATAATTTGGCTATCTATAAAAGAAATAATTCTATTAGGACACGAACTTTTGGAATACGGTCTAGTTTAAGCTTTTAAAATTGTGTATTACTTTGTTACGATTGTATTGTTGGGTCTTTTATAATAATAATAATAAAAATAAATGAACAGACATCTTAACAGAAAGTATTCACAGTGATCAATAATCAGTCATCCATCACAAATATCAAAACACTAGCTGTGCCGGCGACTTTGTTCGCGTGAATGTCGGAAAGTAACAACATGTTTTTTGCATAACTTTAAACGTTAACGCAGCAACGAAAGCTCTGAAATGGAGTATTTTTTTCGTTTTACAACATTTTTCATTGATGCTCAGCAGATTATTATTGGTCGTAGCCTTCCTCGATAAATGGACTATCAAACACAATAAGAATATTTCAATTTGAATCAGTAGTTCCTGAGATTAGCGCGTTCAACGAAACAAACTCTTCAGCTTTATGATATTAGTATAGACTCATATTTATGATATCGGGTCATTCCGACTGTCTGCACACAGCTCACTGGTGGACGTGAACATGGCTGGCTGGATCATCGATGCCAGCAATCTGATTCATTGTAAAGTTATTACTGAACACCGCATGTCCCGCAATTAGCCCGATTTAAAATTCACTATGTCTTGTTAAGGCGTTACATCGAAAATGAATCAAATAATTGGAGACATGGTCTATACGTAAACGCGGGGCGCCCCCCGTGCTCAAGTAGCTAGTCTTTATATCTATGTTATCAACGTCGTGAATGCGCTGCGCCCGCATGCAATCAAGTCGTTTAGAAATTATCGACGTAAGCGACAAAATACACATTATTTTATTACAAAATAACTATAATGATTAGATAAAAATGCTTCTGTACGATTCTGAATACCTACTGATGATGTCTACTTATTTAAGGAACTTTTTAGTGAATACCTAATACCGTTTACTAGTAAACCTGAATTTTCTTATTTTTAAAAGTTAATTTAAAAAAAATATGTATCGAGGCAAAATCTTTAAATTGCGTTTTTCCGGTTCTTCTCGTATCTAGCTAAAGATATAAAGAAATACATATTTGAGTTTCAGATCTGTAAGATCTCTCTGTGACCTATGACTTTACATTAAAAATAACCAATATTTTCGATATACTCGTAGCGCCTTAGGGCGTGCGCATACATTACAGCGTGGAGACTCTATCATACGTGGAGCCGCTTGCGCAAGCGCCGTGTTGTGATGAGTGAGGGAACACGGAGCTAATATTGGATTCAATATTTATACAGCCTGAAATATTTAGAAATATTTTATCGCGTGTAAAACATTCACAAAATAAAATTGTCAGTTGTCTAATATATTACATTTCTTCTAGCATGTTTATCAAATAGCCATGACTGTACTATATAGGTATACCACTATTATCATTACGAGGTAAAATAAGTATAGCTAAATACAGACCTTACCTTAAGGACTAGTTTTATGCTGCCCACCTAGACATACCCACGCTGAACCGTTCTGTAGATAACGTAGTGGCCATTCAAGAATATTCCGAGCAATTTGGCTTAATTATGCCCATTGCCACTAAAGGCTTGCAAATCTGCGGGCAATGCTGGCCTTCTTGTTCTTCTATGGATCTCCTTGTCCCTGATTCTATCTCCGAGAAACTTCGAACATGTTCTTCATAACCTCCTTTGTTCCTGGTACGTAAGAATAGATAATCTTAACATATTTCTACGCTCACTTAGGTAGCTTTAATGTTAAAGTTAAAGCATATTACAATGTTGTGTGTCTAGTTCATAAAACGTTTTGTTTTTGCGCCATTAAATGGTTACCAGAACATGGGCTTGAAGTTGTACCTTATTGATTGAAATGCGTTTTGTAATTTAGATTTATGAGTGCAACATATTCTCAAGTGGCGAGTATTCGAGCTACACAAGTTGTAGTGGATGCATTTCAAAAAGAGTTCTATTAAGAAACTTGCACATTAAACAAGTGTTACGTTTGTACCAAAGGGAATGAATTCAGCACATATTAGATTTATGGTAATTAATAGTGGAATCTATAAGATCTCTTCAACTCTTGCCCAAGTTCAACACTAACTATAACCCAGTATAGTACTACCATTATCTGCTTCGCTTGGTTGATGTTATTATAATGTTATTGATGAACATACAATACAGCATTATGATATCTGAGGCTTGAATCTGTCTAGTAGAAATATTGTCATCCTTACCTTAGTAAAGCTTTACACGACAAGGCCGCAGATCTCCAGAATTCCCCGCTGTCCATTACTGGTAAGGATAGTACATCACACTAAGACCTATTTAAAGATAGGTACAATTGATTCCTTCAGAATCACTAAATATTTAGAAGTTAGTTTATAAGGATTGGATTGTTCACTAGAGTGGTAGTCGGTATAGCTATACTCTCTATTATTTATTGTTGATTTGTTACCCTGCCAAACCTTTATGGCGGAACAATACCCCACTAGGACTAATCTTATTCTGATTGCCCTGCCAAACCCTTATGGCGGAACAATCCCATACTGGGACTGTTCTTATTCTGATTGGCCTATACCATGGTATATCAATCTTAAATGGTGGCATAAGCCTTGTCCTTATTATTAGAGGCTCGGCACACATAAGCTTTTGGTAGGTCAGCAATAACTAGATTACCTGTGCATCATTCTTACAGATAATTAAAGCTACCTAAAAGCGTTGGCCCCATGGCCAATTGGCCAAGCTTACGTGTCATGCGAATCGTTATTGCATGTTAGTTTTTATTGCTTCGAGGTAAGTTAAGCCTAAGGGATCGACGAGCTGCCGCCTATTTTGTTTAGACACTGCGCTAATGAATTAACTTTCCCTTTTTATATTTTAATAAATCAGTCTTTTGAAGAAGGTGTTGTGCCATATCAACTGAAACAGTCTTTAATAAAACCGATCCACAAAAAGAACTCTAAATTAGACCCAAGCAACTATCGGCCCATAGCTCTCTTACCCACCGCCTCAAAAATTTTTGAAAAAGCTATGTGTGAAAGAGTATACACCTTTTGCGAAAAATATAAAATACTTGATGAAAGACAAAATGGCTTTAGAAAAAATAAATCCACTACCTTAGCTGTTTTTAAATATATCCAAGAAGCTCTTAATATTATCGACACAAAACAATACGCAATAGGAATTCTTCTAGACATGACCAAAGCTTACGATAAGGTAATATTTAAAATTTTATTAAATAAATTATATGGGATAGGTATACGCGGAAAATCACTTAACAGGTAGAAATCAAGTAGTAGAAATAGAATATTTTAATAATAATAGAAATATAATAGAAAACATCCGATCAAACAGTCACAATTTAAATGCCTCTATACCGCAAGGTAGTGTAATAGGATGCCTTCTTTTCCTTATATATATAAACGACCTGCCTAAAATTATAGAGGAACAAAGTGTTTTGTTTGCGGATGATATATCCCTGCTTGTCCCATGTAAAACTAACTTAAATATAAAAGAAAATCTAAACTCTATACTTACCAAAATAGTAGACTGGATGAATAAACACAACCTAGAAATAAATTTCCATAAAACTAAATTAATGACCTTTCATCCACACCAAAAGGCATCTATAAATATAAATTTCACTTTTGAAGGCATACAGTTACAAGTAGTAAATGAGTTCAACCTACTTGGACTACTAATAGACAACAATTTAAATTGGAAACCACACATAAAGAGAGTGAGGGCAAAATTGTCTAGTTTCTCATACGCCTTACGCGAAGTCAAAAAAACCACAGATTTTTCTACTGCTTTGGTCACCTATTACGCTTATGCATATTCATGGCTCACTTATGGCGTAATCTTATGGGGAAATAGCACGGACGCACTAACAGTTTTCACTTTACAGAAAAAATTGATTAGAATATTGGTAAACATAGAACAAACAGATACTTGTAAACCACATTTCCAAGAACAAAAACTTTTAACTTTTCCTTCCATCTATATACTAGAAACATGTAAATTTGTTCGAAAACATCCGGAATTTTATACAGAACGAGAGAATATACAAACAAGATATCTACTTAGACATAAAAATAAATTAAACTTGCCAGATTCCCGACTGAAAATGCACTCATCCGGTCCTTTAGTCATGTCCATAAAAATATATAATAAGCTACCAGAATATATAAAAAATCACAATAGACTCAATACATTTATTAATGAACTAAAACATTTTTTAATTAACAAAAGTTATTACAGTATAAAAGAATATCTTGATGATAAATCCTAACTATACTAAATAACACCCAAAAGTAAAATTATAACACCCTAGTCACAAATATCTTTTAGACATAAGTATATATCAAATAGTAAATAAATAAATAATAGAAATGAAATCAATAAGATTATTTGAGAAAATGTAAACAAAAATTTCTGTGATGTATCAATTTTTATTTAATTTGTGTTTTAAATTTATTGTTGTTTGATTTTTAATAATAATCTTAAGTTCTAAAAGCTACATAAAAATAATGATAATTAATATAATAGACAAATTTACATTTTAAGAAATAAATAAAAATAAAGAATTCAGTATAATCCGCCTAAAAGTACTTAATATTTTTATAATCGTAATGACAAAAAGAAAAAATATATATATACTCGTACAAACTCGTACTCGTACAACTCGACAAAAAGAAAAAAAATATTATATAGCACTCGTCCTCTCTTCTATTAATTTGTGTTGTGCCCGCCAGGGTCCATAATTGTTTCTGATCATTCAATTACCATCTAAATGTACTTATGGAACGCAATAAAAATATTGAGTATTGAGTATTGAGTATTGAGCCTCCATCAGTTGCATACGAGACTTGAATGCATGTTCTAAGACCTTAGTTTAATTTACATGCTATCATGTATGTTAGCTAAACAGCCTTATGGAGTAAGCTCATAGTGACCATTTATATAGCACCACAACAAGATATATGAGGAAAACTTCATGCATACAATATACGAGTATGAATAATAAATCCAACCGTTCTAAACATTTAGCTTGCTTTTACGAGCAGGATTCTGGATATCTCGAGCCACTAACACTAATTTTAGCTTAAAAACTGAACAAAGTGAACTTTAAGTTGGTGGTAGGTTCTGAGCCCGCCTGGCTAGCTACCACCGTCTTACCAAAATTTGTCGCTATAATCAGTGTAATGTTGTGTGTTCGGCCACTTCAAGGTGAGATAGCCAGTTTAGTCAGTTGTCGAGGAGTCCGGGTGAAGCTCACTTCCAACGTCAGGTGAGATGAAGGCCAATACGACTCTGTTTATGTGTAAAAAATTAACTTTACGGATATTGATTAACAGGATATGCAGGTTTTTGTTACTAATGCACTTTTACTTTTAACCGACTTCAAAAAAGGAGGAGGTTCTCAATTCGATGCGTATTTTTTTGTGTATATGTTATGCGATTACGCCGCCAATTGTGGACCGCTTTTCAAGATTATTCTTGTATTCGATAGAGTATACTCCAGGGGTGGTCCCATTGTCACCATGTCAGGATCTGATGATGGGATCCCATAAAAATCAAGGAAAACCCCTAAACTTTTAGGTGTGTCTAACGTGTTTTGTATGTATGTTACACGATTACTCCACCAATTTTGCACCGATTTTAAAAAATGTTTTTGTGTTCGATAGAGTATAGTTCTGGGGCCGTACCAAAATTAGGTTCTGATGATGGGATCCCATGAAAATCGAGCAAAACCTTAATTTAATATTAAATTAGGGTTTCTCAATACACTTAAAAGATATAATTCGATAAAAAGATAAAAATAAAAATAATTTTACAAAAAATAAAAACCGACTTCAAAAACACTGAAAAGTTAAAAATAATATAAGAATAGGTACAAACAACATAACACTTCTATATTGAAGTCGGTGCCAAACGATGATCTCCTAAAAGTCTTAAAATTTGGCACCGACTTCAATATAGAAGTGTAATGTTGTTTGTACCTATTCTTATATTATTTTGAACTTTTCAGTGTTTTTTTATTTTTATTTTTTGTAAAATAATTTTTAAGATCAGTTAGTCGTAAGCAAATTGCAACTCCTGTAAAAAAGAAAAATAAGTTCAAATGTTGATCTCGATATGAAGCTGAGCCGATCGCATCCAATCAAAAGCACATTCACTTTACAATTTCCAATTAAATGTACTCGCTTCCTGCAGAATCGCTCAATGATCCAGCAGCTTTGTTCCAGTGAACTGAAGTCAATTTGTTCAGTACTAATTGAAGTTCGGCAGCAGGATAAAAGAATGTTTAATGAAATAATAATCATAATATTCAGATACCTAAGTCAAACAGTCCGTTTTGTTCATTGTTCTTGGACTGATGATCTAGCTAGAGGACTGGAGTCAGCTAAGAGGTTTTTGTGTTCTATGTAATAATGTACCTAATCTGCGACTTGTTCTCGTTATATCGTTGCTGTTCTATCTGTTCTTTTTTGCAATATGTTTCGGTTTTGATTGAGTTTTCCATAGCTTCTACGCCAAATACAAGGTTGAAGGAGGTTGCCTTATCTACGATGGATCGCTACTGCCGAAAGGCGTTGGTTTGAATTGTTATCTCCCATCTCGCCCCGGGCTGTACGCATGAGTGCGTCGTTAGAAGCTGTGTCGAATAAAACTGCGCAATATTGGGTGTTACAAGCATGTTAGGCCCATTATATACTTCGAATTTGCAGCGATACAGTCGTGATGCAATCGCCATTAATAATTTAACTTCGCAGTAGGACTACGAGGAACTACGCATCCTCGTGGACCCACTAGTAGGACATTATTCTCTGCAATAAGACTACGAGGAACTAGGCTTCCTCGTGATCTCACTAGTAGGACAAATTAGTAGGACTATGAGGAAACAGCCGATTAAGGCACTATGACTAGCTATGAACTAGATACGAGTTGGCGAGCAGCGAGTGTGAGGTTCCATTACTTTTGTCGCTGGGCTATAGTGAGTGTCAGTCTGTTAAGTATTTTTTAAGCAACTAAGTTGACAAACAAGCATGCTGTCCACCTGATGGTAAGTGGTAAAAGATAGATTCTACATATAGCTCTTGTGAGATTCGCAGCAAAACTGCAACCCCCATAAGAACCACAGCATGTGTTGCCAACTTGTGACATAAGATGTAAAGTCACGGTACCCAGTAATTTCACTGCCATATCTCAAACCGGAACACAGCAATGCAAGCACTGCTGCTTTGCGGCAAAAATAATAAGACGCAGCAGACGATCCTGCTACAGAGTGTCCCTTCGGTATACATGTTCATTATCTATACCTACGAGTGTTGGTTGATTTATTCAACAAATATACAAAGTTCACTCAGACGACGTCGTTACAGAATGTTAAACATATTAAAAGTCATTTTTAATCGAACAGAATTATCAAATCTATACGATGGCCGATTGCCGATGACTTACAAAATCACCCACCAGAGGGCCCATTACCGATCTCATGGTTTTGCAAATGATATCATATGATGTCATAGTGCAAGACGAAAAATACGATTTCTGGACAGATTTTTTAACATTTGTTCATTATTTAATGATGACATCATTGAAATTATGCCATAGTGATGATATCATTGGAGATCGGTAATACGAAATGCAGCATTTCATGACTTCTTTTTCTCAAATTTATACCATGTCATACGATGAAAGATCCATAATTGGCCTGTTGATCTGAAGATACGAGTATAACCTAACGGCATTCATGCAAGCTTTACCTGCACCCCGTTGATAAAGTTTCTGACCTTCTGTATAGTTCTAATATTCTTCTTCTTCGTATACTAAGCCCGAGCGGAAGATGAAACCAAGCTGTTCAATGAGAAGCGTTCGCACCCAGACCATAATGTTATTTATTCAACCTGATTTCACGATCGATATATGCTGATAATCATAGTTTGTAACAGTACGAAGGTTTATTAACGATAATAGTCAATTAAATGTGTGCCAAATCGTGTCCTATTAAGAAATCGTTTCACGACGTTTACATCTCTCAATTCTATGTAATGGGTTATGTAATTTCGATGCTCGTAGATAAAAAGTAATTGACCTAAGCTATAAAATTTCATAATGTTTTAGTTATTATCATTGGTTCACCAAGAAGCTTAAACCGTCTACTGAATGGAGGGAAATAGCTTAGTTTTAGACATAGTATATTGTCTTAGGACTTTAATTTTCTATACTTACAGGTGCACAAAAAAGAGCTGCCTAAATAATGAAAAATTAATATATAAGTCTAATGTATCCGTTAATTAGGCAATAAAAAAATATTTGCCATTTCTTGTAGGTACTTTAACAAAAAACTATTGAGATTTAGAGTGAGGGGCGTGCAAAGTGTAATTGGTGTGACATCACGTGACACTTAAATCAATGTAACGTCTCTTTTGATTTGAAACAGAACAAATAATTTTTTTGGAATAAAATTTAATGAATGAAATTTTAACGTTAAACAATATTTTGTCATTATCCCAATTGGAAATGTTTTGATTTTTTACAAGGTACTGTCAGCAAGTACATTTGCATTACAATCGTCACAATTATGGATGATAATATAAGATCGGACTCAAAATCATTATGCAAAGTCTGGAGTGTTGCTGTGTGTACGTTAAACCGAAAACAGCTGCGAGGTGTTTTTTTTGGATATTTGAAATGGTTATTTTACGAAATATTCGAAAAAACCTCGAGATATCAAGATAAAGGATTTCCAATGAGTTATCTTTTCTTTGTTTCTAACTGAGGTTGTAAACCTCAGTTAAAGTCACTCATGTCACCTACTTCGAGATCAGCTTGTGAGCTTGTAGATCAGAGAAAATAAACGTTAATATTATATTTTTAATTAATTTCGTAAAAGACATAACCACCGTAAATCATACAAGCGGCGCATGAGCTCTTTTAGCATGGTCAACTTTTCAAATTAGTTTTAGGTCTAGGGAAGGCTTATACATGCATTTGTACCCGGTAGGTAGCGTTGTAATCGGGCAGGATAACGTCTGCGGGGCCCACTAGACTTATCTGCTTCTTCTTCTTATTCAGTGTGACTCTGGATAAAGTGCAACCCAGGCAGGAGGTGAAACTTGATCATTGCATGTTTTTTGGCGATAATTATCGACAATTTTTTTTGTAGAAAATGTTCTTTTATCCAAAAATTATTTGTCATTTTTATTGATAGTGAATATTTATGTTTATATTTTGTTTGCTTTAATACAGGGGTGGTTTAAAAAGAAAAATAATAGGGAAAATCTTTAAAAAAGCTAAAAATTAACATAAAAAATATTGTTCACTTTATATGGAAAATGACGGTAGGTACATTTCTGTCATCTGTCAAGATGATACGAAGTTCGCCGGGACCGGGATAGCTAGTTTAGAATAAAAATAGTGAAAATACGGGGTCCTTAATTTTTACGTCTTTTTTCGACAGCTAAAGTCATACGATACTGATTATGAAATCTTGTCCATTGTTTGTTGCTTGAATATGTATGTTAGGGCGCTACCCAAACTTCCTATTTGCTGGGACACTGCAGAAGGTTGAGGGCTGCCTATGCGGCAATATTGTGCCTGGAATGATCAAGATAGATTCGGGTGTAATATCTACTCCTATGAATAACCGTCGATATTGAAACCAGAGATTTAAATATTGAAACATATTTGTCTACAACAGACTTGTTGGCCCGTTCCATTGTGCGTCCGAAAGTAGGACGCCGGCATGTGCAAGGACGCCTGCCTGTTTACTCAAATGGCCGATTGCAATCTTAAAGCTTAACACAATGTGTAACACGCTTTATATCGGTTATTGAGTTTAATTATTAATTAGATGGTTAATTAGCTTTAAAATGCTAAATAATTGTATAATTTTAAATAAACCTAAAATCCTACGTATACAGGTTGACTCTTTTATCACCCCGGATAATTTAAGGGACCTCAGGACCCTACGCGCCCACCTTACCCCTGGGTAGTAGAATGATTTAAAGATTAATAAAAAATGACACCTATTTAATTTTATAGCAATTTTCTACAATATCAAAGAATACTGCACATCAGTTTAGTACAGTATTTTTTGTATTTTTTAAATAAAATAATGGATATATCCTGAAGCTGTGCCTCCTAGGGTCCCGTCGTCAAGGTACCAAACGTTTAATTTCGATTGGAGTGATATAAGGGTGGGGTTTATTGCCAAGCTAAAAAGCACATGACCAAGTGGATCGCCCTGTTGTACACCTGTCTCCGAAAGAATTATGTCATCTTTATAAAATAGATTTGGTGGTGGTATGTGATTATTGATTTCGCGGAATAGGATGCTCCGATCTAGGGAGTTGAAAGCATTCCTCACGTCGACTTTCAGCAGAACATCCGTCTTGATAAAAAGAGGACGGTACGGATAGAATGTGGTTGTAAAAGGGATGAAAGGGTGGGTGAAATAAACTTACATGCTACTTTTGAAATTAGTCGGCGAAATGTGTTGCCAATGGCGATTGGACGAATCCCACCATCTTTTTTTCTAAAGGCACAGAGCCTTGCACCGTAAATGAATGGAATGAAAGCTTCGATGATATTACGACCATGTTCGATGATGAAGCGTCCGGTATCCGGGATGATAAAATGTAACCCTGTATACCTACTCCAAGCCTTTCTTTGACGGCAAATTTATTGTACGTGTTAATGAAATTGCGCAAAAACTGCAATTAGTTTGTTCAGAATCGAGAATAGAATCGATTCTAGTAATCTATCTAGGTACATCCTATACTTACTATACTTACTTACTATACTTACTTACTATACTTACTTACTATACTTACTAATATTATGAAGTTGAAGAGTTTGTTTGATTGAACGCACTAATCTTTGGAACTACTGGTCCGAATTGAAAAACTATTTTTGTGTTCGATAGTCCATTTATCGAGGAAGGCTTGAGGCTATGTAATATCACGCTAACGATCACCAAGATCCCAGAACTCCCTAGAAACCTGGCGCAATTGAGAAAGTACATCAGTCATTTTGTGACCATGAGTAACTTCGTGCTAACGTTATTCGGACTTACAATAGATTCGATGAAAGATTATTCGATCTAAAAAAAATTCGAGCAATAGTTATTCAGTCATTCGTAATTTTTTTTTTTAAATCTTTATTTAGTTAATGAGGGTTTTTATCTATGGATATGTCACCCCCATAATTACACACAAGAACCATAATATACAATATATCTTTTACATATAGACACAACATTATCTATTCTTAAAGATAATAATAAAAAATAAGTCATTCGTAATTTGGGACTAAGTTGGACAATCGACCAATAGGAGAGGAGAATCAATAAAAAATGTTACTAAAATGGGAAAAACATAGAAGATATAACTAAGATTGCGTTGAAGTCTTTTATAAGGCGAAACGTAGGTCGCGGGCACAGCTAGTTGTATATAAAAGGAGAAGTTCCCATCTCTATAGACGCACGCAAGCCGTAACCGCTAATGGTAGAAACGTGAAATTTGGACAGTTGTTTTAATTCAAAATGCGGACGCACACTAAGAAGGGATTTAAAAAAAAACAATCCTGAAGGGATGAAATAGGGGTTGCAAGTTTGTATGGAAAAATATTTAAATTAGCAACGATTTTGATAAAACTTTAGTTTATGCTCTTAAAAACATTTCATTGAATACGTGTTTTATGGTTTATTAGAATTCACCCCCTTAAGGTGCAAAATTGGTGTTGAAAGTTTCTATGGAAAATATTTAAAATCTGCTCCAATTTCTATGAAATTTATTATTCCAGCTCCTAAATATAAACAACAGTCTTCTATATAAAAGGCTAAAAAACTATTTTTCCTTCGGGAAAATATAAAACTCCTAAGGGAAAACAATAATAACGCGCGCGAAGCCGCAAGCGGAAAGCTAGTAAAATAATATTAGGAGGGATTAAGTTTTTGTTATTTCTCTCACTCCAGTATAGTTCTTTTTTACTAAACTTAGTAGGATGGTTAGTGGTTACATTCGTCTATAGTACCTACATGTGGTTCCTGTAAGACTTGCAAGTCTATAACCCCTACAAGGACGCCAGTGTACGTTGCCAACTTGTGACATAAGATGTCAAGTCACAGTACCCAGTAATTTCACTGCCTGTCTTACCCTTCAAACCAGAAGTAATGCAAGCACCGCTACTTAGCGGTAGGAATGGGTAGGATGGAGGTACTCATGCGGGTACTTTCTCCGGATCCTCCCTTTTATTTAATACTATACTTACATCCTTAAGGAATGATGTCGGGGATAAAACTATTCTTAATACTTCCCCACAATTCAAACTATCTCCATACAAATTTTCATATTAATCCGTTCAGGGGTTATTGATTCCCCATAAAAACTTTCACCCCCAGTTTATCGATAAAAGCTAACCTATGTACTTTCCTGGGACTCAAACTGTCTATACCAAATTTCATCTAAATAGGTTCAGTAGTTTTGGCGTGAAAGCGCGACGGACAGACAGACAGAGTTACTTTCGCATTTATAATATTAAAAAAAGGAAGAAAAAGTATGGTTTATTTTTATTTAATTTATTACTTTATTCTCTCTATTACTCAAAGGTTTCTTTATCTTCATTACCCAAAGTTTACTGTCAGAAAATGCCTCAGGCACGACCTTTGTACAATCACTTTATACCATGGACATTAAGTCCATGCTTTATACAAAAAGAATACTAGATCTACATTTGCAAACTTGCAGATAATTTCCGATGACTGCGGATATAGATAAAACCTGTGAAATAGGCGTGCAGTCCGAATTCTACTTTAGACTTCCATCTTAGCAACTGAACTAACTCAGTTGTGTAAATGGACCGGATAAAACTGGGTAACAGTTGTGACACAGTGTCGGTCTACATTCGCGAGTGCCGGCGAGTGCGTTAGCTTACAAACCGTATTATCTCTTAATTCTAAACTGTAGCGTGCATGATGTAGAGTTTACAGTCGACTGAAGGAGTGTCATCGAAATAGCCAGTTAATGAGGACTCTGCTCCGAAGTCATTTGTATAGAGACGGAGCTCTATGGTTTTGAAACCGAAGTGTTCCTGGACAAAGTGTGTTTGTTCAAGGAAATATTTGGTTTCTTAAGTGGATTTTCATTGGAAGGTAAACATACGATGATGACATCGATGGTTTCATTCTGTCTCTTGTGTTTTCGCAACATTTGTCTATAGGTATGCGTTGTCCGTAATTTTTTAAAAGGAAGTTCAAACGTGCAAACATGCTTGTCATTATTTTTGAGATTTTGTTTTATTTATACGTAGGTATATTATAAATTTCGAATCAGTATCAATCAGTAGTAAGTTGCTGAGGAGTTGGGTATTTGCAGACTACTTGATGATGCAGCATCAGATCCAGGTTACCATATAATGGAAATACTATCAAAGAAACAGTAAACCAAATTTCTAATCATTCGGACTTGTAAAAGTTGGTGAGATCCCTTCATCAACTGGAAATAAGCTGATGATCTTCAAACGCCTGAATAGATCTTCATAAATTATTGCTAAGAACCATCTCGATCATGTCAGCTTTCAAACAAAAAAAACAGGCATCAATATCGGTTCATCAAGGCATCAAAAATTGTACCCAACTCACCAATTTTAAAATTTGTACACCTTACGAGGTAAAACATAGCCGAATACATACTCGCATAATGTAATACCATAATGTAATACCATAATGTAATACCATAATGTAATACCATAATGTAATACCATAATGTAATACCATAATGTAATACCTATGTTTACAAATAAATAACTTTGACTTTGACCGATCGGTTTGGAGATCCCTGGAGAGCCTATGTCCAGCAGTGGGCGTCTCTTAGCTAAAATGATGAAACGTATTTGCTTTATTTAGGTGAGACTTTAAAGTTAGGTAATAATTATTGTCAGTATAGAAATATTTTTTACAATTATTATCAATGCTAGCTGAAGTTGCAGGCAACCGCGACATCGCGTGGAATTCAGATGTTATGTATCGTAGTCAGGTTATTAACGTTCCCTAGGGAACCCATTAAAATTAGGGGTTAAAAGTAGCTTTTGTCGTTTCTCAGGGCGGAAGCTATCTCTTAACCGTATTTCATTAAAATTGGTTTAGTGGTTTAGGTGCAACAGTGTGTGAGACAGTCAGACAGACAGAGTTACTTTTACATATATATTTTTTACTTACGACAGCTTTTGGCCTTCATCTCACCTGATGGTAAGTGACGATAAGGCCAAAGGTGGAAGCGAACTTCACCTGGACTTCTCAACAGCTGAGGAACTGGCTATCTTACCTTTAATAAATTGGAATACAACAATGCTACCAGAGAAACATTGTTATTATGGCGACAAACTTAGGTCGCAGAATGAGGATCGGTACTAAAGTACTTAGGTATGATGGTGGTAACTAGCCAGGTGGACTCAGAAGCCCTACCACCAACCAAAAATGATCTCAGTAATAATATTTGTATATATTTATTGATTAACATAATATAAGGATTATGTCGGTATCTCTGTGGACTCGGCACTTGCCTTTATATCGGGAGGTCCGGGGGTTTGAGAATGCCATGTACTAATGTGTTTTTTGTTTTCGAATTTCATATGATCATTTGTCTGACGCTTCTACGGTAAGGAAATCATCGTGAGGCAACCTGCATACATCTGCGAAGAAATTCAAGGGTGTATGTGAAGTCGACCAATCCGCACTGGGTCAGCGTGGTTGGCTAAGGCCTAATCACCTTTTTTTTTTCGCGGGGAAATGCCTCGTTGTTCTACCTGCCCTAATGGGCGCGCTAGGTAAGGTCCACACTGCGACTCCACTACCCACGCGCCCGACACCCGGTCGGGCTTTCGCTTAGGGGGGATTGCCTGAGAACACCAGGGCAATCCCCAGACGGAGGGCCTTACGGCGGCGTACACGGGGCCAACCGTGCACGCAGGCCACACGGCAGGGTCATCGGATTGCTTGAGCGAATGCCCGCCTTCTCCTGCCTATCCGTCTGCGGCCGATGGAAGCAGCCTGAGGATCTACCTCCCGCTCCCTCTCCGCAGCCTCCTTCTTCGAGACGACATCTTCGCAGAAGGAGGCGACAGCCTCCCATTCCGCTTCGCCGCGGAGCATGGCCACGAGCATGCTCGCCAGCGAAAGGTCTCCGCCTCCTAGCGCAGCGTTTAATTCGCTGCGCTGGCGTCGCCAAGCCGGGCACACCAACAGGGTGTGCTCGGCAGTGTCGTCGGGAGCGTCACAGTGGTGACACTGCGGCGTTTCCTCCCGACGTGCAACTCGGTGCAGGTAGTGACACCGAAACAACCATGTCCGGTCAGTACCTGCACCATGCGGAATGAGAGGCTGCCCTGCCGGCGCCCAACCCACTCCTCCAACACCGGACGGATCGCCTCGATCGTCCGGTGGCCGGCAGCTGGGAAGACGAGTGACTCACCCCACCGGCGCAAAGCCTCTTCTGCGCCTGAGTACGAACCACCTCCACCTCCTGTGGGGCAGATCGTCCCCCCCGTTCTCGGACGGCAACCCGATGCCGATACACCTCCGACTGAACGCGTGCATCGACATCCCACGGCGTTTGGCCCGCAAGTACGCAGGCCGCACCGTGGCTGTTGGTGCGATAAGCTCGCACGGCCCGGGTTGCTATGACCCTCTGCGGACGTCGCAAGAGGGCCACCGTTCGGGGGGAGAGGCACTCTGCCCATACCGGGGCTCCGTAGAGTGCCATTGACCGTATTACCCCGTGGTACAGCCGACGGCACGCCGATCCTGGCCCTCTTACGTTAAGGAGACCCGTCCGAGTGCGGCTGCGGCGGCACACAGCCGTGGAATGAGGAGCTTGAAATGCTCCTCGAAGTTCCATCGGGGATCCAAAATCAAGCCGAGGTACTTAAAGTGTGCCTCGACTGGTATGCGGACCCCCTCCACTCGGACACGGAGCCCCGGTGGGATCCTGCGACGGGAGGCGTGGAACATCATTGCCCTCGTTTTATCGAGGGCCACGTCCAGGCCTAGGAGGCGGATGCGTCGGACGACGAGTGTAGCGCCGACCGACGCAAGGTGGGCCGCCTCCTCCCCCGTATTTGCTTTCGCCGCCACAAGTGTGTCGTCGACGAAGCAGACGACCTCCATTCGTGGAAGGAGGTTGCCTTGCAAGACCCAGTTGTACCCCAGGTTCCATAGTAGAGGACCTAGTACAGAACCCTGGGGCACACCCGCCGCCACGGTGTGGCGAATGGACGCGACCATCCGGCCCCTCGCAGAGGATTGTCTTACCGTCCAGGTAGTCCTCCACAAGTGTGCGGAGGTACGGAGGCACCCGGTGGAAGCGGAGTGCCTCCTTTATGCATTCATGAGGCAGGCTGTTAAAGGCGTTGCGGATGTCCAGCGACACCGCAACTACAGCCTCCTCACGAGCCGTGGCCTCCTCAGTCCACCTCTTGAGGAGGGCCACCGCGTCCACCGTGGACCGGCCGGTGCGGAAACCGAACTGGTTGGCAGCCAAGTCCAGCCCCCGGTCCTCCAGGTGCTCGATGATTCGGGAAGCCAGAATTTTCTCCAGGAACTTCCCAGTCTCATCGAGCAGCACCACCGGCCGATACCCAGTCGGGGAATCGGCGGGGCGGCTCTCCTTCCTTAACAAGCAGAGCTTGCCCACTTTCCACCGACTGGGGAAGCGGCTCGAGGCGATACTCAGGTCCAGCACCGCCCGGAACCGCTCCTCGAGGTGTCTCAGGGCGAGGACCAGAACCCTGGATGGGACACCGTTCGGTCCCGGCGCCTTCTTCTTTCACCGGAACCGTTCCCTCACCGTGTCGAATTCCACGTTCGACACGGGAGGGATTACGACAGCCACTTCCTCGGTGTCCATTCTGGGGGGCTGAAACGGACCAAGATTAGGGAACAGAGCATTCAGCACCCGGTCCAACAGCCCCCTGTTCATAGCGGAGGTGGGGGGAGCACAAGCTTTGAACTTTCCCCTCACCATCCGATACGGACGCCCCCACGGATCATCGTCCAGGAGCCGTAAGAACTGCTCTCTGACTCCTCCTTGGCCCTGCAGATTTAAGGCCTAATCACCCTAACTTGGTAAGGTAGGCTTGAGCCCCTCGGTGGGGACGTATATGAGCTGTTATGAGTGAGTGAGATTGAGTGTTTATTGTTACATCAAATAGCGGGATACACTTAAATTGAAAAAACTTTTATTCCGACATCGTTTTATTTGTAGTTTTTTAATATTTCCTTCATCCTTATTTTCTTTCATTCCTCATCATTTTTTATGCAATTACGTCATTCATAAATTAATGACATAGGTAGCAGAAAATATAATCAAGGACGAAAATGACATACCCGTACTGACGCTACAAATAAAAAAACAAACACTTGTCAGATTTGGAACACAGCATAATACCGAGTCGTCAGCAAAAAGTGAAAGTGGTTCTCGCCAAAAAGAGATACGGAGGTCGCTTACTTACATCATGTGTTCCGACAAAGTTAACCTTTCGGCCAGCACATCTCTTATGGTAAAGACACAAGGTTTCTTTTCGGCGTACAGCCTGCGGCTGTCCGTAACAGATTGAGCTGCAAGGTTCTTGTAATGCCATTCGGTTTGGTGACGACTCGTCCAGGACAGTTCAGTACAAGTTTAGTATCAGTTAGTACAGTTTCTCAATTAATGTGTTATGGATGTTTCATTATATTTATAATTATATAATTACTGGTAAATTTAAAAAGTAAGATGCCATTTTTTTATTGTTCGGAATGCGTTTCTTTATAATTGTCCATAAGAATTTCGAAGATTATCTTGCTGGGTAGATTACTAAGTTAGGGATTCTTTTGTTATTTGTCCAAGAATTATGATCATTTCAGATAAGTGTCGCCCACTGTTGAACATAGGTCTCCCATAAACATTTCCGTACCAATCGGTCGCTTCTCGCATCCAGCACCTTCCCGAGACCTTTACCGGATCGCTGGTCCGTCTTGTGAGCGGCTTTCCAACGTTGTATCTCTCGATATGCGGTCCGAGCAATAGCAACTTATTGTTAATTCAGATATTACCCTAAATTCTTACTAATATTATAAACGCGAAGTTTGTGAGTATGGCTGGATGTATGGATGTTTGTTATTCTTTCACGCAAAAACTACTGAATGGATTTGGATGAAATTTTGTAGGTAGACGGATTACGACAGGGATTAACATAATGTAGGTTTCTTATTATCCCGGAAAAGTAAGTAGTTCCCGCTGGTAGATTTATAGTTTTTTCTTCGAACTTTTAAGGCGAAACATAGTTCGCAGGCACAGCTAGTATATAATATTAGATAAGGCATATTTCTCTACCTTCATAGATACTAACAGATGGACAAGGCCTTGTCTTAATCAGTTCCAATCCAAATTATTTATTCACTGTAGGGAGGTTCTATACCAGGGTCGCCAGCTTGGGTAGCTCCGTCTTACCTATTTCTGCCGCAAAGCAGCAGTGCTTGCCGTCTTTCCGTATGCTGGGTAAGATATGGCAGTGAAATTACTGGGTACTGTGACTTTACATCTGATGTCACAAGTTGGCAACGTATACTGTGGTCCTTCTGGGGGTTGCAGTTTTGATGCGAATTTTGCTTGCCTGAGGGAGACTCTGTACCAGGGTCGTCTGCATGGGTACCTCCGTCTTATCTATTTCTGCCGCAAAAGCAGCAGTGCTTGCATTGTTAACATTGCTGTGTTCCGGGTTGAAAGGTAAGATATGGCAGTGAAATTACTGGGTACCGTGACTTTACATCTGATGTCACAAGTTGCCAACGTACAGTGTTGTTCCTGTGGGGGTTGCAGTTTTGTTGCGAATCTCACAGGAACCATATGTATTATAAGATGACTGTTACCACTTACCATAAAAAAAATCAACACACACATAATCGCAATGACAAATGTACTATCGGATGATTGATTCATCACGCTACGAAATCGCAACGTCTGGTCGTACGATTGTTCGCCAATTAGGACACTTAAAGGCCATAGCGGCAAATACAAGTGGATTGTATTTCTTATAGTAGGAAAACCAGATTTTTGACCTTTTTAATATAAATAACTGAATCGAAATATTTACAGTGGCATCCTTGACATTTGTATTGTGCGTCTCGCCCGCAACATTGTTGCCGTGTGTCGCATCAACTCATGTGTATCGGCACGGCTGGCAGACTCATCTCAATAGACGGACAAAAGTATTCCCATTTTGATTTAATGTGACGGCACCTATTAAAACCACCAGTAAGAGTGACAGTAAGGTTATTTATTATACGAGTAGCCTTTTCTTGGTAAGTAGTTAAGCAGGTATTATAAGTATTTTTGCATATTGTACAGATTGGAGTTACAACCCTATATCTGGAAATTCAATGCCTTTTAACCGACTTCTAAAAGAAGGAGGTTCTGTGTTCGACTGTATTCATGGACTCAAAACAATATACTCATTTGGTCCCAATCTCAATAACTCAGAATCTGGTGATGAGATCCCAAGGATATCGAGGGAAACCCTTAAATTGGAGCACATCTAACGTGTTTCATGTTTTTCCTAAAGCTATTTAGGTATTTGCAAAGAACTGTAAGTCATTATTTCATGTTATTGAGCTGACGAGGGAAGGTTTCTTGTGGGTTGGGAGTTTGGGGATACTTCTTTCAATATAATGGATTTGTATTGACTTAAAGTTGTATTATTTGAAGTGATTCAGGTAAGCTGATAGTGGAAAGTACAATTCTTCAACAATTAAGTTGTAAGGAGTTCGGGAATAATTCCATTAATACTGTAGCAAAAGATGTTTTATTTTAAGTTATTCTGATGTTTGCGTCATCGGGTCAAATTTTAATTCATTAAGATGACTGTAATAAAAATATTTTACAAAAAAATGAAAAACCGGCTTCAAAAACACCAAAAAAAAAAGTAAAAAATAATATTAGAATACCAAACTGACGATGATCTCATGGAATTATTTTTGACTTTTAGGTGTTGTTTTTTTGTAGGAAT
The DNA here is from genome assembly GCA_963935595.1 of Schoenobius gigantellus. Classification (NCBI taxonomy): domain Eukaryota; kingdom Metazoa; phylum Arthropoda; class Insecta; order Lepidoptera; family Crambidae; genus Schoenobius; species Schoenobius gigantellus. The sequence continues at coordinate 41,712,208 of OZ012544.1, read as the reverse complement.
ATTTTTTGATTCCAGTGGTTAGTAGAAACGAAAAAGATTTTCGCCGCAGTCAGCGGCCATTTTGAAAGGGTAAACGAATTAATTGGCGTCTTTATGCGCATATAAATTTAAAGTTCACATTATGCAACTCACACGGCGAACCAAAATAGTCTCCCACGCGTAATTTATGGCGCCAAAGATCTTAAAGTCCATCCAACTCGTACTCCAAAGTTCAGATAAATTCAAACTCTATGCTATTCAACTCATGGTGGAGTTTATCTTGAAATTTAGCTTTAATTATAAGTAACGATCGAACAGGCTAGGATTTTGGAAATGGCCATTACGAAGGAGGCGGTTTGGTATTACCGGTTTTAGTTATTTGATTTATGCTTAGAAACGGTATACCGTTACATCATTGGGTCTGTGTCCTTTCCGTCAAGGAGTATGTCGTGGGAGGCGTGAAATATTAGGAGCAATTATTGATGCCGCTTAGAAAGTCCCGAGTGCTTTTTGGGCTTGCAAAAACTAAATAAGGCTCATTATTCACGATTCTGATTATTTACAACCAAAAACTTAGATATATTCATGTGTCTATTCAAAACTGAAATTTTTCTCTTTTTTTTCAAATAGGTATTCAAGTCTACGGTGTCTCTTTCTTTGCTGTGAAAAAATTACACTTGTAAGTCAACGCGCTCAAGAGAAATATAAAAATAATCGCAATATTTGCAAAAATATGCCACATAAATACCTTTTATGTGGCATATTTTCGTAAATTTTGCGATTTCATAAGGGAATCAAAAGCTATTATAATTAATCAACCTCGTTGTCCTAGAATCATGAAATTTGGCATACTCGTAAAGTAGGTCTATAGCACATTTTGGGAAAAAATCTGATAACTGTAAATAATAATATGTATTTGGAGCACATTCAAGTACCCATTATGAAATGCAATTTTGGAAGATTTTTCACACCCCCCCGTTACGCTCCGTAACATTTTTTATACAGCTTATGATGCATATCTCATTTTTGAGGACATCACAGTGAGATCTACAAACAAAAAAATAACGTGAAATAGAGTCGAAGGAAAACATACACGAAAATATTGTCTCCAATGGTTATAGATAGATATTACCGCAACTTAAAGATGCTTGCGACCAGGAGGGGTATAAGTCTAATTAATAATGTTCTTGATTATCATTCACTAGTCTACGCTAGGCTTTACTGTATTAATTGTATGAGACAAAACGATAAAAGCCACGCTGCCATTTACAGCATCCAATTTAACATTTCCCGAGGTAAGAGATTCACAAGACGAGGCCATCTGAGAGCACTTCGCGGTGCTATACAAATTAATGTGTTAATTAAATGGGACATACCAGTTTTACCAGTTCATTTCTCCGAGTCAACGTCTAAAAGCCTTAAGCCTTGTAGTTCGGTCTGCGCTTTGTAGACACTAGCGTTATATACATATATACGAGTATATACACGGGTTGCGCTGCGAAAATCCTTATCACTCGATTGCCAAGGCGCGTATCCTATGTAATATGTGGGTTTGTTATATTTTTTATTAAAAACGACTGCTTTCATTTAAAACTGTTTTTTTTACAACTATAGACTGAATGGAGGACGGATTTCTACAATTAAGGTATCGTTGGAAGTTTTTTATCTGACTGTACAAAACAGCATATTTCCTTGGTGTCCGAATCGTCAGTTAAAAAAATATTGAAATTAAAATGTGTCATTTCGGACACTGTGTCTGATATTTTGTGCGAATCGTCAGCAAGCCCGTAATTTGGCTTCTTGAAATTTCAACTCAGCACAGCACATAATACGCTTGTAAGATATAATAGGTTGGGGAAAAAGTTTCTTCGCATTTTTTAAGAAAATTCAAAACATTTATTAATATAGTTTATTTACATTTAACTAAAGTATGTAGGTACCATTTTGTTCGATAACTTTTTGCCATCTTGTAGGTAGGGACATGATCCCATTGCTATAGAAATTTTGGGACTTCTGGTCAAAATACCGCGACAAGTGGTTTTGGCAGTCCTCTCGTGATGTTAACCTGACACTGCCTAAAGAATTCTGAAGAGACCGAAACAGGTGGAAATCTGAAGGTGCAAGGTCAGGACTATACGGCGGATGCATTAACACCTCCCAGCCAAACTCTCTTAATTTTTGCTGAGTGGCTAAAGATGTGTGAGGTCTAGCGTTATCATGATGAAAAACCACACCCCTTCTGTTGATTAATTCCGGCCGCTTTCTCTCAACTTCTTGCTTTAATCTCATCAGTTGTTCGCAGTAGAGTTCAGAATCGATGGTCCTGCCTGGTGGTAACAGCTCATAATGAATAATGCCCTTCCAATCCCACCACACACACAGCATCACCTTGTTGCGAGTTAACCCGGGTTTCGCCACAGTCTGTGAAGCCTGACCGGCCTTTGACCACGACCTTTTTCGCACGTTCTTGTCGTACGTGATCCACTTTTCATCACCAGTTATCAGCTTCTTCAAAAATGGTTCGGTTTCATTACGTCGTAATAAAGAATCACAAATGAGTACACGGTTCATTAGGTTTCTTTCAGTGAGCTCGTGAGGTACCCAAATGTCGAGCTTTTTTGTGTACCCAGTTTTTTTCAAATGCGCCAAAACTGTTTTGTGGTCAATTCCCAGTTCTTCAGCTACATCGTAACTACTGACACGCCGATCTTGCTCCACTTTTTCAAAAATGGCATCCATTTTATCTGTAATAGGGCGACCAGAGCGACGTGCATCTTTGACATCAAAATTTCCGGATTGAAAACGCTTAAACCAAATTTGTGCTACTCTCACAGACACTGCACTAGGTCCATAAACATCGCAAATTTTTTTCGCGGCTTGCGTTGCATTTTTACCTTTTTTGTAGTAAAATTTTAAAATGTATCGAATTTCTTCATTAGATTCACTCATCTTGGCGGTACGAAAAACAAATGAAAATCACACATTTTCCTAATTTGAATTTGGAATTATGTTCTTTAAAATTTAAACTTTCAATGATACCAAAACCAGCCAGATACAAATAGTATAGCCAAAGAGATTTTATTACAAGTTTATACATACTATAATGCGAAAAGACTTTTTCCCCAACCTAATATGTATACACAATAATCGTATAGTTATTTCCGAAAAGAAACATGGTATTTTCTAGCTGCATATAAAAATGAGGCTTATTTTTATAATTCTGGTATTGCCGATGAAATCATAAAATATATGAGCGAGTCCAGTAGCGACGAAGATATACATTTAACACCCGGAAAGCGTACAATCTGTTCAGTGCATGGTTCTATAATAACTGTCAATATTACCAATAATAGGTCATTTGCCTGTTTTGTATCTAGCAGCTCATATATACGTCCCCACCGAGGGGCTCGCTTAGCTAGGGTGTTTATGCCTTACCTAGTCAACCACGCTGGCCCAGTGTGTTTCGCTCGACAGCATAATGTTATTCTGCGGCTTGTACTCTTGAAACCTTTGCTAGGCTCAGGTTTCTACTATATGCACCTAAAACCTTGCATAAAAAATAACTATTCTCATTAAGCTTCAGCACTTTTAAACATATTTTTGGATTTAAGTGCACATGTCAACCTGTTACTTTTACGGCCATTTTCTCGCAAATTATACATTTGAGGTAAGTACCTACATACTATAAATTTTCTCAAGAGAAATATAGTTAAAAATACTAATAAATTATAGTTCAGACTACAGACTAGGTATATAAACATTACTCTACAATTCCTTTATTTACTTAAATTCATTTTGTCAAAAACAAGAGTTCGTCGCACGCGCAGTTCAATGCACTCGTTTCGAGATTTTATTTGCCCGTAAATTGGAAGTTATTGCTTTTGCGATATGATATTTTTGGAGTTTCTGATGAGCTTTTGCGACTGTTACCGAAAGGTAAAGAGCGCGGCAAATTGGATTATACAAAATAGATGCAAAGCATATTTATTTGTTTATAATGTTTACAATACAAAATAATGATCCCTCTCTTTCAAAACTGAAAACTTGCTTTGAAAACCATCTTGCGTACAAAAATTGAGCATGTTTATAAAAACGCTAACCCCGGTGGTGGTGCCCCAAGTAGACTCCACCACGTCGGCGTTTCACCGAATAAGGAATTTTGGGTTGATTGCTGATGCCGCCACTACAATCAAAGAATTTCACTACTTACTTGGATCCGTTCGGTCTCCGTATGTAGCCGGTGGACTTCCTGAGCTAGCTCGAAGGAAGTCGCGGCTCCTGAAGTTCTGCTGTCTGACCGAACCGGATGGTACACTTGCCTATTAGGCCACCAATACCCGAACTCATTAACGAATACAAAAGCTTTGCGGAACCTCGCACCAACAATCACTTGGTGCGCCGCGCAATACTATTTGTTAGATGCTTAAATATTGTGTATTATATTTTATTGATGCCCGGACATAACCTATATCAATGTCATTCCGTATTCGACTCGACTGACATGTTACATGCGGCCGGCCGCCAAAAAGGCTCTCACTGCACAGACCACAATGCAGAGTTGCCACTCGCTCATCCTCGAGCGTAAACATCCCCCCGCTCCGGACAGTCCCGGACTGTCCGCCAAATCAGTCTAAGGGGAGGCGAGAAAGAGTAGCGACCGCGCGCTTCAAAACAGAATCCCCAACTAGGACCTCGGCAAACCTGGGCACACCATCAGACCCTAGAGTAAGTTGGACAATGCGTCCGCGACGCCAACGTAAGGGTGGCAGGTTTGGGTCCTTCACTAACACGAGGTCTCCAACCCTCGGTGGGTTTGTCTTATCTGACCACTTAACGCGCTGTTGCAAAATGTGTAAATATTCAAGGTGCCAGCGGCGCCAGAAGCTCTGGGTAAGCTGCTGGAGCAACTCAAACCGCGAAAGGCGTCCTGGATTGATATCTCTATACGGATACTCGGGCAGGGCGTTAAGTGGTCTGCCTATCAAGAAATGGCCCGGCGTGAGGGCCTGCAAATCGTTCGCGTCGGTAGACAACGGACATAACGGACGCGAGTTGAGAACCGCCTCAATCTTATGAAACACCGTCGCGAGTTCCTCAAACGTGAGAATAGTCTCCCCAATAACGCGGCGAAGGTGAGTCTTGGTGGCCTTTACAACATATTAAAAAATCCCTCCCCAGTGAGGGCAAGACGGCGGGGAGTATCGCCATGTTACCCCCCTACGGGAGAGTGTGGATCCGATCTCAATATTATTTTTATCTAAAAATTCACAAACTTCTCTTATATGTCTATCAGTGCCCTTGAAGTTCGTCCCACAATCGGACCGAATTAGAGAAGGCAGTCCCCGGCGGGAGACAAATCTGCCTAACGCTGCTAAGAAAGCGTCCATGGTGAGTGCACTCACCACCTCCAAATGAACGGCTTTAGTGGCCAAACAAACAAACACACACAAGTAAGCCTTTTCAGTCTTAGCATTACGGAGTCGCGACGTTTTTATAGTGAACGGTCCCGCGAAATCAGTTCCAACTCCTAAGAAGGTCATCGATTCGTTCACACGATCAGCAGGCAAATCACCCATTTGGGGCTGCATCGTCTCGGGGCGTAAACGATAGCAGGGCAGACATCGAAAGATAACAGATCGGATAATTCTTCGCGCTGACAAAATCCAAAACTCCCGTTGGAGGAGCGCGGTCAATGCATTACATCCGGCATGAGCATTCTTCACATGGCGATCAATGATCAACAATCGCACCAATGGTCCGTCCTTGGGGAGCAACAGGAGATGACGTGATCTATAAGGCAAGTTAGCGTACCTCAATCGGCCTCCTACACGCAACAATCCCTTATCATCCAGAAAGGGAGTCAAACGCACCAAGGGTCCCTTCAATTTGGACGTCCCGGTACGGAAAATCTTAAGTTCCGGTTCAAACGCTCTAGACTGGGTCATACGCACCCAATGCAAAAGAGCATCTTGGCGCTCCTGCGGAGAGAGGACCGGACACAAATCTTTGTCCTGAGGCCGGCGACAATTTCGAATAAATCTTCTTATCCAAGCGGTCACGCCGAGCAACTTGTCCAGAGAACTGTAGCGGTCTAATAAAAATTCCCGCTCTGGAGCCGCCATAGTCTCCACAGCGTAAACACGCAATCCCGGATTTGGTACCTTCACCACAGCTGGTGTGGAAGGCCAAGACGGCTGTAACAACCATTCGGGACCCCACCACAGAGTGTGGACAATAAGCTGAGGGGCTTCGCTGCCACGTGATGCACAGTCAGCAGGGTTTATTTCACCTGGCACGTGACGCCAAATCAACGTGGCCTTCGAGGCCTGTATTTGGGATACCCGATTGGCCACAAATACTTCCAGGGAGTGGACGGAGTTCTTAATCCAACACAGGACAACCTGACTGTCGGACCAAGCAAAGAGCGACTCAAAGTCCACACTACGTCCCAGGGTGTCAACAACGTGGTTCATCAAACGAACCAGAAGAGTAGCTCCAGACAATTCTAACTTCGGAATCGTTAATCGAGTCTGAAGTGGAGCAACCTTACTCTTAGCAATTAGCAAGTGGAGCTTAACAGCTCCTCTATCATCGACCGTCCGGATATATACGACGGCTGCGTATCCACTCTCAGACGCGTCACAAAAGCCATGAAGGCTGGCCGTAAACCGTCCCTTAGGCAGTATATGTCTAGGGATACTAACACGGTTAATGTCGAGGAGAGACGACATGAAGGACTCCCAATCTCGCAGCAAACGGCCCGAGAGGGGCTCATCCCACGACACTTCAGCTGACCAAAGTTCCTGTAGGAAGCACTTCATCCAAAACACTACGGGACTAATCCAGCCATTTGGGTCAAAGGTACGAGCTACTGTAGACAAAACCAACCGTTTCGTCCAGACCTTGGGGCTTGGCAGCTCCAATCGATAGGTGAACGTGTCCTGGACAGGTCTGTATTGCACTCCCAAAACAGACAGTAAATCTGGAGTGTTGGCATTCTCAAAAATATGAGGCTCCTGCTGGTGGTCGTCTGGCAAGTCACACAAAAGCTGAGGTGAGTTGGACATCCACTTCCTCAGTTCATAACCACCAGCCCCGAGAAGAGCAATTAGTTCATCTCGCAAAATCAAGGCTTCCTCGACACTAGAGGAGCCCGTACAAATATCATCCACAAATGCATCCTCCTTGAGAACCAAGGATGCGCGAGGGTATCGTAACCGCTCACGTTCAGCGAGTTCCACAAGTGAGCGAATTGCCACAAAGAGGCTCGAACGCAAACCGTATGTATTGGTGTTCAGCTCGTAGATCAGCATGGGATCTCTGGGATCCTCCCTCCATAATATGAGCTGATATCGTCTATCGTCCGGGTGAATCACAGTCTGCCGAAACATCATCCGGATATCGGTCACAAAGACGACGGCATGGCGACGGAAGTTGGTCAATACATCGCCCACCTCGTGGTGCAACTTCGGTCCAGCATGCAGACATTGATTCAGCGAAACTCCGGTAGACGTGGGAGCTGACCCATCAAAAACAACGCGTATCTTGGAAGGTTTCATAACTGCGTGGTGAGGAAGAAAATTATGTTCCTCGTTTCGCCAGTCCAGTCGCGAGACCGACATGTGCCCCAGTTGCTCATATTCTCGCATGAAGTCGACATACTTCTGTTTGAGGTCGGAGTTCCTACTCATACGACGCTCCATGGACAGCAGCCGCTTCTCGGCCAACGGCCGGGAGCTGCCAAGTGAGGGGCGAACTGACAAAAAGGGCAAACGAGTGATCAGCCGTCCCGAGTGAAGGCGACCTGTATTGTTCTGGTAGAATAACTCACACTCCTCGTCCAAGGGGTTCACTCGCTTCACGGTAGGGGGCTCTTCCACCTCCCAAAACCGTTGAAGGACATCCGATAAGGTGGAGCTAACAGTTATGTAACTGTCCACTGATGGAGATGGTGGGTTATGCCTAACTGGTCCCATCACTACAAACCCAAGCGATGTAGATAAGGCTACCAGCCCACCCTTCTGTAACTCTCTCCTCTTCCCACAATACACGCGGCCTAGAACATCGGCACCGAGCAATAAGTGAATCGGACCGGTTCGGTGGAAGGAAGGGTCAGCCAAGGTCAATCCTGATGTCGCATCAACGAGAGCGCGCGAAACGTGCTGTTGCGGAAGCTGACCAACAACCTTCCCATAAACAATCGCGGTAGCGGCAATTTTGGGCGCTGAAGAGAAGTGGGGGGAGAAGGAGAACAAAACCTGACCGATCGGATCCGGGATCCGCAGGTCTCCGATTCCTCGTACCGATTCAAGGTATGGAGATGTGTTCAAACTCAACTGCCGGACCAGCCAGCTGGAGGCAATGCAACCCTGAGCTCCCGTATCCAAAAGGGCGCGAACTAAAACAAAGGTGCCCCTCGGGCCCCACACCTGTACGGAGGCTGTTGGTAACAGCACTTACTCCTGTGGGGAGGTTGCAGCCGACAGTTGGTTTAATGAAAATCCTCCCGCATTCCCCGCAACGGGGGGGAAGGGGGGTCCAAAGAAAAATGCGTGCGCGGCGGAGGAATAGGGCGCTCAAGGCGCTCGAGCGGGTCCCAATCCGGCACGTGCACACCCCGACCAAAGCTGCATCGGGGGGCCGGGCGGTGCCCATGATGGGCGAAAAATGGGGGAGCCCGTGACAACCGGGGTCTCTCCATCAGAGGGGGAGAGAAGCGTATCGGCTCCCGGCGTGGCTCCCTAATTACCGCGGCCCAATCCTGCGGTGGCGCCTCAGAAGCGGCGCGTCGATCCCCCCCGCCCGTAGGGGGGGTGGAGCGCCCAATCCTCTCACGAGAGGGGGGGCGCCTGTCCAATCTCCGCGGAGGGGTGGCACGCCCCTCCGATCTCCTCGGAGATGTGGGTGACCTACGAGGGCCCCCTCCCGTGTGCGAGTCCCTCTCTCTCACCACCTCACGAGTGTCTTTATTATTAAAGCACAAGAGGGGGTGATGGGCCCCTCCACAACAGTGGCAATCTCGTGGGTGGGGGCAAGCCGATGCCATATGAGCCCCCAGGCAGCGGTAGCACCAATTCCGCTACTTGGCCATATTCCTACGCCCCTCGGTGCGTAGGCCAACAAATTTGGGACAGGCCGGCAAACGATGGCCATCCCGCTTGCAACACTTGCAAGGCATCGGCCTCTCCCCGGGTGGAGAGTTCTGCCGCAGTGCAGTATATTGCTTGTACGGGCGGCGCTCTCTCCGTGGCGCTGCCCGGGTCGCCTCATAGCGGCCTGTACTCGGTCCCGGTATAGGAGCCAGATCCAAGTGGTCGGTCATCCGACACTCATCCTCCAAAAATCTGAGGAGATCCGAGAAGGGGGGTAGGTACGAGGCACTATTGCCCCCGTATCTTTGTTCAAAGCGCCCCTTCATCTCCATGGGAAGCTTATTGAGAATGAGGTGGAGCAATATGAAGGACCACTGGTCCACCGGTAGGTCAAGTCGTTTGAGCGCATTAATAGCGCTTAGCAGCGGGTTTAAAATCTCCTTCCTCAATGAGGAGACCCGCGATACTCGTGGCAGCCCTAAAATGGCAGCCACATGTGTCCGCTAGCAAGCGAACATTCTGATACCGGGCGGTCAACAACGCCCTTGCAATCTCATAACTGTCATCGTTGACAGGTAGATGCTGGACAAGCACACCAGCCTCTCCACGTAAGGCAGAGAGCAAATAGGCCAATTTCTGGCTAGGGAACAGGTCGTCCCTCGAGTGAACCAGGCTATCAAAGAGGTTAATGAACCCCATCCAAGAAACCAGGTTCCCATCAAAGGTTGGGATGTCTAAAGTGGGCAGTCTGCCCAGCAAGCCGGCCGGGGTAGGCTTGACCTCCCCGGGCGTGCACGACTCACCCCTCCGGGCGGATAGGATTGCCTGAGCCTTGTTTATAATCACATCCGCCTGTTCAAAACACTGATCATAATCGGCATTAAATTGGTCGACTGCCCGCAACTCAGCGGCACCCTCGGCTGGGTGGTCGAGCAGATATTGTTGATGAGCAACGAAAAGCTGCTCCAATTCCTTCAAGCGAGCAGGTACTCCCTCATGCCGAATTAACAAAGCCTGTTCTCGGTCTGGTCGGTCTACCAAAGCGACGGCACTAGCAAACCATCTCAAAATCTTTTGTGCACCCGCGCGGGCACCACTAAGCGGGCTGACTGGCGGGACCATTTTGCACCAAAATTAATAAACACTATAATAATACACGGACAAACAGACCGACAACCGCAGACAATAAAACAGATCGGGAGGAACTTCAAAGGCAGAACAAAATATATAAACAAACCAAAATCAAGTGTAAATGCTAGAACTTAACTAGACCAACAAAGGCATTTAACAATAGAATTTTTCAAACAAATTAAATTCAACTATTAAGTCAATAACTTAACAAACATAATATTCAAAGGCAAACAAAACAAAATCAAATGTAAATGCTAAAACTTAACACAGCAAAATAGTGTATTACAACAACAGCAAAGTCATTTAGCAGCAAAATTTTTTAAACAAAATAAATTCAAGTATAAGTTTACAACTTAACAAACAAAATATTCAAGGGCAAAACAAAGATATGAAAAAACAAACCAAAATCAAATATAGGTAAATGCTAGAACTTAACTAGAACAACAAAAGACATTTAACCCCAATTTTTCATATACAATGATAATGACAACAAGTTAGGGAGATCGGTCCACAAATGAGATTGTAGTCGGTTTAAAATCAGCAATCAAAACCAATTAATATGTATTGCCCGTTTGGACAACCAACAAGATTACAATATTAATTGTACAATACTAATCAACCACTCAAATCTAAAAACCACGCTCTGCTACCAATAGATGGTGGTGCCCCGGTTTGCCGAGGTCCTAGTTGGGGATTCTGTTTTGAAGCGCGCGGTCGCTACTCTTTCTCGCCTCCCCTTAGACTGATTTGGCGGACAGTCCGGGACTGTCCGGAGCGGGGGGATGTTTACGCTCGAGGATGAGCGAGTGGCAACACTGCATTGTGGTCTGTGCAGTGAGAGCCTTTTTGGCGGCCGGCCGCATGTAACATGTCAGTCGAGTCGAATACGGTACACCCGGGATTTAACGTAACGCTCTTATAACGCTCGTGCCAATGTGGTCTTAGTCTGCCAACATGTCAAAAAAATAAATAAACTTTTAAAACGCGTTTTGAATCCGGTGCCTTATAACAAATTTTAATCACAGTACTGTAGTATTATATTATCTGTGATCACAGTAATGTATGGTAACTTCGTAGGTATGTTTTGGTCAAAGATAAATATCCGCACAGAATGATTATTAAGTACTAACGATCGCGCATACCTATGTATGTATAGAGTTGATAGCAATATCAAACCTAACTAAGGTGCTTCCCTTATTGTTTCCAGAATCGAACTTATCCGATTCCCGAATAGCCCTCCAATGCCGGGAGGCAAAAGAGGAGACTTCTGGTGGCCCCTCCCTAGGCGAAGTTCCAGCTTGTTTATGCGTTCTGTGAAATGGCTTTCCCGATCCCGATCATACCTCCATCGGGGGCAGAGAGGTTTCAGAGGGTGGATCCGAGTCCCACGGTATTAACCCCATAGTATCGTATTAGATTCCCTCACCTCAAAAAAAAGGTAACCACTGTTCCGAATTTCCGTGGGACTTACCAGTAGCCAGAGCTCGTAGCCCCATACGCCCCCAGCCCCTAAATAAGCACTCAGTGAAGGGGAAGTCCTGATTTAAATAAAAATTGCCCCTCTATCTATTAAAAAGGATATTACTTTTATACATATGTGTAGCGTACGTGTAGCGCAGAGGTCGAATGATCACCTACTGCTTTTGCTATTTTACTGGAGGGAGACTCTGTACCAGGGTCGTCTGCTTAGGTACCTCCGTCTTACCTATTTCTGCCGCAAAGCAGCAGTGCTTGCATTGCTGTGTTCCGGTTTGAAGGGTAAGATATGGCAGTGAAATTACTTGGTACTGTGACTTTACATCTTGTGTCACAAGTTGGCAACGTACACTGTGGTTCTTGTGGGGGTTACAGTTTTACTTCGAATCGGTGGGCAGTTTGCTTGTTTGCCAACTTACTGCAACAAAAAAACTGCGCAACGGGTCGCGGGTTCGATTCCTGTACGGGACAAATGTTTTGTATGGCCTACAGAAATTTGTTCCGGTCTGGGCGTATGTGCATGTGATATTCTATGTTTGTAACTGCACCCACGACACGACATAGGAGAAAATCCTAGTGTGGGGCGATGTTTAAAAAAAAAATAGTCCACCTTGATGTCCAGGGTTCCGGGCTATAGCTTGGCTGCTTGATTATTTGCCAAATTGTTACCTACTAATGATGTATAAAAAATTGTCAGCTACATGGCTAAGCACATTTCTGACACACCAGAAGTTTATTGGCGGCAGAAGGACGTACATACAAGCACATAGCTGAATGGGATCTTCTGCAGTGCTTGTCACTGCTCTAATCCTTACATCTAATAATCTAATCATTACAAAACAAAGTCCCCCGCCGCGTCTGTCTGTCTGTCTGTTCGCGATAAACTCAAAAACTACTGCACCGATTTTCAAGCGGTTTTCACCACTCGTTAGCGTGATTCTCGAGGAAGGTAATAGGTAATAGAGAAGGTAATATAATTTGTTAAGTTTTTATATTTATTTCTGTGTACATTAACGATATTTGTTAAAAATGTCGGGAAAAAATAAATTAAGGCGAAACGTAGTTTGCGGGCACACAGCTAGTTAATACTAAATTAACAATTTGTGCAGTTCTTTAATCATGTGGTTCTGTATTCGGCTGTTTCAATCCGAATTCTTTATTTCGCCATAATGTCGATTCCGGGATTTAATGATGGGGTGTTAAAGTGTGACTTATGACCACTAAATACTTGGAATTTAAGACGGTGGGTTTTCGATTAAAAATACCAACCGCAGCTCATTTTTTTTTCGTTTATTTGAACTTCGGAGTTTCGATATCTTCTGAAGAATCGAATACAATCGTCGTTCTCTCTTACTTCAAGAAATTCAATTATTTATTACGCTTGCAGGTATAAACCGAATTTACAAATTGCAATTCCAGAGTCACCGTAAAATTACCTTTGTGTCGCAGTCGCATAATAAAGTGTATTTGAAGGACTACTCTCTAAGTCTGTAATAAAAGTTTTGATCACGAAGTCAGCTGTGCAACGCTGCGACTGCGAGAGAGAGCGTGCATGCTTGAGGGAAATGAACGGCGATTTTGTTTTGATACTTCAAAGTCTAATTGCGGACTTGGAGAGTAGTGTTTCTGGGTTACCTATATTGAAACGCATAACGTTTTTCGTCATAAACTAACAATGCCTAATGTTAATTGCCATAATGGTCACTTGTCATAAGTCTTTATATCATAACTTCATAACGCATAATATTATAAGGCCGAAATATGTGGGGCATAACCATAAAAAGGCATAATTTGAATAAGCATAAGTAACAAAAGGCATAATTTATGTTTGCCATAATATCTCAAAGGCATAATATTCAAAAAACATACATTTGAAAATCATAACTGACAAAATCCATAAATCCATAGCGAACTCATTCACCATAATTTCAAAAAGCAAACACTTGCTATACGAGTATAACAGATTAAATTTATTGTCTTATGTTTAAATTATTTACTATAAACTATTTCTTAATAAATAAACATTATTTATTAAGAAATTGTTTAAAAATACTAAATAAAAAAGCTCTAATTTACAATTAATGTTAAGAAATCACGTAATAATATTAATATTTTACATCATTTTGCATACATGCAGACATGCAGCATGCATGCAAGCATGCAGTCATGCAGCAGGCATTCAGCATGCATGCAGAATGTATGCAGGCACGCAAGTTGGCATGCAAGACTTCTGCTATTATATAGCTCCGGCACTGCGGGGTTCTGGTGGTCCCTCGTATGCCGTAAATCGGCTTTCGCTCACCACTGCAGCTTCGGCTTGATGGCACCAGCCTCAGCCGCGGCGGCTCGCTCATAGCCACCTGCTCCTCAGCATGTGGGCCGCCTCACCCCTCCGTGCCTTCGCGGCTCTGAATAACACTCTAGGGGTAGGGCAGACAAGACTACGTGGAGTCGGGGCTGACTGAGTCGGCTTTAAATAGCACTAGTTTTTTTAAATAATTAGTAATCCTCGTATGAAGAGCAATACATTCCGGATTATGTCAAAGAAGTTTATGGATACCTATTTACAGTTATTATTCTTTATAAAACTATGCCTTTAGTGAGTTATGCATAGTTAAATTACTTATGTCAAACAAAATTATGGATAATAACATTTATACGTAGTAAAATTATGCGTTTTAAAATATGCTTAATAAAATTAAGGCAAACCACATTATACCTTTCAAAGATGATGATTTTTTATATTATGCCTTGCGACAATTCTGCATTATAATGTTTATGCCTATTGATATGTTATGCCAAATATAATTATGCTTTTTGATTTTTATGCCATATGATGTATGCCAATCGAAATAATGATAATTAACAGTATGCGTTTCAAAGTGTCACCGTGTTTCTGTCTAAAACTTTGCGAACTTAAGGCGGAATTGTTGTAAAATTGTAGTAGAAACTCTGATTGCGGACTTAGAGTGTAGTGTTTCTGCCTAAAACTTTGCGAAGGCGGAATTGTTGTCAACTCGTATTATTGCATTTGATTTTATCAAGTTCGGTTTTATTTACATTCAGTGCCAAGTCAGTAGACGAAATTATATTAGCTGGTAACAGGCGACCTTGCGCGAGCGCAGTGACTGGTCAGGTATTATCTGAATGCGTTTAAGCCACAAGGTGGCGCCCTCTGTTGAAAACTAAATCCAAATCAAGACTAAAATGTAAATTTAAGCTAGAAAACTGACAAAGATAGCTTTAAGTTGTATTTATCTGAAAATCTAACGTTTATTTTTATTATAATTCGTTATTTTTTCATAATTAAGAAACATAATAGGTCTTTAATAGATAAATATATGAATCTTACAAAGTATGGGATGAATGAATTTGTATCAATTTAATCTTGCACGCTGAAATTAGTCAGACACCAATAAAAGTAAATGGCAATGATATTTATTTCTGCATTCCATCCGCATTTAATTCAATCATATTTGAAACAAATGGCTTTAACCATTTTTGCAGTGCTCCCCTGGTAGACCAACATTCCACTTTCCACGTTTTCCACTATCCATCAGGTGAAATTCAAGAACATATGATATTTTTTGTTTAACTATAAATTCTTATTTTTGCTTAGCTCTTATTTTTTAAATTTGGTTAAACACGTGGTTTTTTTTATAAATCAAAGCTGCCAAACAAGAAATGTGGTCATCCGATGGTAAATAGCTGTAGTAAACATATGGTTCATGTAAGGTTTGTAAATATACTTGACTTGCCGGACACACCGGAGAGAGACTCTGTACCAGGGTCGCCTGCTTGGGTACCTCCGGCTTATGCAGGCAATTGCCTGTGTTCCGGTTTGAAGGGTGGGATATAGCAGTGAAATTACTGGGTACCGTGACTTTACATCTGATGTCAGAAGTTGGCAACGTACACGGTGGCTCTTGTGGGGGTTGCAGTTTTTTGCGAATCCCACAAGAGCCATATGTATTATATTGGTAGTCACCTATATGATACATGTGGCTCTGTTACCACTTACCATCAGGTGGGCAGTTTGCTTGTTCGTCAACTTAGTAGTATAAGAAATACAACGTTAACAAGGACCCAAGTCAATAATCTAATGCCCATTTCTCTGTGAATGTGCTATTTTCATCATTTGCTTCTTTGCAGACATAATGTTTGTCATTTTGGTTAAAAACTATGTGTGCAACACAAAACAGCATTTGAACTACTCTCGACGATAGATCTCGCATAGAACGACAGATGATAGAGATCGATAATCGGCTGGCTAACAAACACAACTCGAGAATTTTCAGAATACCTAATAGTGAGTGACTGAAAACTTTCATAATACAATGACAAAAAATAGTAATTAATTAATTTGAGATACCATAGAAATAAAATAAAATGTTATTTTATCAAAAAATACCAAAAAAAAAACCTGCGGGCCGCGGTTTGGACAGCCCTGCCTTAGACAAAAGCCACACGCTCATTTTTCCGCAGTCGTTCCGCAGAAAAAATGTATATAAATGACATTAGCCTGTGACAACCTCACGCTATTTTTTTTATAGGTTATTGGTGTGTGGAATGAAGTAAAGCAAGGATTTGAGATAAAATGTTGTTTTATTGTTTTACCACAATTCTTCTTAATTATTATAACCTTTACCGGCGTCTTAATTTTACTTTACACTTCGACGTGCTCCATTTTTCCCAATTAACTTTTTTAATATGTGTGATGCCATAACACAAAAACAGATAATACATTATTTAAAAAATATAAATGTTGCCATTTTAAAACACCCCCTCAACAGTTATATTTTTAAATTTGTACATCACATCATATATATTTTAAAAGAGTAAACAAAAAGAAATAATACTACTGACTCCTAGACTATTTTTTTTTTTTTTTTTTTTTATGATGACAAATAACAGAGAAAACTCTTTTAATACAAAAATAACAAACTAAGTTATTTCCTTACTCACACTTATTTAGAATCATATTTCTTAACTTAAGAAAACAATATTTGCCTAACGGCTTGGTGAATAAATCTGCAACATTATTATTTGAACTTACATATTCAATACTAACACAACCATTTGTAACATTTTCAATTATGTACTGATACTTGATATCTACATGCTTTAAGCGTTTGTTGCTATCATTATTTAAAGCAATATTAATCACACTATTATTGTCTTCTAAAATTTCAAACTTTACATTATTATAACCAAAATCAAACAATAATTTTTTAAGGAAAGAACCTTCTGTTATACACATAGCAAGAGCTATATATTCTGCTTCGCAAGATGATAATGTAACACAAGCTTGTTTTTTACTGTTCCATGAAATTGGACTATCAAATATGTAAAATATTTGACCTGAAGTTGACTTACGGTCTTTCACATCACCTGCCCAGTCAGCATCACTGTATCCTAACAATTTACAAGTATTGTTATCTATATATTTATATGTAAGTGATAAATCAATAGATCCCTTTATGTAACGTAACACTCTTTTGAGACATTTATATAGGGCTAAACTTGCACAATGAACATATCTACTAAGAAAACTTACTACAGTTGACAAATCAGGTCTTGTACAAGTAGCATATAGCAAACTACCTACTAAACTTCTACAAATATTTTCAATTTCAATGTTTTCAGGCTTTTCTCTTATCAACAACTCGAAGTTAAAGTTTTGATCTATTGGAGTATCAACAGTTTTACAATTTGACATTTGATACTTATCTAATAGTTTCTGTAAGTATTTTCTTTGATTTATAACAGTTATACCATTTTCAAGATCTTGTTTAATATTTATTCCCAAATACATGCTAGCAAGACCCAAATCTTTCATTTGATAGTTATTACAAAGTGAGTTTTTGAAATTGTATATATGAGTTTTATTACTACCAAAATAAAGTAAGTCATCAACAAATAGTAAAACATAAATGTAATCATGATTATTTCTTTTAAAATACAAACATGGGTCATTCTTAGATCTACTAAACTGTTCTTTTATCATAAAATCATTAAACTTAGTGTTCCAATACTTAGGAGACTTTTTTAGGCCATAGATGGACTTTTTAAGTTTACATACCTTATTGTTATGTAGTTTCATATACACTGTCTCCTTTATATCTCCATATAAAAATGCACCAGTAACATCCATTTGGTACACTGGTTGCCTTTTTTGAGTTGCCACAGCCATCATCGTTCTAAATGTTGTTAATTTCGCTACAGGTGAGTATGTTAAATTGTCACTATCCTTTTGCTGAAATCCACGTGCTACCAAGCGCGCCTTGTATATAGATTTACCTTCTATTTCCTTTACTTTAAAAACCCACTTAGTGCTTACTATCGTCTCTCCTTCAGGAACTTCAGTTACTTCTTCCCATGTATTATTATTTTCTAATGTTTGGAGCTCTCTCTTTACTGCTTCTTCCCACATACATCTGTCGGGTCTCATCATAGCTTCTTCATAGGAAACAGGCTCAATGCCACAATAGCTTATGAGAGCGAATTCATCCATCTCTCTATCACTAACATAATCACCCATCCATTTAGGTTTTCTTTTCTCTCTCTTAGGTTTTTCTATATTATCACTACAGTTTTTATCTACTGAGCTGGTTGGTATATTACCACTCTCTATTTCTGTTAATTCATCTTCAATTTCTTCATTAAAGGAGTTTACTGAACTATGCTCAATGTCACTATTTATTTCATCTTCTTGTTCATAGTTTATTACTTCCTCATTTTGGTTCACCTGTTCATCTTCGTTTTCATGTTCTGTTATTTTACAACTATTAAATATTTGATTTATTTCATTTTCCCTGTCTCTCCTTGTTTCGACTTCCCTTTTATTTATAGGTCCCGTGATAAAGACTACATCTCTTTTGGTTTCCACCTGATTTACATCTGGTAAGTATACTCTATACCCTTTTGTATTTTCTCCGTATCCAATGAAATATCCAATTCTAGCTTTACTGTCAAATTTTTGTCTTCTTTGATCTGGGACATGTACTGATATTTTACTTCCAAAAATATGGAAATGATTTATATCATATTCTTTTTTATACCACAGTTCAAACGGAGTTTTATCTTTTATACGACTCGGTCCACTTCGATTGAGTACATAGACAGCTGTATTAATGGCTTCTGCCCACAAGTTCTTTTGGAGACCACTTTCTATAAGCATTGTTCTTGCTGATTCAACTATTGTGCGGATCTCCCTTTCCACACAACCATTTTGTTGTGGAGTGTAAGCAACACTAGTTTGATGCTGTATGCCATAATATTTCAAAAGTTTTTGCATTTCTTTACTACAAAACTCTTTTGCATTGTCACTTCTTACATATTTAACTATACATCCTTTTATTTGAGTTTCTTTTAAAAATTGTTTTATGTTTTCATACACTTGACTTTTGTGACTGAGAAAATAAACCTTTCTAAATTTGCTGAAGTCATCTTTTAGAAGAAGGAAAAATTTTGCACCACCAAGTGATATTTCTTCGACTGGACCTCCAATGTCCATATGTATTATTTCACCCACATTAAGACTTCTGTGTTCACTGGATGGAAAAGGTAATCTGTGCTGTTTACCATGTAAACAAGATATACATGTTTCTTGAACTCCATCTTCAAATGGTACATTATTTCTAAATAAAAATCTTTTTACTTGTTCTATATCTTGATGAGCAAGCTTTGCATGCCACTCTCTCAAAGTTGAGGTTACCTTACCAACCATAGCGTGTTCATTTCTCTGCTTAAACATCATTATGTACATTTTCCCATGTCGCTTTGCTATAGCATGCACGCTATTATTTTTTATAAGTTGACAGTCTTCACTGGTGGACAATAATTTGTAGCCTTTGTCCAATGCTGCACTCATAGAAAATAGATTTACATGCAGCTCTGGTACATATAACACATTATTGATTGTAGTTTTAATCCAATTTTTACCATCGAATGCTTCGAGCAGAATGTCACCGTGACCATGTGCTTTTATAATTTTTCCATCACCAAGTATCACATCCTTTGGTATTAGGAGATTTTTATAATTCTTTAAACTGTCCTTTATATGGCACATATGCTCAGAAGCACCACTATCTAAGAACCAGTCACTGTCAGAACTTTTTGAGGTTAGTGCATTTACTGCCATGACAAACGCATTTTGTTTGTTCGGTACAGATTTGTCTTTGTTAAACCAACATTGCTTGATTGTGTGCCCTGATTTTTTACAGAGTTTACAATATATATTATTTTGTTTTTTATGTCTGCATTCTTTTTTATAGTGACCTATCTTGCCACAGTTAAAACATTTTCTTGTCTGTTTAACACTGTTAGTTTTAAAAGCCATCTGATTGTCATTTTCTTCATATGTGTTATTTCTTTGTTCTTCAATCAAAAGACGAGCTGTGAGTTCAGAGAGTGTGCGATTTTCAGTTGGTACAGAATCCCACGCGGACACAAAATGGCGGAATTTTTCGCCTAATGTACTAATGATTTTCGTCATGATCATATTTTCCGATATTTCACCTATAGCCTGACGAATTTGTGAAACTATACCTTCAACTCTGGCGATAAATGTAGCCATGTCTTCACTATTTGCTTGTTTCGTATCAAAGAATCTTTGTTGCAAGATATGTAGTGATACGTCAGATTTTTGTTCGTATACTGTACACAACTTATTCCATATTTCACAGGCAGTTTCGCAGTTTTGAACTTGCAGTATTGGACCACTGTTTAGCCTTGTTACAATGATACCTTGGGCCTTTGCATCTAACTTATTCCACGTGTCAATTTTCTTCTGATCCGTCACCGGGCATGGACATGATCCATCAACGATATCATAAGCATTTACCGCCTTTAGTAAGACTTTAACTTGAAATTTCCATGATTGCCAATTCTTGGCATTTTCCAATCGGGAACTTTGGTTGTTCAATGAAGCAACCATATCGACTTCGAACATCTCGTCATCCATCTTGTTCACTAACACGTTGTCCTCAAAAAACCTTGCTTCTTCGTTGGGCCTGGGCCCATAACCTTTTATAGGTTATTGGTGTGTGGAATGAAGTAAAGCAAGGATTTGAGATAAAATGTTGTTTTATTGTTTTACCACAATTCTTCTTAATTATTATAACCTTTACCGGCGTCTTAATTTTACTTTACACTTCGACGTGCTCCATTTTTCCCAATTAACTTTTTTAATATGTGTGATGCCATAACACAAAAACAGATAATACATTATTTAAAAAATATAAATGTTGCCATTTTAAAAATTTTTTCCGCAGCTAATGTCATCTCCATACATTTTTTCTGCGGAACACCCGCGCAAAAATAAGCGTGTGGCTTTTATCTTAGTGGTCTGGTGTGCGTCTACATAACAATTTTCGAATAAAAATAAGTACCTACGGTCAGCCTCAGAAGTAGATGGATATTTTAGTACCATGTCACACCAACTACTCCTTTTATTAGTATGGTTACACCTATATTACATTGTTAATAGTCGGTGTAACATGTACTAAAATGCTTATCTGCTTTTGCAACCGACTGTATCTGTATAGCTTAATGCAATAATATTTCGCGGAATTGCTTCATATCGAATACAGCCGTTTAAGTTTTACGAATTAATGACCCGTCATTAATTCGTGGTCAGGTGCCTTACCATGCTCGCTAAGAGCAATTCAATACAATATTGAAACGGAGACATAGCAGCATTTGCAGCGTATATCGCCATCTCGCTCTTGCCACGGTTTTAATATTTTTTTAATCGGTCGTAATAAGGGGGCCAGTGCTGCCTTGTCTGTTCGAGTGTTGGGCGCTAAATCTTCAAAAAAGCGCTAGATTCCTCTTAACAAGTGTGATTCAAAAGCGTAAGATGCTTTTAACCATTAGGTGTTAACTTTCTACCACTACTCATCAACCAAAATGTTTGATTGGACAAGAACCTATTGTTTGTATAGTTTTTGGTCATTTCAGGAAAGTTTTCATCCTAAGCAAATAAGTACGTATAAATTAATAACGATTCTTATAAAGCGCTAGGTTTTCCGCTAAGAGTAAACGTCAAATAATGTGAGTTAATTATCTCATAATTCAGTCAGATTTAGCGCTAAAAGCGCTAAAATGGCGGCATCGAAGGGGGCTGTTTGCACCGCGGCCATTTCTCAAGCCGACATCGTGTTTACAGGAAATAAAAACGCCCACGTGTAGCTTCGGGAGTCTTTATTACTTAATCAGTGGCTAGTGGCGAATAAATAAAAGTTTCAAGAACTACCATTCCCCAATCAAATTGCCACACCTGATTTAAAATTACATGTTTATAAGCATTAAATAAAAAATTTATGGTAGCTAAAATATTTTTAAGTTATCCGTCAGATAGATTAGTAGAAAAGTATTTGTTTTTTAACCTATCAAAAGCTGTCAGCGAAAGGGACATTGTTTTGAAATTGATTTCAAATATCGCATGATGTCACGCCTAACATGATATATTTTTTTTGCTACTATGAGAGTAATGAAAAAAATATGTATCCCAATCTGTTGTTGTAGATGTGGTGGATATATGTACGATTATCCGTGGAACCATGAATAGTAATTTATATACTTTTTGTATTGGTTCCTACAAAATAGGCATTTTCTCATTTTGCGAAATAAAATGTTTATGTAGATAGCTCTGGAGACCTAGTGTGACACATCGACTATTTTTATATAAAAAACTAACAATTTTAATTTGCGAATTTTCCCTGTGGGAATTCTGTGTTTTTCTCTAGCAAAGGCTTGAATTTCCTATAAACCGTTTCTATCTATAAACTACATTGCTTCAACAAATTTCAACTATTTATTTACGAAAATATGTGTTTGTATTTTAATATAAACTTTAACATCCTCTAGTTCCTCAATTGCAATAAAAACAGTCTGGCTTGTGTGAGTGTTAAGTCTCATATAACTTTTTATATATAAGATACACACGTCAAGTTTCAATTTCCTATCCTAAACCTATTTAAAAAGTTTTACGAGCAAACTTGTAAAGTGTTGTAGCATTCTGTATTAAAAAAAATCAAATTGCCAGCATTATCGATCACGCACTAAATTCTCTATGATATATATAGAATATTTGAGACCTGCGTACGCTAATAGTTATTATGCGATGAAAAAGATTGAGAATCTTAAGCAATGAAAGTTTCATATTCAACTAGTGAAAACTTTGGTTCTCTCAGAACCAACACAGCATTTTCTCTCTAGAGAAATCAGATCACATGTCGCTCTCAGCGTACACTTTCCACGATAGTCAATACATGCAACGTGTTATTCAACTAGCAAACTTCCGAGTTTCGCTGCTTAGTAAAATGTGCTGTTCAGTTTTCTTTTTTAGGGTTCTGTACCTCAAAAGAAAAAAAGAAACCCTTAATAATGGATAACTTCATTGTCCGTCCGTCTGTCCGTCGACTGTCAATATAAAGGATCTCTACGCCAAGAAATCACAAATTGACAACTGAAATAGACCTAGACTCGAGTATTTTAGTTTGATAGCTATCAAACTAAAATACTCGAGTCTAGGTTTATTTCAGTATCAAACTAAAATACTCGAGTCTAGGTCTATTTCAGTTGTCAATTTGTGATTTCTTGGCGTGCTTGTGCTCCGACAGCTGTGGTTTTAGCAAGGGCTTTAATAGTTTAATACTTTGGAAGATGTATAGCATCAGTCACACTAAATACGCGCCGCAGTGCTACTCTTTAATACATAGACTATGTCACTGAAATTGTGAGATAATGCGTGACTCAATTCATTCAGTTGCTCACGGATCATGCAGAGATTTTTATAGGTACCTTTTTTTAAAAGTTTATTTCTTTTTCCAGAATAAAGATGGCGCTTCTGTGGTGTGTGCTGGCGTGCGCACTGGCATGTGCGCGTGCGCAGTCCAACTACGATTCACAAGCGAACAACATCGAATACCAAGGCGAAGGACTGCCTGAGCAAACTGTGCTTGATGGAAAGGTTCGTGGAAATTGTCCTCTATTCATAATGATAGTGTGTAATAGTGACAAAGTATTCACAAAGAAGTGAATATTTTTTTAGGGCACCTCCCCTACATTTAAAGTGGGCATGATTTCTTCCTCGTCTATCATTGGTGTGCGGTGTCGTTAGATATTGTGAGTGTGTGAACACCATTTTCTGATACAGCGATCCGCTTGTAAAAGTGTTTTGTAGGGTTTACAAATCAAAGAGTTAGTCTATCAACTTATAGAATGTATGAGTATTTGGTGATGGGAAATTTCGCGCAAATTCAATAAAATTAGTTGGAAAAAATTGTTATTAAAATAAAACGATTTTCGTTAATAGTTTTACTTTACTAATGAAAAGTTAAGGAAAAATAAATATTATAACATAACAGCCTATAACAGCCTTAATAATAATAAAAGAATGGAACCCTATATTGCGAGGGCTCTACATGCGCTTGGACGGAGTCCGGTGTTTTTCGTATTTGACCTAAACTGAGCAAAGTAACACTTTATTTGTCTTCTATCGGTCGGAACATGGTCGGAACTGGGTTAACCGCAGCGTTCCGTCATCTCTCAATTATATTTGGGTTTGTGGTCAGATAGGCTGTTTTTCATAATAAATGGTCCACTTCTTTGACAGTGTTTGAATGAATAGAAGTAATAGTTACTGCATTATATAAATCTTGTGTTCGCCATTAAAATAAAGGTAGATTACAGTAGTTTCCTTATCTTCACAACTCTTCGCTCTAGATTATAATAATGGACCATTTTTTACATACGAGAGGGAAACTTTTGGCCTTCATCTCACCTGATGATAGGTGATAATAAGGTTGAAAGAAGAAGCAAGCTTCACCTGGATGAGAAACTACTCTTTTAAATTCAAATTATTTCTTTGCTATAAATAGGGTTACATTTCACAAATTGGGAGGTGTTAGTATGAGTCGATAATGTATTTATAGCTATTGATTTATAGCATGAAAATATTTCAGCAATTTACTTGAAGTAGCTTACCATCTAAATGTCGGAGAACAGGGGCCCTATTTTTGAATCGTTCTTCCGGCATCGAGAGCTCGTCATCGCTCGTCGTTCGTCAGTGCCGAATGATTCAAAAATAGAGCCCAAGAATAATTAGTCCAGGGACCTACCACTATCGCTTATAGCAAGGTTAAAACAATATTGAAACAGACACCGCTCTTGCTGCGTATAGCGCCATCCCGCTCTCAGTGGGATTTTAATATTGTATTAAGCAATCATGGTTAGGGGGCACTTCATTCAAATATTACGTATATAGATCATGGAGCCCGGATATATACTTAATAAAAAAATGCAGTTGATAGCGCAGAACAAAGAAATAGTATAGTATGCTGTGATTTGGAGTTTTTAATTTTTTTGTGATACTATAATGACAAGATAGAGGCATAACCAAGCAGACCATTCAGATGCAGTCTCCCTTGGTTCTTCTTTAATAGTGGCTCTGAAAAATGACTCCATTCCACCTGATTGCAATGGTTATTGGAGAAAGGGAATACACGCTGCACTAGCCACTCTCACCTTGCTGACCTGCGAGGTTTTAAAGGACCCGGGAAGGAGGAAACATATGATTGTAGAGAGTTTATTTTTGATGTGTAACATCTTTCCTCTTGCTTTCTTGCAATTTGTGAGAGTAATTTTGTGAAATGGGACGGAAGTGTGTAACAGGAAGCTGGGGAAGCGCGCGCTATTTGATTTGACTAATGAGATGTGATAGAGTTGGCCGTCAGATGTAGTGATATCAGAAGTTACATCATATGCGACTACTGTATGGCTCGTTTTTTAACTGTGAGACATAGAACGTTGTTCTATGTACAACGGGCGTCTCTCTGCTGAAATGATTAATCTTCCTGCGCATTGGTCTATGAGACCGACAGGATATGTTTTTGAAATTTTTACTTTCCACGGAAATACCCAGGCCTTCAAATTTTTGCTAGCTGCTAGATTTCTTAATAGTTTCACTTCAGCGCCTGTCACACCACTGTACAGGATGCATATGTAGTAGCTTTTCACCCCGATTGGTCTGATACCGACGCGGGTATAGGTACAAGGTTATGAATTAATATAAATTAATCAAATTGATAGTTAGCACTTTTTAGTTTAAGGCATTTTTAACTAAGTATATGTGTGATTTGATCAACGTTATTATTAAGAAAAGGGTTTATTTTGAAAGGAATAATGATAAAATTGGATTACTGTTGCTTTGGAATCAGAACGTAACGCGACGTTGCGAAGGTTGCAGATAAACATTTTCTAACTAATTGATAGTCAGTAAAATAATAAGTGTTTTGTTTTCTAAGAATCCATTAATTTAGGAATAGGTATTATACATAACGATATGTATCTAGCTTTATTGAATAAACATATAAAAAGGGGGCATAAAATTCGGTCCCCAAGACCGTACGTGTTACAATTTGCGAAGGGCTAATTAATGATGACTTTTAGTTACATATTCGAACGGGAAATCGACAAACCCATCCATGCGTTTTGCGTGGAGTTTAATCCCTATTTAGTATTAAAATGGTAACATTTATCACACAACTTGACGGGAAAATCACGAATGTAATCTCGTGGGCTAGTTGCGGCCGCGTGCTATCGTTCAGGACCTGAGGGCATCACCCACCATGATTGATATTGCTATTACACAGTTAATACCAATATGTAGGCTAGGGCTGTCAACCCATTTCCATTTTATTTTATTATTTACGTTTTGAGCATAAAATTTGCTTATTCCCATAGCCGTAGCGAAAATTAAAATAAAATAATATTATTGTCATATAGAATATAGGAATAAGTTATTGTAAGTAATCGAAATTTTATATAATTTACATACCTAGTTATGGATTGTATAATATGAGGTGTGCAATTAGTGAGTTGTATTGAGATTGAGCGTATTGAGAGAAGTCAAGTTTGTATAAGAAAACAGCAAATGTTTAAACTAAAGGATGTACCGTGAGTCTGCGAAGAAAAACATTTAAATTAAATATAAATTCCACTGTAAATACCAAGATATTATGATATTTTGACAACCGGGTGATTATTGACAGCCCTATAGGCTATATATAAATGTGGATCAACCAATTCTTTATTATTACGTAAAGGTCGTAAATGTACCCATTCATTGTGGTAATTTTAAACCCTATTTATTTAACATGATTGCATATTCGTGTTATCTTATCTACGAGTAGTTATTGTTACATGTAGGTATTTGATGACAGTCCTGTAGTAGGCTTAACTACGAGTCTAATAGTCGCTAATCATACACTATTGTATACTCATACTTGTATGATTTTGTATATGTTACGCCTAAAAGCCAAAGTACAGTAACACCTCGTTTTAGCCGGCCAGAACACCTAAACTTACTAAACCTAGCTTGCTGGCTGCACATAGTTCTAGCCGGCTTCAATCACGCGTAACCGTACTTCGAGTTTTAGCTGTAACATATACATTGTGTACTCAGTTAGTACCGATCCATGACACGAAAAATGTTAATGATACTACTTACCACCACCACAGCTCATATGTCCCCACCGAGGGACTCGAGCTTACCCTATGTTAGGGCACAGATTAGATAATAGTTACTACATACGAGTAAGTTAGGGTGCTTGGGCATTAGTCAACCATGCTGGCCCAATGCGGATTGGTCGACGTCACCTACACCTTCGCAGATGTATGCAGGTTGCCTCACGATGCTTTCTTTCACCGAAGGAGCATCGGATAAAAAAAACATATATCTCGAAAAACGCAAAACACAGTAGTAGGTTACATGGCAGGATCGAACCTCCTGATTAAAAGGCGAGCGCCGAGTCCTCAGCGCCGCCGATGCTCTCACTACTTACGTTTGGGTACATAAATGGTTGCTTTCGTGAAGCAAGAATTCTTTTTATTGTGGTAAACTTTAATTGGTAACGCATGTCCCCATCTTTCTGTCCGTCCGTCTGTCGGCCCATTCCATCGAGATTTCGGCCTCTGGACCTCCTGGAGACTTCGGGTTATCAATGTGAGCTCTAGTTTTATTTTTTATTCAAATCAGTCAGGATAACATGCGTCATATTATATTCTATTATTTCACAATATACCAGACCAGTTGGTCTATTATGGATCTTTTATTGTATAACATGGTATAAATTCTGAGATAAAGAAATCATCATGAAATGCTTCATTTGGTATTACCGATCTCCAATGATATCACAATGGCATAACTTCAATGATATCATGATATAATGAACGATGATGAAAAATCTGACCGAAAATCTTATTTTTCGTTTTGCACTATGATTTCATCATGATATAAATTCTGAGATAAAGAAATCATGAAATGCTTCATTTGGTATTACCGATCTCCAATGACATCACAATGGCATAATTTCAATGATATCATGATATAATGAACGATGATGAAAAATCTGACTGAAAATCTTATTTTTCGTTTTGCGCTATGATTTCATCATGACATTTGAAAACCATGAGATCGGTAATAGGCCTGCAGAACTTGCAAGAGATTATTAGGGCATTATAGTTTCCTAGACGTTAAATCCAATATCAGAAATAAAGTAAATTGAAAAAGTTTCTAGTGCAGCTGAGAGTGGCAGCCCCGATCTCATTGTTAGTTGTACAGATTTACGGCGAAGCTCGCCATACAGCCGAAGCCGGGGGCGGTGGCTATCGTGGATATTGACGATTCATCTAGGCGCCGGGATGCACATATTGCTCGTCTTTTGTATCGATCAGACGCCCTCTTTTTGAATTATTAAATGTTGTTGTTGTTGCTATCCTAAGATACCCCAGAGATGCATAGGGCTTCCACAAGGTCCCACCACGCCTTTCTGTCCGCTGCGACTTCCTTGGCCTTATTCCAGCTTAGACCCACGACTCGTAGCTCACAGTTCACGCTCCGAAGTCACATCTGTACGGGACGGACGTTTCATAATGTTGTGGAAATCATTAAAAAATGACGTATTTCAGATGAGGTAAACCTAGTATTAGAGTCGGCTACGTGGGTGGGTACCTCTATCTTACCTATTTCTGCCTCCAAGTATGGTACAGCTGTCTAAAAACGACGAAGTTTCTCATCAAGATATGCTGTTTGTATTTAGTATGTTTTACTAGGCAAGAAATTAAAGTTTGGGCCGTTTACCGTTTTTATTTGGAAATTTAATTAAACCTGTCTCATGTATACACGAAACTTTTTTAATGATTGCTTTTATGTGGTCTGGTATTGCTATTGCATTTGTTTCATAGTGCTAGATGCAAGAAAAGTTGTCTGGTATTGATATCATAGTGCAAGATGCGAGAAAAAAGGTTGTCATCTTCTCAATATAAAGAGAACACTGTATGCAACCTTTTTAAAATTTATAGGGAAACGTATCGCTTTATACAACAAAGTTCCACAGTAAAAAGAGTGTGTTAAAAGAGTTTTATGAGAAAATGTTATTACAAAGTTAATGATTATTTTAATGATACCAATGCTTGGTATTATTCTGTTTCACTTAAAAATAATTAGGTACCATGTAAACTAATATCATTGTGTATGACATTGACATAACTTATTCTAAATGTACGTAGGTGCTGATAAGTTCCCTGCGCCCATTTTTCTTATCAGCCCCCTTAGACAAATGCCACACGTTTATTTTTCCGCAGCCGTTCCGCAGAAAAAATGTATGAAATTGACATTAGACTGCGACAACCTCACCCTATTTTTTCCGCAGCTAATGTCATCTCCATACATTTTTTCAGCGAAACAACTGCGGAAAAAAATTTTGCTTGGCATTTGTCTAGGAGGGCCGGCAAAAGATCTCTTAAATGGGTGGTAGGTAAAGTTAAATTTGGTCGATCCCAAAAAGTTTTTCATCGAGTAATATTCGAATAAAGATTTTTGTAATGCAAATTGAAAAAAGGCGAAGCTATACGCTACAGGCTTTTTATTCTTTTAAGTATTTAAATGTTTCTTAGTTTCAAATTTTTATTTATTCAATTTTGTTTTGATTGCAGGTTACTAAGCTGGACGATTTGAGTCCCGTCATATTTCTGAATCGGACCAAGGCAGAGTTGAACTGTACTGCTGGATCTATGCAGGTAGATAAGTATTTCAAACATAAAATATCTTGACATTTTACGGTGGAAATACCTAATAGCTTTCTTTAGAATAGAAATAATTTATTGAGACACACACACACACATAAAAATTCAGTATTATGAGTGATTATCCTGAAACTGTCATTTCCCAGATGGAGCTGAAGTTCCATGAGAAGTTTTACGGTATCGCATACGCTGACTTCGACAGGCACTCGGCCTGCCAGGTCCGAGGCAAAGGTGCGCTCTCTTACAAGCTCGAGCTGCCACTCAAGGGATGCGGGACAAGGCAGGTGAGGGACATAATCCACTTTTGTATCTAATGTGGGCAAACGTTAACATCTACGGGCATTCGCCCTGCGAGGCAAAGGGGCACTGTCGTACAAGCTTGAGACGTCACTCAAAAGATACGGGACAAGACAGGTGAGGAAAATACCCGATTTTTGTATCTAATTCATATTTAATTCAAATTCAATATCATTTATTTAAATTCGATTTTAACAATCACTTTGCATGTCAAAGAAGCTACGCCATTGGTTCACAAGTCTACGGCGGGAGACCTTGTACTGGCAAGAACCAGCAAGGGCTATTCTTTTCTCCATGTATTGGATACAGAGTCGTCAATTGGAAGCTGACCTCAAAGCAAAACCTCTGTTTCCAACAGAGGTTTTTTCAGAGGTAACCACTCTTAATATAACTGGATATCTTCCGGATTTACTTCAATGTTAAGGCGGATATGATAGAGGTTTTTCGGAGCCGATGGCATGAGGTGAATTGCGTCTGTCACCTGTTCACCGAACCCTAGCCTAACAGACAAACGGACAAAGTTAGTCTGTTAATTTTAAGCGCTAATATTTCGCACAGGATCCTCTGCGTGTGTTCACCAACAACATAGTGGTGCGCTTCCATCCTAATCTTGAGATGGAGGGTGATGAGGTGATCACTATAGTGTGCCGGTATCCGCCGCCTGTGGTGCAAGAGCCGATATTCAATCCTATTCTGGCCCCGTAAGTTTGAAAATGCGTTATCCTTACACTAAACAACCTTTTTATAGAACAGAGTAACGTAGTGTTTTGAATTATTTTATAATATGCATTTCATGTGTTATTTTGTAATATTTTGTGCATTGCAGTGATATTTTTCCATTAGATTTCGTTAATTCGCTTTCTTCCCGAGTTCTGGGCATATTGGTTTTGAATGAAGATTATCCATACGCTCTATTTTTAGTGGTATCGAAAATAATTAAATTTTAAGTATCAAACAAAAAACTCTTTTTGGTTAAATAACTAGCGTTGAGTGGGCCTTTTAATTTTGACTCCTCATTGATATTAACACGATTCATGATTGGTTTGTCACAGAAGCCCGGAAACTCCTCTGCCGGTGGCGTCTCCGCTGGCCGGAACCCACATCTTGATGATAATCTGCGCGATCCTGTTCCTCACGCTGCTCCTCTTAGGGCTGGGCGTGTCCTACCTGTGCCTGCGCAGGAGGGCCCTGCCCCCGCCCAGGAGGCTCATCGACGACTCCTCCGCGTCCATCGTGAGCCGGGAGAGCATTACAGGTAAACAAAACACAGATAGCCGCCCTGATATATGTTGGATTTGAGCTTAGAATACTAATAGCCAATTTCAATAACCTTGTCTTAGCTTAGGACAATCTTAAAAGCTACTTAGCCGAAATTGGCCGTAAGGCTCGTATTAAAAATGAATCACAAACTCAAGATCGATCTTAAGATAGTTTTGACGTTTAATTTATTTATTATTTTATAATTTATTGTACACTAAAAATATATGTAGAAATATTTAATGTATTTTATGTAGGTACTTTTATGTATGGAACATCTGTCAAAAACAGTATCTTAAGTTTGATGAATGATGTAAAGAACCGATTCCACTAATAAAAAATATGCGTCAGATTTTACACAAAATTAAAATTTGAACTACGCCGCTTTTTAAAGTTACTTAACTCTGTCGACTTTACCTTTAATCAGCGGCGCGACGGCTGCGGCAACATGGTATGCGTATGCGCGCGACCATAGCGCTTAAAATTTGCAAGATATGCAACAAAACAGAAAGATGGACATATCTTCGTAAATAGTCAGCGAAAATTTTAATTATTAATTTATATATATCTGATGCTTCTATAATTTATAATTTTATTATATTTTTAATTAATTTAAATATAATATTCAATAAACACGTTGTAAAGAACATTGTAAACGATTACAGAAGTGAAGATACCCCGGGCGCATCCGGTGTATCCGGTGGCGGCGGAGAGCGCCAGCGTCGCGTCTGACACCCTGCCGTCCGACTACCCCTCCGAGACGCCCAGCGAGGCCGACCACGCGCACGCCAACCAGGCGTTCATCGTCGACGAGTACTACAGCGAAGGTTGTTACAATTTTTTTTACACAACAGGGAAACTCTTGGTCTTAATGATAAGGGCAAAGATGGAAGCAAGCTTCAGCTGGACTCCTCGAAAAGTAAGGAACTCGAAAGGAAAAGAAAACTCGTCTATTGCGAGTTTTATCGAGCTTTACACGATCACATGCATCGAACGCTTAAATGCGAATTTGTATGGGATTGGGGCAGCGCCATCTAGTAGCTACTATGGAATAAGGCAATGTCATCTATTATTAGCTATTAGATGGCGCTGCCTCAGTCTCATACAAATTCATGCCCTTGATGCGTGTAATCAAGTGAAACTCGATAAAAATCGCACTTAACACTCTGGCTACCTTGCCTCTAATTGTCGGAGCAAAATAACGAGATTGAACGAGGTACACGGTAGGCAGACACGGATACTGCCGTCCTCTCTGCCACATTGTTACGATTTCAAAATGGTCGGACCATCCGAACGCTGAGCGAACACTAGTACATGTCATGCTGTTACTAAGTAGACATGAGCTAGTCTCACGAAAGCAATCCCCAGACGTGGCGTTGTACGTCAAGGCAGGCACGAGATGAATTGTTGCTAGCCTTATCTAACCTATGGTATTCGACCGTATTCTATCTCTTTTCACGAGTTAGTTCCACTGATTTCTGCTGGACGTCTTTCGTGAGGCAGACGTAGAGTCTGTCCCAGTGGTTCTTAACCTTTTACATTTCTTTGTCATGAGACGGGACCATTATGTACAAAAAAACCTCAATCAATTTTGAAGTACCTATATTATTGTAAATAACTTAATAGTGTCACGATATTCATCTTCTACATAAATTCGTAAGACTAATATTATTGTTCGAAGCAACCAGCAAATAATTAACATTATGCTCTCAGTCGATTCGGAGCTTGTTCTATTACCAACAAAGACCAGTGTGCGGAGTGCGAGTTTTATCGAGCTTTACTCGATCACAGCACACTCATCGAACGCGTTAACGGGAATTTGTATGGAATTAGAGCAGTGCCATCTAGTAGTCACTAGATGAAGCTGTCTCATTCCATAGCAACTACTAGATGGCGCTGCTCTAATTCCATACAAATTCGCGTTAACACGTTCGATGCGTACGATCGAGTAGAGCTCGATAAAACTCGCACTAGGCACTCTGCTCCGAGAAGTGAGTTTGCATTCGTCGACCAGTTTTCTCCTTCCGTTGACCACGGGTGGTCCGCGGATCACTGGTTGGGAACCACTGCTCCACTTGGAGTTTGACATCTAATTAAAAAAAAAATTTAAAGGCATACCTCAGTGCTCTTTATTTTTTTCTCTTTACCTTTGTCAGGTTACGGCGAGACGCGCGAGACGCAAGTGTCCAACGCGCGGCTAGCTGCGGCAGGCCCCGCGTTTGACGTGCGCGTGCGCGTACAGCGGCCGCCCGCGCCGCCCTCGCCGCAGTCTACGGTCACCCTCACCGAGACTGACGGCGCTAGTATCAGGTAGGTCTAGCTAGAGGTTGATGTAACGAGTGTCTGCGTCACACTACTGTCGGCCACTTGTCGATGCTAGATCTGCTTTCGAAGACTTTGCTCTGTTACGGGCGGTTTTAATATTCTATCTATCTCTGGATTTGGTTACTAGCGATAGGAATTATTTGTTTTTTTTTTATTGCTAAAAGTAGCAGACGAGCAGACAGCCCACCTGATGGTAAGCGGTATCCGACGCCAAATATCAGGGACACAGTTAGGTCGCTGCCTACCTTGGGTATAATGCTCTCTTTAGGTTACTCCTAAATAGGGACATGTTATAGCGCTCGGGAATAACAGCAGTGGGAAGTTCGTTCCAGAGCCGGCATGTTCGTGGTAAAAATGTGCGCTGAAAGCGAACCGTACTGGACGGTATCGCTTCCAGGTGATAAGGATGAACTCCACTGCGGTGTCGAGCGGTACGATGAAAAAAACTGAAATTTCACATTAGCTCCATACAAAATAGGTAAAAATTTTATTTCCGGTAAATAAATCCAGAGATAGATAGAATATTGGCACCTATCGTTAGTCTGAATCACAGACTAACGATCGGTTTGTTGTTTTTGTCAAAAACAACAAACCGATGGCGATGGTCTGAATGCAAAAACATGATATAAAAAAGACTGAATCGAGTTCATCTGAAGTTACTAAGACCTCACTTGAGAGCCGCGTGATATACAACGTGTTTATGAAATTGAGCAAAACCTGAAACCTGAAAATTTGTTCAGAATCGAGAGTAGAATGGATTCCACTGATAAACAATATAGGTATATCACTCAGTAGGCTTACTCTCGAACCAATTCCGATCGGTCGACATTGCGATTGCGATTTCTCACTTACGCTTAATGTGCCGCGCATTGGCGCCAAATCGGACCTTATTGCGCCGATTTGAGTGAATCATACTCAGTGTTATATACTCGTAATTTTCTCAAAATTCGAATTCAATTTGGCGCTAGTGTTGCTACTAAAGCGTACGAATTTTTTTTTCTTTAAGAAAAACGTCGCTCCACTCTAGGATTTTCTCCTGTGTCGTGGGTGCAGTTACAAACACAGAATATCACATGCACATACGCCCAGACCGGAACAAATTTCTGTAGGCCATACAAAATATTTGTCCCGTACGGGAATCGAACCCGCGACCCGTTGCGCAGTAGGCGATCACTCGACCTCCGCGCTAACCGTGTAGCAACAGCAGCAGAGTAATTAATTGGTTCGAGAATTATCCAAAGATGTTTTTTCAACCACGCCGCTTTTTGAATTTACTTAACTCTATCATATTTATTCTTAGCAGAGCGCCGGCGACATCGCATTCGCGAGCGCGCGACCATAGAGTTTAAAATAATGCAACAAAACAAGAAAAAGGAAATATCTCCGTAAAAAATCGACGAAAATGAATTTTCATAATTTATATAATAATTATTTTAAAATACAATTAAGAAAGGGTGTCTGAGGTTTTGTACCATTCTATTCACACGTTGTAGAGGTGTAGAGTCACCTTTTTTCTCGCTGTATTTTGTTTGTCTGTAAGCCATGTGGTTTCAATTGACTGCCGCAGTGGTTTGTCTATGATTGTATGTGTTCATTTGGTCTCACTATCCAGACAAACTACGATAATGGAGCAGGAGAGGCAGGAATCAGTGCGCACTGTGTCCCCGATGGCGCTGCCGTTGCCTGCTCGAGCTGCTCATCTACCACCACCCGAGAGACCACCGCGTCCAGCGCCGCAGTATTCGCAGGTAGGATAAAACATCGATCAACTACTTATTGAGACTTTAGCGTGAATTCTCTATACATGATACTCTATTCTAAAACTTAACTCTTCTGATCGCGTTAAAAGCATCACCTCTAGTGTTTGGCTATACTGAAGTTTGGGTTAACGATGTGGATATCGTTAAACCACACATGATACAGTGTGCGGAGTGCGAGTTTTATCGAGCTTTACTCGATCACTCGAATTAGAGCAGTGCCATCTAGTAGTCACTAGATGAAGCTGTCTCATTCCATAGCTACTACTAGATGGCGCTGCTCTGATTCCATACAAATTCGCGTTTACGCGTTCGATGCGTACGATTTAGTGGAGCTCGATAAAACTCGCACAAGGCACACAGGTTTCACACTGCTCTCAAAAGGTGTTATTAATTTTTCTGCACCAATTTTTAATCACGCACGAACTGTTACTAATGTTAACTTCGTTCACTTCAATAAGTAAATTTTTTGTGTTTAATTTGTGTAGGTACTTATATGACGAGGGAGCGATGATCTTACATGTAACAGTTAACATTAATAGTAACTTAATCGTAACAGTTACAATTTGGTTTACTCGTACAGTTACATTTTTACAAATGCATGTAAAATTAGGAGAATTATTTATCCTCGAAACATAGAGCTGTGATTTTAATCCAAAGATTTTTGCACATTATGACTCTTAAACTATTGTTTCTTAAATCAGTAAACATTGGTAATCATTACTTTTTAAATCACCTTTCTTTTACATTTTAATTAATTTACGTTAAGACTTCACCGCCATTACTAAGTCGACCCATCCACCACTAACCAGGCGTGGTCCAGACGCCCTCGCTCCATCGTCTCGCTCAACACTGAGATGACGGACACACACTCCGTCACCGAAGTCA
The DNA here is from genome assembly GCA_963935595.1 of Schoenobius gigantellus. Taxonomy (NCBI): domain Eukaryota; kingdom Metazoa; phylum Arthropoda; class Insecta; order Lepidoptera; family Crambidae; genus Schoenobius; species Schoenobius gigantellus. Next base: position 41,675,913 of record OZ012544.1, on the reverse strand, counting down.
CCGACCGGTCCCACGCGAGGATGTTCAACATCAAGGTAATCTCATATAGCACACCATATCAGTTTTGCACCAATTACTAATACCCTAACGCTCGGTGAATGTTATTTAAAGCAAGCACTGGTCCCGCCATGTTGACGCTTAAAATATTTTGCAATTATTTGCAAGATGCTATTTTGTCTGCGACAATTAATAAAGAAATCTACAATGGTAACCGCTTCGAAAGCATTGCAATAAATTACTTCAACTTTATGTTGTTTTTTGATTTTATATATATATTTTTTTTTTTGCAGCGGCAGATCCCTAAAATAATTTTTCTGTGACTTATCATCATTCTTTAGAGATAAGGGATTCCGGAGTTTTTAGTTCGAATTAACTAAGCACAATTAGTATTAATTGATATTTGGGCGAAATTATTTATGAATTTTAATTTGCCTGCTTGTATTTGAAAACCATGATTGCAATGAATGATGCGTCAGCTTTGCTTTTTCTTCTTAATTTGGTGAATAAATTATGACTCATACAGCTCAAACGTTTTCCAGAAACCTCCTCCGCCACCTCCCGTGATAAGTCAACGCCTGGAGACGGAAGAACAGGAGATGCTCATGGAGAGTTTGGAGCCAATACCGGAGACCCCTATTGTGCCAGCCAGGTAACTAGTCTAACAACAGCGTTTATGACCCGTTTATCTCCCGAAACTACTTTTGCTTAAAACGTAAACGGTATGTAATGAACTGTTTTATGGGGTATTAATGATCGGAAATTTTGTTTACAATAACTGTTATATGTTTTGGAAAGTATATTCAAAGCATTTTAATTTCCTTAGTTGTTCTTAGGTGAGAGAAATTGAGAAAGAGAGAGAGAGAGAGAGAGAGAGCGAAAAAATAAAATGGTTAAGATATAAACGATGTTTTTTATTTTTCATCAAATTTGTTGTGATTAATAAACAAAGGAATACCATCCTTGTAGGAAACCAGAAATCACTTCGCACGTGGTTGACGACGTGTTCCTGCGCACCATCACCGAGAAGAAGACTATAGAAGATATAGAACGGCACAAGCGACTGGTTACGGAGTACCGACAGGTAGGTATCAAATATAATTGAAACTAACTCTCATGATATCGGTGATTCAAATCCGTCTCGAAGGACCAATTTTGATTCTGTAGTTTATTGCTTAGCTCCAAAATCATCACTCATAAATGTCTGCGGTGACAGCCGTATTTGAACTAGAAACAAAAATTATCCAAAATGACTAGACATTTTTATCGAGAAAAATTGGAATATTAATAGTTACACAATCATATTGAATGTGAGAGTAAAGCGAAATTACTACGAAACGAGAATTAAAACGCGTCAATGTCGATTGGAGCGATTTATTGCGTTAAATGCCATGTATACTATACACTTAAATCTTATGATTACCAGGTGCCTCCCCCTCCGCCGCAGTTCGACGTCACGATAAGGAATCATACGCTCCCTGAGGCGCAGTGGGAGAATTTCTCTGACATCAGCAGTGCATCGGGCATGACACTAACGCCCAAGATGGAGAGAGTGCCGCTTTCGCTGCCGCCGCAGAAATTCATCGGTGAGGCTTACTTGTTAACGCTGGATTAGATTATTTTTGCTTTGCAGTGCCCTTGCAGGGTGCATGTACTGATTCTGTTTAAATATTTTACTATCTTTACGTACATGTAAGCTAGCTAAATAAATAATTTCTTCGTCAACTCAAATAGTTATTAATAACAGACAAACAAACAACACGTACGATTACGCAACAACAATCACGTTATAGATGAAATCGAGCCTCATCTGAATTCCCCAATCACAAAAGCTTTTGGAAAAGAAGTAATGTTGATAACATTGAACTATGACAACAAATGGTCTACTGGATAAAGTTCGGATGTATAGATCAAAGAAGTTGCAGGGGAATAGTTCTGAATTTGTTGTTTGAGATTTAAAAAAAACATTAATCGTCATCATCATCATCACAATTAAACTAAAAGGGAGAGGGGCTTATATTTAATCCCTAAAGCCTGGTGTACACGGGTAGAGTAAAGGGTAGATGCAACTAGCGTACTATTCTATGAATTCCAAGTACTCTGCCAGTTTTAGTAGAGAACTGTCTACACGTAAACTCATATTTTTTAGTAGAGTAATTAGTAAATTAATAACTAAACTTGACAAAACCAAAACACACGCAAACAATTCTTAACAAGTTTTACTCTAGTACGCGTTTACATTGGTCGAGTAGCCCAAGTGTCTGGTAGAGTAGAGTGGGCGCCGGGGTAAGGGAAGGCAAGTGGTAGAGTAACTTGTCCACGGTGCTAGTTACTCTTCAACTTTATGTTGTTTTCTTCTTCCATATTTTAGTACTCTACTCATACTCTACTTTACAAATACTGTTTACATTGCATTGGTAGATAGTTAGTAAGACAGTTAGTACGAGTACTCTATTGTACTACTATACCATTTAATTTTTCCGTGTACACCAGGCTTTAGAGAAGAGAGACAGATAGAGACATCATGTTCTATACTTCGCGGCCCCAGAAAATATTACGATTTTATACTATTTTTCAATGTAGAAAATTTCAAAAACCTCCATGTCTGTCTTCTCCGCCATTTTATGCGATTGTCCTAACACTGATTGCCACAGCAATTTTATGAAAATTATTTTCTTTTGTTACCAGGAAAGGGCGGTCCAGACCTCTTCTCTCCCGAGCTGATCAAGCAGACCGGCCAGGTGTACCACCCGCCCACGTCTCCCAGCAACCTGCCCGTCCTGCCCGAGCTGCCTCCCGCCCGCAACCCCCTGTACAGGGAGGAGGATGACGAGGACGTCCCCGAGCCGACCCCTGCCCCACCTGTGCCCCCTAACTGGAGCGTTCTGACGAGAGTGCTGAAGACTGAGGCCCAGGATGAGGTGAGATAAGCGATTTGATTTTCAACAATTGTACTTTGCCAATACTTTAAAATTATTTCAGGTTTTCTAAATGTTTTTATGCTAAGTGCTAAACACTGTTATACTACGTACAACCAGCAGCCAGCTTTACATTTCTAAACCGCTGTTGGTACGAGCTACCACCCGGACTCAAGGTCAACATGTAGTCTGGCCTGTTGCCGTGTGCACATATTATGTAATAACTAATATGTTTAATGTTATAAATAAATTATCATTTTCAGTTTCATTATCATTATCTTCTTACGCATCGATAGTAAAAGTAATAATAAATAATAATAAGTACCTACCCTTAAATAATAATGGAAATGACTAACTTATTTCTTTTATTTAATTGTCTTTATACTCGTAATTGCGTCAAGGTCAACATGTAGTCTGGCCTGTTGCCGCGTGTAGGTACGGTCGACTTCAGAAGTAGATTGACATTTTAGTACCATGTCACACCAACTATTGCTTTTATTTGGTATGGTTACACCTATATTGCATTGTTAATAGTTGGTGTGACATGGTAGGTACCAAAACGTTTATAAATCTACTTCTGAGGCCGACTGTACCTACCTACATATTACGTAATTTATGTAAAACCTGTTTTTTAAACATTCATGTTAGGTATAAGAAATAAATTATCATTATCATTTTAAGTTTCATTATCATTATCGTTTTACGCATCAATAGTAAAAGTATAATTTAACTACCCTTTAGGGCCCGGTCATACAATTAAAACTTATCGATAGTTTAGGTACGCGTCGAAATTTCCCTCAGTTCTGCTAAGATTTCGCAGCGTAAACTCTCGATAAGTTTTTATTCTACAAAATTTACCTATAATGATTTTATAAATACAGTTTTTTATTATTTGCTTTAATAATAGCTCGTTTCTAAGTGGTTAAAGTTTGATTACGCTTAAGGATGATTTCTTATAGAAAAAGTAATATTTAAACAGTGGTGAAATTCATAAAATTTAAACTATTTAAACCACCTTAAATAAGGAAACTAACATTTCGAAAAAGTAACCAGTAAATATCATTGTTGAAGATTTGAGAATAAATGTTTACTGAATATATATTTCATCTTTTGATCATATTTTTTACGTGACGAGTGCATGAATATGTCCTTAAACGCGTGGAATGTAAATATGGGTATGTTAAAAGCCTTAAAAAGACATTAAAAATAGCATTTAAGTAAATAGTAAAATGTGTTATGGAAACTTCAAGTCCTACATTAACTAAAAAAATATTACTTCTCTGATAATTCTGCTAGAACACCGATTATTACGAGACCGGGCCCTTAAAAATGAAAATAATCAACTCAATTCGGCTGGCGGTCTAGTTTTAAGCCTCTAAAGTGTATTACTTTTTGTTAAGATCGCCCTCTGCTTGGGTCTTTTACAACGAATCATTATCACTGTGTATACATAGGTGCTAATGGAAACGGAGCGCTCCCTCCGTCTGACGCGCGAGGAGCGGCTGCGCTGGCGCGAGGTGCTCACGCACGAGAGCACGCTGCGCCGCGAGCTGGCGCGCTCCTCCACCAGGGAGGAGTTCACACGCGTGACGCACGACCGCCGGTTCGCGCCGCTCTACCCGCCGCACAAGTGGGAGGTCATCGTCAGGATACTGGCGCCGCCGCCGGACAAGCCGAAGGTAGTTGCGACAGCTATGGGTAGTATATTCAGGATATGAAGGTTCCTGGGACAGGTCGAGGTTTTCCGTCTCACGCATAGTTGCCGTGATTTAAAATATTATGTTTTCAAAAATATAACTTAAGTATCTCTTTTATAAAAAAAATGCAATTTTTCCACAATAAATAGAAACACAAATATCAGCCCAGTTAATAAGGATTATAATTCTCAAAAAAAAAATTGTTTGAATTTTACAAATAAAATATTTGTGTAAAGTGTAAGTATTACTTATTTGAATCGTTCCGATTCACGATTCAAATACTTACAGACTTAATTAAGCAAATATATTTTTTTCAATTATACCGGGTGTAACGGAATACCGCAATAATATTTAAGGTTGTTGATTAACAAAAAAAATGTTTTATGACTATTCTTTGTATTTTTATTATATGCCTACTTTCGATTTAATACTCTTAACAGTTCAGCGTATTGAATCGAAAGTAGGCATATAATAAAAATACAAAGAATAGTCATAAAACATTTTTTTTGTTAATCAACAACCTTAAATTTTATTGCGGTATTCTGTTACACCCGGTATATAATTACATTTATCTGGCCTGATATTCTAGTATTCATTTAATGTGGAATAAATTTTTGCATTTTTGATAAAAATTACCTAAAGAGATGCTAAATTTTTAAAACATAATTATTATTTTTAGTCATGGATACTAGTAAGTAGGTATGCATGAAACAGAAAGCTTTGACCTGTCACAGGAACCTTCTTATCGTGAATTTTCTATTGATGCCGTTAAACCTTATTCTGCAGTAATAGCGATAATCAATCGACCCACGGCGATGGCACATGAAAGAAGACTTCATTTTGATTTTAAAAACAATTCGAACTGCATTCAGAGTTTTTTATCTAATCACCTGTCTGAACCGGGAATCGAAACTGCTCCAAGCATGACCACCAAAATACAACAAGATAAGGAGGTTCACGCGATAAACCGATTTATCATATCGTGTTTTGGTGGTGATGATACGAACTTTCCAGTAGGTTCAGAAACTTTCTCGAATGTTCGATGTTTTCTACAACTTTCTCGAAGTCTCGCTATTTTGCTGTAATGTTCGAGAACCTTTTACATTACATACATTACAGTATTATAAATTGTAACGGGATATAATAAAAAGTAGACGTTGCAGAATAACACTGATTTAATTTCGATTTACAATCGGGCAGAGTTCCGTCTTAGAAACAGTAAAACAGAGAAGTGATCTAAATATGAGATGGCGCGGCATTTTATAGTTTCTCCGGTCGTAAGGCGCTAGCTTGGCTTGGCTCTGATTGGCTGGCTTGGGCTGGCTGGCATATGGCTGCACGTGCTTGGCTCTGATTGGCTGGCTTGGGCTGGCTGGCACATGGCTGCACGTGCTTGGCTCTGATTGGCTGGCTTCGGCTGGCTTGCGATTGGCTGAGGCGGTGTGGCGCGTAACAGTCGGCCGTCCTGAAACAATCATTGCTCCCGCAATGGAAAAACACGTGGTTAGCTTTCAAGTAGGTCAATGAGATCTTCGGTTTCAAGCTGATCATCAGAGCTACTGGCACTGTATGATATAGGGTACTGTGATTCTGTGATAGGGCCTCAAGAGTCCGATGCAACCAGGCTAGTAAAGGCCTTGTAGCCTCGGAACCCCTTGATCCTGAGGACTCTGTTTATATCATTACCCACACCTTAGTAATGATATATGGGCCAGAGTAAATATCATCAAGCTTAGTGCTCACTCTTGTTACACTACTTGTGGGTGCTTGCCGCCAAAGAACTAAATCTCCCTTTCTGTAAATTCGACTAGTTTTCCTTTTTTTATCGAAGTTACGCTTCAGCTTATGGCTTTCTAATTTTAATCGCGCACTAGATCTATTATTACGCCTGATTTCAACCGATTCATTATTACTTTCATAACTAGGGCTATACGACTATGTTGTACTTTCATTTACAGTATTATTAACACCCCAAATAATGTCAGGTAAGCTATTGGCCCAATTATTAGAAGTCTGGCTAGGATCAATCGCACGTAACGCATTCAGTAAGATCCGGTTCCACTTAACCATTGGCTCGTGGACATGCAACAGATGTCAAAATGTACTTAAATTGCTTGTCAGTTGAATTTTTTTTTAATATCTGCTGGTAAAAGCTTTGCCATGATCACTGACAAGTTTATGAGGGTAACCAAACAAACTAAATATTTTTTAAAGTGTTCTTATTGATTTTTACTGAATTGACCGTGGGTGGGCTCAGCAATAACAAATTTAGAGAAATTATCCTACTTCCTACTAATATTATAAACTTAAAAGTGTGATGTTTGGATATTTGGATGTTTGTTACTCAATCACTCAAAAACGGCTGAACGGATTTGGATGAAATTTGGCATGCATGTAGCCTTTGACATGGAAAAGAACGTGACATAGGCTACCTTTTATCTCGATTCCTTAAGTAGTTCCCGAGGGAAAATTAAAAATTGTTCAAAATTGAAGTCCACGCAGACGAAGTCGCGGCCAGAAGCTAGTCTGTAATAACCAACATATATTGATAACCATTTGCTGTTCTACAAAAGGGGCATATGGTCGACATGAACCATGACCATGGGTTCTGTGGGTTTCGGAATAGGGAACAATGTACCATTTACTCCCTCTTCATTAAATCTATCCATTTTTGAAAGCCTACATGACTTATATCATTGTGGTGCATCTGAACTAGTCTATCTGATCAATGCAGACACCACGAGGCGATTGCCATACAATGTCTTCCTATAGAGTATCATCTGAGAGCACATATTTGTTGTTTATATCAGGGGCAGCTGAGCTATCTTTAAGCTGAACAATGATACGCCTAACTTGTCATCCTGGTACTGGACTGTATAGAACCCGTCTGACACTTCAAGGCGGTTGACATTAATAGCATCGACGGGATTTCTACTCAACGCGTCTACGTGTTAAATTTTTTCCCCAGGCCAATTAATAGCATCGACGGGATTTCTACTCAACGCGTCTACGTGTTAAATTTTTTCCCCAGGCCATATTGTACACTCATGTCAAAATCTTGTATTGACAGCCAGCACCTAGCAATACGTGGGATAATGTCACGTTTAGTAAGGGTGGCGCGAACGGCAGTACAGTCAGTTGCCACTTTAACATGTATCCCTACTATAATACACTCTAAACCTACACATAGATTCTACTACGGCAAGCGTTTCAAGCTCGTAACTGTACTTTTTTCTTTACTCGTTGCCCTACTGAAATACATGACAGGCCTAAGGGAATTATCAGTTTGTTTTTGTAAAAAAAATACCTGCGATACCGGATTTGCATGCATCGGTGTGAATCTCAGTTGGTAATACAGGGTCATATAAAGCCAGTATTGGCCTTGTACACAAACACAGTTTTAATTGTTGAAAACTATCGACTTGTTCAGTGCCCCATTTCCATAACTGCGTTTTTCTTTGTTAAATCTGTTAAAGGGCGAGCAATTAAATTGCGAAACTTTTAATAAATTTACGGAAATAGCTACATAGCCCTATAAATTGACGTATTTCATGAACACTACTAGGGGTAGGAAACTGTGACACTGCTAACAATTTTGATTCATCTGGTTGAATGCCATTCGAAGATATCTCATGTCCTAAGTTTTTTTTTTTTTATACAACGTATGTAATTTTGTTTTATAAAAATAAACACTCACATTTCACTTTAAATTTTCCGATCTTCATTTATGAAGAACTTTTTGTAAAATATCTAAACCTGACTGAACATCAAAAGAGGGTAGCAACAAATTGTCTAAGAATGCTAAAATTTCATATTTATCGGGAAAGTCATTGTGGGTTTTTGAACTACCGCCTTTTGTGATTGGAATTTCGTATTGAATCTACAACCTTATTCATTATTCGTATAACAACAGACTGTGCGTTATCTAAGCCAAACGGAACACGCGTATATTCAAATACCAATGTGGCGTTATAAAGGCTGTTTTGTGGTTATCTGCAGGGTCGATTTTGACCCGATGGTAACTTTGTGCCAAATTAAAACTCGTACAGAAATTCTTAACGGATAATTTGGAGACCTAATCAGCGATATTAGGCAAGGGTCAACAAAAAGTCTACTATCGCCGTTCTTTTTTTTTACGAATTACGGGAGAAGCAAAACATGATTCAGATTCTTGAACTATACCTGCGTCTAGCAATTCAGACACTTTGGATCTAACTACTGACTGTGCGACAAGCTGTAAGGTTGACGGTATATAGGCTGTTCACTCGTTAACTTTATTTTTATGTTTATTAAATCTGTACATCCTTAGTCTTGTGTTTTACTCGCAAAATAGTCAGGGAAATTGATTAGTAAAGCAATCAAATAATCATAATCGGTTTTTATTCAATAGATCTGAACTGATTTCCTCTATGTTTGATGCCCCGACTGTGCTAATATTGGCTTGGCTAGTGTGCAATAGAATATTTTGGCTACAAAGGTAGTGCAATAAAATAATGTGGGCTAACCTGAACCTCCGAAGGCGGTGTAGTAGTGCAGCTGGTGGCTCTGCTCAGCACTTCGCCCTGTTTCTTGCTAACGAGGCAGACATTTTTTTGTTTCCTTGTCGGCTGACGACATCTTTACTTGACGGGCTTGTTCCAATCCAAATTGACGGTGGCTTGTAGTCGTACATCACACATAGGAAGCCTTCGTATAATTCTTCGGGCCGCTCGCAATGATATGCTCTCGCATTCGCTTGTGCTGGTGGTGGTAGACCGCGAATGATGCATGAGACAACTGCGCTGTCTGACAACTTACACCGAAAACACATGGCGACTTTGTCCTGATAATATTTGGTCATCGAATCCATATTTGCGATGTCTGGGTAATGCACGTATCAATATTTGCTTCCAGTCTTCCCAAGAGTAATCGTATTCATCCAGCCGGTTGTACCATCTTCTTGCTTGACCTCCTTAATCTATCTTGCAGATGAAACGACTTCGTGTTTTCGCACCATCCATATGAATTTCGCCAAGTTGATCAATTTTTTTTTTGAGCCATGCTGTCGCAGTAGTACATTCTTCGCTATCCGGGTCGAACTCGGGGATTAGCAAGGCTGCACGGGGTTCTTTTTTTGTAGTGACGGAGGGTATTTCGTAATTTTTGATTTCAAAAGCTTGCGTAGGATTTTTCGAGCTGAAGGCGAGGCTGGTGGCGAAACTTTGTCTTCGTTTTCACTAGTTGTCTCGGATGAATCTTCACGCGGAGATTTGCCCCATTCGTGCGGACGGACCAGGCGGCCTACACTCGACGCATTGACGTAACTACGTTTTAGGGTTTTTTTTTATATTTATCCCACTTCTGATATGTAACGGGATATAATAAAAAGTAGACGTTGCAGAATAACACTGATTTAATTTCGATTTACAATCGGGCAGAGTTCCGTCTTAGAAACAGTAAAACAGAGAAGTGATCTAAATATGAGATGGCGCGGCATTTTATAGTTTCTCCGGTCGTAAGGCGCTAGCTTGGCTTGGCTCTGATTGGCTGGCTTGGGCTGGCTGGCATATGGCTGCACGTGCTTGGCTCTGATTGGCTGGCTTGGGCTGGCTGGCACATGGCTGCACGTGCTTGGCTCTGATTGGCTGGCTTCGGCTGGCTTGCGATTGGCTGAGGCGGTGTGGCGCGTAACAAAATCGTGATTTGTATTTTGTATATTTTTGAATGAAAGGTTAGGTCTGGCGTTGAGTGCTCGTCAAGTGTCTTCTTCGCTCGATTTTTACTTATTGTCATTTCGTATTTGACGATAATCTTTTTTTTATTTTGATGAATGCTGGATAAGCGTTTGGCCTCCATCTCACATGATGGAAAGTGATGATGAGGCCGAAGATGGGACACGCCTAGCAAGAAGGTGCCTATTCACTGTCATCTTGAATAACTCCAAGTTATATTGCTCAGGGAACAAATTTGCGGGCAAAGAGTTCCACTCCCTTGCCGTTCGCCATATGAATGAAGAAGCGCATCGCTTCGTGCGTTTAATTGGAATATCAATGACAAAAGGGTGGAACCCCAGCCGCCGTCTGGTTCCCCTGAGATGGAAAGGAGAAGCCGGAATTATTTCATGCAATTCCAACGCACACCCTCCGTGATATATCCTATAAAATACCGATAAACATGCCACCTTACGACGATGTTCGAGGCTCTGAAGCTTGGCCCCGTTAATTTCTAAATGATATTTAATTCGTTTTAATATTATATTGATTTTTCGAAAACGAAACAGAAATCAGGCGCTCGACGTCAGGCGAATGATCCAAAAATAACCTGGTACTTTTTTAGGTCTAATGACCACACTTCCTTTTTCAGAACCGCTATCGCAAGAAGTCAGAGTGGGACTCTCGGTCACGGCGCAGCTCGTTGCCCACGTTGTATGAGTACGACAGCGACGCTACCTCACTGCGGGACCCGCAGCGCTCCCGCCGCTCGTCCTACCGCAGCGACCACGTCGACATGAGGTCAGTATCGCTAAGCCGCGACATCAGCTACTGTTCCAACTTCAACAGGCAGACTAGGTTTAACTTAGCCTCTAAAAGACCGGTACCACCCTTAGGGGTTAGGGGTTTGAGTCCCCATGGAGACAGAAGTTTTTCTGTTTGGTTCGGTTGGTGGTATCGCTTCTAAACTCGCTTGGCGGTGTTTATAACATTGTTGTGTTCCGACGATTAGAGTTAGTTCATCAGTTTTTGAGGAGTTTAGATGAAGCTCGCGTCCACCTTTGATCTAATCATCACTTACCATCAGTTAAGATGAAGGCCACGAGCTTCCTTATTGTGTTTAAATAAAACTCATAATTTAAGTTCTAATATTCACAAAGGCGTGACTTCATAGACGCGTATTCGTCACGAGAACCCTTGTGTAAGTACGTCTGCTTGCAGCTCATATATAAAGATATGGAACTCTGTTGATGAGACGGAAACGTCACGCTTACATGACGTCTGCTGTACTCTGTCGACAGAGTTCCATAGTTTTATATTTAAACTGTCAGCCTCCGTAAACAGTAGGTTTTGGTGATTCTATAATTGTCTGTTCTATAAGTCTATTGTCTGTTCTATAAGCCCAAAGCGGGGTGAAATTCCATTATTGTAACACATCGTAATCAGTGGGTTGTTTCATGAGTTGTTCCTTCCAGGTCGATGTCCGAAATGATGGTGGACTACGCGCGCGAGAGAGCGGACACGCATTCAGAGGTGTCAGCGGGTACGCAGCTTGGACGCTATTATGACGACGATAGCGACTCCGAGCACCCGTTCCATAACCAACAGTGAGTTAAGCAATTCTATACATTTGCTTGGCGTCACTCCACATTTAGGTGAGGTCGGCGCACCACATTTTCTTCCAATCCTCTCTATCAGACGATCACCAGTTACTACAACATACTCTCTTTCTTATTCTAGACTGTAGTGATATATTATAGTTGATAGACTGTAGTGATTTTCTTCTACCCTCATTTTCGTCCATATGTACGCCCGTTAAGATTTCTTCTAGAATTATTATGACTCATCCTTTGTCGTCACATATGCGTAACAAGCTTGCCTTTCACTTTTTATCTCCTCTTTTACTGGTGCTACTTTCAAGCTTCTTCTTATTCAATAAATTGTAATTCATGGGGTGTTTATTATGTAGGGCAAAATCTATACCAATCGCTTTTAAACATAAAATAATAAGACAGCAGGCATAGATCTGACTGTTTTGACAAAGCAGCAATGCATGCACTTTGGTTGTCATAATTGATAGGAATAGTGATAAATAGACACGTCAAGGGGCTGACAATATCCATTGTCACCTATTTTAATATTATTGGATTAAGACACAATTCTTATACGCATTTACTTATATGTTAAATATTCGTATCACGACTAATGTATGTGCGTCGGTGGTAGGTCGTGGTCCCACTCGCTGCACCGGTCGGCGTCGCAGCCGTCCCTAGCGCGCTCCAACACGGAGCTGGTGGAGCGCTGGGCTGCGCCTGAGCCGGAGCTCGACGCTGACGCTACTCCGACGCCGCACCGACGACACGGTAAGAAACACACACTGGCTTATAAGACAAGACTGTGCTCATATTCGCTGCACTGACGACAAGAGACGTTATTCGTAAATTAAACGTGGTTTTATTTATGTATCAAGAAAGATTGTCTTGCGCGCGGTATTGTGAGAAATTTGCGAAAATAAACCCCACGTTGGGCGCCAATTCTCAATGTTGATAAAAGGAGATGGCTAAATGACTGCCCTTAACATGAATAAATATTTCTCAGTAGCCCGCAACATTCTTATATTATTTAATAATTTATTACGTGTTTAATATTATTATAGAACTTTCATGAAAAAAATACGTTAAATATAAGTTATTTATATCAACGGAACTTGAATAGTGCGCTGCACCAAAAAGAGACAATCGTTTTTTTTACCGAGCACTTCTCTGCCCTTGTTGTTCTGCATTTTAATCATTTGGTTGCTTATTTACAGTCGATATAAATCTTTTTATGGTCTATCTTTTCTATTTGCTGATTTCTGTGCATAAACGCCTAACATACGGTCATAGCAAATGTGGTAGTTAATAGCTTTTGCGTATCTATTGACGTAAGAGTATTAATAATAATTTTTCAAGATTATAACAATATGAAAAGTTCCTAAAACTTTTTCTTGCCAAATAATAAGTTTCAACTATTCATTATTACATGTGACTAGGTGAAATATTTATTCATTGTTAGGGCAGTCGCCTATACTGTATTTAGCCATCTCCTTTGAATATTTAAATTGAGGTGCCCTCATTATGCCATTCAAATGTATAATATGATAAGAATGTATAATACAATTGGTTTAAGAAGTGTAACATACATTTTTAAAGGTTTGTTGCCAATTCGGAATAGGTAACATCCAGCATTTAGCTATAAGTTAACTGAAAACTACAAACGTAACAAGAGAGATTGGCTTCCGAGAGATATTGTGTCAAAATTTTAAAAAATGGCCCCAAGTTGTGTGCTAATTTCCGTGCAAATAATAATAAAAACTTGTAGTTACAAAGAAAAATGTATTGGGTCTAAACTAAAACTGTTTTCAACGAGGACAGAAACGTGCCAATTTTAAGAACATAAAGATAAAGTAAAATTAAAATAGGTGTTATATGAGTGGGGATATAAGCCTAAAACGATGCCAATAGAGCGAGTGGTAATAAACTAGTTATGGTCGCGTCAAAAATGTTCTGTGGTGCGACAAGAATTCTTGTGATAATTTTGAAAATAGGCCACACATTGGTCGCCAATTTCCGCACAAGGAGTAAATAATATTTTGTGTTTAAAAAAAAACAGTTCTATATTAACTGAGGCAGCATTCTTTTTTCTCAATAGGTCAATCTATTAGTCCTAATTAAGTTGTGATCATAGTCTAGTACGGAGGCGTATTAATAACTTTTTAGTTACAAAGCTTTCTCTGCCTAAAGAACTAAGGCACTGCTAGCAGCTTTTATGATGAATGCATACACTTGAAAACGTCAAAGTTAATTAATAAAAATTTGCATCTACGCTCTCTCGGAATACTGGTTTCTTCTCGCTCTTTTCGGGACAGACAGAAACTCGGGGGTGAGTCACCATAACATTTTTTTTATATTTTCAGGTCAAGGGCTCTCTACATTCACCACGTCTGAGGTCCGCACTTTCCAGGCGTCGACAAAGGAGTGGCGTTGATGTGTCAATAAGTCAAACAATCGGGATGACGACAAAATTTTGTTCGTGCGTCAAGTAGACTATAACATTATTGGATAAATATTTTTTATATTTTTTATATTGTGGCAACACATTTATTGTCTGTGATGGCGCATGACATTATACCTGTGTACAGAAAGCAACACATCACACATGTCCGTTGTTGTTTATTTCGATAAAAATACATGTCCGATATTTTTTGTTCTCTAACTGACGGACCAAGTGGATTTTTATTTTCTATATCACCTGTCGTCGTCCCTATTGTTGTCACAGTGATGATGATATTTCAAATGATGTAGAATTACGTGTTGACTCACCGCCATATAATTGTATTCTTAAGCCATTAGATGGCACTTCACAGGAATCGTATTGATCGTATATAAACACACATTATAATCAAATATTTGTCATTTATACAAATATTTTGATGAGATAATTTGGTGATATTTTGATACTGCCGTGAGATAGATTTATGGATATTTACAAAATAGGAGAGCATTTTAAAAATTATCACTTTATAAATAGAGTGATTTGTGACTAACTATCATCTCTTTATCATCTCTTTTTTTTATACAACTACCATTTATCAAAGTTATACTATATTCATATATTTTTATTGACCAATTAACATTAAGTTACAAATATACAAATATTTTATGTAATAACAAAATAGGAATAGTAGATGTAACAAGAAAATATCTTTATGGTGCACCTTAAAGATATTAAAGCTTAAATCAGTTAAGTTACGGTCCATTTCAAACGGAAACAGGAATGAATGGTAAATAATTATGATATGATGTTTTAATGATATTGTTAGTATAATTTTAATTTACAGTTATACACACAAAATAAGTTCAAAAATGTCAATACTAACTGTATAATTATCAAATATAAAAGCAATCTTAGATTGTTTACGTTATAAGCATCTGAGATTAAAACACCCTATACAAAAAAGATACAATTTTATATAGGTAGGATGTTATGAGTAAAAAACTAACGGTGCCAATTTTTATTGCCTATTAACACCGGTAGCTAGCTTAGTCAGTTGCTGAGTACCTGTTAAGCGCAGTAATTAGCATAGGATAGCATAATTATGGATAATATAAATAAGAGAATATGAATTGAGCAGTCTCAAGTGATATAACCAGTTGACTTAACAAATTAAAAGTGATTTCACATCTATTACAAATATAAGATTTGCAGGTTTAAATGCCCATACAATTATTATTATTATTATAAGATGTTTTTGTTATGAAAAACATTAATTGTGACATAAAATCGTACCTACACATTAATGTAAATAGAGTTAGAACGCGTCATTTTCTCATGCTTAAATAGAATACAATTTTAATACATTCTAATATAATTATGCTTATGCACTTGTAAATAATTATATTTTATGGGGGTTGTCAAACCTAGCAGCCGAGGCAAAACAACTGTATATTTAGCGAATGACCTGTATGTACGTACATTTGCATGTAATTTGCCTTGGTTGCTACGTAAAATTAAAGAATGGTTTTAGGATGTGGGATTGTGCAAAGCAAGAATGCTCAACTAATGTAAATCTTTTTTATTTGTAGAGAATATGTAAAAGATATAAACTTTAATGTGAAAGTATATACTTTTGAAATGTATACCTACAAAATTTTGAAAGAATGATATATTTTTGACTAATATAGGTACTTAAACCGTTCTGGTGCTATAGGTGATTTAGTTTCGCAACGCGTAATCTTGTAATACTTAATTGTATTTTTGATAATTGTCAACAAATATACCTAACATAATATTAAATGTTGTTTTATTAAATAGAAGTGGGCCCCTCAGACGTTGTCCTGTCCGATTACAGCGCTACCTACCGGGTCCAACTATACGTATAATTCTTTCCTTGACCTATTGAAATACACACAGAAAATTTCATAAGAATCGGTCGAGCCATTGAAGAGTTTTTGCGAGACTAATACACAGCGTTTCATTTTTATATACACGGTGTTTCATAATAACCAATAAATAATCAATTATTTATCGAAAACTCATTTATAAATGTAATGTACACGTATTGTCATTCAACCCAAAATTTCCATGTTAATCATAGACATGGTGAATGACAAAACATACATAAATTTTTGGTTGAATGACATTACGTGTAAACACATTTTAATAATTAGTTTTCGATAAAGAATTGTTTATTTATTGGTTATTTATTATGAAACACCGGTATAAGAAGATTACCTAATTTAGAACCACAAATATTATTAATAACTATTGCTTATGCCTCCATTGAAGACAAAAGTTACATGTTCATTTTGTCTTAGATTATCCGCAGAGATTTCGTTTCTTAGGAAGAAATGTAAGTAAATATTGTATAAGCTAATGTCTTTTCTGTGTAGATAGATAGATAGATAGATAGATAACTTTATTTGGTCTACAGACACACATATATAATAAATATGGCAAAAAAAAAACAGAGACAAAAAGGACAAAAAACCTTAAGAAATAAAAATAAAAATAAAAATAAAGAACTACTAATCAAATAATGCAGATCTGTCCGCCACACAAAAAAAAATATTATTATGTATGTGTGCTGCAGCAGCACAAAAAGGCCATAGCTCAGCGTCATATTCGCTCGTTGAGCAAATCGCTGGTTTTCAGCTACAACCTAGGAGGATGACTACGGCTACGACACTCAGTTGGAGTGCTTTAAAAACTAAATCGGGAAAATGAAATGAAATTTACGAGCTAACAATCAGTATGACGTGTAATTAATTATGTCACCTTACTTTTGCTTCTGTAAATTAAATGTAATCAAGTACATAAAAAATTATAATAGTGTAATAATAATAATAAAATAATGATAATAAATAGTGCATTCTTCAGCCCTTATAACCTAAGCAAGACATTTTGTTATTCCCTTTTTTTGATAGTCTAACAATAAATCTTTTATTCTGTCCTTAAATATCTGTTTGCATTTTTGACTTCTTATAGGCGGAGGGATATTATTCCAGCATTTAGTTGCATGGTAGCGAAAGCTGCCGGTAAATGCTGTCGTCCGATGGGGCTGTACGCTTAGGGGGGGTCTTACTAATCTGGGTTCATAACGATTATTTGTGCTATGATGGAGAAATTTTAGTTTAGAGAAAAGATAGTCCGGTTTTTTGAATTTCATAATGTCAAACATTAATGACGCCATATGCAGTTGTCTTCGTGCTTCCACGTTGAGAATACATGCATTATTTAAGAAAGGTGTAATGTGACTTCTTGGTGGTATATCAAAGATAAATCTACAACATGCATTTTGTACCCGCTGAACTAACCGGCTAGTTTTGTAAAGAAGGCGGGGCCCATAAACAAGGTCCCCATAATTGAGTCTTGACAGTATTAGAGATTCACATAGCTTGATCCGCACCTTTTCTGACAGTAGATTTCTTATTTTATATAGAACTTTTAGTCTGTAAAAACAACTTCTAACTAAGGTCTCTACGTGGCTTTGAAATCGCAGTTGGTTATCCAAGAGTACACCTAAGTTTTTTGCCTCATCTACCTGTTCGACAGTTTGTTGTTTAATAACAACTACTGGATTTGTGTTTTTAATTTTCACAATTTGAGATTTCGAACCCAGGACCATGAATTTTGATTTATTCGGATTAAGAACCAATGAATTTCTAATCGACCATTCCGCAATACCATTCAAATCATCATTCAATAGCTGTAAAGCATCTCTGATTTTGTTAGGTGCTTCGGAAAGGTGTAGGTACCTACACAGAAAAGACATTAGCTTATACAATATTCTTCTTACTAAAAGAATGAGAACGAGAACGAGAGAATATGGATGTTTTCGAATTCACACTTTAGTGTGAATTCGAAAACATCCATATTCTCTCGCATACAGGCAGGACAATCTTACCATTTTTCGAGAATGGGGCTTTTGTCTAAGAGAGGTATTTTAGGTTTAAAATATGATTGATAGCAAAATATAGATCCTTTTATATATTATGACTTCAGAAATCGAGATGAAATGCGATTTTTCTTGATAATGTGAGCCACTGGATCTTTAGACGTATACATTATGTTATTTATTTTACGGTGGTAAGAACTCGTTCGCACGAGCGCTTTTCTAACGTCCGTTAAAAATGCGTTGAAACAGAACAAATGCATTTATAAATTACCAACTAGTTCATACGGCAGCGCTTATAAAACGAGACGCTTTTTATCTAGCAGTGTTGTATTTCCAACGCTGGGCGTTGAGCGTATAGAATCTTATCGTATAGTGAACGTTATAATAGCGCTAACGACGGTATTTGACGCGATGCTTTTTTCACGCTCGTGCAAACAAGGTCTATGTGTCTTAAATGTCTTAAACATCTATAAATTTTATTACACATCTCGAAAAGTAAGTCTAAAGTTGCCTGAGGAGCGGATTGAAAGTAATACTATTAGTGCTAGGGAGAATCGTTTTCAACTGACAGCTGTCAAATTATAAAAAAAAAACTAGTTCTATTTTCACATTTCTATTGAACAATGTTCCAACTTTCCATATAGCCAATTAATTACCGCGCAATGTAAAATTGAAATAACTTAATGTTAAGTATTAATTTAGGAATATATATTTTTAAATGACTTTATTATATCCTACTAGCTGTGCCCGCGAACTGTTACGTTTCGCCTTAATTTATTTTTTCCCGACATCTTCAACAAATATCGTTAATGTACACAGAAATAAATACAAAAACTTATCAAATTATATACTAAAACCTCCCTCGAGAATCACGCTATCGAGTGGCGAAAACCGCTTGAAAATCAGCCTTCTTGTATGAGATTTGACAATTGCGCTCGAAAGCTAAGCGAGGGCTTATGTCAAATCACATACATTTTCCTTCTAGCGATTGCGTTAGCGATTATCGAAATGTGTCTTGTCTAAAAGGGCAGTAGTTTTTGAGTTTATCGCGAACAGACAGACAGACGCGGCGGGGGACTGTTTTATAATATGTAAGGATAATTTACATTGAACTACTTAACTAGGTTTGGGCAACATTTTTAACTTTTTCTTAATGATGAAAATGAAAATAATGGCTGAATACCTAGTTGGCCGTCAATAACAAAATAGGCGGGAAAGTGGCAATCCGATTTTCATTTGTTTTTTTTTTGAGTTTTGTTTATACTTCCGTATTTATCTGTGGTATATGCTGGTATAGCAGATATTTGTATTAACACAATGAGTTCATCTGATTCAGATATGGATTTAACGCCTGATTTCATAAGAGGCCAAAACAGAAGTTGTTGGTTTATGTAAAATAAAAGTTAATAATTTTTTCTTTAACTAATTCATGTTTTTTTTTTACTATCCTTGTATTAGTCATGAAAAGCACAGTAGGGTGTACCTCGGGTTAAGGACTTATTTAGACCCTCGTTCGCCTCAGGTTTAAATAAGTTACTTTCATCCCTAGGGTAACAATGTACTATGATTTTATGTGTTTTTATTATTTCCTATCTTTTGAATCGTTAACAAATGCGTGTAATGCAAGATGAGGGAAACAAAATCATGAGTAAGTAATGCTGAGAACTTTATTTCAATATTCTAAAAACAACGATACACAAATGAAACAGTTAAAAATTAATAAATTCGATTCGATCGTACAATATTAACATGTATCTACAAAAGTACCTACGTTAAAATATTGAGAAAAACATTTTAATTAATTAATACATTTAAAAAGCTTTATAGATGATTTCTAAGGTATGCCTCTATGGACAATCATTATTCGTCTAAGACGTGCGACTTAATTTTAAGCTCTCACATTTATAAGAATAAAATTGGACGTAAATACATTAAAATCAGAGACAGCGTTTATTTTACAAGAACGATAGCAACGTCTCATAATATAATGACAATGTCCGTTATAACAGCCAAAAACATTGTTTAATTACACCCACTATTTCTAAAAGCTTAAGTACCTACACCAGACACTAAAACAATCACTGTACATCTATTGTTAGAGAAACTTTGAACCGCACTTGCAATCGTATGTACAGTTTCTAATCTATTTTATTTCTAGTTCTATATTTACTATTTTACATCGAACTTATTAGTTTCATCTATCTACGATATGAAGTAAAGTCGATAGGTCCCATTCTTCAGTATATTTGGCAGAACGTTTTCGCCGCTAGCGGCATTTGGCAAATTTCATCATCAAACAGCTGTTCATATGATATCCTAATAACCGTCTCGCAATAAACTTCATATTATTCGCCTGAATCATTACGTTTTATCTTGAGAATCAAGTTCCTATCTACAACATTACTTATTAAGGCTTAGTGCTACTTCTGCGTTTTATAAATAGACATGAACACCATTGAATGCTTCTATAAGATACGTAACAGTTTATATTTGGCTTATAGCGCCACATGACTGACGTCTTCTAGTCACTTGTTTCCAGAACCGTTTCTCGAATTGTTTCTCCTGTAAAACATCACGTTGAACACAAAATTGCAAATATCGCCTTGGAGATTGTAAATTATATAATGTAGCGCAACTATAAAACTATTCTAAAACATAATGGTGGTTATGTTTTAAATCTAAATTACACAATTGTAGGTTCTCATCTGAAACTGATAAAGAGCACGAAGAGTGTGCAAATAAAGTGGTTTAGCATAAAAAATGACGAAAAAACTAAAGGTAGGATAGCAGCTGCAGGATGAAGAATGAAAAGCGCAATGAATTTTGGTATAAATATATTTTTGAAAACACTCGTTCCAATCAAAATGGACAGATAAGTTCAACAGACAACAGATAAAAACAAATAATTTAGCGTAATTTCGAAAGCTGGATTTAAACTTTAACGCTAAATAGTATAAGAAAAAGGACAGAATTGACTTTAACACTTCAGTGCGAAAGTTGAACAACAATTTTTACATACAAATCTAGCGAATACGGCATCATCCAAACATTTAAGATATAGCACTAGAATTTTAGATAATATACTAGATAATTAACAATGTCATTTTCAATCTAGTAGATTTCTATTTAGAAAAGGCAATTTCATTGGCCATCACACTGAATACAAATCCACGCTTAATCTCACTACCTTATGGTATTATACTTAATAATTAAGGTTTCAATCAAACAACGTGTTACGTTACTGTATCAACAAACTTAAGCATCCTCACATCTACATAATATATTCTATCATTTACCAATACTTTTACACAGTAACATCGGGCAGTGTTTAAACTGGAACCATGTAAACACAGACAAATCTAAAAACCACGACTCACAGTCGACTCGGATCACTAACGACATGTGTGAATTTCTCAAACGCTCCAGTACAAGCACATTAATAATTGTCATCGAAGTAAAATTTTGATTGTAAAGTTGAGTGTTACGAACAACACAGCTGCGGGGTAAGGTTTAAATCCAGCTGATTGGCACATGAAGCTGGTGCGTGCGTTACACATAGCCATTGACAAAGCATATCTTGTAATAGCCTTGGTTGCTCACAGAGGCGCGGCGCGGCGAAAACGGGCGGACCGGCGGCGCGCGCACTGGGCTATCGGAGGACGCGCGCCGCCGGAGGAAGCCCATTCTGCAATATTTCAAAACACTGTCAAACCCCTACCTTTTTTGTGGCTCAGGAATCTGTTAGTATACCAATCAGGGACTAATAGGCAGGGTATTTGGATAATGCTGTAAATCCACCAGAGGCTATTAGGGTTGCCACTTATTGATTTAAGGGTTACAGGTATGTTGTGTTTTACGGGAGACAGTAGTAATAGTAGATTGGTCCGTCACGAGATGGGTGACTTACCAAAAGTAAGTATCTCGATGTTCACCGTCTTTCAAAAGGCTAGTTAAGCCGTTGCTCCCAGGTGTATTTGCAATCGTTAAAATGCACCAACCTGCACTAGGTGATACGCATAACTTTCTTCACTTCATTCAAATTCCTCGTTTATTGTATAAAAATCACAACCTAAGTAACGACTTTTACTCAAGTAATTACTTTGACTTGACTATGTCTATAGATAGCTACAGGTGTAAGTCAAGCGATTTTCCCTCAAAGAATGTTCTTGAATGTTGCGGCGTTCGACTTCGACAACATTTCGGGTCGGTCTCAAGTTGTCTAGAGATAGCATTAAGACTACACTACACTAATGACTGTATCATAATAATGACTAGATATCATTTCGTTTCTGAGTTCTGGGGGCTGGTTCTCGTATAATTCGTAAACAAGTTCGAATTCGAGTTTTTTTCTCGAGCGGTAATCTCGGAACAGAGAACATGTCGAGCTCGGCCTTCTTTATTGAAAGTCGCTTGTATTGTCTCGAGAGCTCGGGAGTAGTCGAGACGCAAAATTCTAATTTGAAGTTTGGTTTTTATAGTATTATGTTATCTCTGCCTTAACTGGATGTAAGTAAATAAATAAACGTGTATTTTCAATCATAAGTATTACCTACTTATGTTCTCATAAAAATAAAAAAGTAGACTGTCCTCCTCGGGAGCAACACTTTTTAAAGCTCGAGGGACGTTCTTTGAATCACAAGCTGCATTTAGGATTCTACTCTAGGAGCCTTTGTTCCGCTCCGGATTAAAAAAACTCTAGCCTAAAAAATTGTTGTTTGCTCCCTTGGTAAGCAATTTACTTCTATTGATGAAAGTTCTACTTTACTCACATCTTCCCGTTCTGGCATAGAGAGCGCGTCCGCGAACGCATCATCTGAGCTTCCACTTGTGCCAGTTGCTCCATCTCCATAGTTTTCGTTTCGTTTTCTGGAACTGAACGAATTATTTGTCTATAAGTATTGAATCTGATGTTTTCAATCGATACTCATCAACCTGACCTTTCACTCTTATGTGGCCTTAGAAACACGTGTTCTTTCTCTATGCATCTCTATCATACATCATCTCAGCACTAATATTTTTCGCATGCATATCCTTCTTCACGCAAACCATCTATATTTTTTAAATCCTTATTTTATTCACCCTTATTTCCGTCCACATTCATGTCCATACTGTTGTGTTAGTATGACTCTCATCCCTCCTAATCACATGCCCATACCACTCTAACCTGTTACTTCTTATCTCCTTTGTCACTGGCGCTATTTTCAAACCTCCTCTTATATATCCATTCTTATCTTAATCCAATCTATTCACACCACATATCCATTTTAACATTATCATTTCCGCCACGTTAACTCTTCTTTCATCCGTCTCCCTTATTGCCCGACATTCATAAGCACACCTGCCCCACTAGACAAATGCCACACGCTAACTTTTCCGCAGTCGTTCCTCAGAAAAAAATTATGGATATGACATTATTAGCTGCGACAAAAATAGCGTGAGGTTGTCGTAAGCTAATGTCATTACCATACATTTTTTCTGCGGAACGACGAAGAAAAGTTAGCGTGTGGCATTTGTCTAAGGCCTCTGCATGGTTTGATGATCGGTTGAAAGATAGGAATAAATTGATCAATTGGAATTATTGAACTTATATGATACAACGTATTTAGCATTATGTAAACTATGGTTCAAGTGAGATAGTATATTGACCAAATAACCAAAGTACAAGTTTTATTATGTAATAAATACAAAGTTTCTAAAAATGTACCTAGCATTATCAGAAATCGTATAGGAAAACTGCTATTTTTCAACAACATATCATACCTAGGCAAGGCTTAAAATAAATGATACGTGTGGATTACTTAATAATAATTTTAGCATGGGGGCATTACATTTAAGTTTATCTGCTCGTTTTGGGTGGTGGTAAGGCTTCTGAGCCCGCAACCACAAACATCATCTTACCGAAATTTGTCACTATAATATCATTGTTGCGTTTCAACAATTAGAATTAAGATAGACAGTTTCTCAGCTGTTAAGGAGTTCAGGTGAAGCACTTACCATTAGGTGATATGAATACTAGTTTCCCTGTCATATAAGAAATAGTAGATTGTACAACAAGGGCATAAAAAGAGTCATTGTAGACCCAGACGATATTATCCACCTGAGCTGTAGGCGAGGGTGGATAGTAAGTTGAGGGGTACAATGACTCTTTTTATGCCCTTGTTGTACAATTATGCCAGTGTTTTACACTCTGCTTTTTACTTCGATTGCGAGAAAATTAAATAATTAATTCAAAATATAAACGAAAAAATATGTAACACAATGTTGAAAAATTAAAGAACTTAAATAATAGCCAATTACCGCCAGTAAACTTTTTTTAAATTTTTACATAGCGATGGCTTAGGTACATATTTCATTCTGCCAAGTAATAAAAATTATTCGGTGCGTTTTAATAATAACCGGTTACTATTTTTATCTGGTTTCATGACTTTTGAGGTAGAAAATACAAGACAAATAAATTAAAGCAAATAAATAAATTATTACAAGTTCTCCTGTGAAGTTTTATTGAGCGTTGTTGGCTGTTGGGCCTAAGAATCTTTGTCTAAAAGAAAATTTTACTCTATGCACTAGAACATAAAAAGCCATTTTATGCGGCCTATAAACGACATAAAGACGAACTTTGCGAGCACGAGGAGTGAAAAATATTTTTTTTTTATCATCTACTGACGGACTATTTTGATTTTTATTTTCATATCCTGTCTATCTGTATTAAAGAAGATCGTCGACTAACCTTTCCAGGCATATACAGAACTGCGCGAAGTAGTATGCGGGGCGGTGCGGCGCGGCGCGCGGCACAGAGCCACGGCGTCCGCGCTCGCCACGCGCCGCAGCAGCGAGCGTTGGCACGCCGCGCGAAACGACCAGGGGTCGGACCCGCCACCCTGATCATACATCATCATCATCATCACAGCTCATAGCCGTCATCACCGAGGGGCTCGAGCTAATCCTAAGTTAAAGTGTTTACTTCATATACACCTTTGAATTTCTTCGCAGATGTATGCAGGTTGCCTCACGATGTTTCCTTCACCGTAGGAGCGTCAGACAAAAATGTACATATGAAAATCGAATAACGAAAAACACATTGGTACATGGCGACTTCGAACCCCGGACCTCCCGATTGGAAGGCAAGTGCCGAGTCGACAGCGCCACCGACGCTCCTCCTCAGACACGCCAACTCATTTTTATTATAAAAGAATTATCTATATCATAAATTTACGCGGATTATTCACGAAGATAATGCCCATTTTTCTGATTTATTCCATTTCTTGCAAATTTGAAACTCTATGGTCGCCAGCCTGCGAGTACTGTAATTTTGCCGTCGTCGCCACGCCGAATAGAGATTAAGACGGTAGAGTTCAGTACATTTAAAAAGCGGCGTAGTTTTTATTAGTGCAATCGATTTAACTCTCGATTCTGAATAAACTATATTCAGGTTTTGCACAATCTGCTATTTTATCTTTGTCGCACAATCAAAAAATGGAGTTCCTTGCCAGCACAAGTATTTTCGCCTCTTTACAATTATAAGAGGCTTTCAGGTCGGCAAGGTAAGGGTGGCTAGTGCAGCTGGTTAAAAAAATAATATGTTGTATACCTCCCACTGCTGGATATAGGCCTTCTGACATGGAAGAAACACACGAGAAGTATGGAGCATAGCACCACTACGTTGGACCAATGCCGATTGGTGGGTAGAAACGGTTGCAATATCAACTGGGACCAACGGATTGACGTACCATCCGAAGCATGGAGGGCTCGAGATCACAAAACTTTGGTCACCTATCCAGGATCCAACCATGGCGAAAGTTGCTCTGTTTTTAATATCAAAATTGAAGCATTCGAACCACTGCGCCACCGAGAGCTCCTCATTCATACATATACAATAGCATGTTTCGTGTTACACAACAAAGTTGCACAACATATTTAATATTGGAAAATACCATCATGCTTCTGATTAACGAAAAAAACTGAATTGGCTTCCTAGCAGATTCTGTCGAAATACTCGTGTACTTAATAGTCTCCTACTTAATGTCCTTCATATACTGCCTATGCTATCTACGCGATTCTCCTTTGCACGTTGCTCATTGCCGATCCCATATTCACTCCCTGTTTTCCTTAATAGAAATCCGGGAATGCGTGAAAACCAAATTATAAATAAATCTTCTTTTAATAAAACATCGCACACACGTCTTACATCTGTTCTATATCTAATATGGTTTAATTTCACGACATGATGTGACAGGTGCTTATATTCAATTGGGTGCTATAAGTTGTTCTAGATCTTCCTTTTATCCTATTTTCTTACTTTTAACTTAATTTTAAAGTTTCACCTTGACTGGGCTTCTTGACAACAGGATGACTCCTTGATTCTATGTAGGAATAACAGGATGCTCATCATTTTATTTATTTTATTCGAACGGCTTCACCATTATCATAGCAAGTTTCTGACCTTAATGTTCAAGGAAGCAACATTTGGATCAAAAATTATTAATAGAATTATGACCGATTCATTCATTTTCGCTGAAAAATTAACGACAATGGATGGCTCCACTTTTTATATTTGAAAGTAATTGATGTAGCTTACCCAGGACGCCTCCTGGTCTACCATCATGTCCGTCCCCTGGTCCAGCGCCAGCCTCATCTCCGCTCGAGGACTGAGCCGCTCCTCCGGCGTCGGCGGACTCGGCTCCTGCTGCGTAGTGTCTTCCGCGACTGGTGCTGGCTCCGAAGCTGGAATGGTTAGAGCTTTGTGAAAATTCATTGCGAAGTGCAAATGAATAGGTATTTAATGATTGTCAGGTCTTCAGTTCCTGCCTCCATTTAGATTATGCTGAAATATTATGTTTGTATATCATACGTAAGTAATACGCTATGTAACGACTCAACTTAAATTCCGGGTGATATTTATACAAACAGCAATTCTAGATGCTTTGGCGTGTAAATATAACCTAAAAGAGATAAAATATTGCCATGATCATAGATAACGGGGAAACAGTGTGTGTGAGAGAGAGAGAGAGTTGCAATATTAAGATTAGTCTTGAAAACCCGTTTTAAACCCCGACGCAAAAACGACGACGGGGTGTTTTACGTTTTATGTGTCTCTCTCTGTGTGTGTCTGTCTGTGGCATCGTAGCTTCCAAATGAATGAACCGATTTTGATGCGTTTTTTGTTTTAAATAAATTAAAATAGATGTTTATTTCATCTCCTTCCACAATGGTATTCTAAGGGGTAACCTACAAATCCTACACAGTTTACATCATGGATCCCGTTGGCCACAGCAAAAGTAGGTACTACTTAAACATTACAGTTCCCATACGTATAGGTAGGTACTAGCTTTCCGCCCGCGGCTTCGCCCGCGTTATTATTGTTTTTCCGTGGGAATTGTATATTTTCCCGTAAAATAATGTTGTAGCCTATTATATAGAAGACTGTCATTTATATTTAGGAGCTGGAATAATAAATTTCATAAAAATTGGAGCAGATATTAAATATTTTTCATAG
This sequence comes from Schoenobius gigantellus, assembly GCA_963935595.1. Taxonomy (NCBI): domain Eukaryota; kingdom Metazoa; phylum Arthropoda; class Insecta; order Lepidoptera; family Crambidae; genus Schoenobius; species Schoenobius gigantellus. The sequence continues at coordinate 41,648,182 of OZ012544.1, read as the reverse complement.
AAACTTTCAACCCCTATTTTGCGCCCTAAGGGGGTGCATTCCAATAAACCATGAAACACATGTTCAATGAAATGTTTTTAAGAGCATGAATCTCAAGTTTTATCAAAATCGTTGCTAATTTAAAAAAAAAATCCATACAAACTTGCATTTCATCCCTTCAGAGTTAGATAATTTTTTTTTAAATTCCTTCTTAGTGTGCATTTCGAATTAAAACAACTGTCCAAATTTCACGTTTCTACCATTAGCGGTTACGGCTTGCGTGCGTCTATAGATGAGAACATCTCCTTTTATACATATAATTAGATATGTACAGTAAGCTCCCATTCAAGCTATACATTTACACTACGAAAACCGTCACTATTACGAGCGACATAAGAACGATCCAAAGGTCAAACAGTATAGCTTGATAAGGAGCTTACTGTACATGGTCCTCAGTTACACCTCGTTTCCCACGCTTACGCTTTAGTAATTTTTAAGTCCCTCCTCTCCTACACTAAAAACATGAACCTACATCATGTTTTTTAATCAAAAATTTGCCGAAAACTTAATATTACCCGTATTATCATTAATGCTGGTGTAATCAAATTTAATTCTGAAAAATTAAGCACCCTAATGAAAATGTCTAGACAGTCGTGAAAGTCGCTGTTTATTCCTGTTGCCTTAGTAGCTACATACATTTTTAATAAATGAATAATGTATTGTTTCTAAAAAGATTTTTACAATATATCATAGCATCCGTACCATCAGCCAAACTAGGCTTAAAAGCCTGTATTTCTGCTTTCACCGCATCTCAAAGTTTCTGATCTTATAATTTTTTTTTATAATAAGCGAAAATTTTTAGTTATATTTAATTGTATAAAATATATTATATTGTTAATTTTCCAAGGACCAAGTCACATATAAATAATGAACCATTGACGTAATACGTCAATGTAATGAACATGGTAAATTTCATTCTTACAAGTAGAAAAGAATAGCAGAAATAAAAAACCTGAGTATTAATTCTAACAAGTTGACAGAAAAACACACATTTTTTGAAAAAAAACAAAAAAATATACACTCATGTTTCATTGCATGTTACCTCCTCATCGCAAGCAATACAAAATTTTTGCGTTTATTACATCTGATGATAACCATGTTTTGTGTTTTTATAAGTAACTTTAACCTTAAAATTTTAACCACAATTTTAACCACACAGCAAATCTTCTGCAAAAATACAGATTTGCCAAAATTTCTAATAAAAATAATATGAAGTCAACACACGATGCTAGTGTCAAAAAATAATAAAACGTGGTGATGCTAAAATCATATTGTAGAAAATGCTGCAAATCTCTGCTGAGGTGGAACGCGTCATTAGTGGCGTCATTAGTGTCAGTAGTGTCTTAGTAAAATCATCACGGTAGCCCTACCCGGCGAGTTCTGATGAGGAGTAGGGTTGTGGATGGTGGTACGCTCGAGTGTTGAGGGCGTGCTTGCCGAGCTGGCTGAGCCCCGTCGAGCGCCCGCACCAGCAATGACCCGAACCTCCACACATTCTTTTGAAACTGCAAAAAACAGGATGAAAAAAAATTTACGGTTACGTATTTTTTTTTATATTTAAACAATTAAGTTAATTAAAACCAAAACGTCAATTTGTTTGGTTTGTCGGTATTAAATTCGATTAGCAGTAATCTAAAGCATTAATTAGTATTTTTGTTTGCAAAAGTCTCGTACTTCGATAAATATCAGGCTTTAACACTTTGTCTCTTTGTAAGATTCTCCTATCAGCAAGGTTGCAAATGCCAATAGTCTTCCTAACTGTATCAATTATCAGTAGGATCCTTCTTGGTAGCTAAAGAATCTAGGTGACAGTGACGGTTACCGGAGGGAGACACTGTACCAGGGTTGCCTGCTTGGGTACCAACGTCTTAACTATTTCTGCCGCAAAGCAGCAGTGCTTGCATTGCTGTGTTCCAGTTTGAAGGGAATTACTGGGCACCGTGACTTTAAATTTTGTCACAAGTTGGCAACGTACATTGCGGTTCTTGTGGGGACTGCAGATTTGCCGCGAATCTCACAACAACCACAAGGTGACTGTTATCACTTACCATCAGGTGGGTAGTATGCTTGTTGGTGAACTTAATTGTATATAAAAAAAACATTGGCATTAATATTCAACCTTATCATCACGTGACATTAGATGTGATGAAGGTAAAAAAGGTTCCCGAATGTTTATGAATTGAGTAAAATTACCAGATTGTAAGGGCATCGAAGGTACTTCGTTGGTAGGTGTCTGGTCTGGGCTCAGCTCGGACTCGTCGCCACCACTTGGTTCCCCTCCAGCAATTGGAACGCATTCCGCACCCCCGCCCTCTGCTTCTACAAAAACAGTAACTTTGATTCCAATGTGCCTTAAAGTGTCGTATGTTGTGTAAAGTGTTTGTGATTCTTGAACGAACAACAGAATTTAAATGGTTTATTAGATCGGTTAAAGTGTTGTGATAGTAAGTAAGTAGAGCAAAAAAAAAGTAATAGTAAAATCTGTTTATCTAGTAAAATTATACTTCGGTGCAAATGCTACAAAATCAACATAGATAATGTTCGTGCTCGGGACATCAATCTTAAGGATCATAAACTACAATCAAACTAACACTTGTGTCATATTGGGTAACATTTTGACATGCATTCGTGCTTATATATATAACAATATTTGTGTATTTATTACAGCTATAATGCATTATGAAATGGTAGAAGACATTTTGTCCTTCTCACCTTGTTTTAATCAAGCTGTCCATTATGCTGTCAACATGTATTTCGTTAGTACTTAGTATGTTTAAAGGCTATCAAGATGTGTTTACCAATACTGTCTTTTGTTTGAGTAGAGATATTTTTCTAAATTCATTTCACCTAGGATTTCAAATTCTACTGATACATTTCTCACTATCATGTTCTTTGAATAAAGTTGTGCTTTATTGAGTCAGTAGAGTCAAATAGCATGTCGTCTAGAAACTCACCGAATGACAACTCACCTGGTTCTGAAGCAGAGGGCGGCCGGTGCGGCGCGTCGCAGCAGTCGTCAGCATCTAGGCCACGCCCGCTGTCCTGCGCCAATCGCCGCACCAGCGGACCAGTCACAATGTGAGATTCAACCTAGCTACTGACTACTCGATCATTTGCCAATAACCTTGCTGCTGAGTTTTGAATTTTGAAATCGATTTTTGTTGCACCGACGTTTTGCCAATGCTATAGTTTATGGACGGCCTTTTAAGGATGAATTAATACTAGTTCTACAGTTGGGTGGAAATAAAACTATTCTTGTGACACCTGAACACTTCATAATTGAAACTGATGAGATTAACAATTCATATCATATCACAGTAGGGTCATGCAACAAGCATGCTTTATTTAGTGGCGTAACATAATAATTATCTTTGCATGCTTCGACGTTTATACATTGTTAATCAAGCTATAACTCCATCATCTGTTAAAGTATTGAGTTCTTAGAGCTTTAGAAGTTTTTGTAGGTTTGTTGTTTCTACATGACTAAATAAATTTTATCTAACTTTGACAGACGATTTCGTTTAACATTGAAACATTTAGTACTTCTAAAATTGTTCTCAGATTTACTTACAGATAATTCGATTTTATTAAATTGATTTTTATCAAAAACATATAACATATATTTTTAATAATAGTCACCTGGTCGTCTGAGTTGGTTGGTGTGTGTTTGTTTTCTTCACTGCCGCTTTCTGAGCATTCTTCTTCGAGTAAAGGTTCCAGTCTTCTTCTAAATACATCCCTGCATATAAGAAGAACCTTTATGCATGTACTTTATTGTAATAAAATCTAAGAATCCTAGATCCGTGAGAGCGTTTTATAAGAGAAAAAGATATGAGCATGTAGCTTTAGTTTCTTGAAGTTTGATATAAAGATATAAATGTAATGGTACCTTGGTAATAAAGGTCTCAAAGTAGTAGGCCCGGTGATAGTTGGCGCCATAAGAAGTTCATCCATCATCAGCTCAGTATCATCATCGCCAGCATAAGATGAAGAAGACTTTGTTGGTGACTGAAAGTTTTAAAGGATTACTGTTCATAAAAAACAAAAGTCTACATGTTTATCAGATACTCTTAGATTACACATAGATTATGTTATTTTATGTTTTAGCAATTCTCCCTGGTACAAGCATTTTTTGTTTTCTTTTAGTTTCTACCGACTCACATTTGTAAAAAAAACTTACAGATAGCGTCCCGTGTTCAGAGTCAGGTAGATTGTCAGACAGATCTCCAGAAGATGGGGTGCCCCAAGCTTCTTCCCCACTTGCTCCGCTGCCTTCACCAGTTTCAGCAGTTCCTTCCTCAGTGCCCAAAGCTCCAGATTTCCAGTCACTTACACCCAAACATCTACACAAACAAAGGCTTATGCAATACATTTAATTTATTTTTATTTTAATGTTAGTTTTCAAATTAATAACAAATATTCGTAAAGAAGAAAATGAATATTTAAAGCGTAGATAATCATATTTCTTTGTAATTCTTCTTGGCAGCAATTCAAGTTTTTGTAAAAATTATCGTAGGCTTAAAATAATTAAAATGACACTATTCAAAGCTATGCTTTGATTACAAACAATGCGTTTAACTTTTATACTATTTCAATAAGCTATAAACAATGATAACTTTACATTCTAAATTATATAATCAAATAAAAAATATTAAAGATTTTCTATTATTGATGCTTTTTAGCATTAGTAAAAACCTATGACTAAATCTAGATTTTTAATCTCAAATGAAGACAGGTACAAAAATTAAAAACAATAATACAAATAAACCACTTTTTTCTACGTCGCTATTTTAATACTTTTTCTAGCATTCTACCATATTAAAGAGTGTCTAAATAATGTAAATATTTAGTTCAATTAAGTAAATACATTCACAATTTGTTAACTCTAGAGGAAAGAACAAAATTCTATACTGCATCAAATCTTTGGTCGGCTAAATTATAGTACGATAAATGCTAAGGTTCCATGTTCATTGAGAGGGTCAAATTATTCGGGGTGAAAAGAGGCGATAGTACAGTTTGGCGGGCCAATTTCTGCAGACGACTGTCGTATCAGGTGTTTCAGCATCAGTGGTCAGAGAGAGAGACGCTTGCTCATCCAGCTACCAGATGAAATGGTTAAGGCAGTACATTCACCACTGGAGTGTAGTTGGGACTTCGGCTGGGCAATCTTACTTTCCGGATGGTATAGATGTTGGCTAGACACGGGCGTCTAGGCCACTATTGCAATATATAGCACGTCGTGGGGAGAAAACGCCGCGCTATCATTATTGCAGTATGCATCCTTGCGTTGGGCGATGATGCGACATGCTACCCTATGCGACGATGCGTCACATAGAGTAGCATGACGGTATGGGAGGCTAGCATCTCGTGCGCAGCGGGAGCGAAAAAACTATCTTGCCTCTATTCTCTGGCGTAGAATTCCCTAACCGGTTCGGAGTTATGGTCCCGTGTTTGGGAATCTAATAGGTGCATAATTTGGTGATCCTTCTTTGTCAGAAAGACACAGAGGCCTAGACTAATGCCTGTGGATTAGCAACTGGTTGAAAATGATTCTTAGAAAACTCGATAACTGCCTCATCACCAGTTTCGCGGTAACTTTAAAAGCACATCCATATCCATGTTTAAATTACACTTCAATCACAAAAAATATACTCGTACTTCATTCCTATTTCATCTACGTTATACTTATAACGTATAATATATTAAATTACGTTTTATAAAATTCTAGTTCATTTTAAAATATATGTGGAATAAAATATATAAATAGTGTTATGTAATAAATATGATTAAGCACATAGCGCTAATAACTGATAACATACAACCAGAACGTTTAGTAAAAAATAAACGATTAATGGCCAATTTCACTAACCTTGTCTTAGCTAAGACAATCCTAAAAAGAATACTGTCATTTCTTGTCTTCAATGCGAATGTGACAGCATGCCACTTAAGAGCGTCCTAAGCTAAGACAAGGATAGTGCAATTGGCCATAAGTATTTGAAATCTTACTAAGATATAAACTGAAAACTGAAAAAATATCAGATTTCAATCTAAGACGGATAGCAATCGACCAATTTGTCTACTTTGGGATAATCTAAAAAAAGTCCCATAGCTTTATGAGCCTAATTTGAATCTCGAAGAAAATACACATAAATACATAAGGCCTATTCATACTTATCGTGATTTCGTTTGCCCCCAGACGGACGTTTTCCACCTAGTAATTCAAATATTGCTGTTATTTCTAATAAACTATTATAAAACATAATATTGAGAATTCATAATTCACTTTACTCAAACTAAAAAACGGTTTTAAAATCGGACATTAGTACAAACCTTTCTAAGAACGAAGGCTGCTTATGTGCTATCGAGTTGGATGGAACGCTTTCTGTGTAGCTGAATATATTCATTTTTTCAACAACAAAGGAACCAGCCCTTGCTGTCCATCCCATTATACCACCTGCAGCTCCAGATACTGACAAAGTAAAAAATATATATAAAAAAGATTTTGGAGTTTTATGATTTTAAAATTGGCTAAAAGATATAAGAATTTTAACTCTGTATAATATCACATACCTGGATTATGAGATTTTGTAGATTCAGGCTCTTGGGCCGTCAGTCTTATGTTGCCATCGTCAGTCTCATCGGACGGGAACCTCTCAAGGCTTGACATTGTGCCATATCTACAATAAATAGTCTTTTAAACAGTGATTATAATAAATACAAAATAGAATGAAGCTTACCAACCGTTTAAGAGAAACGTATGGCAAATCTTCTGGTACATCAGGGGAGTCCGGTGAATCATCTAGAATTGTTTCCTGTAAATAAATTAAGAGCTTCAATGTCAAGAAAGGTGTTCAAAATGTTAACATTCTCCAATATTGTTATTTACTTACAGTCTTATGGATCGTGTTGTATTCTGGCGTTGGTGGAACTACTGCTATGTTAGGGATAGGAGATTCTGAATTAGTTTGACCAAGATTAACCGGCCTAGATATGCTGCCTACACTTGAATCCTGTCCTCGTTTGAATGGTTCCACTCTCATTAAATGTGCAGCTGGATTAATCGCTGACAAGCCCATTAACATAAGTGGACCTAGTTCTAAGTCATCTATATCATCTGAAGCTACTTCATTCGCATTGATTTTGGCGTTATCTTTTGTTCGTTCAGTCTTCTTATTTACATCCCCATTCATTTTGCTTACAGCAGATATACCCATTCTGGGAGATCGTTTGATGCCTCTATCTATTCTTAATTCACTATCATCCTCATGACTTGAGTCGTCTTCTAAAAAAATTGAAGAAGTTTTTAAGCATGTACCTACGTTTTCCCTTTTTGCTATAATATTCATACCTAAGACCTTATTGAGTACATTTTCAGCCTTTTGTCTTGTAATTTGCTCTTTTCTCACCGAAGCTGGTGATGGGTAACTTGATGTAGATACCTTTGAATTAGATAGCGTTATACTCTCTACACATTTCACTTCATTTAAATATTTTTCTTGCGCAATAACACATTGGACTTGATTAGCAATATTTGAATTAGACATTCTGAGATCATTAGAACTGGAGTTGAAAACCATTGAGCTACATGTTGTATGGCTGGTAGAAAATGGACTATTATTTCTACTGCTAGAAGATGGACTGGGCGATCTGATAGAATTTTCTTTCCTCAACTCCAGCAGGCTTTTTGAATGGCTTCTGTGACTAGAGTTATTGCTTCGATTTAACACGGGCGAATCTGTTTTTAGTTCGTATGAAGTCGACTTAAGCATTTTTTGACTTTGCTCAATTGAGTCTATAACTCTTAAGGCCGCAAAAGGAGCATCTTCCGGACGTATCTTTATAGCACCTTTACGCTCTAAATGACTAATTTTCTTTGGTTTATGATAACCACAGTTTGCACTACATGCACTATTAGAACTGTTATTTGAGTTCGAATTTTGGGGAGAAGGCTCAGTTTTTTGTTTCAGTGTCATCGGGTGTTCTTTTTGTGAAATCATCGGGCTGTTTGGTTTGGATAAACACTTTTTGTGGCACTGTCGGCAAACAGGTATAGTATCTACTACTACTGGACTTGTTCTGACTGTAATCTGTAACAATTTTTTTTAAATAAAAAAGGAAATTTTCTTGTTACCCATAATGTGAAACAAATGAGAAGACACAAAGACAAAAAATGATCACACACCTGGCTTCCTGAATTACTGCTTTTGACTGAAGGACTTCGTTCATTCTCTTTTTTTTCGTTAGGTGATGAGCCTTTGTTCTCGGTATTAATAACTAAATCAGCTACTTCTAAAAGGTTAAGTTCTTTGGATCTTTTTCTGAGTTCTTCTATACTCCACATCTGCTAAAAAATATCTAGCGTGTATTAAAGTATGACAACATTATCAAATAGAATTCTTGATATTCTAGTTTTATTTGTAAAAAACGTTGAAAATGATCTATGGGAATATATTCCTGGCTTATAATAAGAAATGTTCTTACCTCCATGTCAGCTTCTGGAGGGTCCATTTCCTCAGCTTCAGGGAGCTGTGTCATCCACCTCTGGAGATGTAAGGTAGAACCTCTACTTCTTGTACTTCTAGCACCCTCAGTAGCACTACCACCAGCGCCTGTTTGAGTCTCTGCCGAGCTTCGGCGTATCTAAAATGTTTAATGTTTATACTAAGTTTCCGATAATTTACTTCTTCATTTTATGATTTATCAAGTACGTGAAAATTATTAAAAAATGTTTGTCCTTTTTTGGAAATGTGGATATTTATAAATCATCTTTAGATACTATTTAAGAATAAGAAATGTACTTACCAAATGTAATTATGAAAAAAATGTTATTTATCTATTACATATAAATTGAATATTGTGCATTGTAAAACATACAATATAATTTGAGCGACGATAATAAGAAAAATATACATTTTATTTAAATTTACCTTTTGATTGTTTATAATCGTTTCATTTATACTTTGAAAAATGGTAAGTCGTTTGAAACTCGTTAGCGTCGCAAAATAACCTATGGAATTAATTCAGTAAAAACAAATTGACATTAAATAAAACACTTTATTTACGGTTAGATTATACTGTTCCGATCTAAACACAAACATCCAAATTTATAACTTTATATTCAAAGTCCATTAAATGTTACTAAGAATCCAGTAAGTAGGTAAACGCGTTCTCAAAATTATTAATTATCCTCATTTTCTATACTATATTAAAATTTACTTACACACAGCCAAAGACATCGAAAATTATTGATTCTAACTACCATTTTGTTATAAAAAATAAGGTCATACAGATATAATATATTTTAATACAAAACCCGATCAATGAGGTTATGTGAACATTTTGCGATGCTAGCGATATACACATAAAGAAATTTCATTCAGATTCACAATTGCGAATGCATGATTAACAACAACTATGTGTTAATTTAAAAGCTGTTAATAAACTTTGTTGGTACACATTTAATTTGAAACCGACTACCATTTTTCACGATGATCACAATTTAATTCTAGGTGAAAAGTGCAACAAACAAAAAAAAACAAGCGTTGTAAAACAAAACAATTTGCATTGAAAAAAATCTTAAATGATGTCTACGTGATTGATTTCGCGAAGCTGATCGCCAAATATCCACATGACCTGTACAAGTGGTTTTATCTTATGAGTACAGATTTACAGAGTTTGTAATTCCATGCTGTACAATAATAATTTCTTTAGGTAATGCTTGCAACAGTTAAGCTAGATGCAACGATCAAATTTCGGAGCATCCAACTACATCAATTGAAAGATGAAAATAAAAATCGACAAACGATCATCTCAAATCACATTTGAGTTAGGTTTGCTCAAAGAAAATGCTTAGATCGTCGCCACGGGTTAGGACGGAAGACATGAAAAGCAAAAATACTAATTCCAAAATAACTTCGAAGTCTTTATAAATGTATCATATTGTTGGTACCCTACAGTTACGATTTTGACACAGATTTACTTAAATATTTTTAAAATGTAAATTGGCAAATACATATTTGGTTAATACTTAAGCGAATTGTACTCCTTATTACCCCATTTTAGGAAAAGTTCAGTTCAGTGGAATCAGTAATACTCTGTTAGTTTTGGTTGTGTTACATCATACAAATCTACAACACTGCAATATCATAAGTGGGCTTCAGACTTATAAAATACTTCTAACGATAATACTCAAAATACGACATTTATCATTAATACTGCAAATGTTCGAAAATATGTCTCTCAAAAGTTTTACCACAACCTTATTCTCAACTATAAGCAGTTTATAACAATCCAACAAACTTTATTTGAGCCGAAACTTTAGGCATGTCTACACGACAAAAGCGTACGGCACCAGGAGCTCATCTTTCCTAAACACCAGCTATCATAACCACATGACCTACTAGAACACCATTACAAGTCACAGTGTTATCAAATTGTCTATCTCTATTTCTTTTCAGATCCTCGAGGATAGCAAATATCTGCTAGCTCTGGATCTGACTCCGCTGATCAAAGTTCCAAATAAGCGGGTGGTGTGGGGCGCTCTGGGAGCGCTACGCGCGGAAGCAAGGCGTCATCTGGGAGAAATATGCCTTCTTCAACAGCATGTTTATACGACGGATCTACATCTAGGTCAGCGAGAGCTAAATCAGCTTCAAAAGATTCCCATCGGCAAGGGGATGCTTCGGAGTAGTCTTCGCCACCATCGGGCGTTAACAGTGCACTAGGGGACGTAGCTCGTTCTTCATTTCTCTCAATACTGGAGGACGAAACAAAATGTGAAGAGAATGTTTGAGAATCTGCTGGAGAAAGGTTTGCAGAGGGTGTCTCAGGTGTCGGTGCGGTTCTCCATAGTGTGCTTAGGGGACCTCTAACAGGTTGTGGAGATCTAATGGGGGACTCTGAATTTGTTCTGAAGTTGAAACTGACCCGAACTTCTTTCTCGTGGCGTTCCTCTATGAGCATATTGAGATGCGAACGATAAGAGCTGGCAGGGAGGAGAGCCAGACTCGAGTGCCGTTGGATGCTGGAGGCGGATACCTGTCGTTGCTGTGAGTCCAATGTAGCCAGAGAGAATGTCAACTGAGGATCCGGCGAATCCAGGGGTGAACCAAGTGGCGTACCAGACATAGTGTGAGCGCGGTATCTGTAAGAATATCCAAAATATATTTAAAAAGCAGAAATAAACATTCAATCAGTTAAGATACTTTGCAAAATACACCATCCTTAAGACTTAAGAAATGGGATGATGACTGAATTCTAATTTTCGCGTCTCGTTAATAATTATTAAAATACCGTAGAAAAAGATGCAATCATGTGAAATTAAAATTAAAATCGGCTTAGAAATACATTAGATACAAGCATTTTAAGTTGTTAATTTGGAAGCGATTAGACACAGAGATCCGACATCAACCATGACGTCATTGTTGAGTACGGCCATATAAACTCCATGTAAATTGCCGTTTTGCTAGAAAGAGATGGAGAAAAATCTTTAATACCTTATATTTTGGTTGTTTTTATACTTATTCGAAAATCTATTTTTTTATTTTGTTTATTATATGAATGAGCTTATATTAAAGCATTTTTTTTTTAATTCATCTAGCCTAATCTACTCACATTTGTCTCTGTAATAAGCTCTGCCAAACAGCCTTCAAGTCTATTGACGGTGCTCGTAAAACAATGGTACGTGTTCTGCCTGGTGTTCGAGGGGCACATGACACAAGAGGACTATCTCCACCCGTGCGTCCCAATATTAATCTGAATTCCGTGGCTGTGAACAATTAATATTATATTAAAAATAATGTTTTTAATAAGGAAACACCTTAGACTGTTCTCAAATATATCAAGTTCTATGCAAGCAAGTCCCAAGTCACATTCATACCTTTCTTCCTGACGTTGAATTGCGCTTCGGATACAGTTCCTAATGCTACTGGCTCCTCAGTCACGAATAGTACTCTGTCCCTGGATACTGTTGCGAAGAGAAGGAGGTCACTGAAGAGCAATGCCCAGTACGGCCTCACAGATCGACCTTCTACTCTTGACAGCTCGCCACCAAATATCCATTGCCTACCACCAGTGCTAAGTACAAAAGGCTGTAATCGAGAAAAAGAGCAAATAAATGTAAGTACCCACTTAATTATTTTTTTCAATGCAGTTGCTCCTAAAGTAGTCTTTATTTGTGTATAGATATGAACCGAAAGTGACCCTTTACAGGACTGTGGTTTGGTGACACTTTGAAACGCATACTGTTGATTGTCATAATTTCGATTGGCATACATCACATGGCCTAAAAATCAAAAAGCATAGTAATATTTGGCATAACATATCAATAGGCATAATCATTATAATGCAGAATTGTCTAAAGGTATAATATTAAAAATCATAATCTTTGAAAGGTATAATTTGGTTTGCCATAATTTTATTAAGCATACTTTAATACGCATAATTTTGCGTATTAAAGTATGCTACGCATAACTGTTAATATCTATAATTTTGTTTGACATAATTTAACTATTCATAACTCACTAAAGACATATTTTAAAAAGAATAATAACTGCAAATAGGTATATAAATCTTCTTTGACATAATCTGGAATGTATTTTTCTCCATGCGAGGATTACTAATTATTAAAAAAACTAGTGCTATTTAAAACCGACTCAGTCAACCCCGACTCTACGTAGTCTTGTCTGCCCTACCCTTAGAGTGTTATTAAAAACCGCGAAGGCACGGAGGGGTGAGGCGGCCCGCATGCTGAGGAGCAGGTGGCTATGAGCGAGCCGCCGCGGCTGATGGCCGGCGAAGCCGGCCATCAAGCCGAGGCTGCGGTGGTGAGCGAAAGCCATCTGCGACGATTAGCATGCGTGGGACTGCCAGAACCCCGCAGTGCCGGAACAATGACAGAAGTCTTGCATGCTGCATGCTGCTTGCATGCCAGCTTGCGTGCCTGCATGCATTCTGCATGCATGCTACAGGCATTCTGCATGCATGCTGCATGCCTGCATGCATGCGGTCATATATATAATTTAAACATAAGACAATAAATTTAATCTGTTATGCATAGCAAGTGTTTGCGTTTTGAAATTATGGTGAATGAGTTCTCTATGGATTTATGGATTTTGTCATAACTGACAAAATCCATAAATCCATTTTCAAATGTATGTCTTTTGAATATTATGCCTCTGAAATATTATGGCAAACATAAATTATGCCTTTTATTACTTATGCTTATTCAAATTATGCCTTTTCATGGTTATGCCTTACATATTTCGGCCTTATAATATTATGCGTTATGAAGTTATGATATAAAGACTTATGGCAAGTGACGATTATGGCAATTAACATTATGCCTTTTTAGTTTATGACGAAAAACGTTATGCGCTTCAATAGGTAACCCTGTGGTGTAACACTATAAATCTTTTATTTCACGCGTGCAGTAAAGTTTATTTTTTATATCTTGCACCACGCCGTCCACGCAGCATGGAGTAGAATGAAATAAGGTGGAAAAAAAATTAATTCACAAATAAGCCCGCTTTAATTCGTCATTATAAAGGCAATAAAACCATACGATATAATAAAGGAACGATACGATATAATGAAGATAAAGATAATATTTTCGCAGAATAGGTAATAATTGTTGTTATTAAAGCGGCAGCAGTTAAAAAATTTATTGCAGAAAAGCTGGCTGTATACACTGTACACAACTTTCAACTTTTTCGCAAAAAAAAAGGGCGCGTTCGTAAAACGAGTGAAACTATTTCCTTAAAGTCTTTGAATTTGTGAAAATTTGTCTGTGGTTTATTTCTGTTTGTTTGATCCTGGAAAATGAGCTCCGATTAAGAAGTAATAGATATGTTTCATGATATAAATTTTCTTACCAATAGTTTTCTTTTATTTATTCGCAAAAGCATTGAAAAATGTTTTATGATACATAAAAGTTAGTTGGTGAGCATAAAAGGTCTTTCCGAATGCTTTCTGCACGTGTCTCATAAATTACTATTATTTGATTTTATTCAAAGTAATTACTTACTTTACATCTAGTGAAGACAAGTCTACTTTCTAGATCCGCTACAGAAAGCAAAGGTTTCCCATCTCCAGCCAGTCCCATCAGTCCAGAGCCTGCTGTCACGTCTTGGTATCCACACTGTTCAAAATCACACATTTCAAAAGTTAATAATATCAATATTCGTAAATCATATGAAATAAGTGTAATTTTATTTGTACCTCTAACTACTCCATTGCGATAAATTCTTGAAATGTATTACAATTTTGGTCGTAAACAATTAATTACAGTTTTCGTCATGCTCATCCACTAGAGATCTCTATAAATTTCTACCAGGTGAGGTTCTTCTCAACAATACCGTGTAAAAGTTACCTGGAGTTGTTCCACGATGATCTGAAGTTGTTTTTTCTCCAGCTGATCGTAGGGCCCAGCCCCGTTCGCAGCGGCAGCTGCCCTCATAAGCCGCAACAGTTCTCGGAACTGCTCGAGGGGCTTGTGAACTAAGGAGGTTATGTCTGGCCTTCTTCTGGGGATGGGTGGGCTCGTGCAGAACCTCGAGAACGCGCCACTCGGGTCTTTAGACTTTTTTACCTGCAGTGTAAAAAGCCTGTGTACCCCTACTCGTTTTTTTTTCTTGATCTTATTATATTGACTCATTATTTCACTAGAGGAGTTGAATGAAATTCCCTAGCCTCATCACTCTAGTAAAATGCAAAAGGTTATAGAATAGATACCTCTTTTGTCTGACATGACTATTTGCCTGATCCAAAACTAATAATATGTGACAGCAAGTTATTGGAAATATTTTCCAATGATTCAGTTCTGAGCATAAAAATACTACAATTTTATACAATATTCCGAGATGGTATTAATTAAATCTGGGACATTTTTTACACACATCAGGGTAGCTCTTTAAATTCATCTCTCCTGATGGTAAGTGACGATAGGGCTGAGGATGGAAGCGAGCTTCACCTGGACTCCTCAACAACTGAAGAACTGGTCGATGACCTTACCTCTTAGCTCGAACGCACATGACGGAGTATCGGTGATCGATTTTTTGGCTGAGGAAAATGAAACATTTGGAGTTCTAAGTTGCAATGCAAACGAACGACAAAAAGTCGCTCAAAAAATATCGGTGAATACCGGCCGAGTCGATCATCGATGGAAAATGGATCGTTCGTAAATGTATGAAAGTTACCGCACTAAAAATCACTATATGTCTCATTTATGATAGTCATATATTCTACATCCTTCATTTCATTTATTTATTCCTTATACATTGCTTATTTTAATGTCTTTTTCTAACTTCTATTACTATCTTAAACAATAGGGTAGTTGACTCATATCAAAATTTATTAAAATATTGTTTATTTCTAACAGTATTTGGCATAAGGTTCCACAATATACCAATTTTAATAAATAACAATGAATGATTACTGTAAAATTTTAATTTGAAAATGCTAGAAATAATCTTTTTTTATCTCACGCCGTAAACGCTTTGATATCCTGTGGTCAGGGCCGTGACGTCACTCATATAGTAAACAAAGAAATGTCAAATTTGATTCAACAACTCGTCGATTTGCACTATTCTTTCCTAAAACTGGCAAAAAATCGTCCAAGTCTCCGTTATTATATTTGTAAATATCGTAAATTATTTGTATTAATAGCAAAATCAACCATTGATGTTGGATTTGTGAGAGCAGATAGTACAAATCTTCCGAAAATAGACAGATTGATGGTCAGGAGATTCTTTGTGTATCGCTCTAAACAATATAAGTACAGTTTCAATACTGTTATAATGAAGAACGGTTACAAGTGTACTTGTCAAGATTGTCACGCGGCAGAAGAGAGTTGCAAACATGCATTTTTGGTGTGGTTGCACCATCACAGTGAGGAGCTATTTTGTACAGCAGTTGAATGCTATTAGATAGAATTCTATCTCTCAAAAGTCAAATAAACACTAAAAATATTTACTTCAAGAGAAATGTTGAAAAGAAAACATCAGGATCATGTGTCAAATACCAGTGTAGTACTGCAAGAATTTGTAAATGAACATAAAAAGAGAAAGATTGGCAGTTGTTCATTTGTCAAGCATTAAGAAAATTACTGGGAGGAAAAATATATATACATTCACAGACACAGATTGTGACATATTTCTTAAAAAATAAAAGACCTCTTCAATGAAGAAAGAATAAAGTGCATAGAAAACTAAACCACGAATCATCAATACAGAAGTGCTCTTTAGTTGGAGCTTCGTTATAAACAATAACAGCTTCCATGTGCTATAAAGTCAGCCAGTGCATAACACATGATGGTTCTTTTGTTGGGAAGATTTTTGGTGGGAAATCTTGCAGACACCTACGAGTATAATGAAATGTGGATAAAAGTTGAAAGATGAAGATTTGGGTTGAAATTTGCAAAATGTGACCTCATTTCTGATTAGTACCCTGTAATAGTCTATTCAACAAACGGTATCCATAAAATTAGATTAATACAAAATTGTCATGCTCTTTTACTGAAGATAATGTTAATTATCAAAGACGGAAAACTGTGAACAGTATGCTTAACTCAAGTATAGATGCAGATGTTTTGTGCTAAAGCAAACAAAACTTATATACTTTTGTGTTGCTAGCAGTATGTCATTTTGAAAACACTCAAAAGGTGACAATATTAGCTATAATAGGTATTTGTTCTAACAATCTGAATGTCAAAAAACTTATTGATCAAATAGTGTCATTTTGGAAACTATACTACATTTTTCCTAAATTATATGAAAGTATTACTTCATAATAAATCACTTTACTATTATTTTGACTTTTATTACCTGCGACCTTAAGGCAATATATACAAATTAATAAATTTGATCTAACTCTATTCAACCTATTTGTACTTTTGGAACATATACTATATTTGAGTAACAATGATAAAAATGAGCAACAAACCTATAAAATATTATAAATCTTTTAAGGTGTAACAGAAAAATAAAACACATGCATTTCAAATTAAAATATTTTGATTCAACTTAAACCTTTACAAGTCATTATTGTCAAATAAACATAGAACATTTTTTTTGTGAAGAACATAATGACTAATGTAGTACAAAAATTTATTATGTCATCTTTAGATGTTAGTTATGTATAAAGTAAAGAAAAAAAATTCTTTATATTATTTATTTAATAAGAAGGGTCTTGTAAATTAAGAAGAGCACAGGCTGACAACACAGCAATCACATTTAATATATTTGTATACGGCTTTAAAATGGATAACTTGCATATTCTTGCGTAAGCTGTTCTGAAATTTACCAGCCATGGTGGCCAGCAGGTTTAATCAGTGAAGATATAACATCTTTCAGTTTTACCAAACTGGACCTATTTACTTCTATGGTGCTTTGGTATATGAATACTTGAGTTATTTTGTTGACATAATGTTGTTCTAGTTGACGGGTCACATTTTGATGTTGTGGCTGAGCATGCACTGCTTTGTATTATGTTGCACAACTTTTACTGCCTTCTCAATCTCGTTGTCAAGAGGAGAACGGGTTAGTACACAATAGTTCTCATTAAGTAACCACTGAAAGCAACAAATTTTAATTAGGTACTCAGTAAATTCAAGTAAAAGTTGTTTAGATAAATATATTCATTATGAAACTTTGATATTTTTGTTTGTATTACATACTTTTTAATTAATATTCAATTACATCATTCTTCAATTGGACATAAATACATATTCTTTTCTTTGAAACATCATCTAGTGTCAGTGTATAACTTAGATTAAATCAAAAAGGCGTAAATGGTCAAGTTTTCTCTCAGTTTTCTGGTCAAGTTAAAATTTGGTTGGTCGGCTGCAGTCAGTTTTCATTCTAACTGAAAGATAAAAATTGAATTAATTTACATACAGATTTGATTTTACATACAACCTAAAAACTTCTATTTTGTTTAAGTTGAAACTGAAGTATCTACACAGATTGAGTTATTCAGTTATAGTACTTACATTAATGTGATTTTCGCAAAAATACATTTGAGTTTCAGTAGATAGTTACAGGATTTCTTTAAGCGAGTGTTAACCAAATATTTCGCATGTCTATATCACTGGGTACGTCTAATCCACAGATTTCCTGGAGTCTTTGAAGAGGTATTTGTATATTCCTGTTCTATTGTCCCGTTCCATATACAGTTTTACTATATTTTGTGATATTTAATAGAAAGCATTGTTTTTGTGAGGTTATTTCGCTCCCATGCTTTGTTTACTATAAGACTGACGTCATTGCCATAGATAATGAACAGACTATCATGGCTGACCGTGTTTTCGGTCCAAAATTGAAAATCTTAATTTAAAATAGATTTTTTGCACTTTTTAGCTATCGAAAAAAATAATATTCATGTGCTATGGTCTAATACAACAATTATGAACATTTTAAGCCCTACTTTAAAAAAGGGTCAACTAGCCTATTGTGCACTATTCCACCTATCTGCTGTTTTTCTACCTCTTATTATCCCTTTTTCTATGGTTGCCTGGAAGAGATTGCTGCGCAGCAATAACGCTAACTATTGCTTTTGTTTTTTTATTATGTTTTGTAATTATGTGCAATAAAGTGTTATGTATGTATTAAAAAATCGGTCAAAAAATCCTTTACTGATTGTCGGCGCTCGCACTGTCGGAAAATAACGTTACACTTATTGTTATTATGGCGACAAGCATTGTTGAGATGGTTACTCAAGCGAGTTCGGTCGGAAGCCATACCACAAAAATATACCTGCGTTTTGGAGTGTCAATTGCTACAGACGGCACAAAAATTTTGGCGACTTATATGATAGCTTATGTCAGTTAGGTTATTTATAGATAAGTACTTACTAGAACACAGTCTGCTCTTTTTAATCCTAGACAATACTTCTTATAAAGACTAAGGAACACAGGGGTCTTCTGTAAGTACACAGCCACAACGGTGGACGTTTGTATTTCGCCATCGTCTTGAACCACCTGATCCAAGATTTCTTCAGATAGTCGAAATATCTAGAAGCAATTTTGTAAGTTAATAAAATTCCTCGTAGATTCTGTAGATGTTACGAGTAGGTATAATCGAAATTTCCAGATTTGGATATGTTATTAAACATCTGGAATCTGTCGGCTCTAACTATTGGAATATTTTCATGGGCGCCTCGAGTAGGTACCCTAAGAGTGGCATAAAGTCGACTGATGAAAATATGAATAGGGCTGGTGCTCTGTGGTTATAGATTTTTTGGTTATATTAGCAGCTTCCGTTTATATAGCTCACATGTTGCATACAATCTTCGTAAGTGATTTAACTTTGCTAACCACTTTTAAGTGTGTACACTGTAGAGCCTTTACTACAATAAAGTTAAATTATGCAGTAGCTTTCACAATATTTTTAGTAAAATCTCATCTTGGTCATGCGGAGTAACCGTTCTATCGTATCGTGATTCGTGAGTATTAAACAAGTGAAAGAACAGAGAGTGCCTTTGTGTTTGCGCAGACAAGTACACACTATAATACATATAAGTCCCGCGCAGATAGCTCTACCTAGTCCGTTGAAATTTTTCTTTATAACCGCATATCGGTTAGGATGATGCTGTTGTTATATTTTTAGATAATGTTTTTTTTAATCCGGCAATAGCTGTTAGATCTAGTGGACTAGTCTAGTTCCGGGGTTTCTTTTAACTCGAAAAGTGACAAAAGCGCGTTACAAACGCTGATAAGTCCACAGACTATTAGACAGTCGAACACGCATTCTAACGTCGAACACACAATTTGGACAAAAATGAGGTCAACTCATGATAAGTTCATGGCATGTTCATGGATTAACTTGATGCAAGCGAAGCGTCCTGCTTTATGAGCAATAAATAGGAGGCTACACAGGACGCGTTGCACTTTCTCTGTGTGACGTAGCTACACAGAACAAGACTAGATTAAGTACCTACTTGTTAACTCAGTATCCTTTTTACAGTAAATATCTACATACCTCTTCGATATTCTGGAAAAGCAGTAAATGGTCATTCGGCGCGATGAGGTCTGCCCTCTCCGCCAGCGGAGAGACAAACCTCACGAGCCCGAACTGGAGGCAAGTGGCGTAGTGCTGCTCCCTGGCAACAACAGCCAGGAGCGCCCGCTTCCTGCCGTCCCCCGAGTGGCTTGGAGTCTGGGTACAGATCACCCTCATTTCAGATGGCACACAAAATCTAAGTGATAAGTTTTGGTATGTACAAAGCTTACGAGCTAGTTCTTAGAGGAAACCATTTTTATTACGCTAGTATTTAACCGCACCATCAAAGTGGTAACCAATTTCTGCTTGATCGATGGGAAGTATGTCCATGTGGTACGTGGGCTTACGGCACTTCGGCATTTCATATTTGTACCCCCACCATGACCGAAACATCAAGGAATTTTAAAATTGACGACATGCTGAATTATTTTCAACCGACTTCAAAAAGGAGAGTTTTTTGTTCACTGATTTCTCCACCAATAGGCTGAGAAAGTGAAAATTTATTTCTTCCGTTGGTAAGTTAGATAATGAATAAATATCAGACACATTTTTTCTTTCTCAAAATAATAAAAAACTACTTGATAAAGAGGTAAAGTTAAGAGTGGGAGCTCGGTACGTCATAACTTCATAGCCACGGAAGTTCAGAAGAGCTTTTTCACGAATCCCACCTACTCCTTTTCTGTGTCGCACGACCCAAAAATTGGATTCCAGCACATACAACTCCATACTGTCTTTTAAAAGAGGCGTTTAAAGAAGCACCTTGCAGGGCAGCAAGGTGAAGGTGGCTAGTTCGGCGTGTATCCTCTCTCTGCACTAGCTATCTTCGTATTTGGACTCCACTTCCACTTACTATCAGGTGGAATAGTCCTTTGCTAAGCCCGTTATAAAAAACCAAAATGTACAGACAATAGCACATCAAACTACCACATAGTGAAATATTTTTTTAACTTAACGTGAAACAGTTTAAGGTTCAAAATTAGCTAAAGAAATTTGATCTTTATACACCGTGTTTGGTCAATACCCTATCAAGCCGAAACCTACCCATATTAACTTAATCATATAACAGTTATAATAATATGGAATTATTGAAAATTCGAAATTGTAAAACTACTCCTAATTTTCTAATATCTCCATACATTTTTTTCACCCACTCTAGAATCTAGTATGGGGGATTTCAAAATTTACCATAACTTTTATAAGACCATGTTAATATGAGTACGTTTCGGCTTGATAGGGTATGTACCAAACACGTTGTATATACATATATTCTCATATTTCGATGTTTGTCCGGGATGAACTCTAAAACTACTTAACAGATTTTGCTAAAATTTAGCTTAATGTATGTATTTTAGTCCAACTTAGGATAGTTTTTATGAAGATTATTGATCTCAATATTTATTATTGCGTTAAACTTTATTATGGCGAATCGTGGTTCGCGAGCACAGCTAGTTGTTTTATATAGCCCGATGATTGATGATGATGATGATGATGATGATGATGATGACGTGCTGTTGACTGGTGCAAGACGTGACATTACGCTACATTTGAAATCAATGTATCCTCGTAAATAGCAAAAAGTATTATATAATAAAAAGTATAAGTATTCTTTTCAGAGAATATAAAGATTATAAACATAACTTCGAGGATAACTTTAAGTACTTATCTTGCGTCACTCCTCCCAAGTTTTTTAGCCCCTATTATAGAATTAATCTCTTCAGTTATGTTTATTAATCGCCTTTAGCTTCATTCTTAGAATGAGCTGGATGTTTTTGATTAAGCAAAAAAAGATAAGAGAAAAATAAAAAGAAAGACGTGTCCAATATAAGAAAATAGCATGACTGCTATAAAAAAAAAGATTTTTTCCATTCGAAGTGATCCAATTGTTACCAAGTCAGGATGTAATGATGTTGTTCCCGGTCATTGAAAGTATGATACTCGTATATGATCGAATTTATAGAGCCCAAAAATGAACCTTCATGAAATAGATAAATCAGAGTAACAAGTATTAGAATAGTTCAAAATAGGAAGAAGTAGGGTCTCGGCTCACGAAATTTTCGATTTGGCCGGAGGTTTGGAACGCTTGAAAGAACTGTACATACCAAACACTCTCGTGCTGACCTCTGCTACTTGTTTATGTCAAAAGAGAGAGAGAAAGAGGTCGGTTTCTGATATATTTTTTGTTGAATTTTTAATGTCGTCATAAATTTTTTTAAGATTAACGAAAAGAGCTACAAAAATATGACCAAAGCTTTAGCTGTGTATTATAAAATATATATTTAAATAGATAATTAAATTAGGTAGGTACCTACTCTGATCAGTTAATTATGAAAAACTTCATGTTGATAATTTTTGATGAAAATGAACATAAAAAGATTCATTGACGTTTGTTTGTTTATTTTTATATTATTATTTTTAATTTCTAACTTCAAAAAGGAGGAAACATATGTTCCACTGTAGTATCCCTGTTTATGTACATTTGCACTAATTTCTCTATTAATTTTGGACCGAATTGCGTTATTCTCTTTCTATTTAAAAGAGTATAATCTGAGGTGGTTCGCAGGGTCATTGTCAACAAATCAGGATCTGAATGCTGGGATCTGATGATGGGGTTCCGCGTAAATCGCGAGAAACCCTCCAATTTCATAACTATGTAACGAGGTTTATTTTTTTCTTAGGCGCATTTGGATGAAAGGTTCCTTGAGGGTTATAAGTTCTTCATTATTGGTACGTATTGACTCACAGTTGTATTCTTCAAAGTGCTTGAGGTGAGTTGATATGAGTAACTCGTAGAGGAACATCTCATTAATAGTTAAGCTTACTATTAGTTGCTAAAGATACATAATAAACTGATTTTTAAGTATTGAAATAGGTGTCAAAGTGATGACTGATTTGCTAGAAAGTCTTAAAAATGTATGAAGTTCAGGGATTGGAGTCGCTCACGTCCGTAGGTTTTACCCTCGAGACCCTACACGTGATCCCCGGGTGGTGCTAATCGAGTGACCAACTTCTGGTGGTAGGGCTTGAAAAACCCGACTGGCTAGCGACCACCGTGCGCATGATGTAAAACCCGTCAAGTGGCCATTTTTGTCCGCGTTTCGGGATCAGTCTGCGCACAGCCAGAGCTTGAGGGGTCGTTGCTGCGATTCGTATGGTTTGTGCGGGCTTCCGTCGAACCAGTGCCAGGTTGACTGCGTTGACCCTCCGCCCAGGAAGACCCGAAGAAACGGCTGTTCCGCTGGCCGCCCGTGGTATAGTACAGGGGCCCAAGCGAACCTAACCAGTCCGTGAGGCTGCCCCACCATGCCACGCATAATCTCGGAGTGGTCCGTCGTGCCGGTTGGTGACCGGACGGTGGGTCCCGGCGACCACTTCCGGGGGGGTTCGGGGGTCCTTCCGTGTGGAGGGTCAGCGCAAATCAGCTGTCGGCTGTTCCCTGGCGAAACAGGCCTACACACATTAACTATGCGAAACGCGGCAAGGACACCTCAGTTTCACGCCTCTCACTCCAATAATTATGGCAGCGCAAAATATTAAGACAGGTCGTACAGCGGTGCATTATCCCACCAAAACACCATTATTCGAGGTGGGGCTCGCTAACATCCGCGGGCTCCATTCTAACCTCTTAGCTGTCCACCACCATCTCGAGACAGCCCGTCCAGCAATGCTGTTTTTGACGGAGACGCAAATTATCTGCCCGGCCGATACAGGCTACCTTAATTACCCCGGCTACGCTCTTGAGGAGTCCTTCAAGGCGAAGGCTGGTGTTTGCTTGTTCGTCCGGGCGGATGTTTGCTGTCGTCGCCTGCGCTGTTTGGAGGAACCTTCCTTTTCCATCCTTGCGGTACACGTTGATTTTGGCACTCATTGCCGTGTCTACGTCTGCGTCTACCGTTCCCATCGTGGTGACTTGGAGACAACTCGACTTTTTGAACATCTAAGTCGGGTGGCAGATGACGCGCAGGAGCGATTTCCTTCCGCCGAGCTGGTGTTTTTAGGGGACTTCAATGCTCACCACGAGTTGTGGTTAAGTTCCTCTAAAACTGACCATGCGGGTAGGACTGCCCACGCATTCGCTCTCACGCACGACCTGACACAATTGGTCACCCAGCACACCAGGGTACCAGATATTATCGGTCAAGCGCCCTCTTTATTGGACCTTCTGCTGACAAATCGCCCTGACGGATATCAGGTGGTGATTCGAGCTCCACTAGGATCTTCGGATCACTGTCTGGTATCCGTCACAGTGCCTCAGGCGTCGCGACCGTCACCTGTGGTTGCAGCACGCCGTCTGTGGCACTATGCGTCAGCAGATTGGGACGGTATGCGGGATTATTACGCATCTGTTCCTTGGTGGCAGCGCTGTTTCAATAGGATGGATCCGGACTCCTGCGCTGCCTCTGTTGCTGACGAGATCATACTAGGAATGGAATATTATATTCCGCATTCCAATCTCGTCAGTAGAGGCAGACGTAACCTCTGGTTCAATCGCGAGTGCGCCTCTGCTGTTGAAAACAAACAGCTGGCTTACCGCGCTTGGATCAGAGGCCGAGCTTCTAAGGATCCCAATACAAGCCTACTGAAAACAGCCTACAATAATGCCACCAAGCTGTGTAAGAGGGCTTACATTAGAGCGGATGCTCAGCGCATTGCACAAGTGGGCCAGGAACTGCTATCGCACCCTACGGGTAGCCGTTCTTTTTGGCGCCTGGCCAAAGCTGTGCAATCAAACTTCTGCCAACCCTCGCTGCCACCGCTGAGACATGCCGATGGCTCACTTGCTCATCAGCCGCAGGAGAAAGCCGACCTCCTGGCAAAACTCTTCGCGGCTCATTCCCGTGTCGATGACTGTGGTACACAACCTCCGAAACTGTCCCATTGTGGCAGCACCATGCCCGATATCCGTATCAGACAGCGTGATGTGCGGGCGGAGCTCCAGTCGATCGATACTCGAAAAGCAAGTGGCCCAGACGGCATTCCTGCGATTGTTCTTAAGAAGTGTGCAGCGGAGTTGACTCCGGTCCTTACGCGTCTATACCGTCTGTCTTTCTCTGCTGGTTGTGTGCCGAAATCTTGGAAAGAGGCCAATGTCCAGCCGGTTCCCAAAAAGGGAGATCGTTCTGATCCGGCTAACTATCGTCCTATAGCCGTCACTTCCATTTTGTGTAAAATCATGGAGAGGATCCTTAATACCCAGCTGATCCGTTACCTGGAAGGTCACTCGTTACTTAATGACCGACAGTATGGGTTTCGTCCTAAACGGTCAACAGGTGACCTTCTAGCGTTCCTTTTGCACAAATGGGGTGAATCTATCGATAAGCGCGGCGAATCGGTGGCTATTAGTCTCGACATCGCCAAAGCTTTTGATAGAGTCTGGCACAAGGCTCTTCTTTCCAAGCTTCCGGCATACGGATTACCCGCGCAGTTCTGTACGTGGATTGCCAGCTTCCTCCACGAGCGTAGAATTCGCGTTGTCGTTGACGGCTGCGCTTCGCGGTTCGTGGCAGTGAACGCTGGAGTTCCGCAAGGCTCCGTTCTATCCTCCACATTGTTTCTTCTGCATATCAATGATATGCTTTCCTTGGGAGCTATACATCGCTATGCAGATGACAGTACAGTGCATGGGGGATATCACGGAAGCTCAGGGGCTGTTCGCGGTGATATTGGTAGGGAAAGGCAGAATCTTATCATTGAGCTCAACAGGACGCTGGACCTCGTCTCCGAATGGGGCTCCAACAATCTTGTTGAGTTCAATGCTAAGAAAACACAGGTGTGCGCGTTCTCGGCGAAAAGGTCACCTTTCCTCCCCCTTCCTTCTCTCCAAGGCACAACCCTTCACACACAGAGCAACATCACCTTGCTCGGAATGATCATTCGCTGCGATCTGAACCCCAGAGACTACATCGAATCCGTCATAACTACTGCCTCACGGAAACTCGGTGTCCTGAACAAGGTGCGTAGGTATTTTGCGCCGGACCAACTATGCTTGTTGTATAAAACTCAGGTTAGGTCTTGCGTGGAATATTGCTCGCACCTTTGGGACGGCTCCGCTCAGTACCTCCTCGATGCTCTGGACAGATTGCAGCGTCGCGCTATTCGCATAATTGGCGATGTAGAGGCAACTAACACCCTCGAGCCTCTACAACTTCGTCGTGACATCGCCTCTCTTAGCGCCTTTTACCGAATGTTCCATGGGGAATGCTCTGAGGAGCTCTTTAACCTTATCCCTCCCTCTCCATTCCTTAACAGAAACACGCGTAAGGGCCTTCGGAGTCATCCGTACACTGTGTCCTCCTTTTCACACCGTACCAAGAAATTCCAAGATTCCTTCTTCTGTCGTTCATCCCACACTTGGAATTCTCTACCTGCGCAAGTGTTTCCTCCATCCTACAACATGGGTTCCTTCAAAAGAGGCGTGAAAAAGCATCTTTTGGGCCGGCAAGGGGCGGGCAGGTAGGAGAGTGGATGTCGTCCCTACTCTTATCTGTCAACTCATTTGGGCCTCTATCACCGCTTAACATCAGGCGGGAGGGGGTCATCTGCCGGGCCATCCATAAAAAAAAAAAAAAAAAATGAAAAAATTCAGTTATAAATTTTGCACCGATTACATTGTAAAAATCGGATGTTTGGTCTAATATTTAATTAATTTCTCTGTGCTTTTCTTGAAGGTGGTATAATTTTCTTTTGAGTAACTTTTTTTTTTTTTTTACAAATAACGTCGCCCCACACTAGTATTTTCTCCTGTGTCGTGGGTGCAGTTACAAACATAGAATATCACATGCACATACGCCCAGACCGGAACAAATTTCTGTAGGCCATACAAAATATCTGTCCCGTACGGGAATCGAACCCGCGACTCGTTGCACAGTAGGCGATCACTCGACCTCTGCGCTAACCGTGTCGTCAACTTTTTGTGTGCAATGGGAAATAAATCGGATTAAGTAATGAAATCTCCTCTTTTTATTTTATCTATTCTTGCTTATATAATGAACTAATGCTTTATTCGCAGAATACCAGAATCTCAAAACACCAGATTCTCAAAATAGCAGATTCTCATTTTACCATTAGTTCAGTTGAAAACAATAACTAAAAATAAAATTACAGGAACTACTGATTCAAATTGAAAAAATATTTTTGTGTCGGTTAGCCCATTTATCGATGAAGGCTATAGGCTATATATCCTAACATATCGTATCGTATCGACTTATACCTAGGAGCTAAGCATCAATGAAAAATGTTGCAAAAACGGGAAAAAAAATGTACGACATGTTGTAATTTTCTGACATCCACGCGAACGACGACGACTGACGACTGATCAATAACACAAAAACTAAAAATGACATGTTTTTACCAGTTCATTTTATTACCTGATGTAACTAATAATATTATACCTAAAGAAGCAGATATGTTTATATCTATCTGCGCCTGGGTACCTACGTCTACTTAAAAAATAATATGTCAAACACTAATTTATCAAGTAAAATGTTCACACAGAGAATTAGTGTTTTACATTCTAATCTCTATGGTGAGCACATCCACATATGTTTAATGGAGAATAACATTTTGTGACTATTGAGAATAACATAATGGAGAATAACATTTTGTGTTTGACATTCTACTCTCCATGGTAGGTACGTTCACGTAAAGAATAGAATATATTTCATACACTTATTTATCTAGTAAAATATTTATACTAGAGAATTGAGTGTTTGACATTCTACTCTCCATGGTGAGTACGTTCGCCTTGAGAATATATTTTATTTTCATACACCAAATTACCTAGTAAAATATTTATACTAGACTTTTGTGTTTGACATTCTACTCTCCATAGTGGCAACGTTCGCGTAGAGAATATATTTTATTTCATTCACTAAATTATCTAGTAAAATATTTATTCTAGAGAATTTTGTGTTTGACATTCTACTCTCCACGGTGGGCACGTTCGCGTAGAGAACAGAATTTATTTCATACCCTTAATTATGTAGTGAAATATACTTGCACTAGAAAATTTTAGTGCTTTAAACTTAGACTTGCCCATCATGGCGAATTGAATTTCTGACACAAAATTTTTAATGTAATTTTTTTAACTATAATATTGAAGTATAATGGTTCAAGATTGGGCTATGGAGGTACCTACTAGTGCAGCATCTAAAAAATGTTTCTGAAGATTAGTAAAAACGTGTGAAACGTAGATAAGTTGCAAATAATGTAGAAGAATGGAAAGAAATAATAAAAACCAAAATGATATTAAAAGCGATAAATTTATTTGCGCTTATAAAACATAAATTAGAAACGAAATAAAATTAACAGGAACCAATTCATTAATATTGATTACACAAAAAAGACACAAAATAATAATATTATTAAATCGCTACAAAAACAAAACGTGATGAACTTGATTTACATTGTAGCTTAATATTATCTCAAAAAATAATAATAATAAAAATAACACACAAGTCTTGGACAAAAAATAAATAGAAAACATTAACAAAATAAATATTAACAAAAAGAAAACAGTGAGGTTAAACGTAACGATTCCCCTTTGAATGAATTTTAACTTAAAACTAATACAAATGAAATTAAAACTAAAATAAATTAATAACTAAAAGAGAAAATACATATTATTATGTGTGAACATAATTAGATTAATGGAATGTACGAAGTGTATAATACATAAGATTTCTGTACATAATAAATAATAACAGAAAATGACACGCCTAAGTATACTGTACATAGCTTTTGCGATGTTATGAAAGACAGCACTCGAAAAATTTAGGTCTACAAATAGAAGGTCTAATTTTCTAGGTCTAATACTAGCACCATTTTCCTAAAATTGTTATAATCCTTGATTAAATTCGTTTGTCTAAAAGATGACTAGTATGATACAATTTGAAATTTTGAACGACACATTGCAAACATATAGACAAGAGGTGGTAATTGTAGTTAGACACAAAAAAATAAAAAAAAACAATTCCCTCTACCGATGACATTATACTTGATATTTTAATTTTTTTAAACAAAAAAATTACCACCAGTAATCTACATTATCGCAGGTATACAACGACATATCAAACGGCTTCACAACATTATTCGTTTGTTAGTAGTTGTATTTTTAGATATATTTTTGGAATAAAGGATTCAAATCAAAATGTATGAAACATGGTCCATGACAATTTAAAAAAGGTTATTTTGAGTAACGTCATTGTTATAGAACACACCTTTAAAATAAAGACAGTTGTAGAATACTACTAATTTTGACTGATGTTTTTGTTATAAGATACAAATAACGACAACGACAAAACACTATTCAAAACTATTCCATTTATTTCTAAATTAAGTTATTTCAATTGTGTTAGTACGATCCACGATACAGTGCAGAGAAATGAATAACTCAAATTTGCATAGTGTCGTTGTCTCGATACATTTGAAATTCTAAAGCTATTTATGAAACCAACGACTATTTTGAGAAGCCTAACCGTCCAACGACACGTTTAAAATGTTGCGAAGTCATTTTGAGTCATGTCGTTCTAGACAATGATGCCACTACCGACCTCTTTGGAGAAGGTGACCTGGGGCAGGTGTAGCTTGCGGCGGTCGAGCGACTGGCTGGAGGAGCAGGCGGTGGGGGGCCGCGCGGGGGCGGGCGAGCGTGGGGATCGCGGCGCTTCGGGGGCGACCACACGGGGCCTGATTGCACCGTTCTGGGGCACCCGTCTGAAGGTTTCCAGCGTCAGGAGCTGGCCAGCGGATCTGTAAGGAAGAGATCATGGGTTTAGTACATTATTTATTGGTCAAATGGTTGAGACCACCCAGTATTCGGATTCGATTCCTCACAGGAGTAGAAGTTATTGGGGTTCGTTTGATTGTTGGTAGACCTACTACCACCGGATAACCTAAGATTGTCGCCATAATAACAATGTTAATAACATCCTGTTGTGTGCTGTGATCCGACATTTAGATCTTGAAACAGAGACATAAAATAGAGAGAACACGCATAAAAGTAAAATCTCTGAAACAGATCTCTTTCAGCCTACCTTACTGGATGTTCGGTAAGATTATTTGGCGGGAAAGTAAGATGAATTTATGACGTAATTACTTAACACTTTTGTATATCAAGTAAATAAGGTATCACAAAATCGAAATCACAATTCCACGTTTTGAGACTACAAGCTAAAATTATACTTCAAATAAAGGATTTCCAAAAACTAAAGAAAGAAGGAAATAGAGAAGTAGTGTATTTACTCCATATTTATATACCTACTTATTAACATAACTTTTAAATTGTGAACAACTTATTACGTTATTGCAATAAGAAGATACGAATAGTTTGTAACCGGCCATTAAAAAGAGGAGACAAAAAATTAGACCTTTCGACTTTCTTGCCTGCTCGTCTTGTTAAGACTCTACAAACCGAACAGTATGATAGAGACAATATTTTATGTGTAGTAAATTTTTCTCCTCCTTATACTAGTATATACAGGCGTTTTAATTATGTTTGGGATGTAATTGTATGAACATACATGGTTAAATATGTCTTCTTATAATTATAATTTTGTTTTGTTCGTGACTTTAATAAGGCAAAGGCAAAACCATGTTGAATAAAGATAATTCTATTTGACTTTGGAGATTCAGCCAATACCTCGTTCGTTCGGAAAAGATGGACGAGATAAGTGAAGCGGGTGGGTTTCTGCACTGTCTATTGGCCATTCGTGCTCTGTCTACTAGATATCGTGAGGAACGACAGCATTCAACAGCCTTTTTCAGTGAATTAAAATGTATCTAACCAGAACATATAAATACTAGCATCAAAATAACACTTACTTGACTAAGTTTCGGACCTCTTCCTCGGGGGCCGTGACCACATTCTTGTTGCCTACAAAAACGAGGTAGTCCCCGGCCCTCAGCCCCGCCCGCTCGGCGGAGCCCCCCGCCGCCACCCTCTCCACTCTCGGCGGCCGAGTCCACACTACTGTGAAGCCGAAGCCACCGCCTGCACCTCGCGTCAATCTGGTAAATATAACATCACGGCTTAACGAATGTGATTTCAAAATCGATTCACATGCGAAGTGGACTGAATTGAATACGGTGATATGATTCGGACCGGGGGGGCTACCGCCTAACTCATAGCGATCGCTCGCTATCGCCTTCGAGACATTAGAACAATAGCTCAAATGTCACCTGTGACATTAAAACTATTGTTCTAATGTCACGACAGCGATAGCGAGTGATCGCTATGAGTTAGGCGGTACGGCCGCGGGTTGTTTGCACGCTATCGATATCGGTACCAACGGTACTGAATAGCTCAATTTGGACCACGGGGATGATAGTCTCCTAAGGTTAAGGTTGTTTTTTTTTAATTGAATAATAAGCGATGAAAGAAGGAGTCGGCATTGTATGAGCATGATTCATGACGTGGAATTATATCTATACATTGCCGTTTGATACGTTGTGGCGAATGTGAATGTCACTTTGGTTATAAGCACTATCCCAGGGTTTCCCAACCAGTGAGGCGCGCCCCACTTGGGGGGCGTAGAGTGAACTAAGAAGGGGCACAACGAGCGGCTCCAGAATTAACCTGTATAAAGAATAGTTATTAAAACTGTTCATATAAACTCACGCGACGCGGATGGTACCACCTACGCGAGGTCAGCGACACGTTACAACCATCTTTTGAATAAAACTAAACACGCCAATATTTTCATCGTTTGCTTAATTTTGTTGACTCCCCATTTCGATCCCCAGGGGGGCATAGTATTTTAGCATAATGCTGGGTGAGGCGCGTAGGCTAAAAGGTTGGGAACCCCTGCACTAGACAAAGAAACAATTCAAAAACTAGTTAGAAAAAACAAAATGCATGGGAATGATTCCACATTACGATTCATTCTTATACATTGCAGTACGATACGTTATAACGACATGAGCGCGATTGACTCTGTCTACAGGCCTAGGAGGCTTGGCAGGAGAAGGGGGCATTCGCGCAAGCAATGCCCTTCTAATGACTCTGTCGTGAAGGCCCATGCACGTCGCCGTAAGGCGTTTTCCGCGGGGTTGTCCTGCAGGCGTAGCACGGACCGTGGACAAATAGGCATAAGATACAAATAGCATGTACCTACTCGCTCCCTCATATAACAATGAAGCGAGACGGGATGAGGATTAGTCACTTTCTCTTCTATAGTCTACGCGCCGT
The DNA here is from genome assembly GCA_963935595.1 of Schoenobius gigantellus. NCBI lineage: Eukaryota > Metazoa > Arthropoda > Insecta > Lepidoptera > Crambidae > Schoenobius > Schoenobius gigantellus. Next base: position 41,615,965 of record OZ012544.1, on the reverse strand, counting down.
GCTAGGCCTGCTGTGTTCTCGGACAACCGCACGCACACACGCGCTCAAATGGGCAGGGAGAACACCGGGGGGGTGTAGTGGATATGCCCGGCTTTCTGGGCGGGAGAGCTCCACACACGCTCGCCGTCTAGCCAACAGGGGTAAGGTGGGGTTACGGATTTCCCTTCGGGAAAAAAAGGCCCAGGAGCCTAGACAAAGTAACATTTGCATGCGTTTCGTTTACGTTTGAGGATGATTCGTGATGTGGAATCATTCTCATACATTTTGTTCTTCGAAATTCGTTATCTTTTTTACCGACTTCAAAAAAGGAGGAGGTTATCAATTTGGTTGTATTTTTTTTATGTTTGTTACCTCATAACTCCGTAATTTTTAAACCGATTTCCAAAATTATTTTTGTATTTGATAGAGTATACTGCAAGGGTGGTCCCATGGTCACCAAGGTCAGGATCGGATGTTGGGATCTCATATAAAATCGAGGAAAACACTAATTTAGGTATTATATTAGGGTATTATAGGTAATTATATTAGGGTAGGTATTTAAGGTATTATATTAGGGTTTCTTTCACTAAAAAGATTTCATTCACTAAAAAGTTAAAAATAATTTTTTTTTACAAAAAATAGAATCGACTTCAAAAACACTGAAAACTTAAAAATAATCTTCTTCTATATTGAAGTCGGTGACAAATTTTAACACTTTCTAGATCATTGTTTGGCGCCGACTTCAATATAGAAGAAGATTATTTTTAAGTTTTCAGTGTTTTTGAAGTCGGTTCTATTTTTTGTAAAAAAAAATTTTTAAATCTTTACTTCGTCTAGGCTCCCTGGTCCGACACTTCTAAAAGAAGCCAGTATTTATTCTCGATAGTTTAGGAGTTATACTCACTTTCTAGTTGTGGTGAAAGGTGTGCGGCCGTTTCTCTGAGCTCTTCGCGGCGCGTTCGGATCTTCGGGAGGATCCAGCTCCAGGTATCTGAGGAAGAGGTGCTCGTCGGCTTCTCGCTGCAGAGCCGCAGCCACCGCCTGCGCCTGATTCGTCGTCGCGGAGGACGGCCCGTTGGCTGCCACGCCTGTGGAACCATAGTTGAGGTCAGAAAATGGACGATCTTCGAAGAAACTCTCACGGAATGTATGTTACTTAATAAGTCATTTTTAATAGTAGCCCTTCATTCAAATTTGGAATAGAAAAGTACAAGGGAAACCGGTCGATATCTTGTCGATGTATATCGACTTAGTTCCGGGGATAGATGATAGGTATTCTGCGGTATATCTACGTATAATGTAGCTAGATATTAATGTAGGTCGGCAACGCATGAGTTATGCTACTGGTGTTGCAAGCATCAATAAGCTGTGGTACTATCATCACGCGCGGTAAGCCCACATGCTTGTTTGTCACGTTTGTTGGTATAAGAAATATTATGTTATCGTTGATCCTGGGTGTCTTTTTAGGTTTGGTTAGATTTTGTGCTAAATAGGTTTTGGCATATACTCATTTTTGATGTTTAATAGTCTTACAAATAAAAATGAGTTATACCACATTTATTCCACCCTTATACTAGGTATAGTTATACTTAGTATAAAACGAGAATAACTCTAGAATATTTTTTGACAAATAAACGAGGTTTATCTTCGGTATAGCTATTCTTCCGATCTATCAAAATGCACAATATGGCAACAGCGCAATCAAAGAGAAATGTACAAAAAAGTAACATATTATCTGTGAAAGCTGTCAGTTTTTCGACCGGGCGACCGTTTTGTTGATTGGTTTCATTTCCATGTTATTATACTTGTTTATACTTTCGTGTAAATAATTATATTAATTTGAAAATAGTTAAATTTCGATAAAGAACTTTGATTTTTTTCAAAAATGCTGAATAAATCAATAAATAAATTTCGTCTCGGGCGGGGATCGAATCCGTGTCTCCAACGTACCGTATTGACGCTTTGACCACTTCGACCACCGAGCTTTATCAGCTCCGACGAAATCTTTAACTGTATTGATCTCATTAATTTGGGGGAGGAGGGGTGGGGGGTGGAGATGGCTATGCTCGGAGTTTATTTACGTGAAGGATAAGTAATGATGAGATCCGTAAGAGCCGCCGCGTTGGTAAGCCCCCAAAAAGGTGAACCGACGACCTGATGAAGGTCGCGGGAAGCCGCTAGATGCGGGAGGCGCAGGACCGATTGGTATGGAGATCCTTGGGGAGGCCTATGTCCAACAGTGGGCGTCTGTTGGCTGAAATGATGATGATGATTGATCTCATTTGACCTTTGTTAATTTTTAACAGTGAATAAAGACTACTTTAGTGTATCCATTAACTATATTTAAATATTATAACCTCAAATGACCACAGCAAACAAGCACAAATCGAGTTATACTAGGTTTATACAAGGGTGCAGGCTGGTATAACTTCGGAATAACGTTTGTATCAATAGAAATGTCAATGTTATACTCAGTATAAGTTATTCTTGGTTTATTTGTAGACATTTTTCTTATTCTTAATTTATTCTCGAGTTTAACTTTATGCCACGTTTATTTGTTGATTTATACCGCTTAGTAAAACCTATGTCAATGTAAGCATTTAAGAAATTTATAGGAACGTTATATGTGCATATGGCAAAACGCTAGACTTTACATATTGACTGTGAGACCATCGTTACGTCACTTTTCGTAGCGCAAATGTAAAACTTCACGTGTGGTCGACAGTACACAAAAGTTCTAAGTGGCATTTGTGTTGCAAGTGGCGACGTGGATAGAACACATTACGCACCTTTATCGTTTTGGTTCTCCTTAGTTCCATCATTGGTGCTAGTTTCTATGTTGTCTGTGGCCATCTTGCGCCTGTTTTCGGTCACGCGATCAGCCCTCTCGCAGGGCGCGGCCTGGGCGGCCTGCCTCCCCGAGCCTTGCTGCAGGAAGTAAGTGCCAGCGACGTCAGTGGTGATCGCATCTTTCAGTGGGAACGAGATACATCCTAGGAACTCGCTCCGCCTAAAACAAAAGACATGGATGCATTTAGAAAAAACGTGGCGACGATTAACTGAATTATCAATTATTGTGTTTTTTAAAAGAATACAAGAAAATAATAGTTTGGATACAGTGCCACAACACAAAGCATAGTCAGTTAGAGAAAGTTTTATATGATTCATTACATTCACATCTAATAAAGAAGAAAGGAATAACGAACATGTACCTAATTTACTAACACATAAATCCTAACATGGTTGATAGAAAAATTATTCCCAGATTTTTCCAGATTGGCTTCTGTGCAATATATTAGTAAATGACGAGCTGGTGGCGTAAATTTCATTATATAAGTACTTGGGAGTGCCTAAGTGCGAAGCTCCTTTAGGGCAGCTAATAGAACTTAAAAGCTCTCGACTTTGAACTGAGGAAGCTCTCGACTTTGAACTGAGGACTATGATAATTTGATTGGTTCCGAATCAAATTCAATTACTGACGCATAGAATTGGTTTCTGTTTTAGTCTTTAATTAGTTTAGGGGTTGCGTTCCTGTACCTTTTTATTGCGTTGACAATGAGGCCATATTCCTTGGTATTCCTATTATGATTACCTCATGGACATTGTTCTAGCTACATCGAAAGTACAGAGCCAATGTTTGTGCAATACGCAACAAATAAAATAAAGCAAACTTAATCAAATTCGGCGCTGGAACTAAAACACTTGTAGATATTCTATAAGTTATTGTTGTGGAAATATTTGGTGGATGAAACTATTTTAATAATGGGTATTTTTCTTTCTAAACGACCGTTCATACTCTTATCCTTTTGATTTTTATATTAAAATCAACACAAGAGGAAGTAAACACTTATGAATTTAAGAAAATGTTGACTATGAAAAGTCATGTAATAAACATAAAACACAAACATAACAAGACTACAATACCAATGCAAATACAGAAGTATTTAATAACAGAAATCAAATACGTGTACTAATTGCTACAAGGATAATCAAGAAAAAAAATTTAAAAAAGCATTAGGTATAAAATTAACCAACATTTGCGACAGAGGAAAAGTAAACAATCATTTAAAAGCTAATTTTAATAGTTGTTTAATTTAATGTTATAGATTCAGACTAACCCAGTGTAACCCGTTGATTAACAGAATTTTCGAAAGGTGGTATAATGATTCGTATGATAGGCATATTGATTTATGAAAAAGTAATCTGATAGAATATTGTTGAGTAAAATATGGATGATTTATGACAAGTACAGTAGTAATAAGAATAAATAGAAGTAAATATAAAAAGAGCCGCGTATTATGTATCGATATAAAATGAGGCTGTCATTTGTTAGGATTTTTATTAATTGTCTTTGTGGATTTAATTAATTTTGAGTAATTAAATTATCAAAGAATGCACATCGTTACCTTAATTATTTCCTATTGATGTTAAATACAAACTTTCAATATATCTGAAGACGGTGTGATATCACGATATCTTAACAAAACTTTGTCGCATATTTGGAAAGTTTCTCCGTGACAGTAACAAATTGGGTTAACCGTAATTACTTCGAGTATGTCGAGCTTTAAGCGCTAACAATTTTCGTAAGTGATGTAATTACATCGCAAGTATAGTGCTGCCAATTCGGAAATTAGTTTTCGGAGCAATATATCTTCCCAGTTCCAGCTACCCGTCGCTCCACACCGGTCTTTTAACGCCAATCAGCTCCTCATTGTTGGACACTTTACAACATTGTCTTCAAATAAACATCAACCACAAAATAAACACATCTATACAGGGCTTTCGTGCAAGATCTTCCCCTACGGTCTCACAGAAGCTGCTAAGCATGCAAGGGGCCTGTCCCACAAAGCTTTCCATCTTTCAGTGCAATGGAGTGCGCCCATGCGTACTAGAGTGACTGGGGACACGAAGGGACGACTTACGGGGATGGTTGTCACTCTTCTTCGAGTATGGGCGGGCTGTGGGACGGAGAGTCCTTGACCCTGTCGATGATATCAGCTGGGAGGCTGTTCTTTCGAGCCCTGGGCTCTGGTGGGTCCCATTCTGGAAGACTGTTCTTCCTGCAGAGCCGACTGTGGCGGTTGGTGTGGCGGTGGGAGCAGTGTTGCCGCGGCGGGGGGTCATCGCGGCGCGCTTGGCTCAGGCCGGCAACGGTTTGGGAGACGAAAGACATCTTCTAATCACTTACTCACAAGCTAATTCAGCGCTGGAAAGTTACGGAGTTGCACAAATATAGACTGTTAGAATGAAAGATATCGGAGCTTTGTATCAGAGCCCTGTTTTCAAGTCATATTACAGTGTAAAAATTTGTATTGTTAGCGTTACTAAATATGAGTATTATTTTTAATGTTAATACACGACAGTTCGACACGTGGTCGGTTGCTTTTTCATCACCGGTACGCAAAAAAAAGGTTTCGAATTTTCAATGAATACTAAATTGGATGACGCCAATAACAAAAATGAAGCATCGATAAAATCATATCATTTCATAACTGTCCAGACAGAGTTTATAGGCGTCGTTAGATATTCGTTCAGTCCACTTACGTAACACCACCAAATTTGGGGTCGGCCAAGTAGGTCAGAACTGTGAACTGTCAAAGAATCGTTCTCGTCCATAGCCCCGTTTGTCAAAGTTGATTTAGGTTAAATGTATATTGTTATTGGAACTTTATCATGAAACTGATTTAGTTACTTGAATAATACAGGTTGGCTCATTTTTTAGGGTTCCGTACCTAAGAGGAAAATGTGAACCCTGTAAGTAAATAAAATAATCGCCAGTTGTTCAGGAATACAGACCGGCAACTTAGTAAGCTACATATGGAATGACCAAAAAGCTGGTCTTGTTTTCGCGCAGAGCCTCGCTGAACAGCAAGGTGACGCGGTCAGCCTATGATGCACTTCCTCCCCAAGAGGAGTTAGGCGGGGTTTCTTATTTAATGTTGTGTTTTATTCACTAGGCCATTTCAAACATAATATTTAATAAAGAATATTGTTGTTTATTGTTTTATGTGAGGTTATTTTGATTGTTATTATTGTTTGTTATTAAAACCTCTGTAAATTAACTCTTAACTTAACCCTTAACTCATATAAGAGTTTGGTTGTCGTCATTACGATATTGTCATTGTTATTAAGTTAATTATGGTTACTAAGCTTATTACTTTGATATTAATGTTAAGAGTAAGGAATTTTAAAATTTTAACTAAAGTATGTAATTAGATAACATTATGATCTAAAGAAAATGTCATCATTCTATTACTGGTCTGTGTCATGCTATTTTATCGGTTGTTACCCACGGTCCACCTCTTGAGACTCCTCAGTGAACTGTGGAAGGTGTTTTTTTACGACGACGATTCAATCATTTGTTTTGTATGCGTCCAATGTTATTATAATAAGACAAATTTAAATTTGGCTCTTTAAAAAATTGTTCGAAATATGAAATAATCAGTTTGTCAAAGATGGTTGTTGTAATTAAAATGAGCCCCCTGCTCCAATTAGCAGAGTAGATGTTTATTTAGTGGTACTAAGGGAAAATTGAAAACGTGCATAAAATAAAAGTGAATAAGTAGGAAAGTGGGAAAGTCACGCGAGCTATTGGCGAAACGTTTAGCTACAACAGCACTTTTCACACCCGAGGTTCGCATTAGCTTAAATTGACACGATTATTAACCCATATCACCGCTTTAGCATTCGAACAACGTTTTAGCTATAGGAATAACAATTTTTATCCCATCTGTTCGAAAAGAGGTACTTGGTGCCTCCTAAACAGGGACCAAAATAGCTTTTTGTTCGTCAGGGACGAAAAGTGATTCGAATTTAGAATGAGTATATTGTCAGTAAAAATCCAGTTACCCAGGTAAGTTATATCTATATTTAAATAACAACATGAAAATTAAAATAAGGCAGTACGTTTTGCTTACTTTAGTGTATTTTACAGAATGCATGTCACAATTAAAAATATATCGAACAATCTTGATGTACTGACAATCACAATATTTATTTTATAAGTTGTTATACCAACAGTAGTTCCTGACTTCGCCATAAAATAATTTATTTAAATTATTTAATAGTTATTAATTGTCCATGTAAATAAAACAGATAAATGATAAATGTTAACAAATGTAATACGTGTTAGACTTTAGCAATGGAGTTTCCTGCCAGATATTGAGAAATTGTTTGTCCTATTGTCACTAAATGAAAGTAAGTTATAAGATAAACGTGTATTATTACTTATAAGTTTTACTTATTTTCTTATAGATGATGATAAAAAGTAAAGTAGAGTATCCACCTCGGGGGCATCACTATTTTAAGCTCAAGCGACGTATTTTAATACTATTCTACGTAGTCACGTACTACTCGAGAATCCCTCGCTACGGTCGGGATTCCACTTTAATCTTGGTAAATAATTATCAATTATGCTATTCAGTTATGTCACTTATAACTTGAGGTTCGATGATATATGATTTTGACCGGAGTTAACAGACAGTGACAGAACAAAAACAAGTTTTTTTTATATAACCAAGTTGGCAAATAAGTGTACTGCCCAGCTAATGATAAAGTGATAACAAGTATATATCCTATAGTAAGTACGTGTGGCTCTAGTGAGATTCGCAACAAATATGCAATCCCCACCAAAACCACAGTGTATGCTACCAACTTGTGAATAAGATGTAAAGTCACGGTACTCAGTAATTTCACTGGCATATCTAACCCTTCAAACCGGAACACAGCAATGCAAGCACTGCTGCTTTGCGGCAGAAATACTTAATACGGAGGGACCCATGCAATCGATCCTGGTACAGCGTCTCTCTCCGATATTATAGATTTGCTAAGCACGCACTTCAAACACAAGGTAAAAAAATACAATTTGAATAGATACTGCGTGCGAGTGGGTAGCACCACTCGTGCAGGATTCATGGAATGAATGTTCAAAAATAGTGAATTTGGAAATTCGTATCTTATGATTTCGAATGCGAATTCGAATTCCATTGTTTCAAAAATGCGTCTTCTGAACAGTGTTCACTTTCATGTTATCGAATGACACTGAAGTACACTTTAACCCGACAAAGCTCCCGGTATCTTAAACAAAGGTCGTAACCTAACTAAAAGTTAAAGTAATGGAGAAAGCAAATTGATGTCGGTCACGCAACTGGCCTTTACAGTAATTGCCCGCGCGCCGTAGAAAAATACTCGTAAATACATTTCGCACTACAACATCTAATTGAAGTAATATATAAACTGGTGTAATGCACTTAACGGCAAACATGACATTTGCAAGCTTAATTGCTGTTATTATGTGGTTCACAAACATTTTGAATGGATCCGTAGTTTATTTTGTGTTTTGAACATTTTTAAGAATGTCGTATTATATTCTAAATACCAAACTCATAAACCGACTAACCTAAATAATCTATAAACTCTTACAGGAGATAGCCTTTGTACCATGTAACCTATTACCGGAGGGAGCATTGATTTACTAAGTAAATGAATGGGACTCTACCAGGATCGCCTGCTTGTGTACCTCTCTTTATACAGGGGAACGCTTGTGTACATCGGCCTTATCTATTTCTGCCGCAAACCAGCAGTGTTCTAGTTTGAAGGATAAGATATGGCAGTGAAATTACCGGGTACTGTGATTTAACTTTTATTCGCATAAGGACAGATTCTCATGTGGACAGATTCTCAAAAAGACAAACTTATGTCACAAGGCAACGTAAGCTGTGGTTCTTTTGGGGGTGTGAGATTTGCTGCGAATCTCACAGGAACCACATGTACTATAATGGGACTATTACCATTTATCATCTGCTGGATTGAATTCTTGTTTGCCAACTTAGCTTTATTTTAGTGAAAATTTTGGTGAATTGAAGGACACATTGTCTTGCGATATTTATAGTCTTGGAAAAGGTTGAATAGTATTTGAAAGTTTGTATGGAGTATTGTTTTTTATAGGCGATTAACATGAAAATTCAGAGCTTCGGTGGCGCTGTGGACTCGGCACTTGTATTCCAATCGGGAGGTCCGGGGTTCGAGACCGCAATGTACCAATGTGTTTTTCGTTTCGAATTTCATATGTACATTTGTCTGACGTTCGTACGGTGACGGAAAACATCGTGAGGCAACCTGCATACATCTGCGAAGATATTCAGTGGTGTATGTGAAGTCGACCAATGCGCACTGGGCCAGCGTGGTTGACTAAGGCCTAATCACCCTTACATAGGATAGGCTCAAGCCCCTCGGTGGGGACGTTTATAAGCTGTGATAATCATCAAAATTTGTGAATTCATCTCTTTAACTTTCTTTACCACGGGACAATATCGAAATTCCACGGGAAAAAGGGAAATAATGCAGGGAAAGCTAGTATACATTGTAATAGCTTTGGTCAATAGATTAAAAAAAGACAGTAGTTATGAATTAAAATTCCTTACATTAAATTACTTTTAAACATTTTCTGAGTAAACATTAAAAAAAAATAAAAACCGACTTCAAAAACACTGAAAAGTTAAAAATAATATAAGAATAGATACAGACAACATCACACTTCTATATTGAAGTCGGTGCCAAACGATGATCTCCTAGAAAGTCTTAAAATTTGGCACCGACTTCAATATAGAAGTGTGATGTTGTCTGTACCTATTCTTATATTATTTTTAACTTTTTAGTGTTTTTGAAGTCGGTTTTTATTTTTTGTAAAATATTTTTAATTTTAACTTTTTAGTGAATGAAAAAAATCCTAATTAAATACTAGCTCACCGAAGGTGAGCTGGTATTTTATTAGTGTTTCCCTCAATTTTCATGGGATTCCATCATCAGATCCTGACTTCGGTGACCTTGTGACCACGCTAGGAGTACTCTATCGAATACAAAAAAGAATTTTGAAAATCGGTCCACAATTGGCGGAGTAATCGCGTAACATACACACAAAACATGTTGGAAACACCTTAAAATTTAAGGGTTTTCCTCGATTTTCATGGGATTCCATCATTAGATCCTGACTTTGGTGACTATGGGACCACCCTTGAAAACTCTATCGAATACAAAAAGAATTTTGAAAATCGGTCCACAACTGGCGGCGTAATCGCGTAACATACACAAAAAAAAAACATACGCATCGAATTGAGAACCTCCTCCTATTTTGAAGTCGGTTAAAAATGGCGCTGTAGAGTTGCTAGTGACTATTTTACGGGAAAATTCTGTTTATCTCTATTTTTTTTCGCAAAAGTGGTAGATACTGGCTGCCTCTTATGGCATCGCCTTTATCCCTGTTTTTCCCAAAATTTAGGTCAGTGGGGTGTTTTCTTGAGAATCCTGCTTGGCTTCTCGCCAATCAGGGGATACGTTCGTGTCATGCTCTAAGAGCAATACAAGATAATTTCCTTGGCATGCTGCAGACTATATATAACATTTGTATATATAAGGTCTCACATATCTAAATAAATTATTAGTTAGAGTACTTATAAATGTAAATTTAAGTAGGTACTCCCAATGCATCAAACAGAGTAACTCATTTAATTTTATTTTTAAATCGATTATAATTTTGCATAAAACCTACAGTATGAGAACTTCCTAACCACTGAGCTAGACTTACACTCGTATCTATAGTCAAGTCAAAGTAATTACTTGAGTAAAAGTCGTTACCTAAGTTGTGATTTTTATACAATAAGTACTGTGACAATAAAAACATTGTCTTATTATTGCGTTCGTTGGCGCAGTAGTTCGCGCGTCCAGCCTGTGATATTGGCAATTACGCTTTCGCAATGGTCCATCACGAGATGGGTGACCATAAACTTAATATCTCGAGCGCCTCCGTCTTTCAAAAGGCTAGTTAAGCCGTTGCTCCCAGGTGTATTTGCAATCGTTAAAATGCACCAACCTGCACTAGGTGATACGCATAACTTTCTTCACTTCATTCAAATTCTCGTTTACTGTATAAAAATCACAACAGAAGTAAATACTTTTACCCAAGTATCTACATTGAATTGACTATAGTTACGAGTGTTATCGTCTGTATTTCAGTAATCAGTGTGGTCCTCCACAGAAAGATACATAACTATACATGACAACAAGAACCCAAGAGAATCTACACAATAATAATAAAGTCAAATATATTAACACAAAACATTGTATAAGGTAAGTCATGGATTAAATATGATGCTGTTTCACTTCCCTCAATAAGTTAAGATAGAAACAGCATTATGTTTAAACCAGACTAAATTAAGCCAACTGTTATATAGCGTTTTGTATTAACACTGTTAAATCTTTGTGTGTGCTTGTGCATGTATGATTTTTAATCATATGCTACGCCGGTACTCCCAAGCTCTCCGTCAAACACGATTTGATCTCTAAAACATAAAGAGCTACTGCGCCAGTTTCAGTTTATAACGAATGCGACTTAGTTCAGATTCCGTTTAGGAGAGGCTTGGTTTATAGAGCCACTAGCTATGTCAGTGAACTACGTTTCGCCAAAACAATTATCCGAAAACTTTCTGGAGGGGGGCACCCTCATCACCTAGGGGTATAAAAGATAGCGTCTGACCTGTTCTCAGAACTACCAAATATACACAAGAAATTTCATAAAAATCGGTCCAGCCGTTTCGGAGGAGTTCGATCACAAACACCGTGGCACGAAGATAAATAATTCTCTGTTGAACCCAATGGTTGACTGGTTGATAAAGGCATTAAGTCCGCCATTTGTACGTACTTCAACGTGCAATAAAGATTTAAATAAATACACAAACATAGACAATATAAGGTGTACTATCTGGCACAATGTCCTTATTATATCTCAAGAGTAACGTAATATTTTGGGGGCATAATGAGTTCACATTAGCCGAGTCAACGGGCGACCTTTGCCGCATTACGGGATGTTGGGCGGGCGGAGGGCGCCGCCCTTTGCACGGCGGCTCCAGTTTGCGGTTTACTCGTTATCGGTGTAACTTTGTTTTTATACGAAAAGCTATTGCATTAAAGGTTACGTAAAGCTACGTAAATTCATTAAAAAATTTCATTCTCAATAGTCACATTTGTAAAAAGTTGGTCCTTCGAGCCGGATCAACCATAATGGAACCTATGAAATAGGTAATCTGTGGAACTTCAAACCATGTGATTGTTATTTTCATCAGCTTAGTTTGTTAGGTAGTCAAACGAAATCAAAGGTGGTACATATGTGGTAGATAAGTTTATGACTGGAATAAAGATTTTCAACAGAGTTATATTTTACGGTTTTTACTATTTTCCCATTCTCCGCAAGTTCGAGAGTTGGCGAGAAATCTTCCTGTCTCGGGGAAATAGTATAACAGTTTTTTCTGAGGTATACGAGATATCCTTGACCAGATAGCCCCGTTGGCTTGCGCACGATTAATTATGCATGCAAGTGTACTTTAGCCGGCCGATTTTCAGGCAGCTTGATAAGGTCGTCTATATTTAACTTTCTCGTTAAGAGATCTCTTTAAGGCTGTTTGTAGCGGTCTGACGTAGATTTATTACATTTCAACTTGAGGGGTTGGTAATTAAAATATTAATACGTAGCTTTTACTAGCGAGTAAAGTCTACCTTGACTTAACAAAACACAAAAACGATCAATACATTTGAAGCTTTGTTCGGACTGTGAAGTGGTCGGAGGATGACTTGGTCAAGGCGTCATTACGGTATATGAAGATGTAGGTTCGCATTCTGTCCTAGTAGGTTTGCGAGATTTAGACGTTTCAAACACTTTTTAGAATTCGTGGTCACGATGACCCCGTCATTCCGTCATCACGATCCCGAAACCCGGTGGTTATGACCATGTCATCCTGTGAACGTGTATAAAAGGAAATAAAAATATACGCAACTAAATTCGGGATATTTTATTTAATATTATTACTACGTGGGAAAATTTCGAGTTGTTTTTGAATAGTCTGCATTTGCATTAATAAGGAGATGGGATTACAATATTCCATGCAAAAAATTACTACATTGCCTGATTCGTTCACAAGAAAACAAGCCGTAATAAAATATGAGTGTACTTAATACATACACTGACGTACAATGTGATAGAATTAACTTTAAAGCCCGGAAGAAAGTTTAAGTACGCGAATCTTCACATACCTGTGACGTCGAGGCATGTACGACATGACCATATGCCACTTCTATGGATTGCCACTTCCGTGTTCTTATTTAATAAAAAAATCAAGGCAAGACTAAAAGATATTTCGATTCGGGCAGAATTTGAACTTGCGTTTATAACAGAGGAAAGACCAAGGTCGAGAGAATTCAAAATTAGGTATTTGTAAAATGTATTTCTGTCGCGCTGTGTGTCCGAACAACTGAACTAAGCGTGATAGGGACAACTGCAGCTGGGACCGAAAATACCTATGAAAAGTACACAAAATATACGTTTCGTAGTTCCCTGTTTTCTCCGCGAAAAATTGACCGATTTAATTACTTTTGGCGTTAAAAATTAAAGCAATGCTTTTTCTGTGTTTCTATGTTTTTCTTTTTTCATACAATCTTCTTCAATTTGTTTGCTGGACGTTTGAATACAGCAGAAAATTATGTCGATTTAGGTTTTTAAGGTTTAAAATCTCTTTTGATAATTAACTTAATAAAAAAAGGAAAACATAGGAACATACTTATTATGCTATTGATTTTATTGGAAAAAATAGAGTAACTAGTGCCATTATCCAGGAAGGAAACAGGGGACTTCGTTTGTATGGGAATACGGACTGTACGATTTCCTCTTAAGGCGCATAGTGCTCCCAATGACCTTGCGTCGATCGTCCCGCACTGATTACATAGGAGTGAGTGAGTGAGAGTGAGGGGAATATTCAAGCCTTTACGCGTAAGATGAATTATTTCAATAAAAAATTAATAAAGGCGAATAAGAAAAATCTAAAAAGACCATCCCCTAGAATATTGTTCACTTTATTTATTGAAATCGAAAGTATTTGATTTAACCTAATATTTACGAAGCGATTAGGTTTATAGTTTTAAAATCGAGGCATGTTTGGGTCACATTTTAACCAAGTTTTAATTAATTTATCTAAAAATTAAAGAGACCATCCTCTAAAGAATGCATTGAATAATAACATATATTTTTTAAAGATTTTTTTATTCAATATTTATGAAGAGAACCGGTCTTTTCTGCAGTGATTTTTTATGATGCGCCTTAAGGGCTTGATCAATTCGGCCACCGAGCATAATACGTATTACCCCAGTCCGTTCGAACGAAACTTCAACAGCTGTATTGATCTCTTTTGTACTTCGTTAAGCCAAAGTTAACTTAACTCACTGTTAATAGCTATTAACGTATCAACATCTGATATAGAAGTTTATCTTTAGATAATTTTTATTTTTCATCTGATACAGATTTCATGAAAATTTGTTAAGAATAAAGCAAACTTACAAATTTTATATTGGCGCAGGTAACTTATGAATAGAGGTTGTCCTGATTGAAGACTTCAATTCGCCTGGTGTATATTGATTTATACATCAGAACCTCCCCCCAGGAATGGGGCTTTTCTTAATTAGAAATTGAGGATTGAAGAACTGGAGCTTTAAAGTAACAGTTCATTACAACCTGTCTACTAGGAAATGATAACTGACGTCGACGCTGCCACGGTAAAAAACAGTTAGTGAGGGCGTAACAATAAAATGATTTGAAAGGGATAACGAAACTTCCCTTGCAAACATCGGCCTGTTTCCTGCGACAGAGCAAAAGCCCCGTTACACCCTCTGGGTGGGACATTAGTTAAAACTTACCCCCCAAAGACCGCTTGTTATGATTGTAGGGCTAGACGAGTGTTACACTGATGAGCAGAATTAGATGCACTCGCTCAAATTCTTCCAGAATGAAATAGAACAGGATTTGTTTTTTTGAGGGGTTGAAGTTGCACTAGCGTATGCTGCTATAAACATGCAAACTACACTCCGAAAAAATAAAAGTCAATAGTTTTTCGATCTAAAGTTGAGGAGTTACTTAATGGATATGAATCTACCACTATTGTTATCCGAGAATCATCACGACCTTGAACACAATATGACAATGATGGCTTTCATATAAAGTAATTTTTTATCCATTTTTAATAATTAGATCAATATAAAAGGAAATTTCAAATGAAACTTTTTATTTCAGCAATATTCGTTCGTTTTATACCGTCGAATTTGACGGTATAACAGATTTAATACTAGGATAAATAAGATGGCGTCTAATGAACAGCTGATGGCAAGCTGTCTAAAGTAACAGTTGTCGTAACTGACGTATAATCCTACTAGTTTAAAAAACAGCTAATAGGCCATGTGATTTACGGAGTGAATGTACTATTTAATTTCGCAGCATTATCATTCATTCGTTCACATAGATAAAATAAAACTCTATTTGGAAGAATCGTTAAACCAAATGTGGTGAAACGTAAACTGGATTATCCGAGAATATAATTATGGTAGAGTATAAATTTATCCACGGTATAGTTATTCTAGTTTTGCGTTCCTGTTGGTGAAATCGGGCCTGAGTTGGAATTAAAGGTGACTATGTATTTATTTTACTTGACAGTGTATAAATAGCGTATCAGAAGTTTTTTGGGTCGGTAAGCCGGGACGACGGGAAATTAACAGTTCCAGTTTTTATAGGGGAATAGTGACATCGTTTTTGCTGAAAATAAGTAGGCGGTAAAAATAAGAAGCAAATCGGAAAACAATAAAGAGAGCAGTAAAATACAGAAAAAAAAACTTTGTTTTTGCTCCGAGGCATGTTACCTTGTAGATCCGACATTCTTATGTAGCATAATTTGAGAAATTAAAACTTCGGATAAGAAGTAAGTAAGTATTGAATAAATTTAAATTATTGAGTCAATCGACTCCAACTTTGCAGAAACACTAAAATGAACTACGGTGACGTTTTTCAGGATTAAATATACGTAAAAAAGGGTAAGTATCTATAAAATGACCTTTACTCGTAAATGCATAAAACATTTATGCTAAATATCATCTTTACGCAAATGGAAATACGAGTACATAGATAGAATAAATTTTAATAAACTAAATTTATTGTAAACGTCAATGTATTAAACTAAATGTAAATTAATTAATTGAGGTGTCAAAGTATTGAATTAAATGTCTATAATTTAATGCCAAATCAAATTCAGTTATTCATATTTATCTTTCAACTTTTTTAGGCCTACTAAATTTGTTACTATTCTTCAATAATCTACAATATTATTATAAAGAGGAAAGATTTGTATAAAATAAAAAATAAATAAAAATTCGTTTATTCATGAAATCGCATTTACAATTATTACACCGAGACTTCCCGTTGAGTAACATAGGCTACAGAATTATTTTTCCTAGGTGAAAAGATAAAATTCCCACGGGAAAACAAAAACAACGCGTTAGAAGCTGCGTATATAAAGTATAGCTAGTAAAGAACGTTGGGTTTATTTTTTCGCTTTTTTTGATGATCGAGTAATTTATTGTATATTTTTAGAATACGTGCCTGATCTTTGTAAAGCCAATTTAAGATAATATGTACCTTAAATTATTTTTATAGACCGGAATATTATGGTGGGGATGTATTTGTCATTCTTTGTGCAATAAAGTATTTATTATTCATTCATATTTATGTGTTTTTTTCCTGTGATCTCGTCAGTAACAGAACGCTGCCTCATTTTAAAAAGACACCATTGATTGTAAGCAAAACGGGTCCTGAGCTATTTTTCACGCAAGCAATTATTCTTTGAGACCAATATATATACACAAATAGAATCTGTATGAAGTTAGTTGTAATCGAGGACATAGTGCCTCTATCATTATGATAAACGCTCAAGCAAATTACTTAGCGATAGCGACAATTCGTCCGATATTGCCTGATGATAGGTTGTATTTATACGAGTAGTTATAGCCCCGTTTACACTGCAAGAATATTTCACAATATTAAATTTTTTAAACATATTCATTAGTAACATGTATAAAAATATACATAGTACCAAATTTCCACGATTTTAAATTCAGTCTTTTGATTTAAGAGGAACTCCTACCTGGATTATGGCAATAGTTACTTTTTATATTTAAAAAAATCTTTGACCACTATCTGCATGTTTCTTTGTTTTTCTTTTACTATTATATTAAGTTAACTGTTAAAGAAGATTGAAACCTTCAAAAACCTAGAAAATTGGCTAGATTTTCTGATGTATTCAAACATCCTGCAAACAAATTTAACGAGATTATATATGAAAAAGCAAAACGTTGAAACACAGCCAAAGCCATTTCTTTAATGTTTAATGCAAATATCAATAAAAAAAAATAGGGGAATACGAAACGTCTATTTTGTGTACTTTTCATAGATATATTCGGTCCGGTCAATAAATTTTACAAATATCTATTTTTGAATTTACCTATTTTAACGACGTTGGTGTTTCCTCTTAAATTCTCAAGACATGTTATTTCTAAAACGGCGCAAGTGAAGTCGTAGGATTTTTCTAACATGCTAGTCTTTTTTCTAAGTGATAAAAAAAACCATTTTCCTTTAATTCTCTGCAATAGCATAGCGCCCGGGTAGTCGCAATATGGGTTCGCCCTTTCTTACACGACACTAGAAATGCTGCACTGCTCACACTTTGGAATAGAATACTGTTATTACCAGTTCTAACCACATTTTATTATAGCACTATTGCAAAACATCTCGTTTTATTAGGGACTCGAATGCCGGCGCTTCTGTAGTACAATCAAATTATCGTTGGTGACCAAACGAAAACAGCTTTATGTGGAGCAAAGTAAATACTCGTAACTTTGGAGTGCGGGCGCGGTACGGCTGTTTGCTCAGCCGCCGAAGCCTCGTTGGGTGAGCCTCTGTTTGTCACTAACCACGTTTTTCTAGCCCAATCCTTTGGGATTTGAAATCACTGTTTAATGGTACACGACATGTGTAGAGTCAACGTTTTATTCATACTTGTATTTGCATATATTTTAATAGGGCGTATGTACGTACATAAGTGTTAATTATTAATAAAATATTATAGATACAGATTTTTGAGTTTGGACTTGAGTGTCTTTTTGTTTGCTAATGACTAGATGCTTAGTATTTGTTGTTACTGTTTCTTGTATCACTAAATTTGTGCCTGTGTTAATGTTAGTTTACCGACTGAGTTGAAATACGTGTTAAAAAGACTTGATGATAATCAGTTTTTGCGATCTGAAGACGTCAACCCGCTTTGTGTGGAATACCAAAACCAACGCTACGTCTTTTGCTTCGGGGCCGTCAGTCGAAAATCTATATCCAACTAAGGCCTGATTTTACCAACAGTAACGCAAAGCTGGCATAACTATAACATGGAGAAAGTAGAATGCCGGTTTTTGTATGGAAACCTGTACTCATTGCTTTTAGATGAAATAACCTTTACTGGTCAGGGTATCGTTTAATATTACCACCGTCATCAAAGATTATTCTTTTCGAATCCGCAGTGCTGAGATTTTTTGGCAAAACTATTTTCAAGAAAGCCCACCTGAAATAAGCAATACAGCAAATATACCCACCGTGTTCCAGATAAGCATTTTTAGCCACAATTATTAACATTTTTAGCATCAGTTTAGTTCATTATATACGGAAATAACAGCAAAATATAACAAAACCAAACAAAACACAAAAGATGCTTATGCGTAGCTAAGCGACGACCGGAAATCACAGAGTATAAAGGTCAGCTTTAGGCTGCGGTCCGAAAACCGATAAAAGTTATGAGCAGCTAGATCACTACATGTTTAAATTTATAATACCTAATCGCACGGGTTTTTTGTTATAATATTAACATATATCAAAAGAAAAATTATTTTGATCGTCGTCCAATTAATTATTGTTATTCTGGAGTCGATTTTTCGTGGCTACGATTCCATTTTTATTTATGGCAATGCACATACTTTATCAAATTCTTAACTGCCGGAAGTCAGGAATTTGGATTATCTTTTTTAAATTTATAATTATAACCCGGATTTAATAATTATTCATAATTTGCTAAAAGTAGTATAAAAATGTTAAGATATTTATGGAATCAAAATCATTTTTAAGCAATGAGTACAGGTTTCGGCATTCTCCTTTGTACTCTAAATTTGTTATCGGATAACCCATTTTACGTTTCACCCATTGATTTACTACCAAACGTAGATAGAGCACTTCATACAAAAACGCGCTTGAAATCTGTCACCTAATCGACTATACATTTGTACGCTGTTAAATAGGTAGTTGAATATGCACACCCGAATTAAAATTACCATAAAGAAAGTACCGTATTTATCGAATTCAACCTTATTCTTTATTATTACGGCAACTATTTGAAGTACAACCGTGTGCAGTTACATCATTTCATACTTAGCCACATTAAATTTGACGTTTTAGTAATTGCTACAAGAAAATATCAACTTTATACTCTCAAACATAATGCTCAAAATTGCTTACCCAACGCATGGAAAAGAACTGCACGAGGCCCGATTGGGCAGTTCTTCACCGGCCCACTTTTCGAACGTTCATGCGTTATCTACGTTTGGTAGTAAATCAATGGTTTCACCACATTGGGTTCAACTTTTCATCCGAAAAGAGTTTAATTTATCTGTGGAAAATTTATATTGAACTAAATAAAGAAATTAATGATAATGCTGCGAAATTTATTTATTTATTTATTTTTATATTTTGGGATAGATAACAGCTTATTAAAATAAAATTAACACTGGCTTATAATATCTTAAAGCTGTTGATAAGCTACAGCATATAGCTTACCGCTTCATTTAATAGTCCATTCTCTCTTATTAGCTGTTTTTAAACAAGTAGGATTATACGTCAGTTGCAACTGTCACTTTAAATAGCATGCCAGTCAGCTGTTAATTAGACGCCATCTTTCTTAGTTATTTAATTCAATTTTATTTTATATTTGATGGAAAACAAACAGCATATATGTTATACATTACGTATGTCACAAGGACTAAATAATTACAAAAAGCCTTTAGTTTTCACCAATAACTAGCTAAAGGACATTTCATTGGAGTAGGTAATAATATATTTAAAAAAAATGAAAAATTAAAAACAAATTAACAATAAGAAAAATAACAAATAGCGGTCAACGAGTTATCCTAGTATTAAGCCTGTTATACCGTCAAATTCGACGGTAGAAGAAACCTATTCACAAATAACGGATTTATTCTAGAAATAAGTATTTAGTGAAATTTAAATTAACTTATTCGAGAGTAACTCGACTTTATCCTTGGTAAAATAGACAAGTCGACTTGAAAGTCTAAATGCAGCACCAGCTTCGTTTTATGTTATACAAATAAAACCCTATTGGCTACTCAGGTAGGTACGATGTTAAACGACATGCCCCGAGCAAATTTAAGAGCTTACAAATTAACGACAAATATAATTTATGTTCTTAAGGACTACTGGGAGAAAATGATAGTTAAAAAACAACATTAAAATAATTGTTTGTCTTTGTATCTGACTAATGTATAAAAATACAATTAACTATCAAATGGAACCCATAAATTTTATTTGGTTTGTTTTATTAATTCTATTTGGTTAAAAAATATTTGAGAGCAACAAAAATAATTTCAGCTGAATGTTAACTGATAGCAGAAACTCTTTCGCATAATGTCTCATTTGTAAAATCGGGGAGATTCTCAGAGTACATTATTCTCATAATGTCACCATGTTTTCTAAATTACTCTTATCGTATTTAATTCATTAGTTAGCATAAATGAATGAACACGGTAAAAAATCATGAAATTTGTGCGACATAATTTAATCATGTAACCTTGTTAACGTCAAACATAACATAAAAGTGTAGCCAATCAAGAATCTAATGTACATCCAGCCATAATTAAGAGGTATTCAAATACAAATTCGAGAAGAGTTTCATTTATTTTCTCTCTCTTTAAATCGCCAACATAACTGTCATAGTTTTTCACAAACATGATTTTAATTTTAAAAGAAAATTAAATGCCTGTCAGATAGACATTCTATCCACGTGCTCTTCGTGTGTTACAATATTAGATAGAGTAGAGACACGGAAATTCTGTTTTCGCAGACTCTACATACAAGATACAAGTTATTAGGTGGCTCCGCACTTACACATTGATTAGCTAACGCTAGCTATAAATCAAGAGGCGTTAAGTAAGATAAGTTGGTTTTAAGTTGATAGATCGCGACCCTGCGTTGGCAGCCCTTAAAGATTAGGGTTGTCTCTTACTTAAAGTGTTATAATTCAGTAGTTACTTTTGTATGCAAAATCCTTGAGATTTATAAAAAATTAAATCATGCACCAACTTCATTCCTGTTGATATTTAATTGTATCAAATCATATGTTTCCGTATCAATATATTTGTTTATTTAAAATACTATTGGTACTATTGGTGGAATTATTACTATATGGCATTCTCTACTTGTCAAACATTGGATCCAACAAAGAGTTCACGAGGGAGTTAATGGATCCAACAGCGGTGCTTCTAACAGAATAAATTATTGAATTATGTCTATTACATATCGTCGCTTAGCAAACAACACCGCCGAAGTCGAAATTTCGAAGTTTTTACTTTTTAATGTCATTGAATAAAACTTTTCAAGACCCGTCATATTAACTGTCACATAATATTATATCTATTTAGTGCTTATTCATATAAATGTAATTGAATTGGTGTGGTGTAGAAATTAAGCATATTAGTTTGGGTTATAATATCTTTAACTAATCATAGCCTTATCTTTATTCTTGACTAAAAGATCGAGTGAGTGCTAGGAATTGATTTTGAGTAGTACAATGTTTACACAATATTTTAATTCATATCAACCAGTTTATTAGTTTCAATGGATTTCGAATACTTACAATAAATAAAAAGAAATTTATTTGATTTCCAATTCGCTTTTAGGGTTCCATACCTCAAAAGGAAAAAAGCGAGACCCTAATAGGATCGAATTATTGTCCGTCTGTCGGTCTGTCCATCTGTATGTCAGGAAACTTTTCCTCGGGAACGCGTAGAGATATGAAATTTATATCAAATGCTCGGGTCCACGGTTTATTACAGCTATGACATCATAGTTGAGTCAACGGGTTCAAAATATATGCCAGCTTATGTCGCAAATTTTCGCAAATTTTATAAATTCACAAGAGAATCAAACGTCGACCTAGGATTATGATATTTCAAGAAGCAAAGTCCTATAGCACATGTTAAGAAATAATGTGATATTTATTTATTCTTTGGCATGGTAACAAATTACACAAATTATAATATTTTCAAAAAAATCCCTAAAATGGCGAATAAATTAAAAGACTGTCTTAACTATAATGGATATAACCAGACTCTAAAATTATAAAAAGTTAATAAATCTTTATAATTTAGTATAATATTGTAAATATGAGTTGTGAACTGTAGTCGCTAATGACCATTGCTGTTAAAAAGCGACGTAAAATGAATAAAAAAGTACAAAATAAATCCTTATAATAACATTGTACATTTCAAATTTTAATACGTACAATAATATTTTAATAACAACCGAGCATAGCTTTCGACTTAAATATATCAAGCTAGTCAAGAAATTTAAAACAATTTAAGTGTCACTAGCCCTTACAGAGAACCATTACTACGCTTTCCGACAACCTTATACTATTCAGAAAGGATGTAATGTTTTGTTGGAATGGAATATATCATGGTCTATACAGAGAAAGGTGTACTTTCTACACTACACATACAGTGGACTATTTTGTGATATTATTACTGGCAAATAGCATATAAAGGAGAAATTGCCTACGATTTGAGTTATTTGTAAATCTCAGTGAAACATGGCTTAATACATTGTATCCCAGCTAGAATTAACAATTTTATGTAACGCTACAAAGTCACTAAGTTGCCGTCTAACAAGAAGTGCTGAATCCAATCTAAACCTTTATATGGTTAGGAACTTATTTACTTAGTATGTACATAGTGGGGAACTAATACTCAGAATTTTTTATAGATTTTTTAAATTGTTTCTGGAATACGATATACACGCTGCCCTCATAATAAAATCATTCGTACTGAAAGTACCTAACTCTGTAATCGAAATACCTGATGTTCGTTCAATAGCGGCATGTTTACTTTAGCAGGTCGATGCTATTACAAAATGGATGTCTCGGACAACACGAGCCAATTAGCCGAGCCCAGCCACACGCCATTATTGGGCGGAATGAAATTTTTATTTGTACCTACGTGGGCGCGAAGGGAGTACCTACCGGTATTTCGGTTTTAACCGTACAATTGTAAAAGTGAAGCAACGATCATACGAGTTGTAGCCTTTTTTTTTATTTTTTTTTCATGCGACAGGCAAGCTTGGCCTTCATCTCACCTGACCCACTCTGTTTAACGCGCCTTCCGAAGCACGGAGGAGCTCCAAATGTTTCGTATTTTGGTCACCCATCATAGGACTGACCACAGCCAACGTTGCTTAACCTAAGCAATCGTTCGCTGAGCGCACGTGCCAAGCAAATGCGCCACGCCACCAAGCTACTAGCTTTGAGCCCTGTGAGTCGGGCTCGGTTTTCTTACATACGACAGGTAAGCTTTTGCCCTTCACTGATGGTAGGTCACGATGAGGTCCGAAGGTGGAAGCGAGCTCTACCTGGACTCCTCAATAACGGAGAAACTAGTTACCTCACTTCGTATTGTCGGAACACAACGATGCTATTAACATTGTTATTATAGCGACAGACTTAGGGAAAATAGGTAGGTAGCTAGTCAGGTGAGGCCTAACACCAACCAAACCGAGCAGAAACCTTCTGCCCCATTGGGAATTGAACCCCAGACCTGCCGATCGACACTCGGTGGTCTCAGCTACTAGACCATGGAAGCGTGTTTTTTCTGATCAGGAACAAGAAATTGTCAGTAGCAGCTAGGAGTTCGGAATTATTGCAAGTCACTTAACCGTGATCGCTTGACACATTGAAACCGCAGCGAGAGCGGGATAGCGGTAAACACTACTAAAACGACCTGTTTCAATATTTCTTCTATATCCTACTAATATTATAAATGTAAAACTGTGGATGTTTGGATGTTTGTTACTCAATCACGTAAAAACGGCTGAACGGATCTGGATGAAATTTGACATGCATATAGCCTTTGACATGGAAAAGAACATAGGCTACCTTTTATCCCGATTCCTTAAGTAGTTCCCGAGGAAAAATTGAAAATTGTTAACGAGCGAAGCTTTAGTAGACCCAATTCTGAAGTCCACGCAGACGAAGTCGCGGGCACAGTTAGTATGTATATAAAAATCTCGAGTCACAGTGTTTGTCCGGGACAAAAGTAATGGATGGAATATTGAAAAATATTGTACGTGTCTCTGTTTCAATATTATTTTAAAACCTTGCTTTAAGCGATCATGTTTACGCCCCTAGATAGCGGCAATGTGCGCTTCCCCAGTTTGATGGGACTCGGAATAATTTGCGTATTAACACCCACAGTGTTTGGAACCTCTGCCTTGCCTTTCGGAGAGAACAGACTATATATCTATTTGTATCTGATGGGGATGTTAGAACGTCACCCGATATAAAATAGAACGGAGCTGCATACATGAGGCTGACTAGCAAAACTACGAGTACTTTTTTTGTTTGTCGGCAGTATCCCACGTGGAGGTTTTTGTTCAGATTTTGGCTTTTGTTTTTGGCTGGGGAAGGATCAGGCAGTGAGAATACGATTGGGTGAAAATCTAAAAACATCTTACCATTCTTTTATCATACATCGTTCGTTAGCTGAGTATAATAACGCACAAAGAATATTAATGGAAAATTTGATGATGATGATGAGTGTGCATGAAAATAAATAATTTAATATCGTTTTAAAAGGAATTTTCATAAAGGGCAAATTTACATGAGAGAAGAAAGTTGAAATTGCAAGGTCTTGGAATATACGGAGAAATAGCATCATACTAATAATTGTTATCCTCAGCTTGTCACATTAACTCTGAAGGGTTGCAGGTTGCCTTTATATGTCTCGCTTTTTTCTTGTGCAGCTTAATATTACGACCCATTTGTCAACTGTGAGAGTTTTTATAAATTTCAAATAAGAAGTACTATTGCTCATTAGCTTTAATGTAGCATTTTGACGTCTGTCGGACGATATTTTAAGGTCGCTACAGACGTACAAGACGTCGGTGAGGTCCTCTTGGGTACTCTATAATGACGGTCGTATGTCACAGCCTCACAACGTCATGTTTAGACGTCTCGACGATGACTTTTCATGACGTTTTCAAGACTGACCACCTCCTAAGACGTCCTTACGAAGTCAAGCAATGACGTGACATGAATGAAAGGGCGTGACTTGTAAAATACAGTACACCAGGAAAAAAATATAAATGACCGCCATCACAAAACGAAAAAAAAGAAAATAAAAAAATAGTTTTAAAAACATTTTTTTATTTTAATGCCCTAAAAAGATGAAAATAAACTTTAATTTATAACATGATACATTTTTTATGAAAATATAAAAGTTCGTCGTGCTTGTTTTGTTTTATATCCACGACTAATTGATAGTGGTCAAGCACCGTGGTACTGTAATGGTAGTCTAATAATTACGTATAAACTGCTGTACCCGAATCGACGTATTATTGACGTCATTTAGGCGTCAAAATCTGACGTACAATTAAAAAATCCTAATTTGACTTAAATTCGTCGTCTTTAATTGGTCATTGACGTCAGACTGCTACTTGGGTAACAGTGATTACAATAGAAAGAAAGAAAAGAAAGATAGAAAAAAAAAACATTTATTCGGTACACAATATTGATAATTACAACTAAAAATTATTTTTATTAAATAATTATTAAATAAAAAAAAAATATGAACAGTGAACATGACGCTTTTTACAATGCCGAATCGGACACCAACTCAGCATTATGCTACCGTCGATTCAGACAATAGCGCTGGTATTCTGTTGGTGCCGTTACTATATTGTAATACTAGTATTACAGAGTGATTACAATACTAGTATTGTAATCACTGTTACCCAAGTAGCAGTTTTATGAAACTAGCTAGTTTTATGATCGGTGTCACCATACTCATAAATGTCATGTCATAGGCGATATACAGAATATTGTGTCCATTGACCCTAATAATCTATGGCGTATATGGGACTTTAGAGACGCAAGTCATGGATATCGGTTCGGATTGAAGAGATTTCCATTGACCCTAATAATCTATGGCGTATTTTCTCTGGGACTTTAGACGCAAGTCATGGATATCGGTTCGGATTGAAGAGATATTGGCTTTGGGCCAACGAAACTTTTACCGCATAAACAAATGATGAACGCGCTGAAATCTTCAGTCTACATGCTCGTTAGTTCAGCGTCAGATTTCTATTGTTTGTTAATACATTTCCAACAAATAAAACTAACACTAAGCCTTGATTGTTGTTAAAGATATTGGTACCGTAAAATCAAATAGTTGTTAATTGACTACCCCAGTTTCTCACGGGTATACTAAAAAAGAAAATTTTTGAGACCTTTTGACAAAAAGAAACTGAGAAACTGAATCTCAATCTGTCTTTTTGATTCGTTCCTGATTGGTCATATTCCTTATTCGACACTTTCCTAACTCTTCATATTCCTAACTCGTCATTGAAAAGAAATCGCGAACACGTGCGAAGTAGTTATAGTTTGTACTACGGTTACTAGACAATAATTTACCCACTTAAGATGGAGTCCCATGTAAATAAATTTGTATGACTTGGCATATAAGCAAAATTATTATTCAAACTCGTTTTAACTCAAATACTGTATTTGTACCCAAAATACAACAGTAATTTTTTCCTTTTTCAATTTTGATAAAAAAAATGCATTTCTTCGTCCGCACCATTATTACAAGTCTGCAAGGCTATCTTTAATCTAAATTTTATTACAATATCATATTAATAATAAAGTGATAATGACCATTAGCTTCATGATAAATAAATAACACTCATCTATTTATCATCTAAGGAGGTTCTAATCATTTACCACAGAGGATTTCTATAATAAGTTTGTGCAGGCAAATGTATGTCATGGCATGGCGAGTGAGGAATATGACGTATCAGGAATATGACGAGTTAGAAACATAATCAGTTAAGAAAGTGTCGAATAAGGAACATGATATTTTATTCAGTTACTCTATTTTTATCCGAAAATTTTTAAATTCAAATTTTTATTTTTTTCGTATAATATTGTAACGTTGACGAAATAAAAGAGGACACAAAAAATTTGATCTATGAAGTTTTCTTAGTTGTTGTTCTCGAGAAGGCTCTCCCAATTTCCGAACGGGTGATAAAACTATTTAAGGTTCCATAGTCAACAAAGTAATCTTATAGTTTCATCATGTCCGTCTGTCTGCGGTTTAGCTCAGAGACTATGAGTACTGTAATTCGAAATGTGCTTAACTTAGATATTCACCACGTAGACAAAGCAGTAAAATAAAATTGTAAAAAAATTGAGGTACCCCTGGTAAGTGGGGAGGATTTTTTCTCGATTAGGTTAGGTGTCGTCTGATAGTTTCTTCAAACATTTTTAATTCAGCGATCCGTGACTAAAATATTAAATTTTAAGGTGCTTATTTTTGTTAGAGTCAAGTGTCCTCCCCCTCCTCCCTTACCCCGCCCCCGCCAGCTAAGCGACTGTTTATGGATATATGTAAAAAATTCACGGTAGCGTTCACGATAACGAAATTGAAAGGAAAACTACACAATTAAGTAGAGTTTACAAATTAAGGAATTATGTCGACCATGCACCAAATTATAAAAAGTACTCAGGAAAGAAATTTTTTGTGCAAATTTCATTCAAAATTAGTTATATAAAGTTGTAAGTAAATACTAATTAATAGGATTGATGAATTATTTAAAATTATGAAAAAATAGCTGCCTTAATAATAATGATTGTACGGAACCCTACGTTGCACGTGGCTTGACACGCACTTGGCCAGTTGTATTATTAAATGGCATCACTGGTTGTAGAATTCGAATCGATAGAGGCCAAATATATGCAGCTTTTAAATACAGGGTATATCTATGAGAATAGGACAGTTGGTTTCACTCATATGGTGTATAGGAAAAATAATGGAAATTCAGCTTAAGCATAAATTGTGAGAGCACAAAAAGTATACCTACATGAAATTCTCCCGCATTCTACATTTTACTCATTCCACATTTTACTGGTTGACTGGTAGCGAATGCCTCAGGTATTATTCCGCGCACATTGTACATCCTTTTACGATAAAGATAAAATAAATAAATAAATAATTCTTTAATATAGAATTAGTATCTACGCGAGGGTCAATGTTTACTTACACAACTATTTGTTACTTGTACAAATAATCCTTACAAAATTAAATAAATTTGCTAGACTAACAATACAAAAACCGTTTAACTTCGAACGTACTTATGACTTTCATTTCAACTATCTAGTAATTTTTTCAGTTAGTAAATATTAAGTTATTAAAAGTCCTTCAACACGCTTAAAAACGATAGATTAATACATCAACCATTTTCTCAACCGAAATAATATGTGCACATAGATATTTGTTGAAAAACAAAAAAGACGAAATCCCTTTAGCAAGAAATACCACACAAAATAGTCACAATTGAAAAGAAAAAAATCTTAAGAGCTGAAAATGTTTTTCGAAAATAAAGCGTTTCGTAAGAACGCGGAGGGAGTCCCTTGGGAAATCAGGAGTGAAGTGTTAGTAGTGAGTGTAAGCTTGGGGATGTTAAAATGTAACAGATACTGATGATCCAAAGATGCAGGTGAGAGCTGAATGAACTTTTGCGAAAGTAATTTCAAAATTTTGCTGTTCAGTTTTGCAAATAGTTTGACGCTGCAGTAGTAGCTAGAACAAATATGATTGATAGTAATATTATCATATTCGCGTCATAAAAACTGTCAATTATAAGTAAGCCTTTAATAAATTGTCATTTACTAATTGCTTATTTCATTTATAATATCATTATTATTGGGTTTTATGTGCATTGTAGCAATATAATTTGTGTAATTTAAAAGTGATAAACGTAAGAACATGCTGAATAAATGTTGCATGGATGGAAGGTATTTTTTTTAGTTTCGGAAAAAATAACCTAAATTAGGTCTCTTACTAGAAGGATCTTTTACATTCATTTTAATGATTTTAAATATCTGAGATGATCCAACCCTTTTCAGGTGGGTGGAACTCAGTAAAAGTAATCTTAAATCTCTGAAGTCTCCATAGATTTGAAATTACTTTTACTGAGTATAATTGGAAAAGATATGACAAATGAAAATACTTATAACGGTTGTATTAGAGTATTTTTAAATAGCAAAGGTTAAGATAAAATTGAAGTCTTAAGGATCTTATCCATGAATATATGATGAGAAGTTCCATGAAAACCTGAAGAGAAACTCCGCAAAAAATTACTATGACAGAAAAGTATGTACGTATATTTTGTGATTTTGTGCTGACTTTAAATGGTATAAATAATCTAGTATTCACTATATCAGTAAGTTTTAAACATGAACTTTATTGATGTATTATAGTTTCTATTGTTTTAGGTCAAAATACGAGTATTTTATAGATAATTGTATAGAACCTTAGAAGTGAGGTGAGCTATGCTTCTAAATGTGATAATGTGACTTTTGTCAAATACAATTATAATATATATTGTTTTTTTGAAAGAAAAAATGAAGAAGATTATAATAAAAAAATCAATAACTTATAATTAAAATATAGTTAAATACAATTTGAAAGTAAAAATCTCAAGGACAAGGACTCAATTGTTTAAATATATACGTTTCTGTATTCAGAGTTACTAATACATATAGTATGTTTTACTGGTGTTTAAGAAAGTTGTTATAAATTAAAAAATAGCAGAAATAAACGCATTCAATATCAGTTAATATAAGTTTAGCTATTGTTACCAAATAGAACATTTCTTTATATTATTTCTATTCCACAAGAATATCATGTGATTGAGTAATACGTGTTAAATTATTTGAATAATTGCGAAAATGATTTTTAATTTGTAACTTTGTAAATGTAGAAAGTATAATGTAGTTTCTCCAGTTATTTTTTTTCATCTTTAATGAACTTTTTTACACACTACTACTTTGTTCACTGCTTTACCTTCAAAGGCATTAGCTACAATCTAATTGTACTATAAACAATCTGCAAGCGGGTCAAGAAGTACAACATTGTATGACAGCAAGCTTTTTCAATGTATCCATATATTGCTATTATGGCCCTGGTCACCTTGGGATAGGCGTATAACAGTTACGAGTGGCCGCAAAGTATGATATTTGGTTAATTAGCGTTAACAATTATTTTTTATTTGCCGAATCTCGTTTGACATTCTCTTCAAAACCAATTTTTAAGCACAACAATTAAACTGTCAATTTACCAACTACATAAATTACTTTTGTCTACGCATAGTTTGAGCGCTAACAAATTTCAACAAAATTGAATTAATTCAAACAGAAGTACCTCGCGAAATCCCTTACCAATTTGACTCTGCTAATTCGAATACACTCGGTATCACAAGAAATAATCATGAACCCACACACACCGCACACCACAGTTTGGCAAGGGGAATTTCAATGCGTACTTTTCTATAGAGCGAACTGAGTAAAGTCGACACGTCTCCCGTGGCGGATCGCGACTGCCCGGGACTGCGCCCGGCTGGGATCGATCGTTCTGCGCATGCACCTTGGTGGTCCGCGTCACTCCCTATATCTTATGTATGAGAGCGGAACGCCAGAGGAAAAGTGAAAAACGCCACGCGTCAGTGTTTCCGTAACGATGATCTGTCGCCACCGTGCAGCTCGCTCCTCTCATTTCCCTATTTACCTTCTAGTTGAGGTTTATTGCAATTTAGACGATAGACAGGTATTTTATCAGCTTACGACAGTTTGACCCCATTACGGCACAATCAATACGTTTTATGTTTATTATGTTCAATGAATATCAAATTGGAATGCTGAAAGGTTGTTCACCTTATTTATGCACCACAAAACAATTTAGCAGAAGAATTTCGTGGACAGTGCAAATTTGATTCGGTTATTCCACAGATTAAGTTTATTTTGCGGGATATTCCGTTTCAACAATTTACAAATTTTTCTGTTATTTAATTTCATTAAATGGTGTGTTTGTCCGTGAGCTTGCGGCTTAACGTAAATTAATGTCTGAAGCTTCAGTGTATTGCTTGCGTAAAAGTTCAACAGTTATTGAAGTCATAAATATTTTATTTCTTACCTGTACTTCTTATCTCGATGCCATACTGATATATGAAGAACTTGGTGGTCGTAGATAGCCGCTGGAAGTGGTAGTTTCAGGTGTCTTTGGAATTCCGGCTCTCTCTTCCCGTAGAGAACAGACGTCCTTTGGAAAACTGATCTCTGGGGTGGAAGTGAATTATTCTCAGTCACTCCGCTGATGACGACCTTTACAAAATAACATAAAATTATCAAAACAGAACTATTAGTTAACGTATAATAATGAAAGGATGGATATTGAACTTACCTTTGTATAGGCATTGATATCATCCGTTTTGCCTGTACATCTTTGAAGATCGCGACATCGTATTACTGAAATAAATTTAGACACAAATTAATTTATAGATTTTAATGGTGCAATGCTAACTTTAGTAGTAAAAAGGGTCGATAGTCACCACTCACCGTGTACATCAATAACTTCATTTTTTGTCTTGATTTCTAAATCTATTGTTCCTTTTAATGATTGAAATCTTTCAGAACTTTGTTCTAGACGATTACTAGCTACGCTCCTTCGTTTTTCTTCACTACTATTTATACTACTTTCTTCCGGCGAATAAGTAAGGCATCTTCTAGATGATTTATGTTCTATGACTGGCGTTACTATGTCAGTGGATAAGAGGTCCTCGTCAACTTTTGTAGTTTTATGCGCCCTTTCCTCACTCAAAACATGACTGGATCTTTTAAGTCTAGGTACAGGAGTAATAGGACTTGGTATACCGTTTTCCAAAGTCAAACCAAAAAGTTCTTTTGATCTTTGGTTATTACCTGGAATTGCCTCATATGGCATCAGACTACTGTGTGATACATTAGATTTAATAGACGTATTATCGCTATGAATATGCGCGTATTCTGGTTCATATGATGGCGCAGCAAGATAGTTGAACGATGTACTAGGCTCACATATTGACACATTTTGCAGTTCTAATGCAGGACTTGGTATACCAGTTTCAAGAGTCAAAAATGAGTTTGGAACTATATCAAAATCTCTTTGCCGTTTGTGACTCTCATTACTAACTGTTGATTTTTTTCTACGTATACATCTCTGTCTTCTTAATCCGTTAATGATATCTTGAGAAGTCGCAAATAAGTTTGGCGTAGATTCTGAAAGAGCATTCTTTATATTGTTATTATCGGTACTAGATATATTCATAGAACATGATCTGTTTAAAGGTTTTTTATTAGCTTTGCCTTTGAAATCTGATTTTAATTCGTCTTCTCTTGCGTGGTCTGGCGTTCTGACTTCTCTTTCATTATATCCGTCACCATCGTCTAAAATGAAACAACCTATTGGTAACTTTTTTATTAATTTTTCATTAACTCTATGAACTGGCATTATTTTTTTGACTGGAGTGGCTTTTGGTGACATTGAACTCTCTCTTGATAAATTGACATATTTTGCTTCCTTGATGAGATTGGCCTTATTTTCTGCTTGAGGCTTAACAAATAAATCTTTGACTGTTTCCAAAGGAGGAATTTCGTCTTCTACTTCATTCAAGCTGAAACACTCATTATTAAGAATTTTGCGTCTTGTTTTTACAATTTTAGTACTTTTTATAATATCTTCAATCATTTTTTCCAGTGTTATATCGCCCATTTGGGTTGTTGACACAGTTGATTCAGTTTCATTTGATACGGACTCTTTGGTTAATATAAATTTGTTTTCCATTTCAACAGACATTTCTTCATCTCTGATAGGTATAGTGAAAGGATTATCAACTTTTTGAAAATATTCAGAGTCATCATATACATAGGGTTTGAATTCTGATTTACTATGGGTACTCATAGTACTAAATCTTAATGCAGCTAACTTAACGGATAATGGCGTAATAGACACAGGTGAGCACCCGTCTCTGAGTAAAGTATTAGCGTCTTTTTTATCTATAGAAGGAGATTTAAACGAGCTTTCGAATTCGTTTGATTTCTTTCGTGTTCTTTTCAGTGGTCTTATACTCGTCAAACCAGCTCTATTTTTATTAAAATAAAGTGGATTGTCCATAAATATATTATTTCCAAATATAGGTAAAGTTGTTTTATCTATGATTGCTCCTTTTAATGATAATGGCTTCTCAATACAGTTTATAATCAAATCTTTATCGTATTCTATTTCAACCATCTCTTCGCTTGTCGTCCTTATAGTACTAACACAATTACTAACTTTTTTCTTATTAACTCTAAAAGATCGATTGCTGTCATTTAATGCAGCATTTAACCTTTCAGATAGGTCATTCAAATATGGCTCGGATGTACTGTGACATAGCTTAGAAGAAGTAAGTAGACTTCTATCTATGGGTTCAATTCTTCTTTCAGATTTGTAACCACTACTGTTACGGCTAAAGCATTCGGTATTATTACTTGACATTTCTAATTTTCTTTTCTTAGCTTCCCTCACTCGTCGACTGTATGTAGGAGGTGTTGGCGGTAAGCTTGGAGGTATCTCATCTTTTGATCCGAACCAATATTTTCTTCTATCGTAATTTTTTACAGGGGTTACTGAAGAAGGAGTGATATTACTTACGTCTTTCAATGCTAGGCCCTCAGACTTCTTTATGAAACCTTCTTTGAAATAGTTTGGTGTGTGTCCAACGTAATTATTATAATTAACATTTTCTTTGTCAACGGTTTTTATATTATTTTTTCGAGCTGTGGATCCTAAGGATCGTCTTTGGTATCTACTAGGCTTTTTGGTTTTCTTCACTGTCTGAGCATCTAGGGACCTTCTGATTTGATTACTGCATGGTCCATGAGAATACAGTTCCCCTTCTGTTGTTTCATTTGGTGGAACATCTTGATTTTTCTTACCGTACACTGCCCACTTTAACATTTTGTTTCTGAAACAACAGAAAAACAGATTATTGTTGATTAAGTTGATTAGAAATTATTACCTATTCATATTTATATGTTTATAAGTATATGCTAAGAACGAACATTAACTATAAAACGGTACCCATAAAATTTTTGAACTACATATCAATAATTAATATCACAGTTTTACGTTTTGCAATGATCGAGATATAAAAAACTACTCAAATGGCCTCTATATGGAACATATAAGTATAGGAGAATGCGTACCGAAACAAGAACGCATTAACTGGCTTGCCTATATTCTTAGATTGCGAAATATCGCAGTAAGACTCGAAAACTCCGTTAAATCCGTTACTTTACTCCTAGCTGTATTTGGTTTATGTATCGTATGTATGTTAGTGGGTTTAAGGTATATCGCACCACACCGTGTGTTTAAGCAAATTTTTAATTTCACTTATCACTTTCTTTGGAAAGTACATTACTGTATGCATTCACTCCGATGGAATTTATAGTGTTTAACATTGATTGCTTTAGCAGAAGTTTGACCTACTTCGGTTATCCATACAGTTAAATTTAATAGCATGCTTCACTTGACGCGAGACGATAATTTCTGCATCATATATCTGCTACTTATATCTCATAATTCGGCGTATAACGGAGTCTCTTGACATGACTTTGCGTCTGTTAGAGTTAAAAACTTAAGGTTTTGAGTACCATTACCTAGATTCTCGCTTCTTATTACTAATTACAACTGTAATGATATTTCAGCCTTCAGCAATTTTAAATATGGGTGCGGATTGAGAACGGAAATGAAATCTAAATTCCCCGTCAGTTAGATAATGAAATAAGTAACAGACACGTATTTTTTGCTTTGTCGAAATAACAAAAAAAGCTACTGACAACCATTTAAAGTTAAGTTAGTTACGCCATATGTACCTAGTATAAAAATTACCTACCTATATGTATATGACGTCATGTGACATTTCAATTCAATATTTTATGTCGTCCAAAGTTTTTAAATGTG
The DNA here is from genome assembly GCA_963935595.1 of Schoenobius gigantellus. NCBI lineage: Eukaryota > Metazoa > Arthropoda > Insecta > Lepidoptera > Crambidae > Schoenobius > Schoenobius gigantellus. The sequence continues at coordinate 41,580,934 of OZ012544.1, read as the reverse complement.
CGAGAAAGGAAAAAATAAGTTTTCAATATTTTCTAAAAACCTACATGTCGGACATTAAAAATAAATAGTCTTCTTTCCTATTCTAGAATAAATATACTTTGACTCATTTCAAATACAGAAGCTGTCAAACTATCATTTATTACAAGGATAAAAATTATCTGACGATTAAATAATCTGTTATTATTCATAAATCTAATTAAGAACTAGCTAGTTGCCAAATCTAGTAGTCATAAAAATAACATTGTTCACAGTTGATAATTTCGCACGTAATAGCTCGATTTAATGCAACAATGGCCTAGTTAGCCTGTATTATTATTAACGTTGCGTAATTTGTTAATCGCTGCCCCACAAACCCTCATCTAAGAGTTTACAATTCAAATCGAAATTAATTTAAAAACGAAAGCCTCCAGAATCGCGACTCTAATTTCATTACTGCGCCAATCAAGCGAACTAATCGCTTTCTAACGCACCTAATCAAGACCGCATTATTATGTTAAACTTCGAAAATTTTCGTATCACACAGAAAGCATTGTTGATCGTTCAAAACGGCCGATTTCATCTCGGTTACGCCTTGGGCAATAATTCAAATATTTCTCTTTACTCACCAAATTGACTGTGTAATTAGGATTTCGGCTCACATTCATGCGATAGACACATGCTGCGCCCCGAAACCAGTGTGTACACAAAACGACCCTGGAGAATTTCGCGAACTAATACAGCACCGCAAAAACAGGGCGTACGACTCGGTCCATTATGCTCGCCCTTGCTATTCACCGGCAAATTACTATTGAATTTAAGATTTCTTCTGGAGCATTTTTTAATATCGAATGCACGTCTCGACTCGCGAAACTTGGGGTCGCGGAACAAAAACGCTTCTTATCGGGCGTCGTCCGTCGTCGCCAACTTTTTTGCAGCCCGTTTGCGTTCGATTTTCGAAACATCACAGAAATAAGGCCCAGTTTCTCGTGAGCTCTGACAACTTAAGCGTGTGCTGGAGCAGCGATGCGGCGATGAATAGTTGGAACTCGTTTTTGGCGGATTCACGATTTTGAATTTGAACGTTCGAATTGCTCCAGTGATTTTTAATAGTGCTTGACAGCGAAGAGTAAACTGAACCCAAGGCTTAAGGGCCGTAAGGATTTGTTGGGAAATGTCGATTAGGACACGAGATAAACGGCCGGCTCTCGAGTTGAAAGCGTATCAACCGGCTTGCGCCAAATAACAATCGGATATTTCGCCATTTAGACTTTGAAAGTGATCTGCATCCTTTATGAGAAACTAGTATTTACGGAACGTCTTTGGAAACGGTTTTTTATACAAACTGGGATTCACGGAAGCGGAATAACGTTGTTTATTCTTGCAGATGTATATTAGTTGTGTCGAGTAAATCTAAACTTAAGTGAATTACTTGCTGATCTATGTTTAAAAATTCTACTATAACAATTTATAAGGTGATGGATGAAGGAATAAATTTATGTTTGTTTGATTAAATAAAATTGTTATTAAATGTAAAAGTACATAAACCCTTAGGGCCCCTTATAGGACCAACTTCGAAATCGCAAAAAAAATCACCTGTTCCATACAAATATTCAACATTCACTGAACCTAAATGTATGGTACAGCTGAGTTTTTAATTTCGTGATTTCCAAGTTGGTGCCATAGTAAAAGTTGTTGTGTTTGCTTGTCTGAATAAGCACACAAAATTTTTGTCATAACTAAAAAATAACCTTGTAGATGACATATAAATACCAGTACAATCTTCATAGGTTAATTAATTATCAAACATTAAAAAAAAAACAAAAATGCATACATAATTATAATTGAAGTTAAATTGACTGAATTGGATTAAATCAAATAATTTAATTTACAAACATAAAACATAACTCAGAAATGTATTTAAAATCATTAATCCAACCTCGGCAAATAAAATTCATTTCAAATTAAAAAAACTGAAATAAGCAGAAATGGGTTCGTTATTTTTTCGTTTTTAGTTCACCCTAAGTAACGCCATACTCTCTCTCTCAAAGTGGAGAAACAAGTGCACAGCAACTAGTGAAGTTCCGGAGGCTCCACTAAATGTATGCGCTTCCGTTAGCGCGATCGCACAGAACAGTAACCCATTTCTGTCACTCCCATGATATGAGTCAAGTGACCGCCATAAGTCATCCGAACGAATTACGTTTTATTCCTTTGCAATGCTTCGTGTAGTAACTTTGACGTCATAAGGTGGGTGATAATTACCAACTGGATGTACTTATCAATACTAATATCACTAATATTATAAAGCTGAAGAGTTTGTTTGTTTGTTTGTATGCTTGCACGTGCTAATCTCAGGAACTACTGATTCAAATTGAAAAAATCTTTTTGTGTTGGATAGTCCATTTATCGAGGAAGGCTTTAGGCTATATAAGATCACGCTACGATTAATAGGAGCTGAGTATCCATGAAGAATGTTTCAAAAACGGGGAAAAAATTAGTATGGCGAAACATAGTTCGCGGGTACAGCTAGTTTTATATAAGAGGAATTCATTCAGCATAATTCACTGAAGGTCCCCGCACTCAAGGAAACGTTATTCTCGACCAATACGTGTAGTTTTGGTTCAGCGTTGAGTTTGAGGAGCTGACGGCGCATTGGAGTGTGTGCTCAGTATTGCGATTGCTTATGCCTAGTCCACACTTGTCACAAACTCCAAACTAACGCGAGCGCTTGGCAAATAGCGACCCATCTACACTCATGCAAGTGCGCCATTGTGTTCTAGAGAGGCAAGCATGGTAACCATTGAATTTGTGTCGACTGAAAAATTCCTTTTAACCTATTTTGGGCGTTATAGTAAAAAAAGGCTCTGAGTCTCTTGATTGGTTGATGTAATATTTAGCCAAAGACGATTACGCATTAGCTGCTTTTTTACATCTATTTAAGAGTTCTCACACCGAGACTGAGTGCGTTTACGCAGTCAATTAAGTATATCTCCCCTACAGCCTTAAGTCCGTTATACACTATGCTAAATACAGTACACTAAAATCAGACAGACTAATTTAACTTCTTTGGGGTCACCTCAGTATGACTTTCCTACATTCAGTGTCTTCCTCATTTAGTAAACTGAATTTAACTAATTGTAAATTCGATTTTAACAGAGATTGGCTGTTCTTCTCGATGCGACTCTTCCTAATTCCGAACATTTGGTAGAGTTTAGCGTTAAGGTACTCGTAAGGTCTATGTTGACTAAAGATTATTATATATGCGGACTATACTGACAATTTGTTTGTAGGATCCACCTCCTGCCCATAAGTTATATTTCGATATACCTATCGGCAGCAGCTTCATAAAACAAGTAGCAAATGATCCGCGAAATACATTTCCACAATTTCCATAAACTAACGTAGACCGCCTGCAATGGACCAAATGTTGGTGTCGGTTGGGCGGCAGGTGGCGTTTCTTCATGAATTATTCAAAGCGTTCCGAATCGAGTCCCCTTTGTCTATGGTACCGTACTGTATTGGCGAATGTAAATTTGGAATAACTGAAATAACTGAAACCGAATATGTGTTTTACATATAACTGTTTCAGGAAAGTGAATTTTGATTTGTTGGTGGCATTGATTTGGTGATAGTTTTTTATAAAACTATCACTTGGCATTGACCTAGAGTCCGTTTCACAAAAGAAGTCGCCCAGACGTGACGCTATTCGTCAAGACAGGCGCGTGGCGGATTGATGCTAGCCTTATCTTACTTAGGGCATTCAGCAGTATTCTATCCCTTTTGTAGGTCAATGCTGGGACCTAGTTAAAATCTTTCATTACGTTATACACCTGCTGGCAGGTTAATAAAGTAGGACCATGTGGAGCTAGGCTTCCTGCTGGTCCTAGTAGTAGGACAAATTAACAGTACTACTACGAAATTGATAATTTTACTGTCACCCACATTAAAATTCAGGAGTGACAAATAAGTGTCGGCGCACATATTATGGCGAAGCGAAGCGGAGCGTTTGCGCGCACATTTTTTTTTCACAAGGCACACTAGACGAAATAAATGGTACTTATGTGCAACTCTGCGCGCGGATGCTGGAGCCTTCGCACGGATGCGCGAACACTGTCCTGCCTAGTCACAGTTCGACATACCATTCTTATTCGTTTTGTAATTTTTCGTAGGTGCAGATGGCTTAGTTAATTGATACTTTTAAAAAATGATCAATCGGTATGTGTTGTTCGTCACATTACTTGTAGAAGAAAAGAAAATAAAAAAGATGATGAATTATACATTGTCGACTGCGCGCTAGTTTTCTCCAGCAGTCGCTTTGATGCTTCAGGATATGGTTGTCGTGTTAATTGATTTTTAAATTTATATCAACGCGAGCAACATCCATTATAGTTTGACAGCGAAAAATCTCTCCGCTACGCTTCGCCATGTGCGCTGACCGTAACCAAAACTTAACACTTTTATTTAATTTAGTAAACAATAAAGGTTGTTATAAAAAACTACGTCCGAACATTGGGGTCATTTTTACTATAGCTAAACTAACAAAAGCTCCAATTTGCGTTCGCAGGTCAGCACAAAGCTAAGGTCAATAGCACGGGCTGTAATTGTCTGTAATTAGGCACTTAGCGGCACCCGCGCGACAGCTGCGCGGGAGTCGCGGGGGCGCGTACGCACGTCAACGTGCGGACTCAAGTGCGTGATAACACTGTTTTGGGGTGTTTCGAATTAATGACTTCAAAGTATTGATGTACTTTAAAAGAACTAGATTTACAATCTCGCTCAAGCGTCGACCAAAAAAGTGTCGGAGGCTTACTGTACAGACGCATAGCTGATAAATTGATAAGCGTAAGATGCTCACACAATTTTCGACGGTAAATTTTACCAATAAAGGTGAAATTCAAATAGCAAAGGTACAGTGACATTTGATTTCAGTTTTCAAATCGAGTACGTGCGTTCAAATTTTCCAACCAAACGCTTTACTATATTATGATATTAATATATTAAAGCAGGAATTCCTAAAGTGGTCGATATCGACCTCTTGGGGTTTTTATCGGTTTTCCAGGGGTCGACATAGACGTCAACATCGACATTTTTACACCTGATATTTCATGAATTTTATGTCTATTTATTTTGTAAAATTTTGAAGAAAAAGATAATATGGGTGGCCTGAGTTATCGCTTCATTTTGAAAAAAGGAGATGGAAAGAAATTAATTTCAAATTATCTCTTTATGAACATAGGTACGAATATTTATGAAAAAAGATAATACTAAAGGAGTAGATACTTACGTAAAATATAATATTCCATCCTTTCAAGTACATTCCTTGAAGCATAAATTTTTTTATTAAACACTACGTCATTGCAAATGCCACGTGATGTGAACAAAACGCTGAGTAGAGTTTTGACTCCGACATTTATAACACGAGATTCTTGTTCTTTCATGGTACATGTACATAAAATTGGTACAGAGTCCGCAGACTCCGATCTTATAGAATATATACTATACTATACTATAACCGTCTCTGTAGTTTAATGGTTGAGACCCTGCTTCTGTTCTTCAGCAGAAGTTTTTCTGCTTGGTTTGGTTAGTGGTAGGGCTTCTGAGCCCGCTTGGATAGTTACTATCTAGGTAGTAACTATCCGTACTGTCATCCGCATAGCCTTTTTAAAACTTAGACTTATAGCTCTGGAAAACGATCTATGATAACGTTATTTAACCTTTCGAATTTTTTTTAGGTTAGAACTAAAACCATATGGTTCTGAGAGCAAGAAACTCTAAAAAGAACTGAAATAGAACTTATAACATATACTAATTCCTTAATATAACTTTTCTATGACAAAAATGCATTTCTCGTTACTATCATACAGGATAATTGCTATTTGGGTAATACTTTCCTAAATTTGTCGCCAAAATAACAATGTTAATAGCATAAAAATGTTGATGTGTAGTTATTAACAGTAAATAATGTCTAATTTTGGTTAACAAAGTACAAAAATGAGGAATACAGTTTAAGTTTTGTCAGTGCAGCAGGCGTAGCACGGGCTGCCAAGACTGGACTCGAGTCACGCATTATCTCACAATTTCGGTGACATAATCTCTATGTCCTAAAGAGTAGCACGATGGCGCGTATTAAGTAGGGCTGACGTGATAATAATTTCTTGACGCTCGTCAAGGGACACGTGTGACTGAGTTTTATCACAAAATGTTTGCTCTCCGACTGTTTCTACATCTTCTAAAGTATTACCACGTCAGTCACACTAAATACGCGCCACCGTGCTACTCTTCAAGACATAGAGATTATGTCACTAAAATTGTGAGATAATGCGTGACTCGAGTCCAGCCTTGGCAGCCCGTGCTACGCTGCTGGTAAGAGCTCGGCGGCCCAGTGGTTAACGCTTCAACGCGGTATGTTGAATACGCGGGTTCCATTCCCGCCCGTGACGATTTTTTTTTCTTGTATTGATTTGTTCCTTTTTTTAATTAATTGAGCATTTTTAAAGAAAACGCAATGCCACATCGTAATATGTAAAACATATTAATAACGCTGTGTTTCAACAATTGAACAGCCAGTCCCTTAGTTGTTGAGGAGTTCCAACACTTCACCTGGAGTCAAGTGTTCCTATCTTCAGCCTTATCTTCATTCATCATGAGAAGAGATGCGAGGTAAGCATTTTTAAAGAAATTGAGAAGTTACAAATGTAAGAAACTTTTTCACTTCTCATGCTCATAAAGTTGTTCTTTATGTTTAGAGAAAGCTGCATAAAATGGCTTTTTAAGCTCTCGTGCATAAAGTAATCTCTGATTTTAAGACTAAGGCAATTAGACTTTACAGCCACATACAAAAAAAACCTTAATTTAATAGATACCTATGTTATTATGAGATTTAGGTATACTTATACCTTAATTTAATTACGTCATACGACAATACAAATTTTAATGTAAGATTAACACGGACGTGCAGTTACGTAAAAAGAAAATAACGCAAATATTTATAACTTTGTAATAAGGATCAGCTGCCCATAAAGTTTTCGTAATTAAACAATGTCTACGAGTACTGACATGATCAAATAAAGATTTCGCCTGAGACTTTAGGAAAGAAGAGTGAAAAAAAGTATATTCTCAATCCTTGTTTTATTTCCTTGCAATCGAATTACTGACTTTCCGAGCAGTGGGGTTAAATGCCCTCACCACAATATGGTCTATGGTTAATGCGCTCCCGGCGTGTGCTATCTTTAATATTTCCTACTTTATCTACGATCTAACCATATGGCCATCCATAGGCGATGGCGCGGTCTGCCGGCCGCTTCGCTGAGTACCTATGTAACGTAGTAATTTTTTAATTTTACGAGCCAAAGTGCTCATTAGTGGCTTATTGTTTTATTGTTTATGCTAATCAGCAAATATATTATACTCTGAAAAGTAGTAGATGCGTCATAATTAACATTGTGCATCTATACATCTATACAAATAAATAAAATTGAAGTGTCTGTTTGTAATGTCAAAATAACAAGTTTTTACTAAATGGGTATGAATGTATATCGGGTACCAATAACAAAAACACAATTTAAAATTTTTTTGTCTGTCTGTCTGTTTGTTCCCGCTAATCACCGGAACGGCTGGACCGATTTTGATGGGACTTTCACTAATATATAGCTAATTATATAAGGTATAAACATAGGCTACTTTTTATCAAGATCGGTTCAGCCGTTACTATTCCACGTGGACGAAGTCGCGGGCACAGCTAATAATAATAAAGACTACAAGTACAATACGCCATCTTGTGCGTTTAAAAGGTGTTCCAATCATGACTCAAATCACAAGGGATCTCATTACCTGTAAATATGTATGGGTTGTCACTGTTACTTGAGCAATTTTCGATTGAAGTGATATGACATCTTCTAATGAATCACCGTTCGTTAGTCTCGCTAAAACTAAAAAGAAACGGCAAAAAACATCACGTTCGTTGTATGGGAGCCCGCCTTAAATATTTATTTTATTCTGTTTTTAGTATTTGTTGTTATAGCGGCAACAGAAACACATCATCTGTGAAAATGTCAACTGTCTAGCTATCACGGTTCATGAGCCTGGTGACAGACAGACGGACGGACAGACAGCGCAGTCTTATGAATAGTAAAAAACGGAAAACGGTACGGAACCCTAAAAACGGATTGACCGATTTGAATATTTATTTTTGGCATTTGGCCGCCTTAATACAGGGGTGGTTTAAAAAGAAAAATAATTTAATAAAGAAAATCCCAAAGAAATTAATATATTTTGTATGGAAAGTGACGGGACATTTTGCGATTGTTTATTTCGATTTGACATCTGTCAAGGGGATACGAAGTGCAGCGAGTCACCTAGTAATGTAATAAAAATGACTTTGGAAGTTTGTTGAGTTTTAATAATAAAATTATGAATATTCGACCCACTAAATTAAAAAAATTATAATTTGAATGAAATCATTACCTACTCGTATGTTAAGTTACGATAAACTTTAGCAATACTTTTGCATACCTACTTTCCCCAAATGTTGGTCTTTATGATCATTCATTATTGGAACAATAGCTTCAATACAAAATTTCAATTAAACTACGTGACTTAACCGCCAAGTGGAAAGATATATTATAGCCTCGTTGAAAATGAACAGAACCCATTCTCCCACGTTAATAATATAGTTCATAAAATAACCAACCAATTAATTAGGAACATAAACTACCCTTAAGGTAAACGAGCCGTCTTTTGGGTATTCGCTGCCCTAATTATAACCACGGCAATCATAGCCACTGTCCGTAACGCCTTGCGATTATTATATACATACTTTTATTCAAAACGGAGTAATTTGGATTTCATCTCTATAAGTGGTGAATTACGCGTTATAAACAAGAACATTTAAGTGTCAAAAGGAAAGTTTGTGATGTAGTTTTTCATTTGAAAAAAAATATGAAAATAAATCAAGTACAGAAAAAAAATAGTCTCGGCTGGGACTCGCACCCGCGTCTCTAAGGCCTCGTTTACGGAGACGCGGGTCGTCGCGCGTTGCGTGTGGCGTGGCGTCTCGCGGCGCGTCAGACGTTTTTTCTGTTTGCGGTGGGGCGGCGCGTGAAGCGGCACTCATAATCGCACGCGTAAACACAAACATATGGCAATGTACGATGTTGTTCATAGAGATACGAGACGGAAAGCCCGCCGCCGCGGTGCCCGCCGCGGCGCCCGTCAAGCTTCCTCAAGTATGTAGCGAAGCACGCGGCGGGCATTGCTTCATCGAGAATTGTCGCTGCGTGCGCCGCCGCGATAAACGCCGCGTGAGACGCGTCGGTGCCATCCGCGGGCTCGGCCGCAAAAAACGCGCCATTTCAAGCAAAGGCGTGTAAAATCGCTTCTCCGTAAAGGCACTCAGACAGCGCCATATATTTGAATTCAGTGCGGGCCGCGCCGCTCATCGCAACGCGCGACGCCCCGCGTCTCCGTAAACGAGGCCTAACATACCGTGTTGACGCTTTAACCATTTCAAATTGGTTGCTGATAAGTTGTTATTACCAGTGAATAAAAAAGACTACTTTGGCTAAATAAAGTACAAAAGGGATCAGTACAGTTGAACAGTAGAAAATTTCATCGGGGCAGATAAGTGCTCGGTGGCCCAGTGGTTAAAGGCGCATAGTAACGTCAATCATAAAAAATCACTGCAGAAAAAACCGATTCTCTTCATAAATATTGAATAAAAAAATCTTTAAAAAAGATATGTTATTATTCAACGCATTCTTTAGAGGATGGTCTTCTTAATTTTTTGATAAATTAATTAAAACTTGATTAAAATGTGACCCAAACATGCCTCGATTTTAAAACTGTAAACCTAATCGCTTCGTAAATATTAGGTTAAATCATATACTTTTGATTTCAATAAATAAAGTGAACAATATTTTAGGGGATGGTCTTTTTGGATTTTTCTTATTTGCCTTTATTAATTTTTTATTGAAATAATTCATCTTACGCGTAAAGGTTTGCTTAAATATTCCCCTCGCTCTCACTCACTCACTCCTATGTAATCAGTGCGGGACGATCGACGCAAGGTCATTGGGAGCACTATGCGCCTTAAGGCGTCAACACGGTATGTTGGAGACGCAGGTTCGAGTCCCACATAAGACGATTTTTTTATTTTAATTTTTCTTGTATTTGATTTATTTTCATCATTTTTACAAATTATTTAGTATTTTTTAATAAAAAAAAAAGTTACAAACATATCGTTTTTTATTGTAAAGTTTGCATATTTGCACAGACTCACCTCCTACTCTAGATCGTATAAATTCATAATCATATTTAAAACTGCAGTCTTATAAAGGTTCGCTATCTGAAGTTTCGATATTTTAAACATCAATATTTTTACTGAAGAGATATTAATTTTCGACATTCATATACATACTTCTTGAGCCACTTGGCTTTCCTCCGCAATGCGTTAGTAAAGTGGTAGTAACATCTTTGAAAATATATTTTGAAATGCCTGTATGACCGCTTGCTCAAAAAGTGCTAGCCTACACATATAAATTGCTTATCTTAAGTTTGTCGGCTAATTAATATTAATTATTTCTTCACTGAACAACCGAGAAAATAAACCTCACTTGTTCAGTCAACTGAACAAACGAGAAAACAATCTCACTAATTTTTGAACTGGTCAATTGAACTAGTGGGAATAAACGGAAATTATATAAGTATAAAAAATTCAATTAAAAAAAAGGAAAGATTCAAAGCGGTTAAGCCATTTCTTAATTTTAGAAAGACACACGAACGGCATTCCTTCTTTAATTATACATAAGCTACCAATCCAAAATTCTATGATGGCGTCCAAAATACTGATAACTTCACACAAAACCATGGGCACCATGAAAAGAAACACCAACAAGTACCTTCTCCGGATCTCTGGGAATACTTGGGAAAAATATTTTCAAATTCATTCAGGTATTCTCCAATTCTGCGCCTAGTAACTTATTAATTTCATAATTGTCGTTTAACGAAATAATCTAAAAATATTTGTATGGTCATAAATCACGTACAATTCATTAAACTTTTCTTAAATCAATGGCAAATTTCTCGAAATACCCAACTTCTTTCTTCTCAATGGTTCTAAATTTAAAAAATCTGACAGCTGTCTCGGCTCGGCTTCACAATGGTCGCTGCAACAATCGCCTCAGAACAGATCTGCCGTCGGAATAATAACATCATTGTCAAATAATCTGGAGCGGAGAGATACCCCGGGATCTTTGTCTCGGGCGGCTATTGTTCCGGGATCTGTGCAAAATTCCACACTGCACCTACAAAGTTCGAAAGGTCACATCGCATCGCGGAACGCAGCTGGCTGTTCTAAATTTAAAATAACAAACGTCAACGGTGTCTACGGCCGCGTCGAGTGGCGGGAAACGGTTACATCAAGTCACATGGCAAGTTCCGATCTAGTTTTTTTTCGACAAAGACGGTTCATATGATTTATTTTTGACAACAATCGCACCTTCGCGCCGGGTTGTGGGAAATTTACGAGCTACGCCAAGGGGCGGCTCAATAAGTTTGATTGCGTATTGAGTAACTATTCTTCGGGTAATTCTTAGGGCACGTCGGTATATGTAGCAAACTAAGCCGATGTAATTTAATTTATGGCGGCGATTAGGTTACACTTTTTATGTAAACACCTTTTTAATAATAGTCATAATTATGTAGTCATATATTTATATTTATTAGGCAGAAACTGGGTAATTTTTGATCGTGAGTCGAATCCAACAAAAAGCATTATAGAAACCTTAATTATAATAGCAAATACGAACTTATTCTAATCATTGATTTACGATACCATGAGCTGCTGGCTCCTGTTAATGAGCTTTAGTAGCACGTAGGATGAATGTTGAATTGTTGACAGTAAAATGTAATTAAATAATTTATGTTTCATGTGATGTTTGTTATATCAAATTAAGTATAGATTTATTTTAAACTAGCTGTGCCCGCGACTTCGTCCGCGTGGAATAGTAACAGCTGGACTGATCTTGATTAAAAGTCTATGTTATACCTTATATAATTAGCTATCTATTAGTGAAAGTCCCATCAAAATCGGTCCAGCCGTTCCGGAGATTAGCGGGAACAAACAGACAGACAGACAGACAGATATTTTTTTAAACAAATGTGTTTTTTTATTGGTACCCGATATACATTCATACCTATTTAGTAAAAACTTGCTATTTTGATATTACAAACAGACACTTCAATTTTATTTATTTGTATAGAGTATAGATGTATAGATTTTCAAGTTCGTGGCATATTTACTTTTTCAACACCAATTAATTCCTTTACAATTTGTAGTTAGAATTGATAAAACATAATGAACACAGGCTCAGGGTTGACAATACCAGTTTGTCTCTATGGGATGCACGCCGCACTAGCATGTATCAAATTGTTTTTTGTAACCTTTGCTGTTCACATCATCATATCTTTAATGCAATGTAAAAAAATCAACTACAAAAAAGACATTTTCAACTTATATTTTAACTAGATGTTGCCCGCTACTTTACTTAAACTTACAACGACCAAAACGGGCTTGACCATTTCGATTGCTAATAATTCATGGTAGATTGCGATTTTTGAGTTGTAAAATCTATTTAGGATTCCAACAATAGATTTTGATGTTATGCATCCTTGCATAATTATGAAGTGATGAAATCGCTTCAACATAATCAAAAAGCGATTTCAGCTAAGTTATAAAAATTTTATTGCGCGTCGACCGTGTCAGGCCAGTATTCTAACAATGACTTAACAATCATTGGAATCACCGGCGTCTTCATAATAGAGCAGTTGACTTCTCACATCCGCGATATTTACGATCGAAACTGTACCACTTACATAACTTACTTTATTATTCTTCAAAATCGAAGTAAGACGGCAAAACTCCCCTGTGAAGGGCGATAATAATATGTCATTTCTAACAATGCCCGGCTCTACGGTTGTACCTTTGCTTGCCGTGCAAAAAGTACAGTTGACTATCCGATCGGGCCCATTGTCAACTTTAGAAAGTTTTTTTTTCGAGTTTAGAAACACGTTCCTCAAACGTGACTTTTGAAAATGGCGGACTTTTGTGAAAAAGGGTTTGGTTGGGACCTGTTCGATTTTCAACGGTTTACGGTGTGAAGATTATCAGGTCATAGTGTAATTATTTGGACTATTTATTGCTGAAAGGGGTGGTGTTCTTCAAATAGCCTATATTGACGTCAAACAAAATAATTAGAAATAAACTAAGATAAATAATGTTTTATTTAAATCTTGTATGTAATTACATACACCGCAACCACAATTGAGATGTATGCAAATACAAATAAAATTAAAAAAAAAACCTTGACTCTACGCCTGTACGGAAATTGGGAGAGCTTTCTGTAGAAGAACAGGCAAGAAACACAGAAGGTCTAATATTTGTCTCCTCTTTTAAATTGCCAACATTACAATAATAGTATTCCATTAACATAACTTTGGATTTATGAAAATATATAAAGAAATACCTGTCAGTGTGATTGGAACAGTTATTCATATCAATTCATTTATGCAATAATCACAAAGTGTAAAAGTGTAATAAATGTCAAAAGTGTGTTTATGAACGTCAAATTGTCACATTTTTATCAATAGCAAGCAGTTTTATCTGTCATATATTCAGACACTTTATGATATGCTTTTTCATAAGTTACCTTTTGATTGTAACTTTAAACGTATTTAAGCTAAGTACCTTAAACTAATACCAAAGATATCTAATAAAGAACCTTTCACGCATTTTGTCTTAGAAATCTATTTTGATTTGTCACGTAATGATTTGATAACAATAGTATATGTACAATAACAGCCTTTTTCTCAAATTCATCATCAGTATAATACGTAAGTGTGTATGTTTGTATAAATATGTGTAAATTGTATTTGTTTTTTACATAATTTCATTTATTTCGTAAAATTTCATTTTTTTGTAAGAAATTCAAATTCTCCCTGCATTTACACAACATCTCACATTCCCACTGGGCTAACTGGAAAAAATCTCTCCAAGAGATAAGTCTGCCCTTGTTAATCTTTTACTCACTGTATTTTTCAATGTATATGTGAACAAAAAGAAGTATAATTATTCTGTCACATAAAAACAATTTTGCTAATATGGGACAGAAAATTAAAGCTATTTTGAAGTTTTCCATATTATTGATTTATTTTCTTAATAAAAGGAAAAAAAACACATACCTATTTAGTTTATTACACAGAAGTTCAAGTCAAATAAGACTTGGTTGTATTTTTATGAAATAACTAGCTACCGCGTCCGCTGCTTCACCTGCTTAATTATAGTTTCCCCGTGAAATACCTACTATAGCAAACAATAGCAACTTTTTTACATTTTAAATACCTTATACCACGAATTTTGAATAATAATATAATTATGTATATGGCTTGACTGAGTAGGTGAAACATTGTGATATGGTTCTCTTTTTAACCGACTTCAGAAAAGGAGGAGGTTATCAATTCGGTTGTATTTTTTTATGTTTGTTACCTCATAACTCCGTCATTTTTAAACCGATTCCCAAAATTATTTTTGTATACGATAGAGTATACTGCAAGGGTGGTCTCATAGTCACCAAAGTCAGGATGTGATCATGGGATCCCATAGAAAATAGAGGAAAACACTAATAGAAGTGTGATGTTGTCTGTACCTATTCTTATATTATTTTTAAGTTTTTAGTGTTTTTGAAGTCGGTTTAATTTTTGTAAAAAAAAAATTTATTGTTTAATGTCTCAATGATTTAATGTTAATCTTTTTTGTACCCTATTCAAAGGCAAATAAATGATTTTATTTCTTTCTTTCTTAAAACAGAAGCTTTTAAAATCTCCCGTTACAAGACGTTAAGTAGTTAAAGTGTGATACTCAAACAAGAAACAAACTCTCTCCCTGAGGGTATTAAGAGAGCTTGCACGCTGGAGTCCTTTAAGAATCAAGTCAGAAATCACTTCCTAGCATTAAGTTAAAAAATAACGAATTTCTACACAAAATATGAACCATTACTTTACCCCCTTAGGGGTTGTATTTCCAAAAACTCTTTTTAATTAATGTAAGCGTTATATGAATGAAACCTGCTGGGAAAGTTTTATGTGGCTAGCTTTTATATCTAACCTTGGCTAAGGCGCATAACACATTGCACCGGACACCGCTCCGGTGTGCGGCGCTGCGGTTTTTAATTTTGACTGAAGAATCTTAATTTCTATACAAAAACCGCAGGGTATAACACACCCACACCGCATGCCCGTGCGGTTGTGCGGCGCGCGCGACGGCACCGCACTCCCGGACGGTGATGCGGTGCGGTCCGCGGGGTATGCCACACTGCACCGCAGTATCGTACGGATTTTTGCATAGAAAGGACGTGCATACGCGTAATAGATTTCGACATAGATAATGCGGTGATGCGGTACGTCGTGCATCGCAGCTCCGGACGGTCATACGGAGCAAACGGTACGGTGGCACGGTTCCGTGCCGCCGCAGCCGCACGCGGTTTTCGTCCTTCCGTACACCGCAGCGGGATGCGGCGGCAATATGTTAAGCGCCTAAGATGATCCAGTCAGACAGTCAAGACGTTTAATTTCATATATACGAATAATAAAGACTACGAGTGGCTTAATTTGCCTATACTCAGTCTTTAGGGACTCCTGAATTGGTAATTGCTGGAATAAAAATAAAATTGTACAGACTAAACAAATGTCATCAAGTCGATTCAACCAATTTGCGTGATTTAATTAAAAAGTAGGTACTTACAATCTTTTCGGCTGCGGTCATTACTCCATGATGAAATTAAATATTTCTACTTTAAATATAGGTACTTAAACTGTCAAGTTGTACAACTTATTTAAACAAAATTAACCTTACCGCAAACAAGCATTCCAACGAGTCCGAATCCTGGGAACTAAATCCCTTAATCCTCAGACCCGGAGGTCAGGAGGCCAAGCAGGGTGATTTATGCCCCTGGACACCTGGCTCTTGACAAAAGGGGGATAGATAGACACATTACGTAACAAGTAAGAGTGAGACGGTATGATAGAATATACATAGATACGAAAATAATTATGATGTCTACGAAATCAGTTGTTAGGTTGAATGACACTTTTGTACTAATTTCAGCAACAAATATAATAAACACTAATAACCTTATAATATTTCTAAAAAATTTAAGTTATTAGACGATTACTTAATCAATTTTAAAATCAAGTTATGATGCGCAAATTCTGAATGTGGAATTTCTGTGTGTTTACCTATACTTTTGTACATATACCTTACCTATTATAATATTTTGTGTGTTATCTCATTGTATGTCGAAATCTTAACACGCCTTATTAGCGTGTTGATATTCCGAAAGCGAATAACTTACCTACATCAAGACATTAGGTTTAATCATGAACATATTGACACTTAGGTTTTATTATTCAGTAGACACCGTATTAAGAAGTCGCCAAACGAGAATTTTATTTCCAACCACCTAATTCTTTCGCAAGGCGACTTTAATAGGCAGGCGGAGTTTTATGCGCGACAAAAAGAGTGTTACAAATTATCCTTTCCAACTGTGCCTAACCAAATGGTTTGCGACAGAATATTCTAGGGTTTTCCGCGTGCAACACTGTCTTTTAAGGGCACTGTCTCTCATTACGGGTTATATCGCAAAACTCATGCTACAAACATATACGTATGTGGTGTACACCTACTACTCGACAAACTTTAGAAGTACAGAACATAGACTATTTCTAGACAGGTACTGGATACGCTGTAAAGAATGAAATTCGTGTTACAGGGTGGGCGTAGGGTGAGGCATAGGGAAGTGGGAGAGATAAAAAATTTAGTACTACTCCCTCTATTACTTAAGAATAAAGGAGTTGGCAATTTTAAGGTGGCGTTTGTAGATAAGGCATTAATCATCCCATTGAACAATAGTTTTTTGTTAAATAAAAAATATAGTTTTCCTAAAATAAGTTTCCTAAGATCATGTGTGTTAGGATTTATTTATTTATTCATCTAATTTCTATTTGTGTACGTACTGACTTACAGACAAAATTATAATGTCAAAACAAAATTAATCGAGAAAAATTGTATTCTGATTGATTACAAGATATTTAGATGTCAAAATACATCTATATAACGGATTTACATTAAAATTACTAATGTCATTAAGACAATACGTACCAACCCGAGCTGTGTGAGCAATTTCTAAGCTCGCATCGTACATAATTATTTATTTATTTTATTTAGAACAACAAACTGTTATACACGAAAGATTTGATATTATTTTATAAATAACAAAGTGATTCAAACTACAATATTCATATATTAACAAGCTACAAATACGACTGAGTGTTATGGTTATAGGTATAGAACACGGATTTTGCATAGAATCTGGACTCTAATTTTATTGATAACACATCCGAAAACATTGAAAACCATTACAAATTTAGAACAAACGGTCGGACTATGATTAAACATTTAAAATGTACTAGACTAGCCAATGAAAATTGCATACCATTTTTATCTTATCTAGCAGTATTCATAAGTCTGTGGTAACAACTATGTAGAGACGTAAATTTTATGTCTGCATTTTTCTAATTAGATGCTTGCTGTTGATGCAAGTTGATTTATTGCAAACGGTGATTGGTTTCGTTGACATTAACATGTATAACGAAGAATGTTGTCGTTTGTACTTAGCCAAATTAGAAGGACTTGATTAGGTGGTACTTTTTATACACGAGGATCGAGCTTTGAACTTTTAAATCAGGATAAGAGTTTTAAATAAAAATAGAGACCGTGTGTCCATACAAAAGTAAATTCTTCCTTATCCAGGAAGAATTTAGCGCAATTAATTGCTCTAATGTTTCCGAAAAAACCATTGGCATGTTCCCATGTTTTCCATTTTTATTTAGTTTATTATTAAAAAAGATTTAGAACCTTAAAAAATTAACCAATTTTCTACTGTATTTCAGCATCCAGCAACGATGATATTATATGAATTTGACAAGATTATATGAAAAAAACTAAACACAGAGACCCAACCAAAGCCCTTCTTTAATTTTTAACGCAAAAGTAATTAGAACGCCCTAGTTTTAGGAGAAAGCAGGACACTATGAAACATCTATTTTATGTACATTTCATAGGTATCTTCGGTCCGAGCTGCAATTTTCGCTATCGCGCTGAGATTGGTTGTTGTGGCCTGAGGTTGTGGCACAGTGCGACAACCTGTACTTTACAAATACCTATTACCTATTTTTGATTTTTATCACCCTAAGTGTTTCCTTTTAAGCTGATGCCATTTTTACAAAACGCCTTATTTACGTCATGTCATTTCATGAAAGCTTGATAATTACAAATATTTATAGATAATATTTTTTCATTAGGCCCCATAAGTGCATACTCACCTTCGGTCACAATAACAAATCGTAAAATTAAAAGTAACATCGCATTGTGCGACCCCTCAAATCTTATAATTAAATGCGCGCTCCTCATTTATAGGCGCAAATAAACATATTACAATGATAATAAAACATTTTACAGTTCGGTTAGCGTCGAGAAGGAACTATGGTTAGGAAGTATGGCGCCGATCGTCTTTTGTTTTGCTCAGCTTTATAATAAGGAACCATAGAAACCATAGACAAGAGGTTGTCTTTTTTAATTTCGGCTCAATAGGCAAGGGTTGAGAACCTAAAGTTTGGAATTAATATTGTTTGCTACGTGACTTCGCCGGGAAGTTTCGGGGACACTTCAATGATGTAATCAGGGGAGTGCCTTTGTCATTGTAATTAATATTCAGAGGGGGTTGTTGCACGTAAAAGTGCTTCCGAAATATTTTTCGGAAGAAAAATAACTAAATATTGAGATGTAGAGTAAACTAATGCTATGTAATATGAATGAAGAATATTTTCAAAAAAATAGTTATTGGATCAAGTTAGATGTCGTTGTTATACTTATATACTTCCTGTACTGTGTCTGTCTGTACATACATTTTTCTGTGAACTAACACAAACGTTCAACGTAAATAAATTGATAATGGAATGTAAAAAAAACATTAACATAATAATTAAGCATCCATTGTATGACTCCCAAAGTAATTTTGTCATGTTTGTTTTTTTAAGCGAGTGAAGATTTTTAATGTCATTAATTTATCTTGGTCCATTAGCGAAGGAACCCACGCATAGCACCTGAGCTTATTTTCTATTTGACAAGATTAGTTGTAACAGTTAAACTTATTGTAGGCACTTAAGATGACGAAAGTAGAGAGGTGATTTAATGATTTTTAGCTTGTAAGTATTACCAGATCTATAATAAGTCAATTGCAACATATTACGCACATATAAAGTTCGAGTTCCTAACAGAACCTTCTAATATCCATTTATCTTTCTAATGAAGCAAGCATCAAATACAAACGTAGCTTTCATCAACCACCCTTCCCAGATAGAAAGAAGCTAATTCATTAAAAATAAAAAAGCGAAGCACTAGACTGTGAAAGCATTCGCAGGGTTAAAAAAAAATGAAAAGGAATTACGATTTCGTGCAAAAACTCCACACGGTCCGATGAATCTAAAGGGTTAAAATATAATCTTCGGTCTTACTTCCCTTTCTGTTGCCTGCGTTCCATATATTAACGTCCCTGTCTAGTTTTAATTAAGGGCTTAACTGACCCTGTAAGGCTGATATTTTTAAAGTGCGTGAGAAGTGGTTGTTGTGATCTTTTATTTTATTGTGGCTCGCTCGAGAGTGTGGAAGGGCTCTTATGGGTTTTTTAGCCTCTCATTGACTCTTCGGTAGTGCAATGCGAATTTCAGATACGGTTAGCAAAGAAGTCGACGGGAAACTAACTTTTTAGGGCAACACATATTGTTTTTCAATATTTGGAATTAAATAATGTCACATTTAATAATAAAACTCTTTTTTTACAGTCCACGGCGGATTAGTAGCATTTATTTAACCTTAACCGACTTAAAAGTCGGATTTAATGCAACAAGCCGTTCCCTATTAGCCACTGAATAGGCAAATGATGAAAATTGTATTTGGCGTACTTAGGCAATAATTATTAATAATACCTATAGTCATGATGTTGATAACGTTCACCTAATTATTAACCGATTTTGATGTCGATGAATGATGCATTTCATCGTTTAGTTTCTTATTTTTGATTCTTAGTTTCCTCTGTACTATTGGGCTATGTTTGTAATCATTTTTAATCGACTTCAAAAAAATTTTTTTTTCAAAAAATATAAACCGACTTCAAAAACACTGAAAAGTTAAAAATAATAAAAGAATAGGTACAGACAACATCACACTTCTATATTGAAGTCGGTGCCAAACGATGATCTGCTAGAAAGTGTTAAAATTTGTCACGGACTTCAAGATAGAAGTGTGATGTTGTCTGTACCTATTCTTTTTAACGGACTTCACAAAAGGAGGAGGTTATCAATTCGGATGTATTTTTTTTAAATGTTTGTTACCTCATAACTCCGTCATTTTTAAACCAATTTTCAAAATTCTTTTTGTATTCAAGGGTGGTCCCATGGTCACCAAAAAAAGGAGGAGGTTCTCAATTCGATGCGTATGTTTTTTTTGTGTGTATGTTACGCAATTACGCCGCCAATTGTAGACCGATTTTTAAAATTCTTTTTGTATTCAATAGAGTATACTCCCAGGGTGGTCCCATGGTCACCAAAGTTAGGATCTGATGATGGGATTCCATGAAAATCGAGGGAAACGCTAATTTAGCGTCTCTTTCACTAAAAAGTTAAAAATAATATAAGTCAGGGTACAGACAACATCACACTTCTATATTGAAGTCCGTGGCAAATTTGAAGACTTTATAGGAGATCATCGTTTGGCACCGACTTTAATATAGAAGTGTGATGTTATCTGTACCTTGACTTATATTATTTTTAACTTTTCAGTGTGTTTGAAGTCGGTTTTTATTTTTTGTAAAATATTTTTTTATGCTGACCATACATACTTGCTAACTCTCACGTACTAACTCTAGATATTTTTTTAACGCTGCCTATATTAACCATTTCAAATACAGATTGTGGGTTGCTGAGTTATTAAAAACCAATATTATTCGAAAGGAAAACGTCGCGATTCTCGTTGTTCATCGAATTCATTGATCGGTTAATTTACGGTTGGACGATGTGCATAACGTTAACATAGCAATAAGTTAGAGCGACATTCATATTCCTTTCCCATGTTAAGTGCATACTTAAATTCCCAGGAGTTTTTCTGTATTTTAAAATGGAAAAACGACCGTTTCTTTCAAGATTTAAATAATCAAGTGTTTGCTTATATCTTAGGATTTGTTCAAGAAAAAATCCATATAATATAAAAGAAAGTCGTTTCAGTTACACTATTAATAAGTCAAGAAAGGCTGAACTGATTTGGCTGAAAATTAGTGGGGAAGTGGCTTAGAACCAGGAGACGGACGTAGGATAGCTCGTAGAAATCACCCCTTAAAAGGGAAAAAAGGGGGATGGAAGTTTGTATGGGGAATCAATAACCGCTGAACCGATTCAGTTGAAATTCGCTATGGAGATAGTTTGAGTTGTGTGGTTGTTTGAGTTTTTATCCCCGAAATCATTCCTTAAGGGTGTAAAAGGGTGTTGAATTTGTAAAGGAAATCAATAGAAAATATATTCCACGCGGATGAATTCGCGGGCAAAAGCTAGTATTTTATAAAAAATAAAAATCAACTTCAAAAATACTGAAAAGTTTGAAATAATATAAGAATACGTTCTGTACCCATTCTTATATTATTTTTAACTTTCCGTGTTTTTGTAGTTGTCTTTTATTTTTTGTTAAATATTTTTTTTATCTCTTTAGTGAATGAAATCTAAGTGAATCTCTAGTGAATATACCGAAGGTGAGCTGGTATTGAATTCAGTAAAAAGATTCAATACATTCACGTGTCTATTGTATTTAAAAAACTCAACTCTAACTTCTAAAAGTTAAGGATCCTTCCATCATCAGCTCGGTTCGTGACTACCAGACGCAAATACCTGAAAGGCTTTGGAAAAAACATGAAACACGTTGGGCGTACTTATAAAACTTAAGGGTTATCCTCGATTTTCCTAGGATCCAATCATCGGATCCTGACTAGGCCACCGCAGGAGTATACTCCATCGAATATAAAAAGATTTTTGAAAATCGGTTCACAAATTCACACAAAAAAAATATACGCATCAATTTGATAACCTCCTCCTTCTTTGAAGTCGGTTTAAAACGGTCTACGCTACGGTGCCTTATTCTAAACCAGATTCGCATATTATAAAGTGACTTAGAATGCGAATTTTAGCTTAAAAAAAGTTGTCTTATTAAGTGGCCGAAACAGTGTAGACACCACAACAGTCGTCAAGTTATTAAAATATTAAATTAAAAAATTACTGAATAAAAAATGTTTTGAATCGTCAATTTTTATCTGCGAACCATTCATACCATTCGTCAACTAGCTGTTAAAATTGAAATATTTTAGCACCATTTTCAATACCTCATGAGTTTATACGCACGGGACGTAAAAGCTTAACTACCAAACGTCTTACAGTTCTTTAAGGTTTGTCATGACTCAACCATGATGCTGTCTCTATCCCTCTCTTTAATGTAAATGAAACAGCATCATATTTAAATAATCACTAACTTAAGCGTTTTGTAGTTTTGGGTAAAGATTTTATAACTATGTCAAGAAGGCTCTATTTACGGCTTAAGCTAAGTAGGTCTATTTTATGCTTTTCTAATTTCTATATAAAATACCTATAGTCTTTTGTAGCAACGCAGAATGCGTAGTATTGAAAGTGAAAAACAAAATTGGTACTATTTTAATTCGTTATTGTACAATATTATTAAAATAAAAACGGTAGTTATAGGTGAACCAGAATCCGATGGCACATCTTGAACTGAAATTTCTTTAATAAAAGTAATTAGGATAGTTTTTTGAAAACATGTTCAACCATTATTTGTTAATATATACATTTATTAGTGATCTGAAGTTGTTATATATTTTAAAGGACATAACTTTATTTTTATTACAGTAAATTCCGTTCTCCATTTGCCATTAGATTCTGGTACACTTATACAAATGTGACTTATGTCCAAGGGCGAGGTTATCTCTATAAGAGATCTCTGTCCCAACCCTAGTGAATGTTGTGATATTGTGACGCGGGGGAAGTGTACATAGACAAATAACTAGCGATCAGTAAAAATAAACTTACATCCTATAAAAAAGTATAAGCCAATGCACACTTATGAATGAAAAGAACATTCATATAAAGTTTTTTTTCATTAAAATTTCACAGCTGTCTAAAGACCATTCATAATTTTATCTTATTCAATTATTAGGATTGTGAAAATTTGTGTAGGTTATGTGGGATATGTAGTTTATCTAGGAAATGTAACTATTTTACGCAAAAACTACTGAACCAATTGTGATAGAACTTGTTTTGCGTTTCTTAGTGGTGGAGTACTAGATTACCACAAAAGTATGCATTATTCCAGTAATTTCTAAGCAATCATGAGATTTTCGGGCAAAGTCGAATGGCAGAGCTAGTATTTATATTGAGCAAACGTATTGTAATTTAAAAAAAAATGATCCGATACTAAAATCCATATAGAATACGAGTAGCACGGAGTTCCATTGGAAACAAACTTGTTCACCAAAAATAAACGTCGTCGTCTCTAACAAAAGACATAAACGAGCTCTTCCTTAAACGTCATGCTGAGAAACTAAGGAGATATTTTAAGAAAGCCGGTATAGGTAACACATTATTATTTTTTGGTTAATTTATTGAAAGCCGATATAAAAAATTATTATTTTTTGGTTAATTTCTTTGCTATAAATTTGTTATATATAATTAAATTTTGATCAATTGTATATGTTTATTTTTTGAACGAGTTATTGAGTTACGAATTTTGACTTATCGTGAGTAAACACTTGAAAGGGTTCTAAAGCTTAAATACATTTTTCTTTGAGTTTCAATATTATTTAAATATGGTATATTCCATTTGTTCAAAATTAATATCTCCGCATCATAGTCTTTGAATTATCTTATACACAATGATTATTACGTTAAAATTTAAAGTTGCGATGTCCCTCGGCAAATATTTCTTAAACTCATACAATTTGTAACGAAACCATTCAAAAGGGGCATCCTTTAGAAATCCGACGTTTGGTATATTCTATACATTCGTGTCTCAAAGCATCCCGACTCACCTTCTTTGGATTAAAAGAAATCCCTTATTGCACAATGCGGTTCCCGGTGACAGTCCCGAAAAGTCCGAATATAGCACATGACAACATTTCGAATAAATCCAAAAATCCAGAGGCTGATCACCACACAGTCACAAACTCACTGGCCACATATAAGAAAAAATATAAATTTAAAAATATAAAAACCGCCGGATTGCCTGTGATCGCGCGCATCAAACAACGTGCTTTCCCGCGCAAAGCTCGCGTTCGAATAAGTTCGAAATTCAAGTCACCTGGGAGTCGAAACCGAGACGTTGGCCACATGACTCGTGCATCTCTCTCTTACTCACAGAGGGGAATAGGGGCGAGCGAGACAACAGTGTTTCATTGTGAAGGCGGAACGGCGGTAAGTTTTACACAAGTTTGGGGTGTTTTTTTTTTCCTTTCAGATGTTTTGTTTTCGCGCGTTATCTTGCGGTCGAACGCTTGTAGGTGATAAGGACGGTGCGTGTGGTGTGGGCGGACATTTTAAGCTATACCACCTCAATACAGGGTCATCATAGCGTCATACATCGTCAAGTGAAAAAAGATGTTTTACAAAAAATAAAAACCGACTGAAAAAACACAAAAAAGTCAAACATAATATAAAAATATACACAACATCACATTTTTATTTTGAAGTCGGTGCGGATGATTAATGATCATGAGTTAAAATGTGGTATTTGTTTGGATTTTTATTTTTTTGAAAAAAGATTATTTTTCATTTTAATCTTAGGTAAGTTAATTACCGTGGAAACTTAAAAAAAAATACAACTAACAAAAACTTATCTCTTACTCCATGACGTCAAGGATCCCTCCATCGTCAGCTCGGCTTAGAACTACCAGATGCCCCTTGGCGATAGCCCGATCAGTTGCCCGGTCGAGCTTACCCTGGTGCGTTGGTAGTGGAGTAGCAGTGTGGACCTTACCTAGCGCGCCCATAAGGGCAGGGAGAACAGCGGGCGGCTTTAGTGGGTAGGCCTGGCGCTCCGACGGGAGAGCCCCACACACGCTCGCCGTCTAGCCAACGGCGGGTACGGTGGGGCACGAATTCCCCCCGAAAAAAAGGATTACCAGATGCACTTCTTTTTCTGAAGCCATTTAGGTATTCTCTATACTCGATTTTCCTGGGATATTCTGTTTTGGTGACAATTGTTAATCATGATGTAGCTAATCCTGTAATCCCTCATCAGGGACATAGGGCTCGATGTAGAGATTTCTACTTTTCTCGATCTTGTGCGGCAACTTCCAGGTCCTTCCTTTTTTAATATTATAAAGGATAATAATAAATAATAATAATAAATAAAATTCGTTTATTACCATAAAAGTACACAGATCGTGGAAAATGAGAGCGTTATCGTCTGCGTAGCAAATTATGTTTGCACAAATGAAGGCAGTGAAATTACTGGGTACTGTGACTTTACATCTTGTGTCACAAGTTGGCAACGTACACTGTGGTTCTTGTGGGGGTTGCAGTTTTGCTGCGAATCTCACAAGAGCCACATGTATTATAGGTGACTGTTACCACTTACCATCAGGTGGGCAGTTCGCTTGTTTGCCAACTTTCTGCAATAAAAAATAAAAAAACATTGAAGAGGAACTTTAGCTATATCTTAATGTATAATAAAAAAAGAGTAGGACCCAGAATGCTGCCCTGAGGGACGCCGAACGAAATACATAACGAAGTTATGAGGTAACAAATATAAAATACATATATTGAGTCAAATTGTGAACCCCTCCTTTTTATGAAGTCTGTAAATAATATGCACACAAAAAATTCACCTCGTTCAGGATTTGAACCTGTGCCTACAATATAGGTACCATGTTGACCAATTAGGACATATCCGACTCAAGTGAAATTTTCCAACCCTAGCAAAATATTCCAACCCGAGCGAAATTTTCCAATCCAAGAGAAAATTTTCATCCTCAGGGAAATTTTCTAACCCAAGCGAACATTATCGCCCCCAGCGATATTTTCCAATCCAAGCGAATTTTTTCAACCCCAGCAAAATTTTTCAACCCGAGCGAAATTTAAACTGCATTGATATATTTTTACGTTGTCATGCCAAAGTAGACCTTATTCACAGTTAATAACAACGAATCATAATGATCATCTATTTTAGATATCAGCCTAATCTTTGCTAGAAGCCATATTTTTCTTGTATCGATTTATCGATGTTGTTTGAAATTAATTTATAATTTTGAAAGAAATACGAAGTCACAAAAATCAAAAATATTAGTGGATTCCGAAATAACTGTATATTTAAAAACCACATTCGAATTCAAACTCAAATTTTTTTATTCAATATAAACCTATACATGCATCCTTTGACGTCAAACAAGATACAAAAATATAATTCGCCAATAACCTAATTAAATATCTATTTAAATAGGTGAAAAAAAAATTACTCTACACCTGTTCGGAAATTGGGAGAGCCTTCTCGAGAAGAACAGGCAAGAAACTTGGAAATTTCTTTAGTACAGTTGAGAATACTATGAAATAAATGAGGACACGTTTGTTTTTAGAGTAAAGTTGTGATTTGCTGTAGGGATACGCCAATATCTTACGCAATAGGGTTCTGTTAGAAACTCTACTATCTGTCCTTGACCCCATACACAACTTGTGTTGCCATCCGTCCGGATAAAGCCGGACAGTGTTCCGGCCAAACTTGACTGCGTCCGGCCCGTCCGGCTTTTGTTAGGCTTTTATTATAGTTCAATCAGTTCAATCAATCACTTCAGTCAGTAGCGAACGAGCGAGCGAGACGAAACTGACTGACTCGCTTGCAACTGTGTGTTTCATTATTTTTTTTCATCAATAATCCCTCTTTTAGCGTCTGGTTTTGGTATTTAAAAGTCCAACTTTTTTGAAATATGTGATTTATTCGATATTTTTGTAAATGTTTTAAGATTTTTCTTATTGTCCGGCTTTGGGACCCAAAAGTCCGGTTTTTTGACTTTTTGATTTTTAGAGATGGCAACACAACTGAGTTAACAACATTTCTAACAAATCTAGTTTGGAAACATTATGAATACGGTAGCTTCTTGTATGAAAAATTATTGATTAGACAGATATTGTACAGTCATCCACAGAAACTGAACCAAAAAGACCAAAACTCAATACCAATACGACTTCAATTTTTCCAACATGGGCATCGATCCTGAGACTTTTAGTAGGTGTACCTACTCACTACTTACAAGAGACTGATAGAATAAAATTGGACACTGGCTTCTATTCCTCATTCGTTACTATTTAACGCGAAGCATTTTTATCGACCAACAGGTAAAGTTGAAGCAGATCTCCGCACAGTATTAATTGCAGTTAGATTAAGCTCCATTTAATCATTGAAATTCCCAGATTAACATTCCGTTCCACCTAAAGACGCGGTATCGTGCACAAGAAGTGAATTATCTCGCCGATATGGTGATGGAATGGTATCCGTTACTAGCGATGTCTAGCGGTCAGTAGGTTCGAGTGTAACCATTAAACAATTTACACGTTCTATAAACGGTAGGCGAGCTTGTCTAATGGGATTTTGAGGATTTATACCCATAAGAACATGGCCTGCTTCGGTTTGATGCGGAACAAAAGAGTTTCTATAGTTTGAAGATTGCAAAGATTTTTTGACTTTGATCGTTTATAATATGAAAGTAAGCGATGAGATTCGATACCATATGCACAAGGAAATTATAATGTTTATATTGGCTAAAATAATGGCTCTCTATTTCTGGGCATAAAAATTATTGTCATAAAATCATATTCCATAATTTCGATTGAAATAATCGTCAAGACGCATAATAATCAGGAAGCAGAATGGTAATAAGCATAGTATTGTGTGGCAGAAAATCATATGTCATTATGGCAAAACATTTTAGGACTACCAATATTATGTCAAAAGAAATTAGCGATTTCATTAATTATGCTTCATAAAATTATGCCTTTGGATAATTGTGCCTTAAACAAATTATGCAAAGAAAAAATTATGTGACGTTAATGTCATGCTTTTCGATTATTATGCTTAGTGATTTATGCCAAGCGTCTTTATGACAAACAACATTATGCCAAATAAGAGGGCCCCGATAATAATACGGAATCATTTTAAAACAATACGAGTACTTATATTTTTTTATTGACTGAAGTTGAAAATAATTAGGTACTTTAATGTGAAGGGGGCAATCATTGCACGCATATTGTTCTATGACAATTCTATATCGACGAACATAAATTCGTTTAAAGTTATTTCTCTTGACTATATCAATAATCGCATAATTGGCGATGTAGAGGCAACTAACACCCTCGAGCCTCTACAGCTTCGTCGTGACATCGCCTCTCTTAGCGCCTTTTACCGAATGTTCCATGAGGAATGCTCTGAGGAGCTCTTTAACCTTATCCCTCCCTCTCCATTCCTTAACAGAAATACGCGTAAGGGCCTTCGGAGTCATCCGTAAACTGTATCTTCCTTTTCACACCGTACCAAGAAATTCCAAGATTCCTTCTTCTGTCGTTCATCCCACACTTGGAATTCTCTACCTGCGCACGTGTTTCCTCCAACCTGCAACATGGGTTCCTTCAAAAGAGACGTGAAAAAGCATCTTTTGGGCCGGCAAGGGGCGGGCAGGTAGGATAGTGGATGTCGTCCCTACTCTATCTGCCAACTCATTTGGACCTCTTTCACCGCTTAACATCAGGCGGCAGGAGGTCATTTGCCGGGCCCTCCATAAAAAATAATAATAATAGAAAGTCTATTGATTGCTTTATATATTTCTTCCATTTCACTATCATCATAATTTGTTTTTAAAGATTAAAAAAATATTATTACATGATGTAAATAAGGAAGAAAGATAACCTTCCTTATTCTACGAAAAAGCTTTTTAGTTTT
Source organism: Schoenobius gigantellus (assembly GCA_963935595.1). NCBI lineage: Eukaryota > Metazoa > Arthropoda > Insecta > Lepidoptera > Crambidae > Schoenobius > Schoenobius gigantellus. The sequence continues at coordinate 41,551,815 of OZ012544.1, read as the reverse complement.
AATTAACCTTGTTTTATTAATTTAAAAAATGATTCGGGGTTTTGGTTAATTTACGGTACCTACTTTAGACATGTGAAGTAATGTTGTTTTTGATGTGTAAAATTACCTATTGTATTTTTAATGACATTGTTAATATTTGACATGAACATGATAATATCCTATAATAATAATTACATTTAAATAATAAAAAAAACATAATTAAGCACTTTCTTCAAGTGAACTATAAAATAAACTTAATTAACAATAACAAAGTATTAAACACACATTTAATCTACTAAATAACTACAATTATCATCATCATCATCATCATCAACAGCTCATAATATACGTCCCCACCGAGGGGCTCGAGCCTACCCTAAACTAGGGCGATTAGGCCTTAGTCAACCACGCTGGCCAAGTACGGGTTGGTCGACTTCACACACATCCTGTAAAGAAATTCTTTCTTCACAGGTGTGTGCTGGTTTCCTCACGATGTTTTTCTTCACCGTAAAAGCGTCGAATAAACATACATATGAATTCAAAATTTGAAAACACATTGGTACGTGGCAGGGCTCGAACCGCTACCTCCCGATCGGAAGGCGACAGCCTAACGCACTACACCATCGACTACAATTATATATCTACACAAAAAAAAGAAATGAAAGATAAAAAAATTGTGCCATGTCCACAGAACGATGAGCAGTGCCCAGAAGGCTCGCCGCGTTGCCCCGCGGTAATATTCGATGTTGTTTTATCCGTATATTGAGTTGAGATTAGTTAAGGTATTTAAAACTATAAAGTATTTTTTTAATTTAGTAATCTTTAAATGAATCTGAGGTGTCGAATGTACTCCATAAAATGTTAACAATAAATTTTCGCTCGCACTCATGAGTGATGACTGACGAGTAACTTAGTACTCCTCATTTAATTCAGTAAGCACATCATACTGGCCCAGTCATCGATCATTTTTAAATTTGTCGCATTAACCTACTAAAATGGTACAATCTGGAGGATTATTGTCTAAGAATACCCTTCACGATTGACTTTAATTTGACGGCCATTGCGCCGTCAACCAAGACTCCGAGCTGCATCTTATAAAGCAGCGATGGATGCACTGTGATTGTCGAAATTGAAAGCGATCGCGTAGGATTTCGAGTTACACAATCAAGGGGTTGTACTTCTCTAGGTTCTTTATAACGCACACATTTTCTTTGGTTCATTTGGGTTGAGGCATTGTGACTCAATATGTAGTAGAAATTGAAATTAAAATGATGGTAGGAATAAAATGTCGATTTTAAATTGTTATTTAAAACGTACGCACACAATTGAAAAAATATCACAAAGTATAGTACTTTTTATTTTCACTTGTCACGCATTAAGGTGTCAATGAAAAGCACCCAAATTCGCTTCTTTCGCAAGATAAAAAAAGATATAGCAGAGAAACCGACATTTATGCTTTTTCACATCGCTACATAGTATAAAACAAAGTCGCTTTCCGCTATCTGTCTGTCCCTATGTATTTTAGATCTTTAAAACTACGCAACGGACTTTGATGCGGTGTTTTTAATAGATAGAGTGATTCAAGAGGAAGCTTTAAGCAATACAGCATTAATCCTTATCCAATCAAGTACCTTAAATACATTGTGCATTTAATATAGATTAATATGGCCCTTTACAGCATGTAATTTAAATGAATATTTTCGAAGAATAACTGATCGAAGATGCAGGGATATAGTGGTTGCGCGGTAACGACCGGGGGGCCGGCGCGGCGGCGCGTGCCTATAGACATTCTGTAGTATATTTAGTATCAACCACAGATAATATAATACTACAGTAGTATCAACATTGCACCCGTGCGAAGGCGCGGCGGGTCGCTAGTAATTAGTAAAACTTAGAATTTTCTGCCTCCAGATACGAAGAAAATGCTTGTACAGACCTTGATATTCCCTATTATCGACTATGGTGTCGTGTGTTATCTCGACCTGAATGCAGATCTGCTCAATAAACTGGACCGTCTTCTTAATAACTGCATTCGATTCGTTTTTAATTTAAGAAAGTTTGATCACGTATCTGAGTATCGGCTCCGTTTGAAATGGTTGCCTATACGGCAGCGCAGGCACATGAGAACGTTAACTACACTCTATTCCTTGCTAAACAGTCCCAATACCCCTAGTTACCTTAAAAATAATATTGAATTTTTATGTTCCTCCCATGAAAGATCCCTTCGCTCTACCTATAATGGTCTCCTTAAATGCCCTTCTCATAAGTCTGATGTCGTTCATTCCTCTTTCCTTGTCCAGTCGATCCTTCTTTGGAATGCTCTCCCTCTTCATGTTAAAAAATCTACTAGTAAGTTAAGTTTTAAGAACAAATTACGCAAGCTATATCAAGCAAATTATCTTGTTACCTAACTGCGGATAATCTTCTAAACGTAGGTTAATTTAGTAGGAAAATATGTATTAGTTTATTTAACTTAAAATATGTATGTATTAGTATTTTATGTATATTAGTTGTTTATTACAAGATTACTTTAAATATCATTGATATTTATATATATATTTTAATGTTGCTTATAATTAATGTAAAGCCGGTTTTATTTTAATGTTGTACATCTACTTCTTTTTCTCTGCATCACCCAAAGGTTGACTGGTAGATAATGCCTTCGGCATTAAGTCCGCCTCTGTACACACATGTACTGAAAGTATTAAATAAATAAATAAAATTAATACAAAATTATACGAGTATACTAGCTGTGCCAGTGAGCTACATTACGCTATAATAATTGTAAAAAAAAATCTGGAGAGGGCCACCCTTATCACTTATGGTTATATAGAATAGCCTACGACCTATTCTGAGATCTATCTACGAAATATACACAAAAATAATAAAAATCGGTCAAGCCGTTTCGGAGGAGCTCGATAACAAACACTGTGACACGAGATTTTTATATATTAGATGTTCCTAGGGATGCAACATCATTCTTAAAAGCGTCAATGTTTTCAAACATCGATATTAAAAAACATCGGTAATAAAAACGATATATAGATGTTTTTGCAATGTTTTGAATATTATTACTTTTTTATTTTTTTTAAAAAAAAACGTCGCCCCACCCACTCTAGCATTTTTCTCCTGTGTCGTGGGTGCAGTTACAAACATAGAATCTCACATGCTATGTGCATGTGAGATTCTATGTCCTCAGACCGGAACAAATTTCTGCAGGTCATACAAAATATTTGTCCCGTGCGGGAATTGAACCCGCGACCCGTTGCGCAGTAGGCGATCACTCGACCTCTGCGCTAACCGTGTCGTTAAATATATAATAACACAAATTGTTATACTAATAAAAACAAATATATCATTCTTACCAAAGTGTGCCAAAGATAACTTTGTCTCGCTCTATACTGAAGTTCGAAATTCAAATTCAAAAAGCAAACACAAAAAGTTGACTCTACTACATGCCCGGAAATTGGGAATGCAAAACAAATGCAATAAAAATTTTGATGTACATAAACTCACACTTATTTACACCACAAGTCTTTAGATTATAACTCTGGCTACTGAAGAGTAATTATATTTCATAGTAGGGGACATTGTATTACTTTTCAACGGGAGCGTAGTTTAAGAATGCGTACGTATCAATTTACTATAATGTGACTATATTTTAATAGTATCAAAGGCAATATTGTACATGATGTCTCATTGTCATAACCCGATAGTCCCCACATGTCACTACATGTCAGTGACGAAGAAAAACTGTAGGGATACAAAAAAAACAATAACAATGCATAGAACTTAGCGTAGGTCGATAAAATGTACGGACTTTTATTTCAACCCAACGGGAACTTCGAATGAAATATATTAGCAATAAAAATCCATTGGTTCTCCAATAAAATAGTTATTATAACACTGCTTATGTGAGTTAAACGTGTTTGAGTTGAAATGATTGTACAAATAAGTCGTAAAATTTATGGGTCGGATATCATTTACGACACTAATCGAATGACTGTAGCATGGCCGGCCCCTTAATTGTGTATCTCGAAAACGATAACGATCGGTTTCAATTTTGACAGTTAAATTCGATCCATTGCTGCTCTGTAGAAGACGGTCTGCACAGAGTATTATAGTGATGCCGCAGTGACAGTCAAATTCAGGTAAAGCCACGTTGGCTATAAAGTTACGTAGTACGGATATTTGATGAACTAAAGAATTCTTTATAATAAAATATTGTATTTCTATATAATTTGTGTCATAAATCTATCTTAGTTTAATCACCGACTTGTACTACAAGATTAAGGATTTATTTCCCAGATACTTTCCACTTGGAGACACTTATAGTAAAACTGCGCCTTTATTACTTATTTCCAGTTGTAGAAAATTAAATAAAGACGGAGAAAGAGCCTGTTCCAATGACAGAGTATATTATATCTCACCTAAAAACATAAATGTAAAACCAATCTAGCGTAGACTCGAGAATTGATATAATTTTTTGTTTGCTATCTCTACGCATTCCTGAAAAATAGGGGTTTAACAGACGGAGGGAGCGAACAGACGGACAACGAAATATATAAGGATATAAGGGTTCCGTTTAATGTACAAAACCCTAAATTGCCTAAAAAAATAAACAAAGCTTTTAAAAAGGAGTAATAACTGTTGTTACATCAATTTCTATGAATTTTCCTTAAAACAATGCTAAATAGATTTCAATGAGAGGAATTCTTCTGTATATTCATTTTAATGTTGGCCAAATACTTGGTACCAACATTGGTAAATGTTGGTAAAAAAATTGTCAGTCTACACAGAAACATGACCTTGTATTACATATGATATTTACTACAAAACTTTTGTGCGGTGTGTAAAATAGTTACGAAATAGTTTTTTTTTTAAATAAAACTTATGAATCTGTACTAATGTTTGTTTGGTTGAACGCGCTAATCTCATGCAGGAACTACTGATTCAAATTAAAAAATTATCTTTGTGTTGGATAGTCCATTTATCGAGGAAGGCTCTAGGCTATAAAACATCACGCTACGACCAATAGGAGCTGAAACGTCAATGAAAAATGTAGCAAAAACGGAAACCCCTTTTCTGAGCTTTCGTTGCGTGCGCTGCGTAATCAGTTAAAGTTACGCAAAAAACATGTTATTTTCCAACATCCACGCGACCAAAGTCTCGGGCATAGCTAGTTTATCGTAAGTTAAGTGATGTAGTTATAGCTTTTTTAACAAAATTATATATTTTTAAAGAAAATTAAAACATCTACAATTAAGAATACAATAAATGCGACAATTTTTAAGTGAAACATGTAACTGACTGAAAAAAATTTGTTTTAAATAGGTATGTCAAATTCGAACAACAAATATGCTATTGCATTCCAAATAAAATACACAAAGAATGAAACGATGTTCCTTTTCTCTTACACGTTGCTGTTAATGGGAAAAATATGTCACGTTCAATTGAATCGCTTCCGTGACGACCGTTTTACGTGAAAATAGGAACAAGCACTCGATAATTGGTTAAAAATGACGGGATTACAGTTTGGAACGAATTTTATGGAGAACTCAAGAGGCACCGTGACGCAGTTAGCGGCGCACATCGCACAGATGAAAAAACTTCACGAAAACCTTTACAATAAGTATATGAAAAGATTTCGTTAAAAAGCACGATTTATTGTGTGTCATTTTATCATTTTTTTTGAAAGAAAAAAAAACAAGTTTCTATTTTGTCACGAATTCGCAGTTTTCGATTATAGTTTTGAAATAAGATTTGATGCGAAATTGAATTTTTACTGTGTGTATAAATATCATTGTCAGTATTTATGAGATTCAAAATTCTTTACAATAAAAACGTGACACAATCATAAGTGTTTAAAACATATTATTTAACTTAAGACTGGTAGATAATTGTATTTTGTTACTTACCTATTTACTCTAGTATTTATCATCATTTCAGTATTTATATATTTGAGCATTACCGACAAAGTTAACTACTTATACATAGAAAATATAACATTTGTCAATTTTAAGTAATTATTACTAATTGTTACTATCATCATCACAGCCCATATACGTCCCCACCGAGGGGCTCGAGCCTACCCTATATTAGGGTGATTAGGCCTTAGTCAACCACGCTGGCCCAGTGCGGATTGGTCGACTTCACATACATCATTGAATCTCTTCGCAGATGTATGCAGGTTGCCTCACGATGTTTTCCTTCACCGTAGGAGCGTCAGACAAATGTACATATGAAATTCGAAACGAAAAACACATTGGTACATGGCGGGTCTCGAACCCCGACCCCCCGATTGGAAGGCAAGTGCCGAGTCCACTGCGCCACCGACGCTCTTCCTTACTGTTATTGTGAATTGTTACTATAATAATAGGTAACCACCTCATGTACATACAAGGAAATTAAAATAAATCTTTTTCCTATATTAATAACAAATAAATTACAAACTAATGCAGAGACAGTTTCTTCAAAGATTTACCAGCAAATCACCAAAAACATTAAAATTTTCCTGTTTTGTGACAAGGTCATTATAAGTATACGACAGACGAGGAAAAAAGTGAGTTTATCCAGGTTAGTTTTACACAAAAGGAACATTGATTAAGACACGAGACTTTCGCTGTGTTCTGACAGGAACGCTCAAAGAAAACTTCTTTAGAATTGCCGGAGAATCGATTAAGCCATTCATAATTTTGAACAGGAACCCTCAGATTCTGGGGGCTTATTGGCATTGTATTATCTAAGATTGCCATTGTCTAAGATAAACACTGCCACGATCGCTTTGAATTTGCCAATCATTGCGGCGTCAATACAAAATCAAAATTCAACTCTGTGTGGACTGTCTGATAAATAATAGTGATGCATGCACTTTAAAAGTCAAAATCGATGCGATCGCGATAGATTTTTGTTACACAATCAAGAGGATGGTACAGAAAACAAACTTCCAACAAACCTGTAAAATTATAGAGCCTCATTCGACTGTCGATAGAGTCATAAACTTTTAAACTGTGTTATTAGGATAGGACATAAAGATTGGGTAATCATGTTCAAGACATCGCCGTTGAAGCGTCAGCGCTAAAAACACAGTTAACACGTTGTAAATAAAAATAGGCCGAAATAGTGGACATGTGAGGATTTGGATAGACGCGTTCATTCTTCGACGTATCGACTCGTGCGCATGTTGCGCACCTGCTGCGTCGCAATAATGCGGCTCTCAAACTTTACTCAAGTATTGTATGGACCTCGATTCTACTAATTTTCCTACGGCCTTATTAATAAAAATTTTACTCCTTGCATCATCTTCGGATTAGTTACGCCGTGTTTTGTCTTATTTTGACATATGACAGTCGACATGTGCGGAAACAAGACAAAACACTGAGTAACTAATCCGAGGATGATCCTAGGAGCAAAAATTTTTATTAATAAGGCTATTAGAGTACAGTAAGCTCCTTGTCAATCTATACTGTTTGATCTTTAGACCGTTCTTATGTCGCTCGTAATAGTGGCGGTTTTCGTAGTGTAAATGTATAACTTGAATGGGAGCTTACTGTACAAAGGACGAATATGTGCGGCAAGGCATTTTCTACAAGTCAAGCGCGATATACATATATGGTTACTTTTTATCATCCCGGATAATTTAAAGGACGCTTCATTACACGGTATTAGAACGATTTTAATATTAATAATAAATTTAACTAACCTATGTAATTTTATATTAATTTTCTTAAATAACCAAAAATAGCATAAATACATACTAACTAGTTATTTACATATAATTAGTATAACTATGTATTTACATTCTTTCGAATTGGCGACGTTACCAGTTTGCGTTCATTCGATGTTTTGCCTACAAATTCACTCAGTGTCCATATTAGTGCAGTATTTTTGGATATTATAGAAAATGAATAAAAAATGAAATAGGTGAGTTAAATTTACTATTAATGCTTAAATCATTCTACTACCGTGTAATGAAGCGTCCTTTTTATAATAAGTGAAAAAAGTAACCGTGTATAATGCGAATATGTTTGTCGTAAACGAATATTTATAATTAAAATAAGAAGTATGAATTAACAAGCTTTCGCCCGTGGCTTCGCTCGCGTTAGTTTATTCGTACTTATACTTACTACTTTTGAATATTTCCGAAAGCTCTCAATCAATGGTTGTTAATATTAAAACTCATCAACTAAACATTTTAGTACCTATATTGTATTTTTTTCTGTAAGCGAACATAAAAAGTTTGGGTACCTCTGAAGTTTCCCGGTCACTAATGTTTATGTTGTGTTCCGAAAACGCTTTTTACGAATCCCTAATTACAGAGTAAAAGACAGGTGGATGGAGGCAGACTTAATGCGTTTCTATAGTTCCTTTGTATAAATGTTCGCCCAACACAAAAGATGGGAATGCTGGTTTATAAGTAATATTTGAGGAACATGATCGTTGACACATAATGGCTACGGTTGCTAAGACCTACAGTTGGAAGGAATGGCGAAATTCCTTCGAATCAGTCTCGTTTTTAATATGCAATTAAGCTCTTGACTAATAATAAATGCACAGACAACATTGCGATCAAGGAAATGGAAAACGCAATCTGCTCGCCAATTACCGTTTTTTTAATCTATTACGATACCTTTTTTTACGAGGGGAATGCGTTTACGCACCGTCCAAGCCCCCGCAGGGGCAAGGGTGTATGGGACTCCGCAGCTAGCGACTACCCACTAAACGCCCAAAGGACGCGCCGCTGCGTACGCAATGTGCGCACCATAACCTCGCCGGCGGCACCTACCCACCAATGGCGGGCCCCTCACGCCCTTTCCAAGGTGGAAGTGGAGAGGAGTTCCCCGCGGCATACTCCGAGGGTTTAATTTTTTACTGTGTTGTTTTCTTCCACGCGACCTGAGGCTCAGTGCGCCAGGCCCCCGGCCCCGCTCAATGCGGGGTAACGGACTTGCCCGACGGCAGACCCCACTGGATCCACCACTGCGCACGCAAGCCAAAGCTCAACGGCGTAAAACGCCACGGCGCAAAAGCGCCGACCCATCGCACAAAGCGGCCACGGTGGCCACACAAGGTGGCCTGCCATGTAGCACTCGGCCATCCCACGCCCCCCTCATGGACGCCGCACAAGTGTGCCGAAGCCATACGGTGATCGGATCAGCCTCAGTCCTTGGAACAACGACACGCCGAAGCTCAACGAGCTTGCACCGACTCGGAACAACGACATGTCGAAGCTCAACATGGACCCGCATCAACCTAACCAACGGGGCAACGGCACAAGGCGCAACGCGCCATGACCCGCTAACAGGTCCCCTGGCGACTCACAACCTTATCTTAAAAAAGAAGGAGAGGTGACGCTCCACATGGCCACATGAAGTAGCCCACCGGGTTGAACCCGGCCACACTAAGCCTCCTTCAACGGGGGCAGCTGTCAGACTCTTAGCCCGCGGTAGAAATTCTGCCGGGTTACCCAGGGTTTTTTTTTATTTTTTTTATTGCAATTAAGTTGGCAAACAAGCAAACTGATGGTAAATGGTAACAGTCACCTATAATACATGTGGCTCCTGTAAGATTCGCAGCAAAACTGCAACCCCCACAAGAATCACAGTGTACGTTGCCAACTTGTGACTTAAGATGTAAAGTCACGGTACCCAGTAATGTCAGTGCCATATCTTACCCTTCGAACCGGAACACAGCAATGCTGCTGCTTTGCGGCAAAAATAGGTAAGGGTGCACCACGAGGAGGTAGTCTGACATCGCACCCCAACTATTACGATACCTAAGCTAACTAGTCCGTCCACGTGGATGTGCCGTAGAACTCTGTGTATCTATAGACAAAAGCCACACGTTTATTTTTCCGCAATCGTTCCGCAGAGACAGACTATAACGAACCTCGCAACACATTTAATAAAAAATAGAGCCGACTTCAAAAACACTGAAAACTTAAAAATAATCTTCTTCTATATTGAAGTCGGCGCCAAATGATGATCTCCTAGAAAGTGTTAAAATTTATCACCGACTTCAATATAGAAGAAGATTATTTTTAAGTTTTCAGTGTTTTTGAAGTCGGTTCTATTTTTTGTAAAAAAAAAATATTTTTAACTTTTTAGTGAATGAAATCTTTTTAGTAAAAGAAACCCTCGATTTTCTATGGGATCCCATCATCCGATCCTGACTTTAGTGACCATGGGACCACCCTTGCAGTATACTCTATCAAATACAAAAAGAATTTTGGAAATCGGTTTAAAAATGACGGAGTTATGAGGTAACAAACATAAAAAAAAATACAACCGAATTGATAACCTCCTCCTTTTTTGAAGTCGGTTAAAAATAAATCAAAATGGATATACAATTTAACATGAGCCCATTATACACAGATCTATACGTCCTATGACCCCACGCACAGGTGCACGTCCTAATTAAGCACAGACGACGTGAGAAAGCGAGCAATTTACGCGCTGTGCCGAAATTACGGCGAGCATTCATTTGTATCATTTGGCGCTGTGTCACTTGGGGCTGTAATTGTGACGTTATGGGTGTGTAATAACATTATTTTAAAGCAGGTGGAATTTGGAAGGCGCGGCGGGTATGCGATTTGAGGGAACAAGTTGCATATTATAAGTGTTTGTTTGATGTTATAATAATAGTATTTGTTTTTCTGACCAGGGGATTTCTTTGCATTCATCTTACACAGTGGAATAGGATAGTTGACTCATATCAAAATTTATTAAAATATTGTTTATTTCGAACAGTATTTGGCATAAGGTTCCACAATATACCGATTTTAATAAATAACAATGAATGATTACTGTAAAATTTTAATTTGAAAATGCTAGAAATAATCTTTTTTATCTCACGCCGTAAACGCTTTGATATCCTATGGTCAGGGCCGTGAGGTCACTCATATAGTAAACAAAGAAATGTCAAATTTGATTCAACAACTCGTCGATTTACACTATTCTTTCCTAAAACTGGCAAAAAATCGTCCAAATCTCCGTTATTATATGTGTAAATATCGTAAATTATTTGTATTAATTGCTATTAATCAACCATTGATGTTGGATTTGTGAGAGCAGATAGTATGTACAAATCTTCCGAAAATCGACAGATTGATGGTCAGGAGATTCTTTGTGTATCGCTCTAAACAATATAAGTACAGTTTCAATACTGTTATAATGAAGAACAGGTTACAAGTACATTTTTCCTAAATTATATGAAAGTATTACTTCATAATAAATCACTTTACTATTATTTTGACTTTTATTACCTGCGACCTTAAGGCAATATATACAAATTAATAAATTTGATCTAACTCTAGTCAACCTATTTGTACTTTTGGAACATATATTATATTAAAGTAACAATGATAAATATGAACAACAAACCTATAAAATATTATAAATCTTTTAAGGTGTAACGGAAAAATAAAACACATGTATTTCAAATTAAAATATTTTGATTCAACTTAAACCTTTACAAGTCATTATTGTCAAATAAACATAGAACATTTTTTTAGTGAAGAACATAATGTCTAATGTAGTACAAAAATTTATTATGTCACCTTTAGATGTTAGTTATGTATAAAGTAAAATAAAAAAAATTCTTTATATTATTTATTTAATAAGAAGGGTCTTGTAAATTAGGAAGAGCACAGGCTGACAACACAGCAATCACATTTAATATATTTGGATAACTTGCATATTCTTGCATAAGCTGTTCTGAAATTTACCAGCCAGCCAGCCAGCAGGTTTAATCAGTGAAGATATAACATCTTTCAGTTTTACCAAACTGGACCTATTTACTTCTATGGTGCTTTGGTATATGAATACTTGAGTTATTTTTTTGACATAATGTTGTTCTAGTTGACAGGTCACATTTTGATGTTGTGGCTGAGCATGCACTGCTTTGTATTATGTTGCACAACTTTTACTGCCTTATCAATCTCGTTGTCAAGAGGAGAACAGGTTAGTACACAATAGTTCTCATTAAGTAACCACTGAAAGCAACAAATTTTAATTTAATTTTAAACTCAGTAAATTCAAGTAAAAGTTAGATAAATACATATGAAACTTTGATATTTTTGTTTGTATTACATACTTTTTAATTAATATTCAATTACATCATTATTCAATTGGACATAAGTACATATTCTTTTCTTTGAAACATCATCTAGTGTCACTGTGTCAGTGTATAACTTAGATTATATCAAAAAGGCGTGAATGGTCAAGTTTTCTCTCAGTTTTCTGGTCAAGTTAAAATTTGGTTGGTCGGCTGCAGTCAATTTTCATTCTAACTGAAAGATAAAAATTTAATTAATGATTTTACATACAACCTAAAAACTTCTATTTTGTTTAAGTTAAAACTGAAGTACCTACACAGATTGAGTTATTCAGTTATAGTACTTACATTAATGTGATTTTCGCAAAATACATTTGAGTTTCAGTAGATAGTTACAGGATTTCTATAAGCGAGTGTTAACCAAATATTTCGCATGTCGATATTACTGGGTACGTCTAATCCACAGCTTTCCTGGAGTCTTTGAAGAGGTAGTTCTATATTCCTGTTCTATTGTCCCGTTCCATATACAGTTTTACTATATTTTGTGATATTTAATAGAAAGCATTGTTTTTGTGAGGTTATTTCGCCCCCGTGCTTTGTTTACTATAAGACTGACGTCATTGCCACAGATAATCAACAGACTATCATGACTGACCGTGCTTTCGGTCCAAAATTGAAAATCTTAATTTAAAATAGATTTTTTGCACTTTTTAGCCATCTAAAAAAATAATATTCATGTGCTATGGTCTAATACAACAATTATGAACATTTTAAGCCCTACTTTAAAAAAGGGTCAACTAGCCTATTGCCTATCTCACCTCTAATTGTCGGAATGAAAAAATGTATTAACATTGCCTTTATGACATCAAATTCTTAACATCTCAAGCTTAAAAGTTTTGAAAATTAAAGACAGTTTAGTTCAAAAGATAATTTATTTCTCTACTCGCTTAGCAGTAAGTAACAAACAATCAGGTGATCTTATAAAACGAAGCTGATGCAATCACCTGCGGAATTAAGTCAGTCAAAAAGTGTTTGAACGCTAAACAAAACGCAAATTTCATTAAAACTTCACATTTGTTTCTACTACCTACCCTATTTTTGGGAAAAAACACCGTACAAATTTAATTTGTGATAAAACCTCTCTCGTTTTCATCCAGTTAGCACCTGTTTCGGTTGGACAATATGGCGCTGAGCTGTTCGTTAACCGTTTCTTTTTAATTAATTAATAATGCTGATTGCGACAAATAAAGTGATATCCTACCGACTCGATATGTTATGTTACTATTAAAAGAGTATATTTAATAGTATGTGTAACTGATTATGAATTTGAGTCGATTTTGTGAATCCAAAAATGAAGATTATTTTTTTGGTATATTTTGCTTCGAGTGCTGACTCGCAAAATAGTCTAGATTCCAATCATGCAGGTTGCAAGCGATTCTTATCGCGACTATAGAGTACAGCGAGTGATTGAAAGTTTCGAGATGTGAACTTTGGTCTCATGAGAAACATAAAACTTATCGCCTCGACTAGCGAGAAAATAAACAAACAAAATAAAATAAAAACTATCCTTAGTAACAGACAAGATAATGGAGAAAATATTTATAAAAAAATTCTGGGACGAGTAATTCCAAATGAATTTTGAATACCACTTGTGTTCAAAATTAGAATTACTCTGCGAGTTCACTATTCGCAGCAACAACCAAGACACGTTTAAATCGTGAAAAGATATATTATATTGTATTCGTATTTTTATTTACAAAAAAATGACTTAAGAAATACACAAAAGTAAAAAATATTATTATATTATTATAAAAATATATAACATACAACATTACATTTTTATTTTGAAGTCTGTGCCAAATTTTTAGACTTTCCATTACATTACAGTTTATGGCCTAAATATGTTTTTAAAGTCGATTCTTATTTTTTGTAAAATCAACTTTTTTCTAAATGTAATGCCAAATCCCGTAAAAGAACTATCCGCTTACTCTTAATCCCAAAGAAAAATTCCATTATTAGTAAGCATCATGAGATGAAGACTTCCAGACACAAATACCTGAATAGCATTAGATAAAATTTGAAAAAAGTGGTATGTTAGAGGTTCCCTCGATTTACCTGAGATCCCATCATCAGATTCCAACTTTGGTGACAATAGGATACTCGTGTGAGTTACTCATTGGAATACAAAACCAATGTTGGAAATCGATCTACAATTGGCGGAACAATCACGTAATAAACAAACAAAAAAAAAAGAACAATGGTCTAATTAAGAATCTCCTCTTTTTTAAGCCGGTTAAAAGAGATCTTGTCGTGCTGGTAATATAATAGAATTTTGTAAAGTAATTGAACTTGTTATAGATGAACAACAAACAAAAAATATTTTAAGTCGTTTAATTTATCAACTATTAGATCTGCCGATTGCACAAAAGAATAAGTCTAGTATGAGTCATTTCATTAGAAAGAGGTACTCTGGTAGACAATTTAATATTAAGTTTTCTCACCTTTTGACGCTTAAACTTTGAACTATAAAAACTAAACAACCATCATCCAAACGTTTAAGTTGCTTAGTTCATTCTATAATATTTATACTCCACCGGCCAACTGTCGCATTTTTTCAACGCGTTCTCGATTTGAAATTGTAGTTATATTATTTATTTTATGGACTTAAAAGCGATTTGTACAAATTAGATTATCTGAACAGATGTGACCCTGGCAACCAGATGTCGGCGACCGACGACGTCGGAATATTGTGATTTGGGGTCGAAAATTGTGGATTTGGGTAAATATATCGATTATTGAGTTAGCTGGTTTATAGCTTGTTTGATTGATATAGTTGTTATACGAGTATATTTGAATCAGGTTTAATATCGACATTAAACCAACGAACGCGGGGAAGGTACACAGGGCAATCAAGCTTGAATCCCACTGATGTTAACCGGTTACCACTCCCTATGGGCTGAAGAGACCCAGATTAACTTGGGCATTGCATACTTAAAATTTTACACCCGCTGGCAGCCATGAGTGATACTAATACAGCACAGTTGACTGTGGCGACCACGCTCTCTGCACGCACAGTAAGTACGCTGCATGTGTTATTTCGCTGCAGTTTTATTGTGATACTCCCGCAGTCAGACTGATGGGACACTACGACTTTTTGCAGATATAGAGGTTTGCACATAAATTGTTTCGCTGCAGCTAGACATCCATCTATTGTATCGCGTTTGCATCGGGACTGTTTCGCTACAAAAAGTCGCTGTGTGTAAAGAGCCTTAGCACATGTCTAAGCTAAGCTATAAGATTATCTCTATGCTGAACCTTTAATCTGAACCTCAGCACTATAATTTTTGTTGGAAGTCTTAAGTGTTATTGTCTTTTGAGAGGTACAGATAGTCCATTCAGTTAAAACTTCATCAAATGACCATTGAAGTGTACCTTTATACGCATTTCAATCAATAAAACCCTCCAACGTGATTGAGATTGCCACCGAGGGTCCAACAGGCCCCGCTGTTTCTATTGACGCCTCCGGCGAAAAAACACGCGTCGGAAATTTGACAAAATAACGCACAGTGTTCATTACACGGCGATTCATTTGTCCCATTGTCCGGCAACAATGGCTCGCCCACACGCTGCGCCCAGTGGGCCGTCCACCCCCGTGGAAGGGTTGATGCAAATCATTGGATGTCGTGAATAGAGCGTTCATTAGTAGCACGTACCGTAATGAGTTAATACGTGGACGGTAATAACATGCTTGATGCACGTCATAATCAATGAAAATGTGGATGATTTACATTATTTAAGAGGATTGTGAAGCTGTACATTTTCATACAAAAAGCGATAACGCTTTTCTCCCTCTTTACATAGACCAATTTTCATAACTTTTGGAAATGTTGTAGATATAATGAAGATCTAGGTTTGTACGTTTTGATTTTGAAGTAATATTGCTCAATATATAGATTATTAGCATCTAAATATCTACATTTTAGATTTTTTTGACTAAATTGACACTGGATTACAAAAAAGCAAAACGTACAAACATAGATTAAGGTATACTGAATCTAGTGAAATCAAAAGTGTCTAATTTCGTAAAGGTTTAGGGGGGTAAAACCGTTATGGCCCAAAAGAATATTTCAATAAGGAATGTAGGCACTTGCCTCGGACTTTCAACTCTAAGCGGTGTGCAACAAACTGCATTTTTGAAAGTGCATACTCGAGCCATGAATTGACACTTCACAGTCCTCTTAATGATTACGTTGTCGCTTTGATTATAGAGTCAGTGCGAGATGCTTAAGGCGCTACTTTCCCATTTTCGAATAATTTCAATTTACTGTACCGCTACAAATATGAAACATACAGTTCAAATTTTAATGTTAAAATTTTAATGTTACGAGTATTGTTGAATATTTTATCTTAACGTTCTTAAAGGTAGACACATAATTAATCATATTCTATCACTTGATAAAAAAATCAAAGATCAATCTGATCAATATTTTAAAACAGAAAATACATACAACAATAAATGACATAAAAGTTTTGCCAATAGACGTGTATTTTTATTGTCTAGAAAACTGCAAAAATACATTTTTTTTGTACCCTAATTTTCCTAAAATCGATTAAAACCTGTGAAAAGTTACGTTTTACTTCGGTCACAGTGCGTGAGCGACATTAAAAGCTAAGCAATTATCAACTCGATGACACGATTAGCGCAGAGGTCGATCGCCTACTGCGCAATAGGTCGCGGGTTCGATTCCCGTACGGGACAAATATTTTGTATAGCCTACAGAAGTCTGTTCCGGTCTGGGCATATGTGCATGTGATTTTCTATGTTTGTAACTGCACCCACGACACAGGAGAAAATCCTAGTGTGGGGCGACGTTTTTTTTAACAAAAAAAACTACATTTCTTTCCAATAAAGCAGTCGCCGTGCACGAGTAGATTTCCCGGGAAACCTCGCCGTAAGAGAATGGCGAAGCAGCCAATTTTTAGGGTTCCATTCCTCGAAAGGAGAAACGGAACCTTTGTATGAGCACTTCCTTGTCCATCTGTTAGTCAAGACTCAACTGCAATTTATATCAATACACGGGTCTGCGGTCTATTTTAGCTGCGAAAAAATCATACAAGTCGTAAGTTAACACGATCAAAAGATATCATCGTTTATGTCGCATATTTGTGCAAATGTGGCTATTTCACAAGGGAATCAAAACCTGAAGGATACTGTCCCGTTGACCTAGAATCATGAGATTTGGCAAGAAGCAAGTTCTTGTAGCACATTTAAGAAAAAAATGTGAATGTCGTAAATATTTCATCGTTAAAATATTCATCAAAAGAATAGTACGTTTAGAAATAATTTTAGTTTTTTTTATATATATATTAATAATATAAATCATTCTTTAGTAATTTAATTCTTAACTAAATCCTTAACACTAACCGTCCTACTGTTATTTATGTCCCTTCAATATTTATTCAATATTTATTCCTACCTTTGCACCCTTCCCCTTGATTGTCCTTTTTCCCATTTCCCTGTCTTAAGGTTGCCTGGAAGAGATTGCTTTTTAGCAATAAGGCCGCCTATTGTACATATCTGTTTTCTTCACATCTGTATCACATTGTAATTCAATATTTGTACAATAAAGGGTTAATTATTATTTTTAGTAAAGGAGATGTTTCAGGTTTGTATGGAGTCCCGGCCATGAGTATGTACAGTGGTTTTTATGCTAGGGAAATAAAAATAAAACATTACTTTGCACTTAATTTTTGTTATTTTTTTGTTGTTTTCGTGTACATTATACTTTTTGATGATCAATGACAGTTTTATAACATCAATATAATGGCAACACAGTAACGTAAAAAAATAATTGGAAAAAAAAAACTAACACACGACACTACAGAGTTTACAAACAATTCCGTATTCTTATAATTGAACTGAATTGAACGTAAATAGATACAATTATTTATATAATTAATCATTATCAATACCTATATCAACGGATTTCTTTATGAGCTTCCTGAAATATGACTAAACAGTTCTTGTGACTATTACGAATACGAAACAACCTTACGATATGTGAAAGAAAAAGCAGCTTAAGCTTCTATTAAGTTTGAGTGCAAAACTGCAAAAGATCAAGTAATCACCCAACACTCAGAAAAGTGAACTTAGACCTATTTATACTGCATAACCAAAAGCCAATAACCAAACTTCCAAGTGAAGTAAGTGAACGCTAAAGAAGCATTATATTATATGGTACACAATAGGCAGATTGTGTTGATTATATTGAATGTTTTGTTAAAAGTGGCTTGCATGTCCTGTGTCATTGGGAAAGTTAAAAGTTGAAGTCGAGTGATTGCCTTTCAAGTGTAGTAAAGTGTTTATGATGAAATAGGACTAGTTATTCAAAACCACCTTAGCCAATATTATGTCTACAGAAAAGCAGCTTGTGCTTCTATTAAAAGTTATAGCGCAAAACTGTAAAAGATCAAGTAATGATCCAGCACTCAGAAAAGTGTACTTAAATCTATTTTTATTGCATAACTTGAACCCAATAACCAAAGTTCTAATTGAAGTATGTGAATGCTAAAGAAGCCTTATATTATAATAATATGGTACACAACAGGCAGATTGTGTTGATTATATTCAGTTTTGTTAAAAGTTGTTTGCATGTCCTGTGTTATTGGGAAGGTTTAAAGTTGAAGTCGAGTGATTGCCTTTTAAGTGTAGTAAAGCGTGTAAAGTGTTAGGGTTCAGTCTGATAAATAAAACACTGTTTTAAAAATATTTATTCTATTTCATTTATTAATATTCCATCTAGAAATGATGCCGGCCCTTCTATGTTAGCTTGATGCCGAGCCCACCCAAAGTACCAAAATACTGTCACTCATCAAATCATTGCATATTATAATTGGAACATTTTGGATGAACATATATTTAGTAATTCTTTCAGTAAAAATACTTTGGAGGCAATTTTAAAGTTAAGTATCTACCCCCTTAGATACTTAATTTTAAAATTGCCTCCAAAGTATTTTTACTGAAAGAATTACTAAATATATGTTCATCCAAAATGTTCCAATTATACTCTGACTGATGTTCGGCACAGTCTAGCAGTTTTAGTAATAAATATTTTATTTGTGGTCAACTCTCTTTCTTAAATAATCTGGAACATTTAATCTTTCCGGTTGTAAACACCCAGGAATAAAACACTGGCTACTGGAATCAGGCGTATGTGTGAACTCATCCAAATCAATATAATCTGTGGTTATATTGTCCTCCTGTGCCACATTGTGAAGAAGTATATTTTGTTGAGCTTGGGTCCAACACTCACTACTTGCAAGTGCATTATCTTCTATCTGTGAAATAAATGACATTCCTTAATAACTGACATCTAAAAACATTACGAACTTAATGTTAGGCAAAGTGAATTTCAAAAGTATAGTATAAGTACAGTGTTTCTTTAGTTATTTGGCAATGTTAGTGTTTTGGTTAGACTAAATTAAACTGTGTTACCTCTCTAGGAAAAATCCTTGTGACAATTTAATCTGTCTCAGGTCCAGGTCGCAATAAATGTGTACGCCTTCAAATCAATGAAGACCTGCACCAAACACAATTATTCCTATTTTGATCTTATTGTAGTGGACTCTAGTCACCCTGTTCGTCTTGGACAGTCTGTTGATGAGCATTCCGCTGAGCAGACACCCAGCATGCATAGCAAACTCTGCTATCTAAAGAAATACAAAAAACAAATTCAGATCAAAACAATATTCCATGAATTTTTAAATCACTCATACATGCATGATTTTTTTTAAATTACCCCATACCTCTCTGGGAAAAATTCTTGATGCTATTACATTCCACTGAGAGCCATTTGGCAGAGCATGTGATCACCATTGACTAGTGCTACTCCACAACATACACATACATTAATATTATGAGTTGGTGTAACTGACTTAATATTGACTTGATGTTGATTCAATTTTCATGTGTTGCTGCACAATTCATCTAACTCGGACCCAACGTGATATATGCATTATCTGGAATCTATTAGTAGAACAAAAACCTTATAAAATGAATATAATTTGCACAAATACATGATTAATATTTTGAGATACAGATTTGTTTGTAGGTACAGTAAGCTCCCATTCAAGCATACATTTACCCTACAAAAACCGCCACTATTACGAGCGACATAAGAACGGTCCAAAGGTCAAACAGCTTTATAAGGAGCTTACTGTACAGTAAGCTCCTTGTCAAGCTATACTGTTTGACCTTTGGACCGTTCTTATGTCGCTCGTAATAGCGGTGGTTTTCGTAACGTAAATGTATAGCTTGAATGGGAGCTTACTGTACATGTGTGACATCTTGTAAAGAATTGTAGGCAATGCTATCATAAGTCAACTGACCACTATAGGATATATCCTTGAAGTGATTTCATTTCTCTCTGGGCCTTCTTAAAAGAGAATCGAGTTCTTCTCTGATATGATGACTGACCTGCACCAAACACAAACATATGTGTCATGATATACTGGTGCTGACTGCACTTCAGGCAATTGATGTGTGTGAGATGTTGTTGATACAGTCTGCAATTCTTGTAATGCCGAATTAAAACAGTTTTCAGACAAAACACCAGCAAGATCGATCTAAAAATAAAAGAATGAAGCAATGTCATATTAAAAAAACAAGAACAATTTTTTCAGATACACTTTAATATTATACATATTGTGAAAAATTAAGGGTGATTAGTAAACACTAATTACCTCATGACCCATTTTTTGCTCTATGATGGAAACTAATTCTGCTCCAATATCAGTCAGAAGATAAAGATGTTGGTTACCATTTTCATTGAAAAGGGAGTCACAATTCACACAGCGAGTTATTGTGAGCCTGAAAATAAACACACATGTAGTAGTTATCGTTAAACTCCCCACCAATATTAAACGTTAATATCTATTATGTACATGAACTAAAAAGAGTAATAAATATTTATTTGAAATCGCAATTAAATCGTTAAGATAAAACTTAAATACGTTTTGAAACTATTGTGGTCAAGTATTTGTTAACTTTTTTACACAAGAACACTCACCGTTCTAAAAGCTAAAGGAAATGATGATAATCGTCAAAATCCAAGTCGCTAGAGCTATATCGTAGTTCGTTGAAATAATCCTTAAGCCGTGGTAAACAAGTTTTTTTTTGATCCCCTTTTATGGCAATTTGTTAATTATGTTGTAAACAAGTTAGCAGCATACAAAAGTCCAAAATAATAAATAACAGGTCACTAAGTCAAGAAATATATCACTGACAGACTTGGCGCGTTCGCACTCGACCGACTATCGGTGACCGATTTATTGACGGTGGAAAATGAGACATGGATTTTTACGTTGCAACGCACGCGAACTACAAAAAGTCGGTCATAAAAATATTGGTGTATCGCAGCCACCCCGATTATCGATGAAAAATGGAACGTTCGTAAATGTATACGTTACCACACAAAAAATCGGTTACTGATTGTCGGTCGTGTGTACTCGCGCTTATTCACAGAACACAGCCACAGATTACAGAAACAGTATGGCATCCTTTATTGCCAGGTTTGGTTTTATTTGGATGCTATAAAATATTTTTGTACACGGTTTAACGGCTGAAAATATCAGGCAATGTAATTTGTAGTAGTTTTATTCATTTTTTTACATTTTTTAATGTACTGTACATGTTCATGGCCGAAATTGAAACATCTCCTTTTTTTGGTCAGATAATTTTTAGTGATTGTTTACACGTCAAACTACAAAAATTAGGCAGATGTTTAATAGTTCTTCTTAGTGAGCTTAAGATGGACGAACAAGGGCGCATCCAAGTGATTATAGGCGACCTACATATTTGTATGAGGGTTTTTCGACGAATTTTAAAGATGAATTGACAAGGGAAAGGGAAATAGATAAGAGACTGTGGATGAGAAACAAAATAGCCAGGAGAGATGAACATGGCGCAAGTGCGACTTTGTTTACCTAATATTAAAGAATATTTAAATAAATAGAAGAATCATTTGATTACATATAATATAGTTGAACATGAGACACAAAAAAAATAAGGATTACAGATAAGAAAAAGATGACATTAACTAGTTATTTATTATTTGACTTCAAAACTGTAATATTTATTCCTGGGATGAAAGTTATTTGACGTTAATAAATCGACCCTAGGTTTCGATTTTTTAATAGTCCGATAACTTTAATCTGTGGAATAAATATGACAGTTTGACAGCTTTTATTTATAAATCAGTCAAACCGCCATTTTATTCTACAGTTAAGAGGAAACACTAAGATCGAGAGAATTCAGAAATTGGTGTTTGCAAAATACAGAAATTGGTATTTGTAAAATACCAATTTCTGAATTCTCTCGAGTCGCGCTGTGTGCCCGAACAATCGTTGTGAGTAGGATATGGACAAATGCAGCTCAGATCGAAAATACCTATAAAAAGTACACAAAATATACGTTTCGTAGTCCCCTGTTTTCTCCGCTAAAACTAGACCGATTTAATTCGTTTTTGCGCCAAAAAATTTAAAAAAAGCCTTAACAGTGTTTCTATGTTTTACTTTTTTCATATAATCTCGTCAAAGTTCTTTGCTAGTTGTTTGATATTCAAACGCAGTGATAGCAGAAAATCAGACCAACTTTTCAGGTTTTTGAAAGTTTATATTTCATTTAATAATGAATTTAATAAAAAAAGAAAACATAGGAACATGCTGATAGTGGCCATTGATTTTTTTTAAATAGAGCAGCTATTGCCATTATCCAGGAAGGAAACAGGGGACTACGTTTGTATGGAAAAACGACCTGTACGATTTCCGCTTAAGGCTGCCTATCCATGTCAGACTTTTTGTAGGCTTTTATTTCTAAACGACTTTTTGTAGGACGTGTGCGTTTTACTATTGCATATACGTGCCATATTTCCTCTACAAAAAAAAAACGGTCACCGATTGTCGGTCGTGGGCGCGGAGCCTAAGTCATTTGACGATTGAAAAATTGGCCCCTTATCTGTCACCTGCACACCGACGGAAATAATATTTTTTTTGCATATATACATTAAAAAATAAATAGAATACTATAAAGTGCGTTTTACTATTGCATATACGTGCCATATTTCCTCTACAAAAAAAACGGTCACCGATTGTCGGTCGTAGGCGCGTAGCCTAAGTCATTTGACGATTGTAAAATTGACCCCTTATCTGTCACCTGCACACCGACTGAAATAATTTTTTTTTTGCATATATACATTAAAAAATAAATAGAATACTGTAAAGTGCTGCAATTCCCATGATCGTAAAGGAAGCAGTGGCGATAATTTATTTCGTGTATTAATAATCCGGCCCAAACACATGCGATCATAAGCACGCTAAGCGTTTGCTAAAGGTCAGAAATTAATAAGACCTCCATACTATCACCAGCCATTTTCATTTTCTCGGCTCGAGGAGGAATAACAATTACGGATATATTATCATAGGGCGCAAAAACAAAGGTCAGCGATGGAATGTAACGTTCGTTGCGCACGCGCAGGCGAACTTCGAGGTTTGCGTTTCTCGTATACTTAGTATTGTCTGTTCTTGTATGAGCTATGTTTGACTTTAAAGTACACTGTCTCTCTTAAAATCATTTTAGGATATCAATGTTGGCAAATATTGCAAATAATTAGGTAACGAAACGGCAACGAATGAAATCATACAATTCTAAATAAAAAAATACTAAATAAAAGTAATAGTTGGTGGGACCCATGTCCCACCAACTATTACTACTAAACTGTCTACCTTCTTCTGACGCTGACCATACCTACCTACATGTATTATTAGGCCACTATAGCCACTCAGATGGGCATATTTTTAATAAAAATCGCAACATGCTTGTTTAACTTCTTCTTTATCTTCTTCTTCTTATATATAAAAATGAAACGCTGTGTGTCTGTCTCGCAAAAAGTCTGAAACGGCTCGACCGATTCTTACGAAATTTTCTGTGTGTATTTGAATAGGTCCAAGGACAGTTTAAACGTACAGTTGGACCCGTTAGGTGGCGCTGTAATCGGGCAGGACGACGTCTGACGGGCCCACTAGTTTTTAACAAAAATCGTAACATTAATGTTGTAATTTTTGTTTCCTGTTTTCAGTTTAATTTACTAACATAGGTTAAGAGTTATTGTTACTAACATAATATTGGTGTGTGCCCGAAATAAATGGTTTTATTATCCTACTAATTCTACTAATATTATAAATGTGAAAGTGTGGATGTTTAGATGTTTGGATGTTTGTTACTCAATCACGCAAAAACGCCTGAACGGATTTGAATGAAATTTGGCACGCATGTAGCCTTTGACATGGAAAAGAACATAGACTACTTTTTATCCCGATTCCATTAGTAGTTCCCGAGGAAAAATTGAAAATTGTTTACGAGCTAAGCCGCGGGGAGACAGCTTTGAAATTTGGTATGCACGTCACCTATGCTATGGAAAAGGATTATATTCCTTAATGATCTCTCAAATAGTTCCCGTGGTAATATTAAAAATTGTTAACGAGCGAAGCTTTAGACACAATTCTGAAGTCCACGCAGACGAAGTCGCGGGCAGAAGCTAGTTATTGATAATTACTAGCTACCCGGACTGACGTCATTCTGTCAAAAGTTATTTACTTTGTGATTTGTATGGGAAAAGAAAAGTGTTGTTTTTACTATTTTCCACGCAATTATCTCTACATCAAAACATCTCTTGCGCCTTAGTAGGGAAAATAAGAAAAAAAAATTGCCGAATCGGTCCACCCATGCTCGAGTTTTGCGCTTGGCAAAATATTTGGCGACCCCTTTTTATTTATATAGATAATAGAAGATGATATCTATTCGGAAGTCGTGATAAGAGAAATATAGTGGTCTAATAAAAAATAATCACATACATAATCAGTAAAGCTTCTCTTCATCTTGAACATATGATGATGATGATTAGTCATTGGCATCGCAGAAGCGTTTCACGCCGTATGAGGCGCCTGCCTAGTGGTAGGTACGGTACGGTACAAAATACAAAAATGGGGTAGTCATTGCGGTAGAGACGAGGTCGACTCGCTCCACCAGACGCTTGACGGTACGGAACGGCACGTAAAATTACATTCCACTTTCCAGGTCAGTTCATGAAATCTACTCCGGAGGGAGTAGATCCCCGCGAAGGATACGATAATCAGCCATATTATTGCTATAATGATCGCGTTGCAATATGACGAGGAATCACAAAGAGCCGGTTTTACGTTATACAATTTCGTAAAAAGTAACAACTTATAATATGTAGCTAAAATGGGTCCTTTCACTATTAAATATATGATTCGCGCCGTACATTTAACCTTTTTTAACGTAAAGGATATAATAAAACAATAATACAATTGAAACAAGATTATGGTGTAATTCCTATACTTATTTATATTGTTACTTTTACGAAATCGTATAACGTAAATTTGGTGCAAATTGCAGGTCAAGTCCCAGTTGGACTCGTGCATCGAGAGTTCCTTACAAACTTAGCTAAGTATATAAGTTCTTAACTAAATGTTAACGGTTTTCGGATCTTTTTCATATAACATGTGCTACGAGATCTTGTTTCTTGCCAAATTCATGAATCTAGGTCAACAGAAACTATCCTCTAGATTTTGATTCCCTTGTGAGTTCGAAAAATTTGCGAAAACATGTGACATAAACGGTTATATCTTTTGATCGCGTAACTTAAAAGTTTGATTTGTTCACAGCTCAAAAAGACTGTAGACCCGAGGTTTTGACATAATTTTAGTTTGATATTTATTTATTTATTTGCTTGCTTACATATTGTACGTATTTCTAGGTGTTTCCAATAATTAACATAGTATCAGTACATGCACCCTTCAAGGGCACTGCATATAGCTAATAGTGAACTGTTCGTTGTAAATAAGTAAGTATATAAAATATTAAATCGAAATAATTCTAAAAGCTTACAATATAAAATAAACAATGATCAATAATCAATTTTTCCATAGCAATTAAGGGGAAGGAATGTTTATATATTATATATGTATGTGTATATATATTTCTATATATATTATATATGTAATAAGGTTTATTAGTTTATCAATTAATATTATTCGTTTCATATCTATTTTGTTATTACTTTGTCAAAAAATTCTTGTGCATCTACCACAACAGTCTCTCAACCACCCTAAGGTTGACTGGTAGAGAATGCTTAAGGCATTAAGTCCGCCTTTGAACTTCTTTTGTACATAAAGAATAAATAAATAAAATAAATAAAGGGAGGATATCTCTACGTATTCCAAAGAATAAGGGTCTTTCCAGACAGACGGACAACGACATGATGTTCCTTTTGAGGTGTGAAACCTTAAAAAATCTTAATAACTCTGTAAAAATAAAATAAATTTCTATGTTATAACGAGTTTTCAATTTTCAAAAACGATGATATAATGTATACTTTATAGTTTTTACGTTTACCTTTTAGGAAAAACGTGTACATCTTAAATAGTTTATTAACCTAATGATTTAACTACGAGTCAACACAACACGTGAAATAACTTCCCATGCTCCTTTCACCTAGTAAATCACACAGACGATCCGCAAGAAATGCGTTTTTGTTAGCAATTTTTTTAAGTTTTAAATATCGTACCCACGTTTTTTATGCGAGATGCATTTAAAAAACTGCATTATCCGATACATTAGGAGAGGGATGATTCGCGACCCCAGACGAGCAGCTAAGAATTAATGTGACAGTTATCTATTTAGAGCAAGGAATATCTAAGCCATTGTATTTTGATCGTAGAGAACGCCCTTACAATAAACTTATAAAAAGGCTCGTTGCAATTACTCTATAAATTTATCTCTCACTCTTAACCCAGCAAAGAAATACGTACTCTATTTCAAGCTGATAAGGTGTGTTGTGTGCGATGAACAAAACAGTCTTGTTATGCAAAATTTATAGAAAACTTTATTGACGCGATCATACGGTATTCAGAAAAATTTGCGTTTGTTGAATATTACTCTGACAAGTGTTACATGTAACATGATGCATAAAATGCCAAAATGGTTTGTTACATATTTTTAACACTCACATTATTGCAATAAATGAATCTGAGAATAAAAATAAAATATTTTTTTTTTGCTGTGTATAACATTATTGAGGTTTAGAAATGATTGTAAATGCTACATTTAAGCATATTTTAATAAGTCAGTGGGAAAAGAAAGTCGTTTGCAAGCAAAAACCACACAAAGGATACATATGGCTTCGGTAATAGATTTTTTTCTATTCGTTCTAACCCTGTGCTCTTATTTTAGCGTATCGTTAATTTGAAGGAATACTCGATTGGTTGAGTATGGTAGATTGTGCACTAAGCCTGTTCGCTGCTAAGGAAAATAGTTATTACTTCCACAAGAGAGCAAAGAAATTTTTTGCGACAGTGCTGATTCTAAAGCAAGAATTAGCGCTGTACATATACAAATAATATAAAGCTGAAAAGTTTGTTTGTCTGGTTGAACGCGCTAATCTCAGGAACTACTGGTTCGAATTGATAACATTTTTTGGTGTTGGATAACCCATTTATCGAGCAAGGCTCTAGTTGTGGCTCTTGACTGTATAATATCACGCTACGACCAAGTTAAATCTCACGCAAGCAAAGCTGCGGGCACAGGCAGAATTGTAACAGATAATTTAACAACTATTTAATCTTCTTGCGTTTAAGATTTTGCGCACTTTTAACAGAACGATGTCTGTCGGGACAGCTTGTTAAAAATGTAAAACTTAGAGTGAAGTACTTACAACATAGACACAAAACAACACAAAATCACATTTGAGTTGCTCAACATTTTTATGTGTTGAAAAACTAGAAGTTGACGCCAATAAATAAATCTTTATTTATTTATTCAAAATATTTTATTGAGCCAAGTTTTATTATCTACAGCAGGGGTCTCCAAACTACGGCCAATTCCGGCCCGCCACGCCAGTACCATCAACCCGGCCCGCGACAGCTTAAGTAATTAATTGAAATGCAAAAAAGCGTATGTTTGCTTAGGTCACGTCTAGTCTAGAAATATAGTTAAGGGCAGTAAAAATAAAACTGTTTTGACCCTTGGAACATACTGAAGTAAACAATATGGCTCTAAGGCTTCAAAGTTTGGAGACCCCTGATCTACAGCAATTAAAGCTATAATAACTATGAACTGAACTATTAATATCCCGCTGCAATTTAACGGCACAGTTGTCAATCTATCATAAGCAGTCGATGACAGCCCGGAGCGATGCAAATTCAACGATTACCGCATTAAAATACTCAAGCAGCCTCCGCTGGTCGTTAAACGGCATTAAACATGCGGTTGACATTCAAAGGTTGTGGTTGGCACGTGCCAAGTAACATCTGCCAACGGCTATGCGTAATTGCTAGACCTTTGGCTGGTTAAGCCTAGACACAGTTGTACACTTCACTAGCTTCGCAGGTGAAAAGTTATTTGTCAGCTTGCATATAATTTTATTTCTGACAGCAAACAGGTTTGGCAAGCAAGCAGTCTTTCACCTGATGGTGAGTGACTACAGTCATCTAAAGTAAATTTCTCTTGACCCTCATCTGATGGTACGTGATGATAAGGCCGCGGATTTCCATCATCATAGGTGTATGTGAAGTCAACCAATCCGCACTGGGCCAGCGTGGTTGACTGAGGCCTAAGACTCACTAACTTAGGGTAGGCTCGAGCCCCTCAGTAGAGACCTATATGAGCTGTGGTGATGATGAAGATGGTAAGGAAGCTCTTGGCCTTCCTTCTAACTGGTGATATGTGACGATAAGGCCGAAAGCGGAAGCGGACTCACCTCGACTCCTCAAAACCGAACTGTGTATATTAATTACCTCTTGTACGGGCCAGCCGCACATAATTTTACGTTACTTGAATAACATAGTCAGAACACATTTAAGGCGACAAACTTTGGCAAGTCGGTGGTATCTGGGCCAGATGGACTCAAAAGCCCTACCATCAAACACACCACGCAGAAAAACTTCTTGTCCCATGAGTAAATGAACCTCGGACTTCCCAGACCAATACAGTTGTGAGTTTCCTAAATATGCAACCCCTTCAAGGACTATGCAGGACGTCTTAAGGCGATGCCAGATGAAAGAGTTCAAGTTCAAATTGAACATAAAATTTTTCAGATTTTCTCGCATATGTTTGGTTTTGAAACCAAACATAAAAATTTCAGAAACTTGACAACTATTTACGGGCCAAATAATTAAAATGCTTGAAGTTCAAGCATTTTAATTATTTGGCCCGACACGTTTTGAAAGCTTTTCAGCATTCCGAATTTTTATTACGAACCAGCTGACCCAACGACGTCGTTTTCTCAATAGCGCCCGAAATGTCAAATGCGCGAAGCCTAAATAGTCAAGTTTCTGAAATTTTAAAATTTTACTCAAAGAAAATCTTTCAGCCTATTGAAGACTGCAGTTCAATGACTCGGAGTTACCATACTGTCAACCTAAGAGCCAAATAGAAATAGTTACATGTACAGTCGAGACCACGTCAAACTTTACATTTGCATTACAAAAATCGCCACCATTAGTAGCGACATAAGGACGGTGTCAAGGTCAAAAAGTTAAAGTCTGGCTTGTTACCGTGAGTACTCTGCCCCTCACCGTGATTGCATAAAACGGTATTAAGACCGCAGAGCTAGAGCGAGATAGCGATTAGCTGCAATAGTTGCTTTTCTATCTCAATATTATTTTATGATTACTCTAAGAGATCATGGTCATCCATCGTGAGCTGCGGTGAAATAAAATAAGAGAGTAGGTACCACATAATTGAATTTTAAGGGATTATCAGTCATCAAATTAGCAAAATCTTTTTTTAAACTTATTGTTTTTCAAAGCTTAACATTCTGTTGCTTTAATTGAACTTGGAAAAAATCTCATACACAATACTTATCTTATAATTTACTAGCTGTGCCCGCGACTTCGTCCGCGTGGAATAGTAACGGCTAAACCGATCTTGGTAGCCTATGTTATACCTTATATAATTAGCTATCTATTAGTGAAAATCCCATAAAAATCGGTCCAGCCGTTCCGGAGATTAGCGGGAACAAACAGACAGACAGACAGACAATTTTTTTTTAAATTGTATTTTTGTTATTGGTACCCGATATACATTCATACCCATTTAGTAAAAACTTGTTATTTTGACATTACAAACAGACACTTCAATCTTATTTATTTGTATAGATTTTTTCGAACTTTCTCATGGAAGTCTAGATGAATCTCTGAGCAGCTGACCTCAAGCTGACCGCTGTACACACGCGCACACAGAGCGCAACGAATTTCAATTTAAACTGAAACGTCCTGTAAAATTGGTGGCTCAGTCGCTGTTAGCGCGACGAGAATGCGCAATCTTCGAGATCAGCTGCTTCCCAGACAAAGACTGCTCTCGTTTGAACCACCCCATTGTCAGTGGGCCCTTTGTGGGCCCATTGTTGCCGTGAAACGCAACTTATTCTTAATTCAGACAGGAACTTCCGTGTGCGAAACCGTAACGGCACAATGGTATCGCCCTTCGTATTTTTTCTTGGTGTCCGCGAAACTAGTTTTTTTTTTCATGTAAATGTTGATTTATTTTCGTCAACAATGCATCGTCGGTATGGGAATTTATGTGCGTACTCGAGCAGCCAGTTTGTCGGCAAGGGTCCCACCGACTCGGCGTTAGACATTTGCTTTAGTTTATGTCATGACAATGAGGCAAAATGAAGTGGGAAATTAGTTGAGGAACACGTCTATGAATGTTGCTTGTCTTGTCGAAGGCTCGCAAATATTTTGCTTTAGAGTTCAAGGGTTATGCGATTTGATTGTTCTGTCCAAGCGTTTACTGACCCTCAGCTTATTTAACAGTACAAAACTAATGTTCTGTATTTCTATAGGATTAAAACTGCAGGCGCTTGTATTTAAAATGGCAGCGAAATCGTTGGTCTTTTATTGAGAATAGAATGAGAAGTAACTCTACTTTTATTTAATCATTCAACGGCACACGTTTACATTACTTACTTTTATCAGCTAATTGTAACATTTAAATGTTTGATTTGTTTTTTTATCTTATTTAGCAAATTCGATTAACAGAAAAAGATTTTACAAAAATGTTTAATAAATCTTTCTGTGACTCAACTATAAAACATTTTAAATCTCGATGATTATATTAAGTTTTTCGATACATCATTTCCATATAGATTTTCATAATATTTATCAAATTTATATTGTCAAATAATTAACAATCAAAATTGAAAAATAATAGTAACGTTTCACAATATTATACCTACTCTCTTCAAGGATATCGAATACAAAACATTAGCGCAGTAATTTTTGTGTCCCAAAAGTTTATGGCGGCTTCAAATCATTATTATTAAGAAACTAGGAGGTATAGGGCAAACCAACCGAGAGGTTGCAGGGTCAACGTGGGTTGATTTATTTGTACCGAGGGTACCTACGGGGGTACTATGCAGTGTGAATAGGAAGATTCCTGTTTTTGAGTCCTCGATAACGAAATAATAAGCATCGAATGAATCGTGAGCTCTTTACGAAATTCAGTGTGACATCATATTTTGTTTATGCCACGTTGAGACTTTTCTACCGAAATGTACTGTGGCACACGTTACGAGGTAAGCTTGTACTTAATATCCCGCTATAATAATCATATTAATTTGTTGAAGATAAAGATCTTTAGAGCTTAAACATTCGTAAGAATGCAACTTGCAATGCAATATGTTTGATTATTCCATAGCTTCTATCGGAAACTTGCGCTAAAATTATATCAAATCAAATCAAAAGTACTTTATTTCATTGCGGGCACTTAAAATTGTTAATTTTACAAAATTAATGAAAGATAAAAATATTCTACTAAAATCAAGATAACCCGTGCGCTAGTGGCAAGTACATCCGCGGAGTTGGTGCCCCGCATGTAATCGCCAAGAGCAACCCGATTCCGAATGTAGCGGTTAACATGAGAAGAATCGGGCAAGAAACTGAACTGTTAATTACATTGCTTATTGAGTCGAAAGTTGAATGATTTATTTTGGTTTCACGAAACATTTGAATTATTCAAATGTTTCGCCAAACCAAAAAAACGATATTGTTTTTCTATGTACATAATTACGTACATAGAAAAATAATTTGTAACAGCATAAAGCGTGTGGTGACGTCACTCCCTAAGATAGTACTTTTTAATATGTCGGTTCAACCGTAAAGCGCTTGCTTTGTTGAGAAATGAAAGCAGATTTACTTGCAACCTTTCTAAGATGAATAGATATGATGCTGTGGTTCTTTATGAAAATTTTTGTATTTTCAAGTATAGTTATCAAAAGACTCAAGTGCATTCGTTATGTGGAGTCAAAGAGAGGTTTACCAGTATTTATGACGGTCAGCAAAAAAGTGGTGTTCCAGTATTGACAATCCAAAATATCGTTATGGTCTTCGTAGTAGCTGTCAGTATGTAACTCGTATTGCAAAAGAAAGTCGACTGTGTTGCTTTATGACTTTAAACCTAATTTCAACCTTTAGGTGGTTAAGCACTTTTTTAGGCAACTGTACTTAAAAATATTTGCATTTTTTTTAATTCGCGCCAGTTAAATATATTATCGATATTTCAGGATCGCTTAAAAGATACTTAAGGAACTTTATTCGTAAATAAGAGACAAATAAGAAATCATAATCCGATTACAAAGTCAATCGCATGAAATCAATTTTGATTTCCTAAAATTATTCAAACGGTTTCGCAGCCGACTCTAAGTTGTTCCGCCAGGTGTTGCCTGCTGTATGACGAACATGCTAATTCAATGAATTGATTGACATAAATTAATATGGCAACCCTCGCTTAGCCAGTGACAAATTTGATTTCCGTAGGAAATGAGTGTGCGTGCGACTAATGGCGCCATTACTGGCGTAAGAAGTCAGTAGTTAATACGTCCACTTGTATATTAGTGACCATTGTAGTTTTAACCCTGTATCTGATCGGATTTGTTACAAAAAAAAATAATTTGGTATAATTTCCCGATAGACAACTTGATTGTAAAATAATTATAATAGTCGCAAATCAACACGCACATTAAAGTTTTTGACATTTCAGACTATTTTTTTTACATAATTATTTTCACGTAAAACGGTAATTGTAAGTACATAATATTCAATGTAAATCAGAGAATGTACTTCCTTTTTTTTAAAATATTTTATAGTAGGTATTTCTTTGATGGCAAGGATGCAGGTTTGCCCACCAGCAAGCGTAGCACGGGCTGCCAAGACTGGACTCGAGTCACGCATTATCTCACAATTTCAATGACATAATCTCTATGTCTTAAAGAGTAGCACGTTGGCGCATATTACGTGAGACTGGCGTGATAAAAATTACTTCACACTCGTCAAGGGACACGTGTGACTGAGTTTTATCACAAATTTTTTGCTCTCCGACTGCTGCTACATCTTCTAAAGTATTAGAGGCTTGCTACAACTACTGCAGTCAGAGCACAGGCATGCCAAGAAATTTGTGATAAAACTCAGTCATACGTGTTACTTGAAGAGCGTCAAGAAAATTTATCACGTCAGTCACACTTAATACGCGCCACCGTGCTTATTTGTCTCTATATCTTTAAGACATAGAGATTATGTCACTGAAATTATGAGATATTGCGTAACTCAAGTTCAGTCTTGGCAGCCCGTGCTACGCTTGCTGATGTAAAGTCAGGTCTCGCTACACCGGGATATATCACCGGTTTGAAACTTTCCCCCCGCAGATTTCGTGAGAGCGGACTAACGATAGGCTTCCGTCACTACGCGCTTAGGCACATGATAAGTACCTACCGTTCCGCGCACACTGATAGTGCAAAAGCAGCGGGGCTGCCGGTCTCTTGGGATTAACGCATACTAACAGAGTGTATAGCAACTTTTCCAGCTCTTTCTTGCATGCGCTTGATTATGTACCATCAGCAACAACCCTGTCACTCGAGCTCGTAGTGACGTGATGCTTTAGAATGACTAATAACATACGCTAACGTGTGGCGTTGAGGTGTGATTCAGCTTGAATGCTCAAAGCTAGTTATTTAAAATGTCGGCTCTTTTCAAGATCAGAGGAGTACTACTTCTGTACGTAGTAGTATTATCTATTCAAACAAAACACGTCAAAATTCTATTTCCAGTACTAAACAAACGGGTTGGAACCGGTCGTAAGGGAGTTCGCCGCAATCACACCTCCTTTTAACCGACTTCAAAAAAGGAGGAGGTTCTCAATTCGATGCGTATGTTTTTTTTCATTACTCATACTCTGAAAGTAGGTCTGAAGTTGCCTGAGGAGCGGGTTGAAAGTAATACTTTTCAGCCCTAGGGAGAATCACTTTCAACTGACAGCTGCTGTCACATTTTAAGAACTAGTTCTTTTTTCACATTTTTATTGAACCATGTTCCGACTTTCTATGCAGCCACTCAATTACAGCGCGGTGTAAAATTGAAATAACATACCTAATGTTAAGTTATTTAAAGAATATATTTTTTAAATGACTTTATTATAATTTATTTTCAATAATTTCTTTAAAATAACAGAGATTTGGGCAAAATATTTACCATTTTTTAAATTATGAAAATGAAAAATAATGGCTGAATAGTTGGCCGGCCACAGAAAAAAAAACAAAATAAGCGGGAAAGTGGCAATGCGATCTTCATTTGTTTTTTTCCATTTGTAGAGTTTTGTTAATACTTCCATATAGCAGAGATTTGTATTAACTGTTAATTATATTTGTGTAACATTGTGTTAAGAA
This sequence comes from Schoenobius gigantellus, assembly GCA_963935595.1. Taxonomy (NCBI): domain Eukaryota; kingdom Metazoa; phylum Arthropoda; class Insecta; order Lepidoptera; family Crambidae; genus Schoenobius; species Schoenobius gigantellus. Next base: position 41,516,986 of record OZ012544.1, on the reverse strand, counting down.
TTAACACAATGAGTTCATCTAATTCAGATATGGAGTTTTTTTATAAGAGAAAAAAAAGCGGGCTAAAGCAGAAGTTGTTAATTTATGTAAAAAAAATTACACGTTTTTTTCTTTAGCCAATTCATTTTTTTATTTTGACTTTCCTTGTATTCGTAATGAAAAGCACAGTGTTTACCTCGGGTTAAAGACTTATTTAGTCCCTCGAACTATTGGTGCCCTCGCTACGCTCGGGCGCCAAACACCGTCTCGGGACTAAATAAGTTACTTTCACCCCTAGGGTAACAATGTACTATTGTGTGTACATACACACGTACGTGGTTACGTCGCCAATTGTGGAGCGATTTTCAAAATTATTTTTGTATTCGATATAATATGGTCCTGGGGTCGACCCAAGGCCACTACAGTCAGGATCTGATGATGGGATCCCATGAAAATCGAACGAAACCTTAATTTAATACCAGCTATACTTTTTTTTGTTAAACGTCGCCCCACAGTAGGAATGAACGATGATCTCCTAGTCTTAAAATTTGGTACCGACTACAATATTGAAGTGTAATGTTGTCTGTACCTATTCTTATATTATTTTTAACTTTTCAGTGTTTTTGAAGTCGGTTTTTATTTTTTGTAAAATATTTTTATACACACAATAACTATTAGCCTTCATCATCTGGTGGTAAGTGACGATAATACCAAAGATGGAAGTTAGATTCACCCCTCAATTCGATTCGAATCGACTCCTCAATGACTGATCAACTGGCTATCTTACCTGTGATTGTCGAAACACAACAAACTTAGGGAAGGCAGGAAGACAGTGGTAGCTAGCCGGGCGGGCTCAGAACCGCTACCACTAGTCAAAAGCAGAAAAACTTCTACCCCCGGGACTCGAACCTCCAACCACCAGATCTCACTTGTTGGTCTCAACCACAAAACCACGGAGGCGGTTTCTACCTCATCTGTCCTTCGATGTAAAGTACACTACACTGTAGTGTTCTGCTAACACTACAGTGTAGTAGACTCAACGCTGTATTCGCAGAATACCAGATTCTCAAAACAGCAGATTCTAAAAATACTTGAAAAGTATGTATTATAAACATTGATTTACTACCATAGTAAATCAATGATTATAAAAAAAATAATTGACTGATCTATACTAATATTATAAAGGGGAAAGATTTGATTGTTTGTTTGTTTGCATTGAATAGGCTTCGAAACTACTGAACCGATTTTGATGAAAGTTGGTATGGGGATAGTTCGATACCAGGGGAAGGACATAGGGTAATTTTCCTACGGGAAAAAATCCCACGGCAAAACAAAAATAACGCGGGCGAAGTCGCGAGCGGAAAGCTAGTATAAAATAAATTTATTGGAATTAGGTAACATAAAATTCTAATGAAAAAGAGTAAATAGGAAATTTTAAAAAATAATAATTACACAGTCAGCTGTTGTGGTCATAGTCTATGCACTACTACAAATATACGTCAATTGCTAATTGAATCAATGCTTTATATCAAAGTTACCAATTTGCTTTGTAGATATCAAAGTGTAATCAATTATTTTGTAAAAAATAAATAATAAAGGTTTGAGTGATATTGACAATTGGTTGATATTAAATTAACCACCTGTTATTTGTAATAAATAATTTTTTTTCTCAATCGGTTCTCAAGTGTCTGTTATATGGCAGCATTTTTAGCTAACTACTAGTATCAAATTAGGATCAATGTTTCCTCGACTCATGAATAAATAGTATGATGTTTAATAAGAACACAATATGTTATCAATTTTAAATATTGGAACAAAACCAATTTGATATGGTTTGATATCAAAATGTTTGAGTTGAACTCCAATATAGGTAGCATCTAAATGAATTATCTCTTTCCTTAGTGATTTGTGTCCATGAAGTTCCACGAACAATCCTCTTACGGTGTTTGCGGCGTTGGTATTAGGAATCCTTACTTTAAAAATTACACGCTTCTGCTAATGAGTATTAGTTTAATTGGCCATAAACTGTGAAGCAATGGCAAAGTAGATGAGTGGATTGAATAAATTAGGTCCACACAATAACATTTGTTTTTGCAATACCATTTTGTTATGTATAATTTTTTGCGATAATGAGTTATCGAACAACAACAACAACATTCGTTTGTATTTTAGTCATTTTAAGGCCCCTGTAAACGATCAAACATGTTTGTAAAATTTACGTGTTTGACAAACTAGTTTGTTCGTGTAGGGCTGTGTTTGACGCGTTTGATAAACGAACTATGTGTTTGATGTGTTTGAAAAGAATCTGGATTACGATGTCCGATAATTAAAACCTAAACACAAATTGCCTAATAACGTTTGGCCTAAAACACATATCACCTAAAAACGAAATGCCTAATAACGTCAAAAATAGGTAGCAAGGAACGAAGCGACGAGCGTAGGTTTGAACATGAACCAAGCGCGCGAGCCGAGCGAGCGAAGCGAGAGTGCCGCGGCAGCGGCCGGCGAAGCGCCAGAAACGACTTTATGTGTATTCTCGACTTTATGCATACTTATTTAGGCTAAACGTTATTAGGCATTTCGTTTTTAGGTGATATGTGTTTTAGGCCAAACGTTATTAGGCAATTTGTGTTTAGGTTTTAAGTATCGGACTCTGGATTACGTTGTGTTTGATGAAAACGTGAAGTTTGTGAAGGACAAACATGTTTGATTTGATTGACATTTACAGGGCACTTTAGAGCTCACGTCAAACAAAATCTTGCCGCGATGAGTTCAAGTGAGTTCAATTATGAGGCTTTAGAAAAATTTGTTTTCTTTTTCGATTGAGGACTTAAAATTTTCTATGAACATAATCTTCATATTTGCTTTTGAAGGATGTGATAATAATATTTAATTATGATTATACTTAAAATGCCTACCTCCTCCTAATGGATGATTGGATGAAATATTATTGTGGTCAGTTTTTCGTACAATGGTGCTGGCTGACAAGGTGGACTCTCAACACCAATCTAGCTTATCTAAGTACCTATTTAAGTTCGAAACTACATAGCTATTTCCGGTTTTCAGATTTTTCCTCAACAGGTGCTGTAGGGCCTTGCTTCTTGCCTTTCGTAAATTTAGGGATAGGTTTTGATTCCCTTGTGAAATCGCAAAATTTACGACAGTATACGACACATAAACGGTTTCATTCGGATAAAAATGTCGGTTTGATATCTCTACATGTTGCGAAACAGGGTCTTGACAGACAGACAGATAGACGAACAGACGCGCAACGAAGTGATACTATAAGGGATCTCTTCATTTCTTTTGGGGAACAGAACGCTAAAAAATATGGAAATTGACATAGAAGAAAAAAATACAATAGTGTCTTATTGTGGTATAAACAGGGAATACAGTTTCTTGAACTGAAATCTGTTTTCATACGTACAAAATATGTTTATTTTATTTTCATTTATTTATTTTTGGAAAACCAACACCTGTCTGAACACAAAAGATTTCTTGTATAATAGTTAAAAGCCAATTACAGGTCTTCATACAAATAGAGACAATTTACAATGATTATGCACACGCATTAAACGGTAAATACTAAACAACCAATATAAGATCAAAGACAAATAATTAACATAAGGTAAAAAAGTCACAAGATTTTTTTAAAATAAAAACGCACTACTTATCTATCGCTTCATCTCTGCAATACACGAGTATAGTACGACACACTCGTCAAAACAATGTCCAATGTCAATGTGTTGAAACTTTTGCCTGCACGCAAAAGATATGAATTTTAACGAAAATTAGAGGATGCAGACGGCACCAGTATACCACTGGATTTAGTTGGAGCTCTAAGGCAGATTTTAGTTTTAGAGAGTAGATCAGGACTTTCGACTACGCCAGAAGCAATTTTAACAGTTAGACCACATCAGAGATTTCTCGGCACTTTTCCAACAGCAGCAAATGGAAAGTTACTGATCATGCTAGCGTAGCATAGCGTTCTTTGGTAAGAAAGCAGAGATATTTAATAAACTTCCGTTGTATGTTTTCGATACGCGTTATGTAAGTGAGGTACCGAGGGCTCTAGATCTGCGACGCATACTCAAGATGGCTTCGAACAAATGTACAGTATAAAATCTTGAGTGTTTTCATCCGATTGAAATCTCTAGAATTACGCATCGCAAAACCAAGAGCCCTCGAGGCTTTAGAGATAATATTATGATTAATGTGTTCATCATATTAACTTACTGTCGTACAAAACGCCAAGGTCCCGCACGACAGTGTCACGTTTCAAGCTCGAGTCTTTCAAAGTGTAGTCGAAATTTACTAAACTTCGTTTACGACTGTAGTGACAACACTACACTTTGAGGAATTAAGGTCCAGTTGATGTGATGCATGAATTTTTACTTTTGTAATGAATCACACAATACACCAGACTCGAATACGAATTAGGGTGTGGGTTTTCAATCATTACATACATACAGACACCTGCTGGTAGTACCAGGCCAAGTTATGTTCGTAAAATTCCACTTTAACAATTGATGCAAACCGGGGTTAGTTCAGTTCACAATAACACATTAGACATTACTAAGTCCCTATATAAAAAAGCGTAAAAGGAGCAATTGTAGTTTCGGTATGGTGCTGTATGACGTATGTCTGTCCACTGCTGTCGGAGATCATTAATATATGAGGGGACTTTAATTTGGCGTCATTATGACGCTTCGATAAAAGTGTAACGTAATCTAGAACAGAAAAAAAAGGATTTTTTATATTTTGACTTTCCATTTTATAAATGCTAAATAACTTGAAAAATGAATGAATCAATAAAGAAAAATCTCGCCCGAGACGAATTTTTTTCTTTATTGATTTATAAATTTTTCAAAAAAAAGGCTACTTACCGACTAGGATATCTTTGAAAATTCCTTTTAACGGATGAAAATCAAAAACATTATGAATTTCGTTGTTAGTTTTAAGTCATTGGCAGATAGTAGACTACAATCATCATCATCATATACGTCATATACTTCACTACCGAGGAGCACGAGCCTACCCTAAGCTAGGGCAATTACCCTTAGTCGACCAAGTGCGGGTTGGTCGACTTCACACACAACCTGTAAAGAAATTCTTTCTTCATAGGTGTGTGCAGGTTTCCTCACGATGTTTTCCTTCACCGTAAAAGCGTCGAATAAACGTACATATGAATTCAAAATTTGAAAACATAGTGATACCTACGTGGCGGGGTTCGAATCGCTACCTCCCGATTTTGAAGGCAACGGCCTTACGCACTACGCTATCGACGCTTTAGACTACAATAGTGAGTGCTAAATTTAAATCCCGTGAAAGCGAAGGATTCTTAGTTTTAGCCACGAGTGAAATGAGTGGTTCAAAAGTAGAATCCTGAAAGTAACGAGGGATTCAAAGGCACGAGGGGGAAATAAGTTTGCAGTCGAGCGCAACACACAAGTTTTCATCTCACCAAACAAACAAAAATTTGAAATTCGTAAATTGCGACGTGACGATTTATCATGTTTTTGACCACACATTTTGAATTCATATTCCCAGTCTATTTTCAAACGGTTGAATTTTAAATCACTTTTCTGTGCTAGCGGTTGAAATAGGCTTTTCCGCGCATTTCGAAGAATAAAGGAAGCATTTCCGAGCTGGTGAGGTAAAAAGCATTCTCGCGGAGATTGTTTTGAGCTTAAATACGATCATTCACTATAGCTTCTGAAAAATAATGAATCTATTCCTTGTGTAACAGTAAGGTACGTTGGGGTAAGGCTATTTTTCAGTAAGTTAAAGAGGTTGCAGCAAATATTTTTTCCTCATTTAGCAATATAGTATTTTTAAATGATCAAACGAACTTACCTGAAGTGAAGTTCGATCTTAATTATCCTGTCTTCGCCGAAGAGATTTATTCCTTAACCATGTAGTAGCCCTGCTACGCGCTAACCCTATCGCACAAGTTTTAAAGTCAGAGAAAGAAAACCACTATATCTTCCTCTGGCTAATCACACCTGACAAGCCTCCGCAGTACCGACCTCATTCTTTTTAGAGAAATAGAGCAACATTGATATATAGGGGGATAAGATTCAGGGAGGGAGGGACCTTAAATCTCTTCGGCGAAGACAGGATAATTAAGATCGAACTTCACTTCAGGTAAGTTCGTTTGATCATTTAATTATCCTGTCTTCGCCTCCGAGATTTATTCCTTAACCATGTAGATGTTCAGAGAGTATAAAATCAATGTTGCGACAATAAAAAATAAACAACATTACAGTAAAACATCAAAACATAATTATTACGTATTTCCATATTTTTTTTTTTTTTTTTGCGCCACTAGCAAAAATTTCAAAACAACAAAATATTGTGAACAAAAAAGTAATCAACCGACAGTATTATTTTAATAATTATGATTGTGACAAAGATTCAATAAAATTGGTTTCAGAACTAATATACCGGTCTGTTATAAAAATCAGCAAATACAGCTGATCTTTCCGAACATCCTGCGGTCTTTCTAATTACATCGACGTTGAGGCCAGCACGAGACGCCGCTTGATGTTGATGCGTGTCTCGCTCGCTCCGAATATTGAGATGTCAATGCCACTATCGCATATGATCTGCTTTATCCAGCGCCCAATGGGTTGAGATGAAGCAGGTCTACGTGGTTTCTTATGTGTGAGGATCAGGTTTGTTCTGAATCTGAGCGAATTGAAGATGATACAGCAATATATCTTAATACCACTGATGCTGGACAAATACCGGGATATTAAAGGGATAAAAAAAAAGTAAGTTTAAACCGGTTGAGCTTTGCCAATTGCTTATGTTTTAATTAAATTTGTAAGTGTTAAAATTACTCGATCTTCATATGCTTTTTTAATATTTCGTATTTTTGTTAGAGAAATTGTATGCGTCCTTGGTCCAGCTAATAACATGACTAACTTCTTACTCATTTTTTCAAGATTAATTGTATCATTCTCAAATCGTTTAATAGTCTAATACTATAATACCAGGGGGCCACTGCCTAACTAATAACGATCACTTGCTATCGTGACATTAGAACAATAGTTCTACCTAAACTTCAAAATTTCAAAACACATTAACAGAAATTCCAACAAAAATGTAGTATTTACATTTAAAAAAAATCTGTTGTATTCTTTTTACAAAATAGCCACCATATCTTTAGACTAGAATTATATTATGACCCGGTGTTATGTGATATCGAAGATAACAACATCTAAGGCTGTTTCTGGCACGTCATGAAAGCTTTCCCGGAAAATACACACGCTGGCAGGGAAAGGTGACGGCGCAGATGGTGTACCATCCTGAAAGGAAGTAAGTAGATCTTTCTTGGAGGAAATATCACAATCCCTGTGACACCCAGGGATATGAAAAGGGGATACCATGGTTAAGAGGGCTATAGTTGAACATCGATAATTCCGGTGGCTTATTAATCAGTAACTATTTTGTTTATCGTTTTAAAAATTAGTGCAAACGGTGTTAAAGCGTAAAAATAAAATTGCGACTAATCTACTGTTTAAACGCGTCAATATCATAGGCAAAGGGATCCCTTTTCCATGAAATATACGCGGAACATTTTGCATTACTACGAGATGCAAATAAGTCAATAGATGGTTCACCAAAAAAAAATTTTTAATTTTCAAAAGTTGTCGGATACCCAACTGCCACTCTGTGTCGAAGTTTATTTTTCTCGATTCACTGTCAGCTTCTATATTTAACGAGTAACGAATATAAGACGCGAAAATAAATATACCTACTTTTCTCACACCAGTCCCAAATCATTTTAGTAACTTGACTTAAGTGTTGGTATTACACTCTCCCCATTCTATTTATATAGAATATGGCAGTGGTGTTATCGACACTTAAAAGACTACCACAATTAGCGACATTTTTAGCAAATGAAATTAGCCCACAATATACAGCGAGTAGTTCCAGTCAGTTTATATGATTGGTTCGCTCGATGTTGGTCCAGAAACCACCAGTCTTTTCGTTGGCACAAGCTGCACCCTAGCCTGCTGTCGAAGCGTCCGTAAAAATTCCGAAATTGTACCTATGACTTTTTATTCAATTGACTGCCAATGGAATATTGATCTGCCACCAATGGAGATCATCATATTATTATAAAATATCTGTAATTGTAATAAAAACCTCGTAATTGTTAGTATTTCTAAGAAGAGCACTTTTTTGTGATTTTGTGTGTATATACTACCCATATACTACAACCGACATGCTGCCGTAGAAAACGTTCAAAGAACCTTATTCGAATTCTGTTAGATTTAAATATATGTTTTATGTGTATAATAAATTTTTGTGGCTTGAATCTGGCAATTGTATGTTATTTTATTAGAGTTTAAAATAAAACCAAAAAATTTACAAAGCTTTTCTGGTATTAGACTAGTTTTTTTAAAATTAATAACTAACCCTAATCGTGTCAGACATTAAATAGTTCTTTTTGCGTTCTTAAGCACTCTCCAGCAGAGTTTGCTAAACACAACATATCATAGATATCTCACTGATAGCAGACCATAAGATCTTAAATGAGTAAGAGCTGGCTGTAATATTTTTGTGAAATATATCGCGCGAAACATAGGCTAAACGGGAGTGCTAGAAACTCGTACAAAATATCATGAAAATAAAAGCGTAAACATGTTTTTTTTTTTTTTTTTGATTTGTGAATCGGCAGCAAAAATTAAGCTTCCTTAATATCAATATTAATCACGTCTTCGGTCATAAATCTAGTAGCCGTTCTGATATCTTCCATTTTGAAATGAGATACTTACTTCGACTTCGAATTCATCTTTTTAGATTTAATATATATAGAGCACACGCTTTTAGGAATAACGAAGATATCATAAACGAATTGTTTTGCTGTCGGGTTACATCTCCTAATAGCTTTTATTTCTAATAAATGATTTAATTCGAGAGAAATTGCTATTCACTCACTTTTTGAAAAAGAACGCCGCGCACGGCTGTATGGATTTTGATAAGGTTCCTCAATAAATGAAATCCTTGACACATTGTCTAATATAAACCTATCGCTAGTGATAGTTCACCACTCATTGACTAAATTAATATTTTAAGCGGCTGGCATGTACTTGCGGCTGCGCGTTCAGGTAGCGCGATTGTTCGATGACCGTTGTGATGCGACGCGACTGGCTGGTGCCTCGGCGGTGCCAGCGGCAGCGGCGGCGTCGGCGGGACTGGCTGGTGACAAGCTGGCAGCGGTGCGAACGCGGCTGCTCGCCGTCGATTCGCTTGTTAGTATGACGTCTTTGACTGTCTCGGCCCACCGGCTCGATGAGGGTAGGATTGGCCGCTGCTTTGCTGTCGCGTTCGGGACGATGAGCCTTTCAAGTTTAAATGACTCTTAGATGAAATTGGTGTCTGTAATAATTTACTGGTCTTCTTGATACTCTAAATAGCAAATAGTCCATTCTTCTGTTTTTAATTAATAATAAAAGAGTATAATATGATAATGATTTATCTATCAGGGGAATAATCACGGATCGACGGGTATCCGTTTCTATATAATGAGAAACAGCTTATAATTTACCTGCATCGTTCAACGTAACTACATCTGGAATATTAAGATTTTTCTTTAAAAGACACGATTGTGCCCTTCCCAGTGCTGAAAGTGCTTTACCGAGTTGATTCTGTTGTCTACCAACATAGCACTTACTTCCGAACTAGAGTTCGGCCTTTCGCCATAGGTACTATAGTACATTGTTTTTTTTTTTTTTTAATGCTCGTCTTTGGTCACTTTTGGAAACCGTTTTGCAATAGGACTTGAAACCTGGCCGCTACATCGGTTTGTAAGTCATCAGTTATCACCATATTGGTTTGTATGTGAAAGATACTAATAAATATTTAATGAGAATTTAGGCAGCACAAAAAATATTTTAAATAATTCCGATGAATGCAACGGAAATTTTTAAAACAGCGGGGAAAAAAAGGGCAGCCCCTATATTTTCCATTAAGTACATATTACGAGTATTACTCGTTGAATGCAACGAGAACATAATAACAATATGATCCGAATACAACGGACATAAAAGTGATTTCCGATGAATGCAACGGAAATTTTTAGGCAGCGGGGAAAAAAGGATACCCACATTTTCCATTACGAGTATTACTGCACGTGGTCGCGCCGCGCGCGTACTCGGCGGCCCAGGCGAGCGGTGATGTCCACCCGCTTACTCGTTCAATACAACGAGAACATAATAAAATATTATCCGAAGAATACAACGGACATAAAAATGATTCCTCGTTCAATACAACGAGAACATAATAAAATATTATCCGAAGAATACAACGGACATAAAAATGATTCCCGATGAATGCAACGGGAATGTAAAAAAGTATTCTTCTGGTTGCACATCATTTTCGCCATCATCTGAGTACAAAATGTGCCTCCGGCTTGCCCCTACGTTTTTCCTAATTAAGTTTTTCTTCGTATCTCTTCATCTTCCTTAGCCATTTATCTTCTTCGGATTCACAGTGTTTTCGTTTAGGCATACTTAACAAATAAGCAAATAACCGTAAAATTAAACTTTTTTTTTTTACGTAGATTACCTACACTCATTATATTACTGTTACACTCGTGCGAACGCCGCGCGCGCACGGACAAGAATGAGGTCGGTACTGCGGAGGCTTGTCAGGTGTGATTAGCCAGAGGAAGATATAGTGGTTTTCTTTCTCTGACTTTAAAACTTGTGCGATAGGGTTAGCGCGTAGCAGGGCTACTACATGGTTAAGGAATAAATCTCGGAGGCGAAGACAGGATAATTAAATATAATTAAGCTCTCGTTGTTTAGTATTAAATTTACTGTCAAACATTATTTTTGTATATTAAGTAGATTGAGTGGATAAAAAACATAAGTAGAATAAAGCTTCATTTTTTATTTAAAGGAGTTTAAATGTTTGCATTAAAAATCAAACGCTCGAAGTCTTTTATAAAAACTAGTGAGAAAGTACAGTATTTAGTGACGTATTATTTAAATCATAAATCAAAATAACAGCAAGTCATAACCTAACGTTAAGCACTTAAAAGCTAATCGAGCTGTTTAAACAGCTTAAAAACATGCGAAATCTTTGTAATTGCATCGTGTAACATCAACTGGTTGTTGAAGGTGGTTAAAAATAATTTTTAAGTGAAAATATATTGAATTGATAGACTAGCTTTACTGTCGGGTTAGTACTCTTATTGATTTATCATTATTTCTAAATAGTTAATACCGTCTATACACGGTGTTCCATAATAACCAATAAATAATCAATGCGTTATCTAAAATTAATTATTAAAATGTGTATATACGTTATGTCATTCAATCCAAAATTTTCATGTATATCATAGTATCATCATCATGTCTATGATTAACATGAAAATTTTGGGTTGAATGACATTACGGGTAACACAATTTAATAATTAGTTTTAGATATCGCATTGATTATTTATTGGTTATTATGAAACACAGTGTATACTCGTACCGTAAAAGAACTGTGGTAATATTTTACATTCTTGTCATTTGATTAACGAATTACTTAAGGAAAAATATATTTTTTAACCACTCTCGTGTCTTAATCAATAAGCTGGAGATAAGTTACTCATAAGTTTCTTAAATTTTTCGTATCAGATAAAAAGATGCCCCCGGCAATGGGCGGTACGTTAAAAAATCTGCCGGCCGGTTCAAAACAGCTTTATAATGAATCATATTTGAATAAAAATAACAAAATAAAAGGTTTGATAATTTCTGTAGAAAATGTGCTGTTTGCACTGTCATGAAATTTTTGTCAGGATTTTCGTGTGTCGGAATGTAAACATATAATTATTGCAAAGCATAAAAAAAGTAGAACTGACGACCACTGGGGCGGAAAGGTCCTCGAGTGGCGGCCGCATACCGGGAGTCGCAGTGTTGGTAAGCCCCCCACAAGGTGGACCGACGATCTGGTGAAGGTCGCGGGAAGCCGCTGGATGCGCGAGGCGCAGGACCGATCGGTATAGGGATCCTTGAGGGAGGCCTATGTCCAACAGTGGGCGTCTCTTGGCTGATATGATGATAATAAAAAACTTCAAGAGTTCGCTGTTTCTGGTAATTGAAAACTTAAAACTATTAAAAGTAACTTAAGGAGGCCGCAATATGTTAGTTTAATCGAAATATTTCTATAATTATTGTGAAGGAGACATAAACAATAAAAATTATTTTAAATCATTTATTTGTATTCGTATACCGAATCACCTTACCTTACAAACTAACATTGTATTATATGAGACAATTTTGTAGAGATGTATATTCGAAACTGAAACTTGAAAAACAAAAAAAAACTCGTCTTGATTGATTTATTTATTTATCAATATATTAAGCATTTCTAGAGAAAATGCAAAGTCACAAATACAAAAACACAATTATATTGATTCTAAAATCGCAATTACTGAGTATTGATCGCGATAGATTTGAATGTCGACCTGAAAGCTATACAATTGATCATCAATGACTGTTCAATAAAATGGATATCTTGTAGCTACCTGAGCTCTGAAGAGTATCAAGGCACATTGTTAATTTGAAAAGACGTAATAGATACATCAGTAAAGTATCCAGTTGCCGATATACCTACCCTTCAACGAGAATATTGATTGATTCAAATGCTTTTTTATGTATGATGATGCAAGCTTCAGCAGGATTCCGAGACATCATAGTTACAGCTTGACAAAAAAAAGTTTGGAGTGTTGATAGATGGAACTAAAAAACGATTCCAGTACTAAATTAGTTTTATAATTAGATGATGCATTAATGAGACTGTTGTTACCTAATGTTCCAAGCGTTATTTAAAAATTGCTTAATTTTGCACAAAAATAAAGCCACAATTTTCAAAATTAAGCAATTTTTAAAATTGTGTCTTTATTTTTGTGTTTCGTGTGCGAAACTGTACAAGTGAAGCCCTTTTTTACAATACACTCACACAAGCATATCTCATTTATCTCAATAGAGAGGACTTTCGTAAAATGTTATGAAATAATTATTTTAACAGCCTCCTTGGTCCAGTGGTTGATACCACCAGGCGACGATCGGGTGGTCTGGGATAGGATTCCCAATGGGGTCAGAAGTTTTTCTACTTGGTTTGGTGGTGGTAGCGCTACTGAGCCCGCCTAACGGCTACCACCGTCTCACCCAAGTCTGTCCTTAAGAGAACTGAGGAGTGCCAATTCATGGCTCGAGTATGCACTTTCAAAAATGCAGTTTGTTGCACACCGCATAGAGTTGAAAGTCCGAGGCAAGTGCTTAACATTCCTTATTGAAATATTGGTTCGGCGATAACTGTTTTACCCCCCTAAACCTTAACGAAATTAGACGATTATCGTCGAATTTCTATATTACCATTCCTATCTAAAGTCCTTGAAAAACTTGTGCAGGGCCAACTCACTAAGTTCCTTTCTACAAATAATCTTCTTAATCCTTTCCAGTCCGGCTTTCGTCCCAGTCATAGTACGACTACAGCTTTAATCAAAGTCACTGATGGTATTCGCATAGGGATGGAAAATCGCAAGCTGACTGTTTTGACATTACTGGATTTCAGTAATGCCTTTAATACGGTTGATTTTGATATACTGATGATATTCGCATAGGGATGGAAAATCGCAAGCTGACTGTTTTGACATTACTGGATTTCAGTAATGCCTTTAATACGGTTGATTTTGATATTTTGCTGGCAATGCTGCGCTCTCTTAATATATCTCCACCGGTAATTGATTGGTTTCGAAGTTACCTGTATGGGCGGCGGCAGAGGATACGTATTGAAAACAGTCTCTCCGCATGGAGTATCACAACTGCCGGCGTTCCACAGGGTGGTGTCTTGTCTCCTCTCCTTTTTTCGATCTTCATTAACTCAATTACGCTTCCACTTTCTTCTTCCTATCATTTGTATGCTGACGATCTCCAAATATATACGCAGGCTACTATAAATGATTTGTCAATTGCTATAGCACAAACGAACTCGGATCTCAGTCACATTTCCAATTGGAGTAAGCGCCACGGTCTTCAAGTAAACCCAAATAAAACCCAGACGATCATTATAGGCAGTAAGTGGTTTACTGACAGAATTGACCATGATTCTTTTCCGCAAATTAACTTTGATGGCGTGCATATTCCTTATCGGGATGTAGTAAAGAATCTTGGTGTTTATATAGATAACCGGTTTTCCTGGGAGAAACAGGTATCAGAGGTAAGCAGAAAATTTTTTGGAGCATACAGTTCCCTTAAGCGTCTGAAAAATCTCCTGCCAATTAAAACTAAAATTTCACTAGCACAGTCAATTCTTTTTCCCATTTTAGATTATGCCGATGCCTGCTACCCTGATTTAGGTATCACCCTTCTAAATAAACTATAACGTCTGCAGCATGTTGCAATTAGATTTGTCTTCGGTTTGCGTAAGTTCGACCATGTTTCTCAACACCGTTCCCAACTTCAATGGCTACCTATCTCTCGTCGGAGGGACTTTCATATCCTATCCCTTTTATACACTGTCCTATTCCATCCTAATGCCCCACCTTACCTCGAAGAGAGATTTATCTATTGTTGAACCAGTAATGTACGTAACTTGCGTTCTTCCCACAATCTATTTTTGTTTATCCCTTATCACTCCTCCTTTGCATCCAAATCTTTCGCTCAGCAAGCTATCCGCTTATGGAATTTACTGCCTGAGACTATCAGGCGAGCGCCATCACAGGATTCTTTCAAGGTGCGAGTCAAGAAGCATTTCCTGGATCAGGAATACCGGAAAATCCGTAAATAATGAAATATATATATATATATATATATATATATATATTGTATGTATTGTATTTATATATTTATTTATTAATTAGTTATATGAATAGGTATCTATTTTTAATTGTTAATTTATTCTACTTTGTATACTTTTTTTTTTCCTTCCTTTTAGTGCACTATCCCGTATCTTGAATACGTAGCTACTTTCCTAACCCTAAGGTTGCCTGGTAGAAATTGCTACCTTAGCAATAAGGCCGCCTATTGCCAATATAATGTGTATTGTAATGTCCTGTATATAATTGTTTAATGTGCAATAAAGTGTTTATTCATTCATTCATTCACTTTTGATTTCGTTAGATTCAGTATATCCTAATCTATGTTTGTACGTTTTGCTTTTTTTGTAATTCAGTATAATTTAGTCAAAAAAGATAAAAATGCTCCAGATAGTTATTAAGTCTAAACTATGGATATTTAGATGCTAATATTTTTTTGTTCTGAGCAATATTACTTTAAAATCAAAACGTACAAACCTAGATCTTCATTATATATACAACATTTCCAAAAATTATAAAAATTCGACTATGTAAAGAGGGAGAAAAATGTTATCGCTTTTTGTATGAAATTTTTCAGCTTCACAATCCTCAAATCTACAAATGTTAATTAATTACATTGTTGTGTTCCGACTTAGAGATAAGATAGCTATAGTTCTTCAGCTGGTGAGGAGTCCAGGTGATTTTCTTCCATCCGCGGTGTCGTCGTGAGGTGAGATGAAGGCCTAGAGCTTCCTGTCATAAGTAAAAGCAAAACATATGTTGGAATTTTTCCCATTTTTGTATCGCTTTCTTATGCTTAAATTAAATATACATTGATGGGTGAGATGAAGTGTCAGTGTACACGTACAGTAGGTATCTTACAGAGACTTGAAGGGTTAAGGCGCCAGAATCAGAAACACAGGTTATCCACCTGGTTCACTAATGGATTTTTATTTTAAATCACATAAAGAACTGTAATAGAACTAAAGGTAAAAATACAAATTAGGATATGCTTTCTTGTCAATAAAAGCACCTATCATTGTTATAAAGATGTTTATGAAAAAATTTTGGATGTTGTCTCTATCTTAACACATTTTGTGTAAATCAATGATGAATGTTTGTAGAATATAAATCTCCAAATAAAAATGTGAAATTCAATTCAGTAGTGCAAACTCTACATTATTTTCACGAGCTAAACATTACTAGCAATTGTCATTTTTATCAACATTTAAGCATTCGTTTATACATTAATTTATATCTACATGTTTTGGGATGAACGGCCCATCACATTTTGAGCAGTCCTGTCAACGTTGACGTGCGCGCTGTCACCGGAACATGCGCATACGCATGAATCGTCACAAAATCAGATTTGCTTAAAAAAGTGATTCATATCGTTCGCTCTTGCGTGATGCTCCCCATTTTGTTAATCTGTTCATTATATCATCTCTTTAAAAGCATTTTTTCAACTTTTTCGTATCTCTGTTGTGAAATATTTTTAATGCAGTATTTTTAATGTAAAGGATTTAAAAACGTTTCAACAACATTTGATAAAATATTAGAGTACCTATCACACACCTATTTAAAGCTATCTCCATAATGCTATAAGAAAAAAATTAAAAGGTAATCAATCTAATATATAAAAATCTTGTCACAGTTTTTTTAGCAACTCCTACAAAATGGCTTGACCGATTTTTATATTTTTTTGTTGTATTCATATATTCGGTAGGTCTGAGAGTAGGTAGTAAACTACTTTTTATACCCCTAGGTGATAAGCGGTTTTTGAGAATGGTAACGGAGGGAAGTGAGCTTCACCTGGATTTTTCAACAATTGAGGAATTGTATTAATTTTTATTAATCCTGCTGTGAGAGGGTGAGTGAATAATTGTTTATTTAAATATATTTACTTTTTACTAGCTGACCCCGTGAACTTCTTATTACGTATAATTACATTAGGTATATTATTTTGTGCTTTTCTTTAGAATTTTCCCCACTATTTTTCATAGGAGATTTGTTAATTTGTCTTCTGCCATAGAAAAAATGTTAGGGAAATAAAATAATGTTTTTCTATTACATACTCAACAATAGGTGGCACGAACACGAGTTTGTAATTGATCCCCATAGAAAAATACAAAATATAATTAACCCTTAACCTTATATGACACCATTAATTAAATAACGGAATTGGCCGTCGCCTTGCTGGTAAATATCCTCCCACAGACTTTTATCAATGAATTTTTTCTTTTTCGGGCATTCGCTGTGTTTTTAGGGGACAATAAGGCGTCGAGACCGAGAAACCAACCCTTGTAATTGGAGCCAGGGTCTTTAAACGGAGTCAAGTAATTTGAGTACTAATTTCGAATGAATAAAGGAGTTTTAATTTGAATATACTGACGGTATATCCTTAAAGTATGAGAAATAAGGTCGATATTTCGTTGTCCCTTTATTTCGAGATATTGTGCGTTCGTCGCATAAAAAGCCAAATCAGCTGCCGCGACGTGCATTGTTTGAAACTGAATAAAATATATATCTTGGAAGTTGCTTTGAAGGTATTCGCGAGAAGAAATGCGGTTGGATGTTTGTTAGAATTTTTAGGGATGTTCAAGCGTCGATGGTTTGAATGTATGCAAATATACTGCTTTTTTTAACATTCGAAATGTGATGGTCATAATTAAAAATGTTTAATCTGATGTTTTCAAAAGATATTACTTTGAATCGTAATACGAGTAATATAAAGAGCTATGATAATATGAATTAACATTATGGTGTAATTTGTTAATCTTATTATTTCTGCGATTAACTGTTTGCAATAAATTATTGACTGAAATCATGGTTAAGGAAAAATATTATTAAGTATCATTTTCTTTTTTTAAATATAAGACAACACTTCAGGCAACGATTGACTACTGTATACGTTTCCTAACTACAGCAGCGAAACAAATGGCGTACCAAATATATGGAACTGAAGCTCAATGACCTCGTTCTCCTGAAGGTAGATACCCTACCTCCCCTCTGTTGCCACCTAGGAAGAGTAATTAAGCTTTCTCCTGGCTCTGAAAGGAACTAAGAAGAGCGATCAATCGCATATATCTCTTGCCCGCAATAAAGTAAGAGTTATCTTGAAATCTCCAGCAGCTTTCCAGGTGCGGAAGCTTTGATTATATACTTGTCTAGAAAAATTATAATTTTTGTGTGCGTATTACGCAAACAAATATGCGTAACTACGATTGTCTTATACGATACGTCACTGCCGGCCTGCTGAGTGATGCCAGCCTCCTGAATATTTCCCCTAACAGTAGATAAAAAATGGGTTTTGACTTTGGGGGATCTATAATTTATTTTAATATGAAATTCATTTAATTATATTCTATGATTCATTTAATATTATTTTTAAATTAATGTGAAAATAAAATTGTTGAAAAGAGTAATTTATATTTAATAATCAACATATTAAAAAAACCCTCGCTGCCTTTTTAAACCATCAACGCTTTTGGTTGATGACAAAATACAAGCCTTTGGAACAAAAATGTTCAACTTCAATTTATTTGCATTCCAAAATGTTACATAGGTGGTTAATATATATTATGTATATGTTCAGAGTAAAGAGCAACTAATTTAGGTGGTTGCGAGACGTCCTATCCTCGGCTTTTGCTTATTATTCCTATTTAAGTACCTATTTCCTATTTGTTAGATATTCTATAAGGCTATGAATAAAATTCAAAGTTTACATGACAGCGGTTTCACTGTTGGACATAGGCCTTCGCCAAGGATCTCAAAATCGATCGGGCTTGCGCTTCACGCATTCAGTGGCTTCCCGCAACCTTCACCAGATCATCAGTCCACCTTGTGGGGGGTGTACTAACTCTGCGTACCCAGTACGCGGCCGCCACTCGAAAATGTTTCTGCTCGGCCGTCAGTCTTGCGAGCGATATGTCCTGCCCACTGCCACTTAAGTTTGTCAATTCTTTGGGCTATGTCGGTGACCTTGGTTCTTCTACGAATCTCATAATTTCTAATAAGATCACGTAGGGAAATCCAGATCATAGCCCTCTCTATTGACATCTGAGTGACTGTAAGCGGCCACGTCTCAGTTCTGTATGTCATCACTGGCAATGCGCACGAATTGAAGACTTTCGTCTTTAGACATAATGTTAGCATACTCGAATTAAAAAAAAATATATAAATCCTCCGTATCGATTAGGCACTTTAGGCAAATAACTTACCGGCACGTACCGCGTTATCTTGTTTGTTCCGTGTCTACTCGTATATTAAGAGTAAACTACAAATATGCCTCCTCAAGCCGTTTTATGGATTACAAACAGAGTGTCGATAAAACTAGTGAGCTTTATATACATCTTAATCAGCTTTGAATAATAATAATAATAATTTCTTTATTTGTTCTCACAAACTTACAACTAAAATTAACATTAAGTATGGTTCTATAATCAAATAAGAATATGAGAGCCTGGTGTCCGTAAAAGGGTTAACCTGTGTGACGGAGCGCCAGACCCCACACCAATATTATGTTGGAGTTATCCGGGACCTAGCTAGGTCCGGATCACCCTGACTATGGACTAGTTGGATTCGTACTCAGCAGGGAAAATCACAATCAACACGCCTGTTGACTAGCCATTGGCAGGTAACGTGCGCAACAGTATTCCACCTCGTTAAAAAAGTACACTATCAGAAAGTTACACTATTCAAAAGTATAGCATTGGTTATTTATTTTTCCTTAAATTTCCAATGGAATCTTATCAACCTCATTATAAGAATCATTGGATCTGTAGTTACGAGGCAAAGAGAGCGAGGCAGCCAAAAACGGCGATAGCATCAAAATATGTTTTATTCCACATTCAGGACGTTAGGTGATAAATAAACAACACAGTACCAACCCTTAAATTGGGAGACATTTAAAAAAAATGATAATAATAATTATTTACACAAACCGGTCTGATAACCAAACCAAATTTATAAATCAGCCTGTTATCGATATCTTACTAATGTCCCATCACTAGTGCCAGGTGTGGCGCGTGCTCGCGTATTTGCTTTGTCGGCCAGACTGCACGACAGTCGCCCCATTTCTTATGTGTGGAATAAATCTTGAAGTTTGCATCGGATTTGTGCAATACGTCATATCGAAGATTTTTTATGAGTTGAAATAGGACTACTTACCTAGTAGATAAGATCTAGAATTTAGATAAAATAGATGATTGGCTAAGACCCACACAGCTGAACTTAGTGTAGGCTCGAGCCTATCGGTGGGGACGTAGTACGTGAGCTGTAGTAATTGCAACGCATGCCGGAAACAGCTTAAGTTGTAAAAAAAGAATGATGGGCTTCCTTCGTCACATGTCATCCAAAAACGAAAGAATTTCGAAAACTTTCCGTAATCTACTAATACATATAATAAATATTATATTATCGGGCATTGGACACCAACATGCCTATATTCCTACAAAACTACGGATATAAACGCATTATTGTATTTCGCAAAAAAATGGACTAACGCACACAATGCCCTTTGCTTGACGGAAAAAAATTATTGCGTGGGAGTACACAGTATACGCTAGGACTACATTGTAAAGAAATTAATACGCATTGTCGAAATTGGAGCATTTTCTTTGGCACGCGCCGGCGCAGCTGCCCGTTTTTGTGCGTCGCAAAGTTTGCGCAAGAGACATTTTAAAAAATCTTGCCAGAATTTTACACAATGGCATACTAATTTTGATTTGTAGCCATTATGAGCAGAGCCTTTGGTTGCACCAATTTTCGCTATTGACAGTTCTATGAGAGGTAACGGTATAAATTCCTAACATATCGCGCAAAATGTGGTTGCAACACTGATAAATAATAATTGAATGAATGTCCGATTACATACATTTATTTAAGTATCTCATCACAGCTATATTATGGTCCCATTGCGGGGCTACCCTAAGTTAGCGTATGCCTTAATCAACCACGCTGGCTCAGTGCGGATTAATTGACTTCACATACACCTTTGAATTTCTTCGCAGATGTATGCAGGTTGCCTCACGATGTTTTCCTTCACCGTAGAAGCGTCGGAAAAATGTACATATGAAATTCGAAAAACGAAAAACACTTTGGTACACGGCAGAATCGAATCCCGAACCGAATACATTAGAAGGCCAGTGCCAAGTCCACAGCGCCACCGACGACGCTCCTACTTAAATATCTATGCTATGATAAAAGATAAAGGCTGGCACTCTGTATCATGACACCAGCTACGCCAGTTTCTATACTTATACAAGGTTATTTTTTAGTTACAAAAAAAAATTGTGTGCCTGTTCAGACAAGCAAACTGAACTACTTTCACTATGGGGCCAACTTTGAAATCGCAAAAGAAAAATCAGCTGTTCCATACATCTAGGTTATGTGAATGTTAGATATTTGTATGGAACAGCTGATTTTTTTTGCGATTTTAAAGTTGGTCCCATAGTGAAAGTTGTTCAGTTTGCTTGTCTGAACAAGCACACAATTTTTTTTCAATACCTAACTAAAGAATAAACTTGTATAATCCTCCGCTTAAAGCACCTAGTCATTTCAATCACTCCGCTCACTCGAGGAGAGACCGTTTTGCTCAACTCGAGCAAAAGTATTGCAAAAGACATGATGATGTTGTGCTTGTGATATTTTGTGGAAAAACAATCCAAATTTTGATTTTTACGTTTGAAACCAAATCGCTTGATGAGTTTTAAGTTGAATCATGTATTTCCCTTTTTTAATTGTATAGGTAATTTTGTTGTGTATGTATGTTCAATTTGTATTGATTGTTCATGTTTTGTTAGCACAATGTGTTTCTGTTGTTGGCTAATGTTATATAATTTAGGGTGATGATTGTTTTAATTTTTAGGGTTCCGTAACTCAGAGGGAAAATACGAAACCCTTATAGGATCACTTCGTTGTCCGTCTATCCGTCTGTCTGTCAAGAAACTTTTTCTCCGGAACGCTTAGAGATATCAAACTCAAATTTAAATGAAATACTCGGAACTACGGTCATTTTCATTTGTGAAAAAATTTACTTGTAAGTCAACGAGACCAAAATATATGTCCGCTTATGTTGCATAAAATATGCTTAAATAATAATATATGTTGCTTTGATCTAAGGTTGCATATTTTCGCGAATTTTTCGAATTCACAAGGGAATCAAAACGTATTAGGCCTCGTTTACGGAGACGCGGGGCGTCGCGCGTCGCGTGTGGCGTGGCGTCTCGCGGCGCGTCAGACGTTTTTTCTGTTTACGGTGGGGCGGCGCGTGAAGCGGCACTCATAATCGCACGCGTAAACACAAACATGGCAATATACGATGTTGTTCATAGAGATGCGAGACGGGAACACCGACGACGGACGCGGCGGTGCCATCCGCGGGCTCGGCCGTAAAAAACGCGCCATTTCAAGCAAAGGCGTGTAAAATCGCTTCTCCGTAAACGCACTCATACAACACCATATGTTTGAATTCTAAGCGGGCCGCGCCGCGCAACGCCCCGCGTCTCCGTAAACGAGGCCTTAGGGTACTTTCCGTTGATCTAGAATCATGAAATTTGGCAAGAAACAATATCTTTAAGCACTCGCTAAGCTAAAACCGTAAATATCGTACTTAGTTTGGAATTTATACATGAAGATATGTTCATGCTAAACTCACCGGCCTACAAACCAATCGGTCCTGCGCTTCTGGCATCCAGCGGCTTCCAACAACCTTCACCAGATCGAGCCACCTTGTGGTGGCACCAACGCTGCGCCTCTTGGTACACTACCGTCACTCGAGGACCTTTCGATGGCTGTCAGTCCTGCAACCTGCGTACCCTGCCCACTGCCACTTAAAGTTCGTAATTCATAAATATTAAACTGCCGATATTCATATATTTCATCACATATCATACTATCGCTTCAAATTTCAATGGCTTCCTATAAGCCGTCAGAGAGATTGCCATATCCTTTCTCTTTTCCAATTTATACTTATCAGTCCGTATGCTCCTCACTATCTCAAATCTCGTTTCCTTCTCTACTCCTCAACAATAACCAGACCCCTTCGCTCCTTTAGGTTTGTTATTGCTTAGATTTTGTTTATATACTACTAAATATTTCATTGTTTTTAGATATTCTGTTTAAGATTTGACTTTTTTTCTGTGAAGTTTATTGCAAACCGTTTGTAGTCATCTCTATGATCTAACTAACTATTGATAGCCATGACGCAAAAACTTTAAGGTATGATTGTAGAGCAGGCAATTTCGAGGCCAAAACTTAAATCATTTAGCCTGAATGCTCTAAGGGCCAAAAGCACAATCTATTTTTTTCGTTGCAATAGTCTCAATTGTTTTTGGAGGCATTTTTCATCGACCTTTTAAAATTTACGAGCGATACAATAAAGTTTTTGTTGCTTAAGATGCTATCTTCGACGTGTTAACATTTTACCAAGTAGATAATAGAATGGTCTTTACACTTTATTCATTGCCACAAGCTAAACTCTCTCTTATGCATCACGCATAAGGTTTTAATTAGTGAAGTTACAGAAACACCTGTCAAACTACCTTTTCCTGACATTTGTTTTGAACGCCATGTGCTCAAGTGGAAACGACTTGTCAATAATTCAATATCGATTAATATTCGGGTTTTAGAAATTTCACAATATACTTTATTGCGTGGAGTTTAGGATGTTTTTTCCGTGTGATGATAATAAATAGATTTTTTAAGGAGTTCATATACATAAATTCGTTCCGCTGATTGTGTCTTTGGAACGATGTGTTTTTAGCGGCGCGGCGTATTTAATCTTTTCATTTCCACATCAGTAATTAATTACCGAAAACTTTTGATTACAATTTACATAGGGTGATGAAATCAGTATTGTTTGTATAATGACAAAAATTGCTCATTAAGCAAATTGTCAACTTTTTCAAAACGTTTTAAGCTTTTCAAATTCAAATTCAATATCTTTTATTCAAATTGAATTGTTACAATCTCTTTTGTACATCAAAGCAGCTATAGCATTGGTTCACAAGTCTACGGCGGGAGACCTTGTACTGGAAAGAACCAGCAAGGGCTATTTTTTTCTCCCTTTATTGTTACAGAGTCGTCAATTAGAAGCTGACCTCACAGCAAGATTACAAGATTAGATGCGTCGGTTCTCTTCTTACTGTATCATTACCAAATACGACAATATTAATTTAAATAAATAGTTATACACAACAACCAGGCATTGGCATCATTCAAATAATCGTTGAGTTTATAGTAACCTTTACTCCATAAGAGTCTTTTTTACATGCGCTTTAAACTTATGAAATGGCAAGTTAGTAACACTTTGTGGAAGCTTATTATAAAATGTTATACATTTCCCTAACTAGCCTCTAGTTTTTTAAAGCCTGTACGTTGGCACGGCAAGTTTATTTTTGTATCTTGTGTTAAGATGGATAATTTGGAAATTAGTTTCAAATGTATTGTAATTTTTATAAATTTATATCATATTTTCATAAATGTACTGTCCTGCTAAAATCAACTTCAGATTAAATTTATGGAATTTACAATAACGGTTTATGAAATTTCTGTATACATGATAACTTTTTATCACCTAAAAATATAAGGGAAATAAAAGGGACGCTTCAGGACACGGTATTAGAATGATTTAAATATTAATAAAAAAATAACTCACCCTTTTAATCTTATACTAGTTTTCTAAAATATCCAAAAATACTGCACTAGTTTAGTTCAGTAATTTTAAAGATTTTTTGATATTTTTCATATAATAATGGATGTATCCTGCAGCGTCCCTTAAATTTTCCGGGGTAATAAAAAGTAATGTATAGGTTAAATGTATATTTCGTGTTCAGGTAAGGATTTTTCTATTTAAGCTTTGAACGTGAATTCAAACTTTGTTCGATAACGCTTATGTGCTCATCTTTCCCTCCATGTCTGTCTACCGCTCTATCGAGATCTCGCCTATACGTAACTATTAACTAATCTGTACCCAAGGGGGTTATTATCTAAGACAAAATAAATCACGATCGCCTTTCATTGCGGCGTCAATACAAGACTGTGTCGACTGTCTGATAAAAAATAGTTACTTAGAACTTTATAGTTATTTTTTATAGTTTTTTTATAGTAACTTTGACTCTCAAAATTTAAAGAGATCGCGATAGATTTTTCTTACACAATCAAGGGACTGGGCCACCTAACGTCTTCGGGTTTTCAATAAATGATGAAATGAATTTATGTTTTGCCCATTTTGGAAATTTTTTAGGTCCGATCCTAGGGGCATACCACTCTAAAACCCTAATGTTCATATAAACCTAAATTCAATATATGTATGGTTTGAAGCAATTCGTTAAAATGACATAGGGCTACTAGGGACCCCGACCCTAATTTTACCTCATTTTTTTTTACTAGGTTACAACTTCTTTTTAAATTATTTCCCGTTACAGGGTGGGCCATATAAATGGGTCAGCATGGGCAAGTCTGAAACTACAAGCCATACAACGATCAGTTCTTAGGAACCAAGTCATCGATTTTTAAGGCAAGAAACTTCATATGTTTTTTAAATGTATGCAGCTAATATCAATATCAATAAATATGTTCAAACGACATTTCAGGAAACATATTTTACAATTGCAGGCAGTATATCGAGGGCGTCCGTTCTAAGTGTTTATGTAGGTCAGATATTTTATTTTAACATAGGTGACATTTTATGATAATAGACATCAAATTTTGAAATTTTTTAAATAATATTCTCAGTAGGTAAATAAATTAAAATTGGGCATTATTACTATTATGTGAATTATAGTTTCAATGAATATTGTATATTATTTTAATAAATAAATTTAATTTAGGCATTAATATTATTTGAATTATTGTTTCAATGAATTTGGTTGTATTGTAAATGAATTTAATTTAACAAAATTTACTGAATTAATGAGTTTATTTATTTATGTATTATTTATTATATAATGTTAGCATAATGAGTATTATAACGGCACCAACAGAATACCAGCGCTATTGTCTGAATCGACGGTAGCATAATGCTGAGTTGGTGTCCGATTCGGCATTGTAAAAAACGCCATGTTCACTGTTCACTGTTAATATATTTTTTTTAGTAATTATCAATGTTGTGTGCCGAAAAAAAAATAAAAAATAAAATAATTAGTTTACCGTTTACAGAACGCATTTTTACGAACTACAAAAAAAGCACCAAAAATCACCCAGATAAAATATTGAGTTCCTTTGTCCAGTCAACTCAAGATGTTCAATTGTCAAGTGAGTATCACACGGTTCTGTTTCTACCTTTTTAAATTTGACTTAAAAAAGGAAGAGGTTTTCAATTCGACTGTAGGAATCCTTCCGCGGGTAGCATTACTTGCATTATATTCATTTCAGATATTATCATGTTTCATAGTAACATTTAGTGCTTATGACCTACACAATCGAAATAGGAATTATATTTTTTTTCGTCAGTATGACCGGGTTCGATTTCCCAAATCACAAGCTTTTTTGAATCTGTAAATGCTGTTTTTAAGAAAAATCAATGACATGGTTTCTAATAACAGATCTTGAATGTCTAATACTTTCAGGCTTTCCCAATACACCTATACTGACCCATCCAAATAGCCCATCCTATAAATAGACTCGAGACGGCAAAAGAACTGTCGGACAAAGTGACGACTCGATTTGGGGCGGTCGTGAGGGGGAAAGTAAGAACCATTGCCTCGGTCCTCATCAATGGGGTGGGAACATCAAAGCGCCTTTTGGTGGATGAAGCTCTACTAGTTCATTTTGGAGCTATTGTCATGGCAGCAAGGCTGACCGGGGCAAGAGAATTGGTACTGATGACTGACACGAATCAGATCCCCTTCATAGACAGAGATAACTTGTTCGAGATGTGTTATGGAAGCCCTGCCGCCATTACGTCGATAACAGAAAAGCTTCTCTGCACACAACGAAGTCCGCTGGATGTAGTGTACGCCCTCCAAAACATCTACGAGGGCATTTACACATCACGGCAAATGCTAAGGTCCATGACATGCAAAATGGCATCTGAAGCGGTACTACGAAGGGGCGACCAAAATACCCTCTTCCTTACCTTTACTCAAGACGAGAAAGAAGCGTATGGGAGGGATGGGTTTGGTACCGGAGCTCAATCCAGATTGCTGACGATCCATGAAGCACAAGGACTAACATACGATCACGTGGTTGTGCTCAGAGGAGCAGAAAGGAAGAACCCTGTCCATGATAGTGTTCCCCACGCGGTGGTTGCCATAACGAGACACACAGTATCTTGCACCTACTTCTACCGGGAGCTGAAGGAGGACGACGCAATTAGACGTCTCATTGCCCATCCCAGTACAGCAACAGATGAAGAGGTGGTAGAATATAATGAAAAAATTATGCTCAGAGCCCTATCAAGCGCAGCGACCTTGGTGTAATAACAAACATCAACCCTGGAACCCGAAGTGAATACATAGGCTGAGAGGGCTGAGTCCGGGCTTTCTATTATCTCAAAGTGGCTCAAAGAGAATCTACTAACACTGAATGTAACCAAAACAAATTATATATGCTACACAATCAATAGTAGGACACAACCCAATCAAAATCTTTCGTTAAAGATTCACCAACATTGCAGCCTTAACAATTTAAACTGTAACTGTGTCCCCCTGAGGAGAGTCGAATCTACCAAATACCTGGGGATTATGTTGGACCAGCACCTCACATGGCATCATCAGATTCAATTTGTGACTGACAGATTAAGAAAATTAATATGGGTATTTAAAACTCTCCGTCACATTACTACATACAATCTCTTGAACAGTATATACACGTCACTGGCTCAGTCGGTCTTAACATACTGTATTTCAGCATGGGGAGGTGCTGCGAAGACAAAATACATAGAAGTTGAAAGGGCTCAACGATGTTTATTAAAGGTCATGTACTTCAAGCCTTATCAATTCCCAACTAAAGATTTATATAAATTAGCGGATCTACCCACAGTGCGACAGCTTTATGTGTTAAATGCTACCTTAAATGTTCACAAAAATTTAACATACAATCCCGCACAAACTCAAAAACGAAGAGGAGACCAAGCTGTCAAAATATCTAAACACAACACAGTCTTCGCCTCAAAACAATTTGATTGGCAAGGTGGCAACTTATATAACCAAATAAATAAAAAACTAAAGATTTATAAACTTAGCATGCGTGAATGTAAAAAAAATGTATTATCTTGGCTGAAAACTCTCGACTATACTCAAACTGAACAACTACTTAAATTACCTTATAAATAATAATAAAATTACTCTTATAAATATTATATATACCTCATAAATATATAAGTAATAATCATTAAATAAGCAACAATTAATCATAAATAATTATAGAAAAAATAATCAAAATACCAATTAACATGCAGTCACACACACATACACACACACACACACACACATATACACACACACACATATACACACACACATATTCACACACACACACTCATATACACACACACACACACATACACACACTATACAACCATACTTACAATCACAACTAATTATTAGTATTAAGATTTTCTTTTATGTAAACGCTACTTGTTACCAATTCTGTATAACCGAGTTACGGAAGAGCGGGACCTCTTGACACAGGCACATTAATTTGCCTACTAGGAGGTCTCAAGCACTGTAGAAATAGTGATATATTGGTTATGGAAATAAACTATTTTCATTTTTCATTTTCATTTTCATAGGCATAAATAGGGAAATGTTAGCATAGGTTACTTAAGAGCACTCGTACAGTGAGCTCCCATTCAAGCTATACATTTGCACTACGAAAACCGCCGCTATTACGAGCGGCATAAGAACGGTCCAAAGGTCAAACAGTATGGCTTGATAAGGAGCCCACTGTACAATAAGAATATTGCGATAATACAGATATTAAAAAAAAAAGTATTTATATTGTGGGGAGAAAGGCACAATTCTCAAATACAAAAATATAATAAAATTTGTCACTCTAAGCTAAGAGAGATTGATTTTCCTCTTGAATTTGGCCAATGTTGTGATGGTTATTGCAATAATCTCGAGCATAGGGCTATAATCGATCAAATGTATGGTACTGTAATATGTATACTGTCCGATGCTGCATCAGTGACATATCGTAACAAGTGCCCCAGGAGGGATGGTTATATAGCTGGGTGGAATAGGTATGTCGCAGATTCCCATAGGGAGGCTCGAATTAAATTTCAAATATGGGTAGAATGGGGAAAACCGGTCACCGGTAAAATTTATGAAGAAATGTTAGAAAGTAGATTTTTTTTAAAAAATAATCTAAAGTGGTGTCAAAACAGACAAGATCAAATAAAGATGGATGTTTTGGCTTCAGATTTGTCGGAAAAAAACTTTCAAAAGTATTGGAAAGGCACTAATAAATTAAACATTAAACCGAGTATACCGGTGAGCGTTGGGGATGAGCATGACCTGAAAGCAATTGCAAATAGTTTTAAAGAGCATTTTGCTGTGAGGTCGCCTTTGAACGATGTACCGGGTCTCAATTGTGGTGATGGGGGTGGAGAGTCCGAGAGATCTGTCATATTTACAGCAAAGGATGTGACTAAAGTAATTACCAAAATGACAAAAGGCAGATCCCCTGGGCACGATGCCTTAAGCATAGAACATTTTAAATATGCTGGGGTACACCTACCACGTATTCTTGCTATGCTATTTAATTTTTATCTGGGACATGCCTATCTACCTGTAGAATTAATGCGTACAATTGTAGTACCTATCGTGAAAAATAAGACGGGTGACACATCTGACAAGAGCAACTACCGGCCCATATCGCTTGCTACTACCATTGCAAAGATACTTGACAGTCTGCTTAATAACTGTCTCACAAAGTATGTAGAACTTCACGATGCCCAATTTGGGTTCAAGCCAGGTGTGTCTACGGAAAGTGCCATTTTCAGTCTTAAGCACACTGTCAAGTATTATACGAACAGGAAAACGCCGGTATACGCTTGCTTCCTGGATTTATCCAAGGCTTTCGACCTGGTGAACTATGACCTGCTGTGGCGGAAGCTGGGGAGTGTTGGTATGCCGGCTGAATGTATTGAATTATTTATGTTTTGGTATAAGCACCAAAAGAACCAGGTGAGATGGGCGGGTGTCTTGTCGGATGAGTATTTCCTAAATTACGGTGTGAGACAGGGTGGCCTGAGCTCACCCACCCTTTTCAACCTCTATATTGATCAGCTGATCGAGAGGCTGAGTGGCATTCACTTCGGCTGTTACATAGACGGACAATGTCTCAATAACCTGAGTTACGCTGATGACATGGTGCTGCTGAGCCCCTCGATCGGAGGGTTAAGGAAGCTGGTGGCAGTATGCGAGTCGTATGCGGTGGCTCATGGCCTGGTCTACAATGCTAATAAAAGTAAAATACTTGTATTTAGGGCCGGTAAACGTGGACCGGGATATGTGCCACCAATTACTCTTAATGGGTCAACATTGCACAATGTCTGTAAATTTAAATATTTGGGCCATATTGTCACTGACGGTCTGAGTGACGACGAGGACATTGAGAGGGAGCGTAGGGCGCTGTCGGTAAGAAGCAATATGCTTGCCCGTAGGTTCACTCGATGTGCAGCGGAGGTCAAAATTACCCTATTCAGGGCTTTTTGTCAATCGTTTTACTCTAGTGGCCTGTGGGTGAGTTACACGCGTCAAGCCTATAGCGCCCTACGAGTACAATATAACAACGCCTTCAGAGCGCTGTTGCGGCTGCCGCGGTTTTGTAGCGCCTCGGGAATGTTCGCGGACGCTCGGGTAGATGGGTTTCATGCAATTATGCGGAAAAAAGCCTCGTCCCTGTTACGACGCATGAGGGTCAGCAGCAACAGCATTCTGAGGACAATTAGTGACCGTCACGACTGTCATATCCAAAGACATTGGATAGAAGTAGTGACGGGCCAAACTAAGTAATGTTAATTAATACACTAATAACCCTACTAACATAGTTCATAAGAAAAATGTTACTAACACACAACTAAACAAGATATGGATGTAAGTCTGAAATAAATGTTTATTATTATTATTATATTATTATTATTATATATCCATGATGTGTATATGTGTATGTGTATATATAAAAATTTAAACTAAGCTAATTTGATTGAGTTGCGCAACTCACATTAAAATAAGAGTAGTCGTAAGTCTTAATATAATTTAATATTATATAGAATGGATCAAAAAGAAACCTAAAAAAATGAAAAAGGCACGGACCACGAGTCTGTGGAGAGTTAACTATGTATTAAAAAAAATAAAAAAAAATAGCCCATCCTGTAAACTGATCCGTAAATATGGGTCACGCGCCGGTAACACCCATTTTACGAGACTTGAATTAGTTTTTTTATTAATAAATGCTTAACAAGTTTATAATTCAAAGAGCATGCTCTCAGTTAACGTAAGCGGGTTCTGTTCCTGTCGGAAATGGATTCGGGGTTGTCGATACGATTTATGTAAGTACACATATTACAAAAATTATGAACCTTTACGTTTTAAAATATTGTTAATGCAAGTATACCGTATAAGATAAAGATATTTTTGTATTTGTAAAACGGTATAAAAAATATAATAGTAAATAGTACAGGTACTAAAACACTCCCAACGTACAGGCTCCAAAAAACTAGAGGCTCATTTATGGGGAAATATATATCTTTTAAAACAAAGTTCCACAGAGTGTTACTGACTTACCTTTTCATAAGTTTAAATCGCATGTAAAAAAGACTAATGAGTAAAGGATATTATAAAGTCAATGAATATCTGAATGATGTCAATGCTTGGTCTTAATTGTAGACTTAATTTATAGATTTAAATGTATAATGTACACTGACACATCTAATCTTGTAATGGAAGTTGAACACAATCTTTACTTTTGAGTTCTGCTTCCAATTGACGACTCTGTAACAATACAGGGAGAAAAAAATAGCCCTTGCTGCTTTTCTTGCTGGTTCTTTCCAGTACAAGATCTCCCGCCGTAGACTTGTGAACCAATGGCGTAGCTTCTTTGACGTTCAAAAGTGATTGTAAAATCCCAATTGAATAAAGGATATATTGAATTTGAATTTGACTACAACCAAAGACACGTCAAACGCGATCCTAAATAAAAACAATGCGGCAACGCATACAAGCCCGAAAACAAGCCCGATTGTGCTCCACGGGAGCTCGTGCAGATCTGATATATTACCCAATTTGATAAGACCCTCGATTACGGATCCTTCGAGGCTCCCAAACCTTATCCCAAAGACAAAAGGGCCAGTATCCTTTGCACAGACCCGAATTCCTGTAGGATTGAGTGTTCGATATTTTCCCGTGCAAAGATTTCGCTCGCCAATAAAATGAGATAATCCGGCCTTTATCATTCGATCTGTCGATAAAAAGGGTTCGAGATTTTTGCTAATATACGCTAGAATGTCGTGAATCGGTTTTGCGGATGGATTTTTATTTATATACTAGTATTGTGCCCGCGAACTACCTACGTTTCGCTTTAATAAAGCGCAACACCCAAAAATGTTTGGAGGGCTACACTTAATACCCTTAAAAATAGCCTACGACAGATTCTCAGGCCTTTGGTAAATCTGATACAATACAATATATACAAAAATAATCATAAAAATCGGTTAAACCGTTTCGGAGGAGTTCGATAACAAACACTGGTAACACAAGATTTTTATACATATGTCGTATTTGACAAGAGATACTGTAGTTAACACGATAAATGCAACTAAAGTGTGTACGGACGTGAATAATTTTGATTGTATTGATTCGGATATACCCTCGGATAGAATACATGAACTAGTGAATATTTTAAAACGATATTCTGACCATTTGATAATCGGGTTTCCAACCACTCGGGTGAATATCGGAGAGTTAGTAATTAGGTTAGTAGACCCATGCCGTACGGTACAAAGGCGTCCTTATAGGATGTCGCTGGATGAACGACAGATTATGCGAAAGAGGGTTCGTGAGTTGTTGCAAGCGAATATAATTAGACCTAGTAATTCGCCTTTTGCTAGCCCAGCACTGTTGGTGAAAAAACGCGACGGGTCTGATCGCATGTGTATAGACTATAGGGAGTTAAATGCAAATAGTGTACCTGATCGCTATCCACTCCCTTTAATTTCTGACCTCATCTCACGTCTCCATGGTGCTAATTTCTTTACAAAACTTGATTGCGCAAGTGGTTTTCACTTGATTCCAGTTCAGGATGAGTCAATAGAGCGCACGGCTTTCATCACGCCTGATGGCCAGTACGAGTTTTTGACTATGCCCTTTGGTTTGCGCAATGCAATTTCCGTTTTTCAGCGCTCAATCATAAATGCTCTTGGTGACTTAGCTAACCAGTACGTAGTAGTGTATGTTGATGATATTTTGGTCATATCGGACACTATAAACCAAGGCTTAGAAAGACTACAGGCTGTGCTTAATGTGCTCACTAAGGCGGGTTTCTCATTAAATCTTAAAAAGTGTTCATTTCTCAAAAAACGAGTTGAATTCTTAGGGTATGAGGTAGAGGCAGGTGAAATTAAGTCAAATAGGTGTAAGATAGAAGCCTTATCATCATTGCCCTCACCTCAGTCAATTACACAGGTGAGACAATTTGTAGGTCTGGCTTCTTGTACTTTCGCCAATTTGTTCCCAACTTTTCTCGCCTCATGGGACCGATTTACAAACTCACTTCAGGTAAGTGCCCATTCACATGGTCACCCAATTGTGAGGAAGTGAGGCAAAAGGTTATTAATATCAGTGATCCGGTCTTAATAATTTTTGATCCACTATACCCAACTGAGCTTTATACGGACGCCAGTGCCGAGGGCTATGGAGCAATATTATTCCAAATCGTAGATGGTAAGCGACGGCCGGTAGCTTATTTTAGCAAACGCACAACACCAGCTGAGTCGAGATACCACTCGTATGAGTTGGAAACACTCGCCGTCGTCAACGCGGTAAGACATTTCAGGCAGTATCTACATGGTCGAAAATTTACAGTGATAACTGACTGTAATTCTCTCAAGTTATCGCGTACTAAGATTGACCTGACACCAAGGGTTCACAGGTGGTGGGTATTCCTACAATCGTTCGATTTTGACGTGAAATATAAAGTCGGTAAGCAAATGGCTCATGTAGATTTCTTTTCCCGTAACTTGCCATCGTCTACTCTTACAAGGTCAAAGACCGGCAAAGTGGAGCAGAAGCGCGTGAACATGGCCGAACTATCAAACAATTGGCTTCTTGCAGAGCAGTATCGGGACGAAGAAATTAAAAAAACAATTTCTGAATTAAACCAAGGACAGCTTAGTGACGATATAGCTAAGACATATGAGGTAAGATCAGGCGTTCTTCATCGTAAAGTACAGAGGAATGGTCGAACTAAATGTTTGCCTATTATCCCTCGTGCTATGCGTTGGTCAGTCATAAATAACATCCACGAATCATTGGTATATCTAGGCTGGGAAAAAACGTTGGAAAAGCTGTATAATCACTACTGGTTTCAAGGTATGAGCCGGTACGTAAGAAAATTTGTAGACAGCTGTGTGACCTGCAAAATAGCAAAATCTCATTCAGGAAAAGTACAGGTTGAGCTGCATCCAATACCTAAAACTGCTATTCCGTGGCATACTGTCCACATTGATGCAACTGGAAAGCTGAGTGGTAAGAGTGACAACAAAGAGTACGTTTTCGTGATGATCGACGCTTTTACGAAGTATGTATTACTGTTCCACACTAAAAACATTGATTCCAGAAGCAGCATCAAGGCAGTAAAGGATAGTGCAGCATTATTCGGCGCTCCCACACGCATAGTCGCCGACCAAGGGCGCTGTTTCGCTAGTAAGGAGTTTCGTGACTACTGTAACAGTAAGAACATAAAACTTCATCTTATTGCTACTGGGTCATGCCGCGCAAATGGGCAAGTAGAGCGGATAATGAGCGTGCTTAAATCTATGTTAACTGCAGTTGAGTCCGACAAGGATAGGTCGTGGCAGGATTCTCTAGGAGATGTGCAACTTGCTTTAAATTGTACCGTCAATCGTGTAACAAAAGCTAGCCCTTTAGAGCTTTTGATAGGAAAGGTTGCGCGCCCCTTAGATTTGATGGCCGTCCATAACGATGATGTCATAGATATTGATGAGGTTAGGCACTCTGCTTCTGAAGGTATATCCAAATCCGCGAACTATGAAAAAGAGCGTTTTGATAGTAATAAGGCAGTTGTGAATAGATTTTCGGTTGGGGAATTCGTTTTGATTGAAAATGAAGAGCGCAATCAAACGAAATTAGATCCTAAATACAGGGGACCATTTGAAATCATAGAAGTTTTAGATGGTGATAGGTATTTGCTAAGATCATTATTTAATAAGCGTACCTACAAATACGCACATGATCGCGTTAGGAAGATGCCTGAGGGCCAGATACCAATTGAGATTGTTGAGGAAGGTGAAATAGATGATGAAGTAGCATCTACTAGTACTGGATCAGCATAGGTTCTCGATTCGTTGGGCGGGAGACTGTACCAGGTTATCGTAGCCGTAGCCTAGTAGAAATCGGCGTCTACTCATTGAGTAGTCCGTGGGTAGGCGGTAGGCGATAGTCCTGGGTAGTACAGTCGGATTTTGCCTTGTAGCAAAATCATTTATAGTCACGAGGTTGACTCAGACTTCCAGCAGGAAGAGTCTGTGGCATATGTTTGTCAGAGCTATTTTTGGTAGCTAAGGCCCACGAATGTGACACCTAGTGCCTGTTAAGATGGAATAAGCTTTCTGATTTTTGTTAATGATTCTCAATGGTATGTGGTCTCAGTCCTGTTTGGTAATCTCATTTTGTAACAGTTGTTTCGATGCAGAATATGATAGAAAACATTTGTGGTTGTTGAATTAAAAGGCTTAGTTAGTAGTTAGATAATAGGAATTGTGTTGTAAAATAAACAAAAGAACAGTTAGTAGTCTTTTATTTCGGAAGGAACATAAACTTGATCAGGCCAGGAGTGGTCGAATAGTGAAGATACTGTGCTGTGCATCTCTTGTTACAGATTGATACACACGAGGACGTATGTCATGCAGGATGGCCGTGTCGTATCCGGTCATGAGTATGGACACAAAACGAAACGCAAGCGCATCGTCTATACCGACGCAACATCGATTTCCGCGTAACCACGTTTTTCCCGCGCTTCGACAGAGTCGTGGAGATGTCAACGTGCAAGACCAAAATCACTTTTTGGATCAGTGTCCTGAAGAGAAGACGTCCCCACGAAACTGTCCCACGTTTCGCTTTAAGTGTTTTTATAACTACTGCTTATTAAACATAGTTTAGAATTAAAGTGTGTCGTTATTGCACGAGCCCCACGTTTACCTCAGGATGTCAGAGAGTTCGGACCATAATCCTGACCCTCCTCCTACACATATATTAGACTAGCTTTCCGCTTGCGACTTCGCCTGCGTTATTATTGTTTTCCCGTTGGAATTTTATATTTTCCCGTAAAATAATTTTGAAGCCTATTATATAGAAGTCTGTTATTAATATTTAGGAGCTCGAATAATAAATTTCATAGAAATAGGAGCAGATTTTACATATTTGCCATAGAACCTTTCAACCCCTATTTTGCACCCTAAGGGGGTGAATTCCAATAAACCACGAAACACGTGTTCAATGAAATGTTTTTAAGAGCATGAATCTCCAGTTTTATCAAAATCATTGCTAATTTTAAAAAAAATCCACACAAACTTGCAACCCCCATTTTATCCCATCAGGGTTAACTTCAGGATCAAATATCAGTGTTGCTAAGATATTTGATGAAGTCATCCAATTTCTTTGATCAAATGTACATGGGACAAAGATCTTTGATAAATGGAATACCGTCCTTTGCCATCGCACCGCCAATCTTCTTTCTTTATAAATAAATATAATAAGATATAAAGACGAATGCGTGAACTAAATACAAAAAGCAGCGTGACTGAAAAAAAATCGGATATCATCTGACCCATATTTTTAACTAGTTGAATTGATTCTTTTCTTGAATTTAAACAATCAAATTTCATCTTTTGAGCAATTCCATTAATTAATTCATTGTGTATTCCAAATCCTTCACCGCAATGGTCATCCGCCATCATTAGCATTTTCTTTACGGCTGGCATATTATTTCTATCTATACAAATAAATAAAATTGAAGTGTCTGTTTGTAATGTCAAAATAACAAGTTTTTACTAAATGGGTATGAATGTATATCGGGTACCAATAACAAAAACACAATTTTTTTTTGTCTGTCTGTCTGTCTGTTTGTTCCCGCTAATCTCCGGAACGACTGGGCCGTATTTTGATATGACTTTCACTAATAGATAGCTAATTATATAAGGCATAACATAGGCTACTTTTTATCAACTTCAACAAAAGTTACTATTCCACGTGGACGAAGTCGCGGGCACAGCTAGTTCGATATTTATCGATCATAAACCTATTGGTCCGCAGTCACACAATTGAATTCGATACTTCATTGAACAATTAAAAACTATCAAATAACCGCGATGTTGTATGTTGCAGGATGACCACAAGCCGGGGGCGCCTGGAGTACATCTGCCGCCCCTATAGCCGTAATGATGTGACGCCTGTCAATGCGTCGTAATTATTACGATAATTCCACAAACATGAGGGCGCGGTTTTTGTCAACGGACTATTCTTTTTCTAAAAACACACACATACAATTTAAGTAAAATTTCTGTTCAGGTAAATGTTGAAAATGTATAGACGATTCTCTAGGTTTTTTTTAAATAACAAAGTTGGCAAACTTAACCTATAAGACCCTATAAGACTTTCAAATCTACAACTCCCACAAGGACGCCAACGTACAGTAAGCTCCTTGTCAAGCTATACTGTTTGACATATGGACCGTTCTTAGCGGAGATTTTCGTAGTGTAAATGTAAAGCTTAAATGGGAGCTTACTGTACGTTGCCAACTTTCGACATAAGGTCTCAAGTCCCAGTACTCAGTAATTTTTACTGGCTGTCTTACCATTCAAACCGAACACAGCAATGCAAATATCACTGCTTCACGGCAGAAATATGAAAAATAGAAATACCCATGCAGTCGACTCTGATACAGTCTCTCTGGCAAATCTGGTCGCAGGAGAATGAATCTCTTTGGGGTCGCATACCCAAAACCGTAGCGATATTGGTACGGGACCTTTTCGGTAATGAGTGAGCTTTGACGAGAGTTGGTAATTAATTTAGAAGGTCTTTTATGCCTCCTCATTAAATCGCTATTTGCAAGGTTTGTTCTTGAATTGGTTAGCTTCAACGATACCAGAACTCCTATCTTGGGTATTACACGTAACAACATTATTGTATTCCTTCAAATGATGATAGCCAGTTCATCTATGAACGAAAATTTGGGTGAAGCTTTGGCATATTGATGTTACCTACTATAGCGAGATGAAAACAAGACATGCGAGTAAAAACATTCAACAAAGGCCAGCGGTGAGACAGTTATATACAGTACAAGAGGTTCTTGTAAGATTCATAACTTTACAAACTACAGGACCACAGTACGTCACCGACTTCTAATTCTGTAAGTGGCTATTATTACAGTAGCAGTGGTTCTTGTAAGATTCGTAAGCTTGCAAACTTCACAGGACTACAGCATGTCGCTCGCTTCTGACATAAACTCAAAACTCAAACTCAAAAATCTTTATTCAATATAGACCTTTACAGGCACTTATTGACGTCTTATTGAAATCTTCAACCAAGAATCTAATTAACTAAATTATCCTAATTAACTAATCCTTGTATGTACTGTACACACACCCCAATCATTATTAAGATGTGTGCAAATACAAGTCAAAAGCTGTCTTGTCAGGATACCCAGTAATTTCCCTTCAAACCGGAACACGGCAGTGCAAGCACAAGTAGATAAGAAGTGCCCGTGAAGATAAAATAGCAAATCTACCTCTGGTAACGGAAAACTTTCATTGATTGAGAATTTTTTTGGGGATTTGGTTGAGCAAAAAAATTATGAATCAGTAAAAGTTTTCAGTAAAATTTAGTTGAGTGTTTGTATTTATGCATGTATTTAATTAATCAGAACAATGCAATATATGTAGTTTTTCATTCATAAGCAGTTAACAATTTTATAAAGAGACAATAAAGGTTGCGAGTTTGTTGATTAAATAAAAATAAAGAGGTAAAGTTTGTGAGTTTAAATATATACCTATATTGAAGTAGTCCCGGAGCTACTCAACGAGATTCGGAAAGTAGAAAGCTACATTATTCACGAGTGGATAGGCTATAATTTGATTATGTTTTAATGTGAAATAATAATATTTGTCAATCTTTGTCAAGTTGATTTAATATGCGCTGACTAATATAGACGGATAGATTTTTTTTGATGAATATAAATTTCATTTATATAAAATTGATATAGATGAACATTATATTCATGGCACGAAGTCGGAGCGGGTCGCTAATTGTTTTATAAAATAAGGCTAATGAAACAAATATTATTATATTACATTTTTCTTAAAGCTATATTGTAAAGTTGGCAATATAGAGAAGAAGATACAAATAATCTGGGGGCACGGTAGTGCCCCCGCCAAGTCAAGCAGAAAAGTGTTTCCCGACCGGTTGTCGGCCGGCCGGGCCATTTCATCCCCAGTTTGCTTAAGGGAGTTGGTGGCGCCCGTCCAGGAACGCGTGCCTCCTCCTACCCAACCGCCTGCGCCGGAGCGGTGCGGCGAGAGGGTCAACCTCTCGCGCCTGCTCCGAAGACATGAGGCCCTAGACAAATGCCACACGCTAAATTTTCCGCAGTCGTCACGCAGAAAATATGTGTGGAAATGACATGAGCCTGTGACAACCTCACGCTATTATTTCCGCAGCCAATTTCGTCTCCATACATTTTTTCTGAGGAACGACTGCGGGAAAGTTAGCGTGTGCCTTTTGTTTAGGGGCCTGCTCCTAGAAGTGAATTTGCTTTCGCTGGCCACTTTTCTCCTTCCGTGGACCACTGTTTTGGAAACCACTGAGGCCCAATTCCACTAATAACTTACAGCCGAATCGAAAATGACGTCACGCCACATTATGACGTCATCGAACAATTGAATGGCGATATAAGCGCTCCGATTGGTCGACCGCAACGATTCAGTTTCGATTCGGCTGTAACTTATTAGTAGAATTGGGCGTCTGTTCTAAAGCGATCACCTCTGTGAGTGGCTTTTTAAGTAATTACAATAATATTAATATCCGTTTTGGTCCAGGATATTATTATGCATTACCCGTCTGTCAAATGTCATCCTAGTCCGATCCATCGTGAATGCGTGATTCGATTTCATCCATCTGAGTTTGTACAATAAGCGCCACGTCAAGCATAACATTTTACTAAGAAAACTACCGCTATTACGTACGATATAAGAGTGGCTCAAAGTCAAACAATATAACATGACGTGGCGGCTACTGTACGACTGAGTTTGAATTTATCTCACTAACTTCGGAGTAGTTTATTAAATTAACATCAGGGATAGTTTGTACGTTTCAATTCTAGATGATAATATTTTCTTGTTTCCTAGCTTTTAGAGAGATGCGAAACGGGTTTTGAATGTTTCGAACATTTGGTTATTAACAACTTTTTTTTTAAATCACATTCCATCATCATTATGAGTGACTAGCCCCCAGTTTCTGAAAGGCTGATCAAAACATTGTTCAACTAACATCCATGTCATCTTAACAGCAGTGTCAAATCAAATTGAGTTTCCGAAACGTTGGTTAGCCAAAATTTACTTATCTTTAATAATTTGATTCTTCATGAGAAATATTTTTAGACATGGCCACATTGCTGATACCACATATTTTGTTTCATTCATATGTATTTTGGAAACCTAAAATGGGTCTTTCCTTAATAATTTTGAAATAAATTTGACAGTTGTGTCAACTAATACAGTGATAAGTTGATTTGGCTTTCAGCAACTCAATTCATAGTTAGCATTAGATTTGACAGCTTGTTAGTTAATGTTATCGCTGAACAGCCTTTCAGAAACTGGGTGTAACTGTGCCCGCGAACTACGTTTCGCCATAATAAACTTTTTCTCGTTTTTGCAACATTTTTCATGAATGCTCAGCTCCTATTCGTCGTTTCGTGATTTTATATAGCCTAAAGCCGTCCTCGTTAAATGGACTATCCAACACAAAAAGTTTTTTTCCATTCGAATTAGTAGATCTTGAAATTAGCGCGTTCAAACAAACTCTTCAGCTTCTTCAGCTTTATAATCGTAGATTAGGCCTTAGTCAACCACTCTGGCCTAGTGCGGATTGGGCGACTTCACATAGTTTAAATTTCTTCGGAGATGTATGCACTCACGATGTTTTCTTTCACCGTAGGAGCGTACATATGAAATTCGAAACGAAAAACACATTGTTACATGGCGGTCTTAAACCCCGGACCTCCCGATTAGAAGGCAAGTGCCGAGTCCAGAGCGCCACCGGCGCTCTATAAAACCACATTTAATGAATCATTAATAGTTTAGAATTTTTCTGTTTTTCAATGTTTTAAAATATAATTATTCTCCTGTTTATACACTAAGTAAAACATTCCAGAATATGCAGTGGGTTAGTAGCGACCAAATCGTTTGTTCGCATAAGGACAGATTCTCATATGGACAGATTCTGAAAAAGTCAGAAATGGTACAGTTGCACGCACCCTCACATCAATGATAAAAAATCAATGGATTTTTTAAAATAAAAAACTATAACGTTTAATGGGTTTCCAAATTAGCTATTAAAATACAAAGTCGTATGAATGATAATTTTGCAATCACTCGAACGATATAAGATCTCAGCTGCTGATAACAGACCAAACTCCTGTCACATAATAAATGAACGTACAGTAAGAATTGCTGGTACAAGGCTCAGCGCATGAAGTTTACCTAAGTGTGCCTGCAAGATCACAAAACGAGCTGTAAGTCCACCGAATGTTCAAATGCTATTGATTTTAAACACAATGTCTCGTCTGCTTAGCACTTATGGCTGCCACACACCTATGCTATAGAAATCGGTACAGTTTTTTACAAACATATCTCTATTTATCGATACAGCTTTAAGCTGTGCAATCCGACTATAACGATTTCTCGTTAGGTGGGTATACCAATTTATATACTAGCGTAACCTAGTACCTATATAAATTCCTTGGTGTAAACATAAATGGTCATTCTCGCACAGGGCACATTTTAAACGCTCTATGCAAAATCGAGTAAGTGAAAGTTGGACACTGACACCGAGGGTTTGGTACAGTTATTTAAGTATACGTTTTTGATAACTTTATTTTACGGTTTTCGGATTTTTTCCTCAAAATGTGCTTTAAAATATTGCTTCTTGCAAATTTCATGATTCTTGATCAACGGGAAGGTAAAAAGGTAGGTAAAACCTAGTGCGCTTTCGCTTGTGTTAATAAACATATACAAGGTTATTTTTTAGTTCCTAAAAAAATTTTGTGTGCTTATTCAGACAAGCAAACTAAACAACTTTCACTATGGGGCCAACTTTGAAATCGCAAATAAAAATCGGCTGTTCCATACATCTAGGTTCGTGGTGGGGTTAGGGGCTCTATTTTTAAACAATTCGTCTGGTGTCGAGCGCTTATCAAACATCATCTTCGTTCGATTTCTATTGAAATAATATCGATTTTCGACATAAAACCTTAACAATAAGGAAACGAACATCAATAGAAATCGAGTTTTATTAGCAAGTTTGCATTCTGTACGATTCCTTGTTCATGGGTTGAGCACGCACTGAACTGCGCGCTATCGGCGATCTCGCACGCGCCAGTGAATTGGCGAACGCATAATTGCCATATTGTTGACACTGTCCCCAAAATTCGTTACTATGGCGAAAATCACGACAGCATCGCGTTTTGCTAAATCACATTTGTGGGTATGCTATCTGAGACCACCTGGTGCAGTTCTAATCCAGGGTTTGTTTCCGATATATAATTATTTGTGATTTAAAAAAGAATAGTATTTACGACTTGGAGATTTATTTAAATAAATTAATCGAGTTTAACAGGTTTTAAACTAATTACTTATTTCTTTTCTCTTCTATGACGTTTGTTTCCTAATACTTTGATAGTAAAGCTACAAGAGCATGTTCTTACTAAACTCTATTATATTTTATTTATTTAATCTTCCAGTACAATTTGAGTACAGACGCGGACTTAATGAATCAATGAAATTTTATTTATTCTATTTATATTATTCTGTTAAAATAAGTAAATATTTGTTTATTATTATGTTTTGTAACTTAAATTACAGTTTCAAACTAATGTGCTTATTATTGCACAGTACCATTTCACCATTCCTCCCCCTTCCTTCTCTTCAGGGCACAACCCTTCACACACAGAGCAACATCACCTTGCTCGGAATGAACATTCGCTGCGATCTGAACCCCAGAGACTACATCGAATCCGTCATAACTACTGCCTCACGGAAACTCGGTGTCCTGAACAAGGTGCGTAGGTATTTTGCGCCGGACCAACTATGCTTGTTGTATAAAACTCAGGTTAGGTCTTGCGTGGAATATTGCTCGCACCTTTGGGACGGCTCCGCTCAGTACCTGCTCGATGCTCTGGACAGATTGCAGCGTCGCGCTATTCGCATTATTGGCGATGTAGAGGTAACTAACACCCTCGAGCCTCTACAACTTCGTCGTGACATCGCCTCTCTTAGCGCCTTTTACCGAATGTTCCATGGGGAATGCTCTGAGGAGCTCT
This sequence comes from Schoenobius gigantellus, assembly GCA_963935595.1. Taxonomy (NCBI): domain Eukaryota; kingdom Metazoa; phylum Arthropoda; class Insecta; order Lepidoptera; family Crambidae; genus Schoenobius; species Schoenobius gigantellus. The sequence continues at coordinate 41,473,425 of OZ012544.1, read as the reverse complement.
TTAACCTTATCCCTCCCTCTCCATTTCTTAACAGAAACACGCGTAAGGGCCTTCGGAGTCATCCGTACACTGTGTCCTCCTTCTCACACCGTACCAAGAAATTCCAAGATTCCTTCTTCTGTCGTTCATCCCACACTTGCAATTCTCTACCTGCGCACGTATTTCCTCCATCCTACAACATGGGTTCCTTCAAAAGAGGCGTGAAAAAGCATCTTTTGGGCCGGCAAGGGGCGGGCAGGTAGGATAGTCGATGTCGTCCCTACTCTATCTGTCAACTCATTTGGGCCTCTTTCACCGCTTAACATCAGGCGGGAGGAGGTCATTTGCCGGGTCCTACATAAAAAAAAAAGAAAAAAAAAGTACATACTACGCAGTTATACTTGTCTTACAGTTTCTAAATAATAATTATTATTATAGAAAAACACCATCTTTCTATATACATGTAGTATGTACATTATTTTATATATTATTATTTATCTTAATTTGTGTTACATTACTAAATCTGTAAAATTTTCGCTGCAGTCTATAACACCTGCTATGGTTGGCTGGTGGAGAGATGAGATCTCGCCCTATACATTACTTATGTCACCAATTATAGATTTTATTATGTTAAATAAAAGAAGTAATATTTAGCAATAATGGCATAGGCACACGCCTAAAAGAGCGTTGTATTTCGACAAATAGGAGTAAAATATTTTTTTGGAGATTTAATCTACTTCTGCGAAGATATTCAAAGGTATGTATGTGAAGTCAACCAACCCGCACTGGGCCAGCGTGGTTTGACTAAGGCCTAATCACCCTAACTAGTAAGGGTAGGCTCGTGCCCCTCGGTGGGGACGTATTGAGCTGTGATGATGATGGTGAGGCTACTGCTTCAATAATGAATGCCTTAATATATCGTTATCACTTCTTTTATCATTAGCATTCAATGAGATGTAATAATTCCAGAAGGTCTTTAAATACCAATGTAAATTGTACAGTAATCAACAGATGTACTTTTATGTGTCAAAATCGAATAACGTTAAAAATTACAATATAGTTACATTTTGAAAAATATAATGTCATCAAAAAATAATTGGACACAGCAATTTGTCCCATATTTCACGTGACACTGCGCATCGGCTTTTTAATCAACCAACAATGACATCTGCCAAATAATTGGACGAAATGAAATAATTGTGTGTACATGTGTAAGCGTTTAAAAACGCATCAGCGGCGCGTGCGCGTGCGCACGTCAATGGTCGAACGACGTGCGTTACCGTTTCGAAATTAATGATTTTATTGAATTACCCGTATTCATGCATTAGTTCGACAGCGATTGTGAAGCGTTTTTAAACAACAAAGTTGGTAAATAAGCAAGTTCCCACCTGGGCCTGGGGCCCGATTCCGCTAATCTTAACCTCATTGTTGCGTCGTGATACTCGTGATAGATTTTCAATAAAACTGCTTTTGTCGCTTTTATGCGCATTTTCTGGTACAATTTATTTGTATTACAATTTCTTCATAAGTCAATAGCAACGAATGCTTTAGTTAGTATTCGGTTAACCAACAATAACTGTCTCAAAAAGCGATGCTATTGAAGCGTTATTGCTAACGTCACAAATGCGTTAACGCTAGCAGAATAAGGTCCCTCATAAGCAGCTTCAGACGCAACGTTATACAACCCCTACAAGGGCCCGGATGCGCGTTGCCCACTTATTGCCCACTTTTGTTGCCAACAGTACCTGCCCAATAATTTTAAATCACAGAAATACAAGTTACACACACGCACATACTCTCTCACACTAACATAATAATGCACACTTTCACTCTCAAATCCATCCCCTTAAATCACACTACTCCAGCTCCACTTAAAATAATATATTAGGTACTTATGTGATTTATGTATTCACTAAAATTCAGTCTGGCAGTAGAGAGGTAAAGGTAACAATAGAACAATTTATAAAACATTATTAAGTAGGTATCTATCTATTGTATCATTCTCCTGTCTTGTTTGGCAATTACTGTTTTTAGCCGACTTCAAAGATTCTCAGAGGAGATTCTCAATTCGATGCGTTTGTTTTTTTTTGTGTGTATGTTACGCGATTACGCCGCCAATTGTGGACCATTTTCAAAATCCTTTTTTTATTCGATATAGTATACTCCTGGGGTGGTACCAAGGTCACCAAAGTCAGGATCTGATGATGGGATCTCATGAGAATTGAGGGAAACCCTAATATAAAAAGTTATAAATAAAAAATACTTTACAAAAAATAAAAACTGACTTCAAAAACACTGACAAGTGAAACAATAATATAAGAATAGGTACAGACAACATCGCACTTATGTATTGAAGTCGGTGACAAATTTTAAGACTTTTTATGAGATCATCGTTTGGCACCGAAAGAAGTGTGATGTTGTCTGTACCTATTTTCATAAGATTATTTTTTCACATTTCAGTGTTTTTGAAGTCGGTTTTTATTTTTTGTAAAATATTTTTTCATTGTTGTATGTTGATCTGAATCGAGGTACTTCTTCAAAAATGTGTTCTCCGTGTAATTTCTTTAATATCGGTAATTTTAAGTAAATCACACAAATATTTTGAAATATTGTGCGAATTTTAGTAGCATTTAAAAATTCGCAGGTAACGGACCTATACTTTTGCTAAATTAGGAAGCATGAATTTAAAATAAAGACCACGGGACAATTACCCAGCATGGAAAATTCTGCAAAATACGAAATTAAGCCCTAAACATATAAAAATTAAGTGAGGTAAAACTAATTATATTAAAACGATATTTAACAAAAAATAACTTATGTTAATTAACAAACTATTTTTATATACGACAGGGAAGCTCTTGGCCTACGATTCACCTGATGATAAGTGACGATATGGCCGAAGGTGAAAGCGAGCTTCACCTAGACTCTGTCGGAAGTTCGGAACAAAACAATGCTAACATTGTTATTATGGCGACAATCATAGGTAAGATGGTGGTAGCTAGCCAGACGAAATCCGCATTCGCATCCGCGGATGTGAACCTCTAATAATCCGCAACTGCATCCGCGGATGTCAAAATTTTTGCATCCGAAACAACCCTAGTTCGAACCATAGATGATGCATTATATCCGAACCCTTCTTTGAGGTGGGGGAATCTGCTACGATGTTATAGGCTAACCCGAGTAGGTGATCTTGGTAACCACCGACTTGTTAATGCCGTAGGATTCGGGTCAGGCGACAGTTCCGCTAATGTCCCCATTCCAGACTAAACCACCCTCTGAAACCGCACCGCCTCCGACGGAGTTACGTTCGGATGCGGATGGTCAATTCACCGGACGCATATTCGAACTCTGCAAAAACGTGTTGATGATGTCACTGTCTTGTCATAATTCTGTAAAACGATCCCGCTTGAATTTCGCATTCATCTATTGTCACTTTTAATCTATTGAATTAAATTTCAATTTCAATGGATAATCGGATGCCGTGCTATTGTTGTTGGAATTCGAACCAGTTAAAAACAATTTCGCAACTTTTTTATCAAGTTATTTTAGAATAATATTTAAGTTTAGGTCAATATTATATTGTAGATTCTTGAACATAGCCTTAAATTATTACAATAATATTTCGGTTTCAGTTATTATGCTTGAGATATAGTTTAATGTTTTTTTAGTTTAATTATTTTATGATAACAGTGAGAATCTTTATCGTTTTACTCATCTGACTACCGAATAAAGTCCAATATCCATCCGTCCAGGTCATCGAGATCACGGCTCCCGTCCCAAGCCACCTTTTGGGGATTTAAGGTATTCACTAGCTAGCTGATAAAAATAATTAATCTATTTTTAGTGCCCTTTTGTTTTTTTTTAGGTCCAACCGTAGACCCAGGGCCAAAAACCCCAACTCGTTACAAGGTTTTCTTATTTTCGCATAATAGGACAATATGCGAATGAGACCTTTGAAGCTCTGTGACATTCTGCGAATGGGACGTTCTGCGCTTAAACCACTATTTATTGAAATTGATTCCCTCTATACTGATCGGTACCTAAGCATAAGTCACGTGACAAAACTCATGCTATAGGTTTTGAAACACTTTTTTATTTAAAATAGATTGATAGCTCGTAAATTTACAATGCAGAAATAATGGATTGTCATATTAATATTTAGCTTAATATCAATCTTTGCAGAAGTGCAAATAATTCCTAACCCACAGATAACATAATACTAGTATCAGTATATCAGTATGCTAAATTCTTTCCTAGTCCGATATTGTATGTTTAAAAAGGCAGTAATAATATCACAATCATCTCAATACAGACCATGAAGTGACAATCAAAACTACGACAAAAGTACAATGTTTGAGTTGAGTAGCTCTCAAGTGATTATAAAAAAATGCAACACTGTTCGGAATTCGAATGAATAAACATTTTTTTCACAAAATTTTGGGGGATTTTATCGTACTATTCAGTTTTTTTTAACATAACACGCTAAGTGCACTGAATTAGCTTTCAATGTTTAAAAAAGTTACCCCAGCGCCAGCGTCATTATTCTCGAAACATTAGAAGAAGCGCATCTGTCGCCCACATCACACCTTAACTACGTAACCACTTCACATTAAACACACCTAATAAACATATAATAAATGCTCAATCAATGGCCTCGTAATAATCACTTGTGTAAGCCACCGCAAAAAACAGTAACAACGGCCCTATTTACGGGTTCTCCTAGACACGGTTACCCCAAAACTGAGTATGAACTATTAATTTAAGCGTTTTATTTAAGTAACTAACAGTAAGTAACTATCATATCATCGAATACGAATAATGTATGTTCATCAGAGCCATCTCACATTTGCTTTACGCTGCATCCTAAAAAAATATACAAACGCTTTCATCGGGACTCGTATTTATTTACGTATCAAAATATATTTTTAATACAATGCCCAAACATAACATTCACTAAAAAGTAAACATTCATGTTCAACCCTGCTTCTTCGATGACGTCATGTGTTAAGGCGCATCATTATATCAGGCGCAAACCAAATCAAACCCTACCGCTTCGCAATAGGGATTCAACGTAAGCTTAATATGTGACATTCAAATATGCGGTTTCAGCGAACGTCATAAGGTTGATAAAATGACAGTCGCTGTCAGTGTTGGAGACAGTGAAGTGACATCGATAGGGGCTGCCTTATTGTTCCGTGGCCACTGAATTAGCTGCGGTGGTCACTATTCGACTTTTATTTATTTTCAAAACTGATATTTACTCGAGGGTTGATCGTACGATTCCACGTCAGCGCTGCAACACACAAATTGAACTTCAAGAGACATTTATAAAAATAGGCAAATATTTTTTTACGTTAAACATTTTTATTGGAAAAAATGATTTTTTAATGAAAAGAAATATTGACGTAGAATAATGTACTAAAAAGGTAAAACATAATTAGGTAGTTCCTAGGTACCAGTCATCACTCCACACTCCTTAAAAAATAAAATCTGTCGGTGGCGCTGTGGACTCGGCACTTGCCTTCCAATCGGGAGATCTGGGGTTTGAGACCGCCATGTACCGATGTGTTTTTCGTTTCGAATTTCATATGTACATTTATTCGGCGTTTCTACGGTGAAGGAAAACATCGTGAGACAACCTGCATACACCTGCGAAGAAATTCAATGGTGTATGTGAACTTGGCCAATCCGCACTGGGCCAGCGTGGTCGACTAAGGCTGTTGTGGTGAAAAATAAAATCGCAATCAAAGCTGCGTGCACACCTAGTAATAAATAAAATCACAGTACCCAGTGTACAGGATCCGGTAGGTTTCCAGGGTCTTCTCCAATAAATGCGTTAATTTAATTCGTTTAATTATACGTTTATTTGAGATAATTTACATTTAATCGTTTATAGCTAGTGTAATCGCTTAGTTAACGTCGGAAGTAAAGTGAGAACGAGGCTTCTTATATACTTCTTACAGATTGTTGCGCCTCGTTGACGGTAGATGGCGTTGTAGGCAGACGAATGTATTGTGCAAATGAAGACTAAGTCTTAACACCCAGTCATTTCATTGCTTCTTTTACTCTTTAAACCGGAATACAAAAATGCAAGCACCGCTGCATTCCGGGAAAATAGGTAAGATAGAGGTAGAGTCGGCCAAAAGAGTGGTTCACCACACTAAAGTTAAAAATCAGTTTGGCTTTCCTTTGCAATAACATACTGACCGCCACAAAGATAACCTCTTTTTTTCTCGGGTGAAAATGCGTGATCGCACCGTACCCGCCATTGGCTAGATGGCGAGCGTGTGTAGGGCTCTCCCGGCAGATTGCCAGGCATACCTACTAAAAGCCCTCGGTGTTCTTCCTGCCCTTTATGTAGCTGCGTGTAGTAGGATCCACAACGCGATACCACAACTCACGTGCCCGAGTTAGCCCGAACAACTGGTCGGGCTATCGCCAAGGGGGGATTGCCCGAGAACAATCCCCAACTACCAAGGTAACCTTAGCAATATTTTGTTTATGCGAAGTTTTGTCAAAACTGGTACTCAGGCAGACAAATCTAGACTCTCCCTCTCTGTACAGTCAGCAACACGTCAAGCATAGAGCTTGACGTGTCGATTTGCATTACGAAAGTCGTCGCTATTACGAAGGACATAAGAGCGGTCTCGAGGTCAAATTGTAAAGTTTGGCGTGTTGCTATGTGTATCTAGAGGCAATAAGTCTATCATGGTGATTGGTATCCTTCTAGTTTGTGGTCAAGCGTGACACTTACACGTATCACAAGCCATCATTAACGTCATAAACTGGAGAAGACGCTTCAAGCATCGCTGAGTAAAAAATGGCCGATCTTATAATGTTGGTTTGATTCTAAGTTTTCTTAAAGGGTAACACATGGAAATGATTATTTAATAAAAACAAAATGTTAACTTTTCCATCTGATCGGAAATTGGGAGAGCCTTCTCGAGAAGAAAAAATATTGGAGCTACGTTTTTTTCATACAAACTAAATAAATTATTTTTTGGTCCTAAGTGTCGACGGCCCTACATCAGTGTATCTTGTTTCCTCTTGGAAAATATTTGAATTCCAGATCAATAATACAAGCACAAGTTCATCTAATATCAAATCTATATGCCCCTGAAATAATATTTCAATACCTTCCTCCTATTGCTCACGTCTAGTCTAATACACAGATCAGTTGACATTTCCCAAGAATATAATAATTGCACTGTCTCACTTCCGGTCGCTTGGATTAATTACCCCAACGCCAAGAATTTCGAATTTGACTGTGTCTTGAAAAAACGTGGGAACTGCCACCCGCCCGGCTTTAATTGACCGAGAATGTCCAAAAATTGTACCCAAGACGTCCTGCACGAGGACATTTCTTGGTCAATAGGGTTGGCACTCTTTAAAAATAAAATTATCAGAAAAAAAATATTATACTACCTACTTTTTATTGCGTATATCAATACAAAAATGCCAAAAACAATAGATAGCCAAGGAACACTTATCTCTGAAAGATATCTTTCCCAGTTAACCTGTGAAAGTGTTACGAAATGAAAACCGTAGGAAATACCTACTAAACTGTCAAATGATAATGTTTGATATAAATAAAAAGATAAAAAACAAATACAACTACCATAATAACATGTATACATCGCAAAATAAGATTGCCAGTTCCTCAGTTGTTAAGGAGTCTACGTAGCTTATTTCTCATCTTCGGCCTTATGGTCAGTTACCAGCAGATGAGATGAAGGCCAAGGCTATGAAGGCAAGGAGTGTAAAAAAAATACTTTAAGATAGTTATTTTTTTAAGTTCCATAGAGTAATCTACACAAATCGAATAGGTTCATTAACGAATATACACTACCAAGTTTCCCTACTGTAACCTGTGACCTGTCGTAATTATCATCCTTTTTATACAAACTATAACGATGGAAGAGGAAAGTTTTGGGCATCCGCTAGTACATTCCAAAAGAATTCCGCTAGTAGGTTCCAAAGACGAAGGTATTAAAATATTTTTTTAAATATATTTTTTCATTTTGACAACCCTAAGAGATCACTGGCCCTTGCGTGTTCATTCCGGACATTTATAGAACTGTTATTTCACTATCTAACATATAATTTCCACTCGCTGCTAGAAAAACACTTACTTATTAATAACGTTATATTAGTGGAAGGACAATTCATCTTTGGCCGTATTTTCAAGAGAATAGATTTCAAAGCTTGTATTTATAAATTGTTATTTGATTACTTTTATAATACTTAATTAAAATTGTAACTATTTTATTCACAAAACTTCGTGTTAGTGAAAACGAGTATTTGAAGATATTTTCGATAAATTATTAAAATAATGAAAGACTTCATAACAGTTAAAACATCACGATTAAAATATGGACTTTGATTGGGGCGTTAAACTCTGCACAATATCGACCGGCGAATATCAAATACAGATGCATTGAAACCCTTCAACAAACCACTGGTCATTTTATCCCAATCACACTTTTTAGAGCACGCGCCTATTGTTAAACGGTTAAATTATTTCAGCATAACAATAACCATTTGTTCGCGGCTTGTATTGGCCATTTTTGCATACCGCAGCGTAATTATTTCGTTAAAATAATGATATATGCTTGTTAGATCACAATGGGCACGATGCTGGTGGTGCAATTATGGTCAGAGTACAATGTGTCGGTAAAAGTAGGGTGGTAACTCGATTCAGCATCGATTGTTCAGAAGAATCGAGAGGGACATTAGGTAGGATTAGAATGACAGTGTTTACCCGTTACGTATAAATAGTGCTTAGTATGGCCGCAGGCAAAGCACCTTTGTACGAAATAATGTTTTCGAAAAATTTGTTTTTAGGGTTCCGTAGTAAACAAGGAGCCCTTATAGTTTCGCTATGTCTGTCTGTCTGTCCGCGGTTTTACTCAGAGACTATTAGTACTAGAAAACTGTAATTTGGTATGGGTATGTATATCAATCATGCCAAAAAAGTGGTAGCAAAAAATATAGAAAAAAAAATTTTTTGGGGTAGCTACAAGTAAAGTGGGAGTAATTTTTTTTCCCCGACTAACCCATCGTGTGGGATATTGTTGAATAGGTCTTTAAAAAACAATTTAAGGTTCAGAATATTATTTTTCGATTTATGAAATATTTGGTTTTAAAGTTTCGTTCGGATCCGTTTCTGAAATATTTGGTTTTAAAGTGCAAATTTTTCTTAGAGGTAAGTGTCCCCCCCCCCTCCCTCTAACTGCTAAACGTTTATACACGGTTATTTTTTTATCACCCTGGAAAATTTTAGGGACGCTTCAGGACACATCCATTATTATATAAAATATTAAAGTGGCACTCGGGGACTGCCGCGGTAAAGCTATTGCATAGCATTTCTTATCAACTTATGCAATTATGATTATTTATTTATTTTATTTATGCAGTATTTTTTTTCTTTGATATTAATTCAAGTTACACTTTTTGAGCGTGGTGACCGATAAGAAAACAATTTTTATTCTTTTATTGAATAAATGAGAAGTTAATATTGTTTAAAATATTTTTATTATCTTACAATACAAGTAGGTTATTCAGGAATTTTTATCTATTAAACTATAGGTTTATGGTATGAAAAAAGAAACATAAGTTTGAGACTTGATATCCTCTAAATATCTGGAAAATACCGCGTCAAAACACCGTGCCGAAGTCTGCCAAACTGAAACGACGTTAGACGATGCACGGCTTTCAACGCCGCACCACTGTGCCGCAGGCCTATTCTCTTACTTCGGTTGCTAACTAGTACTGTCATTTTTGAAAGGAACTTATCATCCATTACTGCTATCATGAACGCTGCCGTAAGACATAAGATCACTTAACTAGTAATGGATATAAAATGTATTTCAAAAATGACAGTTCTAGTTACCAACCGTAGTTAGCGAAGGCCTGTGGGAGGTGTTAAGTTTTTTTCGTTACGGAATTTCTCGATTCGGTCGCCGCGCTCAAAGCCCGCGATAAAAGCTATGCAATAGCTTAAATATTAAAAAAATGAAATAAAAAATTAAGAAAAATATAAAAAAAATCTCTAAAAATGCTGCATTGAACTAGTGCAGCATTTTTTTGGATTTTTTGGAAAATTAATATAAAATTAAGTAAGTGAGTTATATTTTTAATTATTCTTAAAACATTCTAATACGATGTCGTGAAGCGTCCCTTAAATTTTCCAGGGTGATAAAAAAATAACCGTGTATATGGACACGTGAAAAAAATTACAACAGTAGTATATATAACGAAGTTTAAAGGACAACTATCAGAGTTGAGTACTAAGTACAAACTAAAAAGTTATAGTCGACCAACTTATAAAATGTACTCGGAAAAGTAAAATTTCATTGAAAATTAGTACTGAATCTAAAGGACATTGCTCTGCGTCCATACATTGTTCGCCCCAACACCAACAGCAGTGAAAAAACGTTTTTCGTATAATTAGCCATTAGTAAATACTGTACATCCACATCAATTACTACGGACAAGCTTCGAAATCGAATTAAATATGAAAATGAATCAGATTTTGAGGTTAATTGAGGTAACAATTTAATTCGTTAGAGCAATACACATAGTCCATACCTATACAATTATTAAAACAATAATTATTGCAATCAATCAAAGCACGTTATTATAGCCACACGTTGTAAAGAACAAGAAATCGCGAAATTATAAAGCAAGTCCAAAACACGACGAACTAACAAGCGACAGCGCGTGAGTAGTCAATTGACGAATGTTTTAATTAAATTTACGTTGTAAGTTATGAGAAACTTAATTTATACAAATAAATAAATGTACATATCTACATAAAATCGACTCAATTCCATTCCGTCGAGCAAAGGTAACAATAACTATTTCTATATTTTACTTCATTTGGTTTTGTTTCTAAAAGTACTTTTATATATTTTTGATTTGTCCGTCGAATACAAATATTTGTTATGAGTGTTATAAAATATGCATATATTATAACGTAAATCAAATCTTTGTTGGCCATGGGGCGATTTTCGACATTGTCCTTTACGAACCAGGTGAAATTAAGTAAATATGAAATCATTGCAGCTTTATCATAATAATAATGCCTAATTTAATAGCAACGTGTTGCGAGGTGTGAGTGTGAACTCAAATTTGGCATCTGCAACTACGGAACCCTACACTGCGCGTGGCCCGACACGCACTTGGCCGGTTTTTTCTTCTTCTTGTAGATGAGGAATCCTCATTTTACCGAAAGTAACGGTGATCGCATAGAAAAAAAATATAAATTGGCAATATGTATTTTTATGAATTCTTCCTGACTCATCGGCAATGACACATACTCCGATAAGCCCTTAGACTACTTATGTACTTCTCATATAGAATAGACCCATCGCTGATCATCCAATTGTCTTCTTAAATGTCCGTCTCTTAGTTCTCAAATAATTCACACTTCCTTTTTTGTACAGTCCTTTCTCCTCTAGAACCCTTTGCCTCCGTATATATAAAAAATCTTCCAGCAGGTTAATTTAAAAATAAACTATGGAAACATGTCATGATTTTATTATTAGAAGTATTGCTACTTTAGTAACTAATAATATTAAACATATTAGTTTCTTCTTTCATTTAAATATATTTATGTAAATTGCATTTTTAAAAATGTCTAATTTTACTTATAGTAATGTACCTATATAAAGGATAAATACATTTTTCATTGCTACTTATTATTAGAAAGACGACCTCCAAAACTTAATTTTCTAAAAAAACATCTACAAAAAATGTAGATTGTACCTACTCTTTTGGTATTAAAAACTATCATATAATTATAACGCTGTGATACCAATGCCCACAGATGCATTTAACATAAATAATATACTTGTCCCAATGCCTTAAGGCGCATAGTGGTCCCAATGACCTTGTGTCGATCGTCCCGCACTGATTACATAGGAGTGAGTGAGTGAGGGTGAGGGGAATATTTAAGCAAACCTTTACGCGTAAGATGAATTATTTCAATAAAAAATCAATTAAGGCAAATAAGAAAAATCTAAAAAGACCATCCCCTAGAATATTGTTCACTTTATTTATTGAAATCGAAAGTATACGATTTAACCTAATATTTACGACGTGATTAGGTTTAAAGTTTTAAAATCGAGGCATGTTTGGGTCACATTTTAACCAAGTTTTAATTAATTTATCAAAAAATTAAAAAGACCATCCTCTAAAGAATGCGTTGAATAATAACATATCTTTTTTAAAGATTTTTTTATTCAATATTTATGAAAAGAACCGGTTTTTTCTGCAGTGATTTTTTATGTTTGACCTTACTATGCGCCTTAAAACAAAAGTTATGGTTGAAATAAGACACCATTATGGAACACTATCAATAATTTATTTTCTGCGGTTTCACGTCTGTTATTTCGTAAAGCGAGGTTAATGAAGCGTACAGGGTAATGTCTTCGACTTGTAAGTGGCCGCTAAACGTGAGTTACGCGCCCCACGTATTGACATAATTTTATATTCAAATTAGGTGTATCACAAGTGGGATCGAAATACCCGTGCGCACGATACCGGTTAAGTAATTTCGGTAACACAACTTCTAGCCGATTTTTTATAGTGCTATTTTATTAAAATTCCTCTTTCTTCTCTCGATAAATAAGTATTAATAATTAAATAATCAAAACTTAATAATACAAAATACTCGTAAGACAATAACAGTAACAAAGATCATTTAGTTACCAGGTTTCTTCTATTTAGCAAGCGGATACGGGACACATGGTTCTTATAAGATTCGCAAATTTGCAACCCCAACAAACAAGAGCCTGGTAGATCGTTAACTTCTGATATAAAATGTTTACACAGAGAAGCCAGTAATTTCACTGCAAAGCACAGCAATTCAAACTAGTAATTTTACTGCAAAGCACAACAATTCAAATCAGTAATTTCACAGCAATGCACAGCAATTCAAGCCAGTAATTTTACTGCAAAGCACAGCAATTCAAGCCAGTAATTTCACTGTAAAGCACAGCAATTCAAGCCAGTAATTTCACTGTAAAGCACAGCAATTCAAGCCAATAATTTCACTGCAAAGCACAGCAATTCAAACCAATAATTTCACTGCAAAGCGAAAAAACACAGCAATTCAAGCCAGTAATGGCACTGCAAAGCACAGCAACTTAAGCCAGTAATTTCACTGCAAAGCACAGCAATTCAAGTATCTCTATTTTGCGACAGACATAGGTAAGATAGAGGTACTCGCGCAGACAACTCGGCTAATCCCCTCTGGTTATTAATTAAAAAGTCATATGGAATCATAATTCCGCCCGCAAACTAGTGGGCATGTCTATTAATTTATTACTAGGATAAATTAAACCTGTGCTTCAAAAATCGAGTAGTTGTAAGTATAACAGAATGTCAGCAATCTAAACATACAAACCTTGACTCCTAAATTATTATCTCCAGTAGCACGCACCGAAAATATAACAATATAATTTCTAAGTCATCTCTTTCCGTGTACACAAAACGTGGAACAGATGCGAGGAACCCGGTTGATTTGAATACGGTACAAGGGGTTAGACATGTGTCAGGTTCTCGTAACGCTTGCGCGGGCGCAGTGAGGGGTGGCTAATTCATAGCTCATTACAGGGCGAAATTACGTTGGTAAATATTGGAAACGTGACCTACTGATGCGCGGATTTCGATTGACGATGCTTGTACAGTAAGCTCCTTATCAAGCTATACTGATTGACCTTTGGACCGTTCTTATGCCGCTCGTAATAGTGGCGGTTTTCGTAGTGTAAATGTATAGCTTGAATGGGAGCTTACTGTACATGTCTCTCATCTGTACTTGCAAATGACATGCTTATTTGTCGTACAATCATGATCGCCTATAAGCAGTGGTGGGCATCGTTCACTAAAACAGTATTTATAAATAAATATGTTAAAGCTCGCGTATTGATATATACACACAAAAATAAATTTTGATTATGTTTTAAATAAGGTAAAGTTAAAAAACTAGCCCCTCAAAATAATTATGATTAATAAGCTCAGTGTCATTTGTGAAGTATCAAGCCAAACATAGTCAGCCAGTTAGCCAAATATAGTAATAACACGAACTGATCCAAAATAAATATTATCAACAAGCATCAATTTAATACTTAATTTACGAGTATTCAATCGCCCGTAGCATTGCAGTGTGAGTTTAACATTTGACAAATGCGATCTGCCTAAATGAATTCCAAATTGTGCGCACCCGTTCACGGCATAGTATAAGGAATGCTAAGTATGTCATTTTCATAAATGCTGATTTCTTCCAATACCGACTCTGTCACTTCACGCAAAGTAATATCAGGCAGGCAAAAAGTGTGTTGGACTTAGCGTATCCCATCTATAGACGCACCCACAGCCGTAACCGCTAATGGTAGAAGCGTGAAATTTGAACAGTTGTTTTAATTCAAAATGCAAACGCACACTAAGAAGGGATTAAAAAATATAACCCTAAAATGATGAAATAGGGGTTGCAATTTTGTATGGAAAGAAAATTAAATTAGCAACGATTTTTATAAAACTTAAGATTCATACTCAAAAACATTTCATTGAATATGTGTTTCATATTTCAAATAGGGATTGAAAATTTATATGGAAAATATTTATAATCTGCTCTAATTTCTATAAAATTTATTATTCGAGCTCCCAAATAAACAATTTTCTATGGTAATAGTCTATAAAATTATTTTTTCTACGGGAAAATGTAAAATTCCCACGGGAAAACAATAATAACGCGGGCGAAGCCGCAAGCGGAAAGCTAGTAGTGTATAGGAGACGTCAGACGATGACATAGTAGCAGTATGAAAACATGTTTCATTATAGTGCAGTATGGCCAGGATGCATCATGTGCAGTATGGTTTTCCATCCGAGATCTATGACTGACACCACTGTAGTTCATATTATTCGATCCTGTCTCTTGCATACATGATCCTTTTTAATTCCACTGCACGAGCCTACCTTAAAAACTAATCGGAGTCGACTATAAACATCTGAAACCTGTCTCTTATAGCTCTATATTCTTCCCCAAATCTCTTGTGTTATTCCAAGTCTTTTTCTAAGAGAGCTATAAGCCTCTAGACCTCTTTCCCTAAAGCTTTAAGGTGCGTATCGAGAAAAGATTATTTAAAACGAAAGTGGAAAACTATTTCCTTGAGCTAGATCACAGAATAAATAATAGTACAAAAGTAGCTAGAGTACAACATCCAAATCTATATAGGCTCTTCTTGACATGCATATTTGTAATATACGTTTTTTTTTAAATTATAATTTATTAGTTTAGAATTATACGTGTATTAGGTCGAATTTCACCGACATTTAAACAGACGGTTAAAGTTAACTAACAACCGCTTTTGACATTATCGTATGAGTGAAATGTCAAAAACTTGTTTGTTAGTTAACTAATCGCCTGTTTAAATATTGGTGAAATTGAACCTTAGTCTCTTATTACTACACGGATGTATGCATTTCCCGTTCTCTTGTATTCTTTTCATACTTTCCTTTACCCTAAGATTGCCTTACAGAAATTGCTATTTTAGCAGTAATACTACCTTGTGTCTGCGTCGGTGGCGCAGTGGACTCGGCACTTGCCTTCCAATCGGGGGGTCGGGGTTCGAGACCCGCCATGTACCAATGTGTTTTTCGTTTCGAATTTCATATGTACATTTGTCTGACGCTCCTGCGGTGAAGGAAAACATCGTGAGGCAACCTGCATACATCTGCGAAGAAATTCAATGATGTATGTGAAGTCGACCAATCCGCACTGGGCCAGCGTGGTTGACTAAGGCCTAATCACCCTAATATAGGGTAGGCTCGAGCCCCTCGGTGGGGACGTATATGGGCTGTGATGATGATGATGATGACTACCTTGTATGTTCGTCTCTATTATTTGATATAATTTAAATTGTTTTTATGCAATAAAGTATATCTTCACTCATTCATTTGGTACAAATCTGCACCTTTACGCCCACGCATTACCGCTTGTAATTAAATAAAACCAACATCATTGCATGAGTACCTACCTAAGTTCTCACACGGGATCCAAGTTAACCTACTTACTTGATTTCTTTTACTATGTTCACGGCTTATTACACCGCCCACGCGCGCTGTGCGCCACTGTACATCTGTAGTGAGCCCTTGCATTGTGCGTGACTCTGAATGTACCCACATTGCAAGGGCAAGGTGAATAAAATTGTCCGCCCAACCGCATCTAGATGTCTGAGCTGGTAAATGTGATTTTGCGAACGTTGGAGGTGTGACGAGGCTATGATGTGGTTAAATCGACCCCAGCTTGTTTAGAATTAGGCACGGGCCTAAGTGTCAAGGCCAAACAAAGGAAAATCTGTAGTGAGGGCAGTTCTCGACGAAAAAGATTGAATATGGACAGCATTTTCGTCCAAAAAATTCCCCGCGATTAATTCAAGGAGTAAATTGATACGAAGGTTGGCAAAATGATTGCATGAAGAAAAATAGAAGCAATATTGAAACAGACACCATACTGTTCCGCTTGTTAATTTATTATTGCGGTGTTAATTTAATACTGTTTTAAGAAATTATGGTAACAGGGCTATTGACGTATATAACTCAATAAACAGGGCTGGTCGTGAATGCTATAGTTAGAAGAAAACAACTAAAATCTGACAATGTCAAACGAATCAAATCGTTTTCAGACCGCCTAAATGGCTCAGAGCTCATTAACTCAATAAGTATTTAACGAATAGATATCGAAATACTCGAATACTAAAGATACTTTGAGACAGGGTCGGTAGGTAGACGGATCTGTCACTGTATTCTGGAGGAATCATATCTAACTAGCGTATATTATCAACAACTGGCTTCAACAAAATTTTGAATAAATGGTTAAAAAAATTTGTTAATACGATAATTTAGCAAATGCTCTAAGTTCAGCAAACAAGCAGGTTGTCCGTCCGCTTTATGGTTTGTAGCTACAATCGCTTATTATTAGTTCCGTCGAAGAACTTGAGTCACCGACATAGCCCAAAGAACTGTAAACCTTAAGTGACAGTGGGCAGGGCACAGCTCACAGGACTGATGGCCGTTGGGGCGGAAGGGCCCCCCACTAGGTGAACCGACGATCTGGTAAACGTAGCGGGAGGCGCAGGAGATCCCTGGGGGAGGCCTATGTCTAACAGTGAGCGTCTCTTGGCTGAAATGATGACAATGATGACTAGCTATGCCCGCTAGGTACGTTTCGCTTTAATAATGCTCAATTTCTGGAGAGGGCCACCCTTATCACCTAGGGTAAAACAATAGCCTACGACCTACGACGACGAGAGCTGTCACATCTCTATAAACCATTGGTCTGAGATGAGTACCTAACTGGTTAGGTAACTTTGGTTACGAACGTGGACGACGGGGACGTTCCCTAATTCTGACATTATTCTCTTGTAACTAGGTAGTTGGTTACAAAAATGGAAATAATGAAATCTACGAAAATGGAAAAATAATTTTTCTCCCACAACTAGTTACCAAACTCAAAAAAAAAAATATCTTGCAACTGGTTATGTAACTTTGGTTACGAACGTGGACGAAGGGATTCTAACACCTGCCAAATATACACAAATAAATCATAAAAATCGGTCAAGCCGTTTCGGAGGAGTTCGACAACAAACACTGAGACAAGAGATTTTTATAAATTAGATATAGTTTCTCTAAGATTTCTACCTACATCTTCAGCCTCCACAAGGATATAAATGTACGTTGCCAACTTGTGAACTTGTGACGTAATATGAAGTCACAGACTTAGTAATTTCTCGCTAGGCCCCAAGCCTAGATAAAATGACAATTCAAAGACGATAGCGAAGTTCGATAAGAATAAAATGTATATTATTATGATTGACATATACAATCGCTAAATAACGTGGCGAATCGATCAGTCTCGTAAGTTGGCAGACAATTTGATTCGCAACGAATCGTTGAAGTAGCGAATTGTTTTTCGTAATTTTCATATACTTACTACTCAAAACAACTCATCGAATGTATTGATTCACTACGAATCGATAAAGAAGCGGATCGTGTTTTCGTTACTTTCTTAAGCTACTCGTTTTTCGTCAAAAATGAAATGAAAATATTAAATTTAATCATTTATTTTACCATTATTAGAATACTGATAACATATGGTGGCCGTTATTTTGTTTTGTGTAGATAACCAACATTTTGTTTTGTTATAGGAAGAACAATTCGACACAGCGATCCCTACAATCCTGTTACGTTGGCTAGGAATTAGTTTTGGTTAACTCAGATATATGATAACGAATTTAGATAACGTTTCGCTATGAAATTATTGCCACTCGTCTAGACCCCCTGGTTCCCTTTGGTCAAAGGCTACGCTTGGTTTCAATTTGTCTAAGGAATGTTTCTTAAGTAATTATTGCGTGTCTCAAATATCCCTTTCACCTCACGCTTTCCGACCACGACTCCTAATTTTCAATCATGTGCATTATTCTATTTTCCGGCTTCTAAGCCCACCTGTATCTCATTAACTCGACCGCACACCCTTAAATTGTAACTGTAATTATGTGATGTGTTATCGCACATCGAAATGTCTCAAGTGAACAAAATTTTTGTTTCGTGTTCACGTGGGGTCTTGTAGAAGAGTGGTGGTTAAGACGTAAATCATACTCAATTAATCAGGTTATACCGAAACTTCTTAAATGTCTAGAGCTGCGCCAAGAGGCTTTATTGAATAGAGTAAAATTTTAATTTCACCCAATCTAAAATATGTTACGGGTTGTCTAAAACACTTTTAAATTACTTACTTATTATTCTTTATAAAAGGTACTATTTAATACTTATTAACGTTTTTTTGTCTTTATCTAAAATTCAAAATGTTATACATTTTAGATCGTTTCAAATATTTGTATAGTAGGTTAGGTTTCAATTTACTTGCAATGCCCTTGTAGGGCATCATTTATGTCCACGCTATTTTATTTTACCAGCTATGTTGTAATTGTGACATGCAATAAACAATTTCATTGAAATAAAATCACAGAACATAATTTACACATTATTTTACCTATATTCTTCAAAATAATTACTTGTATACAATTTTTTAGAAATTATTTTATTTTATTTTTTTTACTTGTATAAAACTCTTTAGAAAAGGTGACAAATATTGCCAAATACAAACTGTAAGTTAACTATGATGGTACTAAATGAGAAGAAAATCTAGCATTCCATGGGTTCGCTGTGCGGATGCTGGGTGCTTCGCGTTGTAGAGACCATGAGTAGTCACGGAACTTACCCAAATATAGGTGTACATGTTAGCTACCTACTTTACCGTAATTTACCTACTTTACCGTATTTGATATGATTGCGCACGTGCTGTTTTTGTGACGCGCTCATGAAAACACGAACTCAGAATAGTAACATTTTCCATGTAAAAATTCTTTTAATATATCTCTGGCAAAACAATTTCTTAACAACCTTTGGCTCTATACAGAAATAAGGATCACGTCTGGTGTGAAAGACAACGCATGAAAATTATTGTTATGAATCCTCTTTAGATAGCAATGAATTTGAATATTATGCCAAAAACCTTGTACTGTAATATTACCATAGTAACAACAATAATAAAATTGCCAATGTATATGAAATTAGTGGTTTCGATTTATTTACGCAATTAATTAGTTTCTTTCCAATAAATAAGTGCAAATCCGTATCCAAAACATTGTGGCGACCGTGACATTGTAAGGTAATCAATTTGCTTTATTTTCGAACTAAACATATAAAAATATGGAGGCACAAAAAAGGAAAAGAAAACAACAGCGTAAAGAATTTACTATCGCTGCAGAACAGTTGCAAGAATGTATAGACGGGAAAGCCGAATTTAATGAATTACAAATACATTTTGCACACTTTAACGAATCTGCAGACGCATTGTTCCAACTGAGGAAACACTACGTAACATTTGGCTAGAATTAGATCAATTTGACGAGTCTGCGTACGAGGCAGATCAAGACAAGTACAGTCAGTATAGAAAAAAATGGGTCACTCTAAAAACAATTTTTGAAAATATTAAAAATGATGTCGACTCCAAATCCTCACTTTCTATTAACACAACTAAGAATCGAACAAAAGGTGGATCTGATGGTGAGGATGAAATTTGCAGGAGACGACAATTTACATTACCTAAACTAGAATTAGCAAAATTTGATGGGAATCTGAGAAATTGGCTACAGTTTTGGGGGCAGTTTCGTAAAATCCATGAAGATAAATCAATCGACACTGACGATAAATTTCAATATCTTCTACAAGCCATGTCTCCAAATTCTTGTGCTAGGCAACTAGTAGAAAGTTACCCGCCATGTGGTAAAAATTACGAAAAAGCAATTGACGCCCTTAAAACCAGATTTGCCCGCGACGAACTGCTAATCCAAAGTTATGTAAGAGGACTCCAAAATTTAGTACGAACTCAAGCAAAAGGTCAATATTTAGACATCCGTACACTATACGACAAATTACAAACGCATTTGCAAGCATTAGAAACATTAGGTGTTACGGAAGACAAATATGCTGCTATGCTGTTTCCGATGGTAGAGTCGGCACTGTCAGAAGAAACATTGCGAGCGTGGAATAGACAGCGTCCTATCGATGATAATACAGACGATCTAAGCAAACTGTTGCAGTTTTTAAAGAAAGAAGTAGAGTCTGAAGAGAGGATTGAAATAGCACGCAATGATGTTGAATCGAATGACCCAAGACCACCAACTATGGCATTCGTGGCAACAGCTCCGTCAACATCAAATACAAACGCCAGCAGTCATAAGGCTGAGAAGGCCACAGGAAATTGTATTTGGTGTGACAAACAAACACACTCGAGTTCCGAATGTTATAAAGCAACTAAAATGTCTATAGATGACAGGATAGAATTCATAAAAAAGAAAAAGGGATGTCTCATTTGTTTGAAAATAGGACATTGGACGAAAAAGTGCAAGAGCTATCCTAAATGTTTGTTTTGCAGAAAAAGACATTTAACAATCATGTGTACTAAACTTACCAAATTTTCTGACGAATCAACATGCCCATCTTCTCCATCAGCACAAAATCAAGAGATCTTAGTTTGTAAAAAAGAAAATACTACTCTGCTACAAACAATCCTCTTGGAAGTCTTTAATGGTGATAAACGATTGACGGTAAGAGCATTAATAGACAGTGGAGCTCAGAGGTCATTTATAAAGACTGATACGGCCAAATTATTAGGTATGCAACCTATCGGCAAAGAAAAAATGTACCATGGAGTATTTGGAGGTATGAAAACAGAAATGAAAGAACATTTTATATACATGGTCAACATAAGAAGCATGGATAAGAGTTTCACGACGCAAATATCTGTAATTGAAGAAGATAAAATCTGCGGATATATTCCTAAAGTAGACAGTAGTTTAGTATTTAGATTGAAACAAAATGGTATTATCCTAACTGAAATGACTAACGACTGTACACATGACATTTCTTTACTGATAGGAGCTGACTTCTGTGGACCATTAATGACGGGTGAAATAAAACAGTTAGGGAATCTGACAGCAATTAAAACTAGGCTAGGTTGGACTGTGCAAGGAATGACAATTGACTCATTTAATCCCGTAAATACACTATTTTGCTCATCAAAGATTGAAGTTACAGATCTGTGGAACCTGGAGACTCTTGGTATCAAGGACCCAGTAGAGCAAACCACAAAAGCGGTGAAGGAACAACAGGTCTTACAATCATTTAAGAAAAATATCAAGATCAATGACGAAGGAAGATACGAGGTCCATTTACCATGGAGAGACATTCCACGACCTGACACCAACTATGAGCTAGCACGTAAGCGACTCGAGTCTACAACAAGAAGATTGCTGCAATTAGGTAAGATAGATGCTTATGATAATGTTTTCCAAGAGTGGCTCAATTTAGGTATAATAGAACCAACTCAGACTTTGCACATCTCAGGGCACTATTTACCTCATCATCCCGTTATCAAGGAGAGCAGTCAAACAACAAAAATCAGACCAGTCTTTGATGCGTCAGCCAGAGATAAATATGGTATTTCTCTCAACGCGTGTTTAGATAAGGGGGTCAACTTGTTAGAACTCATACCACAGCTTTTAATAGATTTCCGAAAAGAAGCAATTGGCGTAACGTCGGATATCGCTAAAGCATTCCTGCAGATTTCACTAGCACCTGATGATCGCGAATACCTAAAATTTTTATGGTGGCTAGATCCTGCTGCAGAGGAAAGACAATTAATAACTTATCGTCATAGACGGGTTGTTTTCGGTGTAACGTCTAGTCCCTTTCATTTGTCAGCAACGATCAATCATCATTTAGATAACTGTCCTAGCAATTATCGCGAGACCGGTACAAAACTTAAAACCTCATTTTATGTAGATAACTGTGTCACTAGCGTTGACTCCGTAGAGTCAATGAATAAATTTATCAAAGAAGCTAAAGAGCTCATGGCAAACAGAATGTTCGATTTGAGATGCTGGGTTACGGCACCTGAACGTGTAGATGAAACTGTTACAACTATATCAGTATTAGGGGTATATTGGGACACCAGCAATGACACTTTGTTCTGCAACATAAATTCTATAAACTGTTTAGAAGGAAAACTAACTAAAAGAAATATTCTCTCTAGTATACAAAAAATTTTCGACCCCATTGGTATATGTTGCGCTACTACTATTGTTCCAAAAATATTAATGCAAAAGGTATGGTCAAGGAAACTGTCATGGGATCAAGAATTACCAACAGATGTTGCCAGTGAGTTTAAAAACTGGTTAGATACTTTACATCTTATTAACGAAATTAGAGTGCCCAGAAGGTTGACGAGGGTTAATATTGGTACATGTCAAAAATCAATTCATGTATTCTGTGACGCCAGTAGCAATGCTTATGCTTCTTGTATATTTTTACGCTCTCAAGTCAATGACCAGGTAGACTTAAGATTAGTTACTGCTAAATCAAGAGTCACTCCAGTGAAAAAAGTTACTATCCCAAGACTCGAACTGTTAGCCGCGCTTATGGGCACGAGATTATGTAAAACAGCTATCGCATCATTAGGTCTTAAGGATATCAAAATTTTCTTCTGGACAGATTCCAGTGTAACTTTAAGTTGGATAAAGGGCAATGGAAACTGGAGTGTATTTGTAGCTAACAGGGTTCGTGAAATAAGGGAAAATAGTAATTTAGAGGACTGGAATCACATACCGGGATATTTGAACCCGGCTGACCTTCCATCAAGAGGAATTAGTCCGAAAGGACTGTTGGAATCTTGCTGGTGGGAGGGACCGCAGTGGTTAAAACAAAATCCGTACAATTGGCCTGTTAGTGAATTTACTGTAGATATAGCAGCAACTAACTCAGAGTTAAGAAAGGGCGTAGTCAATACTATAGTAACGGTTGAAGAAAGTTTTATAGATAGGCTGAAGTATTTCTCTTCGTATACTAAAATTATTAGAACGATAGCGTGGATGTTGAGAGTTAAACGAAACCATACCATTCGTAGATCAGACCTTCACTATGAGGAGATAGAACATGCTGAAAAAATTCTAATAAGGCTGATCCAGGAACGGCATTGGTCTCATATCTATAAAAATTCGAAATTATCAACATTCAAAGACGATGATGGAATCTTACGTTTAAATACAAAACTAGAATTAGGTGAAGAGACGTTTAAGTATAAACATCCTATTATATTACCTGGCAATGAGCTTATCGTGCAGCGGTTAGTAGAAGAAAAACACAGAGCTATTCGACATGCTGGCGTTCAAAGCTTAATAGTTAATGTTAGAGAGCTTTATTGGGTTATAGGTTTAAGAAGACTTGCTAAGAGAGCAGTGAATAATTGTATCAGATGTAAAAGATATACTGCAAAATCGTGTCAGACTCCACCTACCGGCCTTCCAATAGATCGTATAAGGGAAGGAAAGGCTTTCGAAGTGACAGGTATTGATCTCGCAGGACCGTTAATACTTAGATCTGGTGAAAAATGCTGGGTAGTGCTGTTTACCTGCGCGATTTATCGAGCAGTGCACTTGGAGCTGGTTACCTCATTATCAACGGATACATTTATGATGGCGTTTAGGAGATTCATAGCCCGAAGAGGAAGAGTTAAGGTTGTTTATACGGATAACGGCACCAATTTCGTCGGTACCAAAAATAAATTAAATAGTGTGGATTATGAAAGGCTGCTTGGTCGACTGTCCGCAGAAAAAATCAAGTGGAACCTAATACCTCCCGGTGCTCCTTGGTGGGGAGGTTGGTGGGAGCGATTGGTTGGGATTGTAAAAGGTCTGCTCAAAAGAACACTCGGCAGGGCGTCTGTAAGCTATATAGAGCTGGAAACAGTTCTGAATGATATTGAGGCTGTCGTCAATCAGAGACCCCTGACCTATGTAGTGGGTGATGACGAAAACTTAAAACCGCTGACTCCCGCTATGTTTATCCAACCTCTAGCATCGAATGAAGTATCGGATTTAAACGAAGTTGACGCACTAGGGTTAAATGTAAGACTGAAGTATTTAAATAAATTAAGAGATGATCTTCAGCATAGATTCCGAAATGAGTATTTGTCTACATTAATACAAAGAGGGAAAATGAATACGAATAAGCTATTGAATATAGGTGATGTAGTGCTGGTAGAGAATGAAGGTAAGAGGATGAACTGGCCTTTGGGACTCGTGATAGAATTATTTCCGGGACAAGATGGTGTATGCCGGGTAGCAAATGTAAAGACAGCATCCGGTAAAAAATTGAGACCAGTTCAGAAATTATATCCTCTTGAATTAGCCGCGCGTAGGGTAAACGTATCTATTGAGGGTAGCCATGACTCTACGACATTTACTGACTTTGACGTAGACTATTGCGTTAAGCAACAGACCACGCGTTCAGGTCGAACTATTAACATACCGAAACGCTTTCTTTAATTATTTACTTGTATTATTATAATTTAGAATTTTGTTTAGTAATATTAGGTGTATTTTGCAAATGTTCCACATTGCAACGGCCCGGACGATGTTATGAATCCTCTTTAGATAGCAATGAATTTGAATATTATGCCAAAAACCTTGTACTGTAATATTACCATAGTAACAACAATAATAAAATTGCCAATGTATATGAAATTAGTGGTTTCGATTTATTTACGCAATTAATTAGTTTCTTTCCAATAAATAAGTGCAAATCCGTATCCAAAACAATTATATCTAGAAAGCAAATTTGACAATTTTTCAAAGTAGTTTGTTTGTCAATCAAACGCATCAAAGTCAAACATTTATACCAACAAATAATTTGACAAACATTTGATCGTTTACAGAGAACCCTTTAGGTAAACGGTCGGCGTGTAACTTTGACCCAAATATTCATAGCATGATATGAGAAAATATGAACCGCGTTCGCTTTAACTTTCATCCGAGATGAATAGAAGACGGAAAAAGGCAGATATAAATAAAACAAGGGGTGTTCTGAAGCGCTTCATATTTATGGCCGGAAGTGAAATATTTTCTGGCGGGAATTCCCATTAAAGTACCTATATGGGAAACCAATATACTATCCCTATGCTCACAAGAATGCGTTGTCGTATGTATAATGTATTACATTCGATTCGTTGTAATATTTTCATAGTTTTCTTTTGGTGTGTCTTTGTATTTTTGTTGCTGTATTGTTTGTAAACTTAAACAGTTAAGTTGGTTTTGATATTGTTTTCTTGGCCGTAATCTGATCTTTAGAAATACATAATTTTTATAGTTTCTTCAGATCACATTATACAAATAGGTACAAATTGCTCAATTTTGTTTTAGCGTCTAGACTGTTTTTTTGCTAGAGATCTAGTTTACAACATCAGCCCAGTCAAAATACTAACCAGTCTCTGCCCAGAACTTGCCAATCTGTGTTGATACTCACCTTTTAATTGAGGATCCATCCAATTGCTGAACTGTCCCAATAAAAATCTTTCCGATTGCTAAACTGTCTAAATTTGAATCTGCCAGCTGCTAATCTATCTAAAAAGAATTTTTCAAGTTGCTAATGTATCTAAATATGAACGTGTCTAAGTGTCTAGTTGCTAATCTGTCTGAATGAGAATTTATCCGGTTTTGTCGTTGTATCTAGCACTTGGCCCCGGCTAACAGCTTAAGAAAATGTAGTAGGTACTTAGTTAGTCAACACTTGACATTAAAACTTAATTATGAGAAGTTGAATCTTCCAGATCAAAAGCATTTGAATTCTTTAGGTGAAGTCTTATAGCATATCAGTGTATTGCTACGCGCTATTTTCATGTTATCATTATCACAGCTCATATCTAAGCCCCCACTGAGGGGTTCGAGCCTACCCTATGTTAGGGTGATTAGGCCTTAGTCAACCACGCTGGCCCAGTGCGGATTGGTCGACTTCACATACACCATTGAATTTCTTCGCAGATGTATGCAGGTTGCCTCACGACGTTTTCCTTCACCGTAGGAGCGTCAGACAAAGTTTTCATGTTAAGTCACTATTATATCTTCTGTGGTTAAATTAAAAGAAAAAAGCCGAAATCTATTTTCAAAATCCAACACTTTGTCGATATAAGCATAAAGATGCCAATGAAACAAATATATGCCATTTTAAACGATTTAAACGATTAATAATAGTAGATTATTAACCAAGGGAAGAAAGCAGTGTCTATGTCACGGATGCAGACTTGAATCGCGAGCGTAACGAAGGGCTCTATGCTTAACTCCTGAGTGCAGTGAGAGTGTTATTTACTTAAGGCGCATAGTAACGTCAATCATAAAAAAAATAACTGCAGAAAAAACCGGCTCTCTTCATAAATATTGAATAAAAAAATCTTTAAAAAAGATATGTTATTATTCAACGCATTTTTTAGAGGATGGTCTTTTTAATTTTTTGATAAATTAATTAAAACTTGGTTAAAATGTGACCCAAACATGCCTCGATTTTAAAACTTTAAACCTAATCGCTTCGTAAATATTAGGTTAAATCATATACTTTCAATTAATAAAGTGAAGAATATTCTAGCGGATGGTCTTTTTAGGTTTTTCTTATTCGCCTTTATTAATTTTTTATTGAAATAATTCAACTTATGCGTAACGGTTTGCTTAAATATTCCCCTCACTCTCACTCACTCACTCCTAAGTAATCAGTGCGGGACGATCGACGCAAGATCATTGGGAGTAGTATGCGCCTTAAATCCTGAGCGTAGCGAGGAATTTCAGACTAGAGTCCTGAGTGTAACGAGGGATAAAAGTTCACCCGAGTCCAATAATAATAATAATCCTTTCTTTGCGAGCATGTAGGTACAATAGGTCTTATAATTATGTAAAAAGATGTAATGGTCCCTTACACACTGCCTACTTGATGCGTGGAAAGTAATTTAAAATTAAATTAAGTAGGTACATAAAAAAATAATAAACAGTTCAAATTAATATTTCAATTGAATTAATGAAAATAATTATTATATGTCAATTGTCAATATTAGAAAATTATATAAAATGTCAAAGTTAAGTAACAATAAATACCAGCTGGATCCATTTGACTCTCTGCAAAGGCGAGCTACTCGAATCATCGGGGATGCCAATCTAACGGACTCGCTAGAGTCACTGAGCTCACGGAGGGACTTTAGCTCTCTCTGTGTGTTCTACCGTCTCTTCAACGGTGAGTGCTCCGAGGAACTGTTCGAATTGGTACCAACGTCACCTTTCTATCATCGTACCACTCGACACCGCAGTGGGGTTCATCCATATTACCTGGAAGCAATGCCGTCTAGTACAGTTCGCTTTCAGCGCTCATTTTTACTACGAACATGTCGCCTCTGGAACGAACTTCCCACTGCTGTGTTTCCCGAACGCTACGACATGTCCCTTTTCAAGAGAGGTTTAAAGAGAGCACTATATTCAAAGTTGGCAGCGACTTAGCTATGTCCCTGATATTGGCGAAGTCTATGGGCGGCGGATACCGCTTACCATCAGGTGGGCCGTCTGCTCGTCTGCTACTTACAGCAATAAAAAAAAACAAAAAAAATTACATAAAATGACAAATTTAAGAAAAAAAAGAAATTACATTTTAAAGTTCATAAACTCCTTTACGCTATAAAAACATTTATCTAATAGCCGCCTTTTCAATTTCCTTTTAAATACATTTATAGGCAGATCTGTGTCCTTAAATTCATTTGAAAGCTTATTAAAAACAGTAACGGCCTGATAATATGCATTACGTCTCACAAGGGCTAATCGACATGGAGAAGCATATAACTTGTTCCTGTGCCTTGTATACCTGGTTATTAAATAGAAATGTTTTTTAAAATACTTCGGATATTGTTTCACAAATATACATAAGTCTTTAATATACATGCTGGCTAAGGGGAGAATAT
Source organism: Schoenobius gigantellus (assembly GCA_963935595.1). Classification (NCBI taxonomy): domain Eukaryota; kingdom Metazoa; phylum Arthropoda; class Insecta; order Lepidoptera; family Crambidae; genus Schoenobius; species Schoenobius gigantellus. The sequence goes on along the minus strand of OZ012544.1, from coordinate 41,445,056 downwards.
GGAACTTTCTAAATAAACAACAACTAACACCCGTATTCTAAGTTGTTCCTCCAACATATCCTAGAGGATCAACCTCAACTGTGGTAAGCTCAAAGAATTCCTCAAAGAAACCTCAGAATGCGTATTCATAGTCTAAACTCGGGTTGGGTTTTCGGCATCACGTATATAAATAACGACGTTCCATGTATAGGGTGTCATAGACGATGAATTCTTGGAAATCCATTTCACGTTAAAAATAAACAAATAAGTAAGTAGGTAGTACTGCAAACTTTTCAAATGCACGCAAATTTTCTCTCACAAGTAATGTAACAATAAGTAGTGGAGTCGAGGAAAGATTTGAGGATAGCTGTCGTGTAAGACTGCTTAATCCCCGAGGAAAATACTCTACTTTTCGCACCGCCTGCGAGAAAATACAATCAAAAACGAAAGAAATACAGCATTTGTTCAAAATCATATTAATTTAGTATTAAATCATAGATTATATTACTTTAACAATTCACGAAACTTCTGCTTTGAATAAACATAGTGGCTGAATGTGCTTAATGTCCCTTTGCTTTTTAACCGACCGAAAAGGAGGAGGTTTTCAATTCGATGCGTATGTTTTTTTTTGTGTATGTTACGCGATTACGCCGCCAATTGTAGACCGATTTTCTAAATTCTTTTTGTATTTGATAGAGTATACTCCAAGGGTGGTCCCATTGGAAAACCCTTAAATTTTAAGGTTTCCAAAATGTTTTGTGTGTATGTTACGCGATTACTCCGCCAATTGTTGACCGATTTTCAAATTTTTTTTTGTATTCGATAGAGGATATTCCTAGAATCATCACAAGGTCACCAAAGTCAGGATATGATGATGGGATCTTATGAAAATCGAGGGAAACGCTAATTAAATACCAGCTTACCGAAGGTGAACTGGTATTTAATTAGGGTTTCTTTCACTAAAAAGATTTCATTCACTAAAAAGTTAAAAATAAAAAATATTTTACAAAAAATAAAAACTGACTTGAAAAACACTGAAAAGTTAAAAATAATATAAGAATAGGTACAGACAACATCATACTTATATATTGAAATAGGATATCATCGTTTAGCACCGACTTCAATATAGAAGTGTGATGTTGTATGTACCTCTTCTTATATTATTTTTAACTTTTCAGTGTTTTTGAAGTCGGTTTTCATTTTTTTTACATTGGAAAACTCAAACAAAGCGAGATTAATTTTTTAATTTAATTTTATTATACTGTTACGCGCCACACCGCCTCAGCCAATCGCAAGCCAGCCAATCAGAGCCAAGCACGTGTTGCCATGTGACAGCCAGCCCAAGCCAGCCAATCAGAGCCAAGCACGTGCAGCCATGTGCCAGCCAGCCTAAGCCAGCCAATCAGAGCCAAGCCAAGCTAGCGCCTTACTATCGGAGAAACTATAAAATGCCGCGCCATCTCATATTTAGATCACTTCTCTGTTTTACTGTTTCTAAGACGGAACTCTGCCCTATTGTAAATCGAAATTAAATCAGTGTGATTCTGCAACGTCTACTTTTTATTATATCCCGTTACATATCAGAAGTGGGATAAATATAAAAAAAAACCCTAAAACGTAGTTACGTCAATGCGTCGAGTGTAGGCCGCCTGGTCCGTCCGCACGAATGGGGCAAATCTCCGCGTGAAGATTCATCCGAGACAACTAGTGAAAACGAAGACAACGTTTCGCACCAGCCTCGCCTTCAGCTCGAAAAATCCTACGCAAGCTTTTGAAATCAGAGGTACAAAAGGCCATTAGTTCTTTAAATTACGAAATACCCTCCGTCACTACAAGAAAAGAACCCCGTGCAGCCTTGCTAATCCCCGAGTTCGACCCGGATAGCGAAGAGTATACTACTGCGACAGCAAGGCTCAAAAAAAAATTGATCAACTTGGCGAAATTTATATGGATGGTGCGAAAACATGAAGTCGTTTCATCTGCAAGATAGATTAAGGAGGTCAAGCAAGAAGATGGTACAACCGGCTGGATGAATACGATTACTCTTGGGAAGACTGGAAGCAAATGTTGATATGTGCATTTCCCAGACATCGCAAATATGGATTCGATGACCAAATATTATCAGGACGAAGTCGCCATGTGTTTTCGGTGTAAGTTGTCAGACAGCGCAGTTGTCTCATGCATCATTCGCGGTCTACCACCAGAGCAGAGCCACCAGCTGCACTACTACACCGCCTTCGGAGGTTCAGGTTAGCCCACATTATTTTATTGCACTACCTTTGTAGCCAAAATAATCTATTGCACACTAGCCAAGCCAATATTAGCACAATCGGGGCATCAAACATAGAGGAAATCAGTTCAGATCTATTGAATAAAAACCGATTATGATTATTTGATTGCTTTACTAATCAATTTCCGTGATTATTTTGCGAGTAAAACACAAGACTTAGGATGTACAGATTTATTAAACATAAAGATAAAGTTAACAAGTGAACAGCCTATATACCGTCAACCTTACAGCTTGTCGCACAGTCAGTAGTTAGATCCAAAGTGTCTGAATTGCTCGACGCAGGTATAGTTCAAGAATCTGAATTATGTTTTGCTTCTCCCGTAATTCGTAAAAAAAAAGAACGGCGATAGTAGACTTTGTGTTGACCCTTGCCTAATATCGATGATTAGGTTTCCAAATTAGCCGTTAAGAATTTCTTTACGAGTCTTAATTTGGCACAAAGTTACCATCAGGTCAAAATCAACCCTGCAGATAATCACAAAAAGCCTTTATAACGCCACATTGGTATTTGAATATAGGCTTAGATAACGCATCGTCTGTTGTTATACGAATAATTAATAAGGTTGTAGATTCAATTCGAAATTCCAATCACAAAAGGCGGTAGTTCAAAAACCCACAATGACTTTCCCGATAAATATGAAATGTTAGCATTATTAGACAATTTGTTGCTACCCTCTTTTGATGTTCAGTCAGGTTTAGATATTTTACAAAAAGTTCTTCATAAATGAAGATCGGAAAATTTAAAGTGAAATGTGAGTAAGTGTTCATTCTTATAAAACAAAATTACATACTTAGGACATGAGATATCTTCGAATGGCATTCAACCAGGTGAATCAAAATTGTTAGCAGTGTCGTAGTTTCCTACCCCTAGTAGTGTTCATGAAATACGTCAATTTATAGGGCTATGTAGCTATTTCGGTAAATTTATTAAAAGTTTCGCAATTTAATTGCTCGCCCTTTAACAGATTTAACAAAGAAAAACGCAGTTATGGAAATGGGGCACTGAACAAGTCGATAGTTTTCAACAATTAAAACTGTGTTTGTGTACAAGGCCAATACTGGCTTTATATGACCCTGTATTACCAACTTAGATTCACACCGATGCATGCAAATCCGGTATCGCAGGTATTTTTTTTTACAAAAACAAACTGATAATTCCCTTAGGCCTGTCATGTATTTCAGTAGGGCAACGAGTAAAGAAGAAAGTATATACCACAGTTACGAGCTTGAAACGCTTGCCGTAGTAGAATCTGTGTAGGTTTAGAGTGTATTATAGTAGAGATACATGTTAAAGTGGTAACTGACTGTACTGCCGTTCGCGCCACCCTTACTAAACGTGACATGAGTAGAAATCCCGTCGATGCTATTAATGTCAACCGCCTTGAAGTGTCAGACGGGTTCTATACAGTCCAGTACCAGGATGACAAGTTAAGGCGTATCGTTGTTCAGCCAGCTGCCCCTGATATAAACAACTATGTGCTCTCAGATGATAGACTCTATTGGAAGACATTGTATGGTAATCGCCTCGTGGTGTCTGCATTGATCAGATAGACTAGATCAGATAGACTAGTTCAGATGCACCACAATGATATAAGTCATGTAGGCTTTCAAAAATGTATAGATTTAATAAAGAGGGAGTAAATGGTACATTGTTCCCTATTCCGAAACCCACAGAACCCATGGTCATGGTTTATGTCGACCATATGCCCCTTTTGTAGAACAGCAAAAGGTTATGAATATATGTTGGTTATTACAGACTAGCTTCTGCCCGCGACTTCGTCTGCGTGGAGTCCAATTTTGAACAATTTTTAATTTTCCCTCGGGAACTACTTAAGGAATCGGGATAAAAGGTAGCCTATGTCACGTTCTTTTCCATGTCAAAGGCTACATGCATGCCAAATTTCATCCAAATCCGTTCAGCCGTTTTTGAGTGATTGAGTAACAAACATCCAAATATCCAAACATCCACACTTTCACGTTTATAATATTAGTAGGAAGTAGGATAATTTCTCTAAATTTGTAAAACAATAAGAACACTTGCCAGTGATCATGGCAAAGCTTTTACCAGCAGATATTTAAAAAAAAATTCAACTGACAAGCAATTTAAGTACATTTTGACATCTGTTGCATGTCCACGAGCCAATGGTTAAGTGGAACCGGATCTTACTGAATGCGTTACGTGCGATTGATCCTAGCCAGACTTCTAATAATTGGGCCAATAGCTTACCTGACATTATTTGGGGTGTTAATAATACTGTAAATGAAAGTACAACATAGTCGTATAGCCCTATGATTTGATGTTATGAAAGTAATAATAAATCGGTAGAAATCAGGCGTAATAATAGATCTAGTGCGCGATTAAAATTAGAAAGCCATAAGATGAAGCGTAACTTCGATAAAAAAAAGGAAAACTCGTCGAATTTACAGTAAGGGAGATTTAGTTCTTTGGCGGCAAGCACCCACAAGTAGTGTAACAAGAGTGAGCACTAAGCTTGATGATATTTACTCTGGCCCATATATCATTACTAAGGTGTGGGTAATGACATATACAGAATCCTCAGTATCAAGGGGTTCCGAGGCTACAAGGCCTTTACTAGCCTGGTTGCATCGGACTCTTGAGGCCCTATCACAAAATCACAGTACCCTATATCATACAGTGCCAGTAGCTCTGATGACCAGCTTGAAACCGAAGATCTCATTGACCTACTTGAAAGCTAACCACGTGTTTTTCCATTGCGGGAGCAATGATTGTTTCAGGACGGCCGACTGTTACGCGCCACACCGCCTCAGCCAATCGCAAGCCAGCCAATCAGAGCCAAGCACGTGTTGCCATGTGACAGCCAGCCCAAGCCAGCCAATCAGAGCCAAGCACGTGCAGCCATGTGCCAGCCAGCCTAAGCCAGCCAATCAGAGCCAAGCCAAGCTAGCGCCTTACTATCGGAGAAACTATAAAATGCCGCGCCATCTCATATTTAGATCACTTCTCTGTTTTACTGTTTCTAAGACGGAACTCTGCCCTATTGTAAATCGAAATTAAATCAGTGTGATTCTGCAACGTCTACTTTTTATTATATCCCGTTACAATACATATTCTTATTCACAGACTTTTGAGCATATGTTGTCGATTCAGACAGAATCGTTGTCGATCCTACCATGTACCAATGTGTTTTTCGTTTCACGAATTTCATATGTACATTTATCTGACGCTCCTACGGTGAAGGAAAACATCGTGAACAAACCTGTATACACCTGCGAAGTAATTCAAAGATGTATGTGAAGTCAACCAATCTGCACTGGGCCAGCGTGGTTTGACTCAGGCATATAAGCGCTCTAACATAACTAGGGTGGGCTCGTGCCTCTCGGTGGGGACGTATATGAGCTGTGATGATGATGATGATCGTTTGATCGATAAAAAAGTTCCATGCTGCCGACATAGTTAGAAAATCGAATAATGGTAATTTATATCGAGTTTCACTGTCAACTTTGGTTTATCGAGAGTTCTATTATACTCCGCCCTGCAGAGCTCTTTTTGGTGCTTTAAATATGTAAAAAGCAAATATGTATTAAACATATCATAGAATTTTATCATTAAAGCTTTTTCCCACAATGTAATATTTTAATTCGTGTATTAAAATTACATGTTTTATATTTATTCATCACGTGTTAGTAATTGATAAAAATGAATCTAATAACTCTACCAATAGTTTTCAAAAGAATATTTAGCAAAAGCAACTTTTCGTAACTTTCCCCGCCTTTTGATGTGTATATTTGGTGCAGTAAATACCCCCTAATGGTGCTTTGAGGGCGACGATGGACCCGTTCCGCTAAGCCGCATCCCTTCCGTGATGTGGCATTTGTTTTGTTAGATAAAAATTTATGTCGGCAACTTAGCATCCCTTTCGGCTTACCGGTATTAACATTGCGTCTCATACATAACGTACTTATTTTACTGCCAACGAAATGATAACAAACAAACATTCATCGACGCAAAAATTAAATGTGTTTATCGACATTGGAATTATTGAATAATCCTTATTTGTCTATGTTATAATAAATGCGAAAATAACTCAGGATGTCGATTCTGTAAAATTCGAACAATAGCTCGCATCTCACTTCGATATTCACGCTCACTTCGCATAAGATACAAGATACCCTTACATAGTCATTATCATGAGTTAGTAGCGATAAAATTCTAATAAATACCTCAGAACTAGTTTTTATCACGTTCAGAAATAATTTGAAATGTATTTTTAAACTATGATAATAAATTTTGCCTGTTTTCACTCACAAAATAGCAACGTTTTATTTGACACTTTGTTTCGAGTTCGTGTGCGAAGTGAGCTTCGAAGTGATAAAGGAATTCCCTTTACGGAATGCCACTTCATACGTCATCCCATACTTATAATGTCAAAATCTCACGGTCACTCTAGTTCCACTCGCTGCCACGCTCGCAAGTGTAGCGCTGTAGCACAGATTACTTAATAGTTTCTAGTAACTTCGAATCTACATTCGAATTTTGAGAATGCCAATCTAAGAACTCACTGCGGAATCAGATTCGAAGTTTAAAGTGAGGTTTTACAGAATCACACTACTGTTCTCTGTTTGTCTCCGCTGATTTTACATTTTTATTTTATGTGGGTATGAAAAAAGACGAAAAGACTCATCACGAATTTCGTAGTAATCCATAATTTTAATTCATTTTTTTATATTAATATTTTAAACATGCTCATTCTAAAATGAAATTGAATATACCTACTAAATATAATTTAGTAAGTATATTATGTGTATTACAAGAATATTGTAAACTATACTATACTAATATTATAAAGAGGAACGATTTGATTGTTTGTTTGTTTGTTTGTTTGCATTGAATAGGCTTCGTAACTACTGAACCGATTTTGATGAAAGTTGGTATTAAGATAGTTTGAGACCAGGGGAAGGACATAGCGTTCCCACGAGAAAAAAATAACGCAGGTGAAGTCGCGAGCGGAAAGCTAGTAAATAATATATTATAGCTTATTCATTGATTAAGTCAATGAATAAGCTTTAGTATATAATGCCAGAAAAACAAATGAAAGCCCGTAAATGGTTATGGCAGGATGGTTAGCTTACTTGAAGCTTTAGAATGGAGTTTACCAACACGCAATGAAAGTTAACCGTTGATTTTTGACATTTCCCTTATGAAAGAATTGTCAAAACAGACGGTTAACTTTTAAACCTTTGGTTTACGTGTTGGGAACTCCAGCCTTACTTGAACAATGTGAAAAATATTCTAAATGTTATTACTAATTTTTAGTAGGAATCAGAGCAAAATCGAAATAATTACTTGTTTGTCAAAATATCAGCTTTTTTTCTACGGTCAGCATCTAACATAATGCTAGACGAGATGACCCCTAATCTATTACATTGTGCAAAAATGTTACACTTTTGTGCGTCCATTCTCGCTATCAATCAAAGCATCGAAATAATGCTCTATAAGCCATTGTATGTACCAAAAGGACGTCACTCTTTTGTTATCATAGACAATCCCCTCTATGCTTAGTCACGTATTAAAAACAGTAGTCTATGATAGGCGGTCATTATCTGTGCGACGCAAAAAGCTTTGTATATCGCCATTGTAAAATAATGCCAATAAACAAAGATTACCGAGCACATTTTTTTTCAGCTTTAGCTCGGGTTATTGATATGTTAGGGCGGCTTAATCTCGGGATGGGCTGAAGTTAAACGCTCGGCAAATATTAGATGTGAAAGGGCTCGAATTTTTATTGAACAGCCGCTTATAATCCTTTGGGCGGTTTATTGCCAGCTATGCGATGAAACTACAAAATATCTGTAGGTAATTATTGTTAATTCTATGTCTTAGATTTCCAAACATTTAATTTTGTGAAAAATTGCTAATTAATTTCTAAAACCAATACTTACATAAACAAAAATATAGAAAAAGAAAAATAGCTCCCGTCCTCATTTTGAGATCTTTATAGATGCAATGAAAACTGGTTGAGAATCTAGAAACTAACAAATCATACGTATTTTACAAGCTTTTATTTACTTTCACCTGTCCCGGTGTCTGTAATGAAATCTTACAAGTCAAATTTGACCCACTTCCAGGTTTCCGATTGAGCTGAAATTATGGGTTATTGCCCGTGGTTCACCTATATGGTTCACCTAGGTGTACTACAGGAAAAAGAAATACCCCTTGTATGCATGCATGCATACATGCATGCATGTATTTATGCATATCACGTGACAATTCAATAATAAAAGCTTGTTAAAAAAATTACTATTATCTGAACTTCTTTTTGAAATATTTATTTAATTATCTTTATTCTATACTAATATTATAAAGAGGAAAGATTTGATTGTGTGTTTGTTTGTATGTATTGAATAGGCTTCGAAACTACTAAACCGATTTCGATGAAAGTTGGTATGGGGATAGTTCGAGACCAGGGAAAGAACATAGGGTAATTTTCCTACGGGAAAAACCCACGGGAAAACAAAAATAACGCGGGCGAAGTCGCGAGCGGAAAGCTAGTCTTTAATAAATCTTAGACAAATTTCACTTCGCCATTGCAGCAGTTTACCTACTTTGCAACAGTGGTGAGTGCAAGCATAATAATTCGACGGTTACACTATCCGTATTTTATCAGTTTGATCCATCGTCTGATATAATTTACGACAGACTGATCGTGTAACCAAATGACTGACGAAATACTGATGAATTTTCATTAGTCCTGCGAAGACTGATGAAATACTGATACCAGACTGATGGATCAAACTGATGAAATACTGATGATGTAACCAGAGGCTTATAGGATAAAACTAGATATGCCCGCGAACTACGTTTCGCTTTATTTCGAATGGCAAATCTATAAAAAAAATGACAAAATAAGATAAAATCTTAGGAGGGCCACTCTCTTATCATATAAAGGGGTATAAAAAATACCTATGCTACAACCTATTGTCAGATAGAGAAAAACAATTCATATAAATCGGTCGCCGTTTCGAAGTTCGCTTAACATCTTTATATATTAGAAGAGATAACAAACACTGTGACACGAGATTTTCATATATAAGAAGATAAATGATGTACCTAAGTAAATAGTTTTTTACAAGCTTTTATTTAACTTGCAATGTAAGTATATAAGTATGTTCGGGTGAAATCTTGCAACTCAATTTTGAAGCAGATATCTTTAACCGATTGAGCTGAAATTGTGTATACACATTCAGTTTAGACGACAATGTATGGCTGACTGTGTGACATCATTCTAAATCCAAGATGGCGGCATACCCAAGATGGCGGACCAATTATTTTTAATGCACCCCTGCAATATGGGTATCAAATAAAAGGTCTTGCTAAGAGTAACTTGAAAAATAATGTGACGTCACTATTAAACCAATATGGCGGACTTCTAAAGCTTGAAAATCAATTTTTAAGTAGATATCTTTAACATTGAGCTGAAATTTTGTATACACAAAGTTTGGATGAAAATGCACGGTTAACTATGTGACGGCATTCTAAATCCAAGATGTCGGCATACTCAAGATGGCGGACCAATTATTTTTAATGCACTCCTACAATATGGGTATCAAATAAAAGGTCTTGCTAAGAATAACTTGAAAAATAAAGTGATGTCACTATTAATCCAATATAACGTATTTCTAAAGCTAAAAAATCAATTTTGAAGTAGATATCTTTAACCGATTGAGTTGAAATTCTGTATAGACGTTCCGGCAAACGACCTTGCAACAATGATGCGTTGAATGAGATGAACAGACTGAGAAACGTGTCCAGTGATAACTAAAAAGTAAAAAATAAATTAAATGTAAAAAACCTTTTTAAAAACAAGCTTTTATTTAAATGCGCTAAAAAGAAAAAAATAACTTTTACACTAAAACTTACTTATAACGTCATTTCACATTTGACACAATTTATATGACATAAAAGCTTGTCGCGAGATTTACTTTTGTAGATAAACAAGTAAATTAAATAATTTGATGTGAATAATTTTATAAATTACAATTTTCAAACTAAGTAAATACGAGTAGGTACTTAAAAGTACTGTTTTAAGTACTTTGAGGTTACTACACGCGAGTAAATCTCGCGACAAGCTTTTATGTCATATAAATTGTGTCAAATGTGAAATGACGTTATAAGTAAGTTTTAGTGTAAAAGTTTATTTTTTCTTTTTAGCGCATTTAAATAAAAGCTTGTTTCTAAAAAGGTTTTTTATGCAACATTTAATAAACTCTGACGTATCTAACCAAAATAGACATTTTATTAATATCAACTCATTCGTTATATTTAATGTTGCGAGCATGACAAAGTTGATTCCACCCATAATGGCCGCACAAGAGTGTTTTAAATGCGCTCGAATAGGCCACTGGATGTCCGTTGTTCAGCGACACAAAAGGATAAGTTAAAACTAGGGTAGTTTCATGGTTTGCTTCTCGTGGTAGAGTTGATACTTAGTTGTCGTTTAATAAATGCGCGGTGTTAATAGTTGAATGCGTCACGGAGAGGGAAGCTTTTTGCCTTAATTAAAGCATCATTATCATCTGAGCACGTTGCGTCCATTGCTGAGTATTTGACCAATGTGACATCGTACTACACTTACCTGCACTGAAATCGACCCACCTTTACGCTTTGGTTCAGAGTTCTACAAATCAAAATCTACCATCAATAGGTACATAATATCTTTTAACCCTGTTTGTTAAACAAGAACCTAAGCTTACATTAGACTAGTTGTGACAGATTTAGGTTTATTGATTCTACAAACTGAAAACCAAAATTTTTAAAAATATCTAAATTTTTTTGGGAAAATCAGCTCAATTTAACAGTTCAATAAATCTTTGGGTATAATCAATTTTTGAATAAATATTGATTCAATTAACTTTTATCACTATGTACAGTCACAGAGATTGCGTATAACGGAAAAATGAGAAGCAAGGGTTTCCGAAAAAATAAGTCTATTGTCCGCAATACTTCTTTTATCCACGTTTAGAGTACGAGTATGTTAAAATAAAGCTTATGAAGTATGCTTTCAAATTGTATTTACAGTTTTTGTTTGTTTAATCTATATATATATATATACCGATATTTCTAAATCGACACCTATGAGGTGGGTTGATTTCATTGCAGGTCAGTGTAGTTAGGAGTTTCCGCAGTTAAGATAAGGTTGGTGAAAATGGCCATTAATAGTTTCCCAAAAAGTTAAGTCCGAAATGGGTGAAAATCTTGAAACAAATCCCTCCACAAAACCCGTCTGACCACGGTGATGGTGCCTATTTACCGTTTATAAAAAATTAGCTTTCCGCTCGCAGCTACAGCGCGTTATCTTCGTTTTTCCATATTTTGGTATTCCATATTTTCCCGTAGGAAAATATTCTATAGCCTATGTCGCTCAGTGATATTGTAGCATTCTATTAGTGAAAAAATTTTTCAAATCGTTTCAGTAGTTTCGGAGCCTATTCAATACAAACACACAAAAATACAAATCTTTTCTCTTTATAATATTAGTATAGACTAGCGACCCTCCCTCCCGCGACTTTTCCAGCTTGGATAAATTGTATTTAACTATTACCCGTGCGACGCCGGGATGGGTCGCTCGTTATAAATCTCGAATCATTCTATCTATCGCTGGAAAGTGCATTAAAATCCATTGCGTATACCCAAAGATCTAAGTGTCGTCAGTAGAATGGGGAGGCCCGCGATCGATCCTGCCACGTACCAATATGTTTTTCGTTTCACGAATTTCGGAACATTTATCTGACGCTCCTAAGGCGAAGGAAAACATCGTGAAAAAACCTGCATACATACACCTGTGAAGTAATTCAAAGATTAACCAATCCGCACTGGGCCAGCGTGGTTTGACTAAGGCCTAATCGCCCTCACATAACTAGTTAGGGTAGGCTCGTGCACCTCAGTGGGGACGTATATGCGCTGTGATGATGATGATGATGAAGCGTACAGACAAAGAAGTCGCCCAAGAGCGAGTTGGACTCGCACACCGAGAGATCCGAAAAAACCTATCTAAGTAGGTATATAAGTTCCTAACTTCCTTATATGTACTGGTTTCAGATTTCTTCCTTAACATGTGCTATAAGACCTTACTTTTTGCCAAATTTCATGGTCCTAGGTGAACGGGAAGTACATTTTTTTTTTACTTGATTTTACTGATCATTTTGATTGCTCAGTCATCTCGGTTGTCAAGGTGTAAATACGTGCATCTGAGTTTATTTCAAAATTTTTGGATATTTATCATTTTTATCGCCGTTTTTGTGTTATCTTTTGCTTATTTGTGAAGTGTTCCCGTTTGTGTAAGTTTTTTGTGTGCTTTTTTTTTTACTCTAGGTGAGATCGACGACAATGTCGTCGATCTCACCCGAACCGCCCGATCCCGGCTTGGACTCGATTCCACTATCCACTGGTGAGGACTTAAGCATAACTCCTGATGTCGGCTCCAGCTCTCGTCCTAGTCGAAAAAGATGTAATTTACAAGATTCGTCAGCAATCCCTAACAAAATTAATCCATCTGAAAATACTCCATCACAATCAATCCAACATATTTTTAAACACCCAAGCCTGACTGAAACTCGAACATATTCCAACTTGGATAAAGGTCCTTTTATAGTACATGTTTCCCGAACAGAACCTCATCCAAAGGCTGGTACAACAATCAACCCTATTCTTTTTGGTAAACTGTTAGTTAACGGTAATATTAAAAATATTGTCCAACAAGGGATTAAAAATGTGGGTAGAAATCGCATCTCAGTTCAGTTCACTACTGGTGACCATGCTAATGCCTTCATAACCAACCCAATCCTGGCTACCAAAAACTTCACTGCGATTATCCCATCCTTCAACATCACGCGTATGGGAGTCGTCCGTGGCATCCCAGCAGAGTGGTCTATGGAAGAATTTGTCCAGTATGTTGAAATACCTGAAGGTTGCGGCCACATTCTCAAAGCGAGACGTTTAAACAGAAATTTTTTTAAAGATGGGGCCCCAGAGTGGATCCCAACTCGCACTGTGGTGATTACTTTTAATGGTCAAATCCTTCCATCTAAAATATTTTGTTTTTATACAGCTCTTTCAGTGGAATTATACGAACTCCCAACTATTCAATGCAATAGTTGCTGTCGATTTGGGCATGTTAAAGATCAATGTCGATCCAATCCAAGGTGTTATCGTTGCTCTAAGTCTCACCCAGGAATAGATTGCACGGTCTCTGAAGAGACAGCAACATGCCTCTACTGCTCAGGGAGGCACTTTGCTACCAACAGGTCTTGTCCAGAACATACAAGACAAAAATCTATTAAAAATACAATGTCTCAGAACAATGTGCCATATGCAGAAGCAGCTGCCCTTTTCCCACCAGTTCGGCAATCATACTCAAATATTGTCAGGGAATCTCCACAAAACAATACTTCCTCGCCCCCCACCTTTTCCCCTATAAGTACACCACCCAGGCCTGCATACTCCCCTCTCACCCCCCGTCCCCCACAGTTACACCCATCCCCCATGCCAGTCACCCCTAAACGCCATTCACAAAATAAAGGCTATGATAAAGATACTCATAATGCAATGACAAATTATTATAACCCCCCAGAACCTAGTAATGGGGTAATGCTTAGGTCTCCTTCCTCTGTAATTAATGATTCCTCTTTAAATTATCAATCTGTCCATCACTTAGACTCTCTGCTAACTATGATTCTGAAGATTATGGACAAATTTAATGATATCTCCCCACCGCCCAACGTCGCTCATAAACTAAATCAACTTATGGACATTATTAATAAAATTCCATCTAACCCAATGGAATGCACGTAGCATTCGCCATAAAAAACATGACATCTTAGAAATGATTAATAGATTCAGGCCTGCTGTCTTTGCTATTTCTGAGACATGGCTTTCTCCTAACTCTAATTTTAGAGTTCCAGGATATGCCTGTCTCCGGGATGACAGAGATGATGGATATGCTGGAGCTGCTCTCCTAATAAATAAAAATGTCACTTTGTCACGTATTTCTCTTCCAATTATCCCTGTAGGTATTAACGCTGTTGCTGCTAAAGTCTCTAATTTAACAATTTTATCCATTTACATCCCTAATCCTAATATAATTTCTATTTCAGACTTACATTGTCTCTTTTCCAATTTATCAAGTCCATTTCTGATCATGGGTGATTTTAATCTCTCTCATCTTATCTGGGGCGGACCCCATTACGACCCCCTAGCTTGTGAATTAGTTGACCTTATTGACACAATGAGTATTTGCTTGTTGAATGATGGTTCCCCAACCAGATGCACTGCCCCAAATGTTAATGTTAGTGCTGTTGACCTTTCCTTGTGTTCCACAGATCTCCTTTCCCGATCATCCTGGAGGGTTCTACCTGAATCATTTGGTAGCGATCATTATGTTATCTCCGTGACCTTGTCCTTCCCTGTACCCATAAATAGATCAGTTCCCCCGCTACTAAAATATAAACTCAGTGCTGCCAAGTGGGATTCTTTTGCGACAGACACCGATATAAATATCTTGTCTTCACCCAGAGACAATAACAACAGTCTCCAAGAGGACTATGATTTTTTCCTATCCTCTTTGGAAAAAGCAGCGATGAATAATATTCCTTTGAAAAAAGACAAAGTAGGTGCCAAAGTTTCTCCACCTTGGTGGGACTCAGAGTGCACTGAGATGCAGAAACGCCGCAAAGAGGCAGAGAGGAGGTACTGTAATGAAATGTCTATTGTAAACTTCATTTCTTTAAAAAAAATAACGGCGATGTCAAAACGTTTCTTCAAAAAAAAGAAAAAGACAGCCTGGGCTAATATCTGTGAGAATCTATCACCCCGTACTCCACCCACAATAATTTGGAAATTTATCAAACGATTTAGAGGCTGTTTTTCAGTCCAAACAGACACTAACGATGTTAGTACCTGGCTAGAAGACTTCCTACGAAAATTGGCTCCATTGGATGTACCTAATCTAGACTGCTTTCCAACTCCATATCCTACTTCAATCACCCAACATCCCTTTAACAACCCTTTTACAATGAATGAGCTTCTATCAGTTCTTGAGCAATTAAAAGATTCATCCCCGGGCTTGGATGGTATCCCCTATTCCTTTATTTCTAATGCTGGGCTCTTTACCAAAGGAATGTTTTTAGATCATATAAATAGATGTTATGACTCAGGTACTGTTCCTAATTCCTGGAAAAATCAACTGATCATCCCTATACTAAAACCAGGGAAAGACCCTACCAAGGCAGAATCCTATCGCCCTATAGCTTTATCCTCCACTCTCTGTAAGATTATGGAGCACTTACTTAAAAGAAGATTGGTCTGGTACGTTGAGAGCAAAAATATCTTTAGTGCCACTCAATTTGGCTTTAGGAGAGGAATGAGCACCATGGATAACTTAGCTATTTTAACCACTGACATAAGGACTGCCCTGTCTAAAAACCATTTTGTAGTTGCAGTATTTATAGATATTTCCTCAGCTTATGACAATGTGATTCTTCCGGTACTCAGGCAGAAAATGCATCAGCTGAGTATCCCAGAGAGGCTTACACATTTTATTTGTAATTTGCTGATGGATAGATCGATTCAAGTGCGCGCCCATGGTGCTCTTTCATCTCCAAGGAAAATATGGAAAGGCCTTCCGCAAGGGTCAGTCTTGAGCCCTCCCTTGTACAACATTTACACATCTGACTTAGATAAATGTGTAGATTCTTTTTGCAACATTCTACAATATGCAGATGATATTGTCTTGTACTCTGCCTCTTTCTCCTTGGAAGATGCAGCTAATAAGCTCAACCAGGCCTTATTTTATCTAAAGGACTGGCTTCATAACCATAGCCTTAACATTTCAGTTGGCAAAAGTAACACAGTAATTTTCACTAGAAAGAAATCCTATCCAAATATAGTTATTAAATATTGTGATCAGTCAATCCCAATAAGTTCCCAATTTAAATTTTTAGGAATTACTTTAGATAAAACTTTATCCTTCAAATCTCATCTCAATTATATTAAAATCAAGGCCGAAAATTCTCTTAATATATTACGTTGCTTATCAGGAGTTTGGTGGGGAGCGCATCCTCGCACCCAGAAGCTTCTTTACAATGCCATAGTTCGTAGCCTCTTTGAATATGGATCCATAATCTTGGAACCTTCAAACAAAGAAGCTTCTTTAGCTCTAGACAGGATCCAGTTTAAGGCTTTACGCATAATACTTGGTGCGATGAAATCGTCACCCACCAATGCACTTCAGGTTGAAGCAGTTGATCCTCCACTGAGTTTACGCCGAAACTTTCTTAGTGATAAGTACCTATATAAGGCTTTTCAAAATATTTATCACCCCTTGATCCCCAAGTTAAAACTCTTGTCTTCTATCATACCCAATAATACTTACTGGTCAAATAAAGATCTCCCAAACCTAATAAGAAGTCTACATAAATTGTTAAAATATAACTTTAATTTTCACCAAATACATTTGCCCATTTTAACAACAGTTTCTTTTGATGCCCTTTTATACAAACCAAATATTATATTGGATTTAGATATTGATCAGTACTCTCCTGGAGCCAATAGTTTACTTCTAAAGAAAATTAATACTAATTGGAGTGACTGGCAGATTTTTTATACAGATGCTTCTAAGTCATGCGATGGCGTTGGTGCAGCTGTCTATTTTCCAAAATATAATGTATATTTAACTTTCAAATGTCCCTCCTTATCATCTGTATTTACTGGAGAAACGGTTGCAATATATGAGGCTATAAAATTCATTTATTCCCATAAATTCAAAAAATCTATAATTTTTTCAGATTCCTTTAGCTGCCTAAAAGCATTATCCTCCAACCTTTTCCTTAACAAAAATAGATCCCCTCTTATTTTACTAATTAAACAGCTGCTACTAGATTGCCTTGAAAGTAACCTTTCTGTTGCTCTTGCCTGGATTCCTAGCCACTCAGATATAGCGGGTAACGACGCTGTAGATGCGTCTGCCAAAGATGCGGTTCTGACGGGATGCAATGATCATTACAAAGTCTATCTTTACGACCTCTGTTCACTGGCCAGAACGGACCTTATGTCTGACTGGAAAAAATGCTGGGATAAATCTAAGATCCTCAAAGGTAAATACTACAGCGACATTCAACCAAATATTCCATCTAAACCATGGTTTTCCCATTACCCGTGTGTCGACAAACGTACCACTTCGATTATAAGTAGACTAAGACTTGGCCAATCTTGTACCCCCATTCATCTTTATAAAATTCATATTCGGGACTCTCCTTTATGTGATTGTGGAACCGAGGAAGGCACTACTGACCATATTTTATTTAATTGTTCGCTAAATCCTATATCCCTGTATGATATGTTACCTCCCTTTATTCCTCGCCCCATAAATGTAAAGTCACTTTTAACCATGTTAAATTACCCCATTTTAAAAATCCTTTGTAAATATGTCTCTACTTTTAATGTTAAACTCTAACTGTACTGTGCTATATGTAATTGATATATCTGTGCTGTATGTTATTGTGACGTTCTGTTTTGTCCTTTTTGCAGGTAACCCAAAACGAATTAATTAATACTTTTGGCTATATTACATAAAGTAAACTCTAATAACAGTATTTTATCCTAAACTTGAGGTTGGCAGAATTGGTTGTGTTCACGACCGATTGCCATATCCTAAAAAAGTGAAGTGAAGAAGTGAAGTGAACGGGAAGTACTCTACAGGTTTTGATTCCTTTGCGAAATCGCAAAATATGCAACAACAGTCATATCTTTTGATCGCGTTAAGTTTTATTTATATAACTAAGTTGGCAAACGAGTAAACTGCCAACCTGATGGTAAGTGGTAACAGTCACCTATAATACATGTGGATCTTGTGAGATTCGCAGCAAAACTGCAACCCCACAAGAACCCTAGTGTACATTGCCAACTTGTGACTTGGGATGTAAAGTCACGGCACCCAGTAATTTAACTGCCATATTTTACCCTTCAAACCGGAACACAGCAATGCGATTACTACTGGTTTGCGGCAGAAATAGGTAAGATGAAGGTACCTAAGCAGACGACCCTAGTACAGAGTCTTCCTTCGGTAAACTTACGAGTTTGATTTTTTCACAGCTGAAAGAAGTATTCTCAAATTCATCATAAGAGGGATGATGGTACCTAATATAACAATTTTATACGTGTCACTATAAATTAATATTATAATGTATGCAAATCTTTAAGAGCGCCATCTATACACACATAACATCACTAAGCAAACAGCTAACACGCACAAAGCATGCTTAATTATACAGTTCGTACTCGAGACTAGCAAAGCTCAGCAGTGAAGCTAGGATGATTACAAATAATTTTAAATCAATTGATTTTATATCAGGTTTGCGTGAATTTATACGTTTAAAATAATTATTACAATTAAATACATTCCTAGGTCTATACCTAATTGATTAATATGTTAATGCGCCATCTGTAAGAATATAACATCACTAAGCAACCAACACGATAGGCATGCTTTTTAACTTGCTAATAGCTTTACTTAGTTCGCAGTCGCCACGTAATTAGAAAGGCATGACATAGATGGCGCTTTTTAACATACAAAGGGGGCAACCGCACTATTTACGAATGTGTTTTCATTTTAATTTATTTATAACCAAATCGTTACCTACCGTTCCTATATAATTTGACATCTAACAGCTGAAAAAGTGTTGTTAACATGCATGGGAACGGAAACGTTTCTGATTTGGTTAAAACGTTGTAGATAGTGCGATTTGTCCCTCAAATGTTATCTTTACAAGTTTACAGTCATATTGTAAATATGACTGTAAAGATAACATTTGAGGGAAAAATTTTGTGCAAAATTATGCAAAATATTGAATAATGTGCAATCAAGTAGGTATCGCATTTTCAAAGCTTTATTTTGCGCAACATATTAGGTTGGGGAAAAAGTCTTTTCGCATTATAGTATGTATAAACTTGTAATAAAATCTCTTTGGCTATACTATTTGTATCTGGCTGGTTTTGGTATCATTGAAAGTTTAAATTTTAAAGAACATAATTCCAAATTCAAATTAGGAAAATGTGTGATTTTCATTTGTTTTTCGTACCGCCAAAATGAGTGAATCTAATGAAGAAATTCGATACATTTTAAAATTTTACTACAAAAAAGGTAAAAATGCAACGCAAGCCGCGAAAAAAATTTGTGATGTTTATGGACCTAGTGCAGTGTCTGTGAGAGTAGCACAAATTTGGTTTAAGCGTTTTCAATCCGGAAATTTTGATGTCAAAGATGCACGTCGCTCTGGTCGCCCTATTACAGATAAAATGGATGCCATTTTTGAAAAAGTGGAGCAAGATCGGCATGTCAGTAGTTACGACGTAGCTGAAGAACTGGGAATTGACCACAAAACAGTTTTGGCGCATTTGAAAAAAACTGGGTACACAAAAAAGCTCGACATTTGGGTACCTCACGAGCTCACTGAAAGAAACCTAATGAACCGTGTACTCATTTGTGATTCTTTATTACGACGTAATGAAACCGAACCATTTTTGAAGAAGCCGATAACTGGTGATGAAAAGTGGATCACGTACGACAAGAACGTGCGAAAAAGGTCGTGGTCAAAGGCCGGTCAGGCTTCACAGACTGTGGCGAAACCCGGGTTAACTCGCAACAAGGTGATGCTGTGTGTGTGGTGGGATTGGAAGGGCATTATTCATTATGAGCTGTTACCACCAGGCAGGACCATCGATTCTGAACTCTACTGCGAACAACTGATGAGATTAAAGCAAGAAGTTGAGAGAAAGCGGCCGGAATTAATCAACAGAAGGGGTGTGGTTTTTCATCATGATAACGCTAGACCTCACACATCTTTAGCCACTCAGCAAAAATTAAGAGAGTTTGGCTGGGAGGTGTTAATGCATCCGCCGTATAGTCCTGACCTTGCACCTTCAGATTTCCACCTGTTTCGGTCTCTTCAGAATTCTTTAGGCAGTGTCAGGTTAACATCACGAGAGGACTGCCAAAACCACTTGTCGCGGTATTTTGACCAGAAGTCCCAAAATTTCTATAGCAATGGGATCATGTCCCTACCTACAAGATGGCAAAAAGTTATCGAACAAAATGGTACCTACATACTTTAGTTAAATGTAAATAAACTATATTAAAAAATGTTTTGAATTTTCTTAAAAAATGCGAAGAAACTTTTTCCCCAACCTATTATAAATAAAATCGTGGGGCGCGTAAAATTTCTGTCTAACAGTCAATCTCATCTTCTCTCGTGTCACAATGTTTGTCCGGGATAAGGTCTGAAATTACTTAATTGATTTTTTCCAACTTAAAAGATAGAATAGTTTCATCTGGATTGTGTGTGTTTTTTGTGACCACAATATTTATTATTGCGTAAAACTTTATTATGCCGCAAAGTGGTTAACGGGCACAGCTAGTAGGTACCATTAGAAGAAACACTAAGGTCGAGGGAATTCCGAAATAAGTATTTGTAAAATGTATTGCTGTCGCGCTGTGTGCCCGAACAAAATCGTTCTGAGCGCGATAAGAGAAAATGTAAGTAGTTCAGACCGAAAATACCGACTTATATAAAAACCGACTTCAAAACCACTGAAAAGTTAAAAATAATAATAAAAGAATAGGTGCAAACAACATCACACTTCGATATTGAAGTCGGTGCCAAATTTTAAGACTTTCTAGGAGATCATCGTTTGGCGACTTTCATATACGAGTAGAAGTGTGATGTTGTCTGTACCTACCTATTCTTATATAATTATTTTTAACTTTTCAGTGTTTTTGAAGTCGGTTTTTATTTTTTATAAAATAATTTTTATTTTCATCTTTTTAGTGAATGAAATCTTTTTAGTAAATTGAGAAATCCTAATTTAATTAAGGTTTAAATTAAGGTTTCGCTCGATTTTATGGGATCCCATCATCAGATCCTGACTTTGGTAACCTTCGGATCATTCCAGGACTATACTCTATCGAATACAAAACAAAATTTGAAAATCGGTTCAGAATTGGCGGAGTAATTGCGTAACATACACACAAAACACGTTGGACCCACCTAAAAATTTAAGGGTTTTCCACGATTTTTAAGGGATCCCATCATTAGATCCTAACTTTGGTGGCTTTAGGATCACCCTTGGAGTATACTCTATCGAATACAAAAAGAATTTTGAAAATCGGTCCACAATTGGCGGCGTAATCGCGTAACATGTGTAAGTTACGCGATTCATAACAATCGCGTAAAACATGTTAGAAAAAAAACATACGAATGGAATTGAGAACCTCCTCCTTTTTTGAAGTCGGTTAAAAAGTACACAAAATACAGGATTCGTGGTCCCTTTTTTTTCCGCTAAAACTAGACCGATTTAATTACTTTTTGCGTTAAAAATTAAAGAAAGGCTTTGGCTTTTTTAAAATTTGGCTGTTTTTCTATGTTTTGCTTTTTTCATGTATCTTGACGAATTTGTTTGCTGGATGTTTAATAATATTATAAATGGGAAAGTGTGTGTGTGTGTGTTTGTTTGTCCGTCTTTCACGGCAAAACGGAGCAACGGATTGAAATGATTTTTTAAGTGAAGATAGTTGAACGGATGGAGAGTGACATAGGCTACATTTTGTCTCTTTCTAACCTCCCACTTTCTTAAAATGGGGGGTGGAAGTTTGTATGGAGCATTCCGCAATTTTCAAGGTAGAAAGCTAAAAATTGGTATGCGAACTATTTGTGACTAACAAAAAAATCGTGCATCATTTTTTTTTGGAAATCTGCCCCCAACCCCTTAAAAGAGGGGGTGAAATTTTATATGGGACTTTTTGCAGTTTTCAAGGTAGGAAGCTAAAAAGCGAATAAAGGAGAAAATCAGGCCAATTTTTCAGGTTTTTTAAGGTTTATATCTCATTTAATAATTAACTAAATAAAAAAATCATTGTGTGGTTTTATGAAACCACGATTCAAGTGAAACTTTTTTTCAGATCGTTGGATCGGAAAATTATTCGATTTGGGGTATTAAAATCGCGTTTTTAATCTTTACTTAAATATTTTACGTCAAAAAAAAAATTATAAATTAAAAAAATAATTAATAAATAAAACAAATAAGAAATAATAAAACAAATTAATAAAAAATTTAAAAATACATTTAAAAACAAATTGATAAAATCTTAAATACCTATTAGCATTAAAAAACAACATAATAAAAAAAAACAAATTTTTGAAAAAAATAACGCCCTACACCAAGATCGAACCGCGTTGCTGTGTTCCGGTTTGAAGGGTAAGATATGGCACTGAAATTACTGGGTACCGTGACTTTACATCTTAGGTCACAAGTTGGCAACGTACACTGTGGTTCATCTCGGGTTGGCAATTTTGCTGCGAATCTCACAGGAACCACATCCATACTAATATTATAAATGGGAAAGTGTGTGTGTGTGTGTTTGTTTGTCCGTCTTTCACGGCAAAACGGAGCGACGGATTGAAGTGATTTTTTAAGTGAAGATAGTTGAACGGATGGAGAGTGACATAGGCTACATTTTGTCTCTTTCTAATCCCCCACTTTCCTAAAATGGGGGGTGGAAGATTGTATGGAGCATTCCGCAATTTTCAAGGTAGAAAGCTAAAAATTGGTATGCGAACTATTTGTGACTAACAAAAAAATCGTGCATCATTTTTTTTTGGAAATCTGCCCCCAACCCCTTAAAAGAGGGGGTGAAATTTTATATGGGACTTTTTGCAGTTTTCAAGGTAGGAAGCTAAAAATCGGTACACAGTGCAACGAAAAATACCGGCCTTATTTTTTTTTAATCTTCGGTGTTACCCCAAATTTAACGCGAGCGAAGCCGCGCGCAAAAGCTAGTTTATTATAAGGTGACTGTTACCACTTACCATTAGGGGGACAGTTTGCTTGTTTGCCAACTTAGTTGCATTAAAAAAACTGCCACACTGATTGAAAGTCGAGGATCTAACGCACAGACCAATCCCGACCTATAAGAAGTTGTGAAATCAAAGATCTCATGTTGTTGTGTAATGCGATATGCGATAGATGGAGGAAAAAATTTAAGGCTATGTAAAAAGTTTCACTTTAAGAAGGAAAACATAGGAGCATGCTAATATTGGCCATTGATATTTTGAAAAAATAGAACAGCTATTGCTATTATCCAGGAAGGTAACAGGGGACTACTACGTTTGTATGGAAAAACGACCCGTACGATTTCCTCTTAAGGCTACGCTACTACTTAAGGATTTTAATTTAGCGTCTTAACAAGGCCTTAAATTGATGAGGAGACTGGTGCGATGACTGATGCCTTTTTATTCTCGGGGGCAATGCGTAACCATACCATACCCGCCCCGTTGGCTAGACGGCGAGCGTGTGTGGGGCTTTTCCGGCAGAGTGCCAGGCCTACCCACTAAAACCCCCCGGTGTTCTCCCTGAAGATCTACCTAATTATTTTTATTTATTTATTTATTTATTTAAGGCTTACAAAACAAATTATAGTCACAAAATAGGTATATACTTTGTACAAAACGAAGGTCTAGACTATAACTCGTAACATGTAAGCACAGTTTGAGTTGGATATAATGAAATGTTAAGAGGGTTAATAATTTACATTAATTTATTAACATTTAGCTTATATTTAATGTTAGTAGTTTCGAAAACAGTAAGTAATTGAGTGTAATAAACAAGATGAATCTAATCATGACTTGAAATAAATTTTAAAACTTGTTTTCTAAATTGACATAATTTTGCACCAAAAATATCCAAAAAAGAGTGCTCAGATACAGAGTCGTTATACAGTCGACACATTTTGACTATTGGATTGTAATATGATGTATTGTTCCTATAGACCTGGAGGCAAAATATTCTAGGTGAAGGATTACGAGCTTGAAATCTAGTGTTGAAATTAAGTAGGGATAGTAATGAGGGTGAGTCAATCTTAGAATGAATAATTTTATAGAGGCATACTAATTCCTGAACTTTGCGCCGCGAAGCGAGGGACAAAATTTTGAAGTGTAGGAGCCTAGCATTATAAGATTTGTATTCTCGACCTAACTGCAGCCTAAAGCAGAGAATGCTGAGTACATCATTTAGCTTTTTAGTAAGTTCATCTTTCTTAAGCTTTTTGCCTGTTTTTTAACATTTTTTTCAGAGACATCTTACACACCGTGCCAGATATTCTGCTTTTATTTTTTGCTAAAAGCAAAGGTACAGCGAGCACCTTAAGGTAGATTTATGAACCCATGAACTATACAGATTGTTTGATGATTTACATTAATTGTTAATCTCGGAAAAAAACTATTTTTGTTAATTTATTAAGAGTACGTATGATTAAATAATAAAAATGCCACATTTTCTTTTTAAATTATTATAGGCTAGTACGAGTATTTTTGGTGTCCTAAATACTCACTGATAATAGTGATAATGTAGTTATTTAAAGGCAACAACAACATTTTTAATGTATATTACTTATCCCTAATCAAATATACGAGTATAATATTTGTAAGTAATTTATCATTTAGTTATGGAAATTTTTATATCCGAAAAGACCTTTTTTTGAAATAATAAGTGTAATCCCTGAGGTAAAAGACATTGACTTATTTACTAATTTTTTAAAGTCCTTTCGACCCTCGATACCGACTATTAAGGGTTAAAATTAAAGGTTACCAATAATAATTTAACCTCGATTAAAGCATTAATGAGTAAATTTATATTCAACAAAGTATATTACATGAGAATTAGATATTCATTTAAAATAATTATAAGCGACCTTCATCGTCTACAACTGGTACCTATATTATGGCTTACATACTTCATTATAAGCGTCAAGTCGCTTGTTCCCATACAATTATGATAGAAGCGAGCTTATAGCATAGCGTAGGTAATAGGCTTAGCGGCAATGCCATACTTTCATAAATAAACGAGAGGTAACAAATTGTCGGACGGTTGAGAAACAACGGAGCCAGTACTAGAACGGATACGACAATTAAATTCAAGTACACTCTTATTAATGACTAGCTGTGCCCATGAACTAGGTTTCATTTCATCATTTGTATAAAGTTCAACACGTCAGTGTCTCTATTTTTTTGGATGGGAATTTCCCAGCTTCAACAAGATTAGACAATAGTTACTATGTACCCTATATTGAAATATCCTTTTGAACATAACCTACATAAGCCAAATAGGGTTGCCACATTTTTTTGTCCAAATCAAGTACCTACATTGGCTTTTAAAGGTTGAAAAAAGTACACTGTGGCAATATATTACTATTTATTCCACTTTATATTTTTTTTAATTGCACTCAATCAATCAAGCAAAACGAGCAAAACAGACAATTTTTTTAAAGACCTTGACATGACTATGTTGACATTTGCGGTTAAGTTGCATTCAGGAATGACATATTCGTCAACAACTTCCTTAAGCTGTATTGATCTCTTTTGTACTTTGTTTAACCAAAATAGATTTAGCTTTATTCACTGAGCTACGACCTTTATGTGTTACTCAGCACACACACACATACATTGCTTGAGACGTTACTCGTATATAGCGGACAGGTACTAACTATGTACAAAAGTGTTTTATTTTCCTTGCTCTACATTTTTGTGCATAATTGAGTTTATGTATCATAATAGTAGTTTTTTTTTCTACTCTGTACACTTTCTTGTACTAAACACAGTCATAATGCTTTTAAAATTATTCAGAAGTTATCCGTTCAGTTGTAGGTACTTATTTCTTTTTTCAAGCTGAAATCAAGTGTAAATTTTTCTCAATCAAATTCTAAACTATTAGTGGTTAGGATTTAGATTTCTGAATTTTTTACACACGTTAACCATAATACTGGCAAAAAAAGCTCAAAAAAGCACCATTTAGAAAATGTTGTACCTAAAACAGCCAAAAAGTTAAAAAATCTGAATCAAAACAAAAAAATCATACCTCGAAAACAATAAAATATTGCTGAACATACATGGGGGTCCAATCGATGGATATTTAGTGTCCCCTGACCACTGACCTTCGCTGGTATAGGTTTCCTGGAACACCCTTATATTGGTTATGTGTGTGTGTCTTTAGACCAAATAAAGCTATCTATCTCGTTTTAATCATGTACACTTGTTAAAATGCCGACTTGTAAAGTCGTAACGCACTATCCAAGTTTCGTGGCTCCGCGTGGGATGCGTGCGCGCAGACAGATAACAGATGATAATCAACTCCGCGCGGACATGACACACGCCGCCGTGGGAACCGCGACGCACTTTAAAAACATAAACAAACATGAATACAGAGATGAATTCTGTAAGGCGTACGAAGTCACCGGTTTATTTTTGAAAAATAAAATGTCCCGGCGAACTCCGTATCGCCTTGTCAGATGACAGATGTAAATGAAATAACTGTCTTTTCCATACAAAATTTGCATTGTCTAAGAGCTTTTCTTTAGGATATTCTCAATTTTTTTCTTTTTAAGCCACCTGTGTATTAAGGAGTACAAAAGACAAAAATAAATATTCGAATCGATCAAGCCGTTTTTGATTTTTAGCGAGACCAACGAATGATATTTCATCTCATTCGTTCTATATAAAATTCTCGTGTCACAGTGTTTGTAACCAAATTCCTCCGAAATGACTTGACCGATTTTTATGAAATTTTTTGTGTATATTCGGTAGTTCTAAGAATAGGTCGTAAACTATTTTTATACCCCTAAATGATAAGGGTGATTTTTTTTAAATTACAAGCTTTATTTAGTTTCACCTGTCCGGTGTCTGTAGTGAAATTTTGTAATTTAAATTTGACCCACTTCCCGGTCTCCGATTGAGCTGAAATTTTGCATGCATATGTATATCGCGTGACAATGCAATATTACGATGATATAAAAGCTTTTACTTAAAAAGGTTTTTTATTAATTTATTACTTGTTATTATGGCGAAACGTATTTTGTGGGCACAGATAGTCTAACATATAAAAAAAACCGGCCAAGCGCGAGTCGGACTCGCCCATGAAGGGTTCCGTAGGATTTATGACGTATTAAAAAAACTACTTACTAGATCTCGTTAAAACCAATTTTCGGTGGAAGTTTGCAGGGTAATGTACATCATATATTTTTTTTAGTTTTATCATTCTCTTATTTTAGAAGTTACGGGGGGGGGGGGGGGGGACACACATTTAACCACTTTGGACGTGTCTCTCGCGCAAACTATTCAGTTTAGAAAAAAATTATATTAGAAACCTCAATATGATTTTTGAGGACCTATCCATAAATAACCCACACGTATAGGTTTAAAGAAAAAAAATGTTGAGTTTCAGTTCTATGTATGGGGAACCCCCAAAATTTATTGCTTTTTTCTATTTTTGTGTGAAAATCTTAATGCGGTTCACAGAATACATCTACTTACCAAGTTTCAACAGTGAGTTCTTATAGTTTCGGAGAAAAGTGGCTGTGAAATACGGACGGACAGACAGACAGACAGACATGATGAATCTATAAGGGTTCCGTTTTTTGCCATTTGGCTACGGAACCCTAAAAAGCTCGTGTCACAGTATTTGTTATGGAACTCCTCCGAAACGGCTTGACCGTTTTCTATGATGTTTTTTGTGTATATTTGGTAGGTCTGGGAATAGGTCTTAGGCAATTTTTAATATCCCTAGATGATAAAGGTGGTCCTCTACAGAATTTTGTCGACAATTTTTTTATGATTTGGCATCAAAAAATACTTATCACCAAATTTTCACCCTTCCACCCCCAACCCCCATTTTT
Source organism: Schoenobius gigantellus (assembly GCA_963935595.1). NCBI lineage: Eukaryota > Metazoa > Arthropoda > Insecta > Lepidoptera > Crambidae > Schoenobius > Schoenobius gigantellus. The sequence goes on along the minus strand of OZ012544.1, from coordinate 41,417,036 downwards.
AATAGATTCATTGGCTGAAATGATGATGATGATGATTTATTGTGTGTTGACGTGAAATGAAATGTATAGTATTGTTTTTTGACATTACCACCAACCTGGAACCAATCTTGTCTAACACAGTTCGGTTTCAGCGTTCATTTCTTCCACGTACGTGCAGACTCTGGAACGAGCTCCTAGCTGCGGTGTTTCATGAGCGCTACGATATGTCCAACTTCAAACGAGGCTTAAAAAGAGCACTTCTCTCCAGGTAGGCAGCAACTGAGCTTTGCCCTTGGCATTGCAGATGTCCATGAGCGGTGGTTACCGCTTACCATCAGGTGGGCCACTTGCTCGTCTGCCACCTTTAGTAATAAAAAAAATATATTTTATTTTTATGGTTCCATACCTCAAAAGGAAATCATTGTGTAGTTTTATGAAACCACAATGCAATTGAAACTTCTTTTCGGATCGCAGGCATTTAACAAAAAAATTTGGGAAAATTATTCGATTTAGAGTAAGTTAATTTTATTTCTCTGAAAAGAAAATCTATACAAATAAATAAAATTGAAGTGTCTGTTTGTAATGTCAAAATAACAAGTTTTTACTAAATGGGTATAAATGTACATCAGGTACCAATAACAAAAACAAAATTTATAAATTTTTTGTCTGTCTGTCTGTTTGTTCCCGCTAATCTCCGGAACGGCTGGACCGATTTTGACGGGACTTTCACTAATAGATAGGTAATTATACCAGGTGTAACTAAACACCCCAATAACATTTAAGGGGCATATAAGTTAGATACTAATTGGACCTTTGGTGCTTGTCCGAGACCTGCAATCCCAATACGTTCAGAGTTATTTGATTTTAAACTGAAAGCAAAAACTTTCAAGTGACAACCATAATCAGCTCTTAACACAAAAGAAATTTAAATACAAAATGACACGTGACAGACGTGAGCGTAGTATTCTTCGTACGCTTACGTAGGGTTGTCGGCACGTAATATCAAAAAATAATTTATTTAGTTTGTATGGGAAAAAAGTAGGTTTGTTAGCCCTAATATTTTTCCTACAGAATCTCAACTTCTGATGGGTACATACCCTTAAATGTTATTGGGGTGTTCAGTTACACCCTGTATAAGGTATAACATAGGTTATTTTTTATCAACTTCAACAAAAGTTACTATTCCCCGCGGACGAAGTCGCGGGCACAGCTAGTTATAAATAAAAGACTCATTTAATCTATCTTAAACGAATAAGCGAATAAAATACTTACATAAAAAGCAATAAAAAAAACAAATTTATGAAAAAAAAACGCTTCACACCAGGATCGAACCACTGCTACACAGATTTAAAGTCAAAGATCTAACACATAAGACCAATCCTGGCCTATATGAAAATGTCAAATTAAAGATCATCATACGATATGTGATAGATGGACGAAAAATTTTGAGGCATGTAAAAAAGGTTTCACTTTAAAAATCGGAACCCTTATCACTCCTCTGACCGTCTAAGCAAGGTCTTATAGCACGTGTTTGAGAAAAAATCTGAAAACCATAAATGTGTACATAGTGAGGAACTAACTAGTAACATACTTGTATAAGTTTTTACGGAACCCTCGGTACGCGATTCCAGTTTGCACTTGGCCGGTTTTTTTTAATTAATTTAGGTGACTATATTTATAGAATTACTAGGCTTCGCCCGCGTTATTATTGCTTTCCCGTGGGAATTTCATATTTTATCGTAAAATAATTGTGTAGCCTTAATAATTATTTTCAAATTATACACGGTGTTTCATAATAACCAATAAATAATCAATTCCGTATCTAAAACTAATTATTAAAATGTGTTTACACGTAATGTCATTAAACCCAAAATTTTCATGTATATCATAGTATTATCATCATGTGTATGATTTACATGAAAATGACTGTTATTTATATTTAGGAGCTCGAATAATAAATTTCATAAAAATTGGAGCAGATTTTAAATATTTTCCATAGAAATTTTCAACCCCAATTTTGCACCCTAAGTGGGTGAATTCCATTATACAATGAAATATATAAATAAAAAATACGTGTTCAATGAAATGTTTTTTAAGAGCATGAATCTCAAGTATTATCAAAATCATTGCTAATTTAAAAAAAATAATCCATACAAACTTGCAGGCCATATTTCACCCCTTCAGTGTTATTTTTTTTTAAATACCTTCTTAGTTGTGCGTCCGCATGTTGAATTAAAACAACTGTTCAAATTCCACGTTACCATTATACAGCGGTTACGGCTGTGCGTGCGTCTATAGATTGGGAACTTCTCCTTATAAATTTATATATAGAATATAGAATTATTTTCAAATGTTATGTGACCACTATACACGGTGTTTCAAAATAACCAATAAATAATCAATTCTTTCTCGAAAACTCATTATTAAAATGTGTTTACACGTAGATAATGTCATTCAACCCATTTTCATGTATAAATCATAGACATGATAATGATACTATGATTTACATGAAAATTTTGGGTTGAATAACATAACGTGTAAACACATGTTAATAATGAGTTTTGGATAAAGAATTATTTATTTATTGGTTATTTTGAAACACCGTGTATATGTATACATATCACAATAATGTTCAGTTGACCTGTAACATTTTACTAGCTGTGCCCGAGAAATACGTTTTGCCGTAATAATTGTAAAAAAATCTGGAGAGGGCCACCTTCATCACAAAAAATTCATATAAAAACGATCAAGCCGGAAGAGTTTGATGATAACAAACAATATGACACGAAATGTATATATATTACATTAAAAATATGATCATGATTATAGTGAATTTGTGATTATAAAAATAAAACCGATTAAAAACACCAAAAAGTCATAAATAATATAAGAATACTTACATACAAAATCACAGTTTTATATTGAAGTTGGTGCCAAATTTTAAGTAACTATATTACCTAATTGTTATTTTCATTTCTTAAGTCTTTCGAGGTGATCATTGCTTGGCACCGACTTCAATATAAAACTGTAATTTTGTACATATTCTTATATTATTTATAACTTTTTGGTGTTTTTAAATCGGTTTAATTTTTTTGGTAACAATTTTTTTAGTTTATAATACATGCTCTTTAGAATTTGAGCCAAGGCAAATACCAGAATAACTTAAAATAAAACGTCTTTCGCTCTAAACAGTACTGAAAGAATTATTCCCGAACTCCTAACTTACCAGAAACCTTCCATCATCAGCTCAGTAACATGATGTGATGACTACCAGATGTAAATACCTGAATATCTTCAGCAAAAACATGAAACACGTTATACGTGCCTATGAAATTTAAGGATTTCCCTCGATTTTCATGGATCCCATCATCAGATCATGACACGGTGAGAATGGGATCACCTCGGGAGTATACTCTTTCGATTACAAAAAGAATTGTAAAAATCGATCTACAAATGTCGGAGTAATTGGTGAACATACGGTGACGTGCCTATGAAATTCAAGGGTTTCCCTCGATTTTCATGGGATATCATCATTAGATCATGACATGGTGACAACAAAACCACCTCGGGAGTATACTCTTTCGATTACAAAAAGAATTGTAAAAATCGGTCCACAAATGGCGGAGTAATCGGTGAACATACGGTGACGTGCCTATGAAATTCAAGGGTTTCCCTCGATTTTCATGGGATATCATCATTAGATCATGACATGGTGACAATAAAACCACCTCGGGAGTATACTCTTTCGATTACAAAAATAATTTTGAAAATCGGTCCACAAATGGCGGAGTAATCGGTGAACATCTAAACATATAAAAGAAGATAAAAGTGACTGACTCACTCACTCACTCAATGACCATCAACGCACAGCCCATACGGCTGAAGCTTCAACCATGTAACTTAGCACGTAAGTTCCATTAGTAGTGTAGGTGAAATAGGGGATGAAAGTTTGTATGAAAATCCGTCAGTTTTAAAGTCAGGATCTTCATTTAGGCTGAAGATTAAAATAGTACATTGTTACCCCAGGGGTGAAAGTAACTTATTTAGTCCCGAGACGGTGTTTGGCGCCCGAGCGTAGCGAGGGCACCAATAGTTCGAGGGACTAAATAAGTCTTTAACCCGAGGTAAACACTGTGCTTTTCATTACGAATACAAGGAAAGTAAAAAAAAAAAACAATGAATTAGCTAAAGAAAAAACGTGTAAATTTTATTTTACTTACATAAATTAACAACTTCTGATTTAGCCCGCTTTCTCTTATAAAATCAGGCGTTAACTTTAGCTGAATCAGATGAACTCATTGTGTTAACTATTCACACAATGTTATACAAATACATATGATTAACAGTTAATACAAATCTCTGCTATACGGAAGTATTAACAAAACTCTACAAATGGAAAAAACAAATGAAGATCGCATTGCCGCTTTCCCGCTTATTTTGTTTTTTTTTCTGTAGCCGGCCAGCTATTCAACCATTATTTTTCATTTTCATAATTTAAAAAATGGTAAATATTTTGCCGAAATCTATGTTATTTTAAAGAAATAGTCGAAAATAAATTATAATAAAGTCATTTAAAAAATATATTCATTAAGTTTAAATACTTAATATTATGTTATTTCAATTTTACATCGCGCTGTAATTGAGTGGCTGTATAGAATGTCGAAACATGGTTCAATAAAAAAGTGAAAAAGGAACTAAAACTTTTAAAATTTGACAGCAGCTGTCAGTTGAAAGTGATTCTCCCTAGGGCTGAAAAGTACTACTTTCAACCCGCTCCTCAGGCAGCTTCAGACCTACTTTCAGAGTATGAGTAATGAAAAATAATTTTCATTCCTCATGCTCGGAAAGGAGCGTTTCCTTGATCTGAGTATTGGGAGGAAAACGCTAGTTCCCACCAGCGGGCGGGAAATTCTCATACTATTTACTTCCCTCCTTAGGGCGGAAAGTAAAATTTTAAAAATAGAACTGATATAGGTTACGTACATACAATCTTTGGTACAATGATAATAAAAGTATTTGGCTGAATGGCCAGTAACAGGTAACGCGATGTGTTCCAAATTTAAAAATACCTGTGAAAAAGATAATTTTGGTGGGAGGGGAATCTGTTACCCTGTACCGAAATCTTGATTGTGTGATTTAGGTATTTAAGAAAAACAATGAATTCAAGCGATTCTGAAATTTCGGCTCCAGATTCAGTCACGAACGAAGCAAATACAATACTCGAAATTTTTTTGCCAAAAATTTCAAAGGAAAGATATTTAAATACATATTCCGACTTTATGAAGTGGCGAGATGCAAGGAATATAAAATCATTTTCTGAAAATGTATTTCTTATATACTTTAATGAACTATCTCATAAAGTGCAGGCGTCTACGCTATGGAGCAGATATTCAATGCTTAAAAGTACACTAAGTGTAAAACACGATGTCGATATGTCATGTTAGGAGTATTTTTATTAATAAATTTTATTAGAAAAGCTATTTTTTATTTTCCTTGCATTCGAAATGAAAAGTAGAGTGCTACACACGGGTAAAAGGAATCAAACCCTACTCGGACTATAGCCGCCCTCGCTGCGCTCGGGCGTCTAACAACCTCGTAGGGATTGATTCCTTTCCACCCTTATAAAGCAATCTACTATTACACGTGTCTCAGCGATTTTGATGATTCCACCCCCATGAGGGTGAAAAGGGGGATGAAGTCATGGGAGTAATGAAATCGTCTAGAGACTTGAAATTGTGCACATAGATACTTTATACTGTGCAGGCATCCACTCAGGAAGGATTTTTGTGAATTCCACTCCTAAGGGGGTGTAATAGGGGTTGAAAGTTTGTATGAAAGTCGATCAGTTTTGAAGTTAGGATCTTCGAATTTTGGGTTTGGGCCAAGCGCGGATCCACCGTTGTAGGCACGATGGGCATGCCCACAACCCTAATATACTTGTGACGTTCGTCACAAACCAGCTCTCCTTCCCTTTTGCTTCCTTTCTTCCTTCCATCCTTCTTACAGCACTTCATCATAACACCCAGCGCACCCTTGCCATCACTCCTCTTCCCAATTTTACACAGATGGAGCAAGAATGTATCTAATCGCATCTGAGCTCCATCTCCCTTTTATTCGCGAATCACTCAACCTATAACAAAAACAAATAAAAAAGGAAAAAATATATCCTTGTGACGTCACACTTTTAAGGTCCTTTAGGAACGATAGGCTGATGACACTATATCCTATACAAAAAAAAATTAATCTTGGTCAGGGCAATGGTTTTGTAAACTTCTATTCCGCGCTTGGTTTGGGCTGAAGATTAAAATCTAACGCAACATATAAAAGAAGAAAGTGACACAAAAATAGTGAAGGGATAGGGACGATACAAGGATTGAGCGTATTGATGATAAAGCTGGTAAGTATAAGTCTATCCAATTTAACATTTAACATTACAAATAAGAAACAATTTAACATTACATTATTTTTATCATCATTATTTTTTACTTTTTCTCTACATACTGTTAAAATATGGTAAGGAGAAGCATGTAGTCTACGCGTGCGAAGCCGCTGGCAAAAGCTATACATAAAAAAATAGATACAGCCGAACATAGAACCTCCTCCTTTTTTCGAAGTCGGTTAAAAATAGATGTTAGTTCAATGATTACTTTCGTTAATTCAACTACAACGCCTAAGAATAAGCCTGTTTTGTCACATGATCATTGCTGCCTTTGTTTATGAGAGTTAATTAAGATTTCGTTTACTCATACTTTTTAACATTGTCCACACTGCTCCTAATGTAGATATATAAGATAAGATAGAAAACCTTTAATTGTCTGACTATTTCTATCTAAAGTTATACTCTGTATGTTGACGACAGTTCGCAAGTAGCGGGGACCCGGAACTAACGAGCGGACGTCGGCGAAGCTTATGCGCGCCAAATCCCCATGAATGAACCATATGATAAATAAATTCGGCCCCTTTTGATTGGTCCGCGGGCGGGATGTCCCCACGCGAACCAAGGGATAGTGTATAAATATAGGGCCGAATACTGTTAAATTGTAGTCAGTTGTAGTCGGTCAGTGGAAGTCGTCTTGTAAGAAGTAAATAAAGCTCCAAAATTATTACAAAGAAATCAGCGTTTAACTCAAGTACCTACATACAGTCCACTCTCAACACTGTATATGTTCGCAGTTGGTTTTCCTAAATTAAATAAATAAATAATAAAAATTAATCAAACAAGATCTTCCAATGTCAATGCTTGTATTAATTTTACATAACAAACTCAGGCAGCCCTGGAGCTACTTCTGCAAGTGAAGGAGTAAGGACAACTATCAAATAATGAAAACAAGCGTGACTTTAGCCTAACCCAAAGCCCTAATTCAATTAAACAAGCCGACAAAGGAAGTTAGGGTCACAATCGGAACCCTCTGAATCACAAGTGATTCCAAGCATTCCGAAGAATCGTAGAACAAAGGGCCTCTGCCAGCTGTAATCTGTGTAATAGAGCGGAGATTACAAAATTGTGAGCTTCGAAAGCACGGAACGGACACACACAACGAGGCAAAGAGTAAACGGTGTAGGTATCTAATGGAAGCGGAAGTTTTAATGCCTGCAAACCGAGGCACAGTACTATTCAAACTTGATGTTTGAAATTGGAATAGAAAATTTGAAGACGTATCGCATCGAGCTTTTCTTGACGCAATTTAAATTGAGATCCGTGGTGCAGTGTATATTTAGGATAAATATTGTAGATATTTACAACTTTTATGTTTGTGACTTTGAATTGTATTAAAAATGATAAATGAATAGATCAATCCAAGATAAAATGTACCGCGGCAGGTTTGACTAGCGTCTTTAACATACCGCATTGACGCCATGTTTACTTAGGCCACCGAAAACTTCGAAAACACGGTAATATATCCTGCGGCAACACACACATTTGACTGTTCGGAATCGTAGCTGTATGGTAAAATTATTCAGCATACTGACGTAAGGCGAATATACGAAAGTATTGTTTAAAAGACGTATATTACTAGAAATAGTTATCTAAATACATGTTTTCATATCTATTCATAATACGAGTATGAATATGAATAAGTCACCAATCATCCCTAAGGTTGACTTTTTGTTAGTAAATCACCACTTCAGGTTTTAAAAAGTGTGTTCATAGTATTGTTTTCGAAATATAAACATTTGCATTTACAAATAAATAATTAAATCTGTTCTAATGATTCAATGAACTAGAATAAAAACAGACTATCTAACCAATACGAATCAGCCTCTCAAAGGATCAAACGGGCGTAGGCAAAAAAGAATAAAATTCCTTGTTCTTTTACGTCAGCACATAAACATCACGCATCATATAAATAACATTCATTTTCTACCTAAATTACATTCACTTGTGTTTTTAAGCTTAATTCGATTAACATTCTCCACTTTTTTATTGAAACGCATTTCGTCTAATACTCTAATGTAAGTATAGTATTTTAGCGTGGCTTATCGCGGTTTCTCTACTCCATTTTATCATTTTCTCTGCGATTTCGTAGGCAATGGCCCATGACCGTTCGAAATTAGTGGCAGAATGTTATTTCTTCCATATTTATAATAGCTTATACAATTTCACAGTAAAATCAGTATTTCAGCTAATAATTTCTAGTGATCGTGAAATTTTACACCAACTTCCTTACTCGTAAAAGCTATTATACTGGCTTAGATAAAAACAGTGACACAAAAAACTTTTCAAATTAATGTGGGCAGATGCGGTGTTATCGCTAAGAGCGATCTCTTCCGACTACCATGCATTGGGTATTAATTTTGTAAATGACAATGTGCCATTATCAATAGTTAAATAATAAGGAGATAAAGTGATTAGGTATATAAGTTGCGACAACTTACTTCACTTTCTTTCAAAGAATTACAAATATATAATTTCAATAAAACAATATGATGTAAGAAATCAACTAGTTCGTGTATCTTTATATCTACTCGGAAAAAGTAAGCTTAATATCGAAGATAGCGAACTTCTTACAGAAAGAGTGAGCTTAACATCAGAAATAACGAACGTCTTAAAAACCATGATATAGCACAAAACACAATTGGTTTGAAATTGCTCTGGAGATCGGTTCTCTTTGACCTTGTCGGCACTTAACTGATGCGTCAATAGTTCAATTGATGATCGATTAATTAGACGAGCTGTTATTTCTTGTGATCCCCGATCAATATCGATGCAACCACAGAGACGAAAGATGCGAATAAGACTCGAAAAAGACTTTGTATAATAGTATGTATTGTATGTACATGATAGTACTAGTTGTCCACAACACGCAGTGTCGAAAAAAAGTCCAGTGCGATACTCAAAGAAAACACAAAATTTCGTCCCCTATTTATTTATTAATTACCATCTGACATATTTTTACCTATTTATTTTACTAGCATTAGTAATTTAATGAACACTTAAGTAAAAGTATTTAATCATACTGAAAATATTTATACTCAACGGATACAACCCTGTCGAGTGACGCCATAAAAAACAGGTTGCTATTATTTTTTATTTTAGCCTAGCCTAGCCTAGAGGGATTTAAGCAGTGTTAGTCTTGAATGAGCTTAAATCCCTCGCTACGCTCAGGATTTAATTATTTAACATCCTCGCTGCGCTCGGGATTCAAGTCCACACCAGCGAGTCGCGAACATTACTTTATCCCCTTGGTTAATAATCTACTATTATTACCTCCGAATTCATTACAAAATTAAACACTGCAGTGTAAATGCAACGACTTAGAGACAATAATAGAAAGAGTCTATTTGAGAGATGCTTTTTATTTACAAGGTAGCTTTTACTTTTTTTTATAATATAAAAGTAGAGATCACTTCCTTACAACTAATAAGACACCCATTTTTTAAACCTATATGTGTTTTGTTATTTACTTTTTATAATTTCTACTTTGAACACAAAAAGAATAATGAAGATTCAACTTATTATTTTTTCAATTATAACAAGCCCAAGCTTGACATAGTTTTCTCGCTTCGGTTTTATTTTCGCAATTTAAAATTCTAATTCATGTATTTTATTTCTCAACGTAAGTTCTACTTTTCGAATTGACTCTACCTAAATACTTATTTTTTTATCTCTAATGTGAAATGTGAGACATTATGTTTTGAAATAAGAGTATCAAACTGATTTCTCGCCCGGAAACTATATACCGCTGCACTATATCTCCGGTTCATAGTCCTTTTAAAATGCAATCAAGTATTTCCTCTTTTGTTCTGAGAATTTCCTACACAACACAGAGTATAAAATGGCGTGAAGCATTATAGTCCACAATGAAATATAAATAAGCATAATATCCATTTGACTACAAACAAAAATCAACACTAATGCACACACGAACGAACATTGTTGTAATGTTATAATGATCTTAAGTACGTCGTGGGAACGACTCGCGACTCGAAATATGTAATACACGTCTTACGTCTCGCTCCCACCTTATCATTCTACCATCCGCCCAGTTTTTTTCATTCAAAATTCTTGACCATATAATTTCCCCTGAGATAGGTTTGGGTATTCAAAATTTTGATATATTGATGTTTACCTCAAGCGATAAAACATTAGACATTAATGAGTTAATTCAGTTGAACTCGCCTAATAATGTATCAGTAGAATAACATTTCATCGAAAATGAAACATTGACCATAGACAACATGTATCACAGAAATCTCAAAAAGAATTAAGGTACTTATATAAGGTATACTATATTCCTAACCTAATTGATTAGGTTAGGAATATAGTACTAGGTTAAGAAATCTCAAAAAATAGGTACACCCTAGTTTACTCTGGATAATTTTTCATTCTTTGATACTATTTCGGATGTGTGTTTCACTAAGACCTTGGTCCACGGATAACTTTTTTATGCCTGTGGACTCGGCACTTGACATCCAATCCGGAGGTCCGGGGTTTGAGATCACCATGTACCAATGTGTTTTTCGTTTTTCGAATTTCATCATGTACATTTGTGTGACGCTCCTACGGTGAAGGAAAACATAGTGAGGCAACCTGCATACATCTGTGAAGAAATTCATAGGGGTATGTGAATTCGATCAATCCGCACGGGGCACCCTAACATAGGGTAAGCTCGAGCCCTTCGGTGGAGACTATCTAAGCTGTTATGATGATTGAAGTCGGAAATTATACAAACTTTCTAGGGGACCATCGTTTGGCATCGACTTCAATATAGAGATGTATTCATATATTATTTTATTTTTATCTTTTTAGTGAATTTAATACCAGCTCATCGAAGTAACTAGAAAAAGTACGATAGAGGGTCAATCAATATATGCCTATTGTATATAAAAAACTAACCTCGAACTTCTAAAAGTCCCCTTTCATCATCAGCTTCGGTTCATAATTACCAGATGCCTAAATACTTAAATAACTTCGAAAAAAATATGAAACACGTTAGACGTACCTTTAATATTTAAGGGATTCCCTCGATTTTCTTGGGATCTCGTTGTCGGATCCTGACTTTGGTGACAATGGGACCACCGCAGAAGTATACTCTATCGAATACAAAAAGGAATTTTGAAATGTGACACACAATTGGCGGTGTAATCGCGTAACATACACACAAAAAAACCGCATCGAATTGAGAACCTCCTCCTTTTCCAAACGACTTCAAAAAAATATTTTACAAAAAATAAAAACCGACTTCAAAAACATTAAAAAGTTTAAAAAATATAAGAATAGGTACAGACAACATCACACTTCTATATTGAAGTCGGTGCCAAACGATGATCTCCTAGAAAGTGTTAAAATTTGTCACCGACTTCAATATAGAAGTGTGATGTTGTCTGTACCTATTCTTATATTATTTTTAACTTTGCAGTGTTTTTGAAGTCGGTTTTTATTTTTTGTAAAATATGTTTCATTTTTAACTTTTTAGTGAATAAAATCTTTTTAGTGAAATAAAAACCCTAATTTAATACCAGCTCACCTTATATTAAATTAGCATTTCCCCTTGATTTTTATGGAATCCCATCATCAAATCCTGACTTTGGGACCACCCCAGGAGTATACTCTATCAAATACAAAAAGGATTTTGAAAATCGGTCCACAATTGGCGGAGTAATCGCGTAACACACAAAACAAGTTGGACATACCTTAAAATGTGAGGATTTTCCTGGATTTTCATGGGATCCCATTGTGGGGACACCTTTACATCTACACATATTATATTATATACTAACCTATAATAATCACATATTTTATTATTAAAATAATATTTACATAAACATACTTACATAAACTCACAAGTACATACATACATACGTAAATTATAAATATTATACTGAATACTAAAATCTATAAAGTTCTTAAATTACTAATTAAATACTCCAACATGTTTTGTGTGTATGTTACGCGATTACTCCACCAATTGTGGACCGATTTTCAAAATTCTTTCTGTATTCGATAGAGTATACTCCTGGGGTTGTCTCAAAGTCAGCAAAGTCAGGATCTGATGACGGGATCCCGTTAAAAATCGAGGGAAACCCTTAAACTTTATAGGTACGTCGAACGTGTTTCATGTTTTTTCCGAAGTCATGCACGTTTTTTGGGTCTGGTAATCATGAACTGAGCTGATGGTGGAAGGATCCTTAACCTTCGGTGAGCTGGTATTAAATTCAGGTCCAAGGCCAGGTCAGGAAGGTGAGGTGATATTAAATTCACTAAAAAGATTAAAATAAAAAAAACCGACTTCAATAACACTGAAAAGTTAAAAATAATGTAAGAATAGGTACAGACAACATCACGCTTCTATATTGAAGTCGGTGCCAAATTTTAAGACTTTCTAGTAGATCATTGTTTGGCACAGATATAGGTCTGTGAAATAAAATAATTTGTAGGCAATTTTAACACTGATATTATTCTAGTGCTCAATATCACTAAGAACATCACGTAAACAATGTTAAGATCCTAAAATAAACCATATAAAAACATATAAAGTTATATAATACACAACAGAGAGTTGACCTTGAACAGGAATGAAATATTATTCGACCGGAACAATACTACCTCTATGAATGGACAAAGGTCGTAATCTCTACTCTGGTATTTGTCACAATAAACAACGGTCAAGTGTGAATCCGACTTGCATACGAAGGTATCGTACACAACACAGTGTGAGCAGCAAAGTGTAATGTAGTATAGACAAATCTACATTCGGTAGCAACAAAAAGTGTAATTTTGTTCTTTGAATTTTTTAAATAAGTTTTCGTCGATAAATTAATTAATAAAGTAATTTCCCTCTTTTTAATGGGTCTGGGTCATGATTTCGAATTTCATTTGTTCGACAAATTATAAGTTCAAGTTGTATTTCGTTCGATAACCATTTCGTTCGAAAGTTCTTAGATGCGTGCGAATGACTTTCTGCCGACAAACGATAGTTCGATAGATTTTATTTCGATATACGCTCTGTCGATGAACTATAGTACAGATGGCATTTTTTGAAATAAAATTAAAAATGTATTAAATAAAAACAAAGTAAAAAAACGACAACGTAATTTATGACAATTTTTTTACTGTAATTTCGAAGGTAATTTCATAGCAAGCAATTAATAGAATACTTATATCAAAAAGCGTTGCTCACCGCGGCGTGATTTTCTTATAAAACAATGGAAAAAAATAAAACAAATAAACTGAAAAAAATATTGAGTGGTTTTATGATACCACGATGCATGTGAAACTATTTTCGGATCTTAGGCATTATTTATTTATTTTTAGGTTTTATTTAGCCATTTTATCTAATATATTTTGACAGTTCAAATCTAGTTATCGTTTTATCATATCGTGTTTCGGTGTTCACGCTACGGGGGAGATAATCCAATACTACAGTGATACCGCTCGCGCTATAGACTGCTGACAGATAGACGGATGGTTGACTAATTTTGGGTACCGAATACCGAACCCTAAATCGCGGCTTAACGCGTAGGTCGTTTGAGCACGAAGGTAGACAAAGCTATGTTTGCTGTCAAACAACTCTAGTGTCTACGGATTTGAAGATATTTTTCCCCGAAAGCTATTCCTCACGGAGTTGTATTTAAATAATTTATGCCTTTTCTTCCCCGTAAACTATGGGCTTCGTTAAATTATGAACCAATAAATATTTTTGACAATACATTGCGTTGTTCGTTAATTGGGATTCGAATTTCCTGGATATACAAGTTAGAGACGACAATGGTCGTCTCTACGTAGAGATCCGATATAGACTGTGATGTATAAAAATCTGTTTTGTAAGAAAGAGACGGTATGCGATTTTCAATGGCTAATAACTTTTTAATTTTAATGGGACCGCTTCTTCTCAATTTCTTACGGCTTTGAATGTTTTAGGATGTGTTATCGATTAAATTTGAATCCAGATTCTATTCATATTCCGTATTCCGATTACCTATAATAATTACCATCACACACTGGATCGTATTTGTAGTTTGTTAATATGTTGTAATGTTCTTCGTTGTATATTGAATTACTTTGTAATTTGTACAATAATATTAATTCTTTAATGTTATAACAGTTTGTTGTCTCAAATAAAATAAATAAATAAATACTACAATGAATGAAAGCACGGCCTATATAAATAAATCCTTTTAGTAGGTAATTTGAAATGTTCAAAATTGTAAAAATATTTTTGTATGCAGATTCGGAGTTATTATTATTATTATTATTGTGAAGTATTTGTGGTGGGTGTATTGTAGTCTCCCATCGAGTAATATAACTTTGAACGCGTAAGTAATTTGATCGCTGTGCTTTTCAATTTTGCCCAAAGAACACGGGTTGGATACGACAAGAATCGATTTAAAAAAAATCAAATATCTCTTTCCGTTCTCTCATAGCTCCTAAAAGTAAGTTGTGCTTGGAAAAGCACATTATCTGTGTTACCTCTTCCGTAACATTAGGTATCATTCTATATTTTGAACTAGCTGAGCCCGCGACTTCGTCCGCGTGGAAAAGTAACTTTTGTTGAAGTTGATAAAAAGTAGCCTATGTTATACCTTATATAATTAGCTGTCTATAAGTGAAAGTCTCGCCAAAATCGGTCCAGCCGTTCCGGAGATTAGCGGGAACAAACAGACAAACAGACAGACAGACAAAAATGTTTAAAATTGTTTTTTGTTATTGGTACCCGATATAATATTCATACCCATTTAGTAAAAACTTGTTATTTAGACATTACAAACAGACACTTCAATTTTATTTATTTGTATAGATGTGATTATGGTGATAAGTTATAATCATCAATAAGTACTTAAAGAAAGTTAAGTACCGCTAGTAATTTACGGTTTTTTAAACAAATTTAATAGATATTATATCATCGCGCCTGTTCTAAAGGTCAGCCAGATATTAAGAACTCACTTCACAAATAGCTCAATAAACTTTTACCCGCTCCGGGGGTCGAATCCGGAAAAGACATATAATTATTTAATAAGTAGGAAATTCTAAAAAAATAGAACAGGATTGCCAAATCTGTTCTTAAACTACAATCTCTATCTCAAATTTTATATTAATCTCCCGATATGTGGAATAACCATGCCGTGGTAGCCTATGATTAAGACTGCTTTGATATTATAAGTTATTTAATGTAGTGTTGTCGGTCATCCTATAGACAAATAATGATGCTGAATTCTCTATTCTCTCTCTGTTCAATCTCACGTTGTTTACAACTATGTTAGGTGTAGAGTGACTGCAATTTTGGATAAAATTTAATTTGTGTTATAAATAACTGTTGAAGAATCTGTTGAAATTATGCTTTTCGAAAGTAGTTACGTATAGGTTCATTCTTGAATTTTTCTTTACGAGGAGGAGAAATGAACGTCGGTGGCGCTGTGGACTCAGCACTGGCCTTCTAATCGGGAGGTCCTGGGTTCGTTCCTGCAATGGTACTAATATGTTTCTCGTTTTCGAATTTGATATACAGTACATTTGTCCGACGCTCCTACGGTGAAGGAAAACATCGTGAGGCAACCTGCATACTAAGAAACTGTAGTAGGAATAAATTGCATCAAGAAGACGGTATTGAAATGACAAAAGCAAAGACAATAAAACTTTATTGAAACTCTCTCAAAATACGATAAGTTTACTAGAATGTTTTTTATTAAATATTTACCTTGTAGATTATTTAATGGTTCTGGACAAAGGTGTCCAGAATCATTTTTGTTTTTTTTTTTTACCTAATCAAGAACTTGAACCACACGATATAAGCGGGAAAACATACAAAATAAAATAACATTGAGACACAAAAATAAATTGAATCTTCCAACTTCGCGATTAAAAACGCACTCTTCGGGTCCCTTAGTCATGTCAATTAAAATATATAATAAATTACCAAAATCTCTTAAGAATGAAACTAAATACAATACATTTATCAACAAGCTTAAATTATTTTTAATAAACAAATGCTATTACAGTATCGAAGAATATTTTAATGATAAATTTTAATAAATGTAATGCAACCAATTCCTGTAAATTTGACATGCAATTTTAAATGAAATATATCTATATTTGAATTTATTATTATGATGATTAATAATTAATATTACATTGATAAATATAAATACAATAATAAAATAATATAATAAATAAATACAATAATAATGTAAAATATGCCACAAAATTATCGATTTTAATGAAACATTCCAATTCTTTTTTACTGATCATATTGCTAATAATTTATTGTATAATGAGATAAGAATTTAATTGCTCATTAATATAAAAACGCTTCCTCTCTCCTACTTTAAATATGCCGTGCCCGACAGGGTCCATAATTGATCTGTAATAATATGTAAGTACCACCTGTATCGAAACATTATCGAGAGCAATAAATGATAATGATAATGATATTTCAAATCAATGTATCGTATGTATACATTAAAAAATCTGTGTACATTTTGTAGTACATTCCTGACGTGGCGAGCCCACGCTCCGTAACTTTCAATTTCGACAAAGCAAAAAATACGGGTCTGATATTTTATTTATTGTCAACTGTCAGAGTAATTACATTTTCCTTTTTCATACCCTATCATCGTTTCTGTTATTTTATTCTAGAACAGAACGTTGAATGTTATTTTCTTAGTTTTACTTAGAGTGAAACTAACAAGGTCTTCACCGATTCCAAAGCTGTGTCACCCTACACCGGACACCCACAGGCAGAGCGCCCGAAATAGGATCCGGTTTGTAGGGAACGAACGCCACCTCGTGTAAGATATTGAGTCACATTTAAATACTCCTTGTTCGATTTAATTTGGAAGCGTCGATAGCTTTGACATTTTTGGAGGTGCGGTAAAAAGGTAATAGAAAAATTCCAGATTTTTTCTGTAGTTTTGTATTGTGCCGTGCACATTCACGGCTAGATGTAGAGAATGTACAGTCGAGCAATTCGAATGCTTAGCCGCCTTAATGATTTTTTTGTTTTTGTCGTATTAAATTGGCAAATGTGACGACACAATATGATGTTGTTTCAATCTACTTTCTTACAATGGATAAAGTAACTTATAAATAGATTATGGAACGCAAAAAACTGTCAACGAATTTGTAGATAATATACTTGTCGGTATTATACGAGTTAATACAAATATATAGACAGCTTGCTAAACATTTCAATACTTTGACTGTACAATACAATGTAAGCGGTCGATGTTAAATAGATTAAACATAATGTACCTACCTATTCCTAATAAGAATGTTTTTTATGTCTTTATCTGAGAAAACTTGAGAAAACTCAATACACGATACAAGTTCATTCGTTAGTTTTGCTTTCGGTTTAAGGTTGAGTGACTAGGAAAAAACTAGGTTCTAGGTCAATACGTGCCTATTATGTTTAAAAAACTTACCTCTAACTCCTAAAAGTTAAGAATCCTCCCATCGTTAGCTCGGTTCATGACTACCAGACGAAAACACCTGAATAGCTTCAGAAAAAAAATGAAATACGTTGGACGTACTTTTTTTTTCCTCGGGGGGAAAAGCGTAACCGCACCGTACCCGCCGCTGGCTATTAGACGGCGAGCGTGTGTGGGGCTCTCCCGGCAGAGTGCCAGGCCTACCCACTAAAACCCCCCGGTGTTCTCCCTGCCCTTATGAGCGCGTTAGGTAAGGTCCACACTGCGACTCCACTACCCACACGTTAGACGTACCTATAAAATTTATAGGTTTTCCTCAATTTTCCTGGGATCCCATCATCGTATCCTGATTTTGATGACAATGGAACTACTGCCTGACATTGGTGACCATGGGACCACCCTTGGAGTATACTCTATCGAATACAAAAATAATTTTAAAAATTGGTCTAGAATTGGACGAGTAATCGCGTAACATACCTACACAAAAAACATACGCATCCAATTGAGAACCTCCTCCTTTTTTTAAACGACTTCAAAAAAGCAGGAGGTTCTAAATTCGATGCGTATGTTTTTTTGTGTGTATGCTACGCGATTACGCCGCCAATTGTAAACCTATTTTTAAAATTCTTTTTGTATTCGATAGAGTATACTCCAAGGGTGGTCCCATGGTTACTAGTGTCAGGATCTGATGATGGGATCTCATGAAAATCGAGGAAAACCCTTAAATTTTAAGGTGTGTCCAACGTGTTTTGTGTGCATGATACGCGATTACTCCGCCAATTATGGACCGATTTTTAAAATTCTTTTTGTATTCGATAGAGTATACTCCGAGGGTGGTTTCAAGGTCACCAAAGTCAGGATCTGATGATGGGATCCTATAAAAATCGAGGGAATACACTAAAAAGATTTCATTTACTAAAAAAAAAATATTTTACAAAAAATAAAAACCGACTTCAAAATCACTGAAAAGTTAAAAATAATATAAGAATAGGTACAGACAACATCACACGTCTATATTGAAGTCGGTAACAAATTTTAAGACTTTCTAGGAGATCATCGTTTGGCACCGACTTCAATATAGAAGTGTGATGTTGTCTGTACCTATTCTTATATTATTTTTAACTTTTAAATGTTTTTGAAGTCGGTTTTTATTTTTTGTAAGTAATAAGTTGGTTAAAGATATGGGTCACGATACGGTAGCACCATGTTAGAGATTTGGAAACATTTTTTTATTAAGTATTTTTGTCTGTAGCAAATGAACCTACTAGAACGAAAGACGTTTTTTAAATTCCTAATGAAATAAACTATTTAATATTGTGTTGGATTATTTCATTTTCTCGCAATTGCAGTCTAGGGTGAAAACACACGGCGCTAAAAATCCATTATATACCTCGATTTCTATTTACTTACTCCCTCGTTTAGTATATCGTGGGTCATTTAAGCCCCTTGTATATTAATATACCATTGTAGCTAGCTCCGCGGAAGGCCCGCAGACTGCGCTACTTTTTTAAACGTTGATTCGTTTAAGGGCAACTTCACGCAAACATAAGCAATTTAAATACGAAATAGGTAGTTATTAATACTTTTTCATTCAATACACATACAATACATTACGAACGTTCTTCAGACGTACCTTACTTGACTTTGCGATTGTGAATATTGATCGAATATAGGTGCGGACTAGAAATGTTATTAGCATTACCTTATATGTTGACAAAAACGGACAGAGCATCGACCAGCGTAATAAATATAAGCATTATGGACCGAGTAAAAGTAGGTGAAACAGTCTGCTGTGTGTCTGACTGAAGCCTTCTTCAAGCCTTTCAAGTGCGCATCGGAAGCGGAGATACGACCATGCAACGTAGTTGCATAAAGCTGAACGCACACAGAATATTAGGCATATACCATTATTAGATATTCGCTAGAAATTAAAGAAGTTCTTCGGAATAATTTCAGCGACTAAACTGATTCAGTGTCAATACTTTGTGTTTTCAAGAACTATAACCTGCACGTGATGTGAGTGTAGTTTACAGACATAATCATCTCATTGTATGGTATGAATGGTCATAGTTATCGGTAGTTAAGTAGGTAATTTAGAAAAAAAATGTTAAATCTTGACATAAGTATCGAGGTTATATTATTGCGCCTTATGCAATTTTAAGAATGAAAATGTCTATACATGTTTAGAGCTAACTCCTCTGTGAGTTGTTTCGAATCTCTCCACCAGGACTCCAGCACGTGTGCTATCACCCTAAGTTTTATAATATCTATGTTTGGCGCGAAAACCGGCAGTCGGAACGCGCTCGGCTGGCGGTGCCACAATCGTTCTCTATATTGTGGCGGTGCGCAAGCGCGGACGTCGTCGGTCATCTTGACGTTGCTATGGTTACGTGATGTAATCAAAAACAATGGGAATGTGATGTTTGTTTATTTAGTAGTGAACTAAACAACATAGCGTTTTGTTTTTGCAAAACTTCTTGTAAGGGTACGGTAAGTGAATGTGATGTTTAATCTATTTTTAGGTTTTTGGTTTTACTTTTGTTATGAAAAGTTATAGATTAGATGTTAATATTTATTGGAGGAAAGTCTGCTGATATTTTATTATGAAACTTATTCAAACTTTTGTGTTTTTCACATTAGGAGATTCTGAAATCTTTGTATATTAAAGATCCAAATGCAAGTCATTTATAATGTTATTTAATTAGGAATTTTTGCTTTATTGTATTTAAATTATCATTACAAAACCTTTTTGCTAAGCTAATGATATAATTAATTAAGTATATAAGTAAGGAGTACAAAAAAGCAAACATTCTTTGTATATAAGTAATTAACTTTGAGACTTAAAAATAAAATTATATTATTTTTTATTTTTTAGTGTTTTTGCAGTTTTTGCATTCAGTCAATTACTTACTTATTTATTTTGTAAAATGTTTTTATTTTAATCTTTTAGTACCAGTAGTTGCTTACCGAAACAAGTTGAAAGAATCCGATCAAGGGTTGATAGGTGCCTATTATCAAGGATGATTTTTTGTCTTTGCTATTATATTAAAAATAACTACTTATTTGTTACTCCTAAAGTCAAGGTCTTTCCAGACATTGGCTCCTGACTTGTTGATAGGTAATGAGACCGTCTGGGGAGTAAACTTCTTCGAATACAAAAATTGTGATGGCTTACGCCAAAACTAATTCTATACCGAATATGTTCTAAGTTTCCCAGAAAAAATCCAACTAAAAGTTTTTAGCCGACTTTAAAAATCTGCTCCGGTTTCATGTTCGATTGTATCTATTGTTAAAGTACGAGTAGGTACTCAAATTCAAAATTCCTGTTAGAAATTGACTTTCCACCTGCCACCTGCTCGAAATTCGGGAGAGCCTTCTCGAGCAAGAAAGTCAGGAGGACAAATTTTTGTCCCCTATTTAAAATTAAAATAATAGTATTTCATTTACATGATTTTGATTTATATTCCGTACAAACTTCTATAACTTCCGAACTATGTACCTACATATTTCCGATTCCAAATGTTTCCTTAATATGTGCTATAAGACCTCGCTTCTTGCCAAATTTCATGATTCTAGGTCAACGGTAAGTACCCCTAAAATCTCGGTTCTTGCCAAATTTCATGATTCTAGGTCAACGATAAGTACCCCTAAGACCTCGCTTCTTGCCAAATTTTTTGATTCTAGGTCAACGTTAAGTACCCCTCGGTGCACGAGTCCAACTCGCACTTGGCCGGTTTTTTTTGTGTTGAATAACAATAAAAACAGAGACACCGGCCGAAACCCTAAAACAGAGAGAGGTTAGGAGGCAATTGATAGCTAAGTAGCTAGTGCACAGACTCTTTCAATCTCATTAGGGCTCGGTTCATTTGCCAGACCGCAAGGAAATGTTCGGCATTTGACCACTGCTTATATTGCGTAAGTCATAACGTTTATTAACTGTTTATTACATAGCAAATTCAGAAGCACAATTTTTTTCACAAAAAATGAATACCTAACACTTCAAAAACATAATGGTCTTTTAAGACTTTCTTAGGGATTATCGTTTAGCACCGACTTCAATAAAAGAATGTGATGTTGTAAGTAATTACTTATGTAAGGAACCTTGGCACGGCAATAAAAGACCGGCTGTATTAAACACTATTTACTTAATTACCACACTAATCGTACTCTTAGCAATATGTTTTTGGACATTGGCATAACACTGTTGGAGCGGGCACTCGTTACCAATGCTCTATTCACACTGCCCCGCATCAACAGTCATGTTACATTCAGTTAAATACCAAGGAATATTATTTAACTCACACACGGCACATTATTACGTTAACATAAACAAAGTGTAGGAATGCTATACATCTTGGTCGCTGTTATCAAAAGTTATAAACACATTATTGAGGCCCAGCACAGAACAAGGTTTCGTTGTTTCTTTACTCGCTGTCAGTACCCGATGTTCTGATTGCCAACACTTATATTATTTTTAACTTTTAAGTGTAATGAAATTGGTTTATATTTTTTGTAACTTTTTTAATGTTTTTAAAAGAATGTAACTAAAGATCAATAATGTGCCTAAATGTGCTTAAGAAAACTAACATCTAACTCGTAAAAGTTAAGGATCCTTCCATCATGAACTCAGTTCATGACTACCAGATGCAAATACCTTTAAATCTTTGAAACAAAGTTATAAATTCTCCATCATCACCTAGAAAAACATGAAATACGTCCAACGTATTTATGTTTTTCTATAAGATTTAAGGGTTACCTCTTAATTTTTCTGAGATTCCATCAGCAGATCCTAACTTTGGTAGCAATGGGTCTACCTCAGGAGTATATTCTATCAAAAAAAAATTTTGAAAATCGCTTCACAATTGACGGAATAATCGCGTAACATACCTACACAGAAAAAAACACATCGAATTTAGAACCTCCTTCTTAACTGAAGTCGGTTAATATTATTTTACAAAAAAATTGACCTACTTCAAAAAACACGATAAAGTCATAAATAATATAAGAATAGGTACATACAACATCATAGTGTTTTATATTGAAGTTGATGCCTTTAAGAATTATTCCCAAGCTCCTTATCTACAAGAAACCTTCCATCATCAGCTCAGTAACATGATAATGATGACTATCAAATGCAAATAAGTACTTGAATATCTTCAGAAATAACATGAAACACGTTGGATGAGCCTATGAAATTTGAAGGTTTTCTTCGATTTTCCTAAGATCCCATCATCAGATCATGACTTGCTAACAATGGGACTACCCCTGGAGTATATTCTTTCGGTTACAAAAAGAATTTTGAAAATCGGTTCACATTTCGCGGAGTAATCGCGTAACATACACATAAAATTATACATATACACATCGAATTGATTTGAGAACCTCCTCCTTGTCTGAAGTCGATTGAAAAGTAAATAAAACAGAAACAAATGTGGCCGTGTCTCTAATAGTTTTCTTGCAATCAACCTGTTATTGCGTTGGTGGTTGACCGTCCTTTTGGTGGGAGACACTAAAATAAAAATATACCATACATAACTATTCACTTTAAATACCAAAGATAAATATGGTGTACACACCTCCTATATTCTGTATACAGGAATTAAACCCACCCTGAAAGTAGTTTATTTGGAGGTGGCTTCCGAATCAATTTCAATGAAATAATAATATAATTCGGAAAAAAATCTAATAAAAAATAATTGAAATCGCAGTCGCCAGTTGGATCAACATTCGAAACTAAACGATATGATACATAAAAATCTACAAAGCAACAAGAGTTATTTATAAATATTTCAAAGGTGGAGTTTCGCGCCGTGCGTTATCGCTATCAGCTGTTAAGGTCATTCACACGCCACGATCTGGGGCTTTACCATGCTCGTTTATAGCAAGTTTAAAACAATATTGAAATAGAGACGCCGCTCTTGCTGCGTATAGCGCCATCCCGCTCTCAGGGCGATGTCAATACTGCTTTAAACGGTCATGGTAGGGAGGCTGCTCAGTGCTCGTCCGCCCCGCGCGGTGCATAGAATGACAATGCTATGCGTTGTAATGAGGATAATGAGATTTTTTAAGTTCTATCTTTATACTGATTTGAAAATAATAAAAAAACCCGGCCATGTGCAAGTTGGACTCTATATATCGAAGTATAATAATAAACTCTTTATTGCACAAAAAACATATAACAAAAGAAACAAATGTAAAAAAAAGAAGAAATGTACAAGTAGGCGGCCTTATTGCTATAAAGCAATCTCTTCCAGGCAACCTTAAGATAGGAAATATGGGAAAGGAATAAGCAAGGGAAGGGTGCAGAAATGGGAATAAATAAAAATCGTTTGTGTCATAGAGAAAGAAATTACATATCTAACAATATAGTGG
Organism: Schoenobius gigantellus; assembly: GCA_963935595.1. Classification (NCBI taxonomy): domain Eukaryota; kingdom Metazoa; phylum Arthropoda; class Insecta; order Lepidoptera; family Crambidae; genus Schoenobius; species Schoenobius gigantellus. Next base: position 41,392,820 of record OZ012544.1, on the reverse strand, counting down.
CTAAGGAATTGTAGATAGGAAGTGACTACGAACTAGGGATTTGAAAGAATCTAGCGTACGCGCTCTCTGAGTACTCTCAGGGTGAGAATTCCATAGCCGGACGGCTTGAAAAGGAAACGAGTATGTCAAAAACTGAGTTGACCGAGGCGGGATATCAAGGGATAAAATGTAATTAGATCGCAAAGTACGACTCGAAGAATGGGACCGAAAAGAGAAATAAGACTTAAGATAAGGTGGAGACATTGGATGGAACAAAATATTGTAAAGGAGTGACAAGACATGTAAGTCTCTACGCTGTCGAATTCGGAGCCATTTGAGTTGAGAACGATAGTAAGATATATAAGTTCCTTTTCCTAGCTATAGTAGCTATATAGGATCATTTCGTTGTCCGTCGGTAGGTGTCATTATTATTTTCTTGGGAACGAGTGAAATATTAAATAGTAAATATTAAGCTATAATTTATATCAAATATTTGGGTGTACAGTCTGATTCAGCTGTGAAAAAATCAAAATTGTAAGTCAACGCAACCAAAAGATATGACCGTATACGAGTACGTCGCATACTTTCGCATATTATTCAATTTTACAAAGGAATCAAAACCTATAGGATACTTTCTGTTAACCTTGAATCATGAAATTTGGCAATTTGTCTTTGTCAAGGAAAAATAACCGTAAATATATATATATTTTTTTTTTCATTTATTGTTCAAAATCATAAAAAGTACATATTAATAAAAAAACACCGCTACAAAAGCCTTTTTGGCTTTAACTGTGACGGGGAGTACAGGTTTATTTTTTTATTTTTATATATTAGCATGCCAAGTATTTTGATTTTATTCTAATTGTATATACAGGGTGTAACTGAACACCCCAATAACATTTAAGGGTATGTATCCATCAGAAGTAGAGATTCTGTAGAAAAAATATTAGCGCTAACAAACCTTCTTTTTTTTCCCATACAAACTAAATAAATTATTTTTTGGTATTAAGTGCCGACAACCCTACGTAAGCGTACTAGGAATACTACGCTCACGTCATTAAAACTAAATTAATTATTTTTTGGTATTATGTGCCGACAGCCCTACGTATACGTAGGAGGAATACTACGGTCACGTCTGTCACGTGGCATTTTGTGTTTAAATTTCTTTTGTGTTAAGAGCTGATTATGGTTGTCACTTGAAAGTTTTTGCTTTCAGTTTAAAATCAAATAACTCTGAAAGTATCGGGGTTCCAGGTCTCAGACAAGTACCGAAGGTCCATTTAGTATCTAACTTATATGCCCCTTAAATGTTATTGGGGTGTTCAGTTACACCCGGTATAAGGGTTTCGTTTTCCCATTTGAGGTGCGGAACCCTAAAAATGCCTGAAAATTATTCATTTACATATTTGTAACAAACTACATCCAGGATGTGCATTATTTCTGTTGCACGCTGTATAAAGTGTATCAATAAATAAATAGAAATAAAAAAAAGATGCAGGTGAAGTGAACAATTCAGTTGAAGCGTTGAGCATGAGTATGCTGAGCACCTATAATAAACTAAATGCATTTATACAAAAATTTACCAACCTCGTTCAGAACACTCCGAAAAATAACTTAAAAGACCAACGGAGCCCCTGGCAGATCTGGATTTGTAAGTTTAAGTTGGATTGTTTTTTGTTGTTACTGTATCTATTTTTTTATTATGTTCACCGATTACCTACGCCTACGCATGGCAGAGTAAGCTGCCATGCATAGGCCGATTTTCAAAATTCTTTTTGTTATCGAAAGGGTATACTCCGAGGGTGGTCCCATTGTCACCAAGTCGTGATCTAATGATAGAATCCCAGGCAAATCGAGGGAAACCCATAAATTTCATAGGCACGTCCAACGTGTTTCGTGTTTTTTCTTAAGATATTCAAGAATTAAGATCTGGTAGTCATCATTATCATGTCACTGAGCTGATGATGGAAGGTTTCTGGTAGATTAGGAGTTCGGAAATAATTCTTTCGATACTGTTTCATAACAGCTCATATACGTCCCCACTGAGGGGCTCGAGCCTATACCCTAAGTTAGGGTGCTTAGGCCTTAGTCAGCCACGCTGGTCCAGTGCGGATTGATCGATTTTACATTAAGTATATTATACCTTTGAATTTCTTCGCAGGTGTATTTGCAGGTTGCCTCACGATGTTTTCCTTCACAAAAACGAAAGAACGTATTGGTACATAGCAGGATTGAACCTCGGACCGCCCGATTAGAAAGCCTGTATAAATAATATAAGAATTTATACAGAAACAGTTTAAGTAAAGTTTACAGTTTAATATTAAGTATCTAAAATTTAAACTTTCTTTTACCCATCGGTTGCCTGGTTGAGATTGCTGCTTTGGCAATAAGGGCGCCGTTTGTTTCTCCAATGAAATTTATCTTTTTGTATATTTTTTAAATTGTTTATAACAATAAAGTATTAATTAATTAATTCATTCATTCATTTAAGAAGTCAATACTAAGCAATAATCACCTAGAAAGTCTTAAAAATATAGGAACAATTATTAATGTACCTACTTAAAATTTGGCATCGACTTCTATAATACTTTTTGGTGCTTTTGAAGTCGGTTTTATTTTTTGTAAAAAATATTTTATTCCAAATGCTGTCGTCACACAATATAACGAACTCCTAAACGTTATTTATCAAATAGAAAACTCCTCACTTAAGAGGCCGCGACATTCAAATTAATTGATTAATTCATTTCACTTCTTTTACAATCATGAATCAATTCATTTTAATTAAAAATGTCCACGTAAACATGCCTTTAGGAAAGTAATGTTTTGGTTCACACAGTCGATGAAAAGTCATTGTTAATTTCACGTCTACGCACATCGTCCCTGTGGCGCAGAGGATAGCGCGTTGGACTTCTAATCCAAAGGTCGTGGGTTCGATCCCCACCAGGGATGCATTCCATTTTTGCTTTTTTTTATGTAAATACATTTTTTATTTACATTTTTTTTACTAAATCGGTTAATTTCTCACCTTCATTGGTAATATACATATACATATTAAATATGAATTACTTTCTTGGTGTGAATCATTAAGGGTTCTTTTCATTACTTCCCTTTTTTTACCAAAATGCCTATTACATCTTTGGATATTTAGGCGCATTAGTTATTTAATAAAACCTGCATATAATTTGTTTAGTTTTCTGCGACTCACTGCGACATTTTTGCCCAAAAAATACACTTTAATATAAAAATGTGATAGTTGTCAGACTTTTGAATGGTTTTTTCTGAAGTCAGTTTTTATTTTGCTATTGTAAAACATTTAGAATTTTTATCAGTTTTAATTATTTCTTTGCGCCATCATTGTCAAAACAGAACTCGTGGATATAAGCTTATCTTATTTAAGGAAGTCGTGTGATATTGATTATTAATATTTCAAATTTGACACCCGACAAAAATTGAATCCCCTTGGTATTACTACAAATCCAATAAAGTTTAACGAAACATCTGACGAAATTATTTCACAGTCACTATTGGGTACAGGTGATTTTATTTATACACATGATTATTGAAATTCTTGTTATTTAGAATCACAAAAACCATTAAAAAAAAACAGATTTTTTACGAATGATTTGAGATTACCTAACCAGAGAGCCAATTCCAATAACATAACTGTAATATAATGGAAATGACTCATACATTTTGTTTTTTTTTACGTTTTTGTTATCGATTTTGATTTGTTACCTACTTTGTCTAGGACCAATCAGAAACCGTAGTAATTGCTCATTTGAAAGTTAATATTCGTGCTCCTATTGGTCTATCGCAATAATTCAGTTTCGGTTTAGATGTAGTTTATTTCTTGAATTGGCGGTGATCATATAGAACAGTAGGGCTAGCAGTGCTAGCACGAACCTTTTCGTCAATGTATTTCGTATCGTCATGTCAATGTTTGTATGAGAATTTTAGTTCCAAGTACGCCCTGTAGGGGCGCTGTACAATTTTTGTACTAATATTTCACGACAACGATACGAATACCTATACTTTGACGCAAATGATCGTGCTAGCCCTACAGTATTTAAATCACAGTGAGAGTGAGATGGCGCTATTCGCTGCAAGAACGGCGTCTCCGTTTCAATTTAATCTTGATTTCAAGCGACCATGGTAAGGCATAGGGCTGCCACCTTTTGAGTAAAGTATTTTTTTTATTTAGGTAGAACAAAAAAATACCTTCACAGTGTGAAAAGCGAGGAGATAGGTACTTATACTATATTTTTTACTTGTTAAATCTGCTTTTAGCAACATTCATTAAATATTGGACTTAAAGATAGTTGCAGCATTTTTGTAATCAAAATTAAAATATATATTTTAATAATGTATTTTAATATAGATAGATAAGTACTCTATTGGCATCGTAGATTATTATTAAGTTCTCCTACACGAAATAGAGGAAAACATTAATTCATTTTACAACTATTAAGGAAGGTACCCTACATAAAACTGAAACCCTTTTTTTGTTTTGTTTTTTTTTTATGATTTTAACTGAAACGTTAAATAAAGCGTAACTAGAGCAACTGGAGTAAGAAAATATTATCACCTGTTTTGCACAAGCATAGTTAAAAAGCAAAGTTAAAAATATTGCTCTCTGAATCGAATCTACGAACAATAACTGGTTACAAATCCGAATATACCACAGTTCAAGGTCGCCACAAACAAAACAAATTACTTGTAATACAAATATAGCGTGGCCTTCGCTCAATGTCTCGGGTAAAGTTATTAATGATTCTATTGTAGAATACATGCTTACTAGCGTGCAACAAGTGTTAAAAATATGTAATCGTCAGTTAACGAATTTCCTATAAAAAAATAACGTAATTACACTTCTCATGCTCGTAAAGTTGTTATTTAAGCTCGTCAAGAAAAAAACTGCAGAAATAAAGGCTTTTTATGCTCTTGTGCATAAATGAACGTCTTCTTTTAAGTCTAAGGCCATTAGGCCTTACAGCCACATAAACAATATGTCCTTCATTTGATAGCTGGTATGTTTTTATCGATGTTTAGGTTATATCTTAATTACGACGTATGTATTGCCATCTTAATACAAACTTAACATTAATACGGGCGTGCATTTACGTTACACAAGGAATAACAGAAATATTTATAGCTTGGCATTAAGGATCTGATCATTTGTTGAACGTCGCAAGTTAAAAAAAAAATAGTGTGGAGGCATACTAATAATTCGTGAAACCTAGCCAAGTTTGTTGTGATGCGGCTAAAAATTTATAAAAATTTTCGTTGTTAACAATGTCTACGAGAAGTGTTAACTTACTAATGATTTCCTATTATATTTATAGAAAGAAGTGCGAAAAATGTATTTGTTTTATTTCCTTGCAACTGAAGTGAAAAGCAGTGTTGATCTCGACCATAAAACCCATTTTAACCTTAACGTCTCAGGTAGAATTGCTCGTTTTATGCTCTTGTTGTACAATGTGCTATTGAAACTAATGAAAATGAGTTTGAAAGTTTGTAAACGCAATATAAGAACAGGCCATTTCTCAATCTGTTAAAACGATAAATGTCATCATCATCATCATCATTTTATTTGCCCATAAAATATGGGTATATACATAGGTGTTAAATGCAATACAAACAGAGTACAGCCATGATTCGCCATAGGCATATGAGAGGTGAATTAAAAATTAACATGTCAAGATTCTAAATACAATAATAATAAATAGTTTGTGTTCCTTTCGGAATAGAAAGTTAAATTCCTAATAAGTATGTTGAGTTTAAAAAAAAATTTATAAATAATTACGAATAATTCTATTTCTGAAATATAACTATTAAATGAAAGAGAATCAATGCTACCCAATAACGAAATAGAAAATTAAGAAAATATCACCTCAATATCACCATGAAAATACACCTCCATGTTGACATGGCGAAACTATAAGGGTTCCTTGTTGACAACGGAGCCCTAAAAAGGATAGCATTTTAACGTTCTAGTCTAGCACAATAACCGGTTAGATTTTTCATACCTATATGATCCGGAATCCAAAAATCTATTAAAATGTACTAAATGGTTAAGTTGGTGAACCTGCTTGAACGATTGAGGCCATACAATAATCAGCCATATTCCAGCGCAATAAGTAACTGTGAAGGAGTAGGTATCGAGAATGGCCCAGCCTTAAACGTCTTTCTAACTTTTTTCTTACCTAATTTTCATATGCAATGTCTTTGGAATTTTGTTTTAAAGTGTGTGAATTGTATATATTGTGTTGTGTATCATAGGCTTCGAAAGCCTGAAATAAATAAATATTATTATTATTAAACACATCCCAAATATAGACGTTTCATGAAAATATGGCTCCCAGCCTTAGAGCTCTAAGCTCCCAGCCTTTCATAAATTTGAAAAGTTGGTGGACTATACTTACTTACTTATGCTAATATTATAAAACTGAAGAGTTTGTTTGTTTGTTTGGTTGAGCGCGCTAATACCAACTATACCGATTCAAATTGAAAAACTATTTCTGTGTTGGATAGTCCATATATCGAGGAAGGCTTTAGGCTATATTACATCACGCTACGAGTAATAGGAGCTGAGCATCAATGAAAAATGTTAATTTTTCATTGATTCAATAATTTTTTTTGGCAAATAAATTATTTCAATAAATTTCATTTTATTCGTTTCGTTTCGTTTTATTTCATTTCATTTCTATATAAACTTGCTGATGACAACACGTTCGAGCTAAGTCATCATTTTCACGAACCTACCACATGCGCACTCGCGGCTAGCTGCCAAAAGTGAGATGGTTTCCTTTTTCTAAACAAAACTAAAACTATTAAATTTTGGTGATATTTGTCATTTATGAAAGCAGATTACCTTCAAGTCCTCACTCTACACTTAAAAAAGGCTAATAACTAAAAAGTTTGCAGTAATACACAATAAAGTATCTACTTCATATTGCATGCCACTGTGAAAATTATCTTATTCGTCTTTCGCAAAGAGAATCTATCTCAAATAATGTAGAGTCACTTCCTCAGCATAATGAGTGCCTATCTCACATTATATTTGTGCGCCAGTACAATAATATCATTTCACCTTTCACAAAAATCTTTTGGCGTGCAAGTTCACTTAAAAAGCAAAAAAGAAGCGTATTTCATCAGCAACTTTAACTTTAGTACAATCCGAGGCTATACAATAAGAGAGATTGACAGATTTTTTAAATTTAATTCTGACAAATCACTATGTTTATGCTTCCTACAGCTAAGAGTCATCTGATGATTCAAAATTCGACCCTAAATCGATTACCCTAATCAGCTAATTAAAAAATCTTTGCTCATAATAATAATTATTATTATTAGCAAATATTTTCTATATTAGGCATTTGTTTTCTCTACTCTGACCCGACTGATCAAAGCAAAGCCTAAACGCAATATTGTTTTGTTAGTAATTATTTATTAAGCAACCCGATGTAGTTAGTATTCGGAACGAATGGGACTGTGTTATTCTATAAAGACGCAAGACCAGTAAATTATCAAGTAATATTGATGTAAAAACAATGTTATTTTGTGTTTTGTATAAGTTTCTTGTATTTGAGTATGAAATAATAATGTAAAAAGGCTATTTTTTCTCCTATCTCTTATGGTCCTTATCAAAATCTTTCAGTTTTCAAAAAAAAATTACAATGATTTCTCGTCTGCATACCTATAAAAATACCATTTCACATTTTTTAAGGCATTTTAGAAAAAAACATTCGTACAAGTAAAGGACAATGTCGAAAATCGCCCCATGACCAACAAAGATTTGAATTACGTCATAATTATGTGCATATTTTATAACACTCATAACAAATATATGAATTCGACGGACAAATCAAAAATATATAAAAGTACTTTTACAAACAAAACCAAATGAAGTAAAATATAGGAATGGTTATTGTTACCTTCGCTCGACTGAATAGAATTGAGTCGATTTTATGTAGGTATGGACATTTATTTATTTCTATAAATTAGGATTTTCATAACTTACAACGTAAATTAAATTAAAACATACGTCAATTGACTACTCACGCACTATCGCTTGTTAGTTCGTTGTGTTTTTGACTTGCTTTATAATTTCGAGATTACTTGTTCTTCATTACGTGCTATAATATCGTTCTTTGATTGATTGCAATAATTATTATTTTAATAATCGTATAGGTATGGACTATGTGTATTGCTGTAACGAATTAAAGTGTTACTTCAACTAACCTCAAAATCTGATTCATTTTGATATTTAATTCGATTTCGAAGCTTGTCCGTAGTAATTGATGTGAACGTACAGTATTTACTAATGTCTAATTATACGAAAATCATTTTTTCACTGCTGTTGGTATTGGGGCGAACAATGTATGGACGCAGAACAATGTCCTTTGAGATATGACTTTGGACAATACAGTATTCTGTCGAGCAACATAATATACATAACAACTTTTAAATTAAATGGAAATAATATCTATACTAATATTATAAAGAGGAAAGATTTGATTGTTTGTTTGTACTGAATAGGCTTCGAAACTACTGAACCGATTTTGATGAGAGTTGGTACAGGGATAATTCGAGACCAGGGGAAGGACATAGGGTAATTTTTCTACGGGAAAATATCCCGCGGGAAAACAAAAATAACGCGGGCGAAGTCGCGAGCGGAAAGCTAGTTATAATAATAAATATAAATAAATAATAAATAAGTATACGATTGCACTTAAAAACTATCAAATTATTCAATCACCTATGCGTTGTAGAGTTCTTTTTGGACTTCTGCCCAATAATTCAAATGTCTTTAATGATAATGTACAAATGAATTCGAGTCGCAGGTAAAAGGTTCCATTTACAGAATACCACCGCTGTCGTATACTGTTTGTATGTCTGCACGTACGTACGTTACACAAGAGAATTGTTTTCTTAAGGTCGGCTATATTGATTTGACCTCCGCGTATTAGACCCGGGAGAGTAAATAGACGAGGATAGAAGTAGAAGCTAATCCGTAGGAATCTCAAGGCTTATGTCTTGTGTTCAATATGTAACAGTCAGAATCTTTGCACAGATCAATGATACCAATATGAAAAAAACGATATTACCGTGGCACTAAAGAGAGTTCTAATTGTTATGGGACAATATAAATGTACTCGTATGTACGAGAACCTATATATGCTGCGTCCTTTATTATGCGTGTTTATACATATTGGGATATGGTATATAAAGATTTTATAATAGATATACTTATATTTGTAAAAAATCTATTTTAATTTTGTTCCCTTTTATCCTCACTATAAATAAGATAATGATTAATTAATAGATAGATAATATGATTATTTTAAACGGTTATTTGATGCTTAAAAGTGTATGAACTGGTGATTCGGAGGTACAGGTAGATTTCCGCCTACTTTAGACACCAGTCTCTCACCTACATAACTAAAATGTACCTGTAAGATTAGTTATTTATTTTGTGTGATGTAGAGAAAAATAAATAAATAATAATATAGATCAATATAATATAATGTTTATAATCCGTATGCTTTAAGTAACCTGATGCATTTAGTCAACTAAAGGTAATTACATATAACATAATATATCCAATTCATATAGTCGTGCTCGTGCACTCTTATCAAATAAATATTGGAATATGAATTTATTTTTTGCCATCGGATATATATAAAAGTCATGTAAATTGTTCTTACACATAAATAAATAAAGATAATAATTTAATATGAAATCAACATTCGTTTAATAAATAAAAGATGTACAAGTTACAAAACAATCTTACTCGTCACCAATCTAGAGCTGAAGGCGCCAACTGTTGGACAAAGGTCTCTTCCAAGAATCTTCACACCCATCGGTCCTGCGCACTACTTCCCATCAGTACAGAGCTTTTTATTGGGAACGCGTCGAGACATCAAGCTGAAATTTATTTCAAGTATTCAAATACATTGTCTCTTTCAGCTGTGAAAAAATCAAGCTTCAGCTGTGAAAAAATCAAGCTAAACGTCGCATATTTTCGTATATTTTACGATTTACAAGGTTATCTAATCCCAAATAGTAGTTTCTGTTGACTTTGAATCATAAAATTTGGCAAGATGCAAGCTCTTATAGGACATATTTCGGAAAAAATCTGAAAACTCTAAATATGAACATAGTTAGAAGAACCTTATTTACTTATTAAGTTTATACAGAACTCTCGGACCGCGAGTCCTACTCGCCCTTTGTCGGTTTTTTTTCTCATTAAAATATTCAATCCTGTGCTATAAATATATAAATTGTTGCTACTCATGTGCCCGACACATGACTGTGTTTATACATTTTGTGTGAGTGAAATTGACTGAGTATTTGATTTCGAGAACGCCTGCTCAAGGCCAGCGCAGCGGTTCCGGTTTGGTGCGCGCGCGCATCCTGGGGCCTTACCATGAGCGCTTATAGCAAGGTTAAAACAATATTGAAACAGAGACACCGCTCTTGCTGCGTATAGCGCCATCCCGCTCTCAGTGAGGTTTTAATATTGTTTTGGGCGATCATGGCTAGGGAACTGTGTCCGTGCGCTGGCATTACATTTGGAATCGTTTCACCTTGTTTTTTTATACTACAAAGTAATGATGGAATAAATAGCAACAAAGTAGCAATGGAATAAAAAGCATTCGCAATAATTAATAATTGCTAAAGGTATATTAGCAATAATTAAATTAATTGAATATGCTAAAATTAATGATTGCTAATTAACATCGATCACGCGAAATCCTTTACGTTCAGTCCTGCTGCTTTCATCGAAATTCATAACCGCGCGCAATCTCGTCGCGTCGCTAACTGCTGCCTGCTAGTGCTATTTTTCGTTCGATAATGAATTTGATACGGGCCTACCCGACAGTTCACGAAGCGAGCCATTTGGGGACAGATAGTGGATGAGTGGCAAGAGAGATGGGATGCGGAAACGAAAGGAAGGGAGCTGTATTGGTTCTTTCCGAATGTGTAGGTCAGACTCAGCTCACACTGGGTCTTGCCTGGTTGAAAGGAGTATGTGTGATTGCGGGAATGACGAGTAGGATGCTTTCCACGTTTTGTGGAAGTGTCCGTTGTATGTGGACCTACGTGCAAGAATGATGGATGGGATATGCCGTGAAGAGGAGCTCGGAAGCTCGGAGGCGAACTTCGCACGGCTGCTGGAATTCGCGCACCAATGGCACAAGAGGCGGAGCAGGTTAGGGAGGAGAAGCATTGGATGAGATGAGGGACTCGTACCGGAGCTGTAACTGCGAGCGTTTCCCCTATTTAGGGAAGAGGAAGCATCAAAGGCGGGCAAGAGATAAAATAATTTGTAGTAGAGCATTGCGCGCGGCAGAATGCAGACGCAGATTCCGCGAGTATCTCCCGTGTTTCGGCCCTCAAGATATCTGCAAATACAAGTAGGAATGAAAAAAGAAATGACTCTACATCAGTGGGAAATTGGGAGAGCCTTCTCGAGAAGAACAGGCAAGAAACTCGAAAGGTCAACATTTTTATCTCCTCTTTTAAAATCGCCATTTACAATTTTGGTTTTGTTACAGAGTCGTCAATTGGAAGCTGACCTCAAAGCAAAAGTTTGAGCTCAACTTCCATTACAAGATTAGATTGTATTGTACTATAGTAAAGAATAAAAAAAAAAGATGAGTCCGTTCACATTAAATAAGATAAAGACTTTATTAACATATCAGTCAAAAAAAAAGGGTAGAGTTGACCTCATGTCCAAATAGTTTTATTATCCAAATCTATTATCTATCTTTATATATAGAAATCAATGTATTACTATGTTTGTTTGTCCTCTATGCGTTCCGAAACCATTCATCAGATTGTAATGAAACTTTGGTAGGGTATTCTGAAGAGGACCGTGAGGGTTCTTAGCAAACAAAATGACAAAAATTTTAAAAAATAACATTGCAACGCATGCCGTGTGCAGCTAGTATTTATATAAATAAAAATGGATCTTCGAAATGTATGTATGCCCATTACTTTCGACTGCACCAAATTAGATGATTCTTGGTTTTAAGTATTCGTTATTGTTAGGACAAGGTTTGTATAAAAGAAAATATTTGAAAAATTATTACAGGAAAAAAATGAATTTAAAATATGTTCACGTAAAAGTGACGAACTTGACAGATTGACATATAGGCTACTCAAAATCTATGGTTTCTTGTGTACAAAGACGGATTTATGCTATGGACATTATCTATCAATCAACCTTCCGGTGATGTAGAGAATATAGAAGCATATTCCACAGACTCATAAAATAGAATATGTTGATTAATAACAAACTTAGTATCTAGAAAAAAAGGAATAGTTTTATAATAAGTATGCTCGTACTTACTACCTAAAATTACTCATACAAAAAAGTGTTTCTTAGAAACTATATTTATTCCTACCGATAGCCGATATCAGCTTTGTTAAGAATTCATTGATAATGCCAAATAATACAATTTCGCTATCGGCGGCTTATCGGCTAATAACACGTCGCAGAAGCGTTGTAGTGTAAATAGCTCAGTGTTTGCATGGAAATAAAAAGTGTAAATAAATCAAAGTGCACGTTTTCTCTGCAGTGAGGTGATATTGTGGTTTTATTATCGTTAAAGAGAATTTTCATCTTATCAGGTAAATTACTCATGTTTTTTTACATTAAATTTTTAACGTACAGTAACCACAAAATAATAGATTATACGACAAGTGAAAACAGGATAATTTAATTCGAGGCACTAAGTTTGATTCGTAAAGAAACGAAGGATTCTAGAGAAGAATTCTAAGTAGAGCGAGTGATACTAGGACCGAGATTAAATTATTTTATTCAGGAGTTGTGTACTCTACATTTTACCATTGACTGCGAGAAAATAAATAGTAGTATAGTATTTTATATAGTATTTATTTGTCTGTCACATTTTATTGTGTATAGATGGCGATAAGAAACATTGCATTAAATATAAACATTAGAAATGTATTGTGACGGCTTCTTAGTATTTTGTTAATTCGTTGAAATAAGGTTGGCCACCACTGGTCTAGACTCGTTAACGATGTCAACAGCAATGCACTAAAATTTTCCGCGGAAAACTCGCAGCGGGAATTCATAAAAACAGAGGCCCAATTCTGCTAATAAGTTACAGCCAAATCGAATCTAGACAGTTGCGATCGACCAATCGGAGTGTGTATATTGCCATGCAACTGTTCGACGACGTCATAATGTGGCGTTCTGATTGGTCGATCGCAACGGTCGTTTCGATTCGGCTGTAACTTATTAGCAGAATTGGGCCTCAGGTCGGTTGCCAGTACATAGTAGACGCACCGCCTTGGTTACTCGGTTAACTTTAAACTCAGCCACAGCCAGTAGTGTGTTTACCGCGAGAGGTGCTGGTCGTATTCATGACCGGCGAAATACGGGCTCGGACACGCGTTTCTACGCGAACTATGTAGCGTTTGTGTAGTGAGTTGAACGGTTTTGGAGCTAATTTTGGATACTTACTGTTTTATCGATTGAAGGTGAGCTGAGTTTGTTTGGTTGTTATTAGTTTTATCTGTTTTTCGGTGGTTCACAGGTTTGTTTTCAAACACTGCGTAGGAGTTTCTGAGATAAGTCCACATTTGCGAACTTTTGAGACTCTATCAATATATCCCCGAAAGGATGCACATTTTTTTGCTTACTGCTAACTTTGCGTTCGTTCTTTATGAAAGAATCTTGGTAGGTATATAAATAAAAACGAATCCCCGAAATATAGGATTGTAAGCGCATAATTTCTACACACGACTTGACTCAGTGAAATAATGCTCTTTTTTAAATTTGTCATTATCATGTCAGGGCAAGGGGTTTGTAACAACCGAATTTCAATCTGTCAGTTTTTTTTATTTATTACAGTCACTGACTCTCTTTATAAACATTTTTTAAATTAAAATTTTTAACTTTTCCGTATAATATTCAAACATTTTCTTTTATACAAATATTGTATAAAAGAAAATGTTAAAAAATTTATTATAAAGAAAGGTAAAATTGAATGTAATCTTATCTTATCTTCGGGTGGGGGCGGCCCAATTAAATTTGAGCCTTCGCACTTCGACCCACCATGGATCTTTTGTGCTTCCCAAGTTTTAGTCCGTACAGCCATCGCCACCTACGGTCCAGTCTATTGTGCCCATGAGCTCAACGATGTCCTTCGGTGGTATGGCCCTGTAGTCTTCCGGTTTTGGGTATCCAATTCCCGTCAACCTTAATCTCCTGCAGGTTAGGGCATCGCAGTGGCACAGCAGGTGTTCCATGCTTTCCTCTACCTCCTTGCAGGCCCTACAGATTTTGGAACTGGTGTGTCCCATCCTGGTTAGCATGATCCTAGTGCCGAAGTGTCCGGTTAGAGCACCTAACAGTAGGCGAGTCTGGGATCTGCTTGAGCTCAGTGTAAACTTGAGCCAATTATCCATACCCATGAAGAGCTTGGCGTGAATCATTCCTTTCTGGTTGGCCCATTCTTTTTGATGCCTCATTTGCAGTTGAGTTCTTAGACCTGTACTGACTGTTTTTGGAGTGATCCCGACAAATGGTTCCGGTCCTATCAATTGTGTTTCCGATCCCTTTCTTGCCAGGTAGTCAGCCTTCTCGTTTCCGGCGAAACCCTTGTGACCTGGAAATTGAATGTAAAATGTGAGTGACAGACAAAATTCAAAGATATTCATTTGGCCAATTTTTTACATTGTTTTATTGTCAATCATCCAAAATCCATTGTCATCTAAAAAAATCTGTCTTAGTACACTGCGAAGCCGGCGTAGCTATTAATCAGTAATTGTACCTAACGATAAATGCTTAAAATCTAGTAAAAATATAACATATTTTAAACAACTTGTATAAAATTACATAGTAAAAGATAAGATCAATCAGGTTGTAAGAAACATAAGCAGCTGAGAAATTTTAACACCGGTAAAAAAATAAAAAATGTATCCACAGAGTTAGGTTTTCCTATTATACATATATAGAGACGTTCCCTTTATATCTCATCTTATTTAGCCTGCTCTAAGTTAAGTATATTTAAAGTAGGTATCTTATTCGTATCGTACCTATATCCTTTCATTAAATAGTTTTCACCTTTCGAAATACATATGAACTTTTTTGTTGCTCATGACATTATAATAATAAAATACAGATAGGTACGTTCGTCGGTGGGGCTGTGGACTCTGCACTGGGCTTTTTTAATCGGGAGGTCAGGGGTTCGATCCTGTCATGTGTCAATGTGTACGTTTCGTTTTTCGAATCTATGTACATTTCTTCGACGCTCCTACGTGAGCGAAAACATCGTGAGGCAACCTGCGTACATCTGCGGATCCTCACTGGGCCGGCGTGTTTCACTAAGGCCTCAACACCCTAACTTAGGGTAGGCTCGAACCCCTCGGTGGGGACATGTATGAGCTGTGGTGATGATAGATACAGTGTTCACCCACAAAATTAAAACTAACTCTAACTAATAATAGTGTGTTTAGTACATACTTCTTTTTTTATTCGATAGAGGATACTCCAAGGGTGGTCCCATAGTCACCAAAGTTAGGATCTGATAATTGGATCCCATAAAAATCGAGGGGAAACCCTTAAAGTTTTAGATGTGTCCAACGTGTTTTGTGTGTAAGAGTATGTTACGCGATTACTCCGCCAATTGTGAACCGATTTTCAAATTTCCTTTTGTATTCGATAGAGTATAGGTACTCCTGGGGTGGTCCTAAGATCACTAAAGTAAGGATCTGATGATGGCATCTCATGAAAATCGAGGGAAACCCTAATTTAATACCAGCTCACCGGTGAGCTGGTATTAAATTAGAGTTCCTTTCACCAAAAAGATTTCATTCACTAAAAAGTTAAAAATAAACAATATTTTACAAAAAATAAAAACCGACTTCAAAAACACTGAAAAGTTTAAAATAATATAAGAATAGGTACAGACAACATCACACTTCTATATTGAAGTCGATGACAAATTTTAAGACTTAGGGGATCATCGTTTGGCATCGACTTCAATATAGAAGTGTGATGTTGTCTGTACCTATTCTTATATTATTTTAAACTTTTCAGTGTTTTTGAATTCGGTTTTTTTCATGGTGTACTACTAGAGTCACAGTAAGCCCTTTTATTTCATACCTTAAGTCAACAACAAGTACAAGTCAAGTCCGTTCATTAGATAATATTCATATCGAATGGGATGTATACAAAATTATACGTAATACGCCATTTTGTTGCAGAGATAGGCCATTTTGAATTTACAACGACACTAATTATGATTAATTGCACTGTCATCAAAACTAAATGTGCAGTGTTCCAAATTTTAGCTCAATCGCAAAACTGTCGAGTGCATCAAATTTAACATGCAAAACTTAATCCAAACCGCAGCACACCTACATTGCAAGTTGGATCAGGAGACCTATTTTTGAATTACGTCTGCGATTTAGAAATCACCGCTGACTAAATAGTCAGCGATGACTTTGAGGTCACGAATTCCTAAACATCCTATTTTTGAAAGTCGAACGCAGATCTGCCAACATAGATAAAGTACACACATACAAGGGTTCGGTTCCACGCAGAATGTAGCCGTTTTCGGTATATACCGGTTATTACACGGCTAAAAAGTCATTGCAACTAGGCCAAAATCTAAGAAAATAGTGGTCTAAGTTTGTTTGTGACACAAATTTAAAAAATTTCTAACTTATTTATTTACGTATTTGAGAAATTTTAAAAATTTTAAATCCAACTCAAAATCAACACACATCAACTTCAAACTTGTCAATATGTTCTCTAAACAAAACACAAATAACGTTTCCATAGTTATGACTTGTTTACGAGTAGGTGAGGGCACTCGTAGTGGGTGAGGGCACTCGTAATGAAATCACATCCGTAACTAAGGTAGTCACATAAGTGATATTCAAAAATAAGAATTATTGAAAATCGGTGATTATTAGTCGCATCGGTGAATTCGAAGTCGCATACGTAATTCAAAAATAGCTCTCCAGAGCTTGTAAATAAATGTAACCGTTTAAAAAAGAAACTTGCCATGGCGAGATCGAAGGCTAGCGACATTCTTTCCCGAAGAAATGGAAGGAGGAAGTGCTTAAATCGCGGTGACCTTGCTCTTGGACGTTCGATTTGTTTGTTAAACCAGTATCGTGACCACGTGAATTTGATTAGCACCAATGACATGTATTTATTCATTAACTGTGAATGTTTTTAATTAAAGAGTTGAAAACTTTTTATTTAGTACGTCGGCTTCGTACAGTTCTGGGACTTCTGACGGCCTAGACAAAGTAATTCGCGTTCGTTGTGTTTACGTCATACGTTCTGTATCGAAAGGCAATGTATGAGATTGATTCGTGATGTGGAATCATTTTCAAACATATTGTTCTTCTCTAACTTCGTCATCCTTTTGAATGATTACTGTGTCTAGGCCCCAAGGCTCTGACACACTACGCCTTTTTGGCGTATATAGAGGGTGGCCCGTTTCCACCCCAGAATGGTCTAGCGCTCACCCCAGGATGTTAGGCTACCAATTCAAAATGCGATAATGGACGCCAAAGTACTAATAGTTTTATACAAAATCATGCGCCTACAGCTTCACAAAGCGCAGGTTCGGCCTCATATGGAATACTGTTCTCATCTTTGGGCAGGGGCACCCCGATACCAGCTTCTCCCGCTGGACCGCATTCAACGGAGAGCGACTCAAATCGTTGACTGCCAGGAAATTTCAAATCGACTTGACACCTTGGCGCTGCGTATAGATGTCGCCTCACTATGCATCTTCTATCGCGTTTATTACGGGGAAAGCTCCGAGGAATTGTTCGGACTCATAATACCTGTCGCCTCTTTCCGCCATCGATCCATGCGACAAAAAATTCATGTCACTTAGATGGTTGTGTTTTATAATTATACTAGCTGTGCCCGCGAACTACGTTTCGCCATCAAAATACTTAACACAGTGTTTAGTTTTTTCCTCCATTTTATTCCATAATGATTCAACTTTATTCTGCCTTTCTTGAGCATCGGCCATTTCGAAATTAGGACAATTTTCGTAGATTCATAATGCTCTTTTTCTAACAGTCCACAAAATTAAATACATTACATATTACTATAAACACTAAGTATTATTATTGTTTTAGAGACATTATTGATATTAATAAATTCTTCTTCAGTAGAAAGAACTACACAGTTGCAAGAATAATCTTTATCGTATTCATGTATATCGTATTAAAATAAACAATTGTTAATAAATTAGAACTGTATACGAATAAAGTTTAGATTTTATAATAGGTGTTGGTAACACCAACAAAATATATTTTTTGGATATGACAACTTGGTCAATTTTGACTGGTCGTACAGTAAGCTCCTTGTCAAGCTATACTGTTTGACCTTTGAACCGTTCTTATGTCGCTCGTAATACTGTCGGTTTTCGTAGAGTTAATGTATAGCATGAATGGGGGGGTTACTGTACAAATACGTTTTCCGTATTCGATATCCGATCACGGAATACAGACACGGAGTTTCGTGGACGTAGCGCAGACGTTCGTTTCTTCTCATTCGGGATTTCTACCATTCTACCTAAACGTACGTACAGAACATGTTCCGTTCGTAATTAAAACGAACGTGTGCGGCAGTCAATGAGTATTTTGTATAGATTTGATGCATTCGGATGCCCGCATTCAGAAAACGAATGCGAAAAAACGTATTTATGCGGTTAGCCTTAAAATGTATTGAGACTTCCGTTTTTGTAACGTGTACTGTGCGATATAGTGTTGCTGGCACAGTTCGGTTAGCAAACTCGCCGTGATGACTAACATCCAACACACAAACTTGGAGTTATCGTTAGTTAGTTCACGATCGTTGCATTATCACGGTCTTGAAGGACACTAAACACAGGTAACATCTAACATCGAACATCCAATAGGCCCCGAAGCGGTTCTCAAACTTTTTTGGTGACGGAACCCTTTTGGAAAGCGAAATACTTGACGGAACCCTAAAATAAAACAATAGCTTTTAAAAGTGTATTCTTTATTAATAAGCATAACGAAAGTACGACCAGAGAGGGTGTTTTGATTTTTCTAAATTATTGCGGAACCCCTTATAGGGGTAGTGTGGAGCCCTAGGGTTCCGTGGAACACACTTAAAGCATGGCTGCTCTAGGTACCCTTCAGGGCCTACTTTCATTTAATACCCCTATTGCTGGGTTTGAAAAGCAACTGTTATCCGTCTTTTTTGAGCAGCGGTCATGTTGAATTTACGTCAATATTGCTACGTTCATAGTGCTCTACTGATCAAGGCCTTTCATATGATACCCATATTGCTGGGCTTAGAAACGAACTTTTATCAGTTTTTTTTGAGCAGCGGCCATATTGAATTTTGTGCTTTTTTCCTAGGTTCATAGTGCTCTACTCTTCAAGGCCTTTCATTTGATACCTATATTGTTAGGTTTGGAAACAAACTTTTATCCACCTTTTTTGAGTGGTGGCCATGTCGAATTTACGTCAATATTGCTAGATCCATAGTGCTCTACTCTTGAAGACCTTTCATTTGATACCTATATTGCTAGATTAGAAAACGAACTTTTATCCACCTTTATTGAGCGGCGGCCATGTTGAATTTATTTATGTGTTGCTAGATTCATAGTGCTCTACTCATCAAGGCCTTTCATTTGGTACCCACATTGCTCGGTTTGAAAACGAACATTTATCCTTTTTTTGAGCGGCGGCCATGTTGAATTTAGTTAGATTTTCGTAGGTCCCTAATGCTCTACTCTTCAAGGCCTTTCATTTGATACCCATATTGTTAGGTTTGGAAACTAACTTTTATCCACCTTTTTTGAGTGGCGGCCATGTTGAATTTATGTAAATGTTGCTAGGTTCATAGTGCTCTACTCATCAGGGCCTTTCATTTGAGACCCATATTGCTAGGTTTGGAAACGAACTATTATCCATTTTTTGAGCGGCGGCCATGTTGAATTTATAGCAATTTTCCTAAGTTCATAATGCTCTACTCTTTTAGGCTTTTCATTTGATACCCATATTGCTAGGTTTGGAAACGAACTTTTATCCTTTTTTTTGCGGCGGCCATGTTGAATTTAGGTCGATTTTGCTAGGTTCCTAATCCTCTACTCTTCAAGGCCTTTCATTTGATACCCATATTGCTAGGTTTGGAAACGAACTTTTATCTATCTTTTTTGAGCGGCGGCCATGTTGAATTTATGTCAATGTTGCTAGGTTCATAGTGCTCTACTTATCAAAGCCTTTCATTTGATACCCATATTGCTGGATTTGAAAACGAACTTTTATCCATTTTTTGAGCGGCGGCCATGTTTAATTTAGGGCAATTTTCCTTAGTTAAAAAAATTCTACTCTTTTAAGCCTTTCAGTTGATACCCATATTGCTAGGTTTGGAAACGAACTATTATTCTTCTTTTTAGAGCGGCGGCTATGTTGA
Source organism: Schoenobius gigantellus (assembly GCA_963935595.1). Classification (NCBI taxonomy): domain Eukaryota; kingdom Metazoa; phylum Arthropoda; class Insecta; order Lepidoptera; family Crambidae; genus Schoenobius; species Schoenobius gigantellus. The sequence continues at coordinate 41,372,377 of OZ012544.1, read as the reverse complement.
ATTTATGTCAATGTTGCTAGGTTCATAGTGCTCTACTCATCAGGGCCTTTCATTTGATACACATATTGCTGGGTTTGAAAACGAACTTTTATCCTTTTTTTTTGAGCGGCGGCCATTTTGAATTTAGGTCGATTTTCCTAGGTACCTAATGTTCTACTCTTCAAGGCCTTTCATTTGATACCCATATTGCTAGGCTTGGAAACTAACTTTTATCCACCTTTTTTGAGCGGCGGCCATGTTAAATTTATGTCAATGTTGCTAGGTTCATAGTGCTCTACTCTTCAAGGCCTTTCATTTGATACCCATATTGCTAGGTTTGGAAACTAACTTCTATCCACCTTTTTTGAGCGGCGGCCATGTTGAATTTATGTCAATGTTGCTAGGTTCATAGTGCTCTACTCATCAATGCCTTTCTTTTGATACTTATATTGCTGGGTTTGGAAACGAACTTTTATACGTTTTATTTGAGCGGCGGCCATGTTGAATTTAGGGCGATTTTCCTATGTTCATAGTGCTCTACTCATCAATGCCTTTCATTTGATATGCAATATCGCTGGGTTTGGAAACGAACTTTATCGGCAGTCATGTAAAATTAAGTCAACGTGGCTAGGTTCAATGTGTTCTACTCTTTAGGTTCTTCGTTTGATATCCATGTTCCTTGGGTGGATCCAAAAAAATGTGATCCGTCATTTTAGACATTAGGATCAAGAGTCCCGTCCCGTCCCTCTACGCGTAACCCAGAACATTGCAGTCAGATATTTTTTTTAATTATCAATATTAATCTATTACTTTTAATAGTTTTAGATGGATGAAAGAGTTTGATTCCTTAGTCCTAATGTAAAAACATATAACACCTTTCAAAATACCTTGAAAAGAGTATATTCATTTTTAAACATTTCAAATATTTCAAAAATTGTACCGATTTTGTGAAAATTAGTCAAGAATTAAACCAATCTACCAATTTTATGGTCACTCGATAAGTATTATCATAAAAAATGCTTTATACATTGGTTGTATGGCTTGATCTTTTTGCCTTTCCACCACGGTACGACATAAGAAAAAGACAATTTGGTTGGCGAAATCCAGTTGGGTACAGCCATTAACAGAAAATATTAAATTTTATTTGTACTATGTGAAACACTTCATTCCTGCCTTAATTTTCGAAATCCAATTACTTAAGATCAGGCTGTATGGCGTAGTTCCATTGCCTTTCCTTCGTGGAAGAAAATACCTTCTCTCTGTACTATGTGACAGACTTGTCAAAATAATTTCACGTGCGCCATGTTGTTTTTCTACCTAAAGCCAATTCGAAAATTTTATATGGTATTTTTTCACTAAAAATAAAAAGTGAATTTAAACAAACGAAATTATGCCTAAATGTTCTTCCGGAAAATTCTAAGCATTGTGGTGTAAGCCATATCAAATTCTGTCCAGTAGTTTCGGAGATCTTTCCGGACAAACAGACAAACAAACAAACAAACAAACAAACAAACAAACAAACAAACCAACAAACAAACAATTTTTTTTAAAACTATTCTATCGTGTTCTGCTAATGATTTTAAGGCGACCTGTGTAATTTTTTTCTTAATATTTCGCAATTACAGATTTTTGTACCCCTACGATTTTATTATATATAGAGATTATAAAAAAAATAAACAATGAATTGTTTAAAAATAAATAGTCTTTAATTCAACGTGTAATTTTCAAAAACTTAAAAAACATTAATAATCATAACTTCTTCTTTTTTTTTTATAACAACATGAGTATATAGCCAAAGATAATCAATAATAATCAACATAGATTACAAATCATCTGCCCCTCTAGATTTTTATTACAAATCCAAAATTTGGCGAGGCTTAACAATTCTACCACTTCTTGTTGTTTGAACATTAGGTTCAGAAGCTCGAGTATTTAATCCACTGTCTATTTCACTACTACTGATAGTTTCTTCACATTCATTTGTTGATGAACTAGCTTTTAAATTGTATTCTGTAGATGAATGTATGACTTCCCCTTCTGTATATGACTTTTTTAAATGTTTAATATTTCTTCGTAATATTCTGTTTTCATTTTCTTTCTTTATCCAATAAGATCTAGGTTCTTTACATTTGCCTATAACTATCCCTTTCTTCCAAGTATTTTCCTTATCCGTTTTATGGACTACTCTATCACCTATTTCATAATCAATTTCTTTTTTTCTTACCATATTTTTATCTTTTAACATGGATTTTCTAAGTAATAATAACTGATAAATGTTGTTTTCAACCTTTGGCCTTAACAAACTATCGTTTGTTGGTATTAACGTACGAACTCTCCTACTATTCAATATTTGAGATGGTGACACTTCCAACCCAGACAATGGTGTATTATTATAGCTTAATAAGTAATCTTTATAGTCCACTCTATCTTCAAATACTTTTCTTAACAGAGTTTTCCCAATATGCACTGCTTTTTCAGCAAACCCATTACTTCTCGGATAGTGTGGACTACTTGTTGTTAAATTTATACCTTTGAGTCTAAAATACTTCAAACAATCATATGAACTAAAAGGATTGTTATCTGCAATAATTTCCTCAGGGTATCCAAATCTACAGAATACATCTTGGAAAGCATTAATTACAGAAATAGAAGATTTATCTTTAATCGGTAATACTTCCAGCCAATGTGAAAAATAGTCCACAATTATTAAATAACTTTTAGCCATAAAATCTAAAATATCAGTGCCAACCTTTGCAAACCTACGACATGGTATCTTATGGACTAACAAATTATCATGTGAATTAGCAGGCCTAAATTTTTCACAAGTACGACATTTATTTATAAAATTGTTAATGTCCTTGGACATTCCAGGTCAGTAAAATAATTGCCTTGCTTTTTTTATACTTCTACAAATTCCAGGGTGGCCATCGTGAACAAGACTTAATACATAGGTTCTTAAAGATTTTGGTACAAGTATTTTGTTCATATAGAAAGCTATGCCATACTCAAAATATATATTTTCCCTCAACTTATAATATGGTTTACACTCAACTGAAATCACCTTTTCCCCTGGCCAACCATTTAAATAATACTTATTTATTTCACTTAATACAGAATCCGCTTTAGTTTCTTCCTTAAATTCTAATTTCTTTTTCGGAGACATTGGCAAATGTTTTGATACTGTGTGAACCATTTGTAACATCTGGCTATCGTGTTCTATAGTATCTAACTTATTTCTAGATAACATATCTGCGAAATGTAACATTTTTCCAGGTACATAATACACATTCAAGTTATATGTTATCAACTTAAGCCTAAGACGCCTTAACCTAGGTGACCCAATTTTAGAAATTGGCTTATTCATTATAGAAACTATTGGCTTGTGATCTGATTGTACATCTATATTTGAACCATAAATGTATCTGTGAAATTTCTTGACGGCATAACTTATGGCTAACAATTCTTTTTCGGTTTGGCTATAGCAAACTTCAGAATCATTCATGGTTCTTGATCTGCATGTTACAAGCTTCAAAATATTTTTATCATACAACTGAAATAAACAGCAACCAATCCCATCTTTGGAAGCATCACACTGTAGTACTATCTTTCGTTTAGAGTCAAAAGGAGCCAATGATGTAGTGTTACATATCTTTCTTTTTAATTCCTCAAAAGCTAGTCTATGAGCTGGTAGCCACATATAATCAACATTTTTCTTTAAAATCTTAAATAAAGGAGACATAATATTAGCCATATCTGGTACATACCTGCGAATATAATTAAATGATCCTAACACTTGTATCAATTCATTTTTATTTGTTGGTTCCTTTAGACTCAAGAAAGATTGAATCCTGTCTTTATCCAGGGACATTCCATTTTCATTAAAAACTTGGCCGACATACTTCACCTCTGTTTGCTTATACTGAAATTTATTTTTATTAAATACAATGCCTAATTTTTTTGCCTTTTTCATTACCTCCTCCAAGGCCTTATCATGCTCGAGAGCCGTGCTTCCCATGACCAAAATATCATCAGCCCAAACCACCACATTAGACAGGTCTCCAAAGTGATTTTCAAGTACATCCTGGAATAGTTCTGGTGCATTCATCAAACCGTAGGGTAAAACCAAATATCGGTATACCCCAAAAGGTGTGGCAAAGCAACACTTCCATGATAACTCTTCTGACAAAACAAGGTGATGGAACCCTTCAGTTAAATCTAAAACAGAAAAGAACTTTTTACCCTGCAGTTTGAAACTGAGATCCTCCAGCGTTGGTAACATTTTTGGTTTCTTTACTATAATTTTATTTAAATCCAGTGGGTCTAGACACAGCCTTACATTACCATTTGGCTTCTCCACTAGTACAATTCTATTTACAAATGCATTGTTTTGAATACTGTCAACCTTAACAATAGCCTGTCTATCTACAAGTCTATGTAATTCATTTTTAAGGGGTTCCAATAAACTAGTTGGTAACCTAGGTGAAGAATTACATATTGCCTCTACAGGTTCCCTTGTTGGAATTTCAACAAAACCTGGTAACCTTCCAATTCTTTTGAATAAACTTAGCTTTATCACTACCAAGACTGTCCACATTATGCACCCGTCTGACCAATTTAAGTGCGATACATCCTGGTAAACCTAACAACATAGTGCACGAATCGACAACTAGAAAATTTTCATAACACATATTATTTTTATATTTACATAATAATTTAACAATTCCTAAAGGCTTTATAATATTCCCAACAAAAGATGAAATTTTCATATCTGTTTGTTGTAATTTATATTTAAATTTGTTATTTATTTGATCAAAAATAATTTTTGGCATAATACTAACGTCTGCTCCAGTATCTAATTTGCAAATTACCTTTTTATCCTCTATTTGAATACTTTCCATCCAGTCCGAGTTACTAGAATTATATTTCACTTCCCCGCAAAACAAACTTTCATCCGAGTCTGCGTCTGAATTGTCCCCATTGTATTGTACTTCATGTATCCGTTTAACCTTACAACTAACAGCTAAATGGTTCAATATGCCACATTTCTTGCACTTTTTCCCATATGCTGGGCATTGTCGGGGACCATGCTTTTGTTGGCATCTTCGACAATCAAACACTTTCTCTTTGGGTACTCCAAAATCACTCTTATTTTTAAAATTTGAACTCTTCTTCAGTTTAGCAGAATCAATTTCTATTGTAGGATTCATTTCTTTAGCCTGCAAGCGACTCACTTCACTTACTCTACAAATACTTGCTACTTTAGCTAAAGTTAAATCCTCATACCTTAGTAATTGTTCTTGTAATGCTTTATCACGGATTCCTTGTACTATACGGTCCCTCAGGAGCTGATCTTCTAAATTTTCTGCAGATGTCATATTATAATTACAGTTAGCAATAAGTTGCCTTAGACTAGTGTAAAAATTTTCAAAACTTTCGCCCTCCTCTTGTTTACAAGAATTAAACTTGAAACGTTCAAATACTTCATTGTATTTTGGATTTACATATTTTTCAATAGCTGATAATACTGTGTCAGACTCTTCGGCCTCTTTTTTGGCAAGCTTGAAACTTTGTATAACTTTTGAAGAATCCATTCCTATCATGTTCCTTAAAAGACACTGTTTAATTTTGTCGGATGCATTATCTTGACCTGTGCTTACTAAATAATCCTCAAAAGAGCATTTCCAAAATTTCCAATCAGTAGCCGCAGATTGGGCCCGTATGTCAAAATTAGGTGGCAATTTAACCACACTGCCGAGGTTATCCATATTTGTCACGCCGTGCGGTCCGCCAAAACTGTTTCTAATCACTTTATACTTAGTGTCACTACGACTGCGCCATGTTTTATAATTATATTATAAAAAAAAAATAAACAATGAATTGTTTAAAAATAAATAGTCTTTAATTCAACGTGTAATTTTCAAAAACTTAAAAAACATTAATAATCATAACTTCTTCTTTTTTTTATAACAACATGAGTATATAGCCAAAGATAATCAATAATAATCAACATAGATTACAAATCAGGTTGGCAGTCCATAACTGTGCGTTTTTCTCGAAGTTTCCTGCCTCGCACATTCAAATTTTGGAATGAATTGTCACCTGCGATATGCGGTATATTTGCGGACCGATACGACCTACAAACTTTCAAGAAAAGAGTGTATTCCCACCTTAAAGGCCGGCAACGCACTTGTAACTCCTCTGGGGTTGCGGGTGTCCATCGGCTACGATAATCACTTACCATCAGGTGATACGTTTGCTTGTTTGCCCCCTATTCCCTAAAAAAATGCGCCAGGCCCCCCCTGGATAAAAAAAACTACAGTACAATCGTGCAGTTGCAACGCGTCTATAGCGCGTTTGCATCGATGCACACGCGCGATTGCATCGCTTTTACATCGTGACCATAATGGAGGAAAGTGGCTAGCCGTATAGCTGCAGCATATATCAGTTATGCTAACAACTAAATCGCAACTGCAACGCGCTTGCATGGCGATTGTATCGCTGAAAAAAGATCCTCACCACGAGTACTCGTATAAATAAATTCTGCACAAAATTGCTAGTAAATATTAAAAATTATATGGCACATGGTGAAACTAATTTTTTCCACTGGATCTTTTCTTTTAATTAATAATTTTGATTTAGTATAGATTTTTACATGAAATCATTCACTCTTCACAATGAAATTTTTCTAAGAATGCTATAAAGCTGGCAAATCAATGGAGTCACTCTCAGAAGGTTACATACATGTAACAAAGGTACAAGTTTGTAGGTGCATCGCCTTTTTGAAGAAAAATTGTGTTTGCAGCTATAGTAGCCATCCGAATGCTAGTCAATAGACCCGCAAATTTTGCATACAAGATCAATTTAAAATTTCCTCTGTTCCACTCGATTCCCACAGTGATAGAAGCGCGAATAAATAAATTTTTAGAAAGCTCATAAAGTTTCGCCGAGCGCGAAACGATTTTACGCAAATCAAGCGACTTCCGTGCCGACACGTCAGGTAAACTCGGCGCTAACTGCTAATTACGTCTTTATGCCAAATGTGATAAAGAAGTTCTTTGTTTCGCCAAAAATAACTTTGAATTTGCCTATGAAATTGATGTTAATGCTGTCGAGTTACATACTTTATATATAAGTAACCTTTATATTAGTACTATTTATTTTGGGAAGTTGTCGTTTTGAGAACTTGATTTTAAAAGTTGACCATTTGGGAAAATGACGTTTTGACACAGTTGACGATTTGAACCTGAAGGGTAGAAATTTAGCCGCGTCCGATTCCCTATGGGCGCTGAAGTTTTTCTACTTGGTTTGGTTGATTTATAGAGCTTCTGGGGCTGTCAATTTGGGGCTAGCGATTACCGTTTTACCTAAGTTTGTCAACATAATAACATGTTAATTGCATTGTTGTGTTCCGTGAATTATAATCTCTTCTCTATATATAATAAAATCGTAGGGGTACAAAAATCTGTAATTGCGAAATATTAAGAAAAAAAATACACAGGTCGCCTTAAAATCATTAGCAGAACACGATAGAATAGTTTTAAAAAAAATTGTTTGTTTGTTGGTTTGTTTGTTTGTTTGTTTGTTTGTTTGTTTGTCTGTTTGTCCGGAAAGATCTCCGAAACTACTGGACAGAATTTGATATGGCTTACACCACAATGCTTAGAATTTTCCGGAAGAACATTTAGGCATAATTTCGTTTGCTTAAATTCACTTTTTATTTTTAGTGAAAAAATACCATATAAAATTTTCGAATTGGCTTTAGGTAGAAAAACAACATGGCGCACGTGAAATTATTTTGACAAGTCTGTCACATAGTACAGAGAGAAGGTATTTTCTTCCATGAAGGAAAGACAATGGAACTACGCCATACAGCCTGATCTTAAGTAATTGGATTTAGAAAATTGAAAGGCAGGAATGAAGTGTTTCACATAGTACAAATAAAATTTAATATTTTCTGTTAATGGCTGTGCCCAACTGGATTTCGCCAACCAAATTGTCTTTTTCTTATGTCGTACCGTGGTGGTAAGGCAAAAAGATCAAGCCATACGAACAATGTATAAAGCATTTTTTATGATAATAGTTATCGAGTGACCATAAAATTTGTAGATTTGTTTAATTCTTTTACTAATTACTACTACTAACGACTAATTTTCACAAAATCGGTACAATTTTTGAAATATTTGAAATGTTGAAAAATGAAGATACTCTTTTCAAGGTATTTTGAAAGATGTTATATGTTTTTACATTAGGACTAAGGAATCAAACTCTTTCATCCATTTAAAACTATTAAAAGTAATAGATTAATATTGATAATTAAAAAAAATATCTGACTGCAATGTTCTGGGTTACGCGTAGAGGGACGGGACGGGACTCTTGATCCTAATGTCTAAAATGACGGATCACATTTTTTTGGATCCACCCAAGGAACATGGATATCGAACGAAGAACCTAAAGAGTAGAACACATTGAACCTAGCCACGTTGACTTAATTTGACATGAGTGCCGATAAAGTTCGTTTCCAAACCCAGCGATATGCATATCAAATGAAAGGCCTTGATGAGTAGAGCACTATAAACATAGGAAAATCGCCCTAAATTCAACATGGCCGCCGCTCAAATAAAACGGATAAAATTTCGTTTCCAAACCCAGCAATATGGGTATCAAATGAAAGGCATTGATGAGTAGAGCACTATGAACCTAGCAACATTGACATAAATTCAACATGGCCGCCGCTCAAAAAAGGTGGATAAAAGTTAGTTTCCAAACCTAGCAATATGGGTATCAAATGAAAGGCCTTGAAGAGTAGAGCACTATGAACCTAGCAACATTGACATAAATTTAACATGGCCGCCGCTCAAAAAAGGTGGATAAAAGTTAGTTTCCAAGCCTAGCAATATGGATATCAAATGAAAGGCCTTGAAGAGTAGAGCATTAGGTACCTAGGAAAATGGACCTAAATTCAACATGGCCGCCGCTCAAAAAAAAGGATAAAAGTTCGTTTTCAAACCCAGCAATATGGGTATCAAATGAAAGGCCCTGATGAGTAGAGCACTATGAACCTAGCAACATTGACGTAAATTCAACATAGCCGCCGCTCTAAAAAGAAGAATAATAGTTCGTTTCCAAACCTAGCAATATGGGTATCAACTGAAAGGCCTAAAAGAGTAGAGCATTATGAACTAAGGAAAATTGCCCTAAATTAAACATGGCCGCCGCTTAAAAAAATGGATAAAAGTTCGTTTTCAAACCCAGCAATATGGGTATCAAATAAAAGGCTTTGATAAGTGCACTATGAACCTAGCAACATTGACATAAATTCAACATGGCCGCCACTCAAAAAAGATAGATAAAAGTTCGTTTCCAAACCTAGCAATATGGGTATCAAATGAAAGGCCTTGAAGAGTAGAGCATTAGGAACCTAGCAAAATCGACCTAAATTCAACATGGCCGCCGCTCAAAATAAAAGGGTTAAAAGTTCGTTTCTAAACCTAGCAATATGGGTATCAAATGAAAAGCCTAAAAGAGTAGAGCATTATGAACTTAGGAAAATTGCTATAAATTCAACATGGCCGCAGTTCAAAAAATGGATATTAGTTCGTTTCCAAACCCAGCAATATGGGTCTCAAATGAAAGGCCTTGATGAGTAGAGCACTATGAACCTAGCAACACATAAATAAATTCAACATGGCAGCCGCTCAATAAAGGTGGATAAAAGTTCGTTTTCTAATCTAGCAATATAGGTATCAAATAAAAGGTCTTCAAGAGTAGAGCACTATGAACCTAGGAAAATAGCACAAAATTAAATATGGCCGCTGCTCAAAAAAAAACTGTTTAAAGTTCGTTTCTAAGCCCAGCAATATGGGTATCAAATGAAAGGCCTTGATCAGTAGAGCACTATGAACGTAGCAACATTGACGTAAATTCAACATGGCCGCCGCTCAAAAAATACGGATAACAGTTGCTTTTCAAACCCAGCAATAGGGGTATTAAATGAAAGTAGGCCCTGAAGGGTACCTAGAGCAGCCATACTCTAAGTGTGTTCCGCGGAACCCTAGGGCTCCACAATACCCCTACAAGGGTTCCGCAATAATTTAGAAAAATCAAAACACCCTCTCTGGTCGTACTTTTATTATGCTTATTAATAAAGAATACACTTTTAAAAATTATTGCTTTATTTTAGGGTTCCGTCAAGTATTTCGCTTTCCAAAAGGGTTCCGTCACCAAAAAAGTTTGAGAACCGTTCCGGGGCCTATTGCATGTTCGATGTTAGATGTTACCTATGTTTAGTGTCCTTCGAGACCGTGATAATGCAACGATCGTGAACTAACTAACGATAACTCCAAGTTTGTGTGTTGGATGTTAGTCATCACGGCGAGTTTGCTAACCGAACTATGCCAGCAACACTATATCGCACAGTCCACGTCACAAAAACGGAAGTCTCAATACATTTTAAGGCTAACCGCATAAATACGTTTTTTCGCATTCGTTTTCTGAATGCGGGCATCCGAATCAAATCTATACAAAATACTCATTGACTGCCGAACACGTTCGTTTTTATTACGAACGGAACACGTTCTGTACGTACGTTTAGGTAGAATGGTAGAAATCCCGAATGAGAAGAAACGAACGTCTGCGCTACGTTCACGAAACTCCGTGTCTGTATTCCGTGATCGGATATCGAATACGGAAAACGTATTTGTACAGTAACCCCCCCATTCATGCTATACATTAACTCTACGAAAACCGCCAGTATTACGAGCGACATAAGAACTGTTCAAAGGTCAAACAGTATAGCTTGACAAGGAGCTTACTGTACGACCAGTCAAAATTGGCCAAGTTGTCATATCCAAAAAATATATTTTGTTGGTGTTACCAACACCCATTATAAAAATCTAAACTAAAATCTAAACTTTATTCGTATACAGTTCTAATTTATTAACAATTGTTTATTTTAATTCGAGACATGGATACGATAAAGATTATTCTTGCAACTGTGTAGTTCTTTCTACTGAAGAAGAATGTATTAATATCAATAATGTCTCTAAAACAATAATTATACTTAGTGTTTATAGTAATATGTAATGTATTAAATTTTGTGGACTGTTAGAAAAAGAGCATTACGAACGTACGAAAATTGTCCTAATTTCGAAATGGCCGATGCTCAAGAAAGGCAGAATAAAGTTGAATCATTATGGAATAAAATGGAGGAAAAAACTAAACACTGTGTTAAGTATTTTGATGGCGAAACGTAGTTCGCGGGCACAGCTAGTAGTCAATAAAAGTATTTACTCAATGAAATCATAAATTTTAGTTCTCCCAATACCATATTACAAAATACATAATTTTTACTTTACACTAGCAACTAACATACAATTTTCGATTTTAATACTATTATAGACAATTCCAGACTACAATTACACATACAACTACAATTTTAGACTTAAATTGTATAGGTACGTCGAACGTGTCTCATGTTTTTTCCGAAGTTATTTAAGAATTTGCGTCTGGTAGTCATGAAGCGAGCTGATGGTGGAAGGATCCTTAACTTTTGGACTTGACCTAACCTGACCTGACCTTGGACCTGAATTTAATTCCAGCACGCCGAAGGTTAGCTCGTATTAAATTCAGGTCCAAGGTCAGGTGAGAAAAGTGAGCTGGTATTAAATTCACTAAACAGATAAAAATAAAAAATACTTTACAAAAAATTAAAACCCTGAAAAGCTAAACATTACACTTCTATATTGAAGTCGGTGCCAAATTTTAAGACTTTTTTATTTTATTTAAGCTTTATTGCACAAATATGGTACAATAGGCGGACTTAATGCCTTTAGGCATTCTCTACCAGTCAACCGTGAGGGCAGGGCAGAAAATTTCTAGGAGATCATCGTTTGGCACCGACTTCAATATAGAAGTGTGATGTTGTCTGTACCTATTCTTATATTATTTTTAACTTTTTTAACTATTCTTATATTATTTTTGAAATCGATTTTTATTTTTTGTTAAATTTTGTTAAAATCTCGCGTTTAACACATCAAACCACAAAACTTGCAAGTTGTAAGCTAACATTGCCTTCGATGTTAACCAATTCGGAGTCAGTTTTTGCGAGCAACTATTCAAAATGCTGTAAAACGAGCACGATTGTGCATAAATTCAACTCGGGAGGTGGTTATTTGAGAATTAATATTTTTATGAGCAAACAAAATGGTAGCCAATTTGCATTGTGACATTACTTTTGTGCCTTTGTATAAGTTACATGACGTAAAGATTTTTTATGCTTCTCCTCTTCCACTGCTCGAGGACAGCCTCGACCGTTATCTTCTTGTTACAGTCTCGAATGTACTTTAACTTGACACTATTAATGTGAAGAAAACAATTACAAAACAGAATCATATTTAAGCTGAGACATACCTAATAGACGTGACAATCAATTCCACTAATATTATAAATGTGAAAGTATGGATGTTTGGATGTTTGTTACTCAATCACGCAAAAACGGCTGAACGGATTTGGATGAAATTTGGCACGCATGTGGCCTTTGACATGGAGAAGAACAACCTTTTATCCGTTCCCGAGGGAAAATTGAACATTGTTCAAAATTGAGTCCACGCAGACGAAGTCGCGGGCAGAAACTAGTTTACCATAAGCCTAACGTTGTTTATATTATGTTATGTATTAGTCATGAATGCGTTTGTCATTGCTACAGGTGCGCTGTAATAACATGAGTCACACACGAATTATTCAAGTCGTTGTATTCAATAAACAATGTCGTCGAAAGCGTGGGTATTTGATCTAATATATGTATAATGCATAGTAGAATTTTGTAGTTTTGGTTTTGTTATTTCAAGCGATGTTAGTTCAATGTGTTTTATTTGTTGAAACGTAATTTTGGTACAGAGTGTTCGATTTAAATGGTTCAGACCATGTTCAGACGACCCAGGAACAAAGTTTACAGACCAACATTTTAGTTTTTTTTCACCATTTATGACAGGTGCAACAATTTGATACATGCTCAGAAGAATATGCTTTAGTTGTTATTCTGAGGATACATGTCATGTTATTTCTTTTGACAGTTGTCGCATTTGTCAAAGATGGTGAAATCGGGGCCTGAAAACCTTATTTCTGAATCATTCGTTTGTAATCGCATACATCGCACGCGACGTAATTAAGTCATCGTCAATTTTTCAGTCGCATGATGTTGTTTTTCCGAGATTTTTATTCGTCGCGATATACTAACGGCTGCTTGCACCAAATTTACGTTTTACAATTTCGTAGAAGTAACAATATAAATATGTAATAATTGTCCCATAATCTAGTTCGAATTATAGTTTTATTTTATCCTTTACGTTTAAAAAGGTTGAATGTACGGCACACATCATATATTTAATAGTAAAACGACATAATTTTAGATATTAAGTTGTTACTTTTTACGAAATTGTAAAACGTAAATTTGGTGCAACCGGCTGTAAGTGACGTTGCATATATTGTGCAATATAATTGACACCACAATATAATTGCCACCTTTAATATAATTCATAAAGAAATGAGACTGACAAAACTTATTAGAATCGACCATAAAAATTACTAAATGACAGTGACGCATACGTGTTTGACATTAATTAATCTATTACTCGACACTATCACTCGCCCAGTGACGAGTTGATGAGGCAGCTCATTGCATTCGATCGATTTAAAATAAGGAATTTCGCATGTCGCATAAAAATTAACAGAAACCCAGACAACTTCAAACGATTATTTCAAAAATAGGACCCCATATTGTGTGTGAATTTTTTTTTCATCTACTCAGATGTTCAGGATGTTCAGTGCCGATTCAAGGGTCGAGTAGGCATCTTTAACCGACTTCGAAAAAGAAGGAGGTTCTATGTTCGACTGTAATTTTAATGTGTGTTCACTGTTCACCGATTACTCCGCCATTTGTGGGCCGATTTTCATTTTTTTTCTGCAATCGAAAGAGCAAATAGTATGGGAGCGGTGGTCCCATTGTCACCAAGTCATGATCTGATCAAGGGATCCTAGGAAAATGGGGGGAAACCCTTAAACTTTATAGGCACTTCCAATGTGTTTCATGTTTTTTCTGAAGATATTCAGGTATTTGCATCTGATAATCATCAGAAAATTGGGATATTAGAAGGTTTTTGGTAGGTTCGGAGCTCGGAAATAATTCTTTCAATACTGTTTAAATCAAAAGACGTTTTATTTTATGTTATTCTTGTGATTGCCTTCGGTCAAATTCTAATACGCATGTGTTAAATTTACTAAAATGATTGAAGTAAGTATATTTTTAACGAGAAATAAAACTGACTTCAAAAACACCAAAAGTCATAAATAATATGTATTTTATTTATACATTCAAAATCTCATTCTTTTATTAAAGTCGGTCTGACCGCAAGCAATGATCACCTGCATGAAAGTCTTAAAAATTAAAGAAGAATTATTGTTCTTAGTTAAAGACTGGCACCAACTTCCATATAAAATTATATTAATTACGACTTTCGGTGTTTTTGAAGTTTTTTTTTTCAAAAATTATTGAAATATTGTATTGGACGATAACGATTTCACCCTCCTTAACTTTCGGAATGTACGTAATTCTTTATATATTATATTTTTTATAACATTAATTTTAAGCAATATTTACTTGAAATAAAAATGTGCGGACCTAGATTTTCATTATATCTACAACATTTCCAAAAATTTGGAAAATTGGACTATGTTTAGAGGGGGAAACGTTATCGCTTTTTGTATAAAAACTAACAGCTTCAGAATCCTCTTAATATTTTATTTCGAGAAATATATACTTAAATACTGAGTTAAGCAAAACGACCAAGCAATTACGTCACAGCAAAAAATCAGGAACTGTCCACTCTACTTAGTCTTAGATCGAAGACAAGTAAATCAATTCGTTAAATAACAAACCAATTAAAACTGACTTGTTTTATACTTACTTAAACTGTTATTTTGCTAAATAGTTACACAACAGATCTAAGCACTGACACTTATTTATTGCGTCACTTCTCTACATTTCATTGTTCTTTTACTCGAATTTGCAGACGATTAATTACTTTCTCGCTATCGGCGAATAATCCAATCGCTCGATTAATTACCCGTTACATGTAAACAGAGAAAATGGAGAACAATGGCATAGAGGGCATTTAAGGGTAGGTTGCCTTAACCTCGTTGTGCTATTAATCTATTCTGTGCCCTTAGCACAGAATATATAATAGTACGCCATACCCTTAGCTAGAGCGGTCACTGTGCGGTAAATCTTTATCTTCTGTCCGATAAACGAGATAATTAGCTTATTTAATTTTTAAACAAATTAAATAAGCTAATTTGCTAAGCGGCGGGTCCGCATACGAGGTGCGTTACGCGCGCTGCCCTTCCACAATAGCGTGTTTGGTTGGAGCGGGTTACAAGTACAACTCATTGTCGAGAACAGGTTGGGATGGCCTGATCGAGTTAACGTTGCGTTGAAAGGCGACGGAGACACAGTTTTTACATAATAAAATTGTAATGCTATCAGTGTGAAAGTTGGAATGAATTTCTTAGGTGGTTCTGTAATATGTTAACAGGGTGTGAAAGGAAAAAAAATATTTCGTCCGTTAATCATTGGCTGCGTCGGTGGTGCTATGGACTCGGCACTATGGCCTTCTAACCGGTAGTTCCGGGGTTCCATCGCACCATGTACCAATGTGCTTTTCGTTTTAAATTTGATATTATACATTTGTCCGACACTTCTTCGGTGAATAAAAACGTTCTGAAGCAACCTGCATACATCTGCGAAGAAATTCAGAGGTGTATGTGAAGTCGACCATCCGCTCTGGACCAGCGTGGCTGACTAAGGCCTAATCACCCTAACATAGGGTAGGCCTAAACACCTTAACTCGGTGGAGACGTATATGAGCTGTAATGATGATGATAATGTTAGGTATTTAAAAAATATGTATTTTGCTTTCTCGGTTTAAAAAACTATTGAGATAAGGCGATTTAAATGAGTTAGTACTTGCTACGTCAACTAGGGATTCCGATCTCAGTCCGATTTGATCGAAAATCCATCTTTTTTAATTCGATCTTTGGTTTTTTGCCAGCCAGATCGATCCCAAGATCGCCGCAAAAGGGACAAATCGAAAATCAGTCTCTACTATCTATACCTAAAGAATTCATTGTTTATTTGCATTCTTAATTTGGAAAATTACAAAAAAAAAACACTAAAAACCGATTTAAAAACACTTAAAAGTCAAAAATAATATAAGAATACACACATATTACATTATTATTTTGAAGTCGATTCCAAAATTTTAATACTTTCTGGGAGATCATCGTTTGGCATCGACTTCAATAGTGCCTTTTAAGTTTTTTGAAGTCGGTTTTTACATAATGTCAAAATAATATTTTAAGATTTTTTTGTGAATTCAGTACCAGCTTAGCTCACAAAAGTAACTTGAAACAGTATAACAAGGGCCAATGCGTGCCTATTGCATTTTAAAAAAAACTAACCTAAATTAGAAGGCCAGTCCACAGCAGTGGTTCCCAACCTTGTAATCTCCAGGGACCATTTACATTTTTTTGTCATGAGACCGAACCATTATGTACAAAAACCCCAACAAATTTTAAAGTATATTATTGTAAATAACTCAATATTGTCATGACATTCATCTTCTACACAAGTTCGTTGGACTAATAATTATTATTGCTGGAAGCAACCAGCAAATAATCTCAGTCGATTCGATTTCGAACCTTGTTCTATTACCAACAAAGACCTGCTGCGAGATGTGAGTTTGCATTCGCGGACTACTTTTCTCCTTCCGTGGACCACGGGTGGTCTGCGGACCACCGATTGGGAACCACTGGTCCACAGCGTCTTCGACGCTCTTGAGGACTAAGAGTGTCGATGGCGCCATGTCTGAATTCAGTTTTTTGAAATATATGATTTTTGAATTATTTGATAGAGCGCCAACCGGCGGCAACCTTGCAGCTCGCCTCACCAATGTTAACATACGAGTATGTAGTTGACTAAGTAAATATCAAATGCAAAGGCCTTATGGTGGTTGATGGTCTTACCATCTGAGAAAATGAATAATCCGCAATAATTTCAAATGTTTTGAATGAAATAAAACTTATTATCATCTCCGGACCTGCTGCTTGCTTGAGAATTCATTCATCGTAAATGCAAACAATTTCCCTATATATTTTCACTCCATTTAAATGCCGTAGAAAACGGATGCAATAACCAACATCCAAATTTCATTTTTCAAATAAACCTCAATATAGATCAATAATCTCAATAATCTTACACCAAAATGAACAATTCCGCCGTATATTTGGCTACGCTTTCTTACGATTTCTTATGGCGTTGAATAGTTAACTCATAATTTTTAATCTGTGGCCATTTCGTTCTAGCCAGTAAGAATTAAGACGGTAAAAATATAGAGGAATAACAAAAAAGAGCTATCAGCCGTCACAGTACAACAGCCTCTTAATTCACACAAAAATAGACCACCGCGTCATTTGGTGAGGTTCCATAGCCGTAAGTAAAAACTGGTTCATCAAAATATTAAGATGGTAATGTCCAACTAAGATTCATTTGGAGCGGGAAATTTTTTATTCTGCATCAATAGGACGCTGAAATAATTTCTAATTAATAATGATATCCTCATAATGGAAATATCTATAGATTTAGGTCAATTTTCCAGGTGATTATTTTCAGGCGATATACCATGATAATAACATAGTGAGTTAAATGTTTCCCATAAGTAATTTTAAATAAGAACGCAATTCACGAGTTTATAATTTATTTAATGACCTAAGTACTTGTTTTGCGAAAGTATTTTTTATTAACTTGTTTTAACAGAATTTTTCGAAGTGCCGTCCTCACCACTTCGAATAATATTAAAAAAAATACTGTAAAGTTAGCGTGTGGCATTTGTCTAGGGGGGCAGCCCTAGACAAATGCCACACGCTAACTTTTTTGCAGTCGTTCCGCAGAAAAATTATGAAGATGACATTAGTTGCGAAAAAAAAATAACGTGAGGTTGTCGCAAGCTAATGTTATTTCCATACATTTTTTTGTTCTGGAACGACTGCGGATATGTTAGCGTGTGGCATTTGTCTAGGGGGGGCACATTCTCCTTGGCGACAGCCCAACCAGTCGGTTGGGCTTGCCCGGGCGCGTGGGTAGTGGAGTCGCAGTGTGGACCTTACCTATCGATTTTTTAATAGTTCTAGTTTATTTTATAAACCATTATTGATACTGGATGATAGAACTCTGGAAGGACTTTCAGAATCAGTAATCAGTTTTTCGATATCTTATATAGCTTAGAAAAAATCGACTAAGATCACTTATCGTTTTCAACCTGTATAAATGGATCGCCAAATGTATTGTTAAGCGCAATACTCGAGAAAAGGCGAACCGATTGCGTGTTTTCTTCCAAGTATTTTTTGGATTACGGAGAAGGTTCTTATGAAAAGAAAAATTGGAAATATACCGGATAAACACAAAGAGATACCACGATGTCAAAAACAAGAGCCTTTGACAGAACGGCGTCTTTGGGACATCTATAGTCTTCTAATATATAAAATTCTCATGTTTGTAACAGAACTCCTGCGAAACGGCTTGACCGATTTTTAGGATTATTTTTTGTGTATATTCAGTAGGTCTTCAGTAGGTTCTTTTTTTTCTCGCGGGGAAATGCGCAACCGCACCGTACCCACCGTTGGCTAGACGGCGAGCGTGTGTGGGGCTCACCCGGCATAGTGCCAGGCCTACCCACTAAAACCCCTCGGTGTTCTACCTGCCCTTTAGGGCGCGTGTAGTAGGGTCCACAATGCGACACCACTACTCAATATTCAGTAGGTCTGAGAAATAGGTCGTAAGTTATTTTTTATAACCATAAGTTATAAGGGTTCATTTTTTAAAAATTATTAGGGCGAAACTTAGTTCGCAGCCATAGCCACATATTTTAATATAATTCACAAATTGTATATTACATTACGACATAATTTTATGTGTAGGTATGATTTTGTCACATTAAATAACTCTGTCAAAATGATAATTATACATTAATAGAAGATAGAACGCAACCTAAACACAGCTCTATTTATTTCCGACCCAATACACCATAACATACAGGGCAGGCAACAATGATTTATCCCGTCGCTTATTTATCAAGATTAGGGAAACACAATTTACTTTTTACCGAGACATGCTACAAGCTCATTACTCATTCCTGTTTAACCGACTCATGCAGCGTTTTTTCTTGTTTACGCGTACAGAGCGCTCGCAGTGGATAATCCAACACAATGCTCTAACGATGTTGACTAAATAAACTAATTTTAGTTGTATTTCTTTTGGACTAATGATTGAAACGGTATTGGCAGATTTTCAAAACATGTGTCGCCGGCACATCTTGGTTTCCGTGGATGTCGTAAGCCACCATACCTCTCCGAAGCTACGCTAATCACAAGTTTAAAAATGTTGTAAAATGTAAACTCATAAAAAGGCATATTATGATACTGCTTCTTATCTGAATGATAAAACCCTTAGACGCCTAATTGCTCTGGTTGCAGTTCTAAGTAGTTGTAAATGATTTAATGTATTTACTATACCATAACAACTCTGAATATGATCACATGATAAAAAAACACCCCTATGAGTTTCTTGTGGCTTCTTCTCAGACGGGGCGCGTTTTCCGAAACCACGACAACTTTAGTTTTGAGCTGACGATTGCAAGTGATCATGTGCGATTTTATGCAATAAACATTAGTTTGGTTTAATGAAAAACCCAAAACAAAACCCTACCTAAGCCAACCCGTCTGACCAGCGTGGTGTTACAGGCCAGTTTCTTATCTAACGGCTATTTGCAATAACCTATCTATCTCTGGGTTTGTACTGGAGATAGAATTCTGACGTATTTTGCATTGAGCTAATGTCAAATTCTTATCGCTAGTAACCATAACTACAGATACCTAGATAGGATATTCAAACCGTCCGTTAGAACTCTCCCTTTCTCCGCCTTGCAGTAAAATGTAGGTATATGGGTTGGAGCTAGAGTCTGATCGAAGATCAGTTTTTGGCCGAAGCCGAAGGTTCTATAACCCTTTAGAAATCCAATATTTAAGATTGGTTAAAATTGATAAAATTATCTTATAGACAACTTGCCAAAAATAATCCTACTGTATATTAAATCTTTGGCGACGAGATCGCCAAATCACAAAAAGTGAAAAATAAAAAATATTTCACAAAAAATAAAAACCGACTTCAAAAACACTGAAAAGTATTAAAACACTGAAAAGACAAGACTTTCTAGGAGATCATCGTTTGGCACCGACTTCAATATAGAAGTGTGATGTTGTCTGTACCTATTCTTATATTATTTTTAACTTTTCAGTGTTTTTGAAGTCGGTTTTATATTTTTTGTAAAATAGTTTTTATTTTTCATTTTTTTGTGATTTGGCGATCTCGTCGCCACATTAAATGTATGGAAGCTGGAAACATCGATTTTTTTATAGATCTAGTTTATTTTATAAATATTATGTGATGGTATTTCTGAAGTGAAACCACTCGAGGGTATCTTTTAAGCTTTGGCTTCGTATTCTACTCAATGAATTCGAACAAAACGGCATATTTAATTTGTTTGGAGTATCAATCATCACACGTTCGAACAACAACTGATTCACGCGGAATGTTGTTTTGACACGCGCTTGCTCTTAAGCTGTTTAGTGCCGCGCCCCTTGCCGCGTCTATTATTTATCTGGTCTATGGTGTCAATCAACACAGAATAATGCATCATAAAATGCACCGATCTATAGAATATTTAATTAAAATAACAATGTATGGTGCGGATAACAATGGATTTTTTATCAAAGTCAAGACATCTGAGCCGGCGGTCTCTTTCCGTAGGGCTGTCAAACAGGCTCTAAGTTACTTTCTTCTTATCACTTTGGGGGCGAAATATCGATTGCCAAATGCCATCTCAAGTTTCGGCACGACGCGTGTACAATTACAGCATGGCGTGTCGCTCGAAACCGTGGACGGTTGGTTTCTGTGTGCGCGTTCTAAACTGTCGTAAAAATATTGCCAGCTTTCAATATTGACAATCTTTGTTATTGTTTTGGAACTCGCTTGTGTAGTGACTTGAGCACTCGGCGTGTAATTGCTACAGTGAAGGAACGTTCGCCATGGTCAGGTCCAAGATGGGTGACCTAAAGTATAAAACATCTTCCGTACTTTAGAAGGCGAATTGAATAGCGGGTCCTGTGACGTACTGTCCCATTAGACCATTAGGCCAATTTCACTAACCTTATCTTAGCTTCGGATACTCTTAGGTGGCATACTGTCAAATTCTTTTCATTAAAGACAAATAGTGACAGCAATAACCCTCATAAAGATTAGAAAATCACTTATTGTTTGGGGGACTGTGTTCATTTTGCAGTGCAGTATTATTCCACTAATTGAAATTCGCTAAGCCAGACCTTTCGTGTCACGGCAAAAAGAAACATATATTTAAAAATTGAACCCATATGGAACTGTATTTGTAGGCATACGTTACAGGCACTACAGAACGGCAAAACGTAAAATGTTAAAATTTAACTCTTACTTAGCTGTATTTACGCCGTACCTACGCAACAGACAGACGGACGTGCAACCCTACCGACTCGTGAAGACGCTGCGCACGCGCACCGCATCGCCGGTCACGATCGGTCGTGATACAAGCCTTTTTGTTGGCATCTCGACTTGCGTAACTTGTGAGAGCTTATCCATTACGGATAACAAATACATTTGGGCACGATTAGCCGCTATAATCGGTCAATTACGGACGTTATCGTCTGTCGAAAACTATTTATTTATTACTTCGTCTAACTGACAAAGTATGTTATAGATGCATGCGTTGTAGAGACAGCCCTAGTGTGTAGATATCTCTATCATTGTAAAGCGAAGCGTTGTTTGAGATTCGAATGGTACAATTCTACGTTGAGCTGTTTAGTTATTTTTAGTGTCCCTTGCCTTAAATAATAATAACCTTCTTATATAAAAAATGAATATGCCGCTTGTCTTCGCGCATCTCATTTCGTCTCTGTTTTGGTGGAGAACGGTCCTAAAACAGAGACACCGCTTTTGCTGTGTATAGCGCCATCTCTTTCTCAATGCGGTATTAACATTAGTTACGGGGCTGGACGTACGTAAAGTCGCTTTAGGTCTAGTAGCCGGCACCCGAAGACTACCTGTTTTCACGATAATCCAAGCAATAAGTTGCGGGATTCAATTTAATATTGGATTGGCTTTAAGCGTGACTGACAACTGTGACAGATAGACCGATCTGTCTGCTCACGACCTTTGACCTTCGAAAAGCGTGAGGTGATTTTGACACGCTTCCAGATTTTATAGTTCACTTCCGCAACGAGACCAATAACATTTCAGCACACTTAAAGAAGATTCTAGAGTGAAATTTTATACTATTGGCTGTATTTCCAAAATTTGACTCATCTAGCAAATAAACTGACCGGTCTAGTACTTGGGACCATCAGTTGGGGGTAGGGTGGGATTTAACCATACCACCATATAGATGTGACTATAAAATTCCTTGCACAATTAGTTCATACGGTTTTTCTAATATTTCAATGCGAATGGGTTTTTCTGCTTGGTTTAGTTGGTGGTGGGGCTTCTGAGCTCACCTGGCTAGCTACCACCGTCTTACCTAAGTTTGTCGTCATAATAACAACGTAAATAGCATTGTTGTGTTCCGACATTAGAGGTAAGATAGCCAGTTCCTCAGCTGTTGAGGAGTCCAGGTGAAGCTCGCTTCCACCTTCGGCCATATCGTCACTTACCATCAGGTGACATGAAAGCCAAGAGTTTCCTGTTGTTTGTAAAAAAACTGTAATTTATAATGCATGTGTGCTTGTAAAAAATTGTGCTCGAGAAAATTACGAAAGCGTATAATAGGCTAGATGACTAAAAAATTGTTTTTGTTTTAATAGAAGCTCATTCATATAATAAACAGAAAGAAAAAAATCGGTTTTCGAATAACTATAAAAACAACCAAGATATAAGGTATTAAAGATTTTTCTCCGTCTCTTTCTAGCAAAACGTAAATTTACAAGGAGTTTATATGACCGTAGTACTCAACAATGACGTCACGGTTGATGTCGGATCTCTGTCTAATCGCTCTCAAATTAACAACTTAAAATGCTTGTATCTAATGTATTTCTAAGCCGATTTTAATTCTAATTTCACAGGACTGCATCTTTTTCCACGGTATTTTAATATTTAATGACGAGACGTAAAAATTAGAATTCAGTCATCATCCCAATTATGTACCTAACATGTGTGATTGTATTCAGGCAAAATAAGAAGTCTGGTATCAATGAATAAGTGACAGTGCAACGCGACCTGAGCAACTTTCTTTCTAGAAAATGAGCACTCGATCAGAAAGCTGGTTAAAATGTTACGTGCGCGAAGGATGTGATAATTATCAGCATCTGGAGACGACGTAGTACAGTTAGCGATACGGTTGGATCACTACGGTTGTATTCTCGAGGATAAAACGGAACCGTTATAGGATCTGCCAAGACCCTTTTTCTCAGCCCCCCCCCCCCCCCCCCCGCGGGGATTATATTTGATATATATTAGATATATATTTGTAGCGGACGTTAATATGAAAGAGAATTAACATTTTGATTTATTCATTATCACAGCTCCCATACGCTCCACAGAGGGATTCGAGCCTACCCTATGTTAGGGTGATTAGGCCTTAGTCAACCACGCTGGCCCAGTGCGGGTTGGTCGACTTCACATACACTATTGAATTTCTTCGCAGATGTATGCAGGTTGTCTCACGATGTTTTCTTTCACCGTAGAGGCGTCAGCCAAAGACATTTATGAAATTCAAAAAACGTAAAATATTGGTACATAGTGTTCTCGAACCCCGGACCTCCCGATTGGAAGGCAAGTACCGAGTCCACAGCGCCACCGACGCTCACTTGATTTATTACTCGATACTAATAAAATTGACTTCACATTTGTGGTCTTAAAATCTATTTCCTACGACCTCTTTCTTATCGATTTTTGTACTAATTTGGAAGATATACTTACTGCGGTTACTCACTCAGTTGCGTAATGATTTTCTCTAAGTACTCACAAATGATTGATTACGAACAAAAACCTCTCTTGGACGTGTTCGATCGCATTTCGTAATGATTCCGATTCGATTTTAGAATCCGAGACAAACCAACTACAGTACGAATGTTGAGTAATTCGAAAATAATTTCAACCATAAGAACTTTCCTATTTCGATCTTACTTGACTTGGTATCAATTTGTATTATGTTATGTTATTGACACCACTACCCCGAACATGATAACGTCGTTCTAATATTAGTAGGTACCTACTCCTAGTGCTGAAGTACTGAAGAACGTAGTGAAACATATCGACAATGAATAACTCTACGAAATAACGTAACGAAGACGATGTCACATACATACAGCTCCACGGCAAAGTTAAATCAAACGAAGCGTGTATAGCTGGCTTTAGGCAATATGTTAATCATTCGGCGCTACCATCATTTTCGCTCACCAAATGAATCATGATTGACTAGATTGATAAGAACAACTACGGGTATTAAAGCTCTTGTAGACGAGGTACTTAAACACGGTCCGTTGGTCCCGAATCTCCCGATGACAGTAATTTATCAATTCCACTAAACACTGCTTTGATGATGGATCAGTGTCGATACAATACAATGGACACCGTGTGAAAGGTGCCGACTCGCTGGAGCGAAACATTGGTGCGTTCTCGCCTGGTTATCATTTGTTTTCTGTACGCAATTTTATTACTTTGATGGATTAGTGTACATAATTGTTTGTGTTGTAACACTTGTAACCTGCAATGCGAGTTATACAAGGTGATTTTTTAGTCACGCGCCAAATTTCGTGTACTTGTTCAGACACTCAAACTGAACAACCTTACTATGAAATCAATCTTGAAATCGCGAAAATTATGTTCCACACAAATGTTCACCATTCACTGAACCTAAATATATTGAACAGCTGTGTTTTCTTTTTCGTAATTTTAAGATTAGTCTCATAGTAAAAGCTGTTCACCTTGATCGTCTGAATAAGGACACAAAATTTGGCCCGTGACTATAAAATCATCCTGTATTATACGTAGCTATATGAACAAGAAGCTTATAAAGAAAAGTCCACCTTTGAACATACAATTGTCTTTCGCGTACGATGTTTGCTTATAATTAAATACAATATGAGAATTTAGTGTGACAGTTCAAATTCAAATTCAAATTCAAAAATCTTTATTCAACATAGGCCTTTACAGGCACTTATTGACGTCAAAACAAAGCAAAACAATCTAATTTAAAGAAATTATATTAACCTTGTATGTGCATACATCCTAAATATACTCAAGATGTCTGCAAATACAAGTAGGAATGAAAAAAAAAAAAGTTGATTCTACACCTGTTCGGAAATTGGGACTGCACTATGCAAAGTGCTACAGGAGAGTTAATTTCCTCCATTTTGTGCGCGTGCTCTTTATATCCTACGTTCATACCCATCCCATGGTAATTTCGGTTGTAATCGCCTAATCACGAAAGAGGGGCGAAACCATCCGCGCGCAAATCTTGGCTATATTTTTTCCCTCCATCCTCTCCTTATGCGTATACTCTACCTCTTTCTGGAGTGACAAACAGTGAGGGTTGATATTTTGGATAGGCAACATCTGTAGTCGTTAGCATCTGTGTTAGATAACTGCATAACATTGTATGTGCGTACCTTTAAAAAAAGAATGTTTGTTACTTATTCTTTATCACCTTACTATTTGTAGTTTTTATCATAGTAATCCTCGTGCCTTGCATATGCCCTTTGAAAAATACAATTGCCCATGTGTAGATGTAAATACGTTATCTTATCAATCTGCAAATATTTTATTTGATATCTCTTGTTACAGACGCCGAGATCGTCTCGAGGAGCCGATATCTGTTTCGTGTGAAACGTTGGAAAGACGGGTCTACTGGTTCAACTTTTGGGCTGGACGTTATGGGGAGTTGGGGGGTGCTCCTGAGCCTGATAGCCTTCCTGGCGCTAAACGGCCTGGCTGATGGACAAGGCGCTGAGAAGAGTAAGTAAAAATAGATTTTTTCCTACTTCATTTCTGGTTAAAGTCACTTTGTTAATTGCGCTAAAATGTTGGTTCATGTAGAACTTAATACCTGGATATCAAAGGGACAAAAAACACTAGAGATGATACTTTAGAGAAGTAACCCTCGTCCGGTGGCAGCAAACCTCAAATATCCCGCACCTAAATTAGACTTGAGTTAGACAGTTCTTATAGGAATTTTCCAATCAAAACTCCCCAGGCGAGGATCAATAATTTAACCGAGCTCGACGCTATAATATCAATGCTAATCATATTATCGTGATCCGATATTGAAGCTAAGATTGTTAGTTTCCCTATGCATGAGAAATCTTAATGAAATTCGCTAATATCATAACCTTGTACCATCCTCCAAATTCGTAGATTTCCCAAGGGTTTCCACACCAATCGATCTTGGGCTCCTCGCATCTAGCGACCGTTGCCAGATCGTGAATCTATCTTGTTTGACTATCACTAACGGCAGTCAGTTCTGCGAGTAATTGTCCTGCCCACTGCCACTTAATGCTCGCAACTGTTTGGGCTATGTCGGTGATATCGGTTCTCCTGCAGAACGCATCATTTCTGATTTCTCCCATTGCCTTTTGGGTGATTTTGATCCTTCTTACTTATGAGACTCATTGTGAGCCTACATTTCAGTCCAGTATGTTACCTCCGGCATTTTAACTAAGGCACGGCACTAAGCGGTTGTTGTAGCTAGAATATGCTGTGTAGCTTCCCAAACGCCATCTAGCTGAGTGGATTCGTCGATTGACCTCTTTCTGGAAGTTGTCCCACGTTACCTACGTACTTGTGAACAATTTGCCATATACCATCAGCTGCCACAAAAGCCATCAGCTTCTTTGTTGTGAATAAAACAAACAATGCCATTGCAATGACATATTAAGTCACATGGACTCGTGATCGGTTGGTTGGTTGGTTGGTTTGGTTTCGTTTAAAATTTTGACTCAGAATTGTTAAGCGCCAACCCCCAGCGGTACCAGTAGAACTCTGCGTTCTGCGTTCATTGTAATCAATGCGATTGCTTGGAACTCTACACGTACAAAAGCAGTTAGTCCGCGGTGGTCAAAAAGAACGCGCGTTCTGAGTTCCACTTTCTTGGCAAAAGATCATAATGTTCAAAGAAGTCACACACAATATGTAAGACTCTACTATAATAGATTTGTATCTTTCGAAAAACTAGGCGAGTCGAGTTCCAGTGACATTTTTTGTTTAAATATGAAGAACGTAGAATTGGTAAAGATTACATAGAATTCCAGGTTGCTAAACTCGCAGTATTGGTACGCAAGTGTAAACACGAAACGCAAAACTCCCACGCATGACATCGGAGCAGTGTACTCGGCGCCTTATATTCTATTGTGTGTAGTTATAGAAAAATCTTTAGAAATAAAAGAGCATGCGACAAAAGCTTTATTTTTTGCCCTGACCGAAATAGGCGATAACGTCACACATGTGATGGAGTAATCTTCTGTAAGTAGCAAATCAACAAAAACTAACCTCTCACATGTCCTTAAGTAATAACGGGCGGCGGGCAAACAAGGCGTGACGTAGTGTTTACGTTATGTAACTAAATGGAAGACTTAACGTACGAAAACTGTTTTTCGAGTGTCCGATAGTTATTCCTAGACGATTGTCATCATCTCGATAAGTGTGTATGTCTTGTGTTCAAAGGGATATAATGGGTTCACAAAGAACACCTTACGGACCCAAGCCTCGCCTGTACGCGGTACACTCTGCTGATCAACAAAAGTCTCCGCCGGTTCCCACCAACCGACACCGGGCCAGCTCGGCGGAACACAGTCTAAATCCGCCCTTCTTGGGCGCTTATGCAGTAGTCGTATATGTCTGATATGATGTTCATCATCATCCCAAGAAGGAGAGGAAAAAACAGCCAGCATGCTATCCCAGTACAGATGGGTCCCGAGCCTCACCTGTCAAACAGCAGGTTGCACCATAGTCATAGAGTTTGAGTGAGAGAGCTTTAAAGTTGATAGTCAAAACTCCTTCGACAAAGATGATCAATAAAAAAATTAAAGCACAATGTCACCTTTGAATTATTTATTACGATTATGTGGATTACGTTAATCTTTTAACACTAACACCTATTTGTCTAGACACAGCAATTATAGTGATGATAGATAACAGAAAAATATACCTAGTAATTCATAGAACACACGCGTACGACCTTCTTCTCTATATATACTAACCTCGGTTGCCAACTTAGAACTATTTTGAAGTATTAAGTTTTATTACGTTAAACATTCATTATAGAACATTATATTCATTGATATTATGTGTATTTTAAAACGACAGCTTTTAGTTGGCAGCTGACGTTAACGAATATAATCGATGTTAGAGAATATATTTTTTTTATTATTTGTAACAGAACGGTAATACATGTATTTATTATAAAAAAAGTTAGATAATATTAAATAATAATAATGATGATATAATACTGCGCAAAAAAGCAACTCTTATTGACCGTCAATTAAAGGTTGTGTCTACCTTACAAATCATTTGCTTTATATTGCTGTGCGTGCTGTTTGTGCACAGATAAAAATGCGTTCCTCCCGGGTATTGTGCAGCAATTTAAAATCAACAATTTTAATATTATATGAAGTTTTCGAAAAGTATAATGAAAATAACAGTGAGGTTCACGATCATAGCATTGCAAAATATTATTCACAGAAGAGAATTAAGCTAAGAATATACCTACTTGAATATTTTTCTTTTAACAAAAGCAAAGTAGAAAGATTCCAATAAAGAAAATTCTACAAAAATTTTATCGGGTTTCAAAGTTTATGAAGTTGTATGATTTCGTAGCTGATGACAAAGATCGATAAAAAGATTATGTTGACTTGTATAGAGGTAATATGGATGATGAGAATAAAAATGTCCAAAGGGCAGTTGAGAAAAAGACCATTAGAGGCGAATATTTAGGAATTTTACTTTTCACTCCTACTATATTATACATATTATACATTCATACCAATAATGGACGTTGCACTCGCGTTCAAGTGTCCGAAGAAAAAGTGAAACAGAATGCAAAAAATGAAACAATCTGTAATTAGTCGTTACAAACAAAATAAACACTTTTATCACAATAATACGATAGAAATTAAAATATTTATATTTTAGTGCATTTACATAGACATCATCTGCATGTCAGTGCACATTTTTATTACATTTTATATTGGAGGCACGACTGTGCATTTGATGGTAAGGTAATGATATAATTATTTTTATATTTAACCAATTTTTTGCACATTTCATAAAACTTCGCACGTGTTTTGTCTTCGTTTTCATTTCCTTTGTCGTTTAGAATTGTGGGAAAAATGTCTCCTATTTATTATCTAACCGCACGCAGAACTTCGCCATTGATGGCGAGAAATCAGGAACTTTTCAATGACACGTAATGATGGCTTTACGTAACAGTTCGGAAAAATGGTAGTTTGTGCTTCATTTGAATGACATCAATCGTTATCCATTCTTGAAGAATTACAAAATCCTTTGCCGCAACTACCGTATCACCAATATGAATTATTTTTAATGTTTCACTATTTTTTTATTAATCATCATAGACTTCTTTTAGACGAAATTTATGAAGATGAGTTTTATAGATAAATTGTCGTTGTTTGCTCTGCGGTACAAAAATCTTTGGTTACAAGAAGATTTGGATTCATTTCTATTTGCACTAAACAGCCTCTTGGAGAGACATTAAAACTCCTAAAACCCATAGGTAACCCAAATAACTTCCTTCAAATTTTTCCCCTTAAACGCCTTCATAAGATTCATTATATATTAATCTGTTTATACTATCTTTAATTCATCAAAAAAGCAATGAATGCAACAAAGGCATTAATAGATTTTTTTCAGTTTCTAAAAACGTTCCTACGATATGGGGAAAAGCGAAGGCTTCTTTAAACGCACGTGGAATTACGAGTGGCTTTAAAAGGACAAATACGTAAAACTGTGTCAAGACGTCCGCTTATCGTGCTAGGCGCGTGCGAGCAAACAGTATTGAGGACAACCTGTACACATATTTCATTAAAAAAGGGCTCGTGTCAGAATGCTTGTGACAAACATTTAAACAAGTACTTTATGAGATTTTTAATGTAAATGAAGCATCATACAAGGTAGCAATTGTTTTCCTATACACGCACACATCATTCGGATTTTTTTAAAATAGTTTGCTAAATCTCGAACTAGTTTTATGTAACATGGAATGTTAGGAACCTTCTTAACATACAACATTATTAACATTGATTGAAACGAATCAATAAAGATTTTTTTGAATCAAACGAGACCTTATCATGTAACACTTTTTAAATAGTGATCATGTTAATGTTATGTACCTATTTATGAAATGTTACAATGGTACAATGATTCTATATTTGAGCAAACGGTATTTGAACAAACGGTGGTAGGTATAGAACCTGATATTAAATTTAATGCTGAAGAAGAAGGCAAGAAGAATCTTCAAGGCATTCTACGAATATTACGAATGTTGTTTTTATTGTGTCTATGTTATACTCGAAAATACGCCTAAACGGGTTCGTGAGAAACTACCTCACTAAAAATTTCTACTTTATAATAAAGCCTGATTATTTATTTCATCCCGTTTAAGACCCAACTTTTATTTCGACGCAGACGAAATTGCAGAAACTAGCATCTAATAATGAAAGCTCTTCTGAAGCGTGTCATTTTTCGATCACCTGCAAAATGACATTTAGCTAACTGTTCGCGGTGGAGCCGTCGCTTGCTTGCCCCAGATGTCCACGGTAGTCGTTACGCGACCCAACGACCACGACAAATTACTGGTACGTGCAGGTCAACGTCACGTTTCAGACTTGTGATCATTGGATACTAAGTGAAAATGCGATTTTTTCATTTACGACAAAAATTACAACAGCTCGGGCTCCTCAGCAGAGGTTGGGTTTTTCGTCTGATAGTCGGAACACAATGCCAGAAGCATTGTCGTCAAAATTAATTGGTAAGACGGTAATAGCAAGGCAGGTGGGCTCAGAAGCCCTATCAGCAACTTAATGAAACAGGAAAACTATTGCCCCCATGGGAAATAGAACACCGAACCGCCCGATCAGGACAGGACAACAGGACAGGATCGCTGTCTCATCCGATCGATATCCGGTTACAATTAGCAAAACAGTAGAAATCAATCAAGCATACTATACTTGAACCAATCAAGTAATAGTAATCTTATAAGGGTAGGAAAGCTCAGTACTCGAGGTAGGTATCTCACCTATTTCTGCCGACAAGAAGAAAATACTTGCATTGTTGTGTTCCGGTTTGAAGGGTTGTGAAAGTTCTGTTTATTGTTTTTGTCATCTGACACAAGTTGGCAACGTACCTAGATTGCCAGGGATTTGTAGATTTGCAATTTTACAGAAACCAAATGTTCTATATAGGTGACTGTAAATAATTCCGATTAAGTGGACAGTCCGCTTGTTTGCCAACTTAGTTGTATAACAGAGCAGCCCCCCTAGACAAGACGCATTTCGCAAGTGCAAGCTTCGGCAGTTTTCGGCACTTGCCATCAAATTCACTTCCGCGTTGCCGACCCAAACCCTCATCGCCTGCACAAGATTACGGATGGAGAACTTACCCACAGAGGAACACAACGTGTCGTTGTTTCTGATGTCGTAGGCCAACTCCTGTTCAACTGGAGAGACCAGCAGGCTGATTATGTAACTATGGTCGCTAATTAGAACTGTCATTTTTTCAAAGTAACTTTATATCCATTACTGCTTCGATGAACGCCTCCGTTACAAAACTACTCACTAAACTCGTAATGGATATAAAGTTTCCTTCAAAAATGACATTTCTAGTTAGCGACCCAAGTTAGATAATTCGGTGAGCGTGTTTATCTAGATTGAATTAGGAGTATGAGGTCAGAGAGATGCTTTCGTCGTTAACCGTAAAATTTAGTTCATTTTTTCTCATAAGTCTCAAAATTCACCAAACATTGTACGACACTGGTTATTCACCTCAAAAAAGACCATGTAGAATTAAATTTTATAAAAAGTATAAGTACCAATTTAGCTCCGCTACTTCATAGATCATCAAATTTACCGCCGTCAATAATTATTAGGCCATTTGAAACGATCGACTCCGTTTTCCCACCAACAGCTGCACCGAGATTATGTTGGTACTCGAATTTGAATCTATTGTTCGTGAAGATCGCCAACTCATGCAGCTTATACTAATGTTTGCTGTATATAACATCGACTTTATATTTAGTGAGGTAAGTTAAGGAATGCAATAGCGGCGTCGACTTCAATTATATTCAGCCAATGCTGTTCAAATTTGTCTTACTGATCATACTTTAGATTGCGCCTTGATTAATTTTGTTCCTGCTCTATCATATTCCTTGACGGTACTATTTTCAAAATTTTAATTAATAAAATTACTTTGTCAGCTAACTGATGGACTAAAGATCTCATCTCTATAATGGTTCTTCATTACTGATATACAAATGGAAAAAATGGACAGCGTAAGATTCATAAAAGTGAAGCTTCTTGCCATCTTTTAGAACTAAACCTTTTCGTAGATAAGTAGGTTTTTTTTTCATATTTGTAGAAGCCACATATTAGCCTAAAAAGATCCAACGGCTTTACTTACAAAGTTTTAGAAAAAGTTAGGAAGCAAGTCTTCTTAATGTTTTTCTTCACCTTTTTCGTTTGATGGCGATGCCCCTGTGGATTTCGCCATGCTCGAGATTTTGGCTCAACTTAATTTGCACTTCTTTAATAGACTAGCTGTCTCGATAGACGTCATTCTATCAACATTTTGTTTTTTATTAACGTGTTTGAAATCGATTATTATTAGTTTTATTGCTGCTTTGTAAATTTGCGACTGCTTCACAATTACAGGACACTTTTACGTGTTTTTTCCATCGGAATTCGGAATCGATTTACAATGCAAACGTATAATCACGACGAACCGTGTGATCTCGGTGTCGCAATCGATTTGTCCCACCAGAATCGATTACGATTAAGACGAGCGAGGACAATACTAACCTGCCGCGATGAGCATTGTCGTGATGCCAGAGGAAATTCATTGTTAACAAGTTCGTGGTAAGCAGCTATTTTTATCGAAATTCGTGTAAATTTTCAGCTTATCCTTTTCTAATTATAAGAAAGAAACGAGTGTCATGTTATGGATTGTTTTTAATTTTCTTAAGATTGGTGTATTGTGAACACCGATCCAATCTACTGCTAGCGTTGAAGCTAGCAGTAGATTGGATTGGAAAGTACGGAAAATAACAATACCACGTGACCCTTCAAACTAAAGGTAAAATAAATTTGTAGCCTATGTTCCTCAGGGATAATGTACAACAATCACATCTTTCCTCTTTATAATATTAGTATAGAAAACACACAATCACAAACATAAAAAAGATATACGCAGAATATATTAGAGGAAAATATGAAAGAAAAAATTGATACATGTTCAAAAAATGAGAGAAACTTCACTATAAAAACAAGCAATGAAACTCGGAAGGACTAATTATTGTCTATCGAAACGCCATTCCATACAATGCACTCAACCATATCAGGTACAATCTAATAGTGACCAAATTATGGGTCAAGGGACAATCGGGTAATTTATCAGAAAATAGTTTGGTGGATCTTATCTATCAGAAAGTAATTTAATGGGTCGTATTATACCAAAACAAGCGATTAATGGATGTGGATTCTAAGCCTAAATTACCCTCCAGTTTGGGGGCAGTGTTATCGGTTAATCCGAACTTCCGAAGTAATCCGCTTTAACGAAGTTGACCACGTGTTTTTAATCCATCAAGTCCGTCGCCTAATGGAAAATAAAACGTTTTAACTTTCGGTTGGTACCTAAGTGATTTCTGTTAATTTCGTATACCTATTGTATTTTGATAGTTTGCCGCGATAAACCACTTTATCGCATCGTATTTTAATGGTCATGCTACAGGGGCTGGATGGAACGGACAAACAGACAGACATAGTTTGAGTCACGCTAAAAAACAATTGAAGATCACATAAAATGACCGTAGATACGCTATACCGTACAAATAACAGATTGCATTACATTATTAACGTTCTCAAGCTAAATATTTGTTGACCTATCCTACCATCAAATCTTCAAACAGTGGAATATTAAGTGATGTAAATAATATTTGTGAGACAACACACTTATCTTACAGTACACTCCGCAAACACCTGCTTCTTTTGTCCTGTATTACAAAATTGTGTCTTATGGGGCTCGAATTTGAGAATGAATTCGAAGAAACTTACATATTTAGTTGTCTGAACTAGAAAACTTCAATGGTAGTTTTCCATGGGCTTGTGTTACTGAAAGGACTTTGAATTGTGCTATTGTGTCTGTCACTCGGAATAATATAGTCGTTATTTCAATGCTACGTTTTATAATTTTGTATGTAACACGATGAACGTGTATCGCCAGATGTAACTATGAATCAGCTTCACTACTTATCACCAAAAATAGCGAATTCTTTTACAGTTGCATCAAAAATATTACATTTCAGATTTCTCAATGGTAATGAAGAGATATTTTTAAAATTAAGTCACGCTGTAAACTATCTGTGAAGCCATAAAAAGAGAGTTTCTTTACTTTAATTTACTTTAAAAAAAACGTCTCCCCACTAGGATTTTCTCCTGTGTCGTGGGTGCAGTTACAAACATAGTTTAAAACGTCTACGTGTATTACTGTTGCCGCTTTGCCCTGTTTTGTTGTGATGGTTTTACTGTACGTATGCGAGTCTCAGATTACTTTGATCCAATCGACACCTGCTGTATTTCTTCTGGACATCTTGCTATATTGAAAGGCGTAACATTATTTTTGGGCTGAACATATTTTATGTTGCTAACTTACAAACTATGTGAATTGACGCAATTTAATATTCAATTAATGTTAATTCATAAAATTTAGAAAATTAACAAAATTTAAATTAGTAAATTTAGAATAACGTATTTTTACGAAATATACATATATTCGCACGGTGTTTAGGTATCCAATCACTAACATTTATCACAAAATTCATTCTGAAGATGCATGCGTTAAAATAGTTACTAATAGTGGGCATAATTTTGAGCGGGGCACAGCTCCCTATATTTTTCGACATTTTCCTTTAATTTTCTCACCGTTAAATGTAATGTAAACTTACAACGACATATTATAAATACCCATGATAAACCGATATTGGCGCCCTAAATAACCCCGAACGCTTATTAAAAGAGGTGTTTTGAACTTCATGCTTTGTCAGATTTATCCACTTGCATGTAAGTGGTTAATTTTTTTTTGTAATCCTAGTTGTTCTGTTTATATCAATGCTGTATCCAGGCGCGGATCCAGCCCTCAGAAAAGGTTGTGGTCGGTCACAGATGGGTCACAGCCACCCGAAAATCGGCCAAGTGCCAGAGGGAGTAATTTACTCGCGCATGATCGATATAAGGCATACCTACAATGAAGATGTTTACAAAATATAATATGACGCCCTGACCAAAATTCATTTTTAAGGCATTGAATATGCCCATCGTGCCCACAAAGGTGGATCCGCGCTTGTATCATGTTTCATCATCAACAGCTCATATACGTCCTCACCGAGGGGCTCGAGCCTACCCTAAACTAGGGCGATTAGGCCTTAGTCAACCACGCTGGCCAAGTGCGGGTTGGTCCACTTCACACACAACCTGTAAAGAAATTCTTTCTTCACAGGTGTGTGCAGGTTTCCTCACGATGTTTTCCTTCACCGTAAAAGCGTCGAATAAACGTACATATGAATTCAAAATTTGAAAACATAGTGGTACGTGACGGGGTTCGAACCGCTACCTCACGATTGGAAGGCGACAGCCTTACGCAGTACGCCATCGACGTTTATATCATGTTTAACTGCGTCTTATCGATATTTTTTATTGTAGGCTGTGTAATTGATATTGTCGATTGTGCGTCAATAAATAAAATAAATTTATTCCCTTGAGTCTATTAGGAAAATAGATGACGACTTTATATTTATTAAAAATTCTTAATTGCTTCACAAACTTCTCACAGCTTATCGATATTTTTTATTGTAGGCTGTGTAATTGATATTGTCGATTGTGCGTCAATAAATAAAATAAATTTATTCCCTTGAGTCTATTAGGAAAATAGATGACGACTTTATATTTATTAAAAATTCTTAATTGCTTCACAAACTTCTCACGGCGATGCAAATTGAACATTCATTGTGTTGTGTGAATCACGCGTTTATCACTAAACACGGAACGCCATTGTTACGACATTTCACTGTGTAAATAATAAAGAGTACCTACGCTAATAAAATTTGATTGACGTGATAGGTCAGAGATTCATCGCATCTTTATTGTGGCAACCGGTCTTTATAATAAACTATTACTAGCTGACCCGGCCACGTGGTGCTGTGAGTACCTAGTCATGGTGTGCAACGCCATCTACCGGATACTTTTTTTTGGCAGGGGGAAAATGCATTTACGCATTCCTCGTGGTCGAGCCAAACCACGAGGATACGTGGGACTCCCCTTACCATACTCGGCCCGGGCTTACCCACTAACCCCCCCCCCCCCCCCCACCAGCAGCAGCTCTCCGTCCGTCACAAGACAGGGGAAAGGGGAGTACAGCCAGACCTTGTTCCCGCTGACCCCTTGCCCGTGACATGTCCGTTACCGGACTCCCCGCCGGGCTCTGCTGCTTTGTGGAGCAGCGCAGACTTGCGCCACTCTACATCCCGTTTTTTTTTATTGTGGTTGTCTTACACGTGGCCCGACGCTCAGTGCGCCGGGCCCCCGGCCCGCTCAGTGCGGGTAACGGGTTGCCCGACGGCAGATCCCACTGGATCCACCGCCGCGCGGGTGAGTGAAGCTCGAGGAAATCCCCAACGGGCGTAAAGCACCATGGCGAGAAATTCACCTCGATCGTAGGTACTACCACCAGAAGTACTCGCCGGAATTGGCTTCCAGCGAGAGTCACACCTCTTCTTAATATAAGAAGAGGGGACTTCGCCCTTCCCCGTATGAAGCGGGTGGCCACGCGAAGTGGACTGTCGGGTTAAGCCCGGCCATCCCCTACCCCCCCTCTATGGGGGGTCCTCTCATCAGACTATTAGCCCGTGGCAGGGAATCTGCCTGGTTGCCCAGGGTGCACCACAAGAAGGACCGGATACTAACCCAACCTAGATAAGGTGTTGTGTCGATAAATTAGCTCACACCGCCATCTGTATGCAACTTATGGAACTTACAACAAATTACAGACCATTTAATTCGCAATCATAAATGTTTAGGTAATCGAGATAAAACTATCCTATCTTTTAAGGTAGACCAAATTGCATACATTTAGCCAAATTTCATAAAAATCGATTAAGTCGTTTCGGAGTTTATCCCTCACAAACACTGTGACACGAGATATACATACCTATAGGTATGGGTATATTAGATTAGATAGATTAGTTAGCTGTTGTCGTTGTAGCATCGTGGCTCATAAGGTACGGATCAGTATGGAGTAGATGGAAACAATTTGAGAAAGTTGAATAAGCGTGTAAGAATTTGTAGCAAACCATATTCTGGCAAATAAATTTATTATTTATTATTATTAAAAAAATTAGGGCCAAGGATCCTAGTATCAGCTTTTCCATACTCAGTAATAATAGCCTGCCAGTGGGCAGCCTATTTGTTTGACAAGTTGCATAAAAACCGATGTAACGATTTCAGGGCGGACTGGCAACGTGTGCAGTGTAGACATGGACTGCCCCGACAACGCGTTCTGCCGCCAGGGCAGCTACTGCGTCTGCAAGGACGGCTTCGTGTACGCGGCTGTGAACAGCACACACAAGGGATGCCTCAAAGGTAAATTTCGCTTTGCGTAGGTCACTCAGCAAGTTTTGCGATGCAAAAAAATTTAAAATGGGACGCTAGGTGCAATATATTTTTAGAGTTCCGAAGACAACAAGGAATTCTTAGAGGTTCGCCCTGTCCGTCTGTCTTTCTGTGGCTTACCTCAAGAGATTCTACGCACTAGAAACTCTAGAAAGTGGTAGTTTGGCATGTATATTTATATTATTCACGCTGACAAAATAGAAAAATAAAAATCATTAACGGTAGGACTTCCCGAAACCTAGAGACGAAAAAAAATTCATCCCCAAAAAATTTTTTTTCGTCTCGCATTGTAGCTGTAGGGTGTCGTTGGATAGGTTTTTCAAGGATGTTGTTGGTGTTTTCATACACACTACGTACTTGGCGAAAGAAAATAGATAGATAAAGCTGTTTAGTAAATAAAGATTGATGAAAATGCGAAATTATGGAAAAAATAAAACCATAACAGCCTTAGTACCTAATATACTTATACTATTACCGTGCCTCTACGTCGTACTACGCGTTGTTAAATGCGTTCAAAATACCACCGCCTTAAAACAGTAGCTGCCCAACATACTCGTAGTTTGCTACCGCGATACAACGCAAATGGAGCCAGAGCATTAGTGTTAACGCTTTCATTGTAATGCGCATTTTACACCGCATTAAAAATAACGCCTTAAAACAGTGGCTAAACCGCGGAATTTGCATCAGATGTTAGAACATCTAACGCCACTTGGGTACAATGCGACATACAAATTAACGTGCTAAGCTATTGGCCACATGTGTGATGTCAAAATTATTGCGTTTATTAACGCGTTAAGACATAGGTGGCAGCATAAAAAGAAAATTTGTTTGAAAAGAAACGAATCAGCTATCTGTTCATTTAAAAAATGAGTATGGCACCTAAGCAAATGCATAAATGCGCTAGTTACTTGACAAAGATATCAAGTCAGTTTTGCAGTAATTTTAGAAAGCTGTTAAAACGAAATGGCCAATAAACACGGTAATTAAACATGCAATGCACGTGACTCGAGCTCGTTATTTGCGTGGGAATTTGAAAGAGAATGTTCGTATTTTAACATCGCTTTTTATTTCATTAAAATTATTTACCTAACCTAGCCTCGCCTAGCTTCTGTACATACATACATTTCGTTTCGTACACAGACATTATAGTGTTAGAGAGTAAACTGTACCACTGAGAGAATAGGCGTCAAACAAAACAAGACCAACATAGTTAGCAATAAACCCTTGAACTGCTTACCACCAGTTCACAATACAATTTCATTTTTGGGGCTCTAAACTGCAAATGGAAAAAGCGGAACCTTTAATAGGATCACTTCGTTTTCCGTCTGTCCGTCTGTCTGTCAAGACACTTTTTCTCGGGAACAGTTTGAGATATCAATCTGAAATTTATATTAAATACTCGGGTCTTTTTCAGCTGCGAAAAAGTCATGTTCGGATGTACCTAGAATTATGAAATTTGGAAAAGAGCAAGCTCTTATAGCACATGTGAAGGACGAAATCTGAAAACCGTAAATATGTACATAGTTAGGAACTTGTATACTTAAGTTTGTGCGGAACCCGTGGCCGGTTTTTTTATATGCGTCACTATCATGATTGGAATGTAATATAAATAATCTATCAATAAACGTTTCTCGTTTTTCTTTTGTTTTGTCTGTGTACGGGTTGTACACTTGAAGATGGTGATGGTAGATATCATAATAGTCACTTGTAGAGTTAACAACAGATTACGTATAAAAATCATAATTATTAAATTTTGACAAACACTAACTATAAGTCTGTAAAATATACTAGAACTAACTATGGTAAAACTATAGAGAATATATATGGTGATTGGATAGACACAAAATTTCATAAATAAAGTAACAAATAACGAAATTATGATCACGTGCGTTTAGCATGCGATGCGACGAATCAAATCGCTGGCGCGTCTTTTACCTAAGTTCAGTACGGTGACCGTACAGTCTGTACATTTAATTAAATTGATTTGTATTCCTCATTTATTATTATGGTTATTTTTAAGAGTTTAATCCTTGAATTACTATTTGGTGATATTCCGAAAACCGGAATATACGTAATTTCAACGTAATGTTTTAAAGCTAAAATTAAGCTCATAGGTTCTCTTTTCCAAAGATATTTTGTTTGTGATGCCTGATTCATTACATAACATATCCTATTTATAAAAAATTATCAAATAGCCTGGTCATTATACTCCTGAAGGAGTAAGTGATTATTCGTATCTTTTATAAATCACTAGCTTTGCCCGCGACTTCGTCCGTGTGGAATTAGCACGAGTATTTTTAGCTTATTTTTATCCAATTTGCTTACTGCTTATATCCTTTTCCGCAACTCAAACTACCTTCATACTTTCAACCCCTATTTTGCACCCTAAGGGGGTGAATTCCAATAAAACATGAAACACGTATTCAATAAAATGTTTTTAAGAGCATGAATCTCAAGTTTCATCAAAATCGTTGCGAATTTTAAAAAATTCCCTACAAACTTGCAACCCCTTTGATCCCTTTAGAGTTAACATTTTTTTAAATCCCTTCTTAGTGTGCGTCCGCACGTTGAATTAAAACAACTGTCCATATTTCACGTTTCTACCATTAGCGGTTACGGCTGTACGTGCGTCTATGCGTCTATAGATGGAAACTTCTTAGGTTATTTTTGAATTACCAAAAAAATTTTGTGTGCTTGTTTAGACAAGCAAACTGAACAATTTTCACTATGGGACCAACTTTGAAATCGCAAAAAAAATCAGCTGTTCCATACATCTAGGTTCAGTGAATGTTGAACATTTTTATGGAACAGCTGTTTTTTTTTTGCGTTTTCAAAGTTGGTCCCATAGTGAAAGTTGTTCAGTTTGCTTGTCTAAACAAGCACACCAAATTTTTTTGTTAAGTAAAAAACAAACTTGTATAGATATATGGATATTGACAATTTCTTATTTCCTTCAGAGGCGCGCATCGGAGAGGAGTGCGTGCAGCATATCCAGTGCCACTCCACTATGGGGGTCCACTCGGAGTGCGTGAACGGCGCCTGCGCGTGCGTCTCGTCCGCACACCTTGAAGAGGATCGGTGCTACTGGACTGCTTGTAAGCTACACTCAGTATTTTCGCAGTAAAATAAAAAATAAGTAATAATTACTTTGTCTTGCTGCAGCTTGGGTTATGAAAAGCTTGCTTGTGATATATCTATATAAATTTTCACTAAATCGGCTCAGCAGCTAAGAAGCGAAATCTTGACAAACACACAGTTACTTTTGCATTT
Organism: Schoenobius gigantellus; assembly: GCA_963935595.1. Classification (NCBI taxonomy): domain Eukaryota; kingdom Metazoa; phylum Arthropoda; class Insecta; order Lepidoptera; family Crambidae; genus Schoenobius; species Schoenobius gigantellus. Next base: position 41,331,055 of record OZ012544.1, on the reverse strand, counting down.
ATAATATCAGTAGAGATTTACAAGGATATGGTAGGTTATTTACAATATGTGGGACCTATTCAGAATGGAGGTTCCTTATATTCTACTGTGAAATGGAGGCAAATTCTTACATTACATCCAATAGCAGTAGATACATAGTAGGGTACTTTGAAACAGCATATTTTAGGAATACATACTGAAAGTTTATGGAACTAGCCACCTACAATAATAAAATTAAAAAAGCAATTACGGAATTCGAAAATGGAACTCTCTAGCACGGTTACGTGGGAACATGTTATTTTTTAATTTGCGGAGTATCGTTTGTTTTTTCATTGCGGTGTCCTTTAGGAAATTGGGTATCGCTATTACAATAAAAATTCGTGAATATTTTCGATCAATAATTTTTTCGTTTTTCGCCGTGGCTTAAGTCAACAAATGTTGCCAGAGACTTCAATTTTCATTTGGTGATGAACCCCAATGTCGCAGCTCCCTGTTCGGAGAATTTAGACGTGGCAGAGATTTAAATCTTTGAGACGTGGACGTGATCATCTCCGTGACGATGTATACGTGAAGGTCAGCCGGCAACGGCGGCTACAGATAACTGATTGAAACTAACAAATAATATTGTATCATTTGTTTAATTTTTTGATATGTCAGTGACAGTTGGTTTTTATTATATCTGGGCATATCTGGGTCTTATTCGTCAGAATTCGGAAACTTTCAGTATAACCTGAGTACAGGTTAAATTATTAAATTTCACACTGTACGCCTAACGCATCTCCAACAGAAACAGAGAATTTACTAATCTATAAAAATTAATGATCTTAAGCTTAAAAATTCCACTTTGCCTTTACCCTAATATAATGTATGGAAAAAGTTTTCTTTGATTTGTGGGTGTTCTAGTACTCTAACCTCAGTTGGTCTCAAAGAGTGTTTTAATCCTTTATGGGAATGAGATCGATTGGCATTAAAAAAATTACTCAATTCCGACGATTTTCTCGCTGACTGTACATTTTTCAAAAATCTGTGAATCTCGATTGTCATCACTCAAAAAGTTGGGAAAGGTCTCCTAGGATCATTTTCACGTGGTAGTAAGGGATCTGGTAGCTGCCCTTAATGCCCCATCTCAACTTTCCACCCTGTATAACCCACAGTATTAAACATTTAATAAATGACAAAAAAAAAACAAAAAAACAAATTAAATTAGAATGACAAATGTTATTGTGTAAGTTGAATGTTTTCGCAGTGGTTGGCGAGAGGTGTGTGGTCGACCAAAACTGCTACATAGGCGAATCCAGTCCAGAGCGGCAGACGTACTGCGTGAGAGGCTACTGCACATGCCAGCTGCAATATAGCCCCAGAGACAACGGAACTAGGTCTGTTTTTCTACAACGAGAATACATGCTCCTTGCAATGACTCCAAAAATTACAACAGCCGCCAAAGTCCGTGAGCTGATTCAGATATTTTTAAACAACTTTCCCTTCGAAGGTGAATATTTATTTTACAGATGCGTACGCAACGCGTCTCCATCAAAAATGCATTTTGTTTTATAGTTGCGAACTATCGCTATTTAAGATTATTTTAAAGATGCGTAGGCAACGCAGCGCTATCAAAAATGCGTTTCGTTAAATAGTTGTGTACGCAACGGATCGCTATCAAAGATGCATTTTGTTCTATAGGTGCGTATGCAACGCATCGCTATTAAAAATGCAAATTGTTTTATTGGTGCCTAAGCAACACAGCGATATCAAAAATGCGTTTTGTTTTATGTACAGTAACTAAGCTCCACTTCAAGCTTTACATTCGCACTACATACGAGTAAGAGTGGTCCATAGGTCAAACAGTATAACTTGACGAGAAGTTTACTGTACGTACGCATCGTATCGCTATCAACCATTAATTTTGTTTTGTCTGTACTTCCATACGCAACGCATCACCATCAAAGATGCATTTTGTTTTATAGGTGCGTATGTAATGCATCGCTACCAAAAATGCATTTTGTTTTATAGAATGTGCTTAACAACGCATCGCTATCAATATGCATTTTTATAAGTGCGTTCGCAATGTAGCGCTATCAAAGATGCACTTTGTTTTATAGACGCGTTCGAAACATATCGCTTCGCTATCAAGCTATCAAAGATGCATTTTGTTTTATATCTGCTTATGCAACGCATCGTTATCAAAGATGCATTTTGTTCTATAGGTGTGTACGCGACGCAGCGCTGGGTGAGCCGTGCGAAGACGAGCTGCAGTGCGCAGGCGAGGGTTTACGTTGTCGCGGCTCGTGTCGCTGCCGCAACGGATACGTACCGCACCAGGACACCAACTCCTGCGTTCTGGGTACGTCGTCTACACTAATATTATAAAGAGGAAAGCTTTTTTTGTTTGGTTGTAATGAATAGGCTCAAAAACTACTGGACCGTTTTAAAAAATTCTTTCACCATTCGAAAGCTACATTATCCACGAGTAACATAGGCTAAATTTTATTTTGGAAAAAAATAGGGTTCCGTAAGATATTTGGGTTTTTCGGACACAAGGTGTAAAAAATCAACCAGAAAAGTAACTTATTTTGCGTACGCTGCCTAAACTTTAAAAGATAGAACCATAAAATGTTCTAAGATCTTATAAATATCTACAAAAAAGTCCGCGACATACTATACCTATCTATGTCTATGTCGAGTGAGGCACAACAACCATTTTTTTATTTAAAAAACTTGAATTCTTCTTGGACTACATTTAAACGCATTTATTTTTCTCATGCTATTAATCCTTATCAAAATAAATTATTTCATCACTAAGTACAGTTTATGGAGATAATATTTGGTCTTTGAATGATTAAAATTGGACGTTTGGTTTTGAAGTTATGGCGAAATTAAAATATTACGATTTCTGCTGCACGGCCCGTTGCGAAGTGAGCGTCACCAAGGCGGGGGTGCGCGTGCGGGAGGTTATGGCATAAAATGGAGGAAAAAATTAAACACTGTGTTAAGCATTTCGATGGCGAAACGTAGTTTGCGAGCACAGCTAGTTGTTTATATAATCACAGTTATATAAGTCTAGGAGATCTAGGTGACCTTGGCTACGTTGCAGAGCCTGCCTACCCCAACAAAACAAAGAGTCTTACATCTCAATTATATGTATACGTAGTCATTTTATATTGGAACAACATGGGTCCGTAATTATTTCTCATCTATGACTAAACGGTTAATGAAATCATCAGATAATTTTATTTCAGAAGAATAAGCAGACACTTTGGGGCTAAAGGTCTTTCACCATGAACTTTTTACCGTTTTTCTTCATAATGAATTGTCACTTATTTTTTTCACCTCACGAAATTTAGCGATAAAGCCAAAAATGGAAGCGAACCTCATCTGCTGTCCTCAAATTTTTAACTATAGAAGAGGGCACAAACTTTGGTGAGATGTTGGTAGTTAGCCATTGGCTCAAAAGACCCGATACCAGCACCGAAGACGAATATAAAAATCTGCTTTCATGGACAATTCAACACCGGAACAGAGTGATTCCACTTCCTAATCCCCACATTGCCGTTCAATACGTTCTAACAAAACGAACGCGAATGATACTTTACTACACGCTCTAGGGACCTAGACGAACTAAGATTTCGCGTTCGTTTCGTTTACGTTATACTCGTACGGTCTTGTATAGCACGGCAATGTACAGAAATGATTGGCAAGTGGAATCATTCTCATGCATTTTATTGTTAATTTCAAACTTCGTTATCGATTTCGAAATGTTACTTTGTAAAGGCGCCCAGAACTGTTTTAATCATGAGATTACATAGGCAATTGAGAAATGGACGTCACTCTATTACAGCGATGAAAGCACTGAACGAATCGTGCGAGTACGACGTGCAATGCGACGGCTTGTCGGGCGTGACCGGCGCGACGGGCAACCCTGGCGCCGCGCTCTGCCTCGGCGGCGTGTGCGCGTGCTCGTACAACGCGCACGCAGCGGGCACCCCGCCGCGCTGTTGGCACCGCCGCCGGCCCGGCCAGGACTGCCGGAGGGACGAGGTGAGCTGCAGCTGTCACTGTCACTGTCATTGCCAAAACCCAGCGCCGTGTGCGCGTGTCCGCCGTGCTGCTGCCATCATCGCCAGTCCAGTCAACACTGCCAGAGAGACGAGGTGAGCTACAGCTGTCACTCTCACTGTCATTGTCAAACCCCATCGCCATATGTCCGTGTCCACCGCGCTGCTCGCACCGCCGCCGGCCCGGCCAGGACTGCCGGAGGGACGAGGTGAGCTGCAGCTGTCACTGTCACTGTCATTGCCAAAACCCAGCGCCGTGTGCGCGTGTCCGCCGTGCTGCTGCCATCATCGCCAGTCCAGTCAACACTGCCAGAGAGACGAGGTGAGCTACAGCTGTCACTCTCACTGTCATTGTCAAACCCCATCGCCATATGTCCGTGTCCACCGCGCTGCTCGCACCGCCACCGACCCGGCCAGGACTGCCGGAGGAACGAGGTGAGCTGCAGCTGTCACTGTCAAATCCCAGCGCCGTGTGCTTGTGTCCGCCGTTCTGCGGCCATTATCGCCAGTCCGGTCAACACTGCCAGAGACGAGGTGAGCTACAGCTGTCACTCTCACTGTCATTGTCAAACCCCGGCGCCGTGTGCGCGCGTCCGCCGCGCTGCTGGCACCGCCGCCGGCCCGGCCAGGACTGCCGGAGGGACGAGGTGAGCTGCAGCTGTCACTGTCAAATCCCAGCGCCGTGTACTTGTGTCCGCCGTGCTACTGGCCCGCCGCCGGCCCGGCCAGGACAGCTGGAGGGACGAGGTGAACTGCAGATGTCACTGTCATTTTCAAACCCCGGCGAGCTCATATACCGCGCACGCAGTGAACACTCTACCTCGCTGTAATCCATCGGTCCGGCTACAACTGCTGCAGAGATAAGGTGAGCTGCAGCTGTCATTGTTAAAATAATGTGCGTGTGCTTGTACATCGCGCACGCAGCGGATACTCTGCCTACTGTAATCTACCGGCCAGGACTACCGCAGTGTAGGTGCAGCGGTCACTGTCAAGACCCATCAGCATGTGCTTGCTCGTACAACGTGCACGAAGCGGGTACACTGCGGCGCTGCTGGTCATTCTAAAACTACCGGAGAATTGAGGTGAGTTGCAGCTGTCGCTGTCGCTGTTAAACCCCGTTAGTGTGTGTGTGTGTGTGAAAGCTGTCAGCTGTTAAGGATGCAGCAGGGTTTTGTGCTTACTAAGACACATCTAGCGTCCGCAACAATCTGCGGGCACTACCGCCTGGCGAGTGACGGCCAAGGCTGCTACTGAGATAATATGAGCTGCAGCTGTCACTGCCATTGTCATCCCCAGCCCAAACTGACTGGTATCGGCCAACATGCCCGTTTTTAGATCGTTTCACAAGGTCATATCATATCCCGCGTGGAAAACGCATGGAAGTAAAACGGAGGTTATATTTGGCCGATACTTTAATTCTTAGTCAATTTGATAATTATGGAAATTCGTATTTGCAATTAATCAGATAATCTTGGCATAAATAAAGAAACGCATATTATTAAACGAAAGTAGTGGCTTCATCTAAAATTCTAAACTATATTTAGGTAGATTGCGAAATGTAAACGAAATAAACGCTTGAACATTTTTACATAAAACTTTATTTGTACTAACAAATGCTGCATCCTATTAACTACTTAATATGACATAAAATTAAAACTAAAAAAATATATAAAATGTGATAAAAGTGTAGCTTACGTCTAAATTTAGGGTCGATATGTAAAAACGCATTTTCCACCTTAACCACTAACTAAACCTAAAACTTTTTCAACTCAGGAATGCGTGTCTGAAGAAAACGAGCCTGGGTACTGTAAGGCGGGGCGGTGCACTTGCAAGACCTGCTCGCCCGACGCCAGGGACTTTGGAGGTGGCGCCACCGTGTCACGCCCGCCTTTACTGGTCGCCGCCATCTTGGCCCTCTCCGTCGCCATTTTGACGCACTGACGTACCGCCATCTTGACGTTAGCTGCCATAAAGAACGAGGAGATTGTAAATAAATGTACAGTGCGAGTATCGCGTATGTATCAAATTATTTAAAATTTAATCTTTGAAGAAAAATCAAAAATTAGAGTTATCAAGTCCAGTTAAAATATTTTAAAGAAAAAATTGGCTTGACTAGTGAATTACAAAATATTGTAAAAATATGATTTTGATAATACCATTGTGCAAGTCTTAGGTACAATTTTTATACATTTATCTACTTAATACGCGTACGCACTGTACCCACGAGGACTTTATGTGTATGGGTTGAACCATGAGATGTGGTTATTTTTTAGAACGAACTAGAGAGGAGGCTACGGTCGACATAGTCGCAGATTTATTTAAATAAATTATAATACTTATACTATATTGAATTACATGTAAAAAACATTTGTAAAAAAATATTGACCTCGAAATTTTAAAATTCATATTTGATGTAAAGTGATGAAAAAGAAAATTTTTATTTAACGTTTTCAAAAATATAAATATTCTACACTGGCAATTACGTCTGAAGCTACTTTTTTCGGGTTTGGACGTTATGTTCCAAACATTATGATTTTTTTACTTGAGGTTTGATGGAGTTATCAAGTACCTAGTAATTAGAATCGTTGGTCGTTTTTAAACAACGTCAATTACCTAATTGCATTTTCTAAGATTCCTATTATAATATATTTTAAGCAAGAAAAACACCAAAATCATCTAGGGCACCATTCGCCATTTCCAAAAGTTGTGAGACTTAGGTATATACCTATCTATATGAATCTTAATCAAAATTAAGTTATTAATGAAAGTGAAATAAATTATGTGTTATATTAATAAAGTAGGTACTTAAGTATATTATACATTGATATCAGGAATAGTCACAATAATTTCATTTAATGAAATAATGTGTTTTGCAGCAGTGTTATTTGTTGATTTTATCACACATTAGGTAACGTCAACATTACTGCCGTGACTATTTTATATCTCTTACCTTAAGAAAAGGAACGTATGCTCAGAATGTTGTGAAATTAATAGTTGTAATAACTCGTGTCTATAAAGAAACAAACATGGCGTTGGGAGAGGCCAGTTCACAATCTGACAAAAAGATATGTTTGAGCTTCCCGTGTGACGAAATCATGGAATTCTACTACACAAAAATTACTGAGGACAGCTAAAGAAACACAATAGTTAAAACCAACTAACTAGCTTGAAGTGTTTAGTTTCAATCTTGTGGTTTCAATCACTCATCTGAAAAATGATAAAGATGAAACATATTCTAAGAAAGTAATAGCTATTGAAGTTTTCTTGTACGATTATGAATAAAATAGGTAAATCCATTTCCACGTTTGCTTAAAAAAATTCTGTTTGCCTATTCTGGGGTGGGCACAACTGTCTCCACCCAACCCACTATGGACATCAGCCCTATTTGACCACGGTCAATGGTAGATTTCGTGAACTGGCCTGACCTCAAAATTGGTTTCTTTAATGGCATTTGATGATTGCCAAACAGTAACGCATACCTTGTAAATTACATTGTCTCTTTCATTTCTCGTACAAACGAAGGAGACATACTGTTAATCTCGAGTGAGTACTTTTGTGAACAAAAAGTGATAATTTCTACTTGAATAGTTAGTAAGTTGTTATCGTTGGTAGCTTTCAAAGTTTATCGTAAGTTGTAAATAATGTTATATTATTGTTGTTATTGATTTGTGAGTTTACTTTTTCAGCGAAGATCATACTTATTCCCCTTGATGTAAACAGTATTTTTTGAGTGCAATTTAATCACCAGTAAGAGAATGGGTAGTATTTATGCCAAAGAACTGTACACAAAATGATGAGATAACATTTATTTTATGTAAATAAAGAGTATTTATTATAGTGATTGTGTTGTTTTATTATAACAAATATTGTATGTTGGTAGCGTTCCACAGATTTCTATAATCGTGTTGTTTTCAATTTTGCATACAGCAGGCGTAGCACTGGCTGCCAATATTGGCAGCCTACTCGAGTCAGGTATACGGGTGTATGTTGCCAACTTGTGACATCAGGTGTAAAGTCACGACACCCAGTAATTTCACTTCCATATCTTACCTTCAAACCGGAACACAGCAATGCAAGCACTGCTGCTTTGCGGCAGACGGAGGTGCCCAAGCAGACGACCCTGGTACAGAGTCTCCCTCCGGAATCCGGATGGTATTAGCAATGACTAAATATTTACTATCTACTTGTTTCTCAACAGGCTATTACGAAACAGGAAAGCGAAATGTGTAGTAGTCTACTGGCAAAAGGTAGTATCATGTCTGCACTACATTAAGTAGTAGTAAGCCGCGGCAAAAGGTAGTATCATGTCTGCACTACATTATCGGCGATGATCGTCGATCGTGTGATCGTCCATAATTGATGCGATCATCTTGCAAGCATCCACACGATCGTCTGTAGTACGTGGAATGCGTTGCTGCTGCAACCTAAATGGTTGCAGCAGCAACACAATCATTTTGTTAATGTGATTCAACCAAAAGTTGTGAAAAAAATTGAGAAAAAGAAGATGGTGGTGAATTATCGTAATAGAACAAAGTGAACATGAGCATGAGCATTGAACATGAGCGGCGATAATGTGGACACCTCAAAGCAACCACCAGGCGATCCCCTTTGATGCGTGCCCGAAAAACCGACAATTCACGGGTAGCTGGCGATCATAGACGATGATCGGCGGGTACAGCCGAGTATAGCCAAGTATGCCCTCTACACAATCGTGCTCGCGCATAATTGTTTACCTAATCGCCGATAATGAAGAGGAGCCATAAAATAAAACTCACGGGTAAGTCCTGCGCACGCGCAGCGAGAGCGAGTGCGAGGTGGAGGCAGTGCGGGTGGCCCGCATGGCGCGGCGCACGCTCGGCGCGCCGCCCGCGTACACCAGCGGGTTGAGCGCCGAGCTCAGGTACCCCAGCCACGTGCACCACACCCAAGCGCACTCGGGCACGCAGTCGCACAGGGAATCTGCGGGAGCCCTCGATGTAGGAGGCGATCGGCCACACACTTATTAATTTGTTCATATTATACAGTCAGCACCAAGCAAGCTTTACGCACAATATAGAGAACGATATTGTGCTTTACGGTTGCATTACGAAAGTCGCCGCTAAATATTACGAGCGACAAGTGCGGTCAACATGTAAAGTCGTTGATTTAAAAGTATGATTCTTTCATAGCTGAAAGTTATCGTAGATTTTGTAGTAGAAAATACGAGTTCACGTAAAATATAATATAAGTATTTACAACGTAAACATTTCTTAAAGAATTACATTCGACAGACATCAATCCGACAAGACAACACAAAATTATTCCTCTATTAGTCATAGACTTCATCTTGACGCTAAATAGGTTTCAACCGTTAAATACAAAACTCCAACAGATACGAATAGGTATTAGATATAAATAAAAGATATAATAAACTTCAGTTTGATATGTTTGCGTGTTCCTGAAAAATAGGGTCTCGATTGACAGACGGACAAAGAAGTAATCCTAAAATCCCCTTTCCCCTTTGAGGCACGAAACCCTAAAATTTTTAATAGTCTATATTAGGGTTGCCACCCGTACTTATAACACAGGTTTGTTATACTTATAACACGTTATTTCGGGTAATTGTACACTATAGTTTATGACAACGATTTGAATTCTCTAGAATTCATTTAACATTAAATATACAAAAAAAAGTTTATTGTAAGAATGTTTGCGTAATACGGAACGACAAATTATGTAGAGGTTGCCTGAAGCTCACTTCTGCACGCGTAGCACAAGGACCCCGAAATAAATATGTCTATCATTAACTGTTACTTTCTCGACACCGAACAATAGCTATCTCATTCGCTACTGTCAAAAGTGACATTTCGGTGTAGACGAACAGGCCGAGAAAATACTCTCGCGATCCTTGTGCTACGCGTGCTGAACGTAACTTAACAGAACACAGAAAGAGTCAACATTCATCAAAGTCTTATAAAAAAATTGACTGTTTTCATGGATTCATTGAGTGCAATAAAAATGATAATAAGGTGCAATAAAGTTGCTAGAAGTAACGAAAAATATCTTTTTAAGCATAATAATAAAGTGAAATAAATAGTACTCTATTTTAACACAATACACTTTTGGTTCAATCCTTAAAATCCAATTACTTTATTTGGGCGAAAAAAGGTGGCAACCCTGATCGACATGGTGAACATTAAAACAAAATGTTATCATCATCCCAACTGTGATAAACATTTTAAGTCTACTCCTGCGACATTCACGAAGGTCGTGCACTTGTTTCTCGCAGAAGTTATCTTCTACAGGTGATGATAAAATAGTGACCTGTTGGCAGCATCACGAAGAAAGGCGTCCAGCACACCAGGAACAGGGACATCAACATGACTATGATGCGCGTCGCACGCCGCTGCCGGTGCGCCATTCTACTACTGAAACAAGAAAATAGTAAATGAGGCGCAAGCGCAATAAAATAAAGCATAACTATAAGTGAAATATGTTACTTTAATATAACCCCTTTTTGAACCCATTAAAAAAGATTTTAAATCTACCACAGACGCAGTGGTGTCCGCCTGCGGTTATCTCGCCTCTCCAATCGAGATACACTCACTAAAAATACTGGGGGGTTCCGTCTAATCGCATTCTCGACACACAAAGGAGGGTACTTTCGCAATATCTTCGTGATCTATAGGTATTAAAACCCTAAAATTGTACAAGTTACCTAATTCTTTTTGAAAATGTTTAAAAATTGGCCGGTTCCTCGTGATCCTACAATTAATTTGTCTTACTAGCTAGCTAGATATCATAACATTATTTTTTAATTACCAAAAAAATTATGTGTGCTCGTTCAGACAAGCAAACTTAACAACTTTCACTATGGGACCAACTTTGAAATCGCAAAAAAAATCAGCTCTTCCATACAATTAATGTTCAACATTCACTGAACCTAGATGTATGGAACAGCTGATTTTTTTATAAAAGGGCATAATGGGTAGTAGATGTCTTCATGCCTTACACTTATCTATAAGTTGAGTGTAGAAAACAAGACATAGAGAAGCATTACAATGTACAACTAACTATCTAAAGCCATCATCACCTTTTGGGGTAACAAATCTGGAACGGCATTTCAGTGTTGAAAATTTACAAAAAAAAACAATAATTCTTACACGATCCCCCTTAATTCCTTTCCTGGTTCCTCTTTGCGTCCTGTTACATTCATTGTAGGCGTCACGTTATTGTTGTTATTCTGTAGAGAAAATTAAAAGGAACAGTTTAATAATCAAGCATCTGTACTTACATTGCGTGTTCAGTTTGCCGCTAGATGAATGATTCAAAATGAGTGAATGATCGATTAACGGTCTTCATTTTTAATCTAAAATAACAATAATTAAACAATAACAAATACAAGTATTTAGCAAGTATTCGGTAAGCATAAGCGCAAACGCACACGACACAACCGGCTATCGTTGACCGATTGGTTGATGGCTTAGATCAGGTTGATGGTGGAAAATGAAACATACGGAGTTCTGCGTTGCAACGCACACGAACTACAAAATATCGGCCGCAAAAAATCAGTAAATCCCGGCCGACCCGATTAACGGTGAAAAATGGTTCGTAAATGTATAGGTACGTCTCATCTGCCGCAGTGTCTGTAGACGAAAGTCTTCAATCCGTGCGTGTTGCCTGTGATGACGTACGGAGCTGAGACGTGGCCGCTTACAATGGGTCTCGTTAGAAGGCTCAAGGTCACTCAAAGGGCAATAGAGAGCTATGTTCGGGTTTCTCAACACGATCGCATCAGAAATGAAGAGATCCGTAGAAGAACTAGAGTCACCGACTTAGCCCAAAGAATTGCGAACCTTAAGTGGCAATGGGCAGGACACGTACCTCGCAGGATGAAATTTATCAAAATAATTCAATTTCCCCCCAACCTCTGTCTCTGTCATCGAGCGACCCCGGTGCGCCCGTATAGCTGGCGGGGACGCCAGAGCACACAGGATGCGAGCGTACAGAACCACCATCATGCTGGCCGGCAGGTAAAATGAGAACGCAGTGCTGAAAAACACGTATCTGCAACAATGTGCAAACTTAAATAACAAATTGAAAATATTATTCTCAATGGGACTATACACTTATGGAGGGAGCGGCTCACTATGCGGAACTGTCGGCTAAGAGTCGAACTTCAGACGGCCACAGAAGTTCGCGCACCAGGAAGAGAAGGAGCAAATCACAGAGAATAAATTAAATTGGGGCATGGGGCTCGCATCGACGTCGTGTTTACGTCACACCAAAAAGGGAAAGAAGTATGCATAGAGAAAAAAATTGAGAGCTATCGAAAATTGTGCGCGACTGAGAATAGTCGCTGGTTCTGTCTGCTTCTCTCGCGATTCGGCCTGATGTTCTTCTCACCTGATGTTGAGTGACGATAAGGCAGAAAGTGCAAGCGAGCATTTTCTGGATTCCCCAACAACAGGAACTGGCTATCTTACCTCTAATTATCGGAACACAACAACGCTATTAAAATTGTTATTATGGCGACAAACGTAGGTTAGATGGCCGTAGCTGGCCAGGCAGGCTCAGAAGCCGTACCACCAGCAAAACCAACCAGAAAACTTCTGCCTTCATAGGGAATCGAACGAAACCCGAACTTCCAGATCGATACCGGGTCGCCCCAACTACTCGACCACAGGCGTTATTTTATTGCTCTGTTTTCATTGTTATGATTGGTGGTTGTTCGATTGGTTTCTTATAATCTATGTACATGAATACCTATCGATGCGAACGGTATACATCTGACCAACAGGGACATTCCACTAGCATCCCCTAGCTCAGTCCCCCAGGGGACTATAGAGCACTCACTATTCCACTGCAGTCCCCTATGCTGGGGACTATCATGGTTGGGCTATTGCTTAGGAAACCCTAAGCAATGGCCCAACCGTTGGATAGTTCCATGCGCGCCACTTATAAAGGTAAAAGTTTCTGATATCAGACCTAAATGTCCGACTTTCACTTGTTTTTCCGACATTCAGATCCCAGGAAAGACTATTGGTATAGCCAGGAGTAATAGTAGAAAATAACTCTAAACGGGCCATCTGGGACGAGTTTATTACATAAAGCTTGTTCTATGTCCCGCGGGACTACTTGAACAAAATATTGGTAGACGTCCCGTGATGGGACAATTCAACGATACTAGTGGTATAGACCCTCTTGTCGAGTCCCCGACATAGGGGACTAAGGTGGAATAGTGAGTGATGTATAGTCCCCTGGGGACTGAGGTGGAATAATGAGTGTTGTACAGTTCCCTGGGGGACTGAGCTAGGGGGTTCCTAACTCAAAGCGATCACTCGCTATCGTTATCGTGACATTAGAACAATAGTTTTAATGTCACAGGTGACATTTGAACATTTGAACTATTCTTCTAATGTTACGAAAGCGATAGCGAGTGATCGCTATGCGTTAGGCGGTAGCTCCCCAGGTGAGGCTGTTAAATGGGTGGTTAAATGGACATTAACGTACCCGACGTTAGTATTGACTGTGCAAGCCATCGGCACTTCGTTGGGATGGAAGTGCTTGGGGGCCGGCACCAGCGCGGTGGGCATGGCCACCGCCGCAGCCACCGGCCACACCAGGGCCGCGTAGAGCCGCGCGTCGCGAGCCCGCCGCGCCCTGGACAGTGGCGCTGTGATCCCGCACCAGCGCTCCCAGCCGAGGGCGCACAGAGATAGGATGGACGCCGTGCAGCAAAGCACGTCCATGGTGCTCCAGCAGGAGCAAATTATCCAGTCTGATGATCAGGAAATAGTGGTTACTCGATGCTGGAACTAAAATGTAAATAGCTGATCAGTCACTTTCGATGAGTCGGTTTGGTGGTGACTAGCGAACCTGCCCACGATTCGAAATCAACAACATGCTATAATGAAATAGGTAACTTAAAACCTCAGACACACCAATAAAATTATAGTAAATTATGAAACTCAAATTTCGTGGATCATTTACGAAGATATTTCCATTTTTTTTTTGTTTTGTTGCATATCTTGCAAATTTAAACTCTATGCGACAACGATGTTACCGCTTAGCTGTCGCACCACGCGCGCGCCGCCAGATGATGGAGTAAATTAAAAAAACGGCGGCGTCGAATTTTTTTTTGGATTAACATCTAACCCATGTTTATTATTAATGACATCGATTCTGAACAATATTAGGTTTTTCGCAATTTCATTGGCACGTTGTATACTAATACTTACATCGTCTGCATGGGTACAGGAACTTACCTATTTCTACCGCAAAGCAGCAGTGCTTGTATTGCTATTGTAGCCTACTTACCTACAGACATCGTTGTGTGAAATAGTAAGCAGCTCTTTTCAGAGCTGCTTCTTATTTCAATCGATAGCTCTTTTCAGAGCTGCTTACTATTTCACACAACAATGTCTGTAGGTAAGTATAGGCTACAGTGCAGCTCTGAAAAGAGCTGCTTACTATTTCACACAACGATGTCTGTAGGTAAGTAGGCTACACTATGTTCCGGTTTGAAGGGTAAACAGGCAGTGAAGTTACTGAGTACTGTGACTTGACATCTTATGTCACAAGTTCGCAAAGTACGGTCAAGAAATTTAATTCCCAACTCATTTCATTGACATATTGTTAGACACTGACAATGCATTAAGGTCGAACCTCATAAATAATTCTTCTGAGGGTCGAACATTCCAATAGATATATGTCAAATAAAGCGCCTAGTTACGTGTATGCAAAGTTGTCAAAGCAACATTCGTAGCACTTATGGTGCCATATTGCGTTACGACATTCAGCCTTAGAGGGTCGCAAATTAAATTCTTTGACTGTACATAGAGGTATATGGAGCCTGTAGATTTGCAAATCTCACAGGAGCGACATGTAGGTACTATATGTGGCTGGCGGGATTGTTTGCTTAGTTATATGAAAATTATATCAGATGTCTGTGTGGGTGGTCAGCAAGGTATATTGCTACTGAAAAGTCTCATACTTAAATGGAAGACGAAGAGCTCCCTGGCCGCGGCTATGGGGGCGACGAACCCGCCCACCAAGAGGTCGGCCACCGCCAGGCTCGCGAGCGGGTAATGCGTTGGCACCCGGGCAGCGCGCCGCAGCGCGAGCAACACCGCTGCGTTACCGACCAGCGTCGCCACCATTACCAGCGCCATCACCACAGCGGTAGTGTACCATGCCGCGTCGGTCGCGCCGCGCGGGTATATGGCGGTCACTGGGAACGCGCGAAAATGGACTGAATAGTATATAAACTGTTTAATCATCGTCACAGTTCATTTACGTCCCCACCGAGGGGCTCGAGCCTACCCTAAGTTAGAAGGGTGTTTAGGTCTTAGTCAACCAAGCTGGCGTAGTGCGGATTGGTCTGGTCGACTTCACATACACATTTGAATTTCTTCGAAGATGTATGCAGGTTGCCTCGCGATGTTGTCCGTTACCGTTAAGAGCGTAGGATAACCATGTGGTTTTCGTTTTACGAATATGAAATTTAAAAAACGAAAACTCATGGTACATGGCTCCTAACTGCTTAATGAACATAAACAAATACATTTAAGTACATGCATAAAAAAATAAAACAATCTATCAAAAAATATTTCAAAAATCCCTGAAAAAGCACCTGCTCAGCAGATTGTTATAAATAAGGTTATGGTAAGTTAGCTTTTTTTTGGAAAATTAGTTTTAATAGGATAATTGAGACATATGATCCAGTAGACAAACTGTGCATGTATATTAATGTATTTTTTTCTGCAGAAAGGTTGTGGAAATGTGTGTATTTTTTACTAAATTTCGGTACATACACTACCTCCGTAATCTAGTGATTGAAATCACCAAGTATACCTATTGATCTGGAGGTCCGAGGTTCCATTCCCATTAAGGTAGTTTACTGCTTGTTTTGGTTAGTGGTAGGGTTTCAAAGCCCCCTGGCAAGCAACCACCAACTAACCCAAGTTTGTCGCCATGATGACAATGTTAATAGCATTGTTGCGTTCCGATAATTAAAGTTAAGGTAGCCAGTGCATGAGTTGTTGGGGATTCCAGATGAAGCTGACTTCAATCCGACCTTATCGTCACTTACCATCAAGTGAGATGAAGGCCAAGTACTTCCCTGTTGCCTGAAGAATTTACATCAGTCAACAGGACTTACCATAATGATATAGGTACCTTTTTTTTTTTTTTTTTTCTCGGGGGGAAATGCGTAACCGCACCGTACCCGCCGTGGGCTAGACGGCGGGCGTGTGTGGGGCTCTCCTGGCAGAATACCAGAACTACCCACTAAAACCCCCCGGTGTTCTCCCTGCCCTTATGGGCGCGCTAGGAAAGGTCCACAGTGCGACTCCACTACCCACGCGCCCGGGCAAGCCCGACCAATTGGTCGGGATATCGCCAAGGGGGGATTGCCTGAGAACACCAGGGCAATCCCCAGACGGAGGGCCTTACGGCGGCGTGCACGGGGCCAACCGTGCACGCAGGCCTCCACGGCAGGGTCATTAGACGGGCATCGCTTGTGCAAATGCCCGTCTTCGCCTGCCTATCCGTCTGCGGCGGATGGGAGCGGCTTGAGGATCTGCCTCCCGCTCCCTCTCCGCGGCCTCCTTCTGCGAGATTACGTCCTGGCAGAAGGAGGCGACAGCCTCCCATTCCACCTCGCCACGGAGCATGGCCACGACTATGCTCGGCAGCGAGAGGTTTCCGCCTCCCAGCGCAGCGTTGAGTTCACTGCGCTGGCGTCGCCAAGCCGGGCACACCAATAGTGTGTGCTCGGCAGTGTCGTCGGGAGCGTCGCAGTGGTGACACTGCGGCGTTTCCTCCCGACGGGCGACCCGGTGCAGGTAGTGACCGAAGCAGCCATGCCCGGTAAGTACCTGCACCATGCGGAATGTTAGGCTGCCCTGCCGGCGCCCAACCCACTCCTCCAAAACGATAGACGATGATATAGGTACCTGGACAACTAAGTACATACATAGAGGTGCAGTCACCAGCCTGCAGAAGCTTATTCAAATCTACCTATATTTACGAGTATACTAGCTATGCCCCGAGAACTACTGCCCTCTAAAGCTCAACACTCAAAAATTTCTGGAGGACCACCCTATCACCTAGGGGTAAGTATATAAAAAATAGCCTACGACCTTTTCTCAGACCTACCAAATATACACAACAAATTTCGATAACAAACACTGACACGAAATTTTTATCGAAAATTTTATATATTAGGTACTAGCTGTGCCGGCGAACTACGTTTCGCCATAATAATAAGTACTAAATAGTTTACGACCTATTCTCAGACCCACCGAACAAACACAAAAATTTTCATATAGATCGGTCAAGCCGTTTCGGAGGAGTTCGGTAACAAACACTGTGACACGAGAATTTTATATATTAGATTATTTTTTATTTGATCATAAAGCTGAAGAGTTTGTTTGTTTGGTTGAACGCGCTAATCTCAGGAACTACTGATTCAAATTGAAAAATTATGTTTGTTTTGGATAGTCCACCCAGGAAGGCTATACTATACCTATAACATCACGATGTTATTTTCCGAATTCCACGCGAACGAAGTCGCGAGCGCAGCTGGTAATTAATATATCCTTTCGTCGTACTTACTTAGTCAAAGTAACTTTAGTCCACCAAGTTGCTTGTGGCGCTTATTTCCTCAAATCCCGAACATAACAACACAACTTTGCACTATACCTAATTATTTGTATTCTAAATTAATTCATGGTGTCTTAACAGATGAGTAACAGCTAATAACACAGCAGTCACAACTCACTGTACCCATTATGACGGCAAGGTATTTACTGCGGGTAGATGAAGAAACACGAACTGTTTAGTAATTTGATGAGAACAGGTATTTTAATGTCCGAGTGGAAAGGAATTTATTTGATAGATTTTATGAGAAAATAAATTTACTGCATAGTTTTTTGAAAAAAAAAAGGCTAGTTTTAACCATTATCTTCTTATATATAAAAATGAAACGCTGTGTGTTAGTCTCGCAAAAACTCTGAAACGGGTTAACCGATTCATACGACATTTTCTGTATGTATTTGAATAGGTCCAGGGAAGGTTTATAAATAGATACAATTGGACCCGATAGGTGGCCCTGTAATCGGGCAGGACAGCTTCTGCCAGGCCCACTAGTAATGCTATATACCTAAAAAAGAGGCAGAAAAGTCACAAGCGCGTAGTGAAGTGTCGAAATGTGTTAGTTCTGTCTTAAATCCGAATTTAGTCGGAGAAGTAGTGCAACAAGCCTATATTGTGGTTTTGATCATCATAATAAGACTACAAAATGCCATCTTGTTTGCTTAAAAAGTGTGCCATTTATGAATCAAAACTTCATAAGTCACAATCTCCATGTAATGCTGGCCAAAGTTCATGTTAATACTTTAGACTCAGCTATGATGAATCAGCAGCCAGGACAGGTAATCTTAACAAAAATCTCATGTCAATATGTTTGTTCCGGTTATGTAGGTATACGTCAAATGGTCCCGGGTAAATTCCGAAACAAATAAGCCGATCTTGGTGAAATTTAGTTTGCTTTATTTTAATCCAACTTGAAGATTATTTATTTATTTATTTTTGCATTACAAATGTTTTTACATTAGATAGTTTTTATCTAAAATTCTTATCTCAACTTTTATTGCAAATTAAATGCTTATTTAGTGATAATTGGAATCCGTTTGTATATGCAAATCATCATATTATTATTTGAATTTGTTAATTCTACTTCGAACTTAATTTAATACTCTATTATATCTACTGCACTGCACCAAATTATGCATCTACATTTCTTGCATATAATTGAGTTTAAAATAATATGTGTTGTATTGTGGATTCGGGGTATGTGCTATGTGGGATTCGAGGAATGTACTTCAGTGCAGATACATTTTTCTATAAAACAACGCAACTCACAGGTATATATATGGATGGGAGTTGGTACTTCGGTATTTGAATCTTTAGAAAGATTTATATATATTTTATCACCCGCAGGTGATAAAATGGAGATTAAAATTCAAGTTCAAATTCAATTCAAAAGACAGGGATGAACATTTATTTGGAAAATCCTAGATCTATTGATTTCCAAATATGAAAATTTAATCACTCTATTATTTGATTATTCTTTACGAAGCTTTAAAACATGAAAAAACAAAACAGCCCAAATTGAGTAGGTAATCCACGCGAGTGAAGCCGCTGATACAAAGCTAGTTTTGCTTAGAGTTTGTACATCTACTTGCTACAGGTTATCGAAGGAATGGTCACGCAAGCCGCAGCAATTCGCGGAAGTTCTCTGCGTTGCAAATTCGTGTCGCGCTGATTCACAGTTTTATTAGCGAACATACGTACATAAGACCTAAGAGGATAGAAAATCCATCGTCTTCAAGAAAACACCAGAAATAATTTTATTACTTTATTGTCATTAGGGGAAAATATCTGAAAGTTTATCCTCCTCATATTTTATAATCTTACAATGAAATGCATTTCATAAAAATAAATCGTAAAATGTATTTACAGGCGTTTTTATAACTATAGATCTTCTAAACTACGCTCAATACAGTGTCCCGACGCTTAGAACTAATTCAAAGGCACGCAGAGATTAAGGATCATACATCAATAAATTTGTGCCCATCTTGTTTATAATGTAAAAATACAATACAAATTATTATGTACGGATTATCCAGAAAAAAAATTATCAGCTCAGATTCATAAAAATGAGAACGAGACACTATTACATTTTTTATAATGTCATAAGAGTAACAGAATATTGATGAGATTTATTCCGAGTTTCACAGTTACGAGTGACAAAGGTTTACCCTTTTGCGCTCATTAGGGTCAAATCTTTCGTTTTGCTGTTACCTAGTAAGTTTTGTTAAGGCCTCATTACTTTTTTACTTTCGACAAATTGGGCCTTCTAAACAGGTTGAGAGTTTCCAGAAGGACGAACAGAAGGTTAGTGTCACTTAAACAGGCAATTTTGTCAACTTAAGCTCTTGGGATCCAAAAAGGAATATCGGGTTTTAAAAAAATACTAAATTACCTTAAAACTTCTCAAAATATTGAATAAAGATGGTTAGTCGGATCAATATCTCCATCTAACTAGTTTCGCTATAGTTTTTAGAATAGTAACTTTGATCTCGAGCAATACAACTTAATAATTGTTCCCTAATATGCACAAGTTCTTATTTGTACTTATATCCCAATTGGGAAAAACGAGCACATTTATAATATCTTACGTATTTATAAGAACGTATTAAAGGAAGCACGCGTGTCGCTTATCCGCCCCAATTCCAAAAAAAAAATAGACTATAAATTGAACCCTCTCATCCAATCACAACGCAGCATCACAAACTTGAAAGCTCACGATTGGTTCGACGTTAGACGAAACGGTTCAGCTTATTTTCGATAGGTTAAATCGTGAATTGGGACTTTAAACTAAAACTAATTAATAGTTACTGTATCACTGAGCTCGTGTTGTATATGCAAATGGATACATACAACTTTGATTCTTTTCTACAATCGAGGAAAGTTCAAACTGGCAAGGCACGAACAATTGAATTAACAAAATCCTTTTATTACCGCGTACAAGTTATGTGGTTGGCTCCTTGGCACATTAATGACACAGAAACATGTTCCTCTTAAAACTAAAATAACACTACAAAGATCATTCTTTCGAATATTTAAATACTATATTTAAAAAGGATTACAGTAATATTTACAATATTGTGAGCATTTCACACGACACGGAGACGCTCTGCTTACATCTAGATACAATAGTAATATCATACAAACTGCAGAGTTCTATAAAATTGAGCATAGCGTGGTCCCGAGGGCAGTGATAATTTTGATGTTACTTTTAAAGCGAACATGGAATGATGAGATCTTAAAGCACGACACGTATCGTACTCCTTGGAAAACATTTGCTATGATGGTGGCGTTCGGTAGTTGGAATGTAAGTATTTGTATCGACATTAAGTGGACGTCCATAAATTACACGTCAGGGAGGAGAGTGGCAAAGTGTGATACTGTGTGACAAGGAATGGGAGGGGGAACATAGGCTTTGTGACGTCGCATTTCAAAATCTAATATATTAAAACGCGTTATCTAAATAAGATACTAACCAACAACTTTAAAATTGCAAAATTTGTACCTAAACTAGGTACCTTACAAATGTGACCAGCTGTCAGAAGGGAGACGTGGAAGGGGGTCGATAAAACATGAAAATTAATTGTGCGATGTAATTTATAGATGGACCCTAAACAAAAAAATATAGCTAAATAGTATATATCTATCTATTGAACAAAAAACTTCAAATAATAAAATGTGCTAAGTTACTTCCTTTCGACCGAATTAGAAACCTGAAAAAGAATTTTCATTTTGAATGAAAATTCTAACTTATTTTTATCGTGTCAATTATGTGTTTACTTCAAAGGGCTTGTTTTAGAGGAATAAAAACGACCATTTTTATATTTGAAGACAAAACAAGTTTCGAAAACGATCGAAAGAGTTTTTATTTCACAGTATTTTGAATCTGTGGACCACCTCAGAACAATATGGAAGCTACGAAAATGGAATGACTTAGTTAAACGGAAGTCACTTAATTCTAAGGGGGAGGAATCTATGAGATTGACGTCTGGACAGTAATATTTTAAATAAGTTAAATTCCAACAAAAAAAATCAAACACTGAAGTTGATTTTCGACTTTAATTTAACATTTTTAAAGACGTCAATCTCACGATATTTCTTATCTTAACTAAGCTATGCATAAAACCGATATATTTTAACTTATTGTCAATAAATTTTTTACACGTTATCATTATCATTTAATTTAAACATATTCGAATCACACTGTGTGCTTTAAACTGTTTTTTTAGCCTTTATCATTTTGAATCATTCTAATGTCAATGTTTACTAATTTGGCATTTTTTAAAATCTCGGCATAGAACTCTTAAGTCAAATTTTACAAACTTCAAAATAGGAATGCATAATATCATTTCAAACTACAAAATAAAACAATCTCAATATGTGAAATGCTACTTTAAAATTAATGATTCAAAACACTGAGTTACATACAAACAAGTCAATAAAAACATTTAACAATAACAATTCACATACAATGTATAAAAGATCGGTGTAATTTTTATTTTATTTAATTCATTAGATAAACTTGAACTGTTACATAAACGTTGCCGTTTAAAACGTATTCTGATACATATGTAACGTTGGTGAGTTCATATTTTATCACAAAACAATAATGAATTTAATTATAATAATCCTTCTTTATTACATTTTTATCACACCAATAAGTCTTGTCTCTGGCGAGATTGAGTTAGTGCGACGTTAGTGCGCTAATCTACTGTTACATACGCTAAGTCATGGCTGTACAAATCAGTCTATATCTAGGGCACGTTAGCACCTCGAGATTTCTATGAATTACCTTACCTGCGGTCCGTAATGGGGTAATAGTCTCGTAGTAACACTACGTAATTGATTTGGCGAAAAAAAGTATGTGCAAATACATAAGTACTCACTCAGTTCACTTCTTTATATGTAAACACAATTAGTTAATATTTAGTTTGATGTTTTCTGTGTATATCTAAAAATATACACACAAATCGTTAGAAAACATCCGTTTGATACAAAATCCGGAGTGCATTTTATGAAAAATAACAAAAACCAAATGTATATTTTTCTATAATTACTCGATGAAGTGTCACTCAACCTGTCAATTGTTTGATATTAACAGATTATAGAAATAAATAAAGTGCTCTGAGCCTAATGTTTACAATAATTTGGCATTACGGACCGTAAGGCTAACTTTTTCTAAATGTCAACAATCGAAACCAAAATGAGGGTATCCCGCAAAACGTAACCCGAAGTTTGTTGTGACGCATACACTTTACATAATTAGTGCAGATATTTTGAAATTACATTCCCAAATATCATCTGGAGCATTGACATTTTACAGGCAAAGAAAATATACAGGGCGCCTTAATATCATCATAGTATCTTTGTACAATTTTATTGGCTCGAGCCAACATACAGAACCGTCGCTTTGTCCACCTAAATATTAATTTGATCACCGGCATCACTAAATAACGATATAACAACGTTTATTTATATATAAATGGCTTCGGTTGCCCCTTTGTTCGTCTGCTGGATATCGTTGGGCGACAGAGCCGCCCTGTCCGACCAGTCGGAGTGGGGGGACTGAGTGAGGGGCGTCTGGGGGGAGGGGGTGGACCAGTGGTCGGGCGACTCTGGAGACGGCGTTGGGAAAGTCTCCCCTAGGCCCCAGCTTCCGTACAGACCTATAAGAATATTGATAAACTTAAATCCGCGAAATCTTATCAAAGATTTTCGATAACCAATGTAAGTGACATTGGTTATCGACAATCTTTGATCGTTCAGAAAAAAATATGTTATTTTAAATATACAACGATGAAACTAAAGAAAAAGCATAAAAAATCTAAATCTAAGCATTTAATAGTAGATTAGTAGCTAAGGGCTGTAAGGCATCAATTGCAGCCCGAGATAATTAAAAATTATATTTTGAGGGTGCAATTGGTGCTTACACCCGAGCTAATTACTCTGCTTTACATCTCGATTGTGAGGTAAGTAGGTCCTTATTACCCCCAAATGGGGCTTGTAGGTGACCAATTAGCGCTCTAGGGTAATAATGTAGCTTGGAAAGCCCTAGGGCGGTAAGTAATTTAAAAAAAAACACTTCACAATTTCAAAAAGTTCGCGTACATCTAACCATCATACTGGCAATAAGTTACTTACAGCCCTTGGGCTTTTCTAGCTACATTATTACCCTAGTGCGCTAATTGGTCACCTACAAGCCCCATTTGGGGGTAATAAGGACCTACTTACCGAACATGAGAGATGTAAAAGTCCTTAAGTCAATTACGATGCAATTTGTCAATATAAAACTTATATAAAATTAATATCCTAGCGGATCTGAATAGACTTAGAGTGTTCTATGATGCACACAGACCAGAGCAAACTCTATAGAATATTTGATCGACTAGTAAATAAAATCAGTGGATCATAGTAATACTATAAGGAAGTAAGCCTTGTATCCAGGATTTGTTGATAACGAGTAACGTTCTGATTATTGGATTGGTGAAATAACGGCGAATCGAACACGGTATACTCACTTAAACTATTCAAAACGGGATGTTGGGCTCCTTGCACTTGTCCGAGCGCGGCCGCGTGCGTCATCATAGCTTGCAGCTGCGGGTTGTGCTGTCCGTTAACACCTGTGAAATTAACAATAAGACCGGGAAATTAATATTGAGTTACATAATCACGGTCAAATAATTGATACACGGTTCATTCGTAAATACCGTGGTCATCACCAACGTGGCGGAACTACGTCATCGTTTTATTTCCCACTAGCTTTTGCCCGCGGCTTCGCTCGCGTTAAATTCGGGGTAACACGGAAGATTTAAAAAAAAAATAAGACAGATATTTTTCGTTGGTAACGTAGAGTCTGTGTACCGATTTTTAGCTTCCTACCTTGAAAACTGCGAAAAGTCCCATGTAAAATTTCACCCCTCTTTTAAGGGGTTGGGGGCAGATTTCCAAAAAACAATGACGCACGATATTTTTGTGAGTCACAAATAGTCCGCATACCAATTTTTAGCTTTCTACCTTGAAAATTGCGGAATGCTCCATACAAACTTCCACCCCCCATTTTAGGGAAGTGGAGGGTTCATCATCATTATCATCATTTCAGCCAAGAGACGCCCACTGCTGGCCTCCCCCAGGGATCTCTAAACCGATCGGTCCTGCGCCTCCCGCATCCAGCGGCTTCCCGTGACCTTCACCAGTGGGGGGTTAGAAAGAGACAAAAACTAGCCTATGTCACTCTCCATCCCATCAACTATCTCCACATAAAAGACGGACAAACAAACAGACACACACACACACACTTTCCCATTTCTAATATTAGTATGGATTTGGTTTGATTCCCCATGGGGGAAGGGCGGAAGTTTTCCTGCTCGCGGGTTTCACTCACCGAGTAGCGCGGAGTACGCGGCGGAGGCGGCGGCGTCGAGGTGGTGGTGGTGCGAGTGGCGCAGCGCCGCCATGTGCGCCGGCGACGTCGGCAGCGACGGCCGCGACTTGCCCGGCGACGGTGAACCTGCGCCGACAAGCGTGGCGTTCACAAAACGTAGCGCATCTTAAGAGACACCGCAGATTTACGATTTCCAGTTCGCCGACTTAATCGCAGAGAGAACCAATAGACATTAAAACTAAAGAAACCCCAGCAGGCGTAGCACAGGCTGCCAAGACTGGACTCGAGTCACGCATTATCTCACAATTTTAGTGACATAATTTCTATGTCTTAAAGAGTAGCACGGTAGCGCGTATTTAGTGTGACTGACGTGATAAATTTTCTTGACGCTCGTCATGGAACACGTGTGACTGAGTTTTATCTGAGTTTTATGCTGCACTTCTTATCTAACTGAATTGTTCAACTAAATTCGATTATTTGAAAATAAAGATTCTCTTCCGATTTCGTTCGACAATTAAAAAGTTGGCCAACTATCGGGTGCCATAGTTCGCGAACTATGGTGATTGATTAGAAAATTACTTACGTAAAAATTCTTCGTCAAGTAAAATTTTATAGCTTTTAATTCACATTACCTATGTACTTAGTTTATTAATTTTAACAAAAAATAGAAGACGCGCTGAGTCAGACCAATAACAATATTACGACACCAAAATGTAACATTAATTCAGTCACGATAGTATGGTATAGACGTGTCAATTAGAAAAAATCCATTATGACTATTCTAAATATATGTTATACTAACCTATATAAGCGTGTGGCGAGCTAGTGTGGTTGCTGTGCGTGGGCGAGTGATTGGAGTAGGGCGGCGACAGCGAGGCGCCCAGCGCGCCGCCGCCGTACGATTGTTGCAGCGCCTGACCCGTCTGCAACAACAAACATTGGCATTTAGAAAAAATATGGTGAGAAAACTACAAAACCATTTCGAGATAGAGTAATAAATATATAAATCTAACTAAACCTCATTGTAGTAATGTCATAATTGACATTTATTTTATTTCAATTTCTGTAGAAGCGATTGAGAGTGCCTACAAAAATCCTAGGGCTATCGTATTGGAATGAGCATGTTGTTTTGAATTTTTTTAAAAATGGGATATTAAAAATACTTGTTAAAAATTTTCATGTCTACCTACTTTTATACATATAATAAGAAACTACTTTTTCCAAATCTAATGTCGTCAATTTTTGAGTGGAAGAACGACAATACTACGAAATCATCTAAGTAAAATTGTGGTTATTAAGAAGCAGTTGCAATGATGGTTTACTGTTTATATCAATTCTATATTGAAAAGGATCTTCAAAACCCATTGCTTGGGTATGCCGAAGTTCAAATTGATTGGGAAGTGTTGCCGTATATTTCCACAGTTAATACAAATCTATTGTCATAACATGAAAGAAAGCCTTAATTATATGTCAGCTCAATTTTGATAAATACTCGTATATCATTGAAATAAAAAAAAACACTTGCAATGTATGTCGTTCCGTTCACTGACAAACGTCACCAGTATCCACATTTAGTTTTGCGGATAGCACCTTACATATTTATTTAATTGTACAAAAAATATAACTGAAAATACCTTGACACAGTCCTCATAGCTTGGCGGCTGCTTGTGCTGCACGAGCTGCTCCATGCCGGCGAACTGCGCCATCGTGTTCGAGTACAGCGACGTCGCGTCGTACGGCGACGGCAAGTCCTGGAAAAACTTCGCCGCGTTAGTATATGCTTATACGTGCCAATGTGAGACTCGGTACTAAGTCGTCTGCTGGGGCATACCTATCCTACCTATTTCTGCTGTGAGCGGCAGTGCTTACATTGATGTGTTCTGGTTTGAAATGTAAGAAGATGGGCATTAAAATTACTGAGTACTTTGATTAGATATCATATGTTACAAGTCAGTAACGTAGCCAATTTATTTTCTCCTAATAACATTGCTTTATTTATCTACTAAAAATACGGAGAAAACTTAGGCTCGTGACAGCAATCTATTATCGCCAGAGACTGAGGTCTCACTACAAAATGTTGTCTAAACTTTAGCATGACTTAAACATGATGCTGTGTCATTTGTGCTAGTAAGGGCGGATAGAGACGTTGTAGGAGTTGCAGAATTAAAAATCGCCCTATTTATCACATTGTAAAAAAAAAAGAATAAACACTCTACATAACGCTTACGTTAATTGTGGCTTTAACTTCTAGGGTTTGTCACCAGTTTTATCATCAATAAGTTACCTTTGATTTTCTTTAGTGTGGAATAGTTTTAGAAGTACCTGTAAATTTTGCAGCGGCGATTCAACGGGGCTGAGGCTCGAGCCGAGGCTCTCGACGCTCTGCGGCACCTCCTGCGCCACTTTCTTGTTGTTCTTTTTTACACTCGGTTTCCTGCGAAACAAATATGATTTTTTTATGAAGTCGTCTGATACAGATTCTCATCTTACCAGTTGATTAACCTTAACCCATGATTTTCATAGGAAAATTAAAGCAAGTTAGCTAGTTCTACTTTAATTTGAGCAATTCGGATAAAATTCGCTTATATCCACAGCTTTGTCTAGACTTCTCGAGACATAAAAAAATTGCTGCATTGTAAGCATAGCTTATCGCCTCAACCATCGAGAATAGCAAAATTGTAAATTAGATAACAACTAAGAAAATAGTCAAAACATTGTTTCGGTGTCCCGTGATGACAAAAAGTGGTGTTCAAAATCTGAATCGCATTTACTCCAGCAAACCTTAGGCTCACTTCGTGAGAGGTGATATCACTTTGACTTTGATGATATTAAGCGATAGGTATTAATAATAATGCGATCTCCTCACCGTCTAATCTGCGTGTGCTGCAAGTTGTTGTTGTCGTAGATCTGGTCCTGTGGGCTGTCGGGGCCGGCCTTGGCGCGCGCCTTCTTCGGCTTGCCCTTGGCCGCGGCTGCGCTGATCACCGTGGGCTGGCTCAGCAGCTGCGGGTGGGGGGTCGGCGACGCTGCAACAAATATTGAACTTTAAATACTGCTCCATAAAAGTTCATTTGCTTATCGTGTCGGAAACGCGGCGGTCCAAAATGTTGCTATAAAACATCAGAAGCGATTCTCCAGCTAAGTCGTCTACGCGTAGAGATTGTAATCCGAATAATTCGAATTCTTTACAAATTGAGGTCAATGATCGAGAAAAAACTATCCTATCTTTTAAGTTGAACCAAATTTAATACAGTAAGCCAAATTATATCGAAATCGGTTAAGTAATGTCGGATATTCGGTGTGAGCATGGAACTCTGGATGAACAAAATATGACCGCTAAGATCGACATACTCGACAATAAATTTGACAGATATTCTAAAGGAGTGAAAAGGACAGTTGCTTCTAGAGATCGATATGTCCGATACACGCATAACTTATCCAGGACCGGATAAGCTGACTTTTCCGCTAAATTTTTCCTGAGGGAGACTCTGTACCAGGGTTCGGTGCTTGGGTACCTCCGCATTGCTGTGTTCCGGTTTGAAGGGTAAGATATGGCATTGAAATTACTGGATACTGTGGCTTTACATCCTATGTCACAAGTTGGCAACGTACACTGTGGTTCTTGTGGGGGTTGCAGTTTTGCTGCGAATCTCACAGGAGCCACATGTATTATGGGTGACTGTTACCACTTACCATCAGGTGGGCACTTTGCTTGTTTGCCAACTTATCTGCAATAAAAAAAGGACATCCTGCCACGAGATTTTTATTATACACTAGCTTCTGCCCGCGACTTCGTCTGCGTGGACTTCAGAATTGGGTTTAAAGCTTCGCTCGTTAACAATTTTTAATCTTCCCACGGGAACTATTTGAGAGATCATTAAGGAATATAAAGTACATGTCCTTTTCCATAGCACAGGTGACATGCATACCAAATTTCAAAGCCGTCTGCCCGCGGCTTAGCTGGTAAACAATTTTCAATTTTCCCTCGGGAACTACTTAAGGAATCGGGATAAAAGGAAGCCTATGTTCTTTTTCATATCAAAGGCTACATGCATGCCAAATTTCATCCAAATCCGTTTAGTCGTTTTTGCGTGATTGACTAACAAACATCCAAACATCCACACTTTACTGAAAAATGCATGTAATGTGGTCATTATTTTTACAACTTTGTTTGAGCAAAGTCGACCTTGCCGTTAACTTTTCATAATTGTTATTTTAATTTAATTTCTAGTTAATTAATATATTTTTTATTTAAATTAGTTGCTGGTTTTATTTAGATTTTACAGGGTGTCCCAAAAACAATGGATAAACCTGTAACTATAGATGGACTTCATCATGGCCTCCCTTACCACAAATTTCGACCTTAGTGAAAATATCACGGTTTCAGAGATATTTATTGTTTTTGTTTTTTTCGAAAATTTCCACGTGCGATTAGTTTTGATACTGCCATTTCTACAAATGGAGAGCTTTTTCGATTTAGTTTTTTTTTATTTTACAAGCGATAGTTTAGCTATCAAAAACAAAGACTTAAATTTAACAAACTAGCGTAGAGTGTTTAAAATAAATTAAAACACAAAGAAAATTAAGAATGAAATTAATTTTCTTTCATGTTTGATCACCTACAGTGTGAAAAAAATGTAGGACGCTCATCGTGCCCATTACCTTAAAAATTTGCTTAGCTATTCTAGATTCCAAAAAGGTATCATAAGCCTAAGCATTCTTAATATTTTTAATTTCATGACTACTTGAATAGCAAATAATATTAAAACTTCAAAAAAATATTTTTGTCGTAATAATAACTGTAAGCTTATGTGTTAATGTAAAGGTGTAATGAGCCTAGATATTCTGTATTTTTTAATCTCATGACTACTTAAAGAGTATGAAAATTTCAAAGTACTCGTTAAAAAACACATTCTTCGTAAAAAAATCAAATTGAACTTGCGCCCTTATACACATCCTAGACCTTTTAATAAAAGAATGTTTAATGCGGTACGCGTAACCCGACTAACCCGACTTTGATGTAAGCAGCTGTATTTTGGATCCGAGTCCGCAACTCCGCAATCGAGGATACTGACATCGCGTACACGAGGTCTTTTAGACACCTCAAATAAAACATCCAAGGGATTTAAATCCGGTGATCTCGGTGGCCATAAAATAGGACAAAGCCGGCTTTCGACCTTTTGGGTAATTTTCGTTTAAGTGATTTCTCACTCTTTCAAAAGTAATATTTACATTTCATACCTTTCTGCGTACTGTCGAGCAGCAACGTTGGCATAACCTTGACACTCGCCATAAGTGTTTGCATATTCGAATGTCGTGTACTGATGACTAGGCATGTTCAAAGTCCTAATAACGATTGCTAATTGTCAGAAGGTATCACAAATACAAACAATATCTAAATCGTAAAGCTAGTAAAGTCCGTGTACGCGACGCCAGTATCCTCGATTGCGGAGCTGTGGACTCGCATCCAAAATGCAGCTGCTTACAATAAAACGCCGGGTTACGTGCGTTAGGAAATCGTACAGGTCCTTTTTTATACAAACGTTGTCCCCTATTTCCTTCCTGGATAATATGCTGGCTGTGCTATTTTTAAAAAAATCAATGGCAACTATAAACATGCTTCTATGTTTTCCTTTTTTTATTAAGTTAATTACTAAATGAGATATAAACCTTCAAAAACCTGAAAAATTGGCCTGATTTTCTGCTTTATTCAAACATCCAGTAAACAAATTTGACGAAATTATATGAAAAAGCAAAACATAGAAACACAGTCAAAGCCTTTCTTTAATTTTTAACGTAAAATGTAATTAAATCGGTCTAGTTTTAGCGGAGAAAACAGGGGACTTCGAAACGTATATTTTGTGTACTTTTTGTAGGTATTTTCGGTCCTAACTGCATTCGTCTCTTTCGCGGTCAGAACGATTGTTTGGGCATACAGCGAGACACCAATACATTTTACAAATACCTATTTCTGAATTCTCTCGACCTTAGTGTTTCCTCTTTATTAAAATGTCTAGGACGTGTATAAGTGCGCAAGTTCAATTTTGATTTTTTTTTACGAAAAAATGTGATTTTTAACGAGTAATTTGAAATTTTCATACTCTTTAAGAAATCATGAGATTAAAAAATACAGAATACCTAGGCTCATTACACCTTTACATTACTACAGAAGCTGAGAGTTATTATTACGACAAAAATATTTTTTTGAAGTTTTAATACTATTTGCTATTAAAGTAGTCATGAAATTAAACATATTTAGAATGCTTAGGCTTATGATACCTTTTTGGAATCTAGAATAGCTAAGCAAGTTTTTAAGATAATGGGCACGATGAGCGTCCTACATTTTTTTCACACTGTAGCTGATCAAACATGAGAGAAAGTTAATTTCATTCTTAATTTTCTTTGTGTTTTAATTTATTTTAAACACTCTACGCTAGTTTGTTAAATTTAAATCTTTGTTTTTGATAGCTAAACTATCGCTTGTAAAATAAAAAAAACTAAATCGAAAAAGCTTTCCATTTGTAGAAATGGCAGTATAAAAAGTAATCGCACTTGGAAATTTTTGAATAAAACAAAAACAATAAATATCTCTGAAACCGTGATATTTTCACTAAGGTCAAAATTTGTGATAAGGGAGGTCATGATGAAGTCCATCTATAGTTACAGGCTTATCCATTGTTTTTGGGACACCCTGTATAGGTACTTGCATTTTTGAGTAAAGCACTATACAAGCCTTGGCCCACAATGACTGCTTCGCTGGTCACGCTATGATTGCCTCGAGCTAGCCTAGCTACGCTCTAGGCCTTTCAGCTTGGCCATCATCGCAGCCCTTGCTGTGTCGGCCTGGAGCTGCGCTACGCTGCGCTGCCGGCCATCATCGGCGCGACCAGCAAAGTAGTCATTATAGACCGCGGCAGTAATGTACTATAGTTGGATTAGCCGTGCACTCACCCATCAGGTGGTGGTGCTGCGGCGGCGGTCGCGGGCAGTGCTCGTCCAGCAGCCGCACGATGTCGTCGTGCATGCGCTCCTGGGCCACGTCGCGCGGCAGCCGGTCCATGTGGTCGGTGATCTCGCGGTTGGCCAGCGCGTCCAGGAGCGCGCGGCACGCGCCGTACGAGCCCTCGCGCGCGCCCAGGAACAGCGGCGTCTCGTCCTGGGGGGTGGATAGGGCGCGTTACTCACTGGCACACTGGTAAGTGCCTAAAGTCGCCTATGGTCATTGGCGTTAGTAGGGGGGAGGGCTACATTTGCGAATAAATTCAAATGTGTATGTGAAGTCGACCAATCCGCACTGCGCCAGCGTGGTTGACTAAGGTCTAAAAGCGTAAGCGCCCTATTCTTAGGGTAGGCCCCTCGGTGGGGACGTATATGAGCCGTTATGATGAAGTAAGGTAGGTAGGTATGGTTTTTTAGTTGTTGGCACCAGAACGGTGTTCGCCGCAAGGTTGCCATGTGCCCATGCCCACTGTTCGTGGTAGGTACCGCAGACTTCATCGATTATAGTCGAGTGGGCAACCACTCGACTATAATGAGTGGACTATAAGGAGAGGACTAGAGAAAGAGAGAGAGAAGAGGGCAACCTTTTCTCTCTCTCTTTCTCTAGTCCTATCCTAATCATGTTACTGATGCACAAAAGCCTCAGGAAATTCGCCTCCGTCCCCACGAGATCGTGATAGTTGATCGGATCTAATTCAAGTGCCTTTACCTTTAACAAGTCCTTTCGCCCGTCACTAAATAAAGAGAACGCCCACAGTGCGTGGTGCAGGTCCTCAACCTCACACTCACCGCAATAGCGCCTACTGATACGCGTTCAGAGCCTCGGAGTGTAGTTGTTCGGTTGTTTTTTAACTCGCTCAGAGGTGTTGAACGCATTGCAGCAACAAAATCTTTCATCTCTCTCTTTCACATGAATTTTTATTTCACTCTCTTTCTAGCAAATGACGTTTTAGATTATGGCCCCCAATATATATCATCAAGAATCACGTAAGAGTATTTCAGTAATAAACGTCAGAGCGTTTTACAACCATCAAATTCGATGGTTGTTTAGTTGTAACTCGCTCTGATACTCAGGTCTTGAACGGGCCGGTTGTGTCACCCGTGCGTCACGCTCGAAGGCATTGAACGGGGGTAGAGCGTGAAGGCTTTGAACGCGCTCTTGCTATCCACCAACTTCATACTGAAGGGCGGCGGACACAACTGGTCAACGGCGGCAAACTTATCGGCGCAGCTGTAGCCCAGATAGTATTCAAACTTGCCACACTTGAGGCAAGTTTGAATCAAACTTTCTGGTTTCCCATCAACAGGCTTTCATGATGCTTGTTTATTCAATAACGCAATGTACATACAATATTGCCCCAACAAACTAGTCGCTTTTTAAAGTTTGTTGGGGCAATATTGTATGTACATTGCAACATTGTATAGTGCCGGAAAAAACAAGAATCATGCAAGCTTGTCAATGGGAAACTAGAAAGTTTGATTCAAACTTGCCAGACTTGCCATTGCTATCTGGGAGACCAATGGCGGCATTCTTGTCGGCGCAACTGGCCAACAGCGGCATTCTCGTCGGCGCAACTGACCAATGGTGGCACTCTCGTCGGCGCAACTGGCCAACGGCGGCATTCTCGTCGGCGCAACTGACCAATGGTGGCATTCTCGTCGGCGCAACTGGCCAACGGCGGCGGCGTACCTTGTCGTCCTGCGCGTCGCGGTTGGCGCCGTGCACCAGCAGCACGTTGACGGCGTCCACGTTGTTGACGGCGGCCGCCCAGTGCAGCGCCGTCTTGCCGCTGTTGTCCGCCGCGTTGATGTCGGCGTCCGCGTTTATCAGGTCCTCCACCATGCCCTCTATCGCGAGCCTGCCGACACAAATTTCTTATTATTCGAACTTGAACTTTATTGTTGTTTTTTTTCAATAAATATATTCATTCCAAGAAATAATGCAATTATCAGTGTGCGGAGTGCGAGTTTTATCGAGCTTTACTCGATCACACGCATCGATCGCGTAAACGCGAATTTGTATGGAATTAGAGCAGTGCCATCTAGTAGTTACTAGATGGAGCTGTCTCATTCCATAGCAGCTACTAGATGGCGCTGCTCTAATTCCATATAAATTCGCGTTAACGCGTTCGATGCGTGCGATCGACTAGAGCTCGATAAAATTCGCACTAGGCACTCTGGAATGAAATGAAAATTACACAATCCAATATTAGGTGTCAATCCAACACCAAAAAAAATAACAATACAAAATAATAAAGCTGACAAGTTTCTTGCACCCATTCTTTTTATCAGACAAACGATGTCCTGAATGGATAGTGTGTAAAAAAAATGAACGATTCAAAAGAGCTTTCTATTAAGTCATATTTGAATAAGGAATAATTATCTATTATGATTTTGACTGATTTCGAATATTTAAATTAGTCAATTGCAATTAAGTAATGTACCAAAATGTGAATATTTTATTCTCAATTTGTGTAAATTTTTCAATCGTCAGATAACTTTTTATTGTAGAATAAATATGACGGATGACAGATTTTGTATAAAGCCATATTTAGTCCTCGGTTAAAATTTACCTGACTATTGAAAAGGCGACACTTAATTTAATCTTGTTCAATTATTTGTCAGCAATTTTATGTCAGTCTATGACAACGTCATTTAATTTTGGTCGTATTTGTCTCAGAACAATTCTTCTGAGGTATTTGTCTACAATTTTTGTCACTTAACAACTCTTTAACCGTGTAATTTGCTGCATAGTATTAATTAATTACCGTTTCATCTTGCTGTAATTTTAATTTTTTAATGCATTTGGCAACATGTTGTTAAAGCGAATGATCCTATAGGCTAGAGTAAGTTTGAAAAATGACTGTGTAGTTACCTAGCGGCCAGTATGAGCGGCGTGGTCCCGTCGTGCATGCGCGCGTTGAGGTTGGTGGCGCGGTTGCGCAGCAGGATCTGGAACACTCCCATGGCGTCGGCGGCCACGGCGGCGTGCAGCGGGGTGCGGCCCGTATTGTCCTGGGAGTTGGCATCCGCGCCCGCGTCAAGGAGCCGCTTGGCCGCGTCCGCGCGGGCGTACCTGCGCGTGCGCATCACAATAGTACATTACTTGATGGACGAGCTGAGATGACAGCAAGGACTGCAATGATGGCCAAGCTGGAAGGCCTAGAGCGTAGCTAGGCTAGCTCGAGGCAATCATAGCGTGACCAGCGAAGCAGTCATTGTGGGCCAAGGCTTGTATAGTGCTTTACTCAAAAATGCAAGTACCTAATCTAAATAAAACCAGCAAGTAATTTAAATAAAATATATATTAATTAACTAGAAGCCAAACTTTGCCGGCCGCTCCTTGAAACAGAACGGCAAAGTCGACTTTGCTCAAACAAGGTTATCAAAATAATGACCACATAACATGCATTTTTGAGTAAATATTAATACATGCTGCGAAAATAGGTTATTCAGCAACTCTTTACTGTACTGTACTTTCGACTGTACTTTGTCATGGTATCGGGTAACATGCGGACGTGTGTCCGGTTGGCGAAAACATAAAAGTGATTTAATTTAAATTTTATACCATCTGGACACGCGTCATAATTTAGGCGTGTCCAGATGACGAAATAATAAGTGATACTAATTTTAAGTTTCACCAACTGGGCGCACGCGTGTCCTCTCGTGTCGAGTTGGGGAATAACCCGCGAAAATAATCAACGTTCATCTGTGGGACTTCTATCAATTGGGTTTGACGTCAATAAGTGTCTTTTATAGTCTGTGGCGATGCCAAGTTTATGAAGACGGTCAAGTCACAAATGTAACAAACATTATCATTTGTAAGAAAACGTTTGGCTGTGGCTTGATTGTCCTTTGTCTTCAAGCATGCGCCAACTAGTGATCGCGTTTGATTTTGACACTTCTTTACGCGCCAATATCTCAATTTGTGCATGGATAATTTTGTACAGTAATATTTATAATTAGCTGCACACATGAAAAGCCTGTGTGTTGATCTAGATGCCAGCTGCCTAATACGAGTTTCCAAATTCTAAATTCTTAAAATAAGTCAAAAAAATTCACCAAGCCGGCATTGCACGAATAATTGCAAGGACCTGCGGTGATAACTTACGATCACGTGACCAAGAAAACAATAATCAGCAATATAGGTATCCGGATATTTGATTAGATTCAAATTTACATTGCACTTTTTGGTTAACAAAGTTAATTGAATTATCACTGTAACAACACAAAAAACGTTTCCACATCAGTCAAAAGCTACTGTTTGATCGTTACAAACGCTACATAAGAATTGCTACATAAATAAATATGAGAAAAACTTCACCGATGATCCCCAAGTGCTCGTGGCGTAAGATTCCATAGGCGCGAATAATGCCCGAGATCAACAACTTTTTCCTTCACATTTGTAACTATTAGGATCTTCAAAGAAAATACAAAGTCACCAAGGTAAAATGTATTACAAAAAGCAGCTTTGTCAAGAGCTCACCTAGCGGCCAGGTGCAAGCTGGTCTCGCCCGTCTTGTCCATGGCGGCGTTGAGCTGCGCGCCCTGCGCGACCAGCTCGGAGATGATGTGCGCCGTCTGCTCGTCCTCCGCGTCGGAGCCGGGGTCCAGCCCGCCGCCCCGCACCGCCGCCACCATGAGCGGCGTCATGCCGAGGGGCCCGCGCGCGTCCACGTCCACGTGCGAGTCGTGCTGCAAAGCGTTCGCACTGTTCGAAACTGTTCTCTGTTGCCTTGGAAGGAACTTTAAATTCTAGGCTTCGGCTTATCATAAGCACACCCCGGACACTCCATACAACGTTCGCAAATTACTTACCTATTACTACTACTTAAGCAAATGACGTTTGTACACGCGCAAATGTGTGCGTGGAAACTAGTAGGTAGTGTGAGTGCGTGGTTATCAATCGAAATGACGCGGGAAGTGCAGCGACTGCCTTCTCTTCTACCCGCATAGCACTGTCTCTGTTATCGGTCGGTGCTCGCGTCTACTCGCCCGAGCGATCGCGCGCTCCCTTGTTTATGTGTCAGTGATGTCTACAACGAAGTGCGGGGTGGTAAGGTATTTGAAATGAGTGCGGGGAGGTGAGTGGCCGTTCTGTATGGAGTACTATTATATATTGTGTCATAAGTGATGGTAGGGTCACTTTAAGGTCAATTGAGGGGATTATTTAGCGTCACTTTAGGGACGCTTTACGATTACTTTTCTGGTGCGTACTGCACAGGAGTGGAACTCTCTGCCGCCTTCCTTGTTACCTGAGAGCTACGATCTTGGGGTTTTCAAGGCTGGAGTGAATAGATATTATCTAGATCTACTTGCTCCATCCTCGACCACACCGTCGCTTACCATCAGGCGAGTTGGTGGTCAAACGTAAACCTATTGCGAATAAAAAGATACTTTAGGGTAACTTTACGAAAGACCAAACTCCGCAAAATAAGGCGTATTACGACGCAGGAATTAACATTTACATTTACGCAGGTGGAGCCCTAGCATTAGCCTGACGCCTTAACAACAATGTTTACAGCACTTTTTTCAGCCTTTCGAAAAGTGCTTTTGCGGTTAATTATAACAAGATTATATTTATGAAATCATAAGATAAAAGATTATTAATATCATGAATACTTACTATAGCTGGAGGTGTCATCATACTCGGAGGCACTCTGATATCTCTTATATCAGCAGCCTCCATGTGTTGCTGAGTCCATACTCTGGTATCGTGTCCGGCTTCTTCGTAATCAGTAATAGCCGTGTGGTCCGAAGCGTACCCTCCTGGAGCCCCGTTAGCATCGCCTGGACCTCTAGCTCGCTTCGCTCTAGGCGGAGCCCCATCATCGTCTTCATCCGACCAATGAGGAGGCCCCATATGTCCCCCGTTGATGTCCACGTCGATACATCCCATGGAACCTTTGTTCAAATTCCTCATCTCCTGTCCATCGGGCCCTCTTCGTCTTGATCTTCGCCTCGTAGACGAGTTCGTGCGAGCGAAACCTTCAGGGAACCAAGTTATACCAGCAGCGCGTTTCCTTTGCGCAGTCACCAGGACACCGATAAGCAATCCAGCCAACAAAACTAGTATTACGCCAATGAAAACGTATTTGGAATTCGTTTGAATATCATCACCGCCGGCTGGAGTGTTCACGCCTTTGACTTGAAAGATGGGGAAATCCGGTGATAGTGAATGTTTGGATGCGGTCGCCGCCAGAAACTCGGCCGCTTCACGAGCAGAGAAGAAGCATTCAGACCCAGACATTGTAGTACATTTTCTGTTGTCGATCTCCAAATAAACATGCACTCCGGACTGCACTCTATCAGAGAAAATCACATGGTGTTTCTTTCCAAATTCAGTATCTTGTATCGCGACATCCTTCAGGCCTTTGATCATATCGTTTCCTAGATGGTCTTTCTTGATACGGACCGTAGTCCGGAGCTGATGTCCCAGGTCTCGTAGGAAAGCTACTGAATTTTCTTTGAACGTTCTTACATCCATCAAAAGAACAACAGACATGACCCCTTCGGCCAACTCTGGCGGTTCATTTTCACAGTCAAGTCCGTCCCAGTTACATTCGGCATTATTGCAGCCGTAATCGCAGTGTCCATTGGCGTAATGTTTTTGACAATAGGCATCGTAAATAGGATTACATCTTTGTAGAGATTTTTCACAATCTCTGCCATCAAATAAGCAAGCTTGAGTGTTGCACACTTCATTGCATTCGCCGTTCATGAACACCTCCCAACATTTTATCGGTGCAGTGCAATTGGCCCAAGGATTTATACCTAAGGAGCAATCATTACCATCAAATTCACACGCGTAAGTGTTACACTCCTCGTCACAGCGGTGATCCCCTTGCTTTTCCTTGCATCCTAGTTTCACACACTGCTCTCGTTGGAAGGCTAAATCGAGTTCTTGAAGATTTAACGTTGGATTGTTGCTATTATACACTCCGCTGACAGGGCTGCCATAGCCACCCCTTGAATGAGGGTCGTGGATATCGCAGTTTTTACCAGTCCATTGCCGCGGGCAGTAGCACAAGTAGTCGCCAGGTTTGTCAATGCATCTAGCTTCGGGGTGCTTGCAAGGACCACTCAGGCACTCGTTCATCGAGTCGATTTCACAATTGATACCGGACAGCCCTGAGGGGCAATCGCAGATATAATCTCCAATCTCAGACGTGCGACAATATCCTCCGTTCTGGCAAGGGTTCGAGTCACAAGCGTAGCCGGAGTTTTCACAGTTTTTGCCGTAGAATCCGTCGTTGCAAAGACACTCGTGGCCACCTTGAATAGCCGTGCAGATGCCACCGTTCTGGCACGGTGAGTTTGCGCAGAAGTTAACTTTGGCATCGCAGTGTCTACCCATGTATCCTGGTTTGCAGTTGCAGTGGTAATCGTTGACCAGTTGTACACAATCCTGGGTGCCCGGAGAAGAGCATGGATCCGAAAGGCACTCGTTGATATCGCCCTCACACCGTTGTCCGACGAATCCAGGCGGGCATTTGCATTCGAAGCCTCCTACTTTGTCTATGCAGGTGCCGTTATTGTGGCAAGTGTCCTGTTTGCAATCGTCAACGTTGATTTCGCAGATTTTCCCAAGAGTGCCGAACGGGCAGGAACAAGAGAAGTTATTGATGAGATCATGACACGTTCCGCCGTTTTGGCACGGGTTCGGCAAGCAATCGTTGACGTTGAGTTCGCAGTTCTGGCCCTGGAAGCCTTTTGTGCACTGGCATTGGTAGGTGCCTACGAGGTCTTTGCAAACAGCGCCATGTTGGCAAGGCGCCGAGTCGCATTCATTGATATCCTTCTGGCAATACGAGCCAGTGTAGCCGTCGAGGCAGTGGCATCTATGTGAATTGCCAATGTCGTCGCATGTTCCGTTATTGCAGAGTTGTTTTAGTGTTACGCCTGCAAAAGAGATTTTATCATTAGTAAAGGTGTCATTATTGTCATATTAATTCTCATGGGGAAAATATTATGATCCTTTTACAAACCTTTCCTGATAGCCGCATCCTTACACGACACCATCTCGACGTCGCAAAGCTTGCCAGACCAGCCAGGTGCGCAAGTGCAAGTATACTGAGGACCTTTTTGAGAACACGTTGCACCGTTTTCGCAAGGATTGCCTTCACACCTAAAAATACAATTTCATAATTATCCCCGAATTCCAAAAGTACGCTGTTATAACGTTTAAATAAACGATAGAAGTGATATAACATACCAATCCACGAATCCCTCGCAATGCTTTCCCGTGTACCCGTACGGACAATGGCAGGTGTAATAAGTGATGTGATCGTGACAAGTGGCTCCGTTGTCACAGGGTGAACTGTCACACATGTTGATACGGAACTGGCAATTTGAACCTGTGTATCTGTAAGAAAAAAGTTAACCATACAAGTGAAAAATACATAATAACTTGTATCCTAAACTAATAAATAAGCTGACAGCTTGTACAGTTGTTATAAAGTAGTTACAAAAGTTTGAATAGATCTAAGGTTAGCTTTATTATGAACTATAGACTAAGGAATGATGAGGAAATAAAAAAGAAATCCAAATACGGTAAGACATAAGCTCATCGAAGAATAGGCAAAAGAAACGTACCCAGGGGGACACGAGCAGTTGTAAGAGTTGATGCCGTCGATGCAGGTCCCACCGTTCATGCAGCTGGAGTCGGTGCAGTCTTCGTCGTTGGTCTGACAGTTGATGCCCGAGAATCCGAGCGGACAAGTGCACGTATACGAAGCCACGTACTGGAACGATACAGAGTGATTTGTCGCGATATTGGAATGTACATTAATAATTATTATCCAAAGAGATCGAAAGGTAAAATACGTGAATGAGTCACATATGGTCACATATCGGCATCACTTAAAACCTTCCCAGACTAAAAACTTTATTCTCTAGCAATGGAATGTAAATTAAATCAAACGGTTTTGCGTTAGACAAAGCTCACGCTTTCTTATGCCATTTAAGCTGGACTCAGTGCCTATCTAATTAAATAAAATTTGTCAGATTGGTGCCAGTAATTACCTGGTTACAAGTAGCCCCATTCATGCACGGTTGCGACTGACACTCGTCGATGTCGATCTCGCAGTGCTTGCCGGTGAAGCCGCTTGCGCACACGCAGTTGTAGTCGCCGATGCTATCCAAACACGTGGCGCCGTTCTGGCAAGGGACTGTGGAAGGAAAAAATGAGAAATTAATTTTTAATTATATTTCAACGCGGATTTAGAATACATGCTTCCCTCTTATTTTCCTGTTGATGACGTAAAAGTCTGACTAAGGGACCTCACACACTAGATTGGCCATGGCCACGACTAATAGCCGCATGCGACCATCTATAGAACCATATGAACGGTCGCGCACTTGGTCGCAGCGACCGACAACCACGAACTATGGGCCGAAGCGACTGGTCGTGGTCGTAGCCATCTAGTGCACAAGGTCCCTAAGCGATTTATCAGCAGTCATACCTCTGCAATAATACAGCAAACTAAGATTTTTCACACAATAGTGCGTAGGTATACGATAAAAGACGCGGTTAGTTTT
Source organism: Schoenobius gigantellus (assembly GCA_963935595.1). Taxonomy (NCBI): domain Eukaryota; kingdom Metazoa; phylum Arthropoda; class Insecta; order Lepidoptera; family Crambidae; genus Schoenobius; species Schoenobius gigantellus. Next base: position 41,289,469 of record OZ012544.1, on the reverse strand, counting down.
GAACACGCAGTCGCAGTCGTCGGTGCACGCAGTGATACTCACAGTTCGCGCACACGCTGTGGTACTCACAGTCCGCGCACACGCAGCGATACTCACAGTCAGCGCGGTCGTCCGTGTTGAGCGCGCAGTGCGTGCCCTCGTAGCCGCGCGCGCAGACGCACACGTACGCGCCGGGCGCGTTGAGGCAGGTGGCGGAGTTGTGGCAGGTGGCGGCCACACGACGCGATACTTACAGTCGGCGCAGTCGTCCGTGTTGAGCGCGCAGTGCGTGCCCTCGTAGCCGCGCGCGCAGACGCACACGTACGCGCCGGGCGCGTTGAGACAGGTGGCGGCGTTGTGGCAGGGCGCCGACACCGCGCACTCGTCCACGTCGCGCTCGCAGCGCGCGCCCGTCCAGCCGGCCGCGCACTGGCACGTGAACTCCGCGTACGACGCCTCCGCCACGCACCGCCCGCCGTGACGGCATCTGCCACGAGAGCGCGCGATGTACACCGTGTTGTACTGTATATCTGCTGCGGCTATGAGCCGAGGTACGGTTACAACAAGTTTTAGCCGGCTAGAACTGGGTGCAGTCAGCAGGTTCGGTTAGGTTAGGAATTGTAGCCGGCTAAAATTAGACGTAGTCGGTTAGAACTAGGTGTAGCTGTACATCGGCTTTTAGCCGTATCATATAGAACCTGTCAGTGTCCGTGACGATACAACGCTCTGAGTCCTATCGACTGCGAACTTCAGAATCAAATTAGGACTCGTATTAATAAATGCATCATTTTTGACGTTTAGTGCAAACGCCAAAAAATCGGCCACCGACAAAGTGATAGACGTATAGGTGCCGGCAACATCTTGAACAATTTCACAGATAAAAAATACATGCGCAGTAAAAGCTTTTGTACTAAATACTGCAACTGCGCATGCCTTTTTTATCTGTAAATTGTTTAAGATGTTTGCCGGCACCTATACTTAAGCGTTGAGTCAGTCAAAAAATCAGGCCAATTATCGGGCCCACAAAAAATCGATCGTGTTCGTTTGCCGTTAATGTGTTGAACTGTCAAAACCAGCATCTTAAGCTCGATGTCATTCTTGAGATGCAATTATTAATACGAGCCTTAGTTTGCATCGTTCTGTACAGTACAAGACGACAGTGCGTGCAGTGTACTCTACTCACTGGTTGGGCGTGCACGGGTCCAGCGTGTTCTCGCAGTTGCGGCCGGAGTGCGGCGGCGCGCACACGCAGCGGTACCCGTTCACGAGGTCGATGCACGAGCCGCCGTGCAGGCAAGGGTTGCCCGCGCAGTCGTCGATGTTGGTCTCGCAGTTCACGCCTGGGCAGTAGTGGACGCGGTAATGGTACATTGCGATGTAAGTGCGTTATGGTGGTTACAGCTCACGAGGCGAAATTTCAGCCTCAGCCGATGGCGAGGACGTAATAGAGTCGAGTGTGTATAACCAATATACGCATGTATATTGTACAACGGTTTTCAACACACTTGTGAGGAAAAATACACAATAAACTGATTTTTTTATTAAATTGTTAATTTGTAGACAAAACTAAATGTAATTGAATGAAAATAATCGTTTGGAAGATCTATAACCGCACTATTTGCGTTATAAACACACGTCACATACGTGTTTTGTAAGATGCTTTATATATCTAAAACCGATGAAATCAGATCCACTTTACGAGCAAGTGTGTTGAAAATAATAATAAAACAGAAACATACCATATCAGCTCCCGAAGCATGACCATCAAAAGACGATGTGATAAAGCGGTTTTTCGCTTTGAATTTGAGTCTATCTTATATATTTCTGCCGCTAAACAGCAGTGATTGCATTGCTATGTTCTAGTTTGAACCACAGAACACAGAAAGAGGTTAGAAGGGCTATGTGGGCGGGGCACGCGTAGCCACAACTATGACTAAATGCTCATACTTGTGGCCCCGCAACGCGAACGCGTTGTTTAATCACTGACGGACAACTACAGTGAGTGTATCGTGAAGCGCAGCGCTATAAATATAAAAAAATGCCTTTTTGTGCTATAATTACTTGTAAAACAAGAAGTCAGGTGTCAAGTGTAGCTAAAGAAGGAATTTCTTTTCATCGGTAAGTAGTAAATTAATCATAATGACCATATTCCATAGATCATAATGTCAAAATCCACCAAAACTGATCATAACGATAAGTTACATAATATTTTTCTAAAATATATACATTACCGGCAATGTATGCCCGCGATTTTTGCCATATAACTTAGAGCGCGTAATGTAGTACACTGCTTTCGGTAGTGACGCATTTGGCTTAATGAGCATTAACGCAGTAGTCGCAGTACAAGGGATAGTGCCGTGCTAATCAAAAAACGCACGCATTACATTTTATCGATAAATGTATATTTTAAAATATTTGTATAAAGTAAAATTAATTTCAATTTTCACGATACAATTAGTTCGATTAGTAAAAAAATTATGGGCAAATTCTAAACTAATTTTACAACTTAGAATTTTTAATATGACCATAATATTTATATGACTATTTTAGCATAGGTAGGTGGCCATGCAAGACATGAAGATTTGAGTACTTTAAAAAACACAAATTTACAGGTAAATATTTACTTTACAAATATTTACTTCTCCATCCAACTAAAATATCCTAACAACTAAACTACCGCACGTCCGTTTGTCAGATTATCCATTCTAGTTTATGCTTTCAGACCGGTGCATTATAGTATTATAGTTTTTCTTTTATTTTACGTCTAACCTACAACATTGTTGAGCTAAAAAGCTTTAATTTTGTTACATAGAAACAAAATATTACTTGAATATTATTAATTATAAACGTATAATGAAAGTAATAATTATTTTTTGGTTTTCTAAATATTTCAAATGGTTAAATTGCTGGCAATATTTAATATCGATAGCTATTAATCGATGTCAATCACTAAAATAATGTTATTTGTACACGCGGCTCTGGACGTCAGTGAATTTCTGTGAATGAGGAGCCCAGTGAGCGTTGTGATTGGTTCAGCCCGATTTCGCGCGACTTTGCATGGGCGGTGCAAGGAAAAGAAGTGAGAGCAAAACTGGCGACAGCGGTTCCCGTACAAACGGTGCATGATTGCCTTTCTAACCTCTTTCTGTGTTCTGTGGTTTGAACGTTGAGACAGGCAGCTGAGGCAGCTTTATTGGCAACTTATAGTCGTATAAAAAACAAAAAAAAATGTAATAGCTAATTGCATAACACAAGCACGACGTGAAGATGAAATAAAAAATACATCTATAAAAAAACGTAAAGACGAATGGACTATAATTATTTAACTTAGTCCATAGGAACAAAACATATAATTACAATACTCGTTGTTGAAGCCGAAAGACAAAACTGAATCAGTGATTACATTTTAACTGAATATGGATTTCATTGTTATATTGTGATACAAACGAAATACATTAATTTGGCCAAATCCAAAAAACGCGAACACCGCCAACAAATGCGAGACAGAAGGCTGTTTTGTCTATTGCTAATGACAAACGAATGAAATTATAACTCACCCGTAAATCCTAGTACGCAGTCGCATTTGTATGCGTTGAGCCTGTCGTGGCACGTGCCTCCGTGTTGGCATGGATTTGAACTGCACTCGTCGATGTCTCGTTCACAACGTTGACCTGAACAAATTTACAAATCAATGTCAGAAAAAAACGCTATATTTGCAAACTGTTGGCCACTAAAGTTACGTTCTGAATGGCGAATTGTCAACTTCTAAACCGGAATATTACGTACCCCCATATCCTGGAAGACAGTGGCAGATGAACTGGTTAACACCGTCTTCGCAGCTTCCGCCATTGATGCACGGGTTGGACGCGCACTCGTTCACGTCAGATAGGCATCTATAAGAAAAACTTCAAATTTAATTGTAAAGAAATCATATTTATCGATAAGCGATTCCAGAGAATGTTGATGATTTTCTTAAAAATCTGAACAAAGATTCAAAATTATTGACTGCGTGAAATGAGACATTTTTTTTAAAAAAAACGTCGCCCCACACTAAGATTTTCTCCTGTGTCGTGGGTGCAGTTACAAACATAGAATATCATTATCTACAAGGTTTTTCCCCGGAGAAGCGAAAGTGTGGGTCAGTACATACACTTTTAGTTTGTACGTAAATTTGAAGCTTGCTGAAACTTAACTAGGATTCGTAATAGACATCGCAATGACATTTCCTCGAAATTGAATAAAATCAATGAACAAAATAACAAGATTCCTTTGTAAACTACACTCGACCTATGGGGCTTGTTTTTGAAATCTTTAATGATTACTAACAAATAAAGAAATTATTATGTATATATGGGATGTAGGGAGCGTTTACTGATAGAACCCAAGCCTCACTGCTATTGCGCCCTGTTAACGAACACCCCAACAACTTGCACTGCGTTAGGATATGGCTCAGCAGTTAGGCGTTTTACGGCCGACCCGTTGAACCAGCATGCAAAACATCCTCAATAGTACCTAGCGTCGTAGTATCCCCTGGGGCACTCGCAGCGGAAGCCGTTGATGCGGTCGATGCACTTGCCGCCGTTGGCGCACGGGTTCGGGATGCACTCGTTGATGTTGGTCTCGCAGTGCTGGCCCGTGAACCCGGGGATGCACTCGCACGTGTACCTGGGCACATGCGGTCGTAAGCGAACACAGGGACATAGACAAACTGGGAGGGTAACTGCACAAAAAAAAACAAATCGATGGTGGGTGACAGCTGTAGGTTGTTAATACTGTGTTTACGTTATCTTTTGTTACCTATAAAGCTTTTACACTATTTATGGTCAGTCACCGCCTTTGACGGTTTGTGGCGATCCTTGACGTTAGGTCAAGCGCTGGAAACGGCTTATTGGTCTACAATGTGACAAGGATCATTAAAGATGTGGCCAAAATTGTAACTAACGTCGCAATCATGTAAATTACCTAAGTATCATATTTGACGATCTATTGTTGATATAATATTTAAGACATTAATCCGACAGTTTTAAATACTTTTGATGGGTACAGTAAGCTCTTTGTCAAGCTTCTATACTGTTTGACCTTTGAACCGTTCTTATGTCACTTGTAATAGTGGCGGTTTTCGTAGTGTAAAATTAATGAATGCTTGAATGGGAGCTTACTGTACTGAAAATTTAACTTAATCTGTTATTCACATTTATTAAAATCCTTATCTTACCGTAAGCCTCAAAACTCCTCAACCTATTGTTTAACGTCTCAGTATTCACTCAGTTGTATGTTTAAAATTGTTATTGTGTCTTTATCTGTGCTTTAATTTTATTCACAAGTGTGTGTGTGATGTATGTGTGTATGAACATCTAGAGGTAGCTATTATATATTTACTCGATTTGTCATTTAATTATCATAATTTTTGGGCATTCTCTCAAATTCTGCTAAGTTAAATAATGATTCTATTGTTTTATCACTTTTAATAATTAAGTATCTCGGATATTAAAAAACAGAACGCCAGCAATAATAAATGGAGTGCATGCTTTTGTAATAGATAATGCCAAACAAACAAGCATGCTTTTAAAAAGAAAACAAACTTACTCAAAATAATTATTGCTGCATGAAAAAAAAAAGAATTTAACGTTAAAAAAATTAAAAGGTAAAAAACATAAATACTTTAAATTTAAAAACCCAAACTCCATGAGTTATATTCATTTTATATCAGATAGTACCTATTTTATTTTTCCATGGCAATACTTAGATAGGTACTTGTGTGTTGCCAATGTTTCATTGCGTGGAAAAATTGTTAAAGCTGTCAACTTTTACTAAAGTTTAATTACGAATGTCGACGTACGTAAAAAGGAAGAATACATCAGACTTTAAAGTAAAAGCATAGATGCACCTTTTAAAAAAGGCGACACAATCAATTTCAATCCCAAGGAGCTGACTATACCGCCAACTTGTTATGCCGTAGGACTGCGATCCACCAGAGTGATTCATGATCAGGTATACCCCCAAGTTTTACCCTGGTTCAACTATTTACTTTTTGTTAAGACTTTTCAGTACTAGGTATACTTTAAACTTACCTATTGATCCCGTCTATGCAGGTGGCGCCATTCCTGCAAGGGTTGGAGTAGCACTCGTTCACGTTAATCTGACAGTTCTTTCCCGATGTTCCAGGCTTGCATCGGCACTGGTAGCCATCGATCAAGTCCTCGCAATGTCCTGAAATAAAATGTTAATTGTAATAGTGCATAGAAGAACTGCAAACACCTTTTTTTGCTGATTACCTATAGTGGTGTTTTGAACACTCATCATCACAGCTCATATACGTCCCCACCGAGGGGTTCGAGCCTACCCTATGTTAGGGTGATTAGGCCTTAGTCAACCACGCTGGCCCAGTGCGGTTTGGTCGACTTCACATACATCATTGAATTTCTTCGCAGATGTATGCAGGTTGCCTCACGATGTTTTCCTTCACCGTAGGAGCGTCAGACAAATGTACATATGAAATTCGAAACGAAAAACACATTGGTACATAGCGGGTCTCGAACCCCTACCTCCCGATTTGAAGGCAAGTGCCGAGTCCACAGCGCCACCGACGCTCCTTTTTTTGAACACTATCCTATGAAAAATAACGGTTACTGAGATCCTAATTTAGCAGACTTATTACAAGTAGGTGCTATTGCAATCTTTAATTTGGAACCTATTATCTGAAAATATTCTTTGAACACTTGTGTGTGTTTATATGTCGAAATTTATAAATATATAACAGAGTTTTTTATGTTTAAATTATAGTCATCGCCAGTACATAAACGTAAAATTGCCAATGAGATACGTTTAAGCCAAAGCGGCTAGGAATGAAAGCGATAATCTGATAACATAAAAATATTGTGTTTAATTAAACTAATATGTGGTCTGGTGTAGCCCGACTGGTAGTTGTGTTGCAGCTATTGTGCTACATATCTGAACACTGGCAGTAGTGGCACTCGAACTCGTTGATCTGCATCTGGCACACGTGGTCAATGTAGACCGTGTAGCTGCTATTAGTGCTATATACTTCCAATCTGCGTCTGGCACACACGGCCGGTGTAGTTGTGTAGCTGTCTACATACCTCCAAACTGCCGAGACTTTCACTCGAACTTGTTGATCGGCGTCTGGCATACGCAGCCGGCGTAGCCCGCGTAGCAGTCATGTAGCTGCTTAAGTGCTACATACCTCCAAAGTGACAGGTGATGGACTCGCACTCGTTGATCTGCGTCTGGCACACGCGGCCGATGTAGCAGTTGTGTAGCTGTTTAAGTGCTGCTTACCTCCAAACTGCCAGGACTTTCAATCAAACTTATTGATCGGCGTCTGGCATACGCAGCCGGCGTAGCCCGCGTAGCAGTCATGTAGCTGCTTAAGTGCTACATACCTCCAAACTGGCAGGGTGCGTCTGGCACACACGGCCGATTTACCAGTTATGTAGGTGTTTAAGTGCTACATACCTCCAAACTGCCGAGACTTTCACTCGAACTTGTTGATCGGCGTCTGGCATACGCAGTCGGCGTAGCCCGTGTAGCAGTTACGTAGCTGCTAAAGTGCTACATACCTCCGAACTGGCAGGGGTTGGACTCGCATTCGTTGATCTGCGTCTGGCACACGCGGCCCGTGTAGCCCGGGTGGCAGTTGCAGGTGAAGCTGTTGTCGCCGTCGATGCAGTCGCCGCGGTGACACGGCGCGGAAAGGCAGTCGTTGATGTTCGTCTCACAGGACATGCCTGGGCGCAGATGTGACAAATTACGTGGTTGATATGTTTTCTTGCGTTCATTTATTTGGCATTTTAAAGAAAAAAATGTAAAGTTACCAATATAAAGTTTTTATGCTTATTCTAAACCGTTGTTAATACGAGTTGTCAATAGTGAATAAGCTCTACTTTGACTTGACAAAGTAAAAAGAAATCAATACAATTAAAGTTTCGCCCGGGTCGCATAAATCTTCGCTATGTGTTCATGCGGCAATACGGTATGTTGAAGCCAAGATTCGAATCCTAGCTGACGTAAAAAATTTGTGCTATTTTTAATTTATTTACAAGTTGGTCCTAGTTAGTACGAAAATGTATTTTGTGTGTTTTCTTTGTACTCACCCGTGTACCCTGGAGGACACTCGCACGTGTACCCTGCGATGGAGTCGTGACAGGTGCCGCCGTTGCGACAGGGACTTGATGCGCAGTCATCGATATTCACCTGACAGCGGGCTCCGGTGAACCTGTGAAAAGTTAGATTAGACATATCGACCCCACTTTTCTAATTGAACACCGAACACTACACAACACACCCACGCACTATTCCCCCTCCACCCACGTACAGCCGGCTTCAAAAGTAGACAAGCATTTTTAGCAGATTTAGTACCCTGTCACACCAACTATTCCTTTTATTTAGTATGGTACCCCTATATTGCATTGTTATTAGTTGGTGGGACATAGCACTAAAATGGTTATATACTTTTGAAGCCGGCTGTACTTAGTAGGCGAAGACTAGGGGCCTTATTCTGCTAGCGTCAATGCATTTACGTCGTGTCAATAACGCTTCGATAGCATTGCTTTTTCAGACAGTTATTATTGGGTAACCGATAACTAACTAAATCATAATGTCACTATTTACATATCAAAAAAATGCAGTAAGAATAATTTGCACCACGACAAGCGTATAGAAGTAACAAAAGCAGTTTTATTGAAACGCTATTGAGACGCCATAACAAGTTAAAATTAGCAGAATTAGGCCCCAGGTCTAAATACAATGCTACATACTAGGAACAGACCCGATCGCTTCTCACCGCCTTCCACTACACGGATACTAGATGGAGACTATGTTACGTCGATACCATCCAGTTTGAACAGCCTGGTGACTGTATTCGACTACGTAAGGACACCTTTGAGGTGTTGCAATTCCGCTAGATATCCACAAAGATCAGTTCGCTTGTAACGCTGAAGGACCCACCAAATTTATACAAGCTTATTTGCCACCTTAGCTTAAACCCTGTTGATGGATTTAGAATACATTCACGAGTATCATCAACCCGCCCGGTCAGCATGAGTAAGGAGCCCAGAAGTGAGGCGTATATAGGTTGAAGTAATAGATAAGTCTAAAAAGGAAAGCATTTTGACACCATACTCAAAACCCATAGACAATGCCTAAGTTTACGTATCTAATCCTGCCAATGAGTAGGTATGATTTTCCTTGCTTCTGGTATTATATGTTTTCATAACAGATGACGATTAAAACTAAAGTAGTATAAAATAAGGTAGTGCCAAAAGTTCGTTAATCTTTAAAAATATCTCTTTCTAATCGTCACCACTTTCTGCCTCCTTTTTTGTGATAGCAACAATTATAAATGTGTAAATTGTCCAATAGTTGTATAAATGATGTATAATTATAAATGTGTAAATATTGTATAATTATAAATGTGTAAATATTGTATAATTATAAATGTGTAAATATTGTATAATTATAAATGTGTAAATTGACCAATAGTTGTATAAATGACCAATAGTTGTATAATTGACCAATAGTTGTATAAATGACCCACCCGATGACGCAGTTGCACCTGAACGCGTTGATCATGTCGTGGCACACGCCGCCGTTCAGGCACGGGTTGGTGGCGCACTCGTCTATCTCCACCTCGCACTGGGTCCCCGTGAAACCTGGAACAAACAAATCAAACGTTAGGTCGATAACAGTAGCCTGGTGCTTTACCTACTTACTGACCGTATGTCACTCATAGTGGCGGCGGTTTACGTACAGAAAATGTTAAACCTTTCGATGTTGTCACCTTGAAAATTAATTATTCAAAAATCTTTATTTAACATAGGCCATTTCGGGCACTTGTTGATGTAAAAACATACAAGATGTGTATACATATTATAGCGATTCATAAAAATAAATCGCTAATTATGTAACGTATTATCGTAAAATTCGAGAACGGGTGAAGGACTTGTTGAATTTCTGAGAAGGTTCAAATGAAGAGGAAAGATTTTCTTCTTCAAAAGTCACACTAAAAAGTCAAAAACAATATTAGAATATTATATTCGTATTAATGTTAGTGCCAAACGATGTCGCGGTGAAAAGTCTTAAAAAGTTTTAGAAAATGAAGTCTAATAATTTTGCATCAACTTCACTATAAAATATTGCCTAATTTGCTTGTTTGTATTGTAATATTATTTTTTACTGTTTAATTTTTTTTAAATCGATTTTTATGACCAAACGTCACAGCTCCTACAAGTCTCACAATCTACCACGATTTCAGTAAACGTGGAACCGAAAAATATGGGTACTCCATAAAGTAAGGCTGTCGCATGTCGCTCCAAAAAGTCAGAGACAGGAACAATTTACGAGTGCCAGGGCAGACATGTAGATTGTCCGTCTCATAAAAAGCACAAGTAATGCCCTCGACAAAGTAACGCCCGATGAAACCTAATGGCGTCTTCGGCCCGTAATGTCTCCGGGGCACCTTTAATGATATACGCGCAATCATTTCCTCAGGTATAGTGCTCAAGTATGTTTTGCGGTTGAAACAATGTATTGAAAAGTTCAAAATGTCTTTACAATAGCCAAAACCATCAAAGTGATAGTTATGTTTTTGCAAATGCATCTTTCAAGATGCTACGCTACGACGTGTGTTTGATTGAAATTCATACAAAAATAGACGATATCAAGGAAATTAATAAAAAAATAATTTCATAAAAACTTGCTAAGTAGTCCAATTCTCAATAGTATTGTCAATAATCGGCAAATAAAATATAAACATCGGGTCCGTGCGCCCGCGCATTGAAAACGGGATATAGCAAGAATCCTAATTGGATCCGCGTCTGAACACACAGAGACCTGAGCAAAAGCAGACTTTATTGCTAAAACTGTATGACGTAAATCAACGAGCTCAGCAAACTGACTTATTTGGTCTGGATCTTTTCCTTACACGTACAAATAAAACCAAACCATAAATCAAATGAGCTAAAAGTCTGAATTGATTGAATCGCCCGAGGCAGGGCACTCTAGCCACGACCAGTGTCCGACAGTGCCCTTATAAAGTTGCCAAGTCAAAGTGCAGTACCACGAACCCTTTTGCGTCATCGAAATAGGATCCATTTTCGCTTAAAGCTGTGTCATTGCAAATTAAGTATACAGAAATCACTATCCCGCCAAATGGGGAATGTCGTCTTGAAGTCAGAAACATAAATAAACTTTGCACTTGATTGGCTGCTTATTTGTATTAGTTTAGGGTTGAGTTTGAAGTATGATTTTGCATTATTACAATTGCGACGTCGTTGACAGAAGAAGACTTGACCCTCGGGCACTTATTGAAGTAGGGTAATTACTAAGTCAGTTCTAACAGACAGAGTTGTTAAGTTGGAAAATTGAAGTTCCAATTTATAATGTAAAAATTTTCTGGAGATTGTCATTCATTGTACAAAACTCATACCAATGACCCTGTGTGCTCTTGGGATAAATTGGGATTGAAAGGAAAACCTCTTTTGAGCTGAAGACAAAATTACCATTTTACTTAATAATAAATCGAATCATTATGCTTAGTAAAAATACTTTATATAAAAGCATTTTTTAAAACTTTATCCAAAACAAAATTATTTTTGTTATGTTATTTCGATAAAGAGTTAGAATAGTTTGTGAATTTTCACAATTAATTATATTATTAAGCGATACCCTTATTATTTTATTTTTTTTATTATATTTATACGACTCCAAAAATAATCTCAAGTTTTTTCGTACTTATTTCCTAGCCCTTTCACATTCACAAATATTTAACTTGATAACGCTAATGTCAACTACTTTATTGGGCAGTAGGTTAAGCAAAGATTCTTCGCATCCAGATTCTTGGGCTTCCAATCTCCTTTCAAATACCTTATCGTCTATTCTATTTTCAGATTTCTCAACTTTACGAGAACTGGTAAAGTTGATCTTCTAATTAAATTAAGCTAAAGTTCTACAGCTTCTCCATATCTATCATTGTATCCATCACAATATTAATAAAATTCATCATGATAAAATCGCCATAACACAGCCTCCGAACTGTAAGATATTGTTTCGACAGTAAACTACGAGACCTCGTACAGACACAGACATCTCCACTCAACCCAAATCGTTCAACGCCAGGTCTTGTACCAGGAAATGTTCTTAGCAGTAAAACATTATTATGCTGCTTTATTTCTATAACCAGCGTGGCCTATTGAACGCTTATCGCACCGAAATGGATGTAGGGGGGATGGCTCCGCCCTCGTGCGCAAGCGCATACCCTATCGTGGTTATATGCGCTGAGTTATAAGCGGTAAGCGGAATTCAAAAACTAATACAACGCATCTTATACACATTTTCCACATTATACTGGTACCTAACTAAAGATATATTACATAAACTCTATGATTATATTTTTTATACCTACTGCTTTGTAACTGGTTTACTATTGTTTACCAAAAAACGTATGACAAAAGATCGTTTTACAAACAACATATGAAAAACTAATCATTTGACAAACTTTCATTTCGCAAACATTATTAATTTAAAAAGAATCATTTGACATAATACAGGTATCGCAAATGTTTTACTTAGAAAATATTTCAACTGTTTAAGTATTATTTTTAAAATATTCATTTCACTAAATAATTCGTTTGCCAAATTGGTGATTTTACAAAAAGTTTGTAAATAAATTATTAGTCAGGTGACATTTAAAGGGTAAGAACCTAATCTAACCTAACCTACAGTTTTAGCTAATAAGTTGCTTTTTCAATAAGTTTGATGCTCCGCTCTGTATGGTCACATCTACACATCACATCTAGCCTAACCTAACCTACAGTTTAATCCTATTCGTACTTTTTTTCCCCCGAGCAGGGGAGCTGCGCCCTGCTCGTAGCTACGGACTCGAAAGCTGGTGGGGTCAGGGTTGACTAATTCCGATATTTACCAAGCAATGCATTTTGTAAAATGTCATTTATACTTTACGTTGTTTTGCCAACTAACATGTTTCAAAAATAATCAATTTGTGAAATAATGTTTTGGCATAATGAAATTTTTTGTAAATATATTGTCTAATGAGTAGTTTATTAAACAATAATAAATTTATCAAGTATAATTTTGTCAAACGTTACTTTTCAAATAAAAATTTGTTATTTGTTTTTTGTCAAATGAACCTTTGTAACTAAGTTTTAACTAGATACTTAAGTAATGTAAGGATGGTATGTGCGATTTTTCTGTGCAAGTTATTTGACTGATTTTCTTTTATCGTAAATATTGTTAAATACTACTACAAATAATTATAATAATAAAATAATGGTAGCATAACTTTTATTCAAACTATATTTTTTACACGCAGGAGGGAAGATTTCGCCTTCATCTCGCCTGATAGTAAGAACGGTAAAGCAAGAGATGGAAGCAAGCTATACCAGGAACTGGCTACCTATCTAACCTCAAATTTTCATTTAATTGTTGTCCTCTATGTTAAGTCTTAACGCGCGCCCATGTCGCTCGCTGTATATAATAAGTAAGAACATAGTTAAATATATTGTAAAAAAATTTAAGATTTTTTTTTATTAGTAACTAAATCTGTTTGTTTTTGAGGAGTAGGACTTTCTTGTTTTGTACAGTAAGCTCCCATTCAAGCTATACATTTACACTACGAAAACCGCCACTATTACGAGCGACATAAGAACGGTCCAAAGGTCAATCAGTATAGCTTGATGAGGAGCTTACTGTACCTTTATAATGATGTGTCAGCAATGTTAGGGTTACAGTCTATATAGTACATATCATTTCATTTTAAGAAGCATTTTTTACGTATTCATGATTGTAATCTGTTTTGCTGTCCATAGGCATAATAAATAAATCTAAATAACCTATAGAAGTGCAATGTCGCTTCCTCCTAACCATTGATCCGCAGACTTACTCGTCACGATTTCGGATCACAAGCCACAATGGGAATGTCCAGTGCATGCTAATGGCGACTTTATGCGCATATTTTAATGTTTAATGCACGTTTGGGATACATATGTGACCAGCTGCTTCCAAACATTTCAGATTATGTACCCCGTGATTTCTTTTTTTTATTCACTACCATCAAAGCCAAAGACTCGTCGCGACGATGGAGAGTACCTTTAGTAGTTCTACTACTAAAAGTTTTACTTACACAAAATTTGTTGTAATTTCTAATAACGAGGCAAGCAAATGCAGATTTTCTGAGGATTTTGAGCCCTTCTAATACCGAAGATGCGATATCGATGAATTTTGTTCTTTAGAAAAAGATACGGTTAATGCCGTATCTTTTTCTTAAGAACAAAACTGGAGGGAGACTTTGTACCGGGGTCGTCTGCATGGGTACCTCCGTCTTAGCTATTTCTGCCCCAAAACAGCAGTGCTTGCATTGCTGTATTCCGGTTTGCAGGGTAAGATGTGTCAGTGAAAATACTGGGTACCGTGACTACATCAGATGCCACAAGTTGGCAACGTACCTACACTGTGGTTCTTGTGGGGGTTGCAGTTTTGCTGCGAATCACACAGGAGCCACATGTATTATAGGTGACTGTTACCACTTACCATCAAGTGGGCAGTTTGCTTGTTTGCTAACTTATCGCATTAAAAAAACATTTGGGGTGCATGATTTCTTTGAGATTAGATTACAATCAACTAAAGTTTATTCTTTTAAATTAAACGAAAAATAACTAGTCAATATTTTCACTTCTTCATCAGTAACAACTAAGCAACCCACCTGATGAAAGCACAGAGTCAGTGCACTCACATGTGAGTTTCATGAGCACTTACACATAATAACACAGTGTGTTGGGACAGAACTAGTTTTTGCTGTTGTTTAGAGCAAAAATGCAAATAATAACGAAGTTACATTCCACCAAGCGTGGCTCGGAAAGTTATTAAGTCAGGGCAATTATCTGTAATGCCTGGGGACGGCGACAGTAATGAAGTCCTCCCCACGCAGTTGACTGTACTTATAATAACCATTGAATAGTAGGACAATATTGACACTAGTGTGTAGAAAGGTAACCAACAGATAAGTAAGGTTACCTTTCCTAGATTGCCTAGGAAATAATGGTGAGTCGAAGAAAATGCGAAGATAGCTAGTGCAGAAGAATTAATTACACACTGCACTGGCTACACTACCTTGAAGACCTGCAAGGTACATACTTAAGGTAGTAAAGTACTTCACGCCTCTTTTATGGGGTACAGGGTTGTGCAATGGAGGGCACATGTGTGGCTTGTAATTTTTTTAACTGTGCGACATAGAAATGAATTGTTATATGTATGGAGAAGATGGGAAAAGTTCCCACCTTTTCCATAAAATATCGAAAAACGCTCTTAAGAGCACTCACTATGGTATAGACGATAGAACGCGCTTAGTGATGCAACATCATAATAAATAATTCTAATATCATCAGAATAGTAGGTATAATCATCAGAATATATAATTCTACATATAGAACTGAACATTTATTATGTAGAATTATTTATTTCGATGGCGATATAGAGGTAACCAATAACTTCGAACCCCTACAATAACTTCGAGATGTTGCATCACAAGCGCGTTGTATCGTCTACACCACAGTGATGTCTTGGAATGGTTCTCTTATCTTCCGAAAGTCCTAACAAGCAAGTGGGAAAAAAAAAGATGTATTAATAATTATTAACGAAATTAAAAATACCTACTAAACTATGAATCAGAACTATTAATTACGTTAGAAACATCGAAGACTTTTTATAATAAAAGTCCTCGATGTTTCTAGAATCTTAATCTAGAGAATCTTAAATGCATAAGGCCCGTTGCTCTTCGCAAATGGCTGTCATCGGAAAAAACAGCGAGTGCAAAGTCATAGGAGACATATTTTATCCCGTAAAAAAGCATAATGTCGTCATGCTCAATGCTCAACGTATACCCTTATTCGTCTACTGACCGAACAGGTCTTATGGCAACTCATGCATAAGATACTACGCAACCAAAAACGAATAACCGCACTCGTATCGAGTTTCATATAAAGCGGGGCATATTGAACTTAGCCGGTTCATGCGATACGTCAGGCTGGGTTATTAAAGGGACAAATTCAAGAGGGCGGCTTATTCATATTACAGCTAGAGACGAAAGGGGTTTCCAACTTGTCCGGTTGTGAGGCTGTTTGAAATACACTTGTTCCAATGAGTGGTTTCGTCCGCATCATTGCAACGGCGTTGACATCTTTTGTGCACTTGACAATGTTGGTATAATGAAACTTCGATTGTACAAACTTATATTTCTTTACAAAAATACCACCAACCAATATACGAACTATAATGGTTATCTTAAAAAATTATCAAGCAAAAGTGAATAAGCAAAAGATGCTTTCACTTTTTTAAAATTAGTATCTAGAATTGTGTCTGATTAGTGATCTGCAATTAGAGAAGCTATACCTAACAATGATAAATGTGAGCAAACTAAACTAGAATCAAACGAATTAGATCACGCCAATATTTTTTCTTTTAAACAGTAGATCATATGAATCCCGGTGACCAGCGGATGCCCAGGGTATTCAGCGACCAAACGCGACAACGTAGGTCGGGAGGCGGCAGTGCGCACGATTCCGCGTCAGAGACAATGCGCGGTGCGCAAGCGCCGCCTCAACGCCATGGGAATAGTCACGTCAATGTGGCAGGGTTGACGATGGTTGTTAGTGGAGAAAGTGATACTTAATGCATTTCTATCCAACCTAGTAGGTAATCCAAAGCTCGCGACTGAGCCAAGTCCCCATTTATTTAAAAAAGCAATACAAAGCATAGAAGTAAAAGTTTTTTAAGTATTTTTAAAATTTTGCGATGAGCCAAACCAACTGCGGTAAATGAAATAAGTTGAAACTTCCTCTGCCTACAATTCAAAACATTGTTCAAATTCAATTTTTTTCAAATTAAAAAATCTTTATTCAACATAGGCCTTTACATGCACTTATTGACGTCAAAACAAAGCAAAACAATCTAATTTAAAGAAATCATATTGTGATACGCACATTTTCGAATATGCGAGAAAATAGGTGGTTTACCTACATTCGCTCATAACCAATTTAATTATTAATTTTAAGGGTTTGAGTGGTTCCAATCGATGGAGCTACGAAATATTATATGGCATCAAAGACCGGTTTTCGATTTACTCAAACTTATTCTTTTTGAAAATTTAAGTGTATTTACAATAATCACAATGATGATTTTTTAAAATTCATGAGCTTTTATTGAGCTCCTAATAGAATTATGCTTGACAAATAGTTTCATTAGATTGTTCAACCCTATCTGCATCTATCTACTAGCACGTCAACTGTCTTTGTGTAATGATAATCATCGAGCCACAGCAGTCGGGCGAACGGCAAATTGTAACTTGCATAGTCAAAGGCTGCAGCGAGTACCGTTTGCGGAGAACCGACTATTGAACTAAGTGCAGATAGCGGGGCTAAAGCGGCTATCAAATGAGATAAGCAATAATAGATCACACAATAAAACAGTACAATGCAAATCGAAGTACAGCCTCTACATATGAAGGAGGAAGTGAGAGCCATGAACAAGTTTCTAAGGATATTCACACTTAAACTTATCATAATTACATTTCAAATAATTATTTCAATACAAATTTACTTACTTACTTACTTACATCAAATATATAAGAAAATTTCAGTAAAATAAGCGGAAACCGAAATGATGAAAACGGAAATTAGTTTAGAAATTCATATAATTCTAAAAGTAATTTTCGATTTTGTCATATGAAATGATGTAAAATTATAATGTCTTTATGGACGTGTAGTGCACTAGATTTGTTCTAGACTTTTATAAAAGGCGTATTTTGAGTCGAGACCAATCTAAACATAAGTGGAAATCTGACAAATAAGATAAATGTTATCATAATATTACAATGTTGGGTTTATAATCCATACTAATATTATAAATGCGAAAATAACTCTGTCTGTCTGTCTGTCGCGCAATTACGCCAAGACTTCTGAACCGATTTAGATAAAATTTGGTATAGACATAGTTTGCGTCCCAGGAAAGGACATAGGATAGCTATTATCGCAGAAATCACCCCTTAAGGGGGGAGAAAAGGGGGGTGGAAGTTTGTATGGGGAATTAGAAACAGCTCTTCCAATTGCAATAAATTGGAACCAGGGTAAGGAAGCATTAAACAGTTAAGCCGATTGTGAATACTTATTTCATTGCACAATGAGAGAATTGTATGTTTGGCAATTATTAATTTGAAATTTTAAGGAATTCGAATTACACCAGCCTACATTCTCCAAATTCGAGAAATCTGTCGGAAACTAAGTTTTTAGTCATACTTAATCAATATATTATCAAAACACTTACCAGGCATACAGACACAACGGAAGGTGCCCGGGTCGTCCAGACACGAACCGTCATTCCTACAAGGGTGGCTCTCACATTCGTTGACGTTGGTCTCACATCGAGGACCAGTGAAGCCAACCGAGCAATTGCAAGCGAAAGAGCCAGGAGTGTTGACGCAAATGCCGTCATGTTCGCACGGAGATCCTGAAAGAAAATTTGGGATTACAACTCTCATCGATACATTCAACAACTAGCTACATTGATACGCGATGTATCTTTGTCGTGTGTATATATCATTTTATTATATTATCATCATCATCATTTAAATGAAACTGCTGGATCAAAATGAAAATCTATTACTATAGATGAAGATGTATAGATACCTAGTGATGAAAAGTAAGACTCTAAAGAAACTTTCATTTATAAAAATAACCAGGAAACTTCCATTAACGAAACACTGAACATTGCAAATATACTAATCAATAAAACTTTATTGGGAGATAAAACTTTACAACGTTTTACTACGCACTTCGTTTTCCGCAGAGACGTTGTTTGCACGTCAAGATTTATTCCCCTCAGCTCGCACACTCGATCGGAACAAGATGAAGAATCCAACTAGTCAATTAAACTGTGCTAGGTCGGGCTTGATTGAGGATACAGTTTAATATTGGGCTTAATTGCAAAATTATAGTCTCATGGTAAAGGATTAACTGTGTTATACGTACAAAATCGAACAAGTTTAAACATCAATTTGCATCTTTTAGGACAATGTAGTTATGTCTTCTAAGGGTACAACATCAAAGAAACAAATGTATTGTTTAAAGTCTTTAACGTGAAAAATGTAATGAGAATATAACAATATCAATAGTTAGATCTAATATTGAGGAGAAGGATGTTGTAAAACTTACCTTGTTCGCATTCATCAATGTCCTCAGAACAGTCCAATCCTTTATAGCCAGAGGCACAGGAGCAGGTATACGAGCCGTTAATGGGGCTGGTGTCACAGATGGCGTCAGCGTGACAAGGGTTGGAAGTGCACGCGTCATCTAAATGGCAGAGTAAGCCTGAAAATAAATCGATGTTTTAGACAAAGTACCTACTATGCCAATAAATGCTGAAAATGCTAAGTTCAATCCAACGCAGGATAACATTTATTAGTAAAATTTAAAAAAAAGCATCAAGAACATTTCCAGTTTTCCACTAACCTGTCTTTCCAGGAGTACATTTGCAGTAGAATGCGCCCACGCGGTCGATGCATGTGGCGCCGTTGAAACACGCTGCGCCGGCGCAGTCGTCGATGTTCACAGAGCACTCCGGCCCCGTCCAGCCGTTC
Source organism: Schoenobius gigantellus (assembly GCA_963935595.1). Lineage (NCBI taxonomy): Eukaryota > Metazoa > Arthropoda > Insecta > Lepidoptera > Crambidae > Schoenobius > Schoenobius gigantellus. Next base: position 41,269,827 of record OZ012544.1, on the reverse strand, counting down.
ACGCATATGCAAGAGAAGCCTCCGACGGAGTTGGTGCAGGTTGCACCGTTCTGGCACACCAGTGGCCTACAGACAAAGATAAAAGCCAGCTAAGTAAGTGCATTCAAAAAATTGTTAACAAAAAATTTGAGCCCATAATTATGATGCAAGATTTTATATTTGAATAGGTCATTATATTTGTATGTTTGTGCATAAATTATTCCAAATTCATTAAGAAATAGTATTGAGTGCGCAGGAAATAAAGTAAACTATACAAATATAGCTACTGTAGAGTCAAAATCTATTCATGAAATTAAAAACGTTACGGCAAAAACTCTTACTGCAAACTACACAAAAATGTTAATGAACTCACACTGCACATTATTCGGAGACAAACGATGCAAAAGAACACTTCAACGATCATGCGGTGAATTTTGGCCTTTAATTCTGCTTATTAGTGAGTTTGCAAATGTGTCTCAAAAACATAATTTTAAGGTATTTAAATTTTTCCGAACGCGGTCCCTTTGCTGTGTACATACGCTGCAACACTTAAGCGTTTTGACCAAATTAAATCCAAGTGATTAAGTTTGATTCAACTATAATTTCCGGCTCATTATTCTCTCTCGTCGCATTTGAATGAGATGATTTTAAAATTGAATTATGATATGTAATTAAGTAATACCAATTTTAATGATCCTATTACAAAAGTAATCAAATCAGTTTCACATTAATGCAAACGATATCCGCGAGATTCATTCACATTTTACTGAGTTGGCTACGGCCGAATTGGAAATAATGAATTAATTTTATGCATCAATTACTGCTTACATGGATGCAAGAATTAAAACATTAGTTCTTATGTCAAAAACGCCAATAATAAACGCTTACATAACCTCTGCATAGTTTAAAACAATGTTGCTGCCCGCTGTCTGTTCCTCTGTACAGTTTCACAGTTAGTTTAACTTTAGTATTAGATTTTGTTCGAAATTTACAGATATTATTAAATTAAATTTATCAGAATATTTTTATTTACATTTATCGAGACAACAGTTAAGCTTGTACGGACGGGGGACACTCGAGCGGAGCAAAATTTGCAATTTAACGTTGAACCTTCACAACCTGTTGCCAGTTGAGTTTTTAAAGCCCTAGCCCGATGTTTTTGAATTTTTATCCATTAAGATCAATCTTACGATATACTATGGGAAAGAAAAGAAAAAAAATAGTTCCTCCTAACGTGTAGGAGGCAAACAGTTGAGTTATCTGTGGGAGGAACTCTAAAAATGTTTTTTCATTATTTTGTTTTACCATTTTTCGGCGTCATTGATATACATATCTATGCAATTAAAGCTTTCTAACCCTAACGGCCTTACTTATAACAATTTTACTCCTTGGTTCCTCGGATTAGTTACTCCGTGTTTTTGTCTTGTTTCCGCACATGTCGGCTGTCATATGTCAAAACAAGACAAAACACGGAGTCACTAATCCGACGATGATCCAAGGAGTAACATTTTTATTAATAACTGAACCGTTGCTATCGACCAATCAGAACGCCACCTTATCACGACAACGAACAGTTGCATGGCAATATAAGCGCTCCGATTGGTCCATCGCAACGGTTCAGTTTCGATTCGGCTGTAACTTATTAATAGAATTTGGCCTCTATTAATTAAAGGTTCCTACTTGGTTAGCATTTGTGAGCGTACTCGTGTTTTCCCCAAAGTATTCTATTAAGTGATTCAGATGAGCTGATAGTGAAAAAGTACAACCCCTAAGGATCAAGGAATAATATACATATTACTATCGTTTAGGCCGAAAGTCGTATTATTTTAAATAATTCTGATATTTACGTCAGATTAAATTCAAACACGCATGTATTAAAATTTACTGAAAATATAAAAGTGCCTTGCAACTTCTACCTGCACTTAATGTCCCAACTGGAATAGGGACGATATCAATTTTCCAATTACAACCATTGTAATAAATAGTTGAACATCGCACTGAGTCCACTCGTAACTTAGCCGTATAATACACTCAGCACCATTTAATATTCCGATAGGCTTTCGAATCGTAAATTCCTATTGAGTATCAATAAATTGTCGACTTAAAGCTGGATTGGCGTTGGTAAGCGAAATGGTACGTCATAAAATGGCTTCACTACTCTCCGGAACATAATGATGGTAATTATGGGTTGTAATTCAGGAGCTCGCGTCTTCTCAGCCAGCGCGTGTGGGTGTCGTAAAGGGTTCTCTTTGGTAGGGAGCTGCAGCATGATCATAACCGTTCTATGGTCACGATAAACTTGACTCTTAACGTATCCTTATTGCGAAATTCTGTATTGTAGATATGTATATTGGCCTGTATTCTGGAAGAGCCTTTTGTTTTTTGGTGGAAGTATTATTATATAGTCCGGAAACAACATCTATCTACGCTGTTTCGAGAAAATGCTTGATCATTTAGTAAAAGTCTAAATCAATTATTCTGTTAGAAAAATCAAAAGTCTTTCGTTGAAAATTACAAAGTCGTGAAGTTTATTTTTTATGGTAACCTATATTTAGGATAACCTATATTTTTACAGAGTTACCAAGCCATTGCTCTATATTATTTTCGGTTACAAAACTCGTGTTTCTTTTTCACGCTACAGTAATATTTGTGTAGTAGAATTCTAAATACCAACTTTTTTCCTCACAGAAAACACAAACATTAATATTTTTATCAGATTTGTGAGCTGACGATCCTCATTGCGAAAGATTTCACGGTGTCCTGCCTGACTGATCAATTAACTACCTAACTAACCCAATAATTAATTAGGTACCTAACCTAACCTAAAGCATATTGTGCAAAACATTAATAAAAGATTGGTGTTGACGAAGAAAAACTTCAATAACTAAAACATATGAACAATGCAACAAAATAACTGTAAGTCGAAATTCACTGAGTTGCGTAACACATTAACAAGTAGCCTTCCCGAGCATTCAATAAAGCGACGCGCAAAGGCAATTTGTTTAAACACCAGCCCCCTAACCATGATCGCCTAAAGCAATATTGAAACCGCACTGAGAGCAGGATGGCGCTATACGCAGCAAGAGCGGTGTCTCTGTTTCAATATTGTTTTAATCTTGCTATAAGCGATCATGGTAAGGCCCCAGTGGCGTCGCTGGACGTATTGCCGATACTTCCCTTCAGATGATTGCTGTCACAAGGGCAACAATCATTAATCAACGCTACACACGGCTGCAGTCTCGGAAACGTTATCTAGAAACACTTTCTAATGTCTTTTCTTATTATTTTTTTTCATTATCTAAAGTAAAATAATCTTCTCGCTTAATGATTTAAGTGATGTTAAGACTGAATATGCGCCTGAGGTACACCTAGATTTCTCAACTACAGCAAATACAGGGGTAATAGAGTACTTTGCAAGCGGGGATCTTGCTTTTTTGACATCCATAACTATTTGCCACTCAAGAAGCCGAGAAAAGGCGAAGAAGTATATAAAAATCAATTAATAATACCTATCTTATTTACGTGTATCACAGTTTCAAAAACTTGTAGCTCTTTCATACTTAACAATGTTTAGTAAAGCCATCGCCAAGTGAAAATGGACAAATAAACAAATACCTTCGCTGTTTTGAAATTAGGGAATGATCCAAATTATGTCACGTTTGCGCATGTCTGATTTGTTAGAATTCCGAATATAAAATCCTAGTGCGGGGCGACGTTTTTTTTAAATAAAAAAAATATTCAGTAGCAGTTAAAGCCAATTCTGTCATAGACACAGAATCACTTTAATCCGGTACCTACCGCTAACTGTGGTTTACCGCTGTAGTTTATTGAAGAAAATTAATCATAAGAGCTTGTAACGACTACGTGACGAGAAGAAAGCCGTTTGGTTGTGCAAGAATTGCAATTAAATAATTAACTAGCTGCAAACACACAGACTTTTTTATAAGTTTTCAAAAAATTTCACGAATTTTCCACGAGGTTACCTTCCTTTATCATTACTTTCAACCCCCGCTTATTTTACACCCTTACATCTATCAAAACACAAACACTATAGTGCATGGTGGGAGCTTAAGAGGATTGTGAAGCTGTATTTCATACAAAAATGGATAACGCTTTTCTCCCTCTTTACATAGTCCAATTTTCATAATTTTTGGAAATGTTGTAGATTTTAGACTTTAGTCTATATTTTAGACTTAAAAACTATCTCGAGCATTTTTATGTTTTTTGACTAAATTATACAAAAAGCAAAACGTACAAACATAGATTAAGGTATACTAAATCTAATAAGACCAAAAGTGTCTAATTTCGTAAAGGTTTAGGGGGGTAAAACCGTTATCGCCCGAAACAATATTTCAATAAGAAATTAGGAACTTGCCTCGGACTTTCAACTCTAAGCGGTGTGCAACAAACTGCATTTTTGAAAGTGCATACTCGAGCCATGAATTGGCACTTCACAGTCCTCTTAATTATTTGCAACTCCTATCATATGCAAACGTTATTCGCCTGTGAATTGTAGTTTTGGCAGCATTATATATATAATTTAGATCCTGACGAGAATTATATAGCTAAGGCAATTATAGAATTACGGTTTCATAGCGGCTCTCTTTAATATACGAGTATTTACTTCTAACAACTCATTTCGCTGGAACTTTTTGCTGTAAAACATTAGACCAAAATAAGCATTGGCACAAAATAAGTGAATGAAATATATTCATTTATTAATTTTACGAACGTAATTGTAGCTTTGGAAACTATTGTCTGCTTTTTTGAATTTTGTTCTGCTGAAATTTAAACGATCATCAAAAAACGGGCACCAGCGATAAACACAATACGTACAAAGTCACATAGCATCTGATAAATAAATGATATAATTCCTCTTCTTATCTCACTAACCTTTAATAAAACAAATACTAATTTGCATTTCGGATACGGCTGATAGCGTAGGCAGAAAAAGAGAGTCATCATTAGTAACTGTGGCCGAGATGGCGGCTAAATCATTTGTTACTGACAGAAGGTGGTTCACTGTACTGCACAGACACTTTATCTAATTTGAACAATATCTTAAGACTATCAATCATATCTGTTTATGGTAATCCGGTGTTAGCCGACGAAATGATCGGTCTCTCTGCACTTGTAGATAGATAATAATCGGTCTTCTCGTGATTTTGTTCCGTCTGCTGTTTTAATGTGGTCGCCAATTGACTCTTCGTTACACTTTGATAATCACAAAGCTGCGGATGTGATTTCCTATGTCAGTGGCATACTTATTAAATGAATACATTCAGTGATATTATGATTGTATTTATGTTGATTGGTTTGCTCTACTTCTATCGATTTCCATTTAGTTTGTTTATCTAGCTCCGTAATGTATTGCTCGACAACTACACATATTTAACCAACCCCAACTAGCTTTATTTTTGCTATTTTGAGTTCAATTAGCCTCAATATAAGTACGTGCTCAATTACAGAAAACAGAGGACATTTTTAATGGTCAGATGTTAACAGGTGACAATTACTCTGCGCTATAACTGCATAACCCAGGCACCTAGCAGATGAATTGGACCATAAAATATACACATTAACAGCAATCTCCAGAGATTCCTAGATGCTCTTTTAACCAAGATTGCTGCCGGCGAAAAAAGCAGAATTACGGATTTAACAAGCGAGTCCAAAGAAACGAAGTCCCGACGCGACACGTTGTAAATCCTCTAAGTAATTGGATGGAGTTTATTTACTTTCTTCACCAGAATAGGCAATTGAATCTTACTCAATAAATCATTCAATAGATTTTTTATTTTTGCGATAGTACGTTTTATACAATTATATTATAAATTAAGTTTTTGCTATCGCAATCGCTCGTACATCGAGGTTATGAAACCGACATTATTTTCATTGTCAAATATGAGAGAGGTACTCGTACGTACTATACTAAGTTTTATGATAAAGTAATATTCCAGGATAGTTTGACAAACGATATACATATCGTACCATTTTCATTTAGGTAAAGTTAATTATTTGTAGAATCTACAACTAACATACATTTCGTTATATTTTACAATTATTATTAAAAGGTACGTAATACGTCTAGAAATTGAGAAATCATTAGAGTTTTATAGTCTTTACGTAAATCCATAAAAAGATTCCATATCAAATTCTTCAAGTTCTACTGTTTGTTCATTTATTTCTAGAAATTAACTTATGACACGGTGTAATCAAATACTTATTATTTTGTGTGCAGCTACTTACTTCTGATTTCGTGTGAGTCATTGGAAATATAAAAAGGACAGCCTTTCGTGAACCTTATGCTACTTGAAATAAAGTAGAGTCGTCCAAACGAGATTTATCTGAGCAACCGTGTTTAATCTTTCTTAATGTTCCCACTTAATAACCAACAACACAAGAGCCAGCGAGCAATTAAAAGAATAACTCAAATTATTAACGTTCTGACGTGTTGGCTTATGAATAAACATACGGTGTTTGTCCATCGATGCCAAAAGTATGGTGTTGGTTTGTACATTTAAACTGCCAGCAGTCTTACTGGTGAATGCAATGCAATAAATATTTGGGAATCTTTTTAATGCCTTGTTTCTATTTTGTTGAACATCGCCGTTGCTACGAAATTTATCGTTTTAGTTGAAATCACCAATCAAAAAGTTCACAATACACAATTTAATTTAGGACAACGAAACTCAGAACAAATTTAAGGCCATGAGACTAATAATTTGCCACAAAACTAGAATAGCAAACGATAGTGGGCGAGTAAAGCCTATTCCTGGTCTGGGTGTTGTGGCTGACCCTTTAGAAAGCGATTATAAAATACGTGTTGATTTGAGAGAGCTTTAGCTCAGATTACAGCAGACACGGACAAGACCTGTGCTGCAAATTAAATTGACCAGCTAAAGTAAATAATTGCCGATTGTAAGGGTGATAGTGAATTTGAAAGTTAAAATAAATATTGATTCTAATTGGTTATTTACATCAATTAATATCTGTTCTAGTTTTATATATTTTGGTAATAATTTTGGTTTCTTAGGGTGACAAGGATTTGTTTTATTTCTATCGTGGAAGATGAAACTGATATCTTATTTAGTCTACTTTATTAAAAAGAATAAATGCATGAAATTTGGAAAGTTTTATTTAGTCAGCTGCAGCAGCGCTAAAACCAAAAAGATGAAAAAAGAATGCGTGGACTGTATACTCGTATCTTGTCAATATCGAGAGGGCCTTAACAGAGAACTCCGAGAATATAAGGGTATGGTAGATTGCGAACCATATAAGTGATATTACCTTCGTAATACAAATTGACGTGCACCAAAAATATAACCATCATAAACATAAAAGTAAAAATAAGCATATTGATATTGACAAATTTTATTTACGACTTCCATAAAGCTGTAGTAACCAAAACATGTCTCGGCCCAAATAAAAAACCGAACACTCCGGAGAGCCGTAACTTGATATAGGGCATGCATTTATCAGTTGCGTTCATGAGCGAATGGTTCGGATAGTATGACACTATTTCAAAGAATACGAAATCAGGGAAATGTTCACTTTATCCTCCTAAATTTAAGGTTCTATTTAAATCGATTGAGCGGAAGCTTTAAAAGGTATTACATGTACAATAAGAGCCGAGAAACAACGCCCAGCGGTTAAACGCGTTGACCAAGTAATCCCTGCGTCTCGATATTGTACAGTTACACTATAATAAACTTTATATCTTTCTAATAAATAAATCTAATGGAGATATTGTAAACTTGTAACATTTCGAAAGGCGACTACAGCGGGCGGTCCAATATCCATAGGTAGAGGAAATATTAATAGTCTCGAGTGAACTATTAATTTTGTCGAATCGGGTAAGAAAATAATAATTATAACGTTAAACATAAACTTACTTAGGGCTCGCACAGCACGTTCCTGCGTTATTTATTTCGTTCAATAGTTCCACATATTTAATGAAAAATGGATTGAATACTATTAATGAAAGTGATACAGTTAATTCACCAAATGATAAACAGCCGATATAGCAAAATTTCTCTAAACGTTTATACTATTTCGTTCCTACTACAGTTAGTATCATTAACATTCAGCATGTTAGACACCATTTCTAGTGGACTGTGTCCTTTTGCGCTTATCACAATAGAGATACATAGTTGACCTTGCAACTTATAATTCAGTGCTTTTGTTAATAACTTGTACTTGTATATTGGTTGGGAAGTTGGCATACTTATATAAACCCACTTCATACAAAGTAGAAAATAGAAATGAAAATATTTATTATGAGATTAATTTGACAATATTAATTATGAATGTTTCTCAATCAACACATAACCCAAAATTATACTTCAAATTAAAAAATATGTATAAGAATATTAAAACTTAAATAGCCTATAGCATCATTAAGACAAAATAGTGATTATAAAGCTTATATTGTAAGATACTTTACAAATATCCTAACTACTGCAATAAACGCTTTAGAGTTGAACATACATATAAGAGGATATTTATAGCAGAAACAAAATCGGAGGGCCCGTATCATCATGTCAGGGTAGATTAAAAATATCCAGTATCAGTGCTCAATTGAATAGATAGACATTTCCGCTATCATCCAATCACTGTTGGAAAGGCCGTTGCCTTCTAGAGAAGTGCCCAGTTTTACACTATTACACGTAAAACGTTCTGCATGATTCAGAAAATAATTAAAATAGTAATGTTTAATAATATATACGACGAGGAAAGCCGTAATAGTACAGTAACGGAAGGCCGCGAAAAAATTATGTATCCTGTAAACTTTTTATACTGGATCTCTTAAAAACAGGACAGTGCATGGCAAACGTGCATCCGAGATGGTGAATAATATCGTGTTACCGAAATTGACTGCTATTATCGTCGTAAGTTTCAAAGCTATGGACTTTATGTTGACGCAATAAAGCACAATTCTCGAGGGACACGCCAAAACAAAGTTTTCTTCAAAGAATTTATCCAGTGATCGGGTCCATGTTTCATTTTAGAGATTCTGAATTAATTGGGCCGCGGTGACTCATACGTCCTTAAGAATACACCCGTAAGGTTCAAAACTGTTTTGCGTCCGGCAATAGCAATCAAATTGTATCTGTTGAAAGAATATGTGAAACAACAAATTGGCGAGACATAACAGTACATTCGGCTCAGTTGAGATCGGCTATAGTTCATTAAGAGTCAGCGTATTGAGCGTATATATTTAATGATAATAAATTAATAATCTAATAATAAATGTAAATAAATATTTCATAACCACAAATTTTGAGTGAGTGACGGCATTTTTTTCATCAAACCTATCACATCTATCGATAGACAGACTAATTTTAGCTTACCTCAAAGCACATTCGTCGACGTCGGTTTCACAAAGGGAGCCAGTGAAGGTCTGCGGGCACTCGCAAGTGTAAGAGTTGAGGCCATCGATGCAGGTCGCTCCGTTCTGGCACAGGTTCCCGGGGCAGTCGTCAATGTCAATCTCACAGTTCTGTCCACGGTATCCTGAAACATACTTTGCGGTTACAGTCTGGCGCAATCAACAACCTAATAATGTTTTTGAAGAAAATTTTAATATCTGAGACTAATTTTAGCGACGATGCCGTCTATTAACAGATGTATGAGTAACTTGTCTATTGATTGGCGATCGTAAAACAATGCGGTGGTTCAATAATAAAAACGAAATTTTAACAAGATATGTCGATTTATCTATTCATTCGGCGAAAGAATCCGAGTCCACTCGAACAACATTACGAAATGTCAAACATCTAAACTGTGTTCATATCTTCGCGCCATAGTATTCGAGCGGCCTCTGCAGAGTATGAACATAACCAGTAGTTCGTCACAAACTCCCTGATGAATGCCGTAGTTACTCGGCAACTCTCAACTCGGTGTGTTTATGTCCATCGTGTATTTTCCGTTTTGGGAACATCCAAAAGTCTCTGGGAACGTTCCCGCATTGCTAATGACCGAACAGAAAGATTTTCGCTCTGAAATCGCTTATGACAACTTGGTAATGGTCAGTGAAGATGAAAAGGTCCTTAAGAAGGTCATTTTTTTTTAAAAAAAAAACGTCGCCCCACATCAGGATATTCTCCTGTGTCGTGGGTGCAGTTACAAACATAGAATATCACATGCACATACGCCCAGACCGGAACAAATTTCTGTAGGCCATAGGTACAAAACATTTGTCCCGTACGGGAATCGAACCCGCGACCCGTTGCGCAGTAGGTGATCACTCGACCTCTGCGCTAAACGTGTCGTCAACACTGGTGTCATTACTGGTGGGTTACGATTCTGAAACTAAGCAACAATTTTAACAATAAAAGCGTCCAGACGAGCCGCGTCCGAAAAAAGCACGTCAAAGTCGAAGCCGTGTAAAGCCAATGCTGATTATTTATTTCGATTTTTAGGGTGTTATACAAGAGAGGAGAGGAGGAAGTGCCTCCAAGAAGCCAGACAATCGTGAAGAGCGTGAGCATGAGCATGATGCTCTGGAAAGAAAACGATCGCGTTTCTGGTCAAACAGTGACATACGTTTTCACCATGATAACGCGCCAGCGCATTCATCGAACTTTGTGCAGCAATTTTTGGCGAAACACAAGATTGTACAGCTTCGCCAGCCTTCGTACAGTTTCTACATAGCTCCCAGAGACTTTTGGATGTTCCCAAAATTGATAATGGCGCTCAAAGGAAAGCGGTTCGACGACATCGGACAGATTCAGAGATTCAGACCAAGCAGCACGGAGATATGAACGCAGGCCGGACACTTTTCGGACACACCTCATATTTGAAGATCGGTTTCGATATATCAAACAAATCTTTCGATTCTATACGACTTCTGTCGCATTATAAAATCGCATTGTCAATTTTATATTTTTTGAGACTAATAAACATCTAGCTTTAGTTTTTGAACCGTAATCTGAAAATCTATGCATAATAGTCATCATTTGGTGCAACTAAATCTGCCAATGACATTATGATAATATAGACAGAAAACAAAAGCGTTAATTCATTAGCGTATCATACAAAATCAGATCACAGGCGATAGTGTGCAAACATTGATTAAACTTCGATCAAGCAATCGAATGTTACTAATTAAGTGTTGAAATTTTCCGTTGGCTCGAAACACAGGCTCCACACATCTTCGATTAGCAAGCGGGAGGATTCATTACCACGTTTAGTTAGAGGGGCAAGTGTTCCCACGACCACATGTTCAATGTAACACAGTTTGATACACAAAACGTAACGGCGGCGTACAAGTTTTAAATCTGTCGACGCCATTTTTTGCCGAGCAGAAAGATATGTAAATATTTACTTACGACGGAGCGATTCGAGTTCCAGTTTTACAATGAGAAAATCTACTTAGTTTGACCTTATTTTTTATAAGCTTTTATTTTTATTTGTATTGAGGGTTGAAGTCGTAATAATTGTCGTGAATTTTTTTTTTACCGTAACTAAAAAGAAAGTATCCTTCGCATAGTGTTGTGTCATTTGTAAAAAGCCTTTGAATACTTTATAAAAGAGCAAGCGTTTTATTTAAACAATTCATTTGAAATCCAAGTTCATACTGAAATTAACATACACAAGATGTTAAGAAAATCTATCGGACGAAAGAAACGACAACAGATTAACATATTATCAGTGTGAGAGCTTCACACATTCCCATAACGTGTGTACTCTTGATATGCGGAAGCCATAAGTATTTGAAGAGTAACAGGCGCACATGTGATAAGATGTTTTTAATAACTCAAAACATGTGTTTTGGCTATTGGATTATTCTTTAATTATACTAGGATAGAACAGACTTGATAGTTCGTTTTTCTGATCTTAAAAATGGGTCAACTATAAAATTTTATTCTTTCAGTAGTTATTCATTCCATCTATTTTTGTCTATAGTCGTTATTACTGTCGACATCCTCTTAGCTCCTTTTTTCTTCGCTAAGTGCGTAAGTATCAATTTAAAATTCACACTATTCTTCATTAACACGTCGTAAAAGCAACACTTCACGTTCCTCAAAACAAAGTCCTTTTCATGGCGTCTCATTCGGAGGGTCAATTCCTGTATCAAGTGTTAACACTTTTCGAGAGTCAATAAACCGATATATATCAACATGGGTTACTAATTAAGCCTTCTCATCATCGTTCCCACAGTTGGGGGTGACGTCACCAACAATCGGTCTATTTTGAGTGGCACATTTTGTTTAGTGTCATATATGTCCTCTGGCAGTCTCGGGTCATTTGTAAAACACATGGAGTTATTAACTAAGAGGTCTCCGCTTAAGAAATAGGAAGATTGTGAATCACGATGAAAAATTATTTGGACGTCAACTATAACGATGTCATTCTACTGAACTGAACAAAGAACTATCAATCATTAGTAAACCTTAATGAGAATAAATCAATTAAAACAATGTATATACATACAAGGCAGTTAAGTAATGATTACGAAATAAAAACATTATTAATTACGTTTGTTATTTTTAGTCTATGATGATAATATGATCGTAGTTTGTCACATTGAGAATCAATACTTAATACTTTTATTGCAACCATAATGTTTACAAAAGGTGTCAATCAGAATCTTTGTAGAGTTTGCAAGCGTGCAGTTCGCTTTCTTAGCTTTGTGGGTAAACCTCGGATAATTGGAGCATTCAAATCCTAAGATTAAGTATAAGCTTAATTTCATATCTACCTAAATTGAATTTAAAGGACATACAGAGAACAAAAAGATCAATTTCTATTGTGCGTGCATACTCGTATTTCATTATAAGTATCTTGATCTTCTATTGGTTCTACCAGAAGTCTCTTTTCCAGCGAAGTTCTAAACACAGGAAGTTGTAGTATACAGCATTCTAGCACCTAAATTTAAGTAAGCTTTAAATGCTCTGATTGTGCCACCGAAGCGGACAGCTTTCCCAGCACCTAATGACGCGCTTCACCACAGACGATGTTTTGCAACACCAGTTTTGCAACGCCTAATGAATCTAATGAACCCGCGATGTGCAGTGCGAGCCACATAAAAATATGACGTAACGTCACCCGGCAATCACCGTTGAACCGCTGCTGAGAATTGCTTTGCAAATTAAATTCATTTAGCATCACATACATGGCAACACTGCGGTATGAAATTTCGGCAACCTTTTGTCTGAAATCTTTACGAATGAGTGTGACTTTGATGTAGCTCTGTCGTATATTGGTTACTGACTACTATTTTAGCCAATTATATTTCATGTTTACATTATGCGTCGAAGTCGAACGTATAAAGTTGGGCAATGATTGTGAAATAAATAAATTCAATTATTTCTGTTCATACCCTGGTTATTATTATTTTAAACGACGAACAGAATAGAAGGAAATAAAGACAGAATTAGGTGCTCGAAGAAATTATTACATTCGCGTGGGGACAACTTTGATTTATTTTATAATTTATAAAACTACTTTCTTGATAGAATGCAGTATCCACTGCTCTTGTAAAAATCGCAAAACCACAACTCCTACCTGCCCCTCTTAACAAGATGTCTTTCAATAATGACTATCGCAATCGCTAAAAGGAAAATGTATGGGTTTTGGCATAAGCCCTCGCTTAAGGAACCTATCACTTGTCCGAAATTTGCTTGTTCGAATTTCATTTGATCGAAAACGGTTCACCGACGTCTTTTTTGCCATATGTATTGTTTGCCATACTTTTAATCATCGAAATACCATTTGACATAGGTGTTATTTTACCGAACAACGTTTTACCGATTTTCAAAATATTTCTTTTTTTTACTATTGGTCGAAGTTTCTTTTGAACTTTTTTCATTTGCCATATACTTTCACTTCACCAAAACAACATTTTACCAAATATTATTTGGCTACAAATGTTACATTATGTTGTGTATCTATTTCACCTCTCTGCTATTACACCAAAGGTAACGAATGAGCTAGGATATGCAAAAAGTGCAAGGGGAGCAGGGGGGCGCAGCCCCTCTGCTCGGGGGGGCCGCAAGGAAAAGATGTTACAGGATAAAACACGATAATAGCTAGGTTAGGTTAGACATTGTGACCACGCACTGCGGAGCGAGCGAAGCGAGCGAAGCATCAAACTGCATGTTGCATGCTGCATGCTTTCTGCATGTTGCATGCTATAGGCTTCTTGCATGCTTGCTTGCTTCTTTGTTAGCATGTTCGGAAACAATACTTCGAACAATGTTATTTCGGTTAAGCATAACTTCGGTAAAAAAAAATTCGACCAAATGAAACGTTGGAGTAACGAAAAAAATCGAATTTATAATAGGTCAAATGATACAGTGGCAAACGTAATTTCGACGAAGTAAAAAAAAACGAAACGAAAATAGTCGAAAAGTTTTCGGTTAAATGAAATTCGGTCAAAAAATGTTCGATCTTATGATAGGTAACCCCTCGCTTAGCTTTCGAGCGCGCTTGGCAAATATATACTTTTGGAACAGGAACTGTCAGACCTTCAAGTTCACCTATTAAAATGGTTACGTCAAATCAGCTTCTCGTTAAAACACTGTAGACATGATGCAAAGTAATATCCTCCTCGCACGTTAACAATATTTTAAGTACGCAAATGAACCTTTCGCATTTCATTTAATCATTCTCGGCTACAATAATTTAAAGAAAAGGCAGGGACCTATAAATATGAATGTAAACATTATTTATACGAGCCACAGTTAAACTAAGTGTGGCTTTCGAGCCGCAGTCGTGGTCGCCCGGGGCATCAGGCTCGGTCGACTTTCAGAGCTCACTATGATAATATAACTTGTAGACACGCACCGGCCATGTCTCCACGTTACATGCCTACACGCTACTCACTCAGATGGTAATTAGTTGAAACGTAAAACTCGTTAGTAGAAATTTGTGAAGCTTAGTGCTTAGACAATGCTTAGACAATTGATCATAAACTACTAGTGACTTATGCAATTCACAGATAATTCATAATTATGATAGCAACGGGTAATTTGCACATTAGCAGTACTTAAATTTTTATTTTGATGTTCGATCAAATTACAATTCACTCCGATCAAAAATGGCACAGAATATTTGGAAGGTCAGCGATTTATCGCATTATTAAATTATCTTATTTAGATTGTGTTAATCAAATTATTTTCTCTAATCATAAAATATCCTAGATTTAGCTTCCCCATAAAGCAACCTGCAGTTGAACCATGGGTGGGGATTGGATTAAATTACAAGAATATTTGGTGAAACGCAAATTCAACAATAATTTATGATTGGAAGTAATTTCACTTTAAAATGTGTATTTGTTTAAATACTATACAAATAACTCATCTCAATGTTCTATGACAATCAAGAAGTCGAACATACAGCTTACAGTAAAGCGTAACAATTTAGATAATCTGTTAATAACAGCGCATGTTCAAATGTTCCACTGGTACTCTTATCTCCGGCAAAAGAATAGGATACGAAACTACCTAGTACAAATTAAAAAGGCTTCACATCAAGATGATCCAGATTGATCCAGACATTGAGAGTTAGGTGATAACAACGATGTAATGCTGTCATAGTTGCTAACAACTTAGGATCGATAAAATTAATTGGCTATATTTATGACATTTCAAGCATATTTCATCTTAACGCCAAACTCCTGTGTCATAAATTTTGTATTTGTCACTTTGTTTTTTCCTTTAAAAATGCAAAATAAATGGATACAAAGGCAACATAGCGTATTGACACAATGACTATTCAGTAGTCCTCAGTAGCCAACATTATATTATATTTGACTGTGTTTACAATGTCCACAAGGTAATATTCTCTTGCTTTGAAATTTATTTAAAATGTTTTATATTAAATCAGATTCTGCGAAAATTCGTCAGTTAGGTAACCAAGTCCATTTTATCGAAATTTATTCAGCAGGAAGTCATCAACTGCAACATAAACATAGACCTCTTTAGTACCCACTATATCGATAAGTACCTCTATTACTTTTTCGACCATCAACGATTCTGATCCTGTCTGGCAAGCTACCAGACAGGATCAGAATCGTTGATGGTCGAACCTAAGTTTGTCCCCATAACAACAAGGTTTATATCATTGCAATGTTCCGGCAATTAGAGATAAGATAGCCAGTTCCACAGTTATTGAGGAGTACAAGTGAATCTCGCTTCCACCTTCGGCCTTATCATTTTTTACCATCAGTTGAGAACAAGGCCAAGAGCTTCTCTGTTCTGTGTTAAAAAATAGATAAAAACTAGATAGACACTAAACAGTCTAGCACAAAAATTACACTTCGAACTGTACACGATTGTATGTATATTTAGCTTATTATATTTTATATCTCATCATAATCATCATTTCAGCCAAGTGACGACCACTGTTCGACATAGGCCTCCCCAAAAGATCTTCACACCGATTGGTCCTGCGCTTCCCGCGACCTTCACCAGATCATCGGTCCAGCTTGTGGTGGGCCTACCAACGCTGCGTCTCCCGGTATGTGGCCGTCAGTCGAGGACCTTTCCGCTCCAAGAGCCGTCCGTCCTGCGTGTCCTATGTGTCCTGCCCATTGCCATAAACATGAATTGAAGAACATTATAGCGTTCACCGATGCTATAATGTTCTTCAATTCATGTTTGTGGACGGACGGCTGTTGGAGCGGAAAGGTCCTCGACTGACGGCCACATACCGGACTCGGCACTTGCCTTCCAATCGGGAGGTCCGGGGTTCGAGACCGCAATGTACCGATGTGTTTTTCGTTTTTCGAATTTCATATGTAGGTACATTTGCCTGATGCTCTACGGTGAATGAAAACATCGTGAGGCAACTTGCATACATCCATGTAGAAATTCAAAGGTGTATGTGAAGTCGACCAATCCGCACTGGGCCAGCGTGGTTGACTAAGGCCTACACTCTAACTTGGGGTAGGCTCGAGCCCCTCGGTGGGGACGTATATGAGCTGTATGTAATGATGATAGTCGATTGCAACCCAATTGAAAGAGCACCTAAATAGTTAAGTGGATGCGATTTTGGTGAGGTTTTTATCAGTGATCAAGGAGCAACGCAGCATGAAATCCTAATAATGTGAAAAAAGTCTACATCATAATGTTAAGTATTTTAAGTACGCAATACCTTATTTTGTCTGGCTAAACAAAGTAATAAGTAGGGTAGGTAAGTATACGCACGAAGGAATGGAATGCATGCATGAGAACGCATTCATTCATATGGTTAACCTAAAGAGGTGTGTAATGATTGCATGACGCACACCACACACAAGTTAGTCGCAGTGAGCAAAAGGCTATCTGTGGAGAATAGCAAGTAATGTGTTAAGGCATAAGGCATTTTTTGACCATTTATTTGACAAAAATTTTAAAGAACATAGAAATCCATTTAACGTTTTGTGCACATTAATATAAGCCGAATGGAATTCTTCCTTTCGATTGATAGATTCAACATGAAATACCTTTATAGATGTATCTGAGCTAATGTGTAAACTTGTCCTTGTTGAAATACCTACTTTCTACAAATTTGTACACCCATATTATATAAAGCTTTTGTACAGTAATAT
The DNA here is from genome assembly GCA_963935595.1 of Schoenobius gigantellus. Classification (NCBI taxonomy): domain Eukaryota; kingdom Metazoa; phylum Arthropoda; class Insecta; order Lepidoptera; family Crambidae; genus Schoenobius; species Schoenobius gigantellus. The sequence goes on along the minus strand of OZ012544.1, from coordinate 41,252,312 downwards.
GGCTATTTCAAACAGCAAAGATATGCATTTGATATAATTTCAGTCAATTTATTTAAAGTGTTTTATTTGTTCCTAGTTTTTAAGCTACAAAATGTTTCAAAATGTTCCAAACCCTAATATAAGGCAGTCCAATATCAAAGCTCGCAATTTATCCTTCAGAGTCTATTATTTTACAACCGCCATAGTGGTTGATCGCCATAGCTGTAACTAATGACTAAAGATTTTTTGTATAGATCCAATTTTTATACACCATTATTGATACCATTTGATAGAAGCCGTAAAGCACTTTCAGGATCAGTAATCAGTTTCTTAAAATCTTATATAGTTTAGAAATAATCGAGTCAGACCACTAATCGTTGCCAACCGGTACATATGATGCAATATAAAATGACAGAATCACCTATATGGATTGTGTAGTAAAGCAATCAGCGTAAAATTCACTTACCGGTAGGACAATCGCATTCATATCGCAACTGATCCAACGGCGTACACCTCCCACCGTGGAGACACGGAGATGGTTCACAAGGCACATATTCGGCATCGCAATCTCTGCCCGTGTACCCTGGCTCACAGACACAGGTATAAGAGCCGTGGGTGTTAAAGCATCGGCCGTGGTGGCAAGGCCCAGAACCACTCGTACATTCCACCACGTCTTCTGTACATCGGGAGCCGGTGAAGCCAGGTGGGCAGACGCAAGAGTAGCCGGCCGCCGTTGAATTGTCTGCCACGCAACGGCCTCCGTTACGGCAGGGCTGTGAGGCGCAGTGGTCCTCATGGGAGCATTCAGCACCTAAGGACAAAAAGGTAAATGCAATCACCACAAGAGTATGGCATAGATCGAAAGGGATAGGACGATAAGTAGTCGCAATAAGGGGGTTTTCCAATCAGAGCTTCGAAATCACTTCAGCTCACATAAGTCCCATTACTGGGCACGGGTCTCCCCTTACATGAGGAGGAATTGATCTACTACACTACGCAGGTGGGTTGGTGTAGCTTCCAAATACCCGAAGCGTGTTTCTCAAATGCTACAACATAAGCACAATATTAACATGAATCTTTAAAAAATATATTCAGTACTAAATAACACGGAACTACAAGAACTTTGATTCCTGTAATAAAAAGGTAATGACCCTCATCCTCTTTGGATCCATTACAAAATCCTCACACACCTCACAATACCATAAGCTTTATTATTCTAAGACCATAAGATTACAAAAAAGTAAAAATTTTCGTAGTCAGCATTTTATCAGGATTTTATAAATTCAAACATTATACATTCGTGATAAATTGCTCAAATATTAAGTCTTGTTTGGGACAAATGTACTAGCACATATTACTAAATAGTTACTACATATAATACTGCTTATAGATCTATAGTAATATTTTATAGCTGAAAGAGATTGTTTGGTTAAACGCGCTAATCTCAGAAACTACAGATTCAAATTGAAAAAATATTTTTGTGTTAGATAGTCCATTTTAATTTATATTCATATTGTATTTGTGTAATACTGCTTCTAGATACTACATAATAATCACATAATGTAATACTGCTTCTAGATACTACATAATATTCTAGATACTACATAATAATCTTCTAGATACTACATAATAATCATATCAGATATTTCACGTCAGTTTAGTCCAATCGCAAAACCAGTTCAGCATGTTCTCCATATAAACACGATACTCAACAAATTAACTCTTAATATACGATAAGTAGTAAGAAAATTAGAAAATAAATTAAGAACAGCAACCTGGGAAACTCACCGAAATTTATGGCCATATTAAGCGTATTTATTGACCATTCCGGTATAAATATACACAAAAAACTATATTTCATATTTTGAATGATGCATTGAGACATTGAGGAAATGAAAGTCAAAAATCTTGAAGAGAAAGCAAAATTAAAGTACCTACTTAATTTGTGATAACGGTGATAACAGAAAATTTATAAAACAATTAATATTGCCAAAAATATTGAAGTTAAAATCTTTGCTTACTTAGCCTCAAACACTAAAAACCTACGTACAGTTATTTAATTGGTGGTAGGAGTGGGTCAAGACATTTTGATACGGATAGCCTTGTCTCGTCTGTAGCCTAGCCAGTGACTGGCATACCGTGTTAGGCGCAGAAAGCGTGTAACGGAGTACACAATCATTATTATTCAAAATATTAATTATATTATTATGAAATCATTCATTTTTACAGAAAGAAATCAGACATCATTTTTACCGGTATCGATAGACTGTTTAGCGTCGATGTCTTACAATCGGAAGGTAGCGGTTCGAACCCTGCCACGTACCAATGTGTTTTTAAATTTTGACTTCATATGTACGTTTATTCGACGCTTTTACCATGAAGGAAAACATCGTGAGGAAACTGTGTGTGAAGTCGACCAACCCGCACTTGGCCAGCGTGGTTGACTAAGGCCTAATCGCCCCAGTTTAGGGTAGGCTCGAGCCCCTCGATTTGAATCCAGAGCAGATTCTAAAGTAGAATCCTGAGGGATTCAAAGTACTTCACTCGAGCATAATATAGTATCCATCCCTAGGTGGACGCTTTACTTTTTATCACGTTCTATGAGAAATAAGTGAAACTTGTGAGTAAGAATACACGTTTATTTATTTACATACATTTAGTTAGGGACAATCAGACAATAGAAATAAAACAGAAAAACTTCTAATAGATATACTTGAGCCTAATATATACAATTGAACAATTATGAAAGTTCATCGTAATAATCCTTTTACTACTGACTTTTAACATTGAATAGGTACTCCAAAAGGCTACTTAGATTCGGCTAAATCTTGAAAATAGGCCAAAAAGGCATTCTGAAAAAGGTTTCGCTTTTCTTGCATTTTTCCAAATGATAAAAATGTGATGTATGTTTTCATATATGTGATACAAAGTCTTTTACCTACAAAATCCCATGAACAGCACGGGATTTTGTAGGTAAAAGACTTTGTATCACATTTTTAGCGTCCGATAAAATACTTTCATTGTTATTAATTGAAGAAGACACACTCATTTTTTATAATATTTCAAATCTCAATTTGTATGCAATCACCAACTAACTATGAAAGCAGAATGATTATCTCGCGTTTTTACTTTTTTACAAACTCTTTTTTTTTTTATTAAGCCTGGGCGCTTCTTACTTATTATGCTGCCAGTAATTATTTCACACAATGTTCCCGATCGATCTCTTTGGTGGTTGAAACTTTTAATGACAATATCCACATTCTAAATTCAAATCACTTTTAGTCCCTGAGGGATTAAAAAGGTATTTTGGTCCCTGTTTACGGAGAACAAAGTAAATATTTTCGAATAGATGATATAAAAATACTATTTTCAATTCTTTCTTTTTAATTAAACAATGAAAAGCTTTATGTTTTGGTTATTGTTTTGAGTAATAAGAAATAATCTCAGAAGAACGAGCACGTTTGAAAACAACACTTAAACTATTTAGCAACGGAAGCTGAGAAGCACAAAAAGTGGGTAACTAAATTCCGAAAAATCACCTCTACATTCACCGACTGAGCAATTTGGCAAATTATAGAGTTCGAAGCGAATTAAATGCAACTGAGTAACTAAGAAGTCCAGGAAACACAAATTGTTGGCGTTCTATCGACTTTCACTATAACACTGGATTTATTTCACAGTGCTTCGTTTTCTAAATTGTGATAAAATGTATAATAAACTACCCAATGTATAGTTACATTAAAAATAAATATTTTTTATGTCCAAAAGTAAGCTAGAAGCTCTATCTATACCTATTAAATATTTGCTAAAATTCAGGAGCTTAGCAGTATGTTTTGAACTCATTCAAATATATTGCCTTCTTATGGAATAATCTGTGATATTTTTAAAGTTTACCTACGAGCTACGTGTAAGATACAGTCTTAAAAATGTCGTGTCACAGCGTTTGTTGTCGGAGTCTTCCGAAACGGCTTGTCCGATTTTTTTGTGTATATTTGGTAGGTCTTAGAATTGGTCGTAGGCTATTTTTTATACCCCAAGGTAATAAGGATGGCCCTCTCTGCAATTTTTTTGACAACTTCCTTTATATGATTTGGCATCAAACCATACATATACTTATCTCTAAATTTTCACCCTTCTTTCATCAGCCCCCTTATTTTAACAGCAATATTAGTATTTTTCTGGCAAAACACTTCGCGGGCGCATCAGAAGTGATTGATTGGTGATTCCGTAGGAAAAATATTGGGGCTAATCAAGCTCCTTTTCTTCCATATAAACTTAATAAATTATTTTTTTGATCCTAAGTGTCGACGGTCCTACATCAGCCTACCATGTTTCTTCATTCAGTTTTTACATTTCTTTTGTGTTCATTCCATAGGCAGCTGGACGTGGCTGGACTATGGTTGTCACGTCACTTGAAAGTTTTTGCTTTCTGTTGAAAGTCGATTAACTCGGAAAATATTGCTTTTCTAGATCTAAGATAAGCACCATCTATTATTTAACCGTAATTTCGAGCTCAGTTACGCACGGTATAAAACTACTACCCATGCAAAACCGAAGCGGGTTACACAAGCAAGTTATAGCCTATGTTACTCAGGATGTAGCTGAAGGAATTTTCTAAATAATTTCAGTAGGTTCAGAGATTACTTCCTACAAACAAACTCACAAGTTTACAAACATTATTCTTTAATTAGTGTAGATGAAAACGTTTTATAAAATTGCAGTAAAATTATAATTTAGTGGTGTATCTGATTTAAATCCAAATTACAATAATTCACCTCGATACTGTGATGCTCTCCACGTAAAATTGCAATTATATTAGAATTTGCAATTATTTGTGCTTCACTCATTCGGGTTTTGAAAAGGAATTCTAATAGATTGTAGCAAGAAAATTGAAAGTTGCTTTTTAATTGTACAACTAGCTAGACAAAACTAGTCGGTTTTTTTCTTTTGATAATTGCACAACGAAAGTGGACGCGACTTTAAACTACGCGTTAGTTATATTATAACGCAATCAAGCAATCTTTCAAGCAAGAGGAAATAGATGGTAACTTTCCAAAAATTTTTTATGATTCGTTTATTTTATATTGAAAATAAATACTTTTAAGGGCTTTGTCTATTTAATTGTACTTATAGAACTGAATGAAAAAAATACCATGTTGTATGCAATGCATACTACCTAGATCCGAACGTAAACAATAGAACTGAATTCCATATAGTTCTATCAGAACTAGATGTATGTAAACCCTTTTAACTTGTACATCTACAGAACACTTTATTATTTTTATAAATTATATGTCTTAAACGAGTCTTCATTCTTTTTGATATAAAAAATCGTCTCGAAATTTAATTATGTCGTCAAGTCGTATTACTGTACATTTTAAATTAGACTTCCAAGTCTCTTTCCTGTTCTTCTCGAGGAGGCTTTCCCAAATGCCAAACAATTTCAAAATAAATACTTTTAAGGGCTTTGTCTATTTAACTCTACTTATAGAACTGAATGGAAAAAATCCATGTTGTATTCCATATAGTTCTATCAGAACTAAATGTATGTAAACCCTTTAAACTTGGACATCCACAGAACACTTTCTTATTTTTTTTAGATTATATGTCTTAAACAAGTCTTCATTCTTTTTGATATAACAAATCGTCTCGAATTTTAACTAGGTATGTCGTCAAGTCGTATTACTGTACATTTTAAAATTAGACTTCCAAGTTTCTTTCCTGTTCTTCTCGAAGAGGTTCTCCCAAATGCCAAACAATTACTATTAATTGTGTTTGAATAAATGTATACGTATATTAATAACGTATATTATTAAACGTAGGTATAGTCGGTATACATATATTGGATTTATCGTTTTCGCACAACTTACTATTAAAAAATATATATATAAATTGTGTCGATTACAGTACATGTCAGCCAGCAGACAGACAACCATGTAGCGTTATAAATGTAATCAAGTTGAATGTTATACGAGGAACTAACCATCGCATAAGCCACAGGTATTATTACTGTTACATTTACATTATATCGTACTGATAGTTCAAATTAATAAAATTTGCATACAAATCTATGTCTCTAAGGATCATTATTACTTTTGTTTGGGACTCTTTTATGTTGGGATTATGCTTTCCGTTCAAGTTCTGATTCAACAATTTCTATAACTAAGAATAACTCTTACGATTATTTAATTTCAAAACATATTTTAATGGCAACAAATACTCGTAAGTTGTTTGCTAATGTGTTTCCCTTATTTAGAATCAGTGATACGATAACATTCTTATTTAATACTAGCTGTGTCTGCGAACTACGTTTCGCCATATATTTTCTTCCGTTTTTGCAACATTTTTCATTGATGCTCAGCTCCTATTAGTGGTAGTGTGATGTTATAAAACCTAAAGCTTTCCTCGATAAATGGACTATCCAACACAAAAAAAAATCGATTCGAATCAGTAGTTTCTCAGATTAGCGCGTTCAAACAAACAAACAAACTCTTCAACTCTATAATATCAGCTTTACAATATTAGTATAGATATCCAAACCGATACAAAGAAAATTCACAATTAATGAAGAATCAAATTTTATTATTCTTACCTGTATACCCTGGAGGGCAGTCACACTCGTAGGTAGACAGAGAAGTCAGCCTACAAGTGGCACCATTCAGGCAGGGCGCGGAGTCACAGGCAGCGGGGACTCTGATCTCGCACAACGAAGCGCTGAAGCCCAGAGGACACTCGCAGGTGAAGGATGGCGGGGCCCCACCAAGGCCGGGGCGCACCCTGCACGTCCCGCCGTTCTGGCACCGCGGACTGGACTCGCTGTGGCATGGGTTGAGATGCTGGCAGAACTCTCCGGCGTAACGAGATGTGCAGCTGAAACAAAGGAAACAATGCATTGTAGAAAATGTTAAAACGTTGTTGGTTCTTGTAAAGTTTACACGATGTTTTGAAGGCTGCACTTAAATTAGAAGTTATTTTTTTGACGATTTGAAACCATTTAATAACTTTGCCAACAGAACAATAATAACCGCATAACAATATCCTCACAGATCACATTTCATTCAAGAAGTTAAATGATTACATTTAGATATGAGTATCGATTGTGTTACATATAAAATGAAATGTTTCCTAATCTACATTGAGAAGAATTAATTTATAGCCTCATGGAATTCAAGAAAAAGATCCTGCCAGTTTCTAAATTGCAGGAACTAAATTATTCCTCGTCATAAAATATGTCAGAAAACAATAATTGCGATACTGTTTTAGTGACAAATCTGGGCACCTAACCACGCAGAATAAATGAAACCACCACCAACCACCAAGATCGAAAATCACGCCACAGAACAATCAAAAATACACTTCCCAATATTGAGAGGTTATCTATCAAGAAACTTTTTCGTTCCGTTGCAATAAAAAATAATCAGCCTGATGAGCATTTCGATAAAACTTTGTTTGGTTCTATAACTCCAAATATTCTCCAACCCTCACTAAATATTCTGTGCGCCGTAGGAGGTCCGATGAATCCCGAGTGACTGCGCATGTTTATACACGAGTTCAATACAATAGCTCGTAAGCTGCTCATGCAACTCAATATGACCACCGAATACTCTTCAACACTTAAAAAATATGTGTAACAAGAAGTAGAGGTACGTGCATAATTCAATCGTCCTTATTCTCGAGAAAAGAATGCACCTACCTATTTAACAAAGCAAATAAATAGTGATGTCTGAAACTGCGCTAGAGATCTATTCCACAAATCAACATGGATCGAAATCAAAACCTGCTGATCCATTGCACTCTTCATCTAATAATAGTCGCTTTGTAGTCTTATTATAATAGGTAACTACATATTTGCTGAAAGTATATCAAATCCCGAAATTCCCAATTAGCCAAGCGTTATTCGATTCTGCGGTTTGATATTATATTGGTGGCGTGTATAAAATAATTATGCATTCAAAAACTTTGGTACCTACCTTTTCTTTCGGTGGATCATTTTGGGCAATAACTAAGAATACCATTATAGGATATCATCTAAGAGCAACTAGCATACTTTACTTAACATTTAAATTTGTTTTTGTGGGAATCTTCATGACTTCGCGTTCAACTACAATATTGCTCATTATTATTACCGCGATCGTTATTATTTCACATAATGTTGTTGTTTTTCGTCCTATATTTTTACGCGGTTCTCAAAGTATTGACAGTCCTGACGATCCGGAATCAAAATTAATTCCAGTATGTAAACTAAATACCTATAGGTACTTTAAAAAGGAATGTGTTACCAGGGATGCTACTACATAGTAACGTTATATACCAATAATCGCGGCAAGGTTTGCTCGGTCGGTCGTGCGGACCCGCCGGACGTCGCCAATAAATAACGCAGATACGTCGCTAACACGATCACGTGACATGCGCCCGCGCCTCGCCGCGCGCCTTCCACGAACATTGTGTTCGTAAGGTACAGTTTTCATTTTGTCAGCATTAGAAGAAAATTCGAGAATTATCATGTATATTTAACCTACTTTCGTAATAAGTAAATCAGCAACCTTGAATAAGGAATAATATTGTTAAGCAAGAATTGCTATAACAAATAGTTATGTTGACACTTACTTCAGTAATCTATTTCAATGTCAGTATCAATCAAAACTTGCGTTAAACAAATATTTTAAAGCATTCTATAGGTTCCCAGTTCCCAGACATAAAAAATTATGAATATAAAAATAGCACTGATAGTAAAAATTTTGTCTGCAACTGTTCATTCGGAAATTATTCTTAAGCAAATATAACATTATAATAGTAATTATAATAGTCCATTTCAACATTTACAACAGCTATTTGCTATTATGTATCTAAATATCATTAAGAACTTGTAGGATTATATTTAGGTCACACAGACGGAACCAGTAATAATATCAATGAAACAACACACAACTGTTTATAAGCGACGCATTGCAACAAATTCAATTGCATTGATCTCAGATCGCGTAATTGCGTAAGCTTATCTCATTACTGCACATGACTCACGAGGTGTGGAAACGAATCACTATCGGTATCCGCCGGTAGACATGTCAATAGAAAGATAAGCAGTTAAATACCTCAAGCCTCCGTCCGACTACTAATCATTGCTCCTATCCCGAACGCAAGAACCACCCACGTTCTATGGTAATTCCCAAACTTAATGAAGTCAATCTCATTTATCGTGCTCAATAGCACTGTAGGTGTTTGTGAGAAACGCCGCAATCAATGGTGATTATTCATGGGAAATTCACCATATCAAAACTAAATTCAGACATTTTATTAAAATGAGTATCATGATTCTGAATTTTTGTGTTCTATTATTAAGTTACAACATATTTGACTTGTTTCTTAAAAGGCTATTTTCAAGATCCCACTAATGCATAAAACATGCTTCATGCAACCGAATTTATCTGACGTTCAACATGTTCCTGACTATCCTCTTGTGCTCAACGGAGTGTGGGCGGCCTCACGAAGCCTGTTCCGAGTGCCCACGCACTGACCTCCGAAGGGAAGGGTAGTTGCACCTTACAGTATAATACCTGGATGATATGATAGCTCGTAGGTAGAATTTCGATGATCATTTATCTTTTATTCTGATAAATGCTTTATTAAATTTACAATATGTAACAGAAGCAGAATGTATGCTTCTGTTACAATATGTAACAGAAGCATTTAGCTGAGATGGGACCATTTGGCCATTTGCTGCTTTTTTTCATCATTGTTAAACTTTATCATCTAGCTAGACTATGGCCAATAAACTTTTCTTCCTTTCTGTCTTTCTTTCTTTCTAAATCTTTAATGCAATTGCTTCAATACTGTGTAATAGATCAATATAAGAAAGAAAGGAAAAATATTTCACTTCATCGCATATACTATCGCAATATACATTATATAGAAAATAATATCGGCATTAATGTTTATGATAAACTCATCATTTACAAAAATCGCTTATTATAAAGTTATCAATTTAAGCTAAACTGCTTCGTTTTGAACATCGCAAGTAACGATAACACAATAAAAAATGACGCTACTAGCTAGACTGCGTCTGCGCGGAGATTATCTTTAAAAATTATAAGGACGTCGCCGTAGACCCTTTGTTTCGCAACTTACTGCGGATTTGAACCAGCTAAATCTTCATTAGAGTGGCTGCTATAAATTATTATTGAAGTTATCTCAGATCTAATTACGGCGTTTGAAGAAAAGCGTTATTTTCGCGCAGGTGCAGGAGGCTCGTGTAGTTGGCGTGTACCGATTGTTTTCAGTACAGATTTATTGACTGCTTGCGCGCAGGCTCCTGAATAATTTAAAACGAGGATTTATTTCTTAAGGTTAAGCAGTGTAGCTTTGGAGCCTGGAGGCAACATAATTTATTTTCTATTTGATCAAACAGTATTCCTCGTTAATTCTAGTCTAATGTAGATTTTCTTTTTCTGTAAAACACTGTCTGCAAGGGTACATCTTATTTCTCAATTGATGCCATATTTTTTATGTTTTCAAATAAAATTCAACAATACACTTCAATTTCATGCTACACAATTTCATGAATCCCACGAAAAGGAAGTCAGGGTTACAAAATAAACGTCAATAAAAGTCATTTAAACTTTGCCGGGCTATCTGTTATCTCATCTGTATCTATCATCAATTGTTATGTTTTTCTAATTACAAGAAAAAGTCATAATGCGACGAACTTAATAACATAAGCTTAGCTGAGGCTGCGCGTCATACTACAAACATTCGAAGCGTCGTCGTCGCGTCGTCGTCGCATGGTTCGTGGAAGCGCGCATGTTGCGGTTATCTGATGCGCGTCGCGCTGACGGGCTGCGTGCGCGCAGACGTACGCGCATGCGCTCGTCCTCCCGGTATCTCACCGTGGATCTCAGCTTTAAGCTTTATTAGAATATACACGATTTACTGTGTCAATGGTGTTTGATATATTTGATATATTTAGCAAAGCACTAAGTAAATTACACATGACTTTTTTTATTATTACTTAAAACGTATTTATTTAAAGTTTTGCATTAAAAATTCAACGTTGATCAAATTCATAAATCAATGTGCCACCTCACAAAGATGTTTAGGTTAAACTCTTTCTTTATTTACAAGAACGCTCGCCACTCACATTACAATTAATCCAATTAGGTGTTGTTTTTCCAGCTCCCAACTCAACGATGTCGCTTGAACCAGTTATGTTCTTGCAGCCATAGATGTGCAGGAGAGGAGAGAAAAAGCTACGTAGCTATGTGAGCAAGCATCCGTAGTTAGTTATCTTCCCGTTTATGCAAGACTAATGGATGAAATAGAAAAATGGATACATGGAAATTCACACAGCACTTTGACCATAGGGCCTATTACCGATCTCATGATTTTGCAAATGATATCATATGATATTATAGTGCAAAATAAAAATACGATTTCCTGTCAGATTTTTGATCATTGTTCATTATTTAATGATAACATCATTGAAATTATGCCATAGTGATTAGTGATGATATCATTAGAGATCGGTAATTCGAAATGCAGCATTTCATGACTTCTTTTTCTCAAATTTATACCATGTTATACGATGAAAGATCCATAATTGGCCTGCATGTTTTTATAATATTTTGCAATAAAAATTAAAAAAAGTAACAAAATAGTTTCAATGGTTTCCCTGCAGAACACGTGTCGCCGCTCCATATCTTCTCGTGAATGTTGTAGGTAATTGTCTTAAGAACCGACTGAGGGAGTTTAACGCATCAAATATGTGAAGCACAAAAAGCAATAGAGCATCTTGTTCGCGAAGTATTCAAAATAAAAATGTCATTCGAAATACATGTGTCGCCGCTACCTTTGTAACTTAGATGTCGTAAGAGCGACTAAGGGAGTTTATCGCGTTTACACTTTTGGGAAGAAATGGGAGGAGTCGAACCCCTACTTCAAGCGCCTAGCCAGCGTGATATAGACGGCCCATTCCTCCTCTTCGAAGAAGATTCCCTTACTCAGAAGTGAGGGTTGAATAATACAGAATAAAACACAAATGGTATTATTGTAAAACGCGATGCACTTAGTCTTGGTTTTAAATCTGTCTCTATCAACTCTTACCAACACAAGTGAAACAGCAATAGGTTAAAATCAAGTCTGACTTTAGACCTGTTTTGTAATAAGGTTGAGTATAAATTTAAAAATATAATAATGACCACAAGCTCTGGCCGTAAGACCGCATCGGCTACAAATAAACGAGTTGCAGCACAAAGTGCCCAGTAGCGAGCCGTAGATCATCCCGGTCCGTGCGCTGATGCAGTTTTAAAGCAATGCTGCTGCTCAATAAATACCACTTGTTTTGCTTCTGTTTCCCTTTAAGAGCTTTGTATGCAAATTCTGAGGATGTCTTATTTATTAGACGATGCCACTTGGGAGTAGGTTCGTTGTCAATTTACAAAAGCGTTCCAAATATAGATAGAGGAAAGTATTTGTCCTCATTTAATTTACTCCGAAGCCCAACTTCCAATTAATAAACAGCAGAGATCCGATCGCAACATTCAATTAAGCTGAACTAACTCTGACCAAATAGCTTGCTAACATCCTCTAGCTTCCAGCAGATAGCTCTGTTGTTTGCTTAACGATTCTCTAATTAGCAAGACAATTAGAGATATAAACACAAAGGCTTGTGGATCGTATCTCGGTAAAGTTCAAGCCGGACTTCCCTCACCCTGTAAATCTCTACGATAGCCGCCAAGACAACGCGATAAGGTACCACACGACCAAGTAATTGACGTAATAAGAAAAAGCCGTATAAACTGTAACTTTAAGAGTGTCTCAGAACATAAACTAGATGATGAAAACGATATTTTCGCCCGAGAAACTGCATCTATGGCTATCTGAAATACTGAGGATGTTATAACTCATCTTGCTAAAGATTTATCGATCGCATTCTACTCGTGTAGCCTTTAATATTTTTAAACTGTTGCGCGTGTCAATTTAAAATGACATTATTAGAATTTATAATACTGTACTATTCATTAATAGTATTTTTTTCAGATTAGATATGGATTTAATATGACTTTGTGACGATTAACACTTTATTATTCATCATAATTATTAGTGAGATGAAATTCAGAAATAATCTTAAATTAAAAAAATAAAATTAACTTCACCGCTAATAATTGCATTGTACTGCAAAGTTCAAAATGTTAAGCGTAAAGACCTAGATTACTCAAATCAGATCTGTTGTGCCGTGATTGGGCGAGTGAGAGGTGCGCCGGCGCAGTCGCGGACGCAATTTGCCATGGGGCGGAGCCAACGGTAGCCCGAGAGGGGACGCACAGCGCAAGAGCAGATTGATATACACTGTTTCGATTAAGCACTGTTCACCTTCAGTATCAAATTACTCGCTACTCATAAATGTAACGCAATTGACACAACAGACTGGTATAATAACAATGGCAACACTGACTTAACACAGGTCTCTTTGGGCAATTGTAAAGGAAACCTATTTAATATAACGATATAGTAGAATTGAACATTAACACAAAATTTAGAAGACACTCAAAGGGCATGAAATAATGTGTTCGATCCAAGTATCTATAACAAAAGGCAATTAGTAATAAACAACCCATCGCACACACGTCGTCATGCAATAAAAATAAAAATAATCACAACTAGCTTTATAAACGCCCCACATGCGTGGAGCCGATGCGCGAGAGCATAGCCTCAGGACAACAATACCCGATCTCGCAATAAACCTAGGGCTGCCATAATGTTTGGAAACAAAATTGAACGAGCAGCTATTCTCAGAACTGCTACTAGGGACGTTTACGGGGCCACTATTATGAAATTTATGGCAGTCGTGAAAGAGTTTAATGTTATAAATACTTTTACTGTTAGGCACTACAGACAGACACGATGGTTTAGCTTAGATATTTACATATCACGAAATGTCCGTACCTGCTTATGTTTTTGTTGTTATCTCTTAATATATTACTATTAACTAACAAACTTCTTCGGCAAAAGCGGAGTAATCACCATCACAATCTTTTCAATTAGTATATCAATGATTTTGTTTCAACACAAATAACATTGATTTTTTACTAACTTTCATTACTATTATCACTTTGGGAACTTTCTAGCAAAGTAATAAATATTCGAAAGTGATCAAAATAATTTGATAGAATCACACAGCCCTAAAATATGCGGCTTGTGCAAACTCTCAATGTTAAGACGGACAAAAGCATCCAACCTACTGCAAATCTTATTGAAGCGGATATATTTGATTTAAATTCAGATTATTTTTATCATAGCCCCATCATAATCGTGACATATTTTAGATAAATTTGTAACCTTACTTTGATAATTGTCGAAATCTTTATCATATATAGACAATAAAATGTCATATCAGTACAAAACGAAGAAAGTCATATCAGTACAAATTTCCTATTTTGATACTTGGACATAACAGTACGTTCCAATACGTTGGCTCCATTCCAGTGGTAGGCATGTACTCCAAGATTTAAAACATATTTTCGGGTGTATAGCACCCTAAAAATATAAATTAGTGTAACCTTCACATATAACAGATTTTTAATTGGATTAAATCGATGATACGGATTCTGGAATAAGATAAGACAAAATATTCATTTTCATAAGCCCCACTGCAATATTTCTCCGTGTATCCATTGAAACTATTCGATCGCCAATAACAGATAACGAATTGATACAATCGAGACGGTACTCTTTAGAGCTGTCACTTAAGCCTTAATTGTTACAACAACGTTAAATTTAATCTTTCGCGGTGTCATTAAGAAATAAAACCAATATTTAAAGTAATTATGCAAGTCATGCTTTATCTTATCGAACCGAGACTATAATATAAAGCTTTGCGAAGGCAAGGTACAGAAATGGTCGGTATTAAAAAGCTGATTTGTTAAATAATGCACAAAGCGCGCATGTCACAAGTGGCGCACGCGTCCACCGCGCCCGTTCCCACGCGCACGCACACACCGACGCGCTATCAACGCCAGTGTGCGTGCGGCGCGCGCGCAGCCTGTGCAACTTCGACCAAAGAATAGTTTGACAGACAGACGTGACAACTCTTGAATGAAATGATATAGCCATAACGATGCATACATTGATAATGCAAGGTATTCTGCAAATTTAAATGAAGGTTTGATCCTTTCTTTTGAAATATGGAATTGTGGACTGCAAATTATAAGATTGCGCGAAACTTTACACTAATTTTAATCAAGTAAGAGACAAAACTAATGTAGAAACATACCTTATTTTGTCCCCAAATGTTTTTATTATGCAATACTATTAAAAACAATAACAAGTTTACAGAAAATAAGTACCTACAAAAAGATGTAAAATGTATTGAGTGACAAAAAATCAATTCAAATAACAACATCAAACAGAATCCATTCGTTGACCATATCATTTATTTTGGGAAGTACGAACTGGTTTCTACCAAGGGCGTTGCACATCTGCAAATGAATAGCAGGTGTTACTGTAACAAGAGAGTCACACCTGGTTTTGTTGAATTAAATTTCCCAATTATTGAAAATTTTGATGATAAGAGTTTTTCGAGTTGTTTGTGTATGTTTATTGATAAAACTGTCTTGTTTTACATTATCGTTTTTATGTGTCAATAAAATTAAATTAGATTATTTAGTACTTTTGTTAAACTATCTCCTACCAAATTTCATACGTACTCTGCGGGTGCTATCCTTCAACAGTACGCACTTTTTAAGGAAAGCTACTTCCAATCTTTTGTGTTTGTTAGCTTGATTATCAATAAATTTCCTTTGTAATAAAGCAATCTAGTCTACAATTATTTACAACACTTTGATTACTAATGTACCCATTAGGGCACACGCTAATTTATACTATAGTAAGTACGACGCAAAAACAACCACCAATTCTACTATAAACATAGTGTCCGTAAAGTCCTAAACGCAATTCGACGCGTACGAAGCGTAATCTATGCGCAGGCGCACGCCAACATCCGCCGATCTCCATTGATCGCAACACGCCGGGTGATGCTGACAGCACTGACACGACCAAATTCGACCGTCAAGGTGAAGCTCACATTGTGGAGCCAACAATTTGTTCTATTGAAACTGATGGATTAAATGGGGATCGCAATATAAAGGTCAATACTGAATTCCGGAATGTCATGATAAAGTAAGACTTTCAAAGTACCAATATACCTACGTGCCAAAGTTACTTATTACATACTTTGAAATAAGTACCAAAATGTTGAACGTAAAACTTTCGCTTTATTTGGCAATCGCTCACTAAACAAAATTTTGCTGTTTTATACATATACGTGCCAAATTATATTACTTTGAAATAAGTACCAAAATTTTGAACATAAAACTCTCGCTTTATTTGGCATTCGCTCACTCAACAAAATTTTGCTGTTTTTGAAAGAATACTTCAGTTTTAAGTTTTCAAGTAGTTAAAAATGCTTTATTGAGAATTGCGATATTGCACTTTTCACCGAAACAGTCTAATTTCAATGAAAAAGGCTTCATTGGTAACTGAAGCTTCCTTATAATATCACAAAAAATTGCCTATTTTTAATTCGAAGCTAATGAACGATTAATGAGCGCAAAGTTATTTTCGAAGGAATTTCTAATAAATATCTAGTTTAAACATACATAAACATAAATGAAATTACAAAAAAAATATCGAACAAATTTAAGAAGTTTAAACCGCAAAGACAGTTAGAATTATACATACTAAATAAGAAATGAAGAATAATAAATATATCAACAACAACCGATTTAACAAGTACATACATACTCGTAGAATGCAGAAATTTTATTTGCAGCATATCGAAATAGGAAGTTCGAGAAATTGTTTATTCATTTAATTTGGTCATTCTCATTGCAGTTCATTGTTTGGTCGAAAACTTGTATTAACGCGAGTATCGTTGGATAATTGGTTTGTTGTATTGTAATTTTAGAGAATCTTTTCTTGACCTTTTAGGAGAGATGAGATTTTAAGATAATATGTACTTACGCAAAAATTAATACCTATCAATAATGAAATTAATATTATTAGAATACAAGTATGCAAGTATAATCAAATTTAATGCTGTACCAAAAAATAGTAAAATAAATTTATTTTCATATGAAAGTGGGCATATAACAAAGTCTATTGTATCTTCATAGCTGATCATCTCTGCTGATTAATTAAGGTCAAGATGATTTAGTACTGAAAGATAGCCGGATAAAAATAGCCCCTAAACCATAATCGAACACTGATACCAATTCAACGTAATGTGAAACAATAACAACAAAACCAGTTCGGTCGGTTAGTATCGCAGCTTAGGATCAGCATAAATATTAAGATGGGCGTGATCCTGTCATGTTGCACTTAGTAGGACGATGAATATGTATTATTGACTTATTCTTGCAAGGTAACACTGACAGAGCTGAATTGTAAGCAACCAGCGATAGAGTAATTCGTGATGTACTAACAAAATTCCATATCTTTAACTTATCGACGTGCACTGTGTAAACTTGTGACAAACGCGCCGTATGCGCAACGGCGGCTGCGGCTCTTGCTACGCCATAAATCTTAAAGGCGGACCGAAAGGACGCGCGCAACCCTTTATTATAGCGAGACATGATTGGCCTCGGGCGCTCGCCGAACAAAACGAAGGCACGCTTAGTAACAAACGGACTGCCTCGCATCTCTGCGACTCCACTTTCGAATTGGTCGAGTTTTTTTCCTATAAGGGTATGGTGATTAACACCAAGGTTCAACGATCAAGTCAAGGTCACGCTAACGGCATGAGTTACATGCGCGGCAGTCCATATTTTGACAAAATAATCGCCCCTAAGATTGAAGAGCGACACGAGGATTATCAATGTTTGTGTCGCGCCCAGAATACTAATTGCGGGGAAATACGCTATATGTAAGTCGTTGGATGATTATGAAATCAGGATGATTGTAAAAATCCCGATAAGTAATTGCAAATTGTACATTTAGGTTTATTAATTTGATTTTACAAATGTTCCTTATACATCTTACAACATTCACAAAACAGTATGTAAAAAATTATCGTCAATCTTAAAACTAAATAAACAAATATAACTAAATTAAGTATTTTTATAAATTATTCAAAGTATGAATTTATGTGTGGAATTTATTAAGAACGACGGCACCTAAAACTGCTATTCTAGCTGGTTGTTTGATATTTCCCAGGCTACCGATAAGAATTTTATTATTAGAGCTCACGCGTTTGGTCACCACACTAACTTGATCTAATTAAAATTGTCCTAGGATTTTTGCAATCATCCTGATTTCGCAATAATGCTACAACATGTGTACCGCGCTTAATGGTTGTCACATCTTCAGTTTCGTATTGAGTAAATAATCACGTCGCCCGAACAATAATCGTTGCTGGGAACGATAGCGTCTACAGACGCGGTACCGGCGTCAATCATGGTGTAACCGACGAACAAACGGTGCGCACGATCGCTATTGAATGCGGCAACAAGAGAGCAAAATGTAAATCGAACATGACATCCGGGTAGTTCAAACGAGCATCACTGAATTCAAAATGGAAACATTTGCGGACGCCGCTTAATCTCGCATCGAATCAATGAGATTGTTCGAACGGGCTTAGGTCGGGTCACCATGCTAAACGGTGCAACAACTCGGATACTCGAAGTGGAACAGGAATACGTGATCATACACGTACCACGTAATATTCAAACCTTGTAACCAGTTAGCGTTGGATTGTGAGTCGTATTTCGCAGCAGCCACGAATGATGAGACGTCCCCTATTAGCATCATTGTCTTGGCTGATGGCGTGACTCATGCGAACTGTTTTAATGAGGTTAAAGTCAATAAACTTGATAGAGGTTCAGTATTACATCTTCACGAATAACAGTATCTTTGATAATCCTAGTACACAAAGTCAATAGAAATGTGTCAGCCAGGCTATCTGACTCAATAAGGCAAATTATGCTTAGAGGACCTCTGTTATTTACTTTGGATCTTGTGTAATATTATCAACTACAATCTTAGCAGTTTAAACTTGAAACCATCAGAACGGTTAAGTAGGTCATACGCCAACGGCCAATCAGCATAAGTAGATAGAAAACGCAAAGCTAGAATTGAATTGTACTATCCACGGATATGATGCATGAATCGGCGGTCGCACGACGTGGCTGATCTATGCTCCAGATCTAGCATCGTGGTCGCACCGCTTGCGCATTATATGCTAATATTAAAGCTGTTCTTGAAAGAGTTGAGTCACAGACGCCAGCGACGGCGTGACATCGCCGAAATTGTTAGATGCAATCCTGTTTGGTATACGTACCAATACCGATACCATGACTACGATGATAAAAGTAACTAACATTATATGATTATTTACGAAGATGAAATTAAAATTTAAAATAGGTATCTCATATAATCACGCATATAATATATTATTTTATTTTGAAAACAGTGATACTTAAGTCAGTTCAGACAACTTGAAATAAATGACGGTTGGTCAACACAATGTCACCCTTTCAAGACAAGTCGAACGTGTCGCAGGCATTAAACTGGTGAAATTAGATGTCTCTAGAATTCATCCAGATTATTCTAATAATTAAGCAATCTCCTCATATGGTTGCAGATTATTCTACCACGGCTCTTATCTGTCACAAATTATCCATGTTACTATAATTTGGAAGCAATTGAAACATCACAAAGTTCTAAATAGCAAGATTAGTAACATAGTAGATTAATAAAAACCAGAAGCTGCACTTTTCCAAGGTTTGGCATTATTTCGTATTCCGTGTTCAAACACATCGACGATAGCCACTTTTCCTGTACTGATTGGTTTAAGAACATGAAGCAGTTAGGTTTGTGGGAAACGGGCGAGGCCTCCATGGGAGCCCCCGCGGCCGGCATTCCCTCAATTGGCCTCGCATCCACGCCGACCGCCGCAGGCTACAACGTAGCCAACGCAACCACGAACCTCGGTGTCAGAACTAAGGCATTTATTGACACAGGTCAAGTCGGCCGCTAGCGAAATCAGAGCTGACAGCGCATTTTGACCGATTCGGTTAACATTATCAGCAGCATCGCATCTTAATGTTCCACAGAATTTAAAAGTGATAAATAGTTGAATTCAGTCATTAGTTTTGAACAAACACCTTAATTCACAGACTACTAAAATAAAAAAAATTGACATAGATTGAATATCATAATAAAGGAGCTGTTTGAGAATGTTATGTGCAAATAAACAAATTTTGTTTTTTTTATGAATGCTGCAATGTATGTAGAGATATACTAGCTATATCAACTAAGTCAGCCAAACCGAGTCTGTTTTCAATAGTAGGGGTTTGAGAATAAATTTGATTTCGCAATTGTAATTGTATAGGCGTGGAGCATGATGCTGAACCACTTTTGATTCTATTTGGGAAAACAACAAAAAACAGACCTCAAAATACTTCTGTCAATCGCTAATACTACAGAAAACTTTTTGCTGGGATGTTTTGTTTGATTAGGATATGTCAATGCTATTTTATAATTGTACTGTATATCGTTTCAATTTTAAATAAAAAATATGTAAATCACATAACTATCGTTTTTCCGACGAGGTCAATTAAATTGACAAGCTAACACACACATGGAACTCTACGTTCTATGACACCCAGCCAAAGGCATAAAGGTGATTGTTGGTTATATCAGTAGAACTAAACATACAAAACCAAACATTAGATGTTATGAAATAAGCTTCTGACCGCCTAAAGTAAATATAAAAGATGCTTTCAGCAGATTCATTACACATTAAAATATACAATACCACTAACTTATGAGAAATGCTCGCTCATGGTTCGGATACATTATGTATGAATTCAAAACTATTTGCATTTACTGAGTAGTATATTCTATGATTCTAGTAAAATTATACCTACTTAGTTGTCTATGATTTAAATCAAAAACTTGGAGCATTGTCCAACATTTTTAAAGTACTTTAAAAATACTTCAAATTTTTGGAGGATTAGTACCTTTTAAACCGCCTCCGTGGTCTAGTGGTTGTGACCACCGAGTGTTGATCAGGAGGTCCGGTGTTCAATTTTCTGCTCGGTTTTGTTGGTGGTAGGGCTTCTGAGCCCGCTTGGCTAGCTACCACCGACGTCTTACCTAAGTTTGTCGCCATAATAACAATGTTTATAGCATTGTTGTGTTTCGACAATTAAAGGTAAGATAGCCAGTTCCTCAGTTGTTGATGAGTCCAGGTGAAGCTCGCGTCCACCAGCCTTATCGTCACTTACCATCAGGTGAGATGAAGGCCAAGAGATTCCCTGTCATATGTAAAAAAAATTCAACATAGGGCTTTACATGCACTTCATTAGCGTCAAAAACAATTTTTGTAATTTAGGAGATAATTATTTAACCTAGTATGTGCATAAATCTCAAGATCTCTGCAAATCGAGTAGATGACAAAAAAGATGAAAACATCTATTCGGAAAATGGGAGAGCCTTTAAGAGAAAAATAGGCAAGAAACTTGTTACTTGTAAAGCAGAATCAATGAAATTGTATGCAATTTAAATTTAATGCACCGAAAATTGTATGATGTCTGCCCTTCTCTATTCTAAATTGCAACACCTCAGCGAGGTACATATGTTTAAATACATCCAAAACATTTGTGATGCAAGAAAATAAATAAATAAACTGATTATATCAGGAATACCAATATATACTTACTAATATTAGGAAGCTGAAGGGTTTGTTTGATTGTTTGTTTGTGTGGTTGAACGCGCTAATCTCAGGAACTACTGATTCAAATTAAAAAATTCTTTTAGTTTTGGATAGTCCATTTATCGAGAAAGATTATCGGCTACATAAAATAATGCTACGGCTAATAGGAGCTGAGCATCAATGAAAAATGTTGCAAAAACGGTAAAAAAATGTACGACATGTTGACATCTACGCGAACGATGTCGCGGGAACAACTAGTCTTACATAAAGAGCACACGCCGTTGGCGCGAAGACTGCGTGCGCTCTAGTAGGTCCCTGCCCCTTGATTGTGTAAATCAACATCTATCAAGATCGCTTTAATTCCGACAGTCAGACTTCATCCATTACTACTCTT
Source organism: Schoenobius gigantellus (assembly GCA_963935595.1). NCBI lineage: Eukaryota > Metazoa > Arthropoda > Insecta > Lepidoptera > Crambidae > Schoenobius > Schoenobius gigantellus. Next base: position 41,230,233 of record OZ012544.1, on the reverse strand, counting down.
TAAAAGACAGTCTACACAGAGTCTTGTAGTGACGCCGCAATGACTGTCAAACCAAAAAATATCGTGATAGATATTGTCTTACACGAACCTCTAGAGACAGCTCACGCAGGTGGTATAGATAATGGTAATAATATATGTGACGCTCGAGTATAGTTTGATGTAGCTATCGATTTTAATGAGTTCATAATTTTCCGAAATCATACATCATGTAAAATGACAAAATCACCTTAGTTGTGAGGTATCGCATTACTTTAAATAATGCATAATGCAACGCTGATGTTGACCAATAAGTAAAACAATCAAGCCAAACCAAAAAATTATTTATCTACACTATCATCATAATGAGGAAAGATTTGTATGTATGTACGAGTATGTAACGAATAAACTCAAAAACTACTAAACGGATTTCGAAAATTCTTTCACCATTAGAATGCTACATTATTCCTGATTAGCATAGGCTACAAAGTTACTTTTCCTACGGGAAAATATAAAATTCCCACGGGGAAACAAAAACGACGCGGGCGAAGCTGCATAAAGTAAAGCTAGTAGATTATAAATGAAATCCTTATAAAGGTTCGGGACCCTCTATTTAAGTTAAAGAATCTGTTTTTGGAGAGACTAGCGAGTATCCAGTAAGTAAAAGGAGTGTCATCTGATGTATTAAACACATTGAAATATAAGTCATTTACTAAATAATCTATCATTGATGCAAGATTGTGCTTTCGCTGAGAGAAGCTTTTAGCTGAGATGGGACCTTTCGGCCATTTTTCTTATTATTTTTTGTAAAAATATTTCGGCAAATAATAATTATTGTCCAAATTAAAAGTTTCCTTCTTTCTTTTCTTTCTTCCTTTAAAAGAGGAAAGAGAAATACATGCAGCCATTGCATCCAAATTGTACATACATTTGCTGAGATTCTTAAACATTCCGAACTCAAACGGAAACCGAAGATCAAATAATGCTTAATCTGAATTGATTATCTTAATCTAGAGACAGTGCTCGATTGGAATCAGTAGCAGGCAGATCAAAAGCGTATAGATCGACATTGACCTTGCGCGAGCGCACGTCGCGAATCGATTCTGTGGCGGCCAATCGGGACGCGTCGCAAATGATGCTGAGCAAACGCACGGGTCTTTGACCTGCGCTGGTCAATTTGCATACTTGGTTGTTGCATCACAACTGCTAGTGGTCATCAGTCCATTAATTCGGTAGTGTTTTTGGTTAAAAGGTGAAAAAAACACGGTCAATATCAATGACAGCACAACACAGTACCAAGAAACAAATACCTGTCGGGGAAATATAAATAAAACATTTATATTGTGCAATGCAATACTTTAAGAAAAAGCAAGATATACCTAATCAATATTAAAATGAGTGGAATACGAAAGAACAATTTTCAAAAAAGCTCATCTAATGTTGCATGCAGTGCCCAATTAGCCTCTAATGGGGAATTCGTTGCCCTAAAAACAAAAATACTGTTTTTTTTATTGCATAAGTTGGCAAACAAGCAAACTGCCCACCTGATGGTAAGTGGTAACAGTCACCTATAATACATGTGGCTCTTGTGAGATTCGCAGCAAAACTGTAACCCCCACGTGTGCACGTTGCCAACTTGTGACATCAGATGTAAAGTCACGGTACTCAGTAATTTCACTGCCATATCTTACCCTTCAAACCGGAACGCAGCAATGCAAGCATTGCTGCTTTGCGGCAGAAATAGGTAAGAAAGATGGAGGTACCCACGCAGACGACCCTGGTACAAAGTCTACCTCCGGTAAAAGTAGTCCCTACCTTATAAATTCACATTTTATATTAAACCAAAATTTCATAACAGCAGGCACTTAAAAGTAATGGTAAATAATGAAATCAATTAATCAATCACATGTTATCTCCGAAATAGCTGTTTTATTGATTCGTAAGTAATTATTTTCAACTTTATTCACCAAATTATCACGTACACTACATTAAGGAGGCGCTAAGATCAAAGCTGGCGCGACCGGTCCCGCCCAGTCTTCAGCCTGTCATAATAATAAGTTGTCGGGCGTTTCTGGAGGTAATTAGTACCTTTCTAAATCATCCATGTCAGGAAAATGACATCGATTTTTATTATGTTAAGCATAACTCAAACTTCATTCTTATGTAACCCTAATTATAATGTTAATACCTTCATGACACAGCGCTTTTGTATAGCTGCATATAACTGATTTATTTCCAAATCAGGAATTAGTTTCTAAGCGACATCGGGCATATTTCAAGTCCCTCGTGAAAGCTTACTGGAGTCATTTACGAATACGGCACCAGTACCTATTAATATGAATAACTGTATTAATACACCCAACCAATTTATATCCAGTAACAATTTAACACTTGAATGTTACGATTTAATAATACTAATAGTAGCGTAATTAGTCGGCTTAAAATTACGAAGCGATCCCGTCATAAACATCAGACGTTCGGACCAATAAAGTCCATTGCTTCATTTATCTCTAGAATACCAATTTGTGCACCAAACGAGTTTTCCTTAGCAATAAAAACTGTTAATGGATCTACATTAATAAAAGCTCCGGACAAAAACCGCGGTATATTCAAATTTTTATTGCCGGACAACTAACATGTTATTGTAATAAATTGTAAGTTTTCTATAAGATTCGATAACTTTATAATGTTTTACGATTTCGTATACATTCAAGAAGATCTCAGCGTTGTCATTGTCGACGTCCTAAACAACATGGTGTTTCGTGAACTGTACCTTGCTATCTCCGACATGGGAAATGCGTCACGACAACACTTTGTGTATAATCTTATCCGGAAACACAAATAACCATATTTAAAAGCGGTTGTAAATAAAGTTAGTACATCGCATTTCTATGTTAAGCAAGCTATTTGGTTGACTGTAATTCTAATAGACAATTCAGAGATGAGAATAGGGAAATCTAAATAAGATAACACGGGCGATGGTCTAATAAGATAGTGCCCCTTTGATACTATCCAGTTGTTTAAGACGATTTCCTATTTAATATACTAAAAATATATTCACATAAAACATAAATGAAACTTGTAAGCTGTACGTATAATTTATAATTCTCAGCATATCATGCAAGTTCTTGAAGACGAACGCCCATAAACAGATAATGTTGATTGCATATGAGAGTAATAATGTAAAACTTCACATGTAAAGTAGAAGTCAAGATGCGACGACCCGATCAATGGACGCAGATGAACTTGGCCAAAAAAGCATGGAGAATTCTTTAAAATAAACATTCATCGAAATCGATTCGAGTCTTCATCTCGAAGTGTTTACTTAGTAACAGTCCGTTGTGTGTAAATCGATTTCAAATGGTACGTGCATCTAGCAATGTTTCAAAACCAACCTTATTGTTTCCGCGTTACGATTCAACGAGCCAGGTCTCGATCTTGATTCTTTGTAACTAATTGACAAGTCGATATAGTTTGTATTTGTTTAGGCCTAAGGTAAAATCTTCCTTGAAATCTCTGAACTTGGTCAAACGACGACATCCGCTGTACGGTGTCAACTGTGAAGATTTTGAAGCACCACGCGAGAAAAAATAAGCTCCAAGAGCTGTCTCATCGTGAAGTCGTGATACAATTTAATCCCATGCGATACTAATCCTGTACTCTGTCTGAGACGGTTCTTGTCGCAACCGAATCTTTAAAATCTTGAATGTTAAATATGTAAATGTTGGCATTTTATGAAGACAATCCTTTAATTAAGCAACGCTTAAATAGGACGTCCATTTTACTGTCTGAGCTTCTCGATTGCGCGACAACGATAAAACTGTTTTTAAACTAAACTCGATTTTTGGTGCCACTAATTGTTTTGGACAAAAAGTTTACATTTGGCATTCAAAAATCCAACATTTTATTACATAGTTTGGTGTAGTCAGCCATTGACCCAGCCCACCATCGATCAACGCGGGGCGTGTCGTACCCGCTCCGCTCATGTTAGGGCATTACCAGTAATAATGGGTTGAAAGGCATTCAGATCTCCGAACAATACGTTACCGCGCCAAGAGCTCGGTCAGAGTACCAATACTTTATGCGAATGTCTGGCGGTCATAAAGATTGAAAATTAAGAAATTGTTGATTGAGATTGGTAGAGTTCAAAATGATATCTTCACAGTATAATCAAAGAGTTTTAAGATAAAGGATGCCTTCCAAAATACATTTTAAGCAAATTCAATGACGCAGGGACGATACTAATCTATGAACTTTCTACTTAAAAACCCCATTATTCTAATTACGTTTATTCAACAGCTGTACGCCTTTAACTGATGAGTCTATTTAACCAACACTTACTTTAAGTAGTACTAAATGTTCCGCCGTATATATGTCAGATTTAGTATTTATTTGGACATTCAAGCAGGCGATAGCAAGGAGTTTCTCGAATTCCCTTACTCTGTGCCCTTAAGGATACCAGCGGTACTAGATGTTACAGGTACAGAGAAAGGGTACTAGTGAAATAACATAGCCTTTACTTGGTATCTATTTCATTGATATGTAATTTGTTATCAATTCTCACATTAAGTTTGCGCAAGTGGGAAAGCAAAAATATGTTGCGTGATTCCAGTAAACAAACTTACAAGGCAATAACATAAACCGAAGCTAAAATCTATGAACAACTAGCAAACGCTCAATGTTATCGCAACTCTATTCTATACTCAGCACAATCAATGTCAGATGCGACCCGCTCTGAGAAGATATGGGTCCACCATTAAAAGGTAACTTTATGGATCCTATGCAAATATCTCCGATATACCCACGGACCTTCTAAGGGTCGTAAAGAGGCAGCAGGGCCGTGTATTTTGACAACAATGTTGTTTATTAAGCACTAAATCCTTTCCTTTTTGTGTCGCTGACTCTTTTGCTATTGTCCGTTGGTGACGTACAATGCTTCAAGACCTAACATCGACCAGCTAATTGGAAATTATAGAGCTTCGGCCAAGTGATTGCAACAGTAAATTATTGTAGTGGATCGCTTGGTTAAATCACTCTGATTAATCGTTGATGGGAACTTAAACGGAGGACGCATTGCGTACACGTGGAATTTTAATAGAAATATTCCAACGTCGGATTTGTAAAGTCATGAAAATTATTTTTCTTCGGATTCGTCACGCAAAGATCCAACTATTTCCTATGAATGTTCTAAATGATTAGAATATTGAAAACATCTAAAAACATTTAAGTCCAGCCACCCACCGATATCAGTCATGGGATGGCTACAATATGAATAATCACGGATTTTACTGGGTCGTGCGTAAATAAATGATCGCCGTTGATCGCTGGGTAAACAGAGTTAAAGACAGTTTGACACGGTAGGGGCAGTGTAATCTAAATCCTAAATTAGTTAGTTTTTTTGTCGCGAGCCGCCGTCACTGTCTGGGTCCTGGTCACGTTTCAACTGTGTAGCTACTTTTTGTACCTCAGACAAGGTATTGTAAATGATTTCATAGAAGCGAGCTTAATCATTATTATACACAATTGTGACAAACACCCTTACCCCTCCTTTCAATATTTAAGGTAAATGAGCACTAAAACCTTTTATCTTTGTCCGCCTACATGGTGAAGGTATGTCCATTAACTTTAACACTGATCTCAAAAACTTCATAACTATTGATCTGAAAAAATGTGACTTGTGCATGCAAAGCAAATGGCACACGAAAAGATAGATATGACATAGCATTGTTCTGCTCAATCATGTTTTCATTCAGTGAAAGTCAGCAAACATGGCGCAGTCGTTAGGAAGTATAATGGAAACACTTAACAATGAGCCAGAGCCACAGTAATGCTTTAAACCTCTGCGTGTCGCGAATTGATGAACTGTCAGTATAACGGACTGCGGCTCAACACATTTCTATTCATCTCTTAATTAATGGACTTCGGACGTCATTAGACGATGTAGCAACTCTTTTAATAGAAGATAATTTAAAAGATTTTGATATACGACTTGTGAAATTCTCATTACCGTAATAGTTGCTATGGGTATCGAGAAATGCCAATTATCGCCGATATTATCAGAAGCAGTTTTAAATACGAATTAACCCGGACCATTTAGTCTAGACTGCAGTCTGTTATGTTTTAACTAGAAGCAACAACACTAAACATCTTCTAAGAGCAATATAGGGCTCGGTCGTGAGTTTCTGTCGCTATTATTTCATTAGAGAAATAATTGATAGTTAACATTTGTGTTGTAACCGTACGTAGATTGATAGCTCGTGTTATACGTCAATTCTAGAGCAGCTGTCTTCAGAATTACATGTACGTTCAGTGGGAAGGAACATGTTGGTATAGAAGAGCCCTGATTTACCAATACTGATGGCCGGGTTTGAATGAATGATTAAATATATCGATTCATCATTTCGTAACAATTGGTCATTGTTGGAAAGTTCAATTGGACCATTAGCCATAATGCCTTCACTGTACAAAAATATGTTTAAATTATTCTTGATCAAAACAATTATTAATAATTGAACACATATAATGTTATTAAACAATATCTACAAATAATATGTACATAATTCTTCGCTTAGGTTCAGAGCGTGTTTAATGAATTCTCTCCTGAAGTTTTCTTTACCACTGGCCACTTGTTTGCTTGTTTTTTAAATTTTGCAGTGTACAAAAAATGAGACTATGTCGGCTTCAAACAAGTGCGCAAGCAAAATCACTTATCAAGGAAATGAGTAAAACCACACACGTGCAAGAATACATCGTGCTCAACCTCATGTGCCCGTAAGAGCAACAGTAAAGTTAGAAGACCATTAAGCGTCTGTGAATATAGATAAAGAATGGCGGTCCAACTTCTACGAGACGTGCTCCACGGTATCGAGATACGCGAGAGGGCAGGTGTATTTTCACGTATGTGCCACCAAATGTGATCTTCCGACACAATAACTTCTATCTGCAAGTCCTAGGGGTCAGTTTCGTAATGCACATGCTCAAGCTAGTCGTTTTCCACACGCGACTATAGTTCAAGTTCTTTATTACCGGTATTGTCATCAAGATTTGGTAATGCGATAAGTAAATTGTGAGACAATGGCGGGTTTATTCACGGTCAGATTTTTATGATACCGTTTCCATGAAAATATTTTAGGTAACCGAAGAGATTGCTGATAAAAAGTTGGTGTTTATTCCAAAAACCTGTTTGTCGACGTAGTTTCTGAAATCCATTACCCAAGATATTTACAATATATTAAACGGAATTTATTATTAAATCACAAATATTTATCTGGTTGCTTAATGTTAGGAATCATAGACCACACCCTTTTCATTAGATTGTCTGTTCGTAAGCTCTGAAATCGATCGTACTCGTACATCATGCTATTATAGGAACTTTACATTAAAATGTAACAAGTCCGAGTTAAACCGCATCGTTAGCTGAAGTGATGTGATACAGATATCTGAGCTAAGCCGATTACACGGCCACAATACAAACGAACGCCTTATAGGGTTCTCGCAGGGTTCATTAGGGCGTACTTGTGAGTGGGCAACCAGTTGGGATCCTTCACTGACTTGATGATAAACTCTGTTTTATGATAGGGTATTTCATAAAGTCATTTAGTTTCTCACCTCAGTTTTTTATTATTAATTTTATTAGTACTGTCGCACTTACTTTCGATAACGTTAATAATAGACAAGAGAAGAGAAACAAGAAGGCTAAGGAAAACATATTTTAGTAAATTCACTACTGATGTCTTTGTTTCTATATTATGTGAAAATTTTACAAATTAAAAGGTCATAGACTACATAAACAATCAACGCTTGAACAAAAGTAAGTATCACATTACAACAATCGACTCTTGATTAATGGATCAATGAAATTGTACCTACATCAAAAAGATTTTATTACAAATATAGCCACAAACATATGGAAATTGCCAATTTATAAAGATAATGGTAACATCAGATCATCAATTATGTAAATAGCTATAAACTCTTGTCGCGAAGCGTTCGAATGCAAAAAAAAACAGTTTACGTAAATCGCATATACGTCACCAAAAAAAGAATAAGTAAACAATACATCCTCCTATATTTTTTAAAGTAAATCTATTTAAAAGTGGTTTAATAATCTTCTTATTTATATTAAAGTTTTACCAATAGACGACCTTATTCATGTATTATTTATAGATTGGACGCGGTACATTTTAACAACATTATCTCCTAGGGCATTTACAATTATGACGGCAGGAGAGAGTTTTAGCAGTTATCCAATCTATTAAAAAATTACTTAACTACACTAACACACCAGTTAGGTACTAAATCAAACGCTGTTCTCTATATCTAGATGTTGGAGATCATAGATTTCGTTCAGGGAAAGTTCAGAGTAATAGACGTTCAGAAAAGTAGAGTTTCGGGGAATGGACATTCATATTAACAAGTGGACGTTCAAATAAATGGGACGTTCAGGGAACTGGACGCTCAAGTGCACATTCGGGGAATATACGTTCAGGGAAACCGACGCAATGAACCGACTAGACATTCCGGTGAAGGACGTTAGGTTCTTCACCGGAATGTTATGATGCCAAAAGGTATATGATGTTGAAATCTCAAAATTTGCTCCGAGGTCTTACCATGATCGCTTAAGGGCAGTTTAAAACAAAAATGAAACAGAGACACCGCTTTTACAGCTTATAGCGCCGTCTCGCTCGCAGTGCAGTTTTAATACGTAAGCGATCCATCGTAAGTTTATTAAAATGTTAAAATTGCAGAAACCAGTCATTTATAAGGTTAAACATGCACATTTTTTCCGAGATAGCAATCATTAGCTTCACTTGTTAAATTACGAATATTTACGGGATTAAAACGCGTTTTTTGCGTAGGTATTTAGCATGTTTCATCAAACGTCGGAAATAAATAGGTAAAGAAATTTTTAATTTCCGCAAATATTCGTAAGATGCAAAGTGAACGTTAAAACTTTTAAAAGTGTATACAGCTTCATTTTATTGCGTTTATAAGTTAATGCGTCGCAAAGAGTAGAATTTTTCATCACAATAATGCATGTTACACAATCATGTAGACGTTACATGTAAATCAACGCATGGTATTAGACAGAAGTTACATTACAAAGAGACGGAGTAATTTTAGTTTAGTATTATTTATACTTTAACACAATATGGCTGGATTACTTTAACATGTTTTATCAATAATATGCTGAGCTAGAATAGAATGTATTGCCACAGAAGATATCATCATCATCATCACAGCCCATATACGTCCCCACCGAGGGGCTCGAGCCTACCCTATATTAGGGTGATTAGGCCTTAGTCAACCACGCTGGCCCAGTGCGGATTGGTCGACTTCACATACATCATTGAATTTCTTCGCAGATGTATGCAGGTTGCCTCACGATGTTTTCCTTCACCGTAGGAGCGTCAGACAAATGTACATATGAAATTCGAAACGAAAAACACATTGGTACATGGCGGGTCTCGAACCCCGACCCCCCGATTGGAAGGCAAGTGCCGAGTCCACTGCGCCACCGACGCTAATATAAGCCGACAGAAGATATAATAGTTGGTATTACAAACTCCCCCCTATTCTTGATTGTATAATTTGGACTGCCATTGGCAGTTTGTACTTAGTCTTACTCTTAAAGACATTAAAACATCGTGCGACCATTTCTTATCTATTTCCGATGTTTCGAGTTGTGATGCCAAAACATAGTTTCAGATTTTATGTAAAACAAAATATAAACGGTGTATCGGATTGAAACTAAAGGTATTCACTGCAATTGAGAGTGTTGACCCGAACATTAATGCCCTTCTGAATTTTCATATTCTTTAAAGTTCAGCTGATTAGCTAATGAAAAATAGCCACAACTGAAACTGCTCCCAATTTGAATAACTGACTAAACAACCACTAATAAATAATTAAAGTACAAATCTTACTAGCGCTGTTGTTTCTCTTAGAGTGGCAATAACAAACGCCCCGCCGTAAGGTATGTAACCCAATATTTCGCAATCACATGTTTCATTAGGGACCTTAATTGAACAAATGAATGTCTAGCTCCAGTTTATAAGCCAAAGGACAAGCGAATGGACAGTCATTGGAGCGGTAGTCATATAAATTTAAATTTCACTGGGGTTTCGTAGGACTGCGATGGCACGGCACTATATTACGCTTGAGCAACGAGAACTGTGAAGGGCTCATTGAATTCATAATTTACGAGCTTTCAAATAACTAGGCATCACAGCAGTTCTAGTAGATACAATGCAAAACTGCTTTATTATTAAAGTTATATTTGATGACAGTTTTAAATGAAATTTTATTGTTTGATGCATATTTAACTTTGTTCGCGACTATAAAGAATGCAGCAGCTGTTAGATGCAGTTTACTTCTCGTGCAGTTTATTATACGACTAGAGCCTGCGTCCTCAAACTACGTTTCATTTTTATAAAGTTCAATACTGTAGGTTCCTTATTTTACAGATGGGGATTTCTCAGCGTCCTGTGGCAATTTTGAAAAATCCTTCTGTAGTGGGCGTCTACATAAGCTAACAAACCCCTGTTCCGAATTTCATGTTTCTAGCTCCAGTAGTTTGGGTCTACGTTGATACCTCAGTCAGTCATTCACCAAAGCGTTTTATACAGTTACAGATGACGTCATTTTTTTTTAATATAACCATAGCTATCGATCGCGTGGAATTCAGTTATATCACGAATTGAGCTTTCCCTAGGGAACTCGTTTGAATTCGGAATAAAAAGAAGCCTTTGTCCTCACTCAGGACCTAAGGCTATATCTATACCAAATTTCAATAAAGTTGTTTTTTTGTTTTTTATATACAACTAAGTTGGTAAACAAGCATATTGCCCTCCTGATGGTCAGTGGTAAAGTTGCCTATAATAGACGTGGTTCTAATAAGATAAACAGTAAATTTGCAACCCCCACAAGAACCACCGTGTACGTTGCCAACTTGTGACATTAAGATGTAAACTCACTGTACCCAGTAATTTCACTGCCATATCTTACCCTTCAAACCGGACCACAGCAATGCAAGCACTGCTGCTTCGCGGCAGAAATAGGTAAGACGGTGGTGCCCAAACAGGCGACCCTGGTACAGAGTCTTCCTCCGGTAGTCCCTAGGTAGTTCTGCGCTTTGGACATGTAAGTGTATCAGACAGATAGACAAAACAGTGTAGGAACTTTCTCATTTATAATATTTGCAGGGATAAGAAGTGTATAAATAAAGTGTGTAAGTGGCTACGAAAGCTATTATTACTTGGCAGCCAATTTCTCGGAAAAATCAAGGGAAATGTGGCTCAATCTATAACTGTTATTCATAACAGCTTCGTCAAATTAAGCGTAGCTAAGGAACCATTTGTGATAGTCCGTTATTTTTCTGAAGATTCAAATTCCCACTTCATTTTTGTAGGTTCGTCAGATTTCTTTTATAACCTGCACAAACAAATAAAGCGTTTCATTATTATCATATTTACTAAAATTGAAACAAAAATCTTTAATAATTATCAAAGTGGTAAATATAACATAAAACTTCATTGCTAATTATACCAAGTACGACACCATTCCTTAACTTTTCTTGAGATGTTTTCCATAATATAGATACCTACTCATAATTACTTCTAAGTGTAATTTTTATAACTAACTGCTCACTAGAAATTTACTTAATTTTAAGAGATTATGGTATACATAAAAAATATTATGTCAATATTATATTTATATAGATTTGTACATCCAACATCCTACTTCTTTTCATCAATAAATGTCATCATATCTATAAATATCTACTAGTAAGTATGATGTTACTCATGACATGCAACTAAAAACTAATTAATGAAAACAGTTCATCAATAACAACACTAGCAAACAATTGACCCTTCTATTTACGCAATATTGAATTATTTGAATCATCGCACTCTTTAGTTACAGTTAGGAAACTGTACATTCTATCCTCAGTACTAAGAAGACACAGACTTTTAAAATACGATCCAAGCTTGTTAACCAGAAGACGACCACATATTGTTATTCTCAAAAATCGTGTAATACTTTCTTTGTTAGTAAACAACATGATATAATGTCAGGACAACTCACAAACACGCACACAAACACACATATATTCACACTTTCACTGGCCATCCTGTTTTACTTTTCTGTTTTATTTCTTAATGTATTGTATGATATGGAACAGCGGGGTCTTTTAGCACAATTATGTAATACTTAAGAAGGCTCCAACCCTTGTGTTAAAGAAAAATGTAAAAATCTCTAAAGAAATAAACTATTTATTATTATTATTTAGTTTCCTTTAAAGTTTTACAAGCCACAATCTTTATTTTAATGACTCTGGTAATAATGGCACGTTCAAATTTAACGTCTACAGCGCACATAATGGGCCGTCAGTGATGCAACAATAACATCAGTATAGGTTGTAAAATGTTAATGAATGAATCACAATTAAATGCAAGCTCAGAGGTAGATGGTATCTCGGTATTTATTGCCGAGTGAGGTCCGATACCCACACCACATTATTATTCATTGGGTCCGTGTACAAAATCTGCACCTGTGCTGCAAGGGCTTAGGATGATCGGTTGTTCACATGGGGTAATTGATACCGTTTACAGTAGGTTGGGTTCGTTAATGAACTCTTATATTGGGGCCTTATCCAATGTATATCATAAACGCATTTTCCGCTAACTACTATATTATAATTTGTCCACAATGCACGGATGACGATTTTACGCAAAAACTGCTAAAGCAGTTTCATAGTTCACCGTATTCAGTAGGCCTATTACCGATCTCATGGTTTTCAAATGATAGCATAGTGCAAAGCGAAAAATACGATTTTCGGTCAGATTTTTGATCATTCGTTCATTATATCATGATGAGATCATTGAAATTATGCCATATTGATGATATCATTGGAGATCGGTTATACGAAATGGAGCATTTCATGACTTCTTTATCTCAAAATTTATACCATGTCATATGATGAAAGATTCATAATTGACCTGCTTGTCATGAAATTAAAAACGATCCAAAATATAATAGTTTAGGTGATCCAAAAAATTGTGACGATATTTAAATAGACGATTCAGATCACCATACTGCTGGACTGTCTGACCATCTGTTTCATACAATAGGTCTTAACCATGTCTTAACCTACTCGAATAAAATTTATGCAGTGGATGATTTTTTTCTAGGCATTTCAGAGTGTTTAGGAAAGTAGTCAGTTTGATGTCCTGAACAACCTACGAGTATTTGAATATCGTCACTTGTAGAAAACTGACATAAGGCGAACGGAGTCTCAGACAGCATCTATCGATAAATCGAATTGTTTTTTGCTACTTAAATGCACGGTCTAATTTGGTATGGCAGCTCTATACATAATCTCAAGGTGGTCATAATCGCCTTATACTTCTGAAAACACTAGAGAGAACTCTCGCACAGAAGAAACGGTGTTTGTCAATGCAACGTTTGAAAAGTTACTTTACGCATCAGAATATTTTCCACCGCACACGTATAGTCACAAGTCGAAGTTAATGAATTTGACTAGACGCAGTGTTCTGTTGAAAATAGCGTATTATTTATGTGAAAACACAAAAACTTAATGCTCATTGCCTACAGTACGCTAAAGAATACATTATGTCCCGGAACTGAAAGGCGGCGAGTATCTCATAGTGATACAATAGCGGTGCGCAGGCGCAGCCATTGTCTCAAAATCGCCAGAACCGGTCCCGATAATCGTAAGAAAATCATCGTCCACGCATGCGCCCGAGCGGAATCTCGACTGAAATATTTTTCTTATGTTGGACGCAATTAAAATTATTTACCTGGCTGTACAGGTATTTTAAAAGACAAGAATCTAATTTTATGTGATCTTCAGATGTCTTCAAATAAAAGTAACCCAATATATAAAGATAATAAAAATTATTTGAAAGAAAGCTATGTAATTGTAAAAGCAACAAAATATATTACTAAAGTCATAAAGCAACTTATAATGCAGGTGCGCAATTCTTTCTTATTGTTTTATAATATTTATAAAACAATAAGAAAGAATTGCGGCGTACCTGCATATAAAGTTTTGTGATATTGTTTTCATCATCACAGCTCATGTACGTCCCCCACCGAGGGGTTCGAGCCTACCCTATGTTAGGGTGATTAGGCCTTAGTCAACCACGCTGGCCCAGTGCGGATTGGTCGACTTCACATACATCATTGAATTTCTTCGGAGATGTATGCAGGTTGCCTCAACATGTTTTCCTTCACCGTAGGAGCGTCAGACAAATGTACATATGAAATTCGAAACGAAAAACACATTGGTACATGGCGGGTCTCGAACTCTGACCCCCCGATTGGAAGGCAAGCGCCGAGTCCACAGCGCCACTGACGCATAAGAACTCTATTGAATTTAATCTCAACTACCAAATAAGCAAGATATATATGCCAAAAGTTGAACTTGATAGAGATACAAAAGCTACCGAAACAAATACCATCCTGCAAACCATATTAACGATGCAAATTAGCATAATTTTCTTTAAATGCCCAGTCATTATGAGCGCAGTTGGTGGTATTCGGTTATAAATATTTAGGTGGCGAACGGTAGACGCTTATTTAGGCGGTTTGCAATTTCGCCATGTATCGTAAGTAAAATGTCGGAAAAAAAAAATTTGTAAGAGTAGCCGGGTATATTCGAACCGAGCACAATGATGGAGTAGCATGCGATATTGCGACTTACGCACATGGTAATTTGGTAGATTTCAATCGGTGTATCAGCCTTAGCTCCATATTAGGAAGCGTATGCGGGTGCCATAATCGTAATGTTGTCTTGTAACGTTTCTTGCAACCCGATGAGTTTTCTTTGGAAAAACAATTTATGTAAGTTAATTTAAGAGCTTGGCAATGATTCTATATTAAGATCAATAAGTGATCTGCATTTACGGTTTCTTGAACATTACACGAAATAGCCATTAAGTATCAAAAATGTGATATTGATTAACTTTTTTGGAAGATATTATGAAAACCATGAATTTGGAAAATCGAAATCCCCTTAGTTTTACCTGAAAAGCTTTTGAACAAAATGATAGACAAAGTAATATAGGCTAAAAGGCTTAAATTGTTCATAATAAAGTAATAGCTAGATAATTTGTAGGTACCTACATATTTAGATATAATGAAACAGATTTTTTTGTTAATTAAAACTGAAAACGGAAATAATTTAAAACCAAACTATCCTTGAAGAATATTGCAACTATCAATCCAATTATTGAGAAAGTACTACCTTTTCCAACCACGATAAGAACAGTCCTCGAAACTAACAAAATTCTGATCTTGCATTTAATTGCGGTTTTGTTACACATATTATCTACACTCGCGAGCAAAAGTTTGGAATCAGTTACTTGAAATTGGTTGCGCGTTATCTTGAGTAGTTAATACTTTTTTAATAATCGTAAAAATGACATCATTTTAAAGGTTCAACTCTTTACTTTTAAACTGATACCGAATTCATTAAAAACAAGCCAGTATTTATGGAGCCATTCCGCATTAAGTGAAGGTGTATCGAAAAAGACGTGTTTCAATTGTTTGATACGTCACGAGTTGCGACCTATTGACCCCCTATAAAAGCACCTGTTATCGGATTTTCTTTATCAGTCGACTTTCACACGTTGACCGGTACACATCTCCGCCACTTTTGACCCTTTACCTTGTACGACAATGGAGACAACACCTACAGAAGCAGCACAAATCGTAGCCCTATTGCAAGAAGGGCTCAGCCAGCGGGTTGTCGCTCGTCGGCTCCACATAAGCCAATCCTGTGTTTCGAAAGTTTATAAGCGCTTTCGGGAGACTTATGGCTTTATCCCGAGACCAAGATCTGGACAGCGCCGGTGCACATCGGAGAGGGATGACCGTTTTATCGTGTCAACCTCTCCGAAATCGGCATTTGACTGGTGTCGACGTCCAACAGGAGCTCCGAGATGTTCGTGGGGTAGCAGCCAGCGAGTGGACAGTTCGTCGACGACTCAAGCAAGCGAATCTGACTCCAAAAAGGCCTGCCACAGGCCCGAAACTCACGGCAGCTCACCGACAAGCACGCCTTCAGTTTGCTCGCACTCATCTTGATTGGGAGGTTGAGCAATGGAGGCAAGTCCTGTTCTCCGACGAAAGCAGGATGTGTTTGCACGGTAGCGACAGAAGAGGACGGGTCTACAGGCGGCCTGGGGAGCGATTTGCACACTGCTGTGTCGCTGAAACAGTGGCTTATGGGGGCCGGCATTTCCTTCGATGGTAAAACCGAGCTTGTTTTCGTGCCTGGCGGGGGACGAGGAGGCGGTCTAACTTCGGACCGGTACATTTCCGATATTCTCCTGGAACATGTCGTTCCCTATGCGGGATACATCGGTGATGACTTCCTCCTTATGCACGATAACGCTCGTTGTCACACTGCCCGTGTAACAACGGAATACCTCGAAGAAGTCGGTATTGCCACATTGGACTGGCCAGCGCTCAGCCCTGACTTAAATCCCATTGAGCACGTGTGGGATGAACTGAAGAGGAAGGTTCGTTCCAGAACTCCTGCTCCTTCATGTCTGAATGAGCTGAAATCAGCGTTGATTGAGGAGTGGGAAGGTATTCCACAAGAATCAATTCAGAAGCTGATCAGGTCTATGAAGAATCGTCTTGGAGCAGTTATTAGGGCGAGGGGAGGGAACACAAAATATTGACACTTATTTTTAAAAATAAATAAAATTTTTATTTAATAATTTTTGTTGTTTTATTCATTCATTATTTTTCCCTATTTCCTTGTTTTTCTACCTCCTTCACTTAATCCGGGATAACTCCACAATTACGGGCTCGATATGAATTAATTTTATATCGATTTAAAGTGGACAGTTGCACCTTTAACATGATGTCATTTTTATGATTATTAAAAATTTATTTAGTAAGCAAGATCACGCGGAACCAATTTCAAGTAACTGATTCCAAACTTTTGCTCGCGAGTGTACATATAAGTAACGAGCGAGTATGCTAAGTCAACGACCACTGCAATACGGTAACTGTGAAGGATGATGATAAATATCTGTGACCGCATACTGGAATATTCTTAGATACGTTGACGAAACAGCAATATAAGTGACATTTGAGGAGGGTTGACCTTTTGTTGGTCCGATCTACATTCAATTCAAAAATAAGATTGTAAGGAAAGAAAGACCGTGTGTAATAGGATAATAATAGATTTCTAGAGGATCATGTGGACCTTGAAGAGGAAAATAATTCAAACACAGTATCTCCAGAAATATCTGTTCAAAGTTTTATGCATAAACTGTAAATGGTCTATTTGTATGAACAACTAATTACTTCAAGTTCTCTAATCTCTAATGAGAAAAACATTATAGGAACGCTAAAATCACAACTAGATCCACCAACATCTTGCAAAAGATTACCCCTTTAGTAAAATGCTCGTCTGCGACTTGCGATCAGATGACGGATCATCCACATTAGATCCACACAACCGGTTCCATGACTTGATGAGATAAAAAATATTATAGTTTAATGACAAAAAATGACGCGGCACCGTGTGATCGCTCGAGGTCTGTGCGTGGCTACGTTTAGATATAATCTGTGGTCATCCTGTCTCACTCAAAGGTGCATGCTTTCTTATGGCATTTTGTAATAAAACTTAGAACTTTTGTAAATTGTACGAATAACGATTTTTCCCAATTACAGCAAAGAGCTAATGAGCCTTTTACAGTTAATCTAGGCAGTGGATAATGCATAATAGCAGTTTAGAAGTTAATATAGATATGCCTGTTGAGGTGACACTCTTCGCCCAATTAGGGTAGTTAATACTATGGTTTAACGACATCAAAGCCAGTAGATATCACGGAACTTGAAACATTATCTCTAGAAGCTCATAAAAACAATAATATACCAACACACTTTCAATGAGACTAGAATGGTAGCATTCGCAAGCAGATACAGTAAACTTTTTATCGTTTGAGTAATGCATACTTGTTAAAAGCGGCACGCAACATTTCTTTCTATCACGCAAGTTAAAGGCAATACAACATTTAAGTCTATGATGCAACTCCAAGAACAATGCTTGTAACTATAATTTTATTTCTCACGCTCCCACCGAATCATCTTGGAGGAAGTGAGTCCATTATTTTTAGAAGTAAGGCAAACAGAATTGGAAAAAGTCAAACCACAGTGTAACGAGGTGGCCCAAGGTGGATGCATTTAGAATAATGTAACGGTGCACTGTGATTACACTAATGCACCTTTTTATTGGGCCCTTATTAAAAATACATTAACGTTTCGACCTATGTAATGAATATGAAGCCAACTGTACAACTGATATCATGACAATTTGTGGTTCTCTTGCATCTCTTATTATTATATATCTGTATTTTTTAGGTATAATGTAAAATTTACAAAATTTTGCAAACAAATATCATTTAATTTCAAATAAATCATAATTTCTAATAAATTGAAAAGAGCCATTAGAAAGTATTTTGTATCACCAAAAATGTTAAGCCTAAACGACATTGCAAAACTCTTACAACTACAACTAATTCACACATCCAAATGGATAAGAGGTTTTGGAGATCTAAGTAAGGATAAAGATACACCAAAACGGACTAAAGCAATAAGAACACATGAACTCAGGAATAGTAATGAGTTCGGGCTCATAGAAGATTACGCAAGTGTCCTTGCTACAGATTTGTGTATTCATCGACTTTCGCTTGCACAATGTCGTGTGAACTCCGCTCAAACAGCAGCACACCTAATGTCTTCAACTTTGTTTTATTATTTACGTTTGACGCATAAACTTAGCCACATTATAGAATTGCGTAAAATACACTACTTTGTATGCCACCAAACGTATAGTGTTTGAAACAAAAGAAAATGAATGGCCATTATTACGAACTTATATAACAATACTAACATTAAACATTACGATATTTGTTTATTGTTACAAAAATTATCCTTATAATTGTAGACAAATTTATAAAACATTTATTGTAATTACCGGTAAAATTGATCTCAATTGTTTTAAAAGTATACGTATAGTATGTTGCACAAATGGCAGATGATGAAAGAAAGATGATAAGACTAACGCCAAGAAATCGTTGAATGAAGCGTAATGGCAGGTTGTATAGAATGCGGCGTTATTAGTAACCAGTTTTGCGTTCGCCGTCGAATAAACGAAGCCAATACAGACATTAAAATCAATAGCCACCATGATCTAGCCGTCTATTAGTCATCAGCGGCTTTCGTCATAACCTTTGTGCAAATAATCTTTTCGTGAGCGTATCGAAGAGTATGCAGGGTCGAGAGCTCAATAATGGAGAGTATGATATTTATAATTTGAATAATATTCCCAATTCTATCACATTTATGTCACAAAAATTCATTGCGGTGATTAGACCAAACTCTTTAACGCTGTTTAAATCTAGACTCGAGAAATTAAATTTTACATTCATTGAAACAAGTGACAAAGACAAACATTAATAATAACATATAAAGTAAGTAGCTGTTAACATTTTTGCAAAGCATTTAAGCATTTTTAACATCTCAGCAAACTATGCAAAAAATTTCGGCAGCAATAAAAACGGGACCGTTCTTAACCCCGAAGCAAAATAAACACAAGGTCAGTGTTCTGACTATTACTGTTGGAATATCTTGCATGTTCTAATAACACCTACACAGTTTACATCACATTGAACATTGCAATATTTGATTTATAAAATCCGTAAAAAATATTATCACTGACTTTAATTACGATAAGAAAAGTTGAAAAAGATTCTCGAATATTCTAAGCAAAACTCTGAACGTGAGAACGGAAAGCTTTAAACTCATTCCTGAATCAAGTCCATCAAATGCGAACAGAACTAGATTATTGGCTCCAAGCAAAGATCATAAACATTTGAAGTTAACAATGGCCAACGAACCGTAATAGGAAAAGGCTTTTCAAGAATAAGCGCATAAAAGCCATTCAAGGAGCCGACAACTGAATGAGGTTATAACTTAAGGAGATTCTCGTAATTAGAGCAATGCAGCTGATCTGAATACTCTTTTATCTAGGTTTCTACTAATGGGAATAGTGAATGTAGACAGTCGCCAAAGGCAGGCAATAGAAACTGGAACTTTGCATATAAGGAATACATATACAGCTGCCTAGTTGATTAAGCAAACAGTTTATTGAAATTTCATACAAATATTTTATTTATCAACACATTTTGATTGTTAAAAAATTATTCCTATCAAGAAACGCGTGAGCATGTTAGCGATTATCTCGAGTAACTTAGCTAAAAGCGAGATTGCGATCTTCAGTAAAGAATGGACGGGGAAAACAAAAACAAAACAGCATCAAAACGATCCATACCCAAGAGCATCAGAATGGATGCCCAAATGGTTCCACAAGGGCATATTGTAAAAAAAGAACTGAGATCCATTATCACTTTCTTTTATAAAAGCTTTATCCCGGCCTCTTTTATCTGTCCCGTGGGCGGGGCTTTGGTCGGAGAATTGATTTTGGAAATGCGAAGGCCATTGTCTTGGCCACAAAAAGGCTTATGAGGTATCTGAGGTAATTCCAGAGCTGCGACCGCTGTCTAATGAAAGGGCACCAATCTTATCAGACGATGTGATGGGCACTTAGCCTTCGTTGTAATAGTCGCGTGCATTGAATCATTACAAAAAGTTATATTCATAAAATTGTGTAATCAAAGAACAGAGCAACAATTCAAGTTATTATGACAAAACTATGAAATAATTACGCATGTTTTGTGGTCACTATTTATTTAGCTTGACAAAGTGAAGGACGTCGCGAACCCGAAATAAATAGCGTACCTTTCAAACACTTCTGAAAGACAACATATATACGAGTATAATAAGGAACAAACTGCTGAAAGTACGTTTTAGAACATGTATTATTATCTAACCCATCACCAAAGGAGTTCTACGGACAATAATACAGAAAATTTGTATAGATAATGTCCGACACACGTGCGGGGTCAATCGTTATTGTTATTTAGGCTCCCCTCCGAACAAATTATAATTGTTCGAGTCAAACAATAGATACGATAGATTTGTGAGAATATACGTACATGCATTATTGTTGTTTAATATCGTGAGTGTGATATGCGATACTGTTATTTCGCTTATTGGATAAATTTAATTGCTAAGATTATAACCTTCGATGTTTGCAAATATTGAGTGAGTATCGACAATATCTGTACCTATTACAAATCTCAATAAGTTTCTTAAATTGTTGAAGCTTTATGAAATAATCTAAAAACAAAAATATACTGGTTAAAATTCCATGAATCCAAGGCTGAAGATTCCATGAACTCAACGCCCTATACAGTGGGAAGATAATCATCCGAAAATTTGCTACACAAAAACATGTGCTTATTTGGGAAAATATTTATTTAAAATGTTGTCAATAATCGCCAAATATAGGTACGCCTCCAATTCAAGCAAAGCACTTGTAAATATTGAATTTTATTCCGCGTTCTTGACAAAAAGCAAAGGAGTGGAGATCACACGCTTTTCATGTCAGTAAAATTTGTGTAATGACAGTATTATTTGGCTGTAATAAAAGTCACGAATCCGGTACAGGTAAATCAATCACTACTACTCGTATATAAATATTTTTATCTATCGCTTTTCGTTTATCGTTTTCAAAATTGCATTTGAACTATTATGAAAATTTACGACATTTAAAAAAAATTCCAAAAGTGAGTTTATAACTGAAAATTGTCTTCTTGATCTGGAGGGTTCGATTTTCCATGAGAGCAGACATTTTTCTGCTAGTTAAGACTAAGAGTCTGCGGTAGTAGCGGACTTCTGAGCATGCTTACCTAGCTAACACAGTTTGTCGCCATAATAATGTTTGTGTTCCGACAATTAAAAGTAAGTTAGCTAGTTTCTTAATTGTCCAGGTGAATAACGCTTCCACCTGCGGAATTCAGTTACCAAAATTTTTACAAAAAATAGAACCGACTTCAAAAACACTGAAAACTTAAAAATAATCTTCTTCTATATTGAAGTTGGCGCCAAACGATGATCTCCTAGAAAGTGTTAAAATTTGTCACCGACTTCAATATGGAAGAAGATTATTTTTAAGTTTTCAGTGTTTTTGAAGTCGGTTCTATTTTTTGTAAAAAAAAATTTATTTTTAACTTTTTAGTGAATGAAATCTTTTTAGTGAAAGAAACCCTAATTTAATACCAGCTGGTATCAAATTAGTGTTTTCCTCGATTTTCTATGGGATCCCATCATCCGATCCTGACTTTGGTGACCATGGGACCACCCTTGCAGTATACTCTGTAAAA
This sequence comes from Schoenobius gigantellus, assembly GCA_963935595.1. NCBI lineage: Eukaryota > Metazoa > Arthropoda > Insecta > Lepidoptera > Crambidae > Schoenobius > Schoenobius gigantellus. Next base: position 41,207,923 of record OZ012544.1, on the reverse strand, counting down.
TACAAAAAGAATTTTGGAAATCGGTTTAAAAATGACGGAGTTATGAGGTAACAAACATAAAAATAAAAAAAATACAACCGAATTGATAACCTCCTCCTTTTTTGAAGTCGGTTAAAAACTTGGCGACTATTGCACAAACGGCTATGATTGGTCAGTTCGGACTATTTTACATCTTAACCTTTGATTCAGATCAACGTTTACTGTCTACAATCCCTTCACCACGACTATTGTTTTGACTAGACCAGATTTATTGAGGACTAGCTCTTAATATTTCCTCAAAATGTCGACGATTACTTATTTACATTTAAATACATTACATAATGGTCTATGTCACCTTTTTGAGATGAAATATGTATTTTTTCCATTCCATTCTTTTTTCCATTTTCCAAGAGTTGACAAATAAATTGAAAAGCAGAGCTTTCCCCGATATTTCATTACATGATACAGTTTAAAATTTTGACACTGGAAGTCATGAAATAAAATATAATGCTATTAGATTCTGGCCTCAAATGATATAATTGTTATAAAATTATCTTAATGATTCCATAATTATTCTATAAGAAAAGAGTGTCTTTTTTTCACTTTGAATTATTTTCAATTAATTCTTAAATACAAGACGAAAACCTCAAAATTAATCGGAGAAAACTATACTTCCTAAAAGACATAGATTCAGTGTTTTCAAAAATTGTTGATTGTCTTTACCAGCTTTTTAACATTTAAAGTAAAACGTTAATTTTAATCTAGTTCTCCTAAAACTAATTAGCTTTCCATTGCATTTAATTCTTTATGTTTAAAAAATACAATATCCAGTGTGCAAAGAATCAAACCTAGAATGTTTCTTTCGTCCTTTCTTCGACACTAATAAGACAAAATTCGATTTCTCTTTCAACACATCTATTTCTTGTATTCCAAAGGCATTCATTACCTCTTCCCTGATGAACCCCATCTATAACAGCCACGCTTCCAGCACTCTGTGCTTCAATACCCAATCAATCACGGTCACCAAGCTAAACCCAGTGACTTACCACTCAATAGAATCGATTTTCATTTTATTCGAAATAGCACCCTGCCGCTTCAGTTTTAAAACTCAGAACCAGTTTGAAGCATAGAGCTGCGCTCGCGCATATTTGCCTGACAAGCCGTCACGTCCGACGCGGTCGATTTGTAAGTGCATTATTATTGTTAGAGAGCACCAATTCGCAATATAAGTTTAGTGCGATGGTGATTTAAATAACAAATGTATTTGTGTCTTCGGATTATATTACGATATGATACTGAACTCCATATTTTAGACACTTTAAAGTAGTTCGAAGATCAAATTTCGCAATTAAAGAGAATGTATGACGATTAACATGATTATTAAAGCAAAAATATACATATAGTCGTATCGTTAATTTTGAGTTTTGAAGTAAATAATCAATGCTAGTTTGTTTTATGGTAATGTAGGTAGGTATAGAAATATTCGGATATATATCAATCGCCTGTCCATCAGTGGCCGTCCTTTGTCCATGACGAATTAAGATTTTTGATTTTTATATTACGGATTAACTATAAAAGAGATATCTTAAGAATGAAATCTCACACTTATTGATACTGTACGTACAGCCATTACAAGAATACTTTTCTTAGCCCTAGTAATAAATTAAGTACCACTATTAGGTATAAGGTTCAGTTTCACTAACCCACAATTTACTAATGCTGGATCAAAAGCGATCTTTACTGAATTATATAATTTAATTAGTAGTAATTTGATAGGTTATAGCGGATAACACTTGAATATGATTTAAGGGTTTTTTATATCATATAAGTGTCCTAATAATCTCGTTAGATGAATGAATTCATCGCAAACACGAAGCCGTTTTGGATTAAGCGTTATTTTGAGAGTTTTCTTGTGCAAATACTCTATGATAATATCATCATCACAGCTCATATACGTCCCCACCGAGGGGCTCGAGCCTACCCTATGTTAGGGTGATTAGGCCTTAGTCAACCACGCTGGCCCAATGCGGATTGGTACCCAATGTATAGCACTAAAATCTACATTTGAAAGATAGATTTAGGCGAACCTCGTCTTTTTAACCGACTTCAAAAAAGGCGGAGGTTCTCAATTAGACGCGTATGTTTTTTTTGTGTGTATGTTACGCGATTACGCCGCCAAATGTGGACCGATTTTCAAAATTCTTTTTTTATTCAATAGAGTATACCTAGGGTGGTCCCAAGGTCACCAAAGTCTGATAATGAGGTCCCATAAAAATCGAGGGAAAACCTTAATTTTTTAGGTGTGTCCAACGTGTTTTGTGTGCATGTTACGCGATTACACCGCCAATTGTGGACCGATTTTCAAAATTCTTTTTGTATTCGATAGAGTATACTACTGAGGGGGTCTCAAAGTCAAGATCTATCGATGGAATCCTATGAAAATCGAGGGAAATCCCTAAATTTTATAGGTACGTCGAACGTATTTCATGTTTTTTCCGAAGTTATTAACGTATTTGCGTCTGGTATTCATGAACCGAGCTGATGGTGGAAGGATCCTTAACTTTTGGACTTGACCTGACCTGACCTGACCTTGGACCAAAATTTAATTCCAGTACACCGAAGGTGAGCTGGTATTAAATTCAAGTCCAGGTCATATTAAATTCACTAAAAAGATAAATGAAAAAATATTTTATAAAAAATAAATACCGAATCTGTACCAAACGATGATCTCTTATAAAATCTTAAAATTTGGCACCGACTTTAATATAGAAGTGTGATGTTGTCTGTAGGTACCTATTCTTATGTTATTTTTAACTTTTCAGTGTTTATGAAGTCGGTATTTATTTTTTGTAAAAAAAATTTTTTGCAATCGATTTTTTATTAACAGAGAGGACTGCAAAATGTTAACTAATGTAGATAACACTTGTTCACTATCCATGCAGTGGCAGCAGCACATAAAGGGATCTTTAGAATAAGCAGGTCGACCAACTAGGCTTTTCCGCGTGGAGGTTCGGTTCACGCCTTCGTACTCCATACAGGGCTAACGATTTTAATGAGCACATCCAATGAAGGGAACAAAGGTGCCGCTGCAGTGACAGGGCTGGACGCTGCTGCAGATAGCAGTAACGGCCACTACACAATATACGCTCGTTAAAATTGGCAGTACGTATTTGACACTAAATGTAACTCAGTGTCAGGACTACTCTTTTAAATAACGGGATCGACTTGTTTTGTTCTGTTTTCGCAAAAAAAGAATTTTTGATTGTTTGTTTGTAGGTTATATGATCCAAATTTTGGAATTGCCAATTTGGATTTTATGTTTTCCGGATAATTTTATCAATTTTCCACTACATAATTATTTAATACTTGAAAAGTGAAATAGCTGAAATTAGTGCAGCCGTTTTCAAGTGTTGGGTTTTTTGTGTTATAGATTTAACCTCGTACTTATGTAGATTTTGACACACGGGCCCAAAAAGTTTATTACACTGCTATTACTTGCGGCTTCGCTCGCGCTGAATTCTTATGGATCTCTAATTAAAAAAATACAGCCTATGTTACTCGCTGATAATGTTGCTATCTATTGGTGAAAGAATTTTAAAAATCTGTTCAATATTTTGGCGTAAAAGCGTAACAAACAAACAAACTCATTTCGCATTTATAATATTAGTTGGGATTTTTGCTGTGAAATTCCATTGCAAATTCAATGTGGCATGTGCATGGCCAATATTACATATTCTCTTATTTAAATGCACTACATAAAATCTGCAACTAACGTTGTGCCATCGAGTATCGCCTGTCATCGTATATCAAGCGCATGGGGAATAAATCGATAATCAAAACGAAGTACACTCGATTCCATTCGATTGTTGTGGTTACATAGGCGTAAAACGAGCGCTTTTATCAATAAACGAATCGACGCGAGACGGGTTGATAATTCACAAACGAGACGCACTACTTGATGTCAGGAACTCATTCGTATTAGGTTTATTTATATTAATCTGTACCAATGTGTTTTTCGTTTCGAAATTCATATGTACATTTGTCTGACGCTCCTACGGTGAAGGAAAACATCGTGAGGCAACCTGCATACATCTGCGAAGAAATTCAATGATGTATGTGAAGTCGACCAATCCGCACTGGGCCAGCGTGGTTGACTAAGGGTAGGCTCGAACCCCTCGGTGGGGACGTGTATGGGCTGTGATGATGATATTAATCTGTAGGTTGTTGTGAATCATAAAGAAATAGTTTAATTACACTCAAACCACATATAACCCCACCACGATTGTAAGCGAAAGCTTTTATGGTCATGGATATCTGCTTCATAGGTACTCTTTGCCTCCAAAATTGCCGAGCATATTGTGATGTTTGGGTTGTCTGGTAGAGATCGCCTACGACGAACAGATCGCCCTTTTTATATTTTTTTGTGTTAGTTTTTTTTAAGGGATTGTTATTGTACAAAATAAAGAGTTATTCATTCATTCATTCATTCGTGTTTCTTATAATAACAGTGTTAATTTAATTTTACGGCCAAATAACAAGAAGGTTAATATTTAAGACATGTTGCAGGTTTTTGATTTTCCTACGAACGGAGTCACAGACATTCACTAGTACATAGTATAATGGTCCCTAAATTCCAAGCAACCATTCGCGGAGGGTCGCGCACGCATCTGCCTGGCGGCCCTGCGGGCGCGCATGCGCTGCACTGGCGCCTCGGGCAGATATCGGCTCTTTGCTAGTGACGTGACTGATAAATGTCGATTTGGTTGCTTGGAAAGTAAAATCTCGCCTAAGATACTGCACAGAGATTGGTTGATTTTTGTTTTGACTTAAGTAATGTCAATTACCTTGAAAATTCTATCTATAGGCCTCGAAAACGCGACCTTTCTAACCGAACTATTACAAATAATGCTGTTTATGCATTCCACTTTTTGTGTAACACATTATGCACGTAACATAATATCTATAACTTTTATGGCTACTTGTTAATATTCGTTTATGTTGCTTATCGCATCCATACCACCAATAAAATAAATAACCAATGTTGTATATTTTCAAAAGCTAGGCAACATTACATATTATACTAACTGATACAGCAGAATAAACAAACAATCTTATTGCAATCGCATGTTACTCACTAACACTTGAAATAGTTGCTCCACGAAAATAACTGCAGTACAAGATGCATCTTATGGAACTTATGTTACCAGAGACTCAATGAAGTTAAAACACTTGTTTTACTTATTGTTGTAAGTCACCGTAATTTTATTAAGGATTACACCGTAATATCTGGATCATCATCATCATCATCATTTCAGCCAAGAGACACCCACTGTTGGACATAGGCCTCCACCAGGGATCTCCAAACCGATCGGTCAAATATCTAGATAAACCAAATATACACGGTGTTTCATAATAACCAATAAATAATCAATGCGTTATCTAAAACTAATTATTAAAATGTGTTTACACGTAATGTTATTCAACCCAAAATGTTCATGTATATCATAGTATTATCATCATGTCTGTGATTTACAGGAAATTTTTGGGTGAATGACATTACGGGTAAGCACAATTTAATAATTAGTTTTCGATTAAGAATTAGACTTGAGGCATAAATATGTGATTAGGTACGTGGATTAGGTATTTTTCGTTACCAGTACGTACCTAATCCATGCCACCTAGGATTAGGTATTCGTATACCATGTTTGTTAATCGTGAAGTATCAATCTGTCAAACTATAGGTCCTTTGAACAAAACTACACTTTACGTCTAATTATTAAGTTTCAAACGTCATCTAGGATAAAATACCATAACTATTTTTTGCTTAGATAATACAGCGAATCTCTTGTTCTGTTTAACAAAATCATAAAATCTTTTTACAAAATGCAAAAAAATAAAATTCGTAAAAAAATATATTAGAATGCACACCATCACCTTTTTATTATGAAGTCGCTGCCAAATTGAAGTCTTTTTGAAGTCGGTTTTATTTTTTTGTAACACATTTTTTTTATGTTTTTTTGTAAATTTAATACCAGCTCACCGAAGTAACTTGAAAGAATGCAATTAAGCATCAAAACGTGCCTATTGTATTTAAAAAACTAACCTCTAACTCCTAAAAGTCAAGGATCCTTCCATCATCAGCTCATTTCATGACTACCAGACGCAAATACCTGAATAGCTTCGAAAAAAACATGAAACACGTTGGACGTACCTATGAAATTTAAGGGTTTCCCTCGATTTTCCTGGGATCCCATCATCAGATCCTGACTTTGAAAATCGGTCCACAATGGGCGGAGTAATCACGTAATATACTCACAAAAAAAAAACGGTAAAAAATATTAAACTTGAATCAAGAATGAAATTAAATATGAGGACCTATTACTATTCCTATACATTCCCTAATCCGAATATTTATGCCAATACTGAATAAATATTAAGACCTATTACGATACTAATACATTCCCTATTCCGAATATTTAGCCGGTACCTAATAAATATTAGGACCTATTACGAGTACTAAACTAATACATTCCCTATTCCGAATATTTTTGGTGGAACTGAATAAATATTAGGAACAGGTATTTGGATTAGGTGTTTGAAAATATTAGGAACAGGTGGATTAGGTACGGAAATTAGCTAATCCAGCCCATGTCTATTAAGAATTGATTATTTATTGGTTATTATGAAACACCGTGTATACATGACTAGCTGTGCCAGCGAACTACGTTTCGCCGTATATTTTTTTACCCGTTTTTGCAACATTTGTCATTGATGCTCAGCTTCTATTAGTCGTAGCGTGATGTTATATAGCCTAAAGCCTTCCTCGATAAATGGACTATCCAACACAAAAATTTGAATAAATAGTTCCTGAGATTAGCGCGTTTAAGCAAACAAACAAACTCTTCAGCTTTATAATATTAGTATAGATATAATACAACTGCTTCCGAAGAAAAAAGAACACAATTCTACTTGTAAGCTGAACAACTTTCCCCAAGGAACATATGTCTAAAAACACCAAAAATGTTCGCTCTATCCATGAAAAAAATATTTGACTAAGGAAATTGTTATGGAAAGTCCAATTTTTTTGCCTCTTTGGACATATATTCCTTGCGACAAGTTGTTCAGTTTCACAAGTATAGAATCGTGTTCTCTTTTTTTGGAAGCGGTTGCATTACACCCTGTATTTCTACAAATATTTCCAAAGTTAGTGACGCTCTTTTATCGTCAGTAATTAATTTTATTAAATATTTAGGAATTAGCTAGTATATACATTTTATATTTTCCATTTTACACAAGGTGTTAACGATATTGCACAAAACTTGAAATTGGTTTGTTCAAAATCGAGAGAATGATCGAGTCCAAAAAAAATATGGATCAGATTTTATCCAATTTTTTTTCAATCACGCCGCATTATAATTTACTAACTCTATCGTTTTATCTCTTATCGTCGGCGCGCACGGCGCGGCATCATCGTACTCGCAGGCGCGTGACCATAGACCTTAAAATTTGCACATGCGACATATGCAACAAAAGCAAGAAAGGGAAATATCTTCGTATTTATTTTTATGATTTGTATAATACTCTTTGAATAAAAATAAGTTGGGGTGTCTGCAATTTTGCGGTAATTTATTAACACGTTGTATATAAGTGCAGACAGAAAAACAACAAGGTGTAATTGATTAACACGTTCTACGGACAGAAAAACAACAAGGTGTTAACCATGTGTCGAAATCGATTTTTTCAGCTTGCATACATCATCACAGCTCACTTACGTCCCCACTGAGGGGCTCGAGTCTACCCTAAGTTAGGGTGTTTAGGCCTTAGTTAACCGCTAGTCCAGTGCAGATTGGTCGACTTCACATATACCTTTGAATTTCTACGCTTGCTTGCTTGCATACGCAAAAAATAAATTCAATATCGAAATACTAATCTCGAAAAGTTCCTAATAATACTATCGATACATTTTTTCCCGTCCCTAGCATCATAGGGGTAAGCAAGGGTCGTTTTAATTTGTGAGTAACGGTCTCGTCGCATGTGATACACTTCAACTATTAAACGCGCCTCTTGAAATTGATAGCCCAAACTTATTAATTCATCACATTAACAAAAACCGTGAACGCAGTCATATTCAGTTAAAGCCAGCCACCACCGTAGCGAGAACACCGAAACATGACATGATTAAACAATAAATCGATATAAAATATGAAAATATGTTGGATATATTGGCTTCCTTGAAATTTTACCGACATTTATTTATTAACAATACTTACCCAAAATAACAATACCAATATCCAAAACATACTCAAAACTTCAACTAACTTCAACTATCGCCAGGTTCACGGAAAAAAATCATTACATTTTAATTGATTTTTGAAATATACTAAAGCTCAAATCGGTTACATATTAGAGTGATAAAAAAAACTCTCATTTTTGTACATACGCAAAAATCGTATGACTATCATTGAACATCACTAAATTGTAATACGAATATTTATTTTTCTGGCGATAGTTACGATTTTTACAGAGTTTCTAAGCCATTTTTCAATATTCTACGCACGGACCTGAATTTTTTTTGTAGGTCCATAATTCTACATTTGTATAGAATTTTAAATCTTTTCTTCACACTGGGAACACAAACGTCATCTTTTCGTGAGATTGTGAACTGGACTGATCCAATATTTAACTTTAAAAAATAACTTGATTTTCCAAAGAGTATTAATTATTATTGGTGTTTTTAAAACATTCACAGAACACTTTCTATTTAGCTACTATTGATATTTTTTTATAAATCGTCATTTTTGTCAAAACGGTTTTAAATCTCAATGCTTAATAAATACCTAATTTAATGACATTAATAATTTTCTATTTTAATATAATACACTGTTTATATATTCTTTTTTTAAATTAACGTAAGGTTGAAGTTCATGAAAATTATAACAGGGACTATGACATTTTTAACGTAAGAATATATTAAGCATCTTGGTAAATAACAAACAAGGATTTGTTTTGATATATGATTCTTTCTACGCTCGAATAGGAGTATTATAAAAATACCTTTTACATTTGTCACATTAGCAAGTAAGTGTTAATGTCGACGATAAAAGTTTAAGCAACAATAAATCAGCAGCGCCTACCGGTTGTAATATATCCCTGATAACCTCCAAAGCATTTTATTGCTCGTGTTTGTGTCTCATTAAAATTGTCAATCATTGGTTACAGTTTTTGTATATAATTGACTGTTGAGCGAAAACAAAACAAGACCTTATGAGCGCAATCATTTAGTACTTGTACTTTGAGTTGAACAAGTTGTAATCGGCAAAAGTAATACGGTCCAATTTTGTATGACATTGATTAACATGCAACTTACTTGCAGAAGTATTCTCCCCGTGGCGTGGAAAGGCATGTGCCTCCGTTCTTGCATGGCGAAGGTGAACAGGACACGAAACCTGGAAAGATAAACGTAAAATATGTATCAAGAACAGGAAAGTTTAATATGGAAAGCGTTATATCAACAGAAAGTATCGATAAAATTTGTTTCTAAAGGGTTACCACCACTTCACTATTAGTTATTATATAAATCGTTCGTTACTCTTAAAAATTATTAGATACATCTTGATGAAACTCGGTATTAGTGACCATTTTTTTTCAGTGTAGTTGGAAAAGATCTTAGGATTAAAGTTCTCATACAAAAGTTTTTTTTTTGTTTTTGTAATAAACGTCGTCGCCCCACACTAGGATTTTCTCCTGTGTCGTGGGTGCAGTTACAAACATGGAATATCACATGCACATACGCCCAGACCGGAACAAATTCGCTAACCGTGTCGTCAATTAAAATGTGTTCTAACAAAATGTTAGTCCTTTAACGAAATATGTTCGGTTTTGTTGTCTGGAGTCATGCCATGATAGAAAGCAATGTTAAAAGAATACTAAACAACAAAGAATAGCAGATTTACATATCATACATAGCACATTTTCTAAATGAGTCCTGTCGTTTTCAAATAGTATGCTAAAAATGAATTTTAAAAAGTAAAGTCAATAATGCTTATACCATTTCTACATTCGCATTTTTCCCGTATTTCAGTAATGTATCTTATTAACAATCATCGTATCATAGCTAGTAGAAATAAAGAAAATATAAAAAAATATTTGTAAAATAGTTGTAGTAAAATAAACATCGAAATCTATTGCCTGAAATGGCAATAACTGCCTATGCCATTTATTAATAACATTGTGAATTTGTGACATTATTTTTTTTAGATTTTCAACAACCATATAAAATAGATTTAGCTTGAATTTTGTATATCTGCCAGCCCTGCCAATGAGGTGCATTAATGAAAAAAGCATATTAGTGTTGTGCCTTGTACAGTTACGCTTAGTAATTATCGATATCTAAATGCGAGCGGCCATATTATATTAGACGATGATTATAACATCCTAATAGATATGCAATTAAAAGGAATACGTATGCGTTTGGGCGCCATTGCATTATAATAACAGATAAGATAGTGCAGCTCAGAGTGCTACCTCGTTTGACTTTGCCCCGCTCTGTCAACTATGAGAATATCATTATTTGATACATAATTTCACTGATGTTGCCGCACTAAGAGCACAGTCAAGGGCAGATCGAGTTAATCAAAGGGATTGCCTTCCTTCGATTGATTTCGAGCTAAATGTATGTATGTTAAAACCGAGAATCAATTAACAACTCGAAATCATTAAATACGTTTTGATTAGTATTATGCATATTTTTTACATACGACAGGTAAACTCTTGGCCTTCATCGAACCTGATGGTATGTGATGATAAATCCGAAAACGGAAGCTAGTTTCATCTGGATTCCTCAATAACTAAGGACTAACTAAGGTACTAGGAACTACTCGTATATCTTACTGATAATTGTCGGAACCCGGCAAACTTGGGTGAGACTGTGGTAGCTAGACAGGCGCGCTCAGAACCCTACCGCCACCAAAATTGAAAAAAAGAGAATTCCAGTGAAAATTGTAATTCTAATACAGGCGCTTCTGATGAACTTATAGATACTGGGTATAATGTTCATGATGAACTCTATAAACTTGAAAACACAGCATCAAAGACAAAACTCAAATAAAAAGAACACACGCGGTTTTTTTAAAATAAGTGTTACCGTTTTCCCGTTTAAAAGTAACATTATCCGCGAGGAATCGTCCCGAATGCCACGATTGATGACGAAGTGAAATGGCGACGACCTGGCGGCTTACTACGATAGTTAGAGCAATTTCAAAGCTGCAGCTAAAGCGAAACGGCCCTATAAGATGTGCTAACGGCGTCTCTTTCACGCATTTTCTTAACCTCGCTTTAAGCCAGCTTTAAGCTGTCGTTGTAAGGCGAGTCTGTCTTGCTCTGGCGCGATAAAGATCGCACTGCCGAAGTTTGCTGATGAACTGATACTGTCGTGACGCGTCATACGTCAGCGCTGTAGGTAGGGTTGCCAGACAGGCTTACTAAAATATCTGGGCAAAAAAGCATTTTTATACTGTCGCCACTTCGACCATCATTCGAAATGTCAACCTAGTTAAAAGCTTATTGCATCCTTAATTGACTAGTGTGCATATTCACTATTAATTGTACTCGTAATAAATGAAAGAAAAAACTATGATTTTACCATACTACACTTACTATTATTGCATAATTTTAAAACTTGTAAGCGAGTTTTAGAGCAATAATAATATGTTCACAAGATGTATGTTTCACAGCTCTTATTATCCTAGCTGACCGTATGCAACTTTGTTTGCATTATAACTAACTTTGCCCGTAAAAAAACTTTTCCCGTCAGATTTTTCCCATAGAAAAATTACCCTATGTCCTTCCCCCGGTCCCGAACTATCCCTATACTAACTTTCATCAAAATCGGTTCAGTAGTTTCGAAGCCTATATTCAATACAAACAAACAAACAATCAAATCTTTCCTTTTTATAATATTAGTATGGAAGAGGCCTATCCATACTAATATTATAAATGGGAAAGTGTGTGTGTCTGTTTGTTTGTCCGTCTTTCACGGCAAAACGGAGCGACGGATTGAAGTGATTTTTAAGTGGAGATAGTTGAACGGATGGAGAGTGACATAGGCTACTTTTTGTCTCTTTCCAGCCCCCCACTTTCCTTAAATGGGGGGTGGAAGTTTGTATGGAGCATTCCGCAATTTTCAAGGTAGAAAGCTAAAAATTGGTATGCGAACTATTTGTGACTAACAAAAAAATCGTGCATCATTTTTTTTTTAAATCTGCCCTCAACCCCTTAAAAGAGGGGGTGAAATTTTATATGAGGCTTTTTGCAGTTTTCAAGGTAGGAAGCTAAAAATCGGTACATAGACTCTTTGTTACCAACGAAAAATACCTGCCTTATTTTTTTTTTTAATCTTCGGTGTTACCCCAGAATTTAACGCGAGCGAAGCCGCGGGCAAAAGCTAGTTAAATATAAAACGCGCAGATTAAGGTTTCTTAATTCTTATGTACAATAATAATAAAGCTGTTTTTATATTACTTTTTTCTTAACTTAATAATAGTTATTTTTCCGAAGCATGTTTAGGCAAAAGCTCTAATTTAGAGAATATCAACTATTAATATATTTATATTATGTGACACAATATCCTTCACTTTAATAATAAAATATATTCTCGTTATAAGGCTCCTAAATAAAGAAATTCTTCTAACGATAACAAAAAATAAAAACTGACTTCAAAAACACTGAAAAGTTAAAAATAATATAAGAATAGGTACCAATACCAACCCGCACTTGGCCAGCGTGGTCGACTAAGGCCTAATCGCCCTGTGTATTGTGATTTTTATGGGATCCCATCATCAGATCCTGACTTTGGTGGCCTTGGTACACCCCCAGGAGTATACTCTATCAAATACAAAAAGATTTTTGAAAATCGGTCCACAATTGGCGACGTAATCGCATAACATACACACAAAAAAAACAACATACGGGTCAAATTGATAACTCCTCCTTTTTTGAAGTCGGTTAAAAAGGCGTCGTAGCAAGTCAGATTATGTACAAAGTTCTGCGTCGCCTAAACCTGATTTTTATGCCAAAATGTTTTTTAACGTTTGCTTAAACTGATGAATTATTTGTATGTTTATAAATCGATATACTACATTTTTTACGAATAAAATAAAACTACTATATATTTCACCAGTCACGATATCTAGCAACCTTTTGCCGAGAACAATGGATCAAAAACCTACCCAGATTCTAGCCCACAATTAAGCGCTAATGCATTCGATTGCGGAATGCGGGAGATACTCGATATGCTATCTCGGAATCGCAGTATCGATACCGTCTCGATACATCAATCAGTCAGCAAATCAAAATCAGGACCACCCACGCCGCGACCGGATACGACACGACGCCGACGTCGCAATTCGAAAATTAAACTTTAAATAATTGTCATTCTAAATTTTTATGACTTGCCACGCATAAAATGACATCAGCATTAAATGCTGATTTTTATTTGACGAAATACATAGACAATATACTCCTACACTGTACGTGAGAAAATAAATGGCAGGACTTAAGTACCTTTATTTTACAGAAATTTGACAATGTTTGTATCTACAAGATAGATGTATTGCAATGTCAACATATCGATTTGATCGATACGTTTACTTTGCACTCGACTAACCATTTTCTTTTCAATGACCGCCTTAGTTTGATGCGTAAAATAAATCTAATATATATATATAAATCTCATGTCACAGTGTTTGTTATCCTCTCAAAAGGCTTGACCGATTTTTATGAAATTTTTTGGATATATTTCGTATAATTATTGGTCTGAGAATAAGTCGTAAGCTATTTTTTGTACACCAAAGGATCATCCTTATCACCTAGGACTTTAGACCACATTTATCACATCTCCAGAACTTTTTAAAAAAAAATATGTATAAAAATCACGGTTTACAGTATTTGTTATCGAAATACTTCGAAACGGCTTGACCGATTTTAATGATTTTTTTATGTATATATAGGTCTAGAAATAGGTCGTAGCGAATGTTATTTAGTTGAATGGTCTGAACGGCCTCTTTAAACATCAACAAATATTTTTGCTACACGTTATATTAGCATTACAATGACAGTAAAGCAATTAATGATATCAAAAAATATAAGGACCTATCAGTTCAAAACAATATTGTGATAAAATAGTGTACATAGAATCGAACATCAGACCTATTATTTAATATAGTACAAGAAAATAGAAAGTAGGTATATAAAAATAAAAACGGTAAAAATCCCACTTAAAACTGCGACATCTTTATTTATTTATTTACATCTTTCTTCGTTTAAAAAATCTTCCTGAAAAATTCACTTTGACTTGACAGCTACGTCGATAACATTTATATTTGGAGTTCCTATATATATTTTACACTAGCTGTGGCCGCGTAAGTACTACGTTTCGCTATAATAATAATTGTCCAAAAAAAATCCCAGGAGGAGAGATCCTTATCACCTAAGGCTATTTTTGGTTTGTAGGCTATTAAATAGACTACAACCTATTGGCAATAAAATAAATATTCTCAGATCTACCAAATATACACAAAAAATTTCATACAAATCGGTCAAGCCGTTTCGGAGGAGATCGATAACAAACACTGTAACAAGTGATTTTTTTATATATTAGACTAGCTGTGTCCGCGAACTACGTTTAGGCATAGTAATAATTGTCCAAAAAATCCTGGAGAGGGCCACCCTTATCAGTTATCACCTAGGGGTATGAAAAAATAGCCTATGACCTATTCTCAGACCTACCAAATATACACAAAAAAAATCCTAAAAATCGGTCAAGCTGTCTCGATAGCAAACACTGTGACACGAGATTTTTATACAGGATGTAACTGAACACCCCAATAACATTTAAGGGTATGTATCCATCAGAAGTAGAGATTCTGTAGGAAAAATATTAGGGCTAACAAACCTACTTTTTTTTCCATACAAACTAAATAAATTATTTTTTGGTATTAAGTGCCGACAGCCCTACGTAAGCGTACGAGGAATACTACGCTCACGTCATACAAACTAAATAAATTATTTTTTGGTATTAAGTTTCGAAAGCCCTACGTAAGCGTACGAGGAATACTACGCTCACGTCTGTCACGTGTCATTTTGTGTTTAAATTTCTTTTGTGTTAAGAGCTGATTATGGTTGTCACTTGAAAGGTTTTGCTTTCAGTTTGAAATCAAATAACTCTGAAAGTATTGGGGTTCTAGGTCTCAGACAAGCACCGAAGGTCAATTTAGTATCTAACTTATATGCCCCTTAAATGTTATTGGGGTGTTCAGTTACACCCGGTATATTACGTTATAGATATGTCATATCATATGCCTACACTTAAACCGAAAACAAATGTTGCAGACACAGTGATGCCACAATTAGTCATGCGATGTTAGGCTTATTAACTTTTGAATCGTAATTGGAACATCTGCAAAACAAACGAGATGGAATTTTGTAGTCTTTTTCATTAATATCAATAAAATTCCACACCACTCTTGTCCCACTGCTCGATCGTCTCAACGAGAACTAAAGGAAAAACCGTCCTCATTAGGACGTTTTCGTGTCTTCACTTCACTACCTAAGGCGAACGCTTATGAATAACGTATATGTTACTTTTTTAAAGTATAATATCACCGAGCAATTATAAATCATACCCATAACAGCTCCGTTACTTAATGTAAGTATGAATAATTTGATAAGCTATCGACGACAAATATTGCTACGTTTGTCGGTCGCGCGTGGGAACATAAATTCGGACGATTGTAAACATTGACGATATCGGTTGAGACGACACAGAAACACATCCAGAGTTATTCGTGGTATCTTTTTCGGTTTTTAATTTCACGCGGTCATCGAAAAACGTTGCTTTGCGTTGGTTATATGGTTTTTTTTTATACAAAAACGTTGACAAGCAAGCAGGTTGCCTACCTGCCGGTGAGTAGCTACAGCACAGGATAGATAATAGTACTATGTCCAGGATTTGCACTCCTTTTATATTGAAAAAAACCCTACATTTTAAATAACTAAACTTTGAGCATCCAAGCTGAATCACACCTTAACGGGTTAGCGTATGTACCTATAAGTAAAAGCCTTACGTCTCGCTACCAGCTCGTGCGACAGGGTTATTGCTGATCTGCCGTGGAGGCCTGCGTGCATGGTTGGCCCCGTGTACGCCGCCGTAAGGCCCTCCGTCTGGGGATTGCCCTGGTGTTCTCGGGCAATCCCCCCTTGGCGATAGCCCGACCAGTTAGGTCGGGCTAGCCTGGGCGCGTTGGTAGTGGTAGTCGCAGTGTGGACCCTACCACGCGCGTCCATAAGGGCAGGAAGAACACCGGGGGGTTTAGTGGGTAGGCTTGGCACTCTGCCGGGAGAGCCCCACACACGCTCGTCGTCTAGCCAACGGCGAGTACGGTGCGGTCACGCATTCCCCTCGAAAAAAAAAAAAAAAAAAGGGTTATTGCTGATGGTAAATAATCAAGCGCGCACCAGAATGCTCGCGAAACGTTGCTATACACCTGTGCCAAGACCGCAGCACACAGAACAAAATACTCCGAGCGGAGCGCGGCAGCCCTGCTGCTTTTACACTCTCAGTGTACGCGGAACGGTAGGTACTTATCTTCTACCTAACGTAGTGACAGAAGCCTGCTACAGTCTTCAATAGTACATGTGGTTCCTGTAAAATTTGCAAATATAAAACCTCTGGTGGGTCCCAAATTACGACAACCAACGTCTACAAGGTCCCAAAGTACGATGTCAACTTGTGACAAGATGACAAATCACAGTAACTACCCAGTAATTTCGCTGCCTGTGTTCAAACCGGAACAAGCAAGCACCGCAGTTTGGGGGTAAAAATAGGTAAGATAGAGGTACCCAAGTAGACGATTCTGGTAAGCTCGACTCGCGTCCCCGTACGTTATCTCAGCACATTGCAGTTTCTCTGGAAAATAAACCAAACTAACCAATTGTGACATTTCTGATCTGATATGATAGAGACGTTCTGAAGTTTCAATCTTTTATGTCAAAAATATGTCTATCTATCTATCAATTTCTATCCATCTATACCTACTAGGACGTAAAGTTATAACGAACTTAATCCCGAAGATGATTTGATCTTTTATAATCATAATATTTTGCATATCCTAACTAAATGCGTATCCTTTATATTCCAACATCTTGAATGTTTCTTGTCATTTAATTATTCTGGTAAATAAAATAATTTTCCCCTAAATCAGTAAACATGACACACAATGTAAAGTTGATAACAATGTAATTAAACATACTATCAGAAACAAAGTTCCAATGAATCGACTGACTTGACTAATTATCACAAACAACTAAATACAATTAATTGTATTCATTGTTCTTGAGCCATGACTTAATAATTTTGTGTTTTTTTTTCTTTGTTGTGTACCTATAAGAATAGATCATCGATAAGATTATATTTATATAGATTAATAGATAAGATTCCCATAGATTAATATAGATTGAACTAATACCTTTTCTTAATTTTTAACCGACTTCAAAATAGGAGGAGGTTCTCCAATTCGATGCGTATGTTTTTTTTGTGTGTATGGTACGCGATTACGCCGCCAATTGTAAACCGATTTTCAAAATTATTTTTGTATTCGATAGAGTATACTCCATAGGGTGGTCCCATGGTCACCAAAGTTAGGATCTGATGATGGGATCTCATGAAAATCGAGGAAAACCCTTAAATTTTAAGATGTGTCCAACGTGTTTTGTGTGTATGTTACGCGATTACTCCGCCAATTGTGAACCGATTTTCAAAATTCTTTTTTTATTTGATTGAGCATACTCCTGGGGTCGTCCCAAGGTCGCCAAAGTCAGGATCTGATGATGGGATCCCATGAAAATCTAGGGAAACGCTAATTTAATACCAGCTTTTAACTTACAAATTTTAAGACTATCTAGCAGATCATCGTTTGTCACCGACTTCAATATAGAAGTATGATGTTATCTGTACCTATTCTTATATTATTTTTAACTTTTTTGTGTTTTTGAAGTCGGTTTTTATTTTTCGTAAAATATTTTTTATTTTTAACTTTTTAGTGAGTGAAAGAAACCCTAATTTAATACCATTTGAAGTCGGTTTTTATTTTTCGTTAAATATTTTTCATGATAGTCTGTCGTCGATTATTGGTTCTCGAATTTTTCTCGATACAAATTTCAACTTTTGAGGCTGTGGCATGTGGTGAAAATATTTCGTGGCAGCCGTCTCACCTTTAAAGGCGAAGCATTGTTTGAGTCGAAGTCGAAATCGAAGTTTGCTAATTTAAAAGGAAAAAATCAATATTTGCCAGTTCCCGGGATTCGCTTCGTTAGCTTTTTTCGTTTTTGAAATTATTATTAGCTTTTATTTAGGTCTCAGCAGGTATGTTTCCATTTGTATTCATAAGGTTTCATAAATTTTATAGTATGTTATGTTATATGATAGTAATGGGTAAGTTTTTCAAACATCTAGGTACCACTTAAATAAAACTCTGACTATTTCTGACCTCAAAACTAAGCACACCTAATTACATTTTAACAAACCTTTCTTTTATGTAATTGATCTATAATTAAGTTTTTGCTTCTAAATTTGGTAACAAAATCGTATCATAATGCTACTAAGTAAAACAAGATAAAACTAGCCGAAAATATTTTTACTCAATCTACTATCATACGTTTTGAGTCGTTACGGAAACAGATAGCTATATCTCTAGACCGTGGGAACCAGTTTTGGGAGATATACGGAGCTATAAAAAAAATGTTATCACCGATATGTAGGTATTATAAAAAAATTGCCACTTCTAAACATTTCGTGAAATCGAGTGCCGACTTATTTGCATTCGACAAAAAACCGTTTATCCGCTGATCGATTACCCGAAATCGATAGCATTATTGTCACCTTAAACTGGTTTATCTATTTTCCTTCTAACATTCAGTACCGACTCTTAAACGAAATCGACATAGCATATTTTAATTATATTTTTATTTTAATTGCATAATAACTATAAATTCTTAATGTTAAAATGAAACAAAATAATTTTGTGTTGTTCTGACTGCTCAGTTCTACCCTCTACACTTCCATTTTAATGTGGTTAGATGTAGCTGAATACTAGGTAAAATTTCAATGATAAGCCAAAGTTATAGGTGCTACTGAATAACATGAAAAAATTACTTTAATATAATATGAAGATACACAATGAAATTTAAAAACACATTCCATCGAGTGATATAAGAGATTAATTTTTAAATAGTCTTGAAAAACCATAATACAGAACAATTAGCGCACTACGCAGTACAATTAAGCAAAATTTTGACTTGAGCGTATACAAATTGCCATAATTAATTTTTTTTATATTTTAAAATGCTTATTTTTTGAAAAAATAATCATGTTTGAAAATAATGATAATAGTAAAAAGGTCCAGTTTATAGTTATCACGAGAAATATTTCAAATTTAACTACTGATTAAAAGTTAAATATAATATTGTTCCACTTTCTCTTACTTACAGGCAATTTGTATATTTTAGTTCAGCATTAACAGTAAAATAGATTACTATTTTACTGTTACCTAACTATCGACATTAGATTAATTATTTACCTTTTTTTGTAAATGCAAAATATTCATAAGTTTTATTATATAACAAACTATTATCAACTAAACGCAGGATAATAGCCTATATTTACATTTGACTACAAAACACAAATTCCTTTGAAGAAGACCTCACGCTGCCCACTCCTAGCGCAAAAAATACTTACGGCTCTATAGGTACTACAGCCCCATTGTCATTACTTTTTTGTACGAGTATATTAAAGCGATCTAGATATTTTCAGTTGCAGTAGGTAAATAGACACCTCCAAATCGAAACTCAGAAACTAATAATATGCAGAGAATATTTAAACTGGTCCCGTGTTTTGACAACGCGCCGTACACAGCCGTATAGTAATGCTCTCTGAATATATAACGAAAGAATTTCCTAACGCTATGTTACATATCAAATGGACGGTGGAATCCCGTAATGGGAAAACCGACACCATCCAAACTGGCATTAAATTTGTCGACTTCATCAAATGCCAATGCACAAGTATTTTTCAATATGTATGGAAGTTAAGCAATAAAAATTCATTACGCCGTGCGCGTGGCGAGAAAATGTTTGAATGAATGTTCAGCTTCTGCATAAACCTATAAGACATTGAGTGAATGATGACTTAGTCACTTAGTGGTTCATATCACCTGATGTTAGTGATTACCGTAGCCTTTTGCATATTTGCTACAAAATTCTTTTGCACACAGGGTTACCAACCGTACGGGTTTGTCAAAACTTTCGACCTTGTGTCCGGCTTTTATCCGGCATCTGAATTGATTTGATCGTATATAAAAAAAGTGATAAGAACAAAAGTCAAGCAAGTGTTCGATCAGCTTTCATCTTTATTTTCTCATCTTTAACTAAACTGTAAATATGTAACTAAACAGTCACTCAGTCTCAATTTGAAATATTGAAAAACAATCGACTTTCGCCGCCACAGCGCTCTCCCTCAGTGCTGCATGTTATATAAAAAAATGACTAAAACGTTCGAATTCTAATTTTTTCTCGAGCGATTATCACAGTTCAGCCAATCAGAATACAGAACCATGTTAAGCTCCGTCATTTTTTATGGGAAGTCGCTTGTATTGTCTCAAGTAGTATGATCGGTTTTTCACTTATATTCTCGTTATCTTTCTATGGAATAATTTTTATTTTAGATAAATAAACCTTAAAAAATCACTGAACATTTTCGAATTCGTGAGAATCAACTCTCATCCCCCTTACCATAATCGCTTGAAACAGTGAAAAAAGTTTTAAAACCAAGGCGATATGTAGGTATGACGCTATACGCAGCGAGAGCAGTCTCTGTTTGTATATTGTTAGTTTGCAATATTGTTTTGATCTTTGCTCCAAGCAAGACCCTTTTCACCGTCTCCGTGGTCTAGGGGTTGAGACCAAAGAGGACAGAAGTGTTTCTGCTCAATTTGGTTGTTGGTAGGGCTTTTGAGCCTGCTTGGCTAGCTACCACCATCGTACCTAATTTTGTAGTCATAATAACAATATTGGTAGCACAGTTGTGTTCCGACAATTAGAGGTAAGATAGCCAGTTCCTCGATTGTTAAGAAGTCCAGGTAAAGCTCGCTCAACTTCCACCAGGTGAGATGACACCCAAGAGCTTCCTTGGCCTATGTAAATAAAGCGTTCGTGAAAGATATGAATTTGCTTAACGTCAAATTAAATATATAAAAAATAATAGATTTTTCTATCTCATCCAAACTGTTCTCTCGAGGTGTGAAATACTCAAATACAATTGAAAACAATAGTTTTTGACCAGTTGACGGTGCAACGCCGACCGCTGCGCACGTGTACCGCGTGTGCGTTTCTTTAATTTCTTTTCGCGAGTTTAAAAATCCAAACGTGCGTGATCAGTGTTACACCTTTTGATTTGCGGTAACTTTTGTTACCACCTACCACTTCAAAATGATATCTAAAGTTACCCTAACATCACAAAACACCAACGAAAACTTAATAAAACCGAAACCTACTTATGCAAACGCAACATCAAACGGTTTATTACCTACAAAGGATCAAGCTATTATTATCGATTCTATAGAAGGCCCGACGCTTAAAGACTACCTACGCGAACTAGGAAAAATTACGCCACCGTCCACTATAAGGTACATATCCAGAGTGTCTAATAATCGTGTATGTATATATCTCGATACCAAAGAAACTGCTGACCGCCTAACTTCAACTTCTGCATCCATTCAGTTAGAAAATAGAGAGCTAGTAATAAGGCCTTTGTTAACCAAAAATACCAGAATAGTGCTGGCCAATGTGTGCCCTATAATACCTAACCATATTATAGAAACTAAATTGAAAAGCCTTGGTATAACCCCTAAATCAAGCATAACATGTTTACGAGCAGGAGTACCGGACCCTAGCTTCGCACATGTTCTCAGCTTTAGACGACAGATGTTCATATCACCCGAGGAGGTTAACCTCTTACCTGAATCATTCCAGGTTACCTTGGACGATACTAATTATTGGATATATGTGACTTCTGACTTGCTCAAATGTTTCACCTGTAGCCAAGAAGGACATCTTGCTAAAAATTGTCCTAACGTAAACATCTCGCCAAACACACAAGACATGACAGTGGAAGATTCACAACAAAGCCATACTACAACATACGTCATTAACACCCAAACAGATATTGAAGATACACTGGAAAATATGATTGAAAACTCTATCACAGAGCATTCTTTAAACAAAGACAAGGGAATTAAAAGATTGCATTCACCTACAAACTCTAGCTCTGCGAGTATGAGTACCTTTTTACCAGTACCTAAATATAGACAGAAGACAAACATAGAACCAAAGAAGACAAGCTTGGATTTAAGTGTAGATGAATCAGATGAAAGTAGCATGAGAACTAGCGAGGACGAACTAGCTTGTTTACTTTAACAAGAAAACAGAAGAAAAAGATTAAACTTGTAGACTCCCGGAAGGAAGAAGAAATTTGGCAAAGTGTTAAAGATAGTATACCTAAACTAGACGCGGAAAACAAATTTCCACTTAGTATCAACCAACTAGTCTCTCTTTTAGATGTCACCAAAGGAAAACATAACATACGTGAAATTGTTTTAGAGTACACGGACAAAACAGAAAACCTTATTGAAATGTGTAATGTGATATATCCTATGCTCAACAAAAATGTTAAAAATAAGTTAGCTAGATTCTTGAGAAAGGTAAGGGAAACCTTCCCAGTTGATAATACCAAACAACCAGATTTGTAAGTGTTTCTTATTCCTTTTTTTTTTATTTTAGTTTTACATATATACTCATATTATATAGCTTATCTTCTTCTTTTGGAAATGAGTATACTGCAGTGGAATGTAAATGGTTATTACAAGAGAATAGAACAAATAAAGTATCTGATTCGGCACTTAGAGCCAATCTGCCTTTGCCTGCAAGAAACTAATTTTACAAATAAATCAAAAGCTATAGTTAAAGGCTATGATATATTTTCGAAAAATAGAAATTTATGTGACAGAGCTAGTGGAGGTGTAAGCATCCTTGCCAAATCAGACACTTTACCTGAACCCATAAATATTGTTTCTAACCTAGAAGTAGTAGCTATTCGTATTAAATTCCCATTAGCTTTTACACTATGTAATATCTACCTACCAAATAGCTACTCCTTTACTGCAAATGATATCACGGAAGTTGTTAATCAACTACCTGAACCTATTGTATTATTGGGAGACTTTAATAGCCATCACTATTACTGGGGATCTAAAAAATGTGATCAAAGGGGGCGGACCATTGTAAATTGGTTAGACGAATGGGAAAAGTTAGTACTACTGAACAAAAACCAACCTACTCACTTTAATAGTAATAATGGTAGTACCAGCTCCATTGATCTTACCATGGCTTCACAAAATATTGCCTCTTATTTTGATTGGAACGTCATGGATGACCTTAAAGATAGTGATCATTTCCCCATCTTGATCAAGCTGCTTTTAAACGACCCTCAGATTCCACTGGAACCTGAAACACCTAAATTTAAATTTTCACATGCAAATTGGAAGAAATTCAAAGAACACTTAGACACTTTTACTGCTTCTCTGCCTAATATTCAAGACCCAAACACACCCATCTCGACTATAATTACTCAATTCAATGATTTAATTATTGAATCAGCAAACGAATCAATACCTAAAACAATAGGACGAAGCCGAAAAAAGCAACTGCCTTGGTGGAACGAGGAGTGTGAATCAGCAACGAAAGACTATAAAAAAGCTTTTAGAGTATTTAAAAAGAACGCATCTACTGATCTAGATTCTCAACTGAAAATACAATACAAAAAGAAAAGAGCTTATGCACGCAGAGTATTAAAAGAAGCTAGGAAAAACTGCTGGATACAATATTTATCTAAAATCAACAAGAACACACCTGTAGGAGAAATATGGAAACAAATAAATAAGCTAAGAGTAGGAAAATATGTCAAAAATAAAATAATTTTAGAGGAATCCTCTAAACAGGTAACTTATCCGCTGATCCAGCCAAAAATTCTAACATATTAGCTCAAGCTTTTGCAGCTAATTCACATTCCGACAATTACGACAGTGACTTCATAAACTATAAAAACTACGCTGAAGCAAATTTGACTATAGACGTTGGACCTAACGATGACGCCATAAACAAAGACTTTGATATCTCTGAACTAAATCACATAATATCTACTGTTAAAAACACTAGTCCAGGTCCCGATAATATCCCAAATATCTTAATAAAGCACTTGCCTTCTAAAGCATTACAGTATCTCTTAGATATTTATAATCGAATATGGAAGAACCAAGAGTTCCCTAAACAATGGAGAGAAGCTCTGGTCATCCCTGTAGCAAAACCCGGGAAGCTCCCTACTCTTAGCAAAAATTATAGACCTATAGCCTTAACTTGCAACATGTGTAAAATTTTAGAAAAGATGATAAGTAAACGGCTCAAGTGGTACTTGGAGCGCAACGATTACCTTTCTCCTAACCAATTTGGATTCAGACAGGGTCGATCCACAATGGATCATCTTATGAATTTGGAAAATGAAATCACTCACGCCTTTACAAGAAAACAGAAAACTGTAGCTGTAGCGTTGGATATAGAAAAAGCTTATGAAATGACATGGAACCACAGAATTATTACTATTTTAAAATCAATAAACATAAAAGGAAATGCACTAGCTTTTATCAGTAATTTTGTTAAAGATAGATCTATCAGAGTTAGAATTAAAAATACCTTGTCTGAATCAGTTTCAATTGAGAACGGCGTACCTACCGGATCCGTACTCAGTGTATTACTTTTCTTAGTGGCAATCAATGATATTCTTTCTGTGTTACAAAAACCAGTCAAGGGGTTTTTATTTGCGGACGACTTGACTATTGTATGCAGCGGCAAAAACATAAAACTACTAACTAATCTTATACAATATTCCCTTAACAGATTAGGTGAATGGGCAAAAACGTCCGGCTTCAAATTTTCTAAAACTAAAACTGAATGTATGCTATTTAGTAGAACAAAAGTGGCTGAATCGTTGGAACTTTATCTCTGTGATGCTAGAATAAAACAAGTTCAAACAATAAAAATTTTAGGTTTACATTTTGACACTCAATTAAATTGGAAATCACATATAAAATATCTCAAAACCTTTTGCTATAAAAATATTAACTTAATTAAAGCCTTGTCGTCTATAAAATGGGGAGCGGATGAGACCTGTTTACTGAATACATATCGAACAATTATACGCCAAAAAATAGATTACGGGTGTATATTTTATGATGCTGCCCATAACCACACACTAGATTCTCTAGAAAGCATTCAAAACACAGCCTTAAGACTATGCATTGGTGCGTTCAAAACAAGCCCTATTTATAGCATCTTAGCTGAGACCAACGAAGTCCCACTAAAATACAGAAGAATGCAATTATGTTTAACCTACTTAACTAAAATAGTCGCTAATCCAGACTCATCGATTCATTCTTGTTACAAGACTAAACCACTTGAAGACATTGAATATAATATAAACAAACATCTCCCTTTACCGTTGAGAATTAGAATCAATAAATACATCGAGGGAACCAAAGCTGTGATTACACCGATACATTCTAATATTATTCCATCTCAACCACCATGGACTTTCACAAAGTTACCTATAAATCTAAAACTCTGTGAAAATCTTAAGGACGATACTCCGAATTACATTTACAAACAATTATTTAATGAACTGCTAGAAAATTTCCTGTGCTATGTTAAATATTATACGGATGGTTCTGTATCGGACGGTAAAGCTGGGGGAGCATATGTAGTAAATAACGTAAAGCATCGTTTCCCTCTTCCAGATGATAGTTCTATATTCACTTGCGAAGCAACTGCTATACAATTAACACTTATCGATATTAAAACCAACAAAGAAAACAAACAATTTGTCATATTTTCGGACTCAAAATCATGCCTTACAGCCATTAATAATCCTAACAATAGCGATGCAATAATCTTACACATACAGGAGCTGATCAAAGACCTTCTGTCAAATAATTATGAGCTGCAGCTAGTGTGGATACCTAGCCATCAGGGTATTCCTGGAAATGAAAATG
The DNA here is from genome assembly GCA_963935595.1 of Schoenobius gigantellus. NCBI lineage: Eukaryota > Metazoa > Arthropoda > Insecta > Lepidoptera > Crambidae > Schoenobius > Schoenobius gigantellus. The sequence continues at coordinate 41,181,737 of OZ012544.1, read as the reverse complement.
CAGACAAAGAGGCAAGACTTTCATTAGAACAACAAATAGATACATCCTTACGAACGTCCCAAAACGATTTAATAAAGCACATAAAATTTTCTATTAAAAAAACCTGGAATGATTTCTGGCTAACACAAAACGAACAATCTAAGATTTTCGCTATCAGGAAATCTATCTTCGAACCGAAGCCTTCAGTTTTTAATAATCGGAAAGATCAAGTCAATATTACTCGTCTTCGAATTGGTCATACCAACTTCTCCCATTCACATCTAATAGCAAAGACTGATAGAAACAAATGTCCCAAATGCAATGAACCTATTACAGTCTACCATCTCCTAATTGAATGCAACGGATTTAAAGAAGAAAGAAAAATTGTTCAACTACCGAATCAGATTAACTTATGCTTGAACATAGATGGGTATAACAACACTTTAGAATATATTAGTTATATTAATAATTTTGTAAAAATATAGAAGCCAGTGTTAGTCGTTAATGACCACGATGTTTATACGACTTTAAATAAATTTAAAAAAAAATGTTTTTGACAGAACAACGTCTTGGAGTCTCAGTTTAAAATTGAAAAAGAATAGAAGAATAAGACATCGGACTTATCGCAATCCGTCTTCATGATAGCATCAATATTATTTATAGAAGCTTTGGCATCACACCACGAATTCTGTGTGAAATTTTTGATTGTGACCAATTATTATTTTGTTCATTGCATGCGCGCGGGCGCAAGATGCTAAGTTTTAATCTTTTTATGACTATGGATCACGCAATATTCATATTTTTCGATTGAATACGAAAATGCGTTTGGATAATAAATTGTGGTGAGCGAAATTTATTTGTGAAAAAACGGAAGGTATAGGTACCTACTGTATGAAGGTATCCTTATGGTACGACGCCAAGCGTACTTACTTAAATCGACTGCTCTCATGGTTGGTACTCTTTGGTGGAGTTCAAATTTTTTGGTCGAGTAAAAGCTAATCTAACTTTCTTATTCTACGATCTGACTGTATGGACATCTATGACAAAATGGGTTAAAGCAAAAAGGTCACAAAACAGAGCGAAGATTTACAGCAAAGTACCGTTAAAGTGACATTTTGATACGACCAGCGCAGCGCCTAGAGGAGTGCGTGGGCGCAGTGATACCAGAAGTGGGTGACATTCGCCCGAGTATCGGTGTGCCAGCAAAGGTCGTTGTGATACTCGCAGAGCATCGCACTGTCTGTCATGGTCTAAGCTCCGCGGAGATTTTGTATGTAATCTCTGTGATAAGTACTTACAATGTTACTACAAGATTTTTTTTAAGCACTCTTTAAACTTAGACACACTTTATACATAAAACTGCCTCTCTATTTATCCTTTTAAAACAAATGAATTAGCATCACGTTAAAAAAGTGTTTAACTTTAAACAGCGCTTAAAAACATTTTGTAGTAAATCGTTAATGCCAGTAAAAAATCAGCCAAATGCGAGTTGAGCTTGCGCACATTCCTACAAACTTATCTAAGTATATAAGTTCCTAACAATGCACATACGGTTTAATTTTTTCCTTAACACGTGCTATAAGACCTGCTTCTTGCCAAATTTCTTGATTCAAGATCAACGGGAAGAACGCTATCCGTCTTATTACATAGCATGGTCTGAGCATAGTCTTGGTTTAAACCTTAGGCTCTCCATCTAGTCCTATCAACACAAGTGAAAGCGCATCAGGTTTAAACGAAGACTAAGTCTAGACCATGTTTAAACCAGTTTTTGTAATAAGAACGTATAGGTTTTGATTCCCTTGTGCAATCGCAAAATAAGTGAAAATTTGCGGCATAATCGGTGATGTCTTTTGATCGCGTTAACTTACAAGTTTAATTTTGTGGCTAATGTACAAGCCGTGCAAGCCGAAAAAAAAATAGTTTAATTTTTCACAGCTGAAAGAGACCATAGACCCGCATATTTTATATGAATTTCAGCTTGATGTCTCTAATACAGGTTCCGTTTTACTCCTTTTGAGGTACTTACGGAGTCCTAAAAAAGATGTAGAATTATTATACTACCCAAAACTTGCTATAGACCGAAAAGAAACAATAAGTGAACAGAATATTGAAAAATTACTTGGTAACTTCAAGAAATTGTCATGTCCATATCCATGATGACTATTTCGTAATTTTCAACAAGAGTGATATGACTTTTTTTCAGAAAAGATACCTTTTTCATTGTTCTAATATTATTTATAAATGATTCAGTAATCGATTGTTTTGATTTGTGACTGTAGCGAAGCGATAATTTAAGTAATGCAATTATGAACCATTCTGTAGTGCAATAGGCAACTCCCGTGAATGAGTAAATTTCGCGTAATGGCCTAACCTCGAGCGTCAGTAAAATTTAAATAGAATTAAAAGGAAAAAGTTTTTCAATGTTCAAATCTTCTTTATCAATAATGAACCTAAAAAAAAGGAAAGCATTGGAACATGTGGCAATAGATTGTTACAGCGTAGGTACATCACCATCTCTCTCTCTCACCACAGTTTCAATACTGTTTTAAAAGATGATGGTAGGGAGTCCGACCTATGTAAATTACTTGATCGAAAATTAATTACGATATACGAAGCACTCTGAATACAATTCCTTATACGATTTGTCTGTCATTACTACACCTGCCATCTCGATCGAGTTAATATTTCAACAAAAACTAACCAATCCCATATTTAAAGCTTCCGTATTCGACGCAAGCCTGTGCCGTACACAGTCGTAAATCAGTAGGCTATATGAAAAATGATACGATATCCTCTAATAGTCTAACGAAGTTAAAAGTCTCATTATAATCTCATTAACTCTTTTAATTGCTTTACGTTTGGTTTATTGACATACATGGTTTAATAACACTGAAGGCGTCTAAGGCCTCGTTGACGGAGACGCGGGGCGTCGTGCGTCGCGTGTGGCGTAGCGTCTCGCGGCGCGTCAGACGTTTTTTTCTGTTTACGGTGGGGCGGCGCGTGAAGCGGCACTCATAATCGCACGCGTAAACACAAACATATGGCAATATACGATGTTGTTCATAGAGATGCGAGACGGGAACACCGACGGACGCGGCGGTGCCATCCGCGGGCTCGGCCGTAAAAAACGCGCCATTTCAAGCAAAGGCGTGTAAAATCGCTTCTCCGTAAACGCACTCATACAACGCCATATGTTTAAATTCTGTGCAGGCCGCGCCGCGGGCCGCGCCGCGCAACGCCCCGCGTCTCCGTAAACGAGGCCTAAGTCGGTCGTAAAATAAGTTAGACTGAGGAAAGATAACTTAAAATATATCACAACAACAGCAACAACAACATAAGATAAAACAAAAAAGTTCAAATGCAACTTTTCAAGGAGTCCAAAATTTATACAGATACTAGCTGTGCCCGCGAACTACATTTATGTTTCGCCAGTAAAAAATACTACCTAATCGTCTAATATATAAAATTCTCGTGTCACAGTGTTTGTTACCGAACTCCTCCGTAAAGGCTTGACCGGTTTTTATGATATTTTTTGTGTATATTCGGTAGGTCTGAGAATAGGTCGTAAACTATTTTTTAAACGCCTAAGTGATAAGGGTTTTTTTTGACAATTATTATGGCGTTCGCGGGCACAGCTAGCAATAAAAATAGGAGTTTGTGGTAGAAGGGTAAAAATTTTGAGTTATAAGTATTTTATGATGACAAATCATAAAAAAATGGCCAAAAAATCTGGAGATGACCCACCCTTATCACGTAGAGGCAGAGATTTAAATCGTCTCTGCCTAGAGGTATAAAAAATTACCTACAACCTATACACCTACCAAATATACACAAAATCTTCATAAAATCGGTCAAGCCATTTCGGAGGAGTTCCATAACAAACACTGTGACACGAGATTTTTATACGTTAGATTAAAAAAACAGCAAAAGATAATTCACAACACAGATCAAATTTAAGCAAACAGTTATAACGCAAAAATGTGACACTCAACGAATGCATTAAATAGTTATTATTATTATTAAAACGCTTCCGCGCGTGGGGTGGTCACCCTCTGTAAAAGGCGCGCGCGCATCCCGCGACGAACCGAATGTTCTAGACGACACATATTCTAGTGATATGGTAAAAAAACATTCGATTTATTGTACACCGAATATTTTTAGACCGCTGCTTAATAAAATAAAAGTTGCCACAAAGGTTATTGACATAATGATTGTGATATGGCAGAGAGCGTCGCAGATATAAGAAGAGATCTTGGAAAATTCCCTTTGGTGCAGATAGTTTATAAATTCTATAAGAGTTTCTTATTCAAATATCCACATCATTGTATCATTCATTGGTTAGGACTCCAAGAACGAGGCGATTTGATCCCTACAATATAAATATATATAGATAATAATACAAGACATTGCTAATGTTATATTACAAGTTGCCAGTGTATCGTCTAGGAGTATTTACATAACCTATTTATAGTGATAGCATAGCATCAATCTGTCTCCCTCTTTGCATACTCGTTAAAATGGGACAAGTTGCAACTTGTAACTCGATCAGTTCGCGCGCTGATTCGACGAAATAACGGTGCAGAGCGGCGGATTGACTGCGCTGGCGCACACGAGGGAGGCATATTGCTTTTTCACCGCAGTATCAATTTATTACTTACTTACACTAACAATCTAATATATAAAATTCTCGTGTCACAGTGTTTGTTACCAAACTCCTCCGAAACGGCTTGACCGATCTTTATGAAATTTTTTGTTTATGTTCGGTAGGCTATTTTTTACCTATTTTTTATTATGGCGAAACGAAGTTCGCCGGCACAGCTAGTATGTATAATAAAGACACGAGTGTTTGTAGTAACCTTGGAGATCCAAGAGTTATGTATAACCCGGTTTTAACGATCAGAGTGAATTCTTTACCAACATATTTAATAAAAAAAACTAATTGATTTACTAATATGAAACATACATGTTCAATTGTGATGTGGAACTTTTTTATGAAAACGTGGTATGTACAGTTACGATTGTGGTATAATAAAAGAATCATATTCTATAGACACTGAACTGACTCTCTTGTAGCGCAAACTGTCGATCAAAGGTTTCCGACACCGAATTTAATGAAGGTTTTTGTACTCCATCTAGGTAGTATTCTCTTTTAGATTTGTTCGTCAACCAATGACAGTATGTAATGAGCTATCAACCTCACGTGGACGAAGACTTATATAGAACCTTAGTGGTCTAGCAATAAGAGCTGTCTGTTCTAACGGTACAACTTTCGAGTTCACATTAATCATAATCAGACATCGTCTGCTCATTATTTCTATGCGCTATGTCAACAATAGAGTGGAGATAAAAAAGTTTACGTCATTTTCAAGTTTGATTTGTAATATTGCTCAATTATCAACGGTGTAAAAAATATGAAAAAATACTTATTTATAAACATACACAACTGAGGTAACACTTTTGTAAAAAGTTTAGAATGTTATATCCATTTAGTGCCTAATATTGTCTTATTCTTCAATTCGCGCGTGTTGCCAACTGAGAGGTGGCCGCTTACAATAGGTCTCATGAGAAGACTCAAAGTCGCTCAAAGGGCAATAGAGAGGGCAATGCTGAAAGTTTCTTTACATGATCGAATCAGAAATGATGAGATCTGTAGAAGAACTAAAGTCACCGACACAGCCCAAACAATTGCGAACCTAAAGTTGCAGTGGGCAGGACATATCTCCTGCAGGATTGTCGTTGTTGGCGGAAAGGTCGTCGAGTGGCCACCGCGTACTGGGAGACGGAGCATTGGTAGGATTACCCCATAAGGTGGACGCCAAACCGCAGGATCGATTAGTGTGAAAATCCTTAGGGGAAGCCTGTTTCCAAGGATGGGCGTTTCTTGCCTGAAACGATGATGATGATTGTCTGACTTACGTATTATGAGAGCTGATATAATCTTCTCTCTAGACAAGCCCGTATCGAAAAGAATAAATTAGGTAAACAGAGTTTGCTCTCTGGTAATTAGACCCCTATCTAATAATAATATCTTTCAAGTTTGACACATACAAAAATTTCGAAAATATTTAACATTAACAAAATTTGGCAAATTTTTTAAGGATAAATATTAACTTCATTAAATTAAATATCAAAACTCGAATTTAAAAAAACTTATTGCAAAGTATGGGTACCAAAGCCATGCTTATTTTACGCATATCATCAGTCTCTTCATAGGACAAAGTAATTTTTTAGATTCCCTTGCAGAACAATTGTTTACTGGGAATTACTGTAGGACGTTATTAGTTTAAGTGACTAAATAATATTATTGCAACATATCGCTTTCAGTTTATTCTAGTAATCAATAAAGAGTAATAAGTACATAGCGAACAAGCAATAACTAAACTCTGTTAATAAACATGATATTATCTCTCTACTAAAAGGACATCTAAAACTGTGTACTAGTCTAATTCATTTCTCTCCTCACATACAATATTACAATTACAGTTGCTATGGGGGCGTTTAAAACATTATTCAGACCAATTCTATCTCTGTTGAAAGTGCTACAGGTAAGTCAAGGGTATGAGGGAGCCAGCGTATTGGGATCAAAGGCGACTGGGCGGATGCCACAATAGACGCGCGAGCATCCGCAATTACGCTGATTTGAGGCCCATTCCCCAACTACTGACTGGCAACCCATAACCGAGCTGGGGAATACTGCTGATGTAAATGACAATGATTGTGTTACAATTTATCTTGGTATAGACAATCTGGATTTAATAAGAAGGATCAAAGTGGATTTAATAAAAATTTTAAATCTTAATACAACTGAATCGCCATTGGCTCGTCTACCGCCGTCTATTGCTCCAGGTACTTTCTCTGGGATAAAGTGGGCGTGTCCTTGTTTTTCTGGTTTCTGAGGAAGTGTTTTGGGTGTGATACATGTTCATCCATCAAATGAATCGAAAAGAAATGCATGATGTGTTCGTCTTAATTGATTGTGTAGTAACACAGTTTTCGTTTTAGTATATTATACCTACTCATAACAATCGTTGATGAACCTACAAAATAAATAAATAAGGATAAAGTTAAGACTGACGAATGTAATTGATAACCTAAATGCAAATGGCTAGTCGGTAAGGGACGAACTAGGCGAATTAATCTGGATCAAACAGGAAAGGCTGAATTCTGGTGAAAGGCCATGACAAGAATACCCTTAACCGAAAGCGTGTATGAAAAAATTAATGAACGTTTAAGGAACTAAATAAGTATGTTAGATGGTAGCAAGTGGAAAACTGTGATCTTTGTCCATGAGAATAAGGCAATAGTACCTTTATCATATGTGTGTTAAAATAAATCATCATGTTGATTATTAGCCTATATTTGTCCACTGCTAGATGGTAGGCCACATGCTTAGCTACTTGATTCGCTCTCCGGCTATTCTAGTCCAGTCCAGTCCACACTATCATGACTACACCTGTTTGCCAACTTTGTTGTTTAATGAAAATTAATAAAATTAAAAGAATTATTGTTTCCCAGTGCTCTTTGATTTGAGCTTGCCTCCGTCTCGTCCTCGGTCAACGTCGCATAGATTAACCTTAAAACGTGGGGGAGTCCCTAACACCTTAACATCTAACCCTATACAAAACGAACATAGAGCATTACTATGCATTGCTTTTCTTTAAAAAATCGCTGAAGATTCATCTCCTTTTGCCGCTACCAATTATGTTTTTCTCCTCCAATGCAATACTTTTCCATCTCGTCCGAGGTCACAGACCGCTGTTTGTCCATCAATCTTAGTTTCTTGGTACTTTGTTAGCCTAATTGTTAGGTTCACACGTGAAGATGGCGCATTGTAAATCGTCACTTGCCTGTGCAGCGGCACAATGGATGTCGCAAGATATATGGACCGCTTAGAAGGGGCCATTAATAATTTGATTGCTTTCTCTAGTCGATCGCTAGTTATAGACGTCTAGAACATACGGCCGTTTTATATTGGAGACAATGGAAACATTGTGTTGAGTAGTTTTTCTGTGCCAATAAGTTAGCTGATGTCCCTGTTCCCATGGAGATAGACGAAGCATAATATTGCCTCATTTGACTTGTCAGTCTGGCATACCCTTGAAGCGTGTAAGAGTACTCATGGTCCGTGATTTTCTTTATGTATTGGCTATTTTTGGATTTAATCTTTCTTTAAATATAAAAATGAAATGCTGTGTGTTAGTCTCGCAAAAACTCAGAAACGGCTCGACCGATTCTTACAAAATTTTCTGTGTGTGTTTGAATAGGTCCAGGGAAAGTTTAACAGTATAATTGGACCCGGTAGGTGGCGCTGTAATCGGGCAGGACAACGTCTGCTGGGCCCACTAGTCTATCTATATAAATAAAAAAAATCTATGTATTACTATGTTTGTTTGTCCTCTATGCGTTCCGAAACCATTCATCAGATTGTAATGGAACTTTGTTAGGGTGTTCTAGGGATGCCCGTGAGGGTTCCTAGCAAAAAAAATGGTATTTACGTGGCATTGCAACGCATGCCGGGTACAGCTAATACACAATAAGCTTATGATTACCCTTCACCTAAGCCTACTTAATACTAAAGTGAGTTGCACTGCTTATAATATCCATAACCAAATTATACAATGTAAAACTTGCTTCCAATAAATTATACCCATATTCAATATAATAATACAATTATATTTTATTGTTCACTGCGGGGTCGGCGATTTTAATCCAGTTATTCGCACCAAGGCGCTGCGTGATTTAGGTGCTTGAGGAAAGTGATGATTAAGATTTACAATTTTGTGAGTAAACATCATCAAGAAAATACGATTCAAAATCAATCAAACAAAATGTTTAAAAACTTTACATATTCGTAAAATAGCCACTAAAATAGGCTAAAATAGACACAAGTCACATTTTTCATGGATTTGTGTTAATTCCAAAAAAAATTTACTTCTCTCATAAAACTCCCAATGGAGTTTATGCTCAGGAAGTGACGCTCGCAAATTTAGACTATGCTTAATCTAATTAAACCTATACTAATCTTAATTGGGTAAAAACGGTTCCAATAGCAATCGGGACCAACAGCTTCACATGCCTTCCGTAGCACAGAGAAACTCGAAATCACAAAGTTTTAGTCACCCATCCAGGGTTTTCAGTATTGAAAACCCACTATGCGACTGATCCCTAGCACCACCAACCACCACGCGGCGGTCAAATAGGTAAGATTACCCATGTAGACGACCCTGGTGGTGCGTCTCCAACTGGTGAAATAAAACGCAATCGTGGGTAAGTAATATAAATTATATCTCATATGAATCAGTAACATTAATCTATTAACATTTCATTACAAACTTTTCCCAAATTAACTTGTTGGTAAGTATTATTGTAACATGTAGAGAAATAAAACAGATGAATTATTTGGCATTTTGATTTCATGTAAGTAATAAGTGATAAATAACAGTGCAAATTTCATAAGAGCGTTTACTTGACTAACTAATAGCAGTCTGCCTAATGCTGTATCACTAATTAAACCGAATGTATACGTTGGAAACTAAGCCAATACTCGACAGCTACGATGTTAAAATGGCCGAATATGTCTGAACAATCGCAGCAGAGAGCCATATACGGCGGTCGGTGCGAGCGACAATGCTATTGTTGCGCTCATAATGGGCAGATGCGGGGACAATAAGGGCATACCGCCAGATATTGCCTTTGCGGACACCTTTGCGGCGGAACATGCACCGAGAACGCCACATATGGAGACCGAAAAACTTGGGAGTATTATCAATTTATTTTGCAATATTCCTACTAATCCCTTACTATTTCCTGATTGTAGTTATAATGGGTAAAGTCAAACAATACTTTGTCTTCTTCTTGCAAATGACAAATTAGTTAAGGGCAGAACGAGACTACATATAAATAGTAATGTGGTAAAGATTATGGATTCGAAAAGAACTTACCTACTCTGTGTCACCTATTTACACACGCCTAAGCTGCAACAGCATAGTTGGATCATTACAGGCTAATAGTGGGATTGAGAATTACCTCAAAACACCACCCAATTAAAATCGAGTGCAAAAGCTTTTTGTTTAATACATCCCTAAGATAGCTTTCCGCTCGCAGCTTCGCTTACGTGTTTTTGTTATTCCCCTGGGAATTTTACATTTTCCCGTAGGAAAAAAATCTATAGCCTATGTTCATTAGGGATAAAGTAGGATTCTAAATGTGATTTTTTTTTTCAAATCGGTCCAGTAGCTTCGGAGCCTATTCAATGCAGACAAACAAATATTTAAATCTTTCCTCTTTATAATATTGGTATGGAAGATAGTTGCCATCAACATTTCTAAGCCACAGGGTGAAGATTTTTTAGCCAATAGAACTCATGAGATGGCAATACAAAATGTGATACTGAAGTATTAAGGGATTTCTCAGGGAAACAACTGGCTATGGCACATTACCAATCTATCGCCGTTTTTCAACTAGCAAAATTAGAGGAAGCAGAAGCAAATATGAAAGAAGAGGAAGAATTAATTTCCCTAACCGCGAAGAGGGGCCCTAGATTTAAATAAACAGGTAATTAAGAAAAGTTGAAAAAAAATGAAAACTTTCGTGTCCTATGCGATGAATGATATACAATTGGGCTAAATGATGCATGGCATTGGAACATCAAATTAAAGCCTCAAGCACAAGCGAGTGCCGAAAGTAATAAACGAGTTCGCATAAGGAGTTCGGGTAAGGCGCCTTAAATGCTACTTTCCATTTAACTCCGGACCGCGGAACACCAAAAAACCAGTTTAAGACATTTCAATTTTAATTGCAATACGAAATACGCCCGTCCCATGTTTATTGTATCGGTGAAAAGAACGCCAAAATATCCGGCAGACTATCATCATTATAAAATTTTGTGTAACTGATTTTTTATACATCATCTTGGTTGTTACGGGCGTATCGTAAAATGAACCCATTACGCACTTAAATTTCATCATTTATTCAGTTTTTATACGATTTAGTGATATGGTAGAGATGTACTCGAATCGATTATTCGTCATTCTTCGTTAATATTTAAGGATGTTGAGAACTGAAAAACGTTTAAAATGGTCCTTCGAGCCGGATACAGCGTAATCTTTTAAACTGTTTAAAGTATTTGCTCACTCACTTTACTAAGTACAGACGCAGTAATTAATAAGGGATTACCTATATCTCAGGTAAGAAATAGGTTATATACTCGTAGTGTAAATAAATTCACCGACGAAGAAAACTTTAGCAGATGGAAAATTGTTATATTCCAATAAAACTGATTACAGTGCGTTAAGGAATAACGGGTGTGGAAGGCCGTTGTCGATGCGCGTGGGCCGGATAAATGGTTCATACAATTTACAGCATGGGGCGCTGACTAATGCTGTGCTAATGAACTAGCGACACATACAAACTATGCCGATTGCATTTACTTACTGGACACCATAGCATTTCCCTGTAAATTATATGTTTTACCATCACCATTTGTACCATTATCGCCAAATCATAGATGCTGGATCTGTTGTATAATTTACTTATCACTATTGTCAGTTCCATAAACCCAAATCTTTCTTAACAAGAAATAGAAATATTTCAGCCATTAGTTACATCTTAGCAATACTGATTGACAATGGCGTCGATCGTCCGCTTAACGCTACTCACACTTTACTATTTAAATTGTTTTTTTTTTTGGATAGATAAAAACTCAAGCATCGCCGAAAGCACCTAAACTCCTAAATAAGCTGCTAGTATCTCTAATTTATCGACGCGGACTCGATACTTGTGACAAATCGTTATGGCGCCGCAAGCCCGTAACATAAAGCATAGATAGCTCCCGGGGCGAGACACGATTGCGGGAACACCGAGACGGCCGTGTAATGATGCCTTGGCCCATACCAACCATTTTTAAAGGAATCTGATGGGAGTGATCGCGCATAACGTAGGACGTACAAGGAATCGTTACAACCACGGAGATGCGGCAAAAAATCTAATGCAAAAGAAATAGCCCTCGGTACGATCAACGCTGTTGAATGTTACATATCGGAAGCAAGAATGCTGCTCGCTGTTTAGTAAGTTGTTGTTGATAATCTTTTTAACAGACTTTAAAAAAGGAGGAGGTTATTCTTAACGTGTTTGCACTTTAAGGAGAAAATGTTATGAAATGTTTGGACCTTAATTAGTGCTTTGTAATCACACAATCCTTTAAAGCTACATAAGAACTTGTCTAAAGACATAAATTTTACAGAGTTTCAAAATTAATTTAATGAAATTCATAAAGCTTGAAAACCCTAAAACAAATATCCGTTGACCACATTAGAGTTATAATTTACTCAAACAATAGAATCTGTATACATATTACTTGTTTGGATTTTAATAGCACACAAAATGTAGACTGCTCTGTAATTTTTTCGGGACCTACAATTGTAATGAGAACATCAGCTAATAACATAACAAACCAAACAAACAGAATCAATTAGACTATAATTATCAATTTGATTACAACTTTCAGTAACGCTTTTAAAGAAAACCTTTGTATCGAAATCAATACTAATAGCACTCTACAATATAGACTTTGCGAAGCTTATTGAAAATAAATCACAATTCCCAGATACGCCAGTATACTAATACGGTCAGTGCCAGATAAATCACACTGCACTCGCAGCCCACAACATTTTCTGCACAGGATCCGCAACTGCGGCTGCCTTATCCTGAGGTTATATCCAGGTGTGCCCGATACTGGGATATAATGTTATCTCCTTACCTGTCGTCTACGAAATATCCTATGTTATAAATAACATTACTTTTGTTATCTATATTACAATCTTTAAAATATCTTTAAATAAATGATGTTTTATAAATGAAATGTCTAAAAATAATATTGTGTAGTAATTTTTTGTGCCATTTTAGAAAACAAACAAAATTTATAACATTTTTTGCAATGCAAATGCACAGACATGACTGTTCGTTCACTGTGCTATCCTTCTGTTGTAATTGGTTTAAATTCACTTTTTGTCGTTATAATCAGCTAATCTATCGAATACGAATATGTCCAATCCAAAATCTGTTCTATACCAAATAAAGAGCTTATCCTAGTCGAGAGCGACTCAACTTGTGTTCAACAATGTAAAGTGCTGTGGTATCATACCACCAAATTATTGTTTGTGAGAACCTTTGATTGACTTTCTGTTGATACTTATAGTTTATTATGTGTGATTTTAACTGTTGGTTTCCATTATAATAAACAATCTTCCCCTATTTATGTGGTTTCAAAAAAAAATCTTTGAAGTATGATACCAGAAAACTTTACCGGTAGCGAAATTAATGAAAAGGTCATACGTCAATTCCATTCGCAAGCTTGTCCCATTCAATATTAGCTTTATGAATTTCAATATCTCTTCACAGAGCTCAATTAACTGGCCTGAACTTTCAAAGCAAACAGCCACTGGACATGTGAATGCGAGCGAATGAGAGCAAGTAACACAGGTTATTGCCATAACAGTCCCTAATGGGGATCAATTCGATGCACAACTCGAGTCGTAAATCGATCAAGTGCAGAATAGAACGATTAATCGTGCCCGATGTGATGTCCAAATAAATTCGTAGAAAGTTTGTCGTTGACTTGTAATCTCTCCCGAATGAACGTTGATTTTATCACTTCTAGTATTTATGCCGTTGATGTAAAATGTATCAAAGTAGAATGGAGTAGTAAATTGGATCAGTAACAACTTGGGCTTTGTTGGTTTGAAGCTCGTTAAATAATTGAACTATTTCTAAATGTAATACATATTACTCGGCAAGACCTAACAAATTTATATAATGATATTCTAACAGACGAGCAATAAATTTATTAATTCATTCTCATGTAAGTCATTGATATAAATTGGCCTATTCTCATAGTATACAAAAATGTATTTATCAGGTTTTTAAGCAAATTATCAAACACATTTACAAGCTTAATTAAATTAAATTAATCTTTATTTAAATATAACACGATAAAAAACTCTTTTAAATTATATATTTTTTTAACAATTTACGATAGTAACCTAGTGAGGTCAATCATTGAAAGTCCCTCCAAAAGAAACTTTTTCTTCGAAAATATTATCTTATTAAGCAATCTAAAAATTATCTGATAAAAAGGTAACCGTTACTGACCGATCTATTAACACACACACAAATATGTATTTCAGACTTTTTTAAAACTCAACAACTAAAGGCTTCAAGCCTGAAAATCAGAACAGGGTTATTTTTTTTTTTTGATCTGGTTAATACATACAATACCGTCTCATTGATTTGCTCTTCAGATTTAGTTGTTTAGTTTTGATTTTCTCTTTTGTAAACTCGGCTTTGAGACTTAGAATTTGATTTGCTTCATGTACAGAAATTGTTGTTATGAGCTTGAAGTATTCTGTAGTTACCCTGATTTTAACACGAGCAAAGCCGCAAACAAAAGCTTGTACATTTGTACGAGTGGTGCTGTAATAACTTTCTGAAGAATCTAGTTCAACGGGTTCAGAAATTAACCCAAGAAACATATCTCGATCAGTGGCTTGAAACCAAATTTTAAAAAAAGCTCGGTGAAATTGGATTTAAATCATGCTTTCTTTTCCAATAAATAAAGTCATGGTTGTTTTATATTTTTCTTATCGGCTTTCAATTATTCTTTTTTATTTATAATTTTTCAGCTTTCACGGATGTTGTCTTACAAATTCCTCTTATGCGCTCCCATTCATACTAACGGAGCGATCAAATTATTAAAACAGATGAAATCATCAAAGAGCATGCTGAATATTCAAAAACTGTCAAGTAATAAAGCAACGCACCAATCAACCAAATTGAAATCGCTCGCAACAACTGACCTGCAACAATTAAGATCGTTAATTAAAAGTGTTGAAGCTTGTACAGAGCTTTAATAGAACTTCTTAATTACTCTAGATCTAGTAGTGACTTCAAAAGAGCCGCGTCCGATTGCATCGATTCCTCACAAAATGCTACGATTACACGAATCAGTCTTGGTATATTAAAAATTGGTTAACCGCATAGTGGAGTCCACAAAGTTAACAATGCTGACGCGAAAAAGAAGTATGCGCGAAACACCGACTTCATTGTAAGATAGGTGAGCGTAAGTAACGGAAACCAAACTCAGAACGAACGCAAAATTAAAATGGTGCATCGCTACAAATTGCATCTTGATAGCACAGGGTTACATTCCCACAATTGAGGAGCATAAACAGTAATCAATTTTCAAAGTTTTGGCTAGGAAAATGACGAGTTCAACTATTACAAATCAATAATAATCAAATGAGCATTGGACTTTCTTGCTAAATATTGATATTTTAATAATACGCATTAACGAAAAATATAAAATGATATGAGTGAGTAGCCTTTTTGTAACGAGGTCTTGTCTGCATACGCGTAAAATCACGTTATTTTGAAATAATTTGAACACCAGACAGAATTAAGATTCAAATATTCGATGATATTAGGATTTTTATTTATTTACCGACCAACTGTACCTGACACGTAACATTCCAAAGGCAACAAAAACAATAAGAACTGCGCCACTATTAAAAAGCGATAACATTTAAAGTGCCTTGACTTTTTAAATTGTATCTGTTGCTGTATTTCAATGTCACATTAGTTGGCAGTTACGGAACCATGAGATGACTGAGAGTTTCAAACAAAGTTAATCTGCCACGCGTCCTTGCACCTAGATTAATTGTCGCGGCCTAACAGGGGCAAAATTGCTGGTCATTTGAAGCTGGAAAATGGTCTAATGATATGTCCATTTGTAACTCAAGGTCACTGTGCCTGTACCATTGTGATTACGGATAATAATCGCTAGTCATTTCAATTCCGGCACGTATTTAGAACAATAGTGGACGTTATTAAAAGCGATCGGTGCATGCGTGGATTTTTTTGCACCTGCGTGCGCAGATCGTGATGATTACGTCATTATTTTGGTTAAGCTCGTGAGACTATGGGTAGAAGAAAATTGTCGGCAGGTTATTCAACCAATTAATACTGTGTACCCTTATAAAGAAGCGCAGACATACATGAATAACAATGAAAATATAAAGGATGTTAAAATTAAAATTATACGTGTTTCATTGTCGATTAAAGCTCATTAATCTGACGTTAGACATAGATAAATGTCACGAAAGGTCAGTGGCCTCCACGAAGCCCGTGTTTATCTATTGAAAAATGCAACGGTAGCCTCTTTTTGTTTGTTTATTAATATTCATCGGGCTCTGAGAAAAGCTTCGTGTGCTTAACGCATTATGCCGCGGGATAAACGAAATGCGTTTGTGATGTTTTGGGTTTGAGTCTCTTGAGATTTATGTAATATTTTCATTTCCCTGAATAATTAATTATCAATTCCATCATACCTCTTTCAAACAGTAATATTACACATTGTTCACCTCAGTTTTGTTTTAAAAAATTATATATTTCCAATGTTTTGACATCTATAGACTTGGAACATTAAGGTGGTGAAACTAATGAAATGGAAAAAGAAATATAAACTGTTTAAACTATCTTACTAACAACAAACCCCGCTAATAGTGTCTTATAACAAATGGACTGACCATAGAAATTTACTACATATTTTTAGAATCCGTATCTTTTTTTAAGTAGCGAGGAAGCTCGTTTTCTTAATCTGATGGTACCTTACTATGAACATGAAGATGAACTTGTTGCTACAGTGACATGAACTGAGTATAATTATTGTTTGAACACATATTTCTGTTATATCGACAAACTTGGTAAGGTTCACATTTTTATAACCACTAATTCAGAAGGTGCAATGCAAAATCACAATCCTATTATACAGCATCCTTGAGACTGCTGTAAATTTAAGAATTTCTTAGAATAGTCTCATCAAGCGGCAGCCTCCACTGTCAAACACAGTTTGAAATTCTAAATTATTACCAAATAATAATTTACAACCAAAAGTCGTATCTAAATTTTATATTTTATATTCATCCGAGTGGTGGCAATGTCAAAACTAAACGGCTCCGACTCAAATCAAAACCACAGGAAGCCTTTATGGCGACGCATATACTTATATTTTATGACATTAAAAATCTCTTAACCAGTCCGCGTGGGTACCTCAAATGTGAGTGTCACTAAAATTTTGTTTGTATTCTTAATAAAAGTTACAAATATATTTGTAATTTCGATTCCTAAATTCTGTTGTACTTAATTTAATCAATGAATTCTTACGAGTATGTGTGAGTATAACAAATATTTATGAAGTTTAACTTGTTATTTATTTTCGTCGAAAGTTTATAACCGTAATGTATTTAAATTCTGGCAGCAATATCTGGATAAATGTGAAGGAACTTAACTTGTTTTGTTATTTGTTGGTAATTGGTATAACGATCAATTCTAGAAAATATAAAATATAACAGTTATTGAATAACAACGCATTTAAATATAAATATCGAACATCTTAACCACTCTATACACCACTATTTAATTAAATTTTATGCCAAATTTAGAAAAGGTTCTTCATTATAAATATACAAAAAAATAACACTTCAAGTCTTAGATCGCTCATTTTATTTATTTTTGTATGCAATGGAAAAATGCCTATTCTCATTCTAGCACACTGTCGAAATGAATAAAGAATAGGAATAACTTTCAATACTCTAGTGCTGGCGGTATCAGGTCTAGGTTTGGTAAGTGAATCAGCAGGCCTATTATGGATCTTTCATCGTATGATATGGTATAGTTTTTTAAGATAAAGAAGTCATGAAAATACTTCATTTCGTATTACCGATCTCCAATGATATTATCAATATGGCATAATTTCAGTGATGTCATCATGATATGATGAACGAATGATCAAAAATCTGACCGTAAAAGTAACAGGCCTGCTGGTCGTCTAATATGTAACGGTAGACGGATAATATTAAGTGGCGCGTATGTCACAAATGTTGTATGGAAAATAATATAAATTTAGAGATAATTAAAATTAAAAACTGAATTGATTCATCAAGTGTATCTGATTGAATCAATACAAATTACCGAGCGTGAAGATCCTAACCCCCGTACGCAACGTTCGTACGCCGAGCACATGCGCGTGCGCCCTCAGTTTCCCACCGCGCCCTTCCACATGCGGCTCAAGTGCGCGGCATCTGGGCGCCCATGTGTTACACCAACAACGTACGCGTACGCACCAATCACATTTCGGATGTTACTGGCAAAAAAATCAACATTTGATTTTCGTGTTTAGATGTCGTTATTGTATTATAGACAACCCCATACCCAGCAATTCTGCTAGCTTCTGTCATATTGTTTTTTGCCTGCGTATTTTTTAGTATTTGCAATGCTATTGGTGGAAGTATTTTGGGAAATACGTAAGCAAGTACAGTATGCCGCCAAATTGTAATATGTATACTTACAATACCAAATAGTTTCCAAATCTGTTCCGCTAAACACAAACACATTCAATAATGTTATTAGGAAAATAAGATTTAATTATTTTGATGAATCGAAAAAAATGTACCATAATCACAAATTCATAGTAAGAGAGAAGCAAAAAATTTACCATAGTATAACGACAATATTTGAACATAAATTCGAAGAGCATGTGCAATGCCAAATTTTTATGACAACATCAACCCAAATAAAGCACCGATAAAGATATTAATGCCAAAGCCAAACAAATTAATGAATGGATCCGACGAAGTAATCTATCCAATAACGAAGACGAAGACACAAATAATAATGATGCGATAGAAAATGCACCTACGCCACAAGCAAACATACTTTCAATACATCGTCGCGCGCAGGCCTTTGTGAGAACCGGCGCTTATAAATAATAAAACATTAATAACATCAATTTACATTCATAAGCGAGAGGCATTAAAAACCGAAAATCAGTAATTGTTATTGCCATCGTCAGATGTAAATTCTCGCCACGCCGTCGAAAATAAGCCTTCTAATTAAACTCCACCAGTTAAAGAATTAAAAACGCCCGTGGAATATTAATTTGGGATAACTGGATGAGTTTAGTGATTTCACATCAAGTAGGGAAGCTAGAGTAACCAGTATTTTCTAAAGGTGATTTCGTCATGTGTCCTAAGTATCCGTACATATTATACAAAAGTAAAACTTTTTATTCTGATATCATTTAGTTTAGAGCTTTGACATTGAGCATACTAGGCTAACATGAAAATGAATATACCTCAGCACAAATTAATCTAGTCTACTCGGGAAATAAGTATGTTTTATGACGCATACAACTTGTAGACAAGTATAATTATTGTTTTTAGTTAATTAATGCCGACCCAAATGTAAAATAATGACTGTCCATTGCCAATAAAATTGGTAAGCATTTACATGCATCCCACAATAAAAGGCGAACTATTAAACTGGCATAAGATATAAAGACAGTAAAAGATACAAGAATTTACGCCTTTGGATTACCGCTGAAAGATTTTATTTGCAATATTTTTAAATATTCATTTGCGTCAGTATTGTTCATTTATCAACCTTTATTATTCAAAGCAATAGTTTCAATTCACAGCATGCAGAAACCACTTTAATCCAATTGATATTAATAGTCATATTCCTTAAAATAAAATCTAATTTCAGCAATGAATAATTTTAAACAAATGTTAGTATTCGAAAAATATTTCTATTTGGCGAATACTAACATTTGTTTAAAATTACAAAAACTGAATCATCTTAAAATTTATACGGGGTAAACTTCAAATGCCAAACATATTAACATTAATTTGAATGAAATACGTTTGTTAAGCTAAAAGCTTTTCCACTACCAAAACCCAAAAAGTTTTTAAGGAATCTAATAGAAACACGTCCCGAATACTAATCTCTAATTAAAGGCTATCATATCAATACTTCCACGGTTCGTCGATCAGTAATGTGCTTTTTGTTAATTATTATTTTATTCACATTCAAATTAACTTTTGTCCTCTCCTTTAATTAAAGTTTATCTCACTGCCTGTGTTTATTTAGATGCCATTAAAAACGCATTAAGTTCATCGATTGTGTTCGGAGTTTCCGTTATATCATCTAGGTGTTGAATGTTGTTTATCCCAGTACTCATGCCTAGTATATCATGTAAGATTACAGCTACTGCTCTGAATATAGCCTTAGCACATGAGAATACTAAAAAAATATATATAATTTTAGAGGTAAAGGTTATTAATGACTTTGTGGTCTCAAATAAAGGCGACTAGACTAAACGATCAGACTATCAGTACCATTATCGAATGCCAATACCAAATATAAAGATTTGTTGGAAAATTGACAACTATGTTCAATATCAGTCACTTTTAACACAGTATCTTAATGTCGGTCGAAGTCACGAGATACAGCTTGTTAAAATCTGGATATTGTAGGTAATTCATCTTAAAGAAAACGTAACAAACAACAAAGAAAAAAGTAAGGAAAAGACAGTTGCTATTTCTGATTACCAAAAACTAAGTAGGTATATGACACGTACTCAATACATAATCCTTGAAAGCATCTTTTGTGTAAGATATCAGATGGCATCGAAAAAACGCATCGAGCAAAGGCAGACAAAAAAATTATCTGTTCATAAAAAACTTTCGACGCAGTACGGATATGGAACACGTGGCCAATTGCCGTAGAACACTAGTCATATATCACAATAGGATAGTTTAGTGAATTACTATTATAAGGTGCTATCCATAAGGTTCATTTTAGTTCTTTTTAAATCTTAACAAATACATAGATAGACCTAGAATTTTCTCCTCCTGCATTTTTAGCTGCTACCTTTAGTAGCAAAATAAAAACGATAACCTGAAATCAAATTGTAGACAAATCGAATATAGAAAACGACCTATTATAAAATATGATGTAGAAGTATTCTTCGAACATAACAGAGCTGACCGGATAACTGATATATGCACGTTGAAAAGAGACAACAGCTTATTTGCTAGCGATAGAAAGAGATACACGTAGAGTAAAGTACGTTAGCTGCAGCTGCCGTTTGTCGTCACAAGGGGCCTAGAGGATAATTGGAAGCATTCGACCATAGAGAGGCTTGGAATAAAAACATGTTGTATTATAGAATAATGTGGTTTGAAAGCTAAACATGTTTCTGTATCACCTAAGAAAGTATTCGTATTCAAATTGAAAGCTTTTTGCGATCACGATGACGATAAATAGCTTCTGAATAATTAAGAATCTTCAAACTGCGATTCTTGAAGTAACTGTTAACGAACGTTTTCTGTCTAAGGAACATGGTCTAGCTCTAGACAATCTTACAACCAATCATAAGGCATTCTATATTCTTTTACTCTCAATTCTGTTGTTTTTAATGGTTTTAATCGAAAAACTATACAACATCCCGTAAGTGTACTTTCAAAACAAATACACCTTTTTTACCAAAAATATACAGCGTTGGAAAAATAATAATTAAAATACTCGTTATTCTCAATAACAAGGTTTCATTTGGCGTACACAATACGGAGTCAGAATCGGACATGAACCGGGCGACTCGATGGCTGCGCGGGCGCAACCCACAGGGGCATGCAAACAATTACTCGCCTCGCGGTTGGTCGTGCACGGTCCTTAGATAAGGTAGCACTATAAATAACTTCTAATTACTTTCCTTGGCATTTCACTTACCAATTTCCGATGTTCATAAAAATCAAGCTGTTAGCATTGCAAGTTGATACTGCCTAAAGGGACGACATTAGTTTATAAATAACCAAACACTATATTTTTATCAGCTAGGAAAATCATTACTTATCCATCAAGTTAACGTTAAGAAAACATATTAATTTCACGTTTCATTGAAATTCTAAAGCGTTATGGTAAATACTTTAATTCGCGCACTTTCTAGTTTTGCTTAGCATTACGTGGTAATAATAATAATAAATTTTATTTCAAGTATTATTTCACAATAATATAACTTTAGTGTCAAATTCAAATATACCCATAATAAATAGAAAGAAGTCAACACACGTTCAAATCCTTGTGGATGTGTCAAATATCAGTCCAGTCGAGGTCCAGTCCATGCAGCTGCCTTACCATGATTTATTAAAACAGTATTAAAACTGCAGTAAAAGCGAGATGATGCTATCCCTTCAATAGCGGTGTCTCTGTTTCAATATTGTTTTAACTTTGCTCTTAGCGAATATTTGGTAAGACTCCCGTGCTAGATCAGTCAGTCACAGTTTTCTTGTATTGTTATAAACAAATATGAGAATTATTGACAAATAAAGAAAAAAGAACAATTCATTAAACATAATGAAATTGAACATAATAATATAGCAGAAGAAGCAGTAAGATTTCGAAAATGATGTAAAGACGAAAAAATTGATTTATTAAAAATTCTCAACTATTTAGATTTAGGTAATAGTACTAATAAATTACGAACCAGCCGCGCATGCAGGGAAAGTACCGATACTGATAGATTAATTAATCACAAAGGCCCGAATGACGCCCAAATCGGATTATTAGAGCCGGTGGCCAATAAATATAACGTCGGCAGCCATAGCCAACGCCGCGGCCATCATCTGTCTTACACACGGACCCATTGTGGTCCGTTGGTTTTGATGGCCGTGTAATTTTTTAGGAGTATTGAACTCTTGTGTTTTGTTATTAGCTCCGATAACATTGGTAGCGTCCAACGTCATGGGTATCACCGCAGATTCATCAAGATGGCTGTTATTGCTACTCTTTTATATTAAAACTTACAATCACATAATATATTGTACTTATTATATGAATTGTAATTATTCTTCGTAGAACTTCTTAAGCCAGTGTTATTAAAACCTGGAAATTAGTTTTTACCTATTCTACTATTAATTCCTCCTCCTCCTTCCTCTCTGTCTCTAAATTTAATTTTTAATCTTCGATACTGTAAATATGCTATCAGCTCTCTGATTATCACTTGCTCTCAAGTAATAAAGAATTATAACGTTAACTTTTTTTTTATTTAAACAATACCTATATTTAAAAATATTTTATATAAAAGGAAGACAATAGGAAGATAACATAAACAAGTTCATGTTCTTCTGCGTGTTGCAGATTTGTTTATCACATCACTAAACTAAAGAATAAACCAAAGAAAGAACTTATGTCACTATAACAATGTTGAGTATGATAGCGTAAATGAAGTGATCGCTGCATTCTGACCATATTCTGACATACAATAAAACTCAAAAAGACTGGCGCTAAATAACCAATGAATGATGTAAACGCATTAGTCACTTGTTGCGATGACAAGGAAGCTCATTTCAAGATGAATGAGGATCCCATTGCTCGAGTCTGAGAAGGCATTCATTTCGCAATTACTCTAATGTCTCTACGACCGATGTACGAGTACCACTTTGGAAAAAGAAAGTTGCAAACACGACAGAACATTGTACTTTGTATCACATGCAGCGGATAAAAATACTGACAGTATTTTGACAGGTTTGAGAAAATCAAGACGTTGAGGCACTTTTGTCTAAATCACTCTAAAATGAAAATATGATATTGAATTACTTATTGCATATACATTCCACGAAAGCCTAATTAGATTCAATAGTCACGTCCGATTCCCTTCGAAAGGTTAGGGAATAGTTGCCGACCTACGGGTTAATATCCTCGGGGAATCGACTAAATCCGCTTAAATATCCCATATATGTCTAGCTCACAATAAGCTCCGTTTCACGTTTTACTGTAATGCATGTAATTTAGATCGAGCGACGACCGAGGGCAGTCGCAATAGCTGTATCTCATATCCTCATTGTGAGCTCCATGAATAACAAGATCCTAAGTTTGCTAAATGAGAATTTATCGTACGAAGAAAATTATTACACTATGGAGGCAATGGCAGCGTGAATATAGAAAATTTATAAGATCTGAGGTAACTGGAATTTGCAGTAGCATGACATTAAATTCATGTGCTTGATCGTGAATTCAACAGATAAATCACACGATGCTCATTCATCCACTATAATGAAGAGAACAGATATCGCGTGACTTGCCATAGTGAAAGTTTCTTCAAATGACAAGCTTAAAAACACTTTGGACGAGCTTAAGCGGTCCTCCAACTGAGCGCGCATTATACCAGTAAAATATTAAAAATAATATACCTACGGACAGAATGTATTCCAGCCAACACATTAAAGTTTGACCGCAAACAATAATCTGTGTATAAATCATCATAGAGTTATAATCTTACACGCGAGGTGAATCACTGTTCCACGAAAACGGAAACACCGAATTCTCCGTTCGTTTTTATGGTATAATACGGCCGAATGAGCTATGACACGGTTTCCATAGCTACGCGGGGTTTTTGTTGTTTTTACAAAATAATCGGCTACTCGGCTGGTAACGTCGTCGTGCGCCGCGCACCTGCGCCCGCGCACCCGGCGCAAATCTCGGAGGGTGCGACGCTTGGGACCACTCAGGGGGGAAAGGGATAGCGTAGCAGGTAAACGGTCCCCAATCGCTGACTAAGAAGAACAGTTTCAACATTTCAACACAAATTTAGTTTCTGGCGCACATCGCCTTATTGATGAAACTTGTCAGTTTAAGATATTTTCAGACCATTTGTGTGTAATGAAATTGATTACATTGCACGTATGAGTTACATAATTTCGCACCGTTATTACACACTAGCGTTCTAATAATCTGTGAATTATGATGACTGACATACAAAAAACATGACAGCCCACAGAACTCTGCTGTACGGTTGCTTATATAATTACAACCATTATTGCTCCTATCCTAGCCGATTCATTCATTACTTGGCTACAAGCGATTTGTGCCGCTAATTGGACTTAAAAGCAACTGTGGATGACATTGTCTCACCGGATATAGCACGAATACCGTGACCATATTAAGACCGACCGTGTGACGTCGACATATTGAAAGGTATTTCTTAAAACTTCATTTTGTAATCGACACGAGTTTATCGACGCTTTAAAATCTGAATCGCCTTAAACGCTCTCACGGTTGCTCAGAGTTTAAGCGACTAATAATCCTGACCCTGGATCCAGTAGCTTTATAATAATACTTAAGTAATTGCGCGAGTCAGGCGCGCCCGCGGACCAGATGTCGATTTTATACTCATACCGTTATTATCACGACATGCAGTGCGTCTGCGCAGCTAAGATAATCCTTATAATTAAACAGTGTTCCTTAGGTTTTGTTCAGTTGTTAAGACTTCGCAAACTGTTCCAAATACTGTAGAAAAATAGGCACATACAACTTTAGATTCGAAATTACCACAGTTAGTGGTACGTTGTGTACTAAAAAACGTTAATCAATATGAACTGCTTTCAAATACGGAGGATAAGGAGATACTGTCTGAAGAACAATACAGTTTCTTAATAAATTATTGAAATATTTTGTCAAACAAAAATACGTCTGCAATTTTGTCAGGTAGTTGAAACAAGTGCAGTACTGGAGTTTTATGACCTGCCCGGCTTTGTTTATAGTGCTGAATTATCGGAAACGATGCACCTGACCGATGACGAGCCGTCGAGTCTTCCGGGCCTTTTGTTTTGGGTGAACAACGACACTTGATTAGCCGTTTTAGGGCTGCTTGTAAAATTGTGTTGTAACACAAGTGACTTATTGTTGGAGGTGTAACAGCACTTATTCAAAATCCCTTCACAAAAATGAAGCTGAGTGAAAAGAGCTTTGTGACTTTGGTTTTGGCAGGTTTATTTTTGTTCATAACTTGAGTAATGAGGTAATCCTCATATATAAAAATCTCGTGTGTTTGTTATCGAACTCCTCCGTAAAGACTCGACCGATTTTTATAATTTTTTTGTGCATATTTGGTATGTCTGAGAAGTGCTAAGAGTGGCCCTCTCCAGTTTTTTTTGGTAATTATTATGGCGAAACATAGTTAGCGGGCACAACTAGTTAAATAATTATGTAAATAAAGACGACAATGAATATGAATGCTGTATTCGAATGCTTATTCAGGTTGTACTCGACCCGGAATGGTGTTATCGTTAATCATAAGCAAAAAACTATTTTAGCGG
The DNA here is from genome assembly GCA_963935595.1 of Schoenobius gigantellus. Taxonomy (NCBI): domain Eukaryota; kingdom Metazoa; phylum Arthropoda; class Insecta; order Lepidoptera; family Crambidae; genus Schoenobius; species Schoenobius gigantellus. The sequence goes on along the minus strand of OZ012544.1, from coordinate 41,155,773 downwards.
GGCGCTTGGTCAGCGAGCGAGGTCAGCGCGACAATGGTTGCGCCCGCGCACTGTTGGTTCACACGCTCGCGATAGTCTCTTCCGATGGCTTCCATCGACTTGTCAGGACTTGTACCGGCTATCGGCGCCGCTTCCGGCGGACACCGCAAAGTTGGCAGCGATATTTCGTGGCCGACAATGTGTTGATAGTGATTTACGGTCGGTCATTCGATATGGTGCACTCGTCATGTGCACACAACACATGTCACGCCGAGCGTAACGTTTCGGACTCTGCTCCTCTCGTGTCTCATACAAATGTCATTAACATCCTCGCAGGATTGTCAAGTTGTGGATGAATGTCATATTCTACCTCGGCTGTCTTTAAGCAAAGACGCCGATGCGGCAACCAAAAATAAAATTCTATCAACGTTGACAGTAAAATATAATTTACTATGTGTTCACTACAACAATGAGGATTCAATTTAAATGTTTAATATTCGTGATATAAGCAGTTTTAAAAGATCCCATTACCTATCAGATTACCTCGAGCGGTTGGCACAATAAGTTCTCATGCGCAGTTCTAAGCACTTTCGTATTGTGCACTGTCGCTCCCATTATTGTAATTTGTAATAGCTGTAATACCACAAAACAACGTAACCAAATAGTTCCTATTTCTCGTATAAACTCACACGCGCCACATTTGATCTATTTTTTTATACTGATAATACAATGAACAAATCGTTTTTTGATGCATGTGTCACTGTTCATTACTGCAAACAAGGTACGATTCCCTATTAAAAAAAACGTAGAAATTATCTTAGCACTGTATTTGAATTCCATTAATAGGCCCGTGACACCCATGTTGACTCTTGCACATGTCATGTCTTCATACCTCCATTATAAACATTATTAGAAGCAGTATCGTAACCGGTACATGTCATATTTACATGTACTGATACCACTAAATTTTCGATTCACACGCGATGCACACAAAGTCACTGTATATAAACTCAGACCAAGCATAAAACATAATAATAGTAGCTTCAGTCTCATGCGGCTAATTGCATTGATTGTGAAATCTCTATTTTCTAGGAATTAGTATTTTCGCTGTAAAAAGAATGCCAATTTTGATTCAATCCATTGTTATGGCGTAAATCACAAACTGGATGTAGCCGCCTTATTAACTCCATCACAAGCTCGTGTTACACAACCTAACTTCTCCATAACAGAGCCACATAGCAATTAACAGCGCACTTACATATTCACAATCATAATTTTGTATAAAGGCGTAACTTTTGAAATGTTATGCTTTAGTCAAAGGTCACGTTGCGTTACATAAGTGATTATAATCATTGGCAAATCATTATCTAGATTTTGTTCGAATTCGGAGAAGGCAATCTCAGGATTTTCACATACAAATCTACGAATATGAAAGAAATCTAAGCAAAAAAAGTGATTATAATCATTGGCAAATCATTATCTAGATTTTGTTCGAATTCGGAGAAGGCAATCTCAGGATTTTCACATACAAATCTACGAATATGAAAGAAATCTAAGCAAAAAGAGTATTCTAAAAACTACTATCGAATCAGGCTTAGAAGCAAATATGCATGTGTATGTAATAATTTATGTCATTTACAGACATCACGCTCCAATTACTTGTGATAATTTCATAATCCAATTAATGGTAGCAGATAGACAGAAACCTCGCCGCACTTATGACACTCAAATTACTTCCGCTCAAATCGACTGCGTGATTGAAGTGACACTTGGACGTGCGAAAATTACAGTCAGACTCTTCAAATGCAACACACATCTGTTGGTGTTAGATTTTTTTTTCAATGTTTATTGCAATATTTATACCCATTATAATGAAGGCTTCATAAGACTTGATTCTTAGCACTCTATAGAATCAGCGATTCTTATAACGTTGACTATACCAAATTTGTTTTAATCTCCAAATGTCATTGTCGTGAATACCTCCCAAATTCCTAATGATTATTGTGTAACTAGTTCTTCGCTTGTAATCTTTGCAGCTTATTCCAAAGTATCGGTTTCACAATCGCTTTGATCACCTTCTGCTTCTGTAGAATCGTTCGCTAGTTTTCGATTGTCGAGTCAAAACAATGCACGCCCATATAAATAATCCATCATGAACAATGGCGAAGTGATCGTTATCTTATTGTAATTCATAATCCTAAGTCTGGTGGCGCATTTTAAAATGACTGTTGTTGGCAACGAGGAAACTGTTAATTAGGGTAAATTCTCATAGTTAAAGGTATATATATATTGTCAATGGAAATAACTTGCAATATCTTGAAATAAAAAAAATAAAATGAAATATTAGAATAGACGTTATCACGAAGAACACTTTTTTTATATTCATATAATTTTATCATATTCAGAGATGGAGCCTTTTTTATTCCGCTGCATAAAATGTCATCAACACTGACCGAATAGTCTCGAACTTTAAATTTTATGCATTTGAAAATAATAAAGCTATCCCGTAACAACCACATTTTAATATCTTCCGGTGACACTCGACAGAAACAAATATACATTTTGTTTCTTTAAAATTGATGATTTCCGTATCATGTATGGAATCATAGGCGTATAATATAAAATTAAATTCGTTTTTAACTTTATCGATATAATCGAAAAGTTAACGCACAAGATGTCGACCGCTTAGTGACGATTAGAATTCTCGTGCAGTCATTAATTTTCTTAAACATCTGATTCACTATAAAATGTCTTAATTAGAAATCTATAGCAGTTATAAGAGTCTTTCCGGTGTCAGCACATGCAGCAGGCAACGATCCTTATGCCGCACATACACAGAGTTCAAATTCAAAAAAGCATTCATTTACGTAACTGTAGTTCAATTCGAGCAATACATATTTTTTGGAACAGCTTACTGTAAGTGACACGCGGTTTCCTTCATTATTCACACGTGTACTTTACACATAAAAAATAAAAGGTTGAAACATTTTGAGTCTTGTTTGATGAATGACAAATTATGTGTTTTAGTTCCTTGATAAACTTAAGACGTAAATTTTAATAGGAAAAGTATACTCTGATCAATAAAGAACCTTCCTAAACTAAAACAGTTCTAACATACATGATCCGACTAAAACGACTTTAAAATAGTTCTCGTCAAAGATAGAAAGAGATTGTAAAGCACAAATTTGAAGATAGTCACACCCAAATGCTAATTCATAAAAGACCAATAAATCTTTGTCATATTTCATTAATCAATCGTTAAGGGAAGATTGTAATCGAGACGGAGCAAGTAGCTAAATAACCGGTCAGATCATAAAGACCGATTGTAATAACTCGAGATATAGATAAGGCGCTTTCACGAACGTCTGCGCAGGTTGGAGAGGCAATTAGGAAGCGTCTAGACTGGCTCGGAGAAATTGGTAGCTAGACGAATACGCAGACACCTGGGATCATTCATGAAAAGTTTCAAATCAAAAGACAATACCAATTCTTTTCTTGTTGAAGTGTATACAGAGAAGATTTTGATATCATTGTAGGAAACCTTTTTATTTTCATCTAACCTGATATGATAGTCGTTAATGTATATGAAGCTAGAGTATTTATTATCCTCAATCACATGATAAAACAGATAAATAAATTCAACGAAGCATTTTTACTATTTTTAGGCTAAGGATACTTAAGGTACGTATAAACAGTCGTATCTCAAGTGCAAGGTCGATCTTGAGCTGTTGTTTTTGAGAGATGTGCCATACATTAAACGTCAAAATTACTACTCAAGATCGAGCTCTGACTTGAGATGCGAATATTATTACGAACCTTAAATTACTTAGTGAAGAATGTTGTATTAGTATCCAACTCAAATAATGTTACAAATGAAACTTTTTAGAATATCACTGTTAAATAAAATTAGTATTAATTAACTCATAGAGCACAACAATGAAATTTAAAAAAAATTGTTGTTGCTTTGATAATTTATAACAAATAAAATTTGCAAAAAATTACAATATTTTACAAAGTATTGTTGTAGAAATATCATTAATGTATCCTTGCTTAAGTTTTGCTTTTTCCTGGGAGGTAAGTAAACGAAATGCTTACCTAATACAAACTATTAAAAAAGTTAAGCAGCGATTATCCGGTGAGTGTGGGAGAATACTTGGTTATTGGATACTTGGTAACAATCTGACCTTTGGCTTAAAAGCTCGATAAAGCCCAACAAACAGACAGAAACACTAACCTATTTACGTTGGAATAGAAATTATCGGATTTCGACTTGAGAATGGACGCCGGCCATACGAAACCCTTGAATGCATTAAGTAAACATCTGATTAGTATGCATTGTAACAAAATCATATTCTCGGGAAAATTTTGAAACGTAATCGATATAATATGGATTCATTGGATGAATCAATATTTACATAAAGCGATGGAATATTGAATAAAAATGTTAAGGCTAAGTATATTACTGATTTTCAATGCATTTCAAACTTTTTATATTAGCGTTAGTCAAAGCTTCGATCTCGTCGATTTAGTTCTCATTTGTTGCTATGTTCTGGAAAAAATCTTTTTAGAGGATAAAAAGTAAACGTTCGCTCCTGTTGGCACCCATCCGTAAAGTCTCACGACAATCGGTCGAGGCGTTTCGAATTAAAAACTAACTGGTATTTAAAAGCATTTCTTCCTCAATGATTAATTTAAATATATAACTAGGTAGCTTTGAAATACGTATATAAGTATTTCAAAGCTACCTAGTATTAACCTTAACCCTAATTTGTAATAATCAGCTCATTATCAAGCTTATGTATCAATAAAAAATCCCTGCATCATAAGAAAATTCTTAAAAAACTAATTAATATGCTTTCCTGCATCAATGAGCATTATTACCTATAAATATAAAAGGAGAAGTTCTCATCTATTGACGCACGCACAGCCGTAACCGCTAATGGTAAAAACGTGAAATTTGGACAGTTGTTTTAATTCAAAATGCGGACGCACACTAAGAACGGATTTAAAAAAATTTTAACCCTGAAGGGATGAAATAGAGGTTACAAGTTTGTATGAATTTTTTTCAGATCTATCTAGAAGCAACGATTTTGATAAAACTTGAGATTCATGCTCTTAAAAACATTTCATAGAACACGTGTTTCATGGGTTATTGGAATTCACCCCCTTAGGGTGCAAATTTGGGGTTGAAAGTTTCTATGGAAAATATTTCAATTTCTATGAAATTCATTATTCGAGCTCCTAAATATAAATAACAGTCTTCTAATAATAGGCTACAAAATTATTTTACGGGAAAATATAAAATTCCCACGGGAGAGCAATAATAACGCGGTCGAAACCGCGATCGGAAAGCTAGTGTATCAATATGACAATTAAGTAATAATCAAATTTTTTAAAAGATGACATGGAAAAAACCCTTTACTCCACGTTCGTAACTGATTTTTGATAACCATATACGAACAAAGAAATTTTTTCTTGTTTGATAACCAGTTACGAAAATGGAATTTATTTGTCGTTTTCGTAACTATGGTTCATAACCAGCTACGAAAACGGCATTTTTTTTCTCTGTTCATAACCGGTTATTAATTAGGAATATATTTTTCCACTTTCGTAATCGAGTACGAAATAAATATCGAAATAGGAAACGAGGAAATACCATGCCTCCTTTGATTGACCACAAACACATTCATAAGTTCAGAAAATATATTTATTTTTAATAAAATAACAAAAACAATGCAATGCTGGAAATAATTTCACAATCTAAATTTTAAATTGTGAAATTATTTCAAAGCAGTGTCCAACGGTTATAATCTTTTTTTCCTCAATTGCCGAATTTATTTCTGTATCAATTTCTATCTTCGGTTCATTGGCTAAAAAATGTAACACCTGAGCTAAGGATGGGTTCTTCCGCCCCACATACTTGTTTAGTCTGGCATGCCACCCTTAAAGGTGATTGGTGGTTCTTATGTCTTCTTTGTAACAGCACCATTTCTTGATTTCACTTCTTTTTTCTTCGATTGACTCCATTTTGGCATTTGGCACTACCAACATATTTTTTTACCGAGAACCATACAGAAAATGCCATATAATCAATGATTTACTTTGAGAATACCATACAGAGAATCACAGAAAAAGATGAGACTTTCGCAAATGACATTTCAATGTCACTTTGAAATAGATGGAAATTCTTATCAGCCAGTTGCATTGTGAGTATTTATCATATAGTAGGTAGGTACCTATTTATTCGAATGCTACGCCAAGTATACTATAAAGTTTTATGTAGTTATGAAAAGTTTAAAAACTTCACATTTCCAGGTTATGAACTCGATTACGAAAGTGGAAAAATATATTCCTAATTAATAACCGGTTATGAACAGAGAAAAAAAATGCCGTTTTCGTAGCTGGTTACGAAACATGGTTACGAAAACGACAAATAAATTCCATTTTCGTAACTGGTTATCAAACAAGAAAAAAATTCTTTGTTCGTATATGGTTATCAGAAATCAGTTACGAACGTGGAGTAGAGGGAAAAAACCGATATAGTCATTTAATAAGGAGTGGCATTCTGTGTTACGCGATACCTCTGTCACGTCACTTGCGACAACAATATTATTTAATAACCCAAAATATTTAGAAATCGTGTTATTCTTATTTTCAGAGCACAATTCCCAAGTTGCCCGCACCGATGTTTGAAGATCGTGACTATTCGTGATAGCAAGCGCACGTTATTATTTAGGCAAACCGCGGCCGGGCCGATAGCCGGTCGCTCATGTGCATACGATACTATGTAAACACTCAGCGCCAGTGTGTGCTTTACATTCTGAAGCCACAACTGCCAGGTCGACCGAAAAGATTCCTAATAACTAGTACATTACAGATGAATTTCGAGCGACGCTACGTTCCGTTAGTTTCGATGTCGTCTTTTGAAAATGATGCTGAGTTTTCTCTGTCAGTCCTCGGGGCGACGCGACGCTGCGATGGCTTAAGTTTGGATCGATGTCTCACAAGTTGTGTTTGAACATCAAAATATACATGTGTTTTATTGTGCTATTGGCGTGAGTGTACGTAGTAAAACACATATTTATTCACATCTCAAACTTTAAGAAAGGTTTCACATTTCTGGTGATTTGGAGTTTTGGAAGTATTACCAATGAAATACCAGGATTGGATCAGGGTAAACGTATTTCCCCTTGGTGCAACTGGTTGTACAGTATGTATATTTACTTCCCCATCGTACAACCAGTTGGACATAACAGTTGTACCAAGGGTCGGTAGCGCCTACAACTACTAAGAAAATTGGTTGAATTAGAAAAGCAATTTTTTTACCATTTTAGGGTTGGTATTAAAATATAGCAATTCAAAACTATGACAGACTTGATCACAACTTGCATTTTTTCTTTGTTTGTAATAATTCATTATAAATAAGTAAAGTTGGAAAAAAGTTTAATTGTCGTAACAATAACAAATATTTCTTGTTTTAAATATCAGTTTAAGGTAATGCTTCAGACTTTTCAAATAGAAATTCAATAACTCTCCCCAAGTGGTTTTATTCCGAAATCCTTCGTTTGCTTGTTGTTTGCCCTTTACAAAAAAAGCGTACCCAAGCGTTCCTTGACGAATATTAGTTAGCACAGAATAGATCTACTGACTCGAGTTCGTGTACACAAACACGGTGCAGCGATGGAAGCATTGCAAACAGAAAATGTATTTAGACCCCACGGGCGTATGGGTCTTCTTAATATTTGAATACTGAGAAATGCTTGCGCCTAGATTTATGAAAACGATGAAGGTCGCGTTGTTATATTTATAAAAGCCCTTGATAATAGGAATGATGACTAAAACTCTTTCTAATGTTCTTCATAAGAATTTTCATAAAATATTGGACTCAGCTTTTTCCTCTTTTACTTTATCAAAAACTTGCCTATCTGCCTGTGCGCCATCTGCCATCCTTTACTTTAATCGCTTTACCTCAGTAACTTTTGGGGTTCCATACTTCAAAAGTAAAAACGGAACCTTTACGCGATCACTTCGTTATCCGTCTGTCAGTCTGTCGAGATCAGGAACGCGTAGAGATGTCAAACTGAAATTTATACCAAATAACTCGACTTTACGGTCTCTTGCAGCTGTGAAAGAATCAAACTTAAAAGTCAACGCGCTCGAGTGATATTTCACGAGGGATTCAAAACGGATACTATTATACTATTTGACCAAGGCTGGATTCACGAAATTTAGCAGGAAGCAAGGCCTTAGAGCACACGTTAGGGACAAAAATCTGAAAACTGTATACATATGTAGTGAGGGAATTATACACTGTGTTCCTGAGGATATGCATTAACTTGGGCCTATTATTCAGACCATCAAACTCACTATGAGAACTTTCACTATGAGACCAACACTAAAATCGCGAAAAAATACAGCTGCTTCATAGAATAGTTCAAGACCTACTAGACTGAAATATATGGCACAGTAGGTGTTTTTTTCGGGATTTCATTGGCCCCATAGTGTAGTGACATTATTAATTTGTTCAAATTGATGGTCTTAGTAACAGGCCCAAGTTAATGCAGATCCTCAGGTACACGGTGTACAAATAAAGTACGACACCCTCGGTACGTTAGTCCAAATCGCACTTGACCGGTTTTTTTATTTTTCCGAGAAAGCAAAAATAGGTGACCGATATATTTTCATGAAGAATTTTCGCTTTCATTATTTTAATTTGTTCATTAGGATGACAATTTCTATTTGCTTTTTATATACTTTCCGCCGTGTGTGGCGTCGATAAACCCGGGATTCTGCATGTGATCTATCACTAATACATTCGCCTTTTTTCGCCGCATTCATTCAACTCTCATCCTTCTACCCCCACTTCAAAGATTCACTTCTATACACAACCGTTTGTCGACAAACCCAAAATAAACGGCCTCAAATAAGTAGGTAAGCGGTTAATTTTCTTGCAAACGCGCATTCATTAATTTGCAATGATTAAGAGCAAACAATAGGCGACTTTCGCATGAGAAACTAGCATTTCCCAGACAATATTGTGGCGAATGCGCAATAAAAAGCCCGCTGGTGTCTCAGGCGAGTGATGTAAAAACCTCAAAACAATTATTTTACATAATGCTCCCGCATGGTTAGATCGGCCGACGTGTTGAACCGCCGCCGTCGCCTCTCGAGCTTGCATTCATTGTCCAAGAAAAATATAAATAAGAGAGACTACAGGCGTCATAGATAGATGTAAAATAATCCTGCAAATTTTATAAATGCGATAGCTTGCGAAGATGGATGGAAAAATACAAAAGTTATTGTAATGATATACTATAATAGTACATTACGATATGTTACGGGCGTAACAGAGCAGAGTGTGTATAACCAATATACGCACGTATATCGAACGACGTTTTTCAACACACTTGTGAGGAAAAATACCTAATAAACTGAATTTTTTGATTAAATAACACAAATAATTGTTAAATGTAGACAAACTAAATACTGGTATAAAAATAATCATTTGAAAAATCATGTAGTTCGTTGATGTCTTTTATATTACCTCTTAAAAATATAGTACATTACTGGCGCGGCCGGCAAGTGCAGCATTGCCGGACTCTGTGTGATGCATTACTCGGCTATAATACACGCGTGTTTTATGATCCGCTTTAAGACCAGTAAAATTAGATCCACTTTACGAGCAAGTGTGTTGAAAAGGAACTAGTTCCACAATCTCGTGAAATAAATTGGAGTCAAAACTCTGCTAAGCGCGACGGGTGAGCAAAGTTTTCTTCAGTCTCGTTTCATTCACACCTGGCAGTGGCAGGCAACAACTCGTCGCAATTATGAATTGTTCGGTAAAAACTACAGAAATGTTTCAAGAAATGCACTCAAAAGAGTGAAATATATAATAAGTAAGTAGTTCTTTAGCATAATTTTTTCATAGATTGTGTATATATATATTTATATGTACGAGTAAGGCATTTGGACGAAAAATTTCGACGCAGCTATCTCTTTTTCTCTCGGTAAAGAGTGAACAAGATAAACATACCTTGACCAATGATCTCAATTTGAAATTTGCTCCAATCATACGTCACTGTGCCTGTACTATTTGAATTTTATACAGTAGGTCTCCGACTATTTTTTGTCGATGCTTCAGTGAGATTGTATATCTAGTTCTCTTAAAGTTTTTTGATGGTAACGACGTTTTACAATGACCACACTACATGAAAGGCAGTCGAATATTTTCCTCATTCATAGAGGTACTGACTAATTAGCCCCAGCCGAACAATGCAATGCTTTTAACAAGTTGTTAACAGTGTAATGTTATTTATGACTACAAACTTAGGCCCCTTACACACTGCGATTGTGGTTGCAAACCGCGCTCTAGAGTATAGTCCTTTTTTTCATGTAGGTGTACTTTATTGGTGGCCTACGATACCGATAGATTACGCCAAAAGGAACAAAGCTTCCCAAATCTTAAGAGGATTGTATATAGTAACCAGTATGCCCGTCGCGAGTAGGTATTTTCTAAAATGCTATCTGAGTCACACCGACTGGTACCGTGCAATAAAGAGAGTTGACAAGAAATGGAGGAGGCAATTGCCTACAGTTCCTGCTTGATATATTGTTTCAGGCGATAACGTTTTTACCTCCCTAAACGTTGACGCAATGAGACAGTTTTGCTCTCATTAGATTCAGTATACCTCAATCTAGGTTTGTACGTTTTACTTTTTTGTAATTCATTCAGTTTAATTTAGGCAAAAAATTGAAATTCTCGAGGTAGTTTTTAAGTCAAGGATATATAGAATATTAAGATAATAAGATTATACAGATGCAAATAATTTATATCCTGTTCAATATTTCTTCAAAACAAAAACGTATGGACTCTTGCCTTCATCTCACCTGATGGTAAGTGGTGATAAGGCCGAAGCTGGAAGCGACCTTCACCTGGACTCCTCAACAACTGAAGAACTAATATCGAAACACAACAATGCTATTAACATGTTACCTATTATGACGACAAACTTAGGTAACACAGTGGTAGCCAGCCAGGCGGGCTCAGAAGCCCTACCACCAGCCAAACCAAGCATAAAATTTCTGCCCCATGGGGAATCTAACCCCGGACCTCCCGTTCAACACTCGGTGGTGTTAACCACTAGACTAGAGTTTTAGTGATTAAAACGCTGACCGGTTCTTTCATCCTAAAGCGAGATTAAAAAGAGCATTGGCGAATTGCGCCCAACTACATGAATAAACATGTAACAGATTTATTGTTTAACAACATGATTGGTTTAAATAATGAAAATCATCGAAGCTTGCACTGGCGCGTATTTAACTTTTATAAGACATAATCGTGGCGGAACAAATTTTTATTGAAGCTAAGCTTCACTTTCCGCTCAAACATAGTAATATTGAGGTTCGGAAACGGTTTATAGTAAGACTATGAAGTTGTAAAAATGCTTATTGCTGTATCTTACATTCTGTTCAAAGTTGCAAATTAGGTTAACAAGACAGGAGAGGATACAGTTTAAGTTTTATTTGTACAATAGCCACTTCACAATCGGCCGAAACGCTAATGTTTCTGCTTTCAGTTTGAAATGTAGATTCCTTATGTAGAAGAAACCTCCGTGAATGAGTATATATTTTGTAAACTATCCTGGTCTAAGTTAATTAAGCCTGCATGTCTATTTTCAGGTCTACAAAAAAAATCCTGAAAAACTGAAAAAGCAAGCGGGAGCTTGCAACACACAAAGCAATACAAAGTTATATTCAAAAAAAATTTACAGATTTAACAAGATTTTCCTCCATATTACTATTATTTACTATTTTGTAATTTCCGACGATAGTGATAAGTATGTGTTTTTTACAAAACGGATAACTTTTTTATAGCTATTACACAGTCAGCAGTTAGATTTTTAACAAATGATCCAATATTCCAAAAATCTATTAAAATGTACTAAAATAATTACGGTGTTACTAGAGAAAGTTTTAAAATCCTGTATACAGCATAATGTTTAAATGTTTGGACACTGTTTAAACATTTTGCTGTTTCATTTCTTTTAACACAATAAATAAAAATTAACTTGCAGTTCCAACGTATAGGCTTCGAAAAACTATAGGGTGGTTTGTGGGGAAATTCACACAAAGTGTAACTTATTTGTCTTTTCATAAGTTTAAAGCGCATCGAAAAAAGACTAATGCGTAAAGGTTATTATAAAGTCAACGATTATTTGAATGATGCCAATGCCTGGTGTTAGCTTGAAGATTTTTCTTGTTATAATGTAAATAATCGTGTTGTCTTGTATAACTATTTATGTCAACAAATATTGTTGTATTTGTCAACGACATAGTAGGAATAAAACTGACACATCTAATCTTGTAAAGGAAGTTGAGCTCAGACTTTTGCTTTGAGGTCAGCTTCTAATTGACGACTCTGTAACAATACAGGGAGAAAAAAATAGCCCTTGCTGATTTTCTTGCTGGTTCTAACCAACACAAGGTCTCCCATCGTAGACTTGTGAACTATTGGCGTAGATTCTTTGTCTTTGAAAAAAAAAATTTCTTTTGAAATGTGATTATGTTATAATCCAATTAGAACAAATTTGAAGAATAGATAGAGGTAAGATAGACAGCGTTACTTTTTTTTAGTAACATAGGTAATCTTTTCGTTCGTGAACCTGGCGAAAGACAATTGAAGCTAAGTGATAAAAACCATATTACGAAGCAGTGAAGCAGTAGATTTTGTTAACTGGCTTGACCTTAGCTAAATTAAAGGCATGTCTATTCTTAGGTCTATGATTTCAAAATTATTGAAGAATATATAGAACATTATGAACGAGGTGATCCATTGCTCAACTATGACTAATAGTGAGCTCGGGCAATCTAAATCAACGAGGCGAATTGCGAATTTCATTAGAATTTATTACAATCTAAAAATGTCATACTGTAACCGGTCCGCGGGCAGTCTCGACCGTTTCATGGACGACCTCCTAAAAAGGCTAAATACGCGAATTACGGCGACAAATTTGTTGCGTGTGGTCCAAATTCTTTAATATAAACGATATCATAGATCTGATTTCTTTTTATATCCTTTTAAAACAGTGAAATATTGTGCCATATAGAAATATCGTTATTACTAGCTGCAAACAGCCCGCTTCGCCGAGTTTTTAGTCATATATTTTAACGAATTTTTCATGAAGTCACCTACACCCATGTTACTTTTAACCCTTTCACACCCTTGCATCTATCGACATTATACATAATGCACGATGGGAATCTTGGAGCTATGTATAATGTAGGTCATTTTGCGTTTAGGTCAATTTGCGTTCTGCGTGTGGCGAGCAAATTAACGGGTCATTATGCGTTTAAGTCATTGTACGTTTAGGTCAATTCACGTTTAGGTCATTTTGCGATAGAGTATACGTCATTTTGCGTTTAAGACATTTTGAGAGAATGTCATTATGCGTTTAGGACATTTATTGCTTTTAGGACATTTTGCGTCGAGTCCAAACTATTCGCTTGTGAAATTGTGATGGATAGTTTTTGCTGCAGAGTGAAATATAGGGACAAATACGTCTATTTGTGTTAGTTACTATCAACTTTTCACATAAGATAATTCAACATAAAAAAATCGAATGAATACATTGAATTTTAGAACGACTAGTAAAATGTTTACTATCGTATGGAAGTTAACGAAGCAATTTTTGCAATAACAATTAAACAACATTTTCCTTTCATTAATTTTTGTAATTGAAATATCATTTAAATTTTACGATCAATAAAACGATCTATATTATTATTGAGTTCGCAACAACCGATTTCTTTTCCCAATATAAATATAATAAACGATTTTATGTAAACGTTTAAAATACACTGGAACTCAATCGAAGCTAGAATCTCTCTCAGATTCAATACACAGATGGAGTACGTTACAACTGCACTACCGAAATGCAGTTTGAATGCATTTAGCACGACAGTGACTGAGAATAAGACATACAGTGACTGAGAATAAGACATACAGTGACTGAGAATAAGACATACAGTTCCAACGACAATTTTAAGAGGACTGTGAAGTGCCAATTCATGGCTCGAGTATGCACTTTCAAAAATGCAATTTGTTGCACACCGCTTAGAGTTGAAAGTCGAGGCAAGTGCCTACATTTCTTATTGAAATATTGTTTCGGGCGATAACTGTTTTACCCCCCTAAATCTTTACGAAATTAGACACATTTGATCTCATTAGATTCAGTATACCTTAATCTATGTTTGTACGTTTTGCTTTTTTTTTAACTCAATATAATTTAGTCAAAAAAGATAAAAATGCTCGAGGAGGTTTTTAAGTCTAAAATATGGATATTTAGATGCTAATAATTTATATTCTGAGCAATATTACTTCAAAATCAAAACGTACAAACCTAGATCTTCATTACATCTACAACATTCCCAAAAATTATGAAAATTGGACTATGTAAAGAGGGAGAATCGTTATCGCTTTTTGTATGAAAATTTACAGCTTCACAATCCTCCTAAAATAAACTGAAATTCTGATAGAATAAGCATGAATGGTAGTTGCATTACAAATTGAATTTAGGCAGTTGCAGAGTGCAATTGAAATGCAGCGTCAGACTGGCTGGATATAGTTGCATTGCATGCAGCCTTGGTCAAATCAAATATGCGACATTTCCGAGATTGTTCGAAATTCCCCGAAGAAGCGTCGCAAACACTTGATTGATTCTAACGAGACACGGCTCCGACCCATGCAAATTTATCACCTCGCAGAATAGAAATAAGATCCACGGTATAACGTTGGGTGTTAATGAAACGATCCGCCCATGTTTAAGAATCAAGTGAGAAATTGCAGTGGGCTTAGTTGAGATTTATACGTTTCTGTTCATTGACCCTTGTCAATTGGACGACGCACAATTGGTCAGTAATTGGCAGGCGTTTAAAAAGTGGAGCATACACTAACAAACAATGTACGACAAATAATTGACGTCAACGAATTGTTTGACGATAGATGACATTCGTATGATTGCAGAATGAATGAAAACTTTACTGCACAAAAAAACTGAAATTGAAATAATCACACAATAACAGAAACAAACACAATAGGCGGGATTATTGTCAAATAGCATTTTCTGCAAGGCAACCAACCATAGGACAAAGGAAAATATGTAAAAAAAATTACAAAAGATAGGACCGACTTCAAAAGCACCAAAAAGTCAATGAGTATAGGAATAGATGCAATATTACAGTTTATATTATGTTGAAATCGGTGCCAAGCAATAATCACATATCATCACAACTCATATACGTCCCCACCGAGGGGCACGAGCCTACCCTAACTAGTTAGGGCGATTAGACCTAAATCAAACCACGCTGGCCCAGTGCCCAATAATAACCTGGAGAATCTTAAAAATATAAGAGTAATTAATGTAGTTAGAACCAACTTAAATATAAAAATGTGATGTTGCATGTATTCTTATAATATTAATGAGTTTTTGGTGATTTTCAAGTCGGTTTTATTTTTTATAGATTGTAATGAATACTGGCAATAAATATAACACATAAAGCAGAGTTAAGTTCTATACTCTAGCTCAAGGAAATAGTTTTCCACTTTAGTCTTAAATGAATCCTCTGTATCTTAATATTTATAGCCTCAGAATCGGAGCCAGAAACATGTTCAAAGCTCAACCTGTTGTTAGTAATATAATATAC
Source organism: Schoenobius gigantellus (assembly GCA_963935595.1). Classification (NCBI taxonomy): domain Eukaryota; kingdom Metazoa; phylum Arthropoda; class Insecta; order Lepidoptera; family Crambidae; genus Schoenobius; species Schoenobius gigantellus. The sequence continues at coordinate 41,140,092 of OZ012544.1, read as the reverse complement.
TTACAGGTAAAAACGTTTCGATCCTTAAGAGACACCATGAATTATATTATTTAAAAAAAGGTAGCAGATTATAAATTAAGGCATTAAGCAGATTGAAAATTTACATAAGCGTGCAATATGGGCAGGGTGATGTTGGTCTATTAGAAAAAAAAATATTTTAAGTACACTGATGTAACAATACTTAATTGTAAAAATGTAAAGAATCATAATGATGTAACAAATCATTTACTTTTATTAAACCAACACATTATACGGCCTTATTATTTTTTTATTTAAAAATATTTAAACAATATTTAAATTAAATAATGTTGGTCTCACTTTCAATGTCCTTTTTTGTAATGAGATGTAAAATTGCCGGTGACACTGTTTAACTTAAATGTGACTAAAAATGTTTTATGAATAAGGCGGTTATACTGATTCAAGTAGGTATACTGATTCAAGTTTAGGTAAAAGTCGTTATAAATGAAACATTCTGATCAGCCTTATACTGAATGTATTCTTTTTATATTTGGATGCGTTCCGATAGTTACAAAATTACCGAGATTACACGCACCACGCTGAAAAAAATCAAAAACAATAAGAATAAAATTATTATACTTAAATTTTACATTATTTTAGTAGACCAGAGAGAATTGTATCAAATCTTTAAATCATTATTTTTGCCACGGAATATTTTTTATATTCAACATTTCTCTTATAATCTTTTATAAATAATGTTGACAAATTCTTAATGCATTTGTAACCCCGAACTCATTCCCATACTGTTATTAATAACATAATGAATAACGCTTACTCGCTTATAGCAATACGGAGAAACACTTTGCTAAGTCAACATTTAGCGTGAAATTAAACACGCTTATCTCTGACCGTTGCCGGACAAAGCCACGGTATTGTACATACACGTCTCAACGGAAACAGCTAACGACTTCAAACAATATTTGTTTCAAATAAGCTTATCTTAATGCGGACAAGACAATGCCAGTATAGATATGGTATTATTGTCCCAAAACATTAACGGTGTGAATGAAGTGTTAAGTGCAAAATTCAATCGCCTTTTTCGCTTTATTTTTAAATCGATTACATTTAGATTTGCTTACATCGAAAAATTGCAAGTGCATTTCAAAATTATTCAAAGGCAAAATATGTCGATATAATAATGTTGTAGTTAGTGCTATTCGAATTGCCTTTGACTTAGTTAGTTCTGATAATTAAATAGTTTTTAAGTTAAATAAAACCATAAATGAGTTAAAACCGATTACAAAATCATTTTGTTTAGAAAATAGGTAATTATTTGAAGAGTTTAACTTTATTTTTCATACAAAGACTCGAATTAGGTACTTAAAAAATTTATAAAATTTTACGATACTATTGTATAACCTTGAGAAGTCTTCGTGTTATAAACTAAAAACTTATAGAACTCAATCAATTTATATCGTATTTTTATTTTCATTTAAACTGAAAGCTTAATAAACTAAAGCAAAAACTGTTATACATAAATGTTATTCTATTATATCCCAATATGGCTATAGGACCTTCTAGTCGACACTTGTCATATTTTGCTAAAAATCAACATTATAACTATGCTTTATTAAATATGCTATCCCTACACCATAACAATTTTTTTTTAAATTACAATGAAGAATACTTTTAAGAATTCACATTTCGTCCTATTTTTTGACATAAACTGTAGAAATAAAGAATAAACGTGTGTGTGCACAGCACGATCTTAAAATAGAAAGTTTGCATTACTTTGTAAATGTCATGTCACCACCACTCAATGTTCACACGCGCTTCCTTTGTTGATAGTTGCCAAAACTACAGAACCTCTAGTCGCACGGACAACGCATACGAAGTACCCACCAAGGAGTGAACAGTGAACTTTCCCTAAAATGGGAGTTTAGCTTTATCCCTTTGCTTTTTGGAATGAAAATAAAACACGATCAATATTCAAAAAGGCCGGCCGTGGTTACGGCCACAGAAATCGTGTGCTGACACGGGGAATACTAATACGCGGTTAGACAATTTATATTCAGCTAGGTGGCTCTAGGAGACCGTGTCGTGAGCTTGGGATTGTGGCTCATCATTTAGGACGATGCTTCTCAAGCACAGAAACGGACGATACTTAATATCAACTGTAAAATATCGCTTTAAAAGTATCGGTCTAGTTCCTAGATACTAATATTGTACAGAGAATAACGTCCGCATTTTAGAGAATTTTATCCTTGTGTAAAACGTCAAACATATTCCTAGTCGAGAATAGAACACCATCAGTATAGGCTTAGTCCGATGGATCAACATGGAGATCTGTAGGCCAATTATGGATCTTTCATCGTATGACATGGTATAAGTTTGAGAAAAAGAAGTAATGAAATGCTGCATTTCGTATTACCGATCGCCAATGATATCATCACTATGGCATAGTTTCAATTCAATGATGTCATCATTAAATAATGAACAAATGATAAAAAATCTGACCGGAAATCGTATTTTTCGTTTTGCACTATGATATCATTTGATATCATTTGCAAAACCATGCGATCGGTAATGGGCCCTCAGATCGACATCTTTTCGTATACGCCTGAGTTGCCACACTGAAAATTGGGCCCGTATTGCGCGGAATTTAAGTGAACCAAACTCAGTGTTAATTAAATTTTCTCAAGATACTTATCCGATTTGGCGCTAGTGTTATTATTGAAGCGTCAAAAAAATTACAATCCCAATGTGGATTGTTCAGAATTGACTCAAGAGTAAGTCTCCTACATTCGTACATTCTAATGCACGTACCTATATTACATAGTATTATAATTTATCATAGTGTATTTACACACAAAAACAACAAAAATATAGATACATGGTTACACTGTAACAAAGATTATTTCTTAGCCAAATGTCTTTCAAAAGCCCTGTCACTAATAGAAATTGCTGTATTACTAGTTAAGTAAACACAAACAAACAAGATAAAATGATGACTTAAATGGATCAGACAAAATTAAATATACTTACTTATACGATAAACTTATAAACTACATTATCGAAAGATAATAAGTAAGCCTTAACTCGACCATACTCAGGTTATCTTGAAACAGATTTTATAGAGAAAAAGTCTACAAATTGCTCAAATATTGTAGCGAATCTGAGGCAGATGAATAATTTCGAAAAAATAAAAAAGGAATATCTCAATTATTGCAATATTCAAAATGTTTATTCAAGTTAAGTAGCCGTCAAGTCAATATTTCGAAAAATCATTGTATAAGTCATTGCAAATAAAAATGAATCGCCGAAATGTATGTATTGGCTACAGAAAGACTGCACCAAATCAGATAATTCTTGTTTTGTTATGTTCTTTACTGTCAGGACAGGGTTTGTGTAAAAGAAAATCTTTGAAAAATTCTATGGAAAAGGTAAAAATTTGAATTTATAACTTTTCCTATAAAAAGTTAGTGACTGACAAAATTGACAGATTAACTACATTGTATTGTTTTTCTGTCAAAAGGTCTCAAAATTTTATTTTTTAGTATACCCATGCGAAGCGGGGGCCCGGACGCTTATCCCGGACGGTAAGCTAGGTTTTTTATTCTTTTTCATCAATAATCATTATCCAGTGCTTTTATTAACTCACAGAAGAACCAGTTTACTCCTAAGCATGGTGTTATATTTTTTTCGCCTTTATTAAAGGAATTGTTTGCAAATCCTATTTATTTGTCATGGCCGGTTTGAATATTTTGTTTATCAGTGGAGTTGGTTACTAGCGATAGGTTCTCTCCAATAAAACCAGAGATCTAGGATATTGAAACTGTTCGGAAAGGTTCAACTTGAAGGTTTTCAACGATATTGCATTCGATATTAGATGAATTAATGGAATTAATGAAAATATTTTGAAAAATTTAATTATTTTACTTTGCATTAATCTGTCAGAAGACGAATTCCCATGCAAAGAGTGAAAATTTTGCATGAGAATGCAAAATTTTCACTCTTAGCTCGTGATATGGTTCAGTTTTTCAGTAAACAGGACCAAGGGATAAAATTCCTTGGCACGGTTTTCCAAGAGAAAAATGTTGGACTCCGGCTGATTACAGTTCAACCAGGCCACGGAGTAGGTACCTATTAGACAAAACTTCGGCAAGCTACAATTTTCTGATATTCTAATGTGGCAGTGGAATTTCACCAATCGCAGTTGCTAAAGCTCTTAAGTTTTGGTCATATAGGTATTATTGGTCACAACTTGAGCAGGTAGGTACCCACCTGATTTTTACAGAGACAGTCAACGAAATCAGTTTTTACGAAATTGTTAAGTACAAGTAACAGAGAGGCAGATACTTATATTCTAATTTGTAACTACAACTTTGTATAAAGTCTAAAATCACACTCACTATCACAAGCAGGTATTTTAAAGTATATATTTATATAAATCACCTCCAACTGTAGCTTTTACTTCTTAAAAAACACAATTTGTTGGTCGATATTTTTTTTTCATTTTTAGTCTAATGTACATACATAATCTCTATTGCACATAAAACAATCACAAAAAAAGTCAATAACTTAATCGAGGTAAGATAGTAATAACGTAGTTTATCTATAGTAAAAATATAACATTTATTAACAGTATGTTTTGTTTAATTTGAAATATAATTTGAGTACAAAGTAAACAATACATATTTCAAAGCTGAGAGTTTATAAAGTATAAATTAAAATAAGTTAGGAAAAGATTGCCGTGCTACTAACGTTTTCCTGGGTTTATTTGTGGTATAATATGCGATTAACGTGACGTTTTAATTATTAAAAAAAAAACTTTACATTGTGCGAAGGGTAATGCAGAAAAAGGTAGTAGGTAGGTTTATCTGTAATATAAAATAAATGAAATTTTTATTAAGGTTCACCGGAAGAAATGATTTGCGATTGGGACCTTTATGTTTAATAGGTACAATTTAAGATCGTTGCTTATTCTCGGCAAAGGAAAACTTACAACTTCATATATGTTTTTCCACAATATACATACATAAAATGCCTCGCTTAGATAGAAAAGCTGTCATAATTCCTCTCCATGTATTTATATAAAAGCAAGCTAATTTTATTCAAACATTATGGCAGACTCGCAACAACAGCGACCGTTATCCACAATCGCATATCAAGAAAGGTGAGACGGTGTCATAACATAACACACGACGAACTTGCGGCACTGCAACTAGGTACTTAGCTCAATTAAAAAACATTAAAAGCGTTGAATTAACTCGAGTTTTTAAGTCTCGTTCCACAGGTCTCCGACTGTGAGAACTCAGGTAAGACGGCCGTTTTTGTGCGCAGCGTACACTCACGGGCGTCCGGTACGGCGAGCGAGCTTTTTCCCGCGGCCGCGTTATCTCGGCCGCGCTTTCGTGCTTTCATAAGCTCGGCTTGATAACTCGTCACTTACCTTCCACCCCGTCGATCCTCGCCGCTACAGTCCACAGCAGAACGGCGGCAGACAACAATTTAATCCCATAATCCGGTACAAAGTTTCTCGACCACATTTTGCAGCACTATATCACACATGGATCACACACATTTGTTTTACATCTGCTCTGTCGTTGAACACCCGACGATCAACACTCACGGAACTAAATGCAATAGCGGGCACACCATTTTGTTTTTGTGTAGATGTCACGTCGAAAACATTGCGGAATTTGTCATTTTAGCGGTAAAACGTTTGAATGCAAAGCCCGGTGGAAACATGCGCAGCCGCGTCCCGCTCGCATCTGACGGCTTTGTTCGTCAACACAGGGTACAGTAATTCAAAATGGCCGCCGGCGCGCTAGTGTGGGTGCGCTCCCCTTGTAACGTAACTTATTTTGCGAGATAAAGCTCTTTTTAACTTCAAACGCCTAGCTTTTGATTTAGTTTACCCAAATAATAATCATTTAAGTCATGATAACACCATACGGAATATTAGCAGTCGTGAGAACCGTCGCACGCACACAGGCGTGCGTACGCGCAGGAATGTTGATTCAATGGAGAAATCAACCAATTCAACACTTACCGAGGCAGCAACCAATCCAAAGCTTCGAGACTTGTTAGTTCAGCCACCACGAGGGAGATGGCGCTAGACAGAGCTTTTTCGCATTACGAAAGCTTATTTTGTCTGAATTATAAAAAGTATTTTTTCTGATGTTTCTATACCTTTTGTTATGAAAATATTTTATGGTTTCAGTTAGCATTATTACAATATATAGCCTACAACATGTTTTTTCATTATAATTAAACGAAAACATTAAGAAAACATCAACAATAACTTGTAAGCTTTTGTTTTGTTTGACGAGTCGAGATGAAACTTTCTGCAAAGGAATAACGAAACGTACAGTTGGATCAATAAATTGGTTGTTAAGGCCAATTCAATCAAGAGACGAGTATATTGACAAAGTGAATCGTAGCATTATAATCACAATGGCGCTGTGTTATCAGAAACATCCATTCGAGATCGAATGCGAGGATCGTCTCACGACGATAAATACGAAAATATTTGAGATCAAAAAGAAAATACAACTGTCAGGTTTGTATAGACCATAGTCTTCAATAATGTCAATAATACCAGAGAGGGACTCAATACCAGGGGGCCTAGACAAGTGGCAATCGCTTCATAGCGAAACGATATCTAAATTCGCCATCGTCTCCGAGATAACGTAAACTAATTCCTAGCCAACATAACAGAATTTGAGTCGAATTATTTTTTCTATAACAAAATAAAATATTGGGTATCTACTCAAAAGAAAATAACGGTTCCTATATGTTAGAAGTATTCCAATAAATGAATGATTAAATGTAATATTTTCATTTCATTTTTAATAAAAAATGATGTATTTTGAGTAGTATATGAAAGTAACAGAAAAACAGTTCGATTCGTTGCGAATAATCTCATTATCTACCAACTTACATGTCGATGACTTTGATCTATTTGCCACGTGATTTAGCGATGGCATGTGGCATCGTAAGGTGGGCCTATACGATTTGGTGAAGGTCGCGAGAAACTGCTGGATGCGGGAGGCGGAGGACCGATCGGTTTAAAGATCCATGTGGAGGCCTATGCCCAGCAGTGGACGTCTCTTGGCTGAGATGACAACGATGATGCACTTCTACTGTTTTTTTGTTTCATGGTTCGAACTGCCCTCCACAGAGTAGGTATTCAATGTTCACTTTTTTAACCAATTTCACAAAAAGGGGGAGATTATTATCAATTCGATTGTATATTTTTTTCATGTTTGTTACCTCATCACTCTGTTATTTATTAACCGATTTGGAAAGTTATTTATTCGTTTGAGAGGGTATACTTCCCGACTGGTGCCATTGTCACCAAAGTCAGGATCTTATAATGGGATTCCAGGAAAATGAAGAGAAACCCTTAAATTTTATAAGCACGTCCAACGTGTTTCTTGTTTTTTCTGAAGCCATTCAGGTATTTGCGTCTGGTAGACATGAGCCGAGCTGATTATGGAAGGATACTTGACTTTAAGGAGTTAGAGGTTAGTTTTTAAATACAATAGGCACGTATTGACCCTCAGTTGATTCCTTCAGGTAGATTCAACACCGTATTCCAAGCGGAATGCGTAGGTATCATCCTGGCGGCCCTCGCCATAGAATCTAAAGGAATTATGGATTCTCACATCCGCATAGTCTCTGATAGTGCTTCGGTACTCAAATCCCTAAACAAAAGCTATGTCACTTCAGAACTTGTATTGGAATGTCACAATGTGCTAGAACGAATTGTGACTTCCAACCGAAACACAGTGACACTACAATGAATAAAAGGACACAGCGGATCACTGGGCAACGACGCGGCCGACGAGCTGGCTAGGAGGGGATCCGACATAACGGCTTTCGGACCAGAGCCCATCGTACCAATTTCCTTCAGCCAGATTCGCGGATGGCTGCAAGAGCTCACCCGCACACAAGCACAAGACCACTGGTTCTCGACTCCAGGGTGCAGACAGTCAAAGGAAGCCATGCCAATCCTAAACAACAAACTGACCAAACGCATATTGCGTCTGGACAGGAACAGTCTGCGGCTGGTGACGGGAACCATCACTGGACACTGCTCACTAAACAAACACTTCCACACCATAGGCATAACAGATAGTCCCCTATGCAGAGCATGCTTAGGGGCCGAGGAAACGGTGTCACATGTGCTCCTTGAGTGCACAGTTGTCACCGAAATACGAAAAAACACCCTTGGATCTCCCAATTCTGTTACAGAATCTCTGGACTCGGAGATCTCATTCGCTTCTGGAGGGAGGTGGGCTGGCTGGAGTCACGGCCGCCCTCACGTACAATGATCCACCTTATGGACTAAGTGCGGAAACCGACCCCGATAACATAGAACATAACATAGAACATAGACCCTCAGTTGTATTTTTTTAAGTAACTTCGCTCAGCTGGTAATAAATTCACTAAAATGACTAAATTAAGAAAAATATTAAAGATAAAATAAAAACTGACTTCAAAAACAAATTGATGTACGAATATTAATATCACATCTTTTATTTTGAAGTCGTTGCCAAATTACTTTACACCGACATCTAAAAAGGAGGAGGTTCTACGTTCGACTATAAATCTATTTTTTCTTTGCGTATGCTCACCGATTACACGGCCATATGTGGGCCGATTTTCAAATTTCTTTTATAATTGAAAGATTATACTCCCGTGGTGGTCCTATTGTTACCAAGTCATGATCTGAAAATGGGATCCCAGGAAAATCGAGGGAAGCCCTTAAATTTCGTAGGCATGGCCAAGGTGTTTTTCTAAAGAGTTGCATGTGGCCGTCATCATATCATGTTACTGAGCTGATGATGGAAGGTTTCTGGTAGGTAAAGTGTTCGAGAATAATTCTTTCAATACTGTATAGAGCGAAAGACGTTTTATTTTTTTAACCGACTTCAAAAAAGGAGGAGGTTCTCAATTCGATGCGTATATTTTTGTGTGTATGTTACGCGATTACGCCGCCAATTGAGGACCGATTTTCAAAAATCTTTTTGTATTCGATAGAGTATACTCCAAGGGTAGTCTTCCAAGGTCACCAAAATTAGTATCTGATGATGGGATCACAAAAAAATAGAGGAAAACCCTTAAATTTTTAGGTGTGTCTAACGTGTTTAGTTTGTATGTTACGCGATTACTCCGCCAATTCAAGACCGATTTTCGAAATTCTTTTTGTATTCGAAAGAGTATGGTCCTGGGGTGGTCCAAAGTCAGGATCTGATGATGGGATCCCATAAAAATTGAGCGAAACCGTAATTTTATGTCTGATGTTTACCTAGGCTCTAATAAGAATTTATGCAACATCACACTTTTACATTGAAGTCGGTGCCGAGCAATGATCACAGAGGAAAGTTTAAAAAAATATTTTACTAAAAATAAAAACCGACTTCAAAAACACTGAAAAGTTAAAAATAATATAAGAATAGGTACATACAACATCACACTTCTATATTGAAGTCATTGCCAAACGATGATCTCCTAGAAAGTCTTATTTGTCACCGACTTCAATATAGAAGTGTGATGTTGTCTGTACCTATTCTTATATTATTTTTAACTTTTCAGTGTTTTTGAAGTCGGTTTTTATTTTAAGTAAAATATTTTTCTTTTAACTTTTCAGTGAATGAAATCTTTTTGATGAAAGAAACCCTAATTTAATACCAGCTCAACTTCGGTGAGCTAGTATTAAATTAGCGTTTCCCTCGATTTTCATGGGATTCCATTATCAGATCCAAACTTTGATGACCATGAAACCACTCTTGGAGTTTACTCTATCGAAGACAAAAAGAATTTTGAAAATCGGTTCTCAATTGGCGGCGTGATTACGTAACATACACAAAAAAAAGCATACGCATCGAGTTGAGAACCTCCTCCTTTTTTGAAGTCGGTTAAAAATATAAGAACAATTAACGTAGTTAGTTAAAATTTGGCACTTATATCATTTACGATTTTTTGGTGCATTGAAGTCGGTTTTATTTTTTGTAAAAATTTTTTTTTTTTTACATATTGGAAGACTTCCAACGGCACCGTTTTCACTCCGCCACCACCTACTACATACGAAAGCAACGCTTGTTCTTGAGATGATCTTAGCTCCTGAAAGATAACTGCTAAGACAGCTAGAAGTACTTTATCACATTTAGGCATACGAAAACCTTGTATCTATTGCTAATTAAGTTATAGACCTGGACACATTACTTTTCAATATGCCTTCGCTTCGTATCATCTATCTCAAACCTAAATATTTAGGTTTCGTTTGCGAGTGGACGTAGAAATTTTAAAATTAGCTTCTCGGTTTAATAAAGGTGATGTCCGGATATGGAAAAAAGAACCCTAGGCCGCAAATTCAAATTCAATATCTTTTATTCAAATAGGATTGTAACAATCACTTTTGCACGCCAAAGAAGCTACGCCATTGGTTCACGAGTCTACGGCGGGAGACCTTGTACTTGAAGATATTGAACACATGTTTTTGCTTTATTAAAATAATAAAAACTACTTAAAAAGAGCGTATTTAAGTTAAAAAGTGAGGATTCGCAACCCATACAAATGGTACATAGATGCATTTCAAATTAATATATATTATTTTATTTCTGTTTTTTTATAAAACGTCGACCCACACTAGGATTTTCTCCTGTGTCGTGGGTGCAGTTACAAACATAGAATATCACATGCAAATACGCCCAGACCGGAACAAATTTCTGTAGGCCATACAAAATATCTGTCCCGTACGGAAAACGAACCCGCGACCCGTTGCACAGTAGGCGATCACTCAACCTCTGCGCTAACCGTGTCGTCACACGTTATATGGCCACAGTTTTTGATTACATAAAAAATATGTCTCAATATTTCTTCTGATGAGCAAAAAAGTATTTGTCGTCACCCGTATTGCTTTCCCCTATTTTTTTATACAATTAAGTTGGCAAACAAGCAAACTGCCCCTTTGTGCGCTATGCCCACCTGATGATAAGTGGTAACAGACACCTATAGTACATGTGGTTATTATGGGATTCGCAGCAAATCTGCAACCCCGACAATACCCACAGTGTACGTTGCCGAATTCCATCAGATGTAAAGTCACGGTACCCAGTAATTTCCCTGCCACATCTCACCCTTCACGCCGGAACACAGCAATGCAAGCACTGCTGCTTTGCCGCAGAAATAGGTAAGACGGAGGCACCCAAGCAGACGACCCTGGTACAGAGTCTTCCTCCTGGTAAATTTTGTACAAACTAACCAACAGAAGGGCAGAGGAAGTCCTGCTACGAGGTCAACGAAGCGGAGAAGCAGCGCAACAATGAGGTGATAGACACGCTGAAGAAGGAGGTGCGGCTGCGGCTGGCGGAGCTGGCGCAGGCCAGGGCCGTGGTCGGAGACGAGGCGCAGCTCAAGAAGTACCTCAACGAGGTGTGCCCCGTTGGCAACAAGAATGCTGATCAGGTTTGTATTTTTTTTATGACTGCCGCTTTGCATTTTCCATAGAAATGCCAAATAAATGAAGACAATTAAGAAAAAACTTAGTCTCGGCCGGTTTTTTTAACTAATTTAGGTATTCGTGTTTCATTTTATTTTGCGTTTTTAAAAAAACATTTAATAAATAAAATTCGACTTCAAAGACACTTAAAAGTCAAAAATAATGTAAGAATACAGACAACATCACATTTCTATATTGAAGTCAGTGGCAAATTTTAAGATTTTCTAGGAGATCATCGTTTGTTACCGACTTCAATATGTATAGAAATGTTATGATATCTGAATTTTATCTTATATTATTTTTAACTTTTAAGTGCTTTGAAGTCCATTTTTATTTATGTATTTTTATCCTTTTAACGAATTAAATACCAGGTCACGAAGTAAGTTGGGAGAATACGACGAAGGGTCAATACGTATTGTATTTAAAAACGAACCCTTTACTCTTATAGCTAAGGATCCTTCTATCATCAGCTCGGTTCATGACTACCAGCCGCATATACCTGATAAAAGCTTCAGAAAAAACATGAAACACGTTAGACGTATCTATAAAATTTACGGGTTTCCCTCGATTTTCCTGGGATCCCATCATCAGATCCTGACTTTGATGACAATAGGACCACTGCAGGAGTGTACTTCATCGAATAGGTAAAAAGAATTTTGAAAATCGGTCCGCAATTGGCGGAGTAATCGCGTAACATACACACAAAAAAAACGTGTAATACGCATCGAATTGAGAACCTCCTCCTTTTTTGAAATATCTGTTAAAAATTAAAAGTCACAAACATAAAATTTGTGAATTTGCTTTTTTCTTATTTTCAAGAGATCTGTAAATATTTCTAAATTGGACGTTGACAGTAAATAAAGACTACCTTGACTTAACAAAGTACAAAAGAGGTCAATACAGTTGAAATTTCGTCGGGGCTGATAAAAGCTCGGTGGCCCAGTGGTTAAGGCGGCAACACGGTATTTTGAAGACGCGAGTTCGATTCCCACCCGAGACGAAGTTTTTTCTTTACTAATCAGAATAAATCAATTATTCTGATTAGTCATTGTCATCTCAAAGAGCAGTACAAAAGGTATCTTTCAATAACCTCCCTGGCTTAGTAGTTGAGACCACCCGATATTGATCTGAAGGTTCGAGGTTCGATTCCATTTTCGAAATTGTTACTAGTGCTGGTTATGTATGACGAAACAGTAGATTGTATCACAAGGGACCAAAATAATGTATTGATGGCGAGAGCGATTGTTTAAAACTAGAGCTTAGCGAAGGATTCTAAAGTAAAATCCCGAACGTAGCAAGGGATTCTTTAGTAGAATCCTAAGCGAAACGAGAGATTTAATGTACGTCGCTCGAGGTTAAATAATTTTGGTAAGTACCGTGTGGTACATTTTGCTTTTCATCCCCCTCTATAAGAAAAATAAATAAGAGACTATGCTTTAAGTAGTGACGAATATTTATATTTACACAGTGTATTTAGATAACCAAATTGCAACTTTATTTTCTCTCGATTTGTTTGGTACTTAGTAAACGTAGTGATAAACAGGAATAAAAAATAAAAATAAGAAGATCTCGAGTATTTTTTTTAATTTGGCCAATACTGCGTCGACAGGCGCGCTTTTTTATTACCGACCAGAATTTTATCGAAGCGAATTGCGTTCAAACTTTAATTAAAATAGTGTTCCAAATTCAATAGTACATTGTTACCCTAGGGGTGAAAGTAACTTATTTAGTCCCGAGACGGTGTTTGGCGCCCGAGTGTAGCGAGGGCACCAATAGATCGAGGGACTAAATAAGTCTTTAACCCGAGGTAAACACTGTGCTTTTCATTACGAATACAAGGAAAGTAAAAATAAAATAATGAATTAGCTAAAGAATATATGTGTAATTTTTTTTACACAAATCATCTACTTCTGCTTTAGCCCTTTCTCTTATAAAATCAAAAACTCCATACTTGAATCAGATGAACTTATTGTGTTAATTTTAACACAATGTTATACAAATATAATTAACTGTTAATACAAATCTCTGATATATGGAAGTATAAACAAAACTCTACAACTTGAAAAAACAAATGAAAATCGCATTGCCGCTTTCCCCGTTTACTTTGTTTTTTTTTCTGTGGCTGGCCAGCTATTCAGCCATTATTTTTCATTTTTATCATCATAGAAAAAATGTATATTTTGCCCATATCTATGTTAATTTAAAGAAATAGTTGAAATTAAAATTTAATAAAGTTATATTTAAAAATATATTCTTTAAATTCTTAATATTATGTTATTTCAATTTTACACCGCGCTGTAATTGAGTGGCTGTATAGAAAGTCGGATCACGGTTCAATAGAAATATGAAAATAGAACTAGTTTCTTTTTAAAATTTGACAGCAGCTGTCAGTTGAAAGTGATTCTCCCTAGGGCTGAAAAGTATTACTTTCAACCCGCTCCTCAGGCAACTTCAGACCTACTTTCAGAGTATGAGTAATGAAAAATTCATTTCATCACTGTTATTAAGTGCGCCAGAATGAGCCATTTTGGTCGGAATACTTCGCTTCTTTTCGAATAGATGGGATGAAAATAATTTTGCTTACTTATTTCATCGACGACATCCATTGATATTTGTCACAGATAACACACAATCTTGACCTTAAAGTGATAGAACAAAGGAAAATGCTGGACCTCTTGAAGTACGAGAAGAGAAGCAAGAAGAACAGGCTGACGCAGCTGGAGAAGGAATACGAGCGGCTGCTGATTGAGAGCACGAAGAGTGAGCTCGTCAAGTCCAAGATTTCCACCAGAGCGAGAAAGGTATAATACACGTTCATCTTAATTAATAAAGGTCTAGATTTACCGTACCATAATTGCTTAATAGAAGGTTGAAAAAATAATATATTTAAAACAGAGACGGCGTTATTACAGCATATACTTCAATTCGACATTTAAAAAAATTCATGTTATATGTTGCATGGAATCTTATATTATTTACTAGCTTTCCGCTCGCGACTTCGTCCGCGTTATTTTTGTTTTCCCGTGGGAATTCTATATTTTCCTGTAGGAAAATTACCCTATGTCCTTCCCCTGGTCTCGAACTATCTCTATACTAACTTTCATCAAAATCGGTTCAGTAGTTTCGAAGCCTATTCAATACAAACAAACAAACAATCAAATCTTTCCTCTTTATAATATTAGTATAGATGACATTTTGGTGTTTTTAAAGTCGGTTAAATTTTTTGTAAAAAAAAATATTTCGATCTTTTTATTAAATTTAATACAAACGTATTAAAATTTAACCCAAGGCAAACACCAGAATAACTTAACTAACCATACTTTCCACTATGAGCCCACCTAAATCACTACAAAGAATAGAACTACGCGTTAATAAGTTCCCATTATATTAAAATAACTATCCCTTAAGTCCTAACCCACCAGAAACCTTGCATCGTATGATCATCGTATCGTATCAAGATCAGTATCATGATGATGACTACCAGAAGCAAAAACATGAATATGTTCAGTAAAAATAAGAAACGCGTTAGACGTGCCTTTTCATAGGCACGTCACGTCTAACGCGTTTTTAAGAGTTTTGCTAGATTTTCCTAGGACCCCATCACCAAGTTATGACTTGGTGTCAATGGAACCACCTCAGGAGTATTTCTTTCAATTACACAAAGAATTTTGAAAATCACAAATGACAGAGTAACCGGTAAACATACAATAAAAAAATACGTTCAGTCAAGCATAAAACGTCCTCCATATTTTTTACAGACTTCGAAAAAGAAGGTTCTATGTTCGACTGTATCTATTTTTTATGTTCACCGATTACTCCGCCATTTATAGGCCGATTTTCAAAATTCTTTTTGTAATCGAAAGAATATACTCTCAAGCTGCTTTCGTTGTCACCATGTCATGATCTGATGATGGGATGCCATGAAAATCGAGGGAAACCCTTAAATTTCATAGGTACGTCCAACGTGTTTCATGTTTTTGCTGAAGATATTCAGGTATTTGCATCTAGTAGTCATCATATCATGTTACTAAGCTGATAATGGAAGGTCGGAAATAATTCTTTCAATACTGTATAGGGCCAAAGACGTTTAATTTAATGTTATTCTGGTGTTTGCAATGCATATATTTAATTTAATAAAAAGATAGATTAGATGAAGATTAGATGTCAAAAATAATATAATAATACATTCAACATCACAGTTTTATATTGAAGTCGATGCCAGGCCAATAACATCTAGAAAGACTCAAAAAATATGTATAAGAACAATTATTAACACACTTGTGTAGTTAAAATTCGGCACCAACTTCAATATAAAACTGTGATGTTGAATGTAGGTATGCTTACATTATTTATGACCTTTTGCTGTTTTTGAAGTCGGTTTAAATATTTATAAAAAAAATTGACGTCGGTTAAAAAACCACGAACACGTTTAACGTGCCTATGAACTTTGAGGGCTTCCCTCGACTTTTCTCGATAATTGGACCATCTCAGGAATATAGAGGTGTGATTAAAAAGAGATCAGTAAAAGCCCTCCGTCACAACACGATATTGATTTTATCATTCAGCTGTTTTTCACTATTTCGAATGGATTTACCAGGAGGTAGACTGTGTGTCGGTAGTGGTAGTCGCAGTGTGGACCCTACCACGCGCGCTCATAAGGGCAGGGAGAACACCGGGGGGTTTAGTGGGTACGCCTGGCACTCTGCCGGGAGAGCCCCACACACGCTCGTCGTCTAGCCAACGGCGAGTACGGTGCGGTCACGCAGTCCCCTCGAAAAAAAAAAAAAGGAGGTAGACTCTGTACCAGGGTCGTCTGCATGGGTACCTTCGTCTTACTTTTTTCTGCCGCAGTGCTTGCATTGCTATGTTCTGGTTGAAGGGTAAGATATGGCAGTGAAGTTACTGGGTACCGTGACTTTACATCTGATGATGTCACAAGTTGGCAACGTACACTGTGGCTCTTGTGGGAGTGGCAGCTTTGCTGCGAATCTCACAGGAGCCGCATGTATTATAGGTGACTGTTACCACTTACCATCAGGTGGGCAGTTTGCTTGTTTGCCCAGGGCCGTCTTTCACCCATTAGAGGCCCTGGGCACATTAGGATAGTGGGCCCCCTATGACCATAATAAAGCACTATTTAACCGACTTTAAAAAGGAGAAGGTTATGAATTCGACCCGTATGTTGTTTTGTTTGTGTGTATGTACGCGGATACACCGCCAATTGTGGACCGATTTTCAAAATTCTGTTTGTATTTGATAGAGTATACTCCTGGGGTGGTCCCAAGGTCACCAAAGTCAGGACCTGACGATGGGGTCCCATAAAAATCGAGGGAAACCCTTAAATTGTATAGGTATTTCCAACGTGTTTTGTGTATATCTTACTGTAAAAGCCCGAACTACGGTAAATCCTAACATTTTCCGATAGAACCTAAGATTTATCAACTCTTAATGTTTAAAAATCCGAACTGTTCTGTGATCATTGTTTATTTCGTACTTTTACCATTATAATAATAATAATAAATAAAATTATTTATTTCTCTCACAACAAGATAACTTACAATATAACTTATTTAGATCGTACAATTTTTGCATACAGTGTTGTGAGAAGCTGGTGCCTGTTAGAGACTATATAGCCTGTGTTACAGGTCACCAGGCCACCCTCAAGCAGATTGCAATATAATAAGGTATGTGCCTATGTTTGAAAGGACATCCGTTTAGAAAAAGTGATAAGGAATAATCACAATAATTAATAATAATAATGAAAGAAAATGTATAAAAAATCATATTTAGAAAATTAAAATAGTACTAAAAACATTAAAGAAATAACACTATACTTAGCTATTTATGTACTGTGAAAACACAGAGTGAATTTATCTGACTTATGTGGCTGTGTGTGCGAACGTGTAAGGGGGGTAAGGTGATGGTGTGTGGATGTGTGTTTGCGTGTGTGCGTGAGTGTGTTGTTGTGTACATAGTACCATTGTACACCCGGTAAATCCTAGAACTTACCACCAACACCAAGACGCGGTCAATGTTGAAAATATTCTTAAGAGGAAATCATACGGATTTCCTTCCTCGATAGTGGCAATAGTTGCCCTATTTTTACAAAAAAAGCTATGCACATGGTCCTACGTTCCTTTTTTTATTACATTAATTATTACAGGCGATTTAATCCTTCAAAAATTTTCTGCTGTTTCAAACATCCAGCAAACAAATTTGACGTGATTATATGAAAAAATATGAAACACAGAAACATAACCAAAACCTTTCCTTAAATTTAAAAAAAAGTAATTAAATCGTTCAAGTTTTAGAGGAGAAAATAGAGGACTACGAAACGTCTATTTTGTGTATTTTTCAGTTGTCTCTATCGTACTCGTTTGTTTGGGGGCACAACGCGACAGCAATACTTGCATTTTAAAAAATACTATTTTTGAATTCTCCTGACCTTAGTGTTTTTTTTTATGGGATAGGGGGCAAGCGAGCAGACGTATCACCTGATGGTAAGTAATTACCGTCGCCCATGGACACCCGCAACCCCAGAGGAGTTACAAGTGCGTTGCCGGCCTTTGAGGTGGGAATACGCTCTTTTTTTGAAAGTTTGAAGGTCGTATCGGTCCGGAAATACCGCAGGCGACAATTCGTTCTAAAGTTTGACTGTGCGAGGCAGGAAACTTCGAGAGAAACGCACAGTTGTGGACTGCCAACCATCTAAGTGATGGGCATGGATTTTTTGCCGCGTGGAACGATGGCGGAAAGAGGCGGCAGGTATAAGTCCGAACAATTCCTCGGAGCATTCCCCGTAATAAATACGATAGAAGATGCATAGCGAAGCGACATCTCTACGCAGCGCCAAGGTATCAAGCCGATTTGAAATTTCCTGGCAGTCGACGATTCGAGTCGCTCTCCGTTGAATGCGGTCCAGTGGGAGAAGTTGGTATTGGGGTGCCCCAGCCCAAAGATGAGAACAGTATTCCATATGAGGCCGAACTTGCGCCTTGTAAAGCTGAAGGCGGTGCGCCGGAGTGAAATACTGTCTCGATCTATTGAGCACACCAAGCTTCTTAAAAGCTAATTTAGCTTTACCCTCTAAGTGGCCACGGAACTGGACTTCGCTCGATATGTCGACACCAAGGATCCCAGTATTGGCTGAGGCAGTTAAGGGAATGCCCTGAAAGCGAGAAGATACGACAAATGGCATTTTCTTTGCGGTGAACGCGCAAACGCGCAAACTAGTGTTTTCTCTTGAGATGCATAAAACGTGGGACTTTTTAGATTGGTCAAATATTTTAATTAAGTAAGTTATAAAATACCAAATAATAAGATAAATAATGATTCAGTTACCACAGGCCAACGTAGGCATTTGTAAGAAAATAATTTTCGTTTTTGAATTGTTTTGTTTTTTTAAAGGTGTTTTAAAATTATTTTTTATAAGTTACTATAGCATTCCGCTAGCGACTTCGCCCGCGTTATTTTTGTTTTCTCGTGGGAATTTCTTTCCCGTAGGAAAATTACCCTATGTCCTTCCCCTGGTCTCTCAATATATCCCTATACCAACTTTCAACAAAATCGGTTAAGTAGTTTCGAAACCTATTCAATACAAACACACAAACAATCAAACCTTTCCTCTTTATAATATTAGTAGAGATTAAAAAATAAATAAAAATAATTACAATAACAAATGTTTTATCATAACGATAATTATAAATTTTTTATTTGGTATTTAATTTAGACTTTGTTTAGTTTTAATGTGTACAATTACAGGTCGCATGTAACTATGTCGTTTTGTACAGTCTAGGTGGATTCGTAACTTAATTAATTTGTAAGGTGCTGACTCATAGTTAAATTGAAAAGAAAAACGACAGAAATACACATTGTTTCCGACAGAAATACACATCCGAAAACCAATATTTACTAACCGTCATTGATAAAACCTAGCATACCCCAAAGTCTAAAAGCCCGAAAAATCATCTATTCTTTTTAAAATCCTAACAGTTACCAGCTCATGTAGGATTTACCGGCAAAACCTAAGATTTACTGACATACGGGCTTTAACAGTAACAGATACACTATAAAATCACCTTTATATTAAAAAATATATTTCATTTCTAGACATCATCAGGTCCAAAGTGGATAATAATGTTCTTTACTGACAAAACCTAAGATTTAGCAATATAAGGACTTTTACAGTAACATATATCTATTCAAAAGAAAATAAGAGCCACCTATTACTTTTATTGATTTTCAATAGAATCTTATTGCTTATTTATATTAGGTACGCACTTAATTTATTTGTCGTCAAAAACGTTCGGGACCTTAAAACCAATAAACAAACACAGAGAACAAATGAGCAAAGAAATGAGTACCTAATGTTAGTTTGTTTATCATACAATTTTACAGGTGGCTGTAATTTTGTTTTGAGTAGTATATAATATAGTATGTATAATGAGAAAGTAGAGTAGCTATCGGTTATCGCTTGGTAATCGAGTAGGGACTAGGGGGCCCCCGTCCATCGGGGGCCCTGGGCACGTGCCCATTGTGCCCAATGGGTAAGAGGGGCCTGTGTTTGCCAACTTATCGCAATAAAAAAAATCGAATGGAAAGTATGAAATTGCTTTTATTTCAAAAATATTAAAATTTTAATATTTTTCAAAATTTCAGCATGCCTCACACTTGGAAAACGAGATTCACAAAGTTTTGATACAGTGGACAGAAGCGGAACTGGTGAAGAAGAAGTATTTCACAATTCGGTGAGTGACATTCTGCAGATTACTTGTGTATGAAAAATCTATCACGATCGCATATAAAAATATCATCACCACAGCTCATATGTCTCCCCGCCGAGAGGCACAAGCCTACCCTAAGTAAGGGTGTTGTTTAGGCCAGTCAACTACGCTGGCCCAGTGCGGATTGGCCGACTTCACCATACACCTTTGAATTTCTTCGCAGATGTATGCAGGTTGCCTCACGATGTTTTCCTTCACCGTGAGAGCATCGAACAGAATGAAAATGTAATGTAAAAATGATTAAATAAAAAGATATATTAATATTAATAGTGGTCCCAACGTGACGAAGTCTCCGTAGGTAGGATATCCTAAGCGTTCTTCATCTCAGTCAAGAGACGCCCACTGTTGGACCGAACCGATTAATGGTGCACTACTCGCATACTACTTGCCAGAGCTGGAAATGAACCCGCCCAATGTCGAAATTAAACATTGTCTAGTAGCTGAGACCACCCGGTATCAGGAAGTCCAGGATTGTTCAGGGTCTATTCCCCATGCGAGCCAAAATTTTTCTGCTTGGTTTGATTGGTGGTGGGCCTTTGAGTCCGCCTGATTAGCTATCACCTAAGTTTGTCGCCAAAACCTGCTGACCCTTCTCTAAGCGAAGTCCCAGCTTGCTTACACTGCTGGGCCTGACTCCAGGGGGTGCGTTCGGTGAATTGGCCTTTCGGTCCCGAACGTAGCTTCAGCAGAGGCGTAGAGGTTCCGCAGTGTGGTTTGGTCGGGTATGAGGCTACCAGCAGATTAGCCGCTGGTGGACCTACGGCATACTCAAGTGAGTGGCCTAGTCAATTTAGCCCCATGGCATCGTTTCCCCCGCCTCAAAAAGTTTGTTGTCATAATAACAATTATACTAAGATTGTTATGCTCTGACAGTCGAGAGGTAAAATAAAAAAATCAAAGAAGGAAAACTAATCTCTTGTAAACCAAATTCCAAATATATACGAGAATAGTTTTGAGTTCCTATGTTCCTCACATGATAGATCCCTTCGTTCTACCTTTAATGGTCTCCTCAAATGCCCCGCCCACAAATCTGATATCATACACTCTTCTTTCTTAATCCAGTCAATCCTGTTATGGAATGTTCTCCCACTTGACGTCAGAAAGTCATCAAGCAAACTAAGTTTTAAAAAGAAATTACGAAAGCTGTACCATGAGAATCTTTTTACTCCTGTTGATTAAGGATATGCATATTATCTTCGAAATATCATTTCGAATGTCATTTTCGTTTTATAGTTTTGTAAATTAATAGTAGGCACATATATATTAGTTTATTTTATTTATAATATTTATGTATTAGTATATTATGTATATAGCATTATATATATACCATTATCCAGTTGTTTTTACCATTAAAGTACTACATCTACTTCCTTTTCTCTGCACCACCCAAAGGTTGACTGGCAGATAATGCCTTTGGCATTAAGTCCGCCTCTGTACACAAATTGTACTGGAAGTTTAAATAAATAAAAATAAATAAATACTTCTACATACGTCTTAATAGGCTAGATGACAAAAAAATGTTTTGCTTTAATAGAAGCGCATTCATTTAATAAACAGAAAGTAAAAAACCGTTTTCAAATAACTATAAAAACAACCAAGATATAAGGTATTAAAGATTTTTCTCCATATCTTTCTAGCAAAACGGCAATTTACAAGGAGTTTATTGGCCGTACTCAACGATGACGTCACGGTTGATGTCGGATCTCTCTGTCTAATCGCCTTCTAATTAACAACTTAAAATGCTTGTATCTAATGTATTTCTAAGCCGATTTTAATTCTAATTTCACAGGACTGCATCTTTTTCCACGGTATTTTAATATTTAATGACGAGACGTAAAAATTAGAATTCAGTCATCATCCCAATTGTATGTGCCACTTCCTTGCTCAGACAGGCACTGATTGAAGACTCGGTCAAGTTCGAAAGCTCGCTGTCCCACGTCGAAGACCTGCTGAATAAACAGAAAGAAGAGATTTCGAAACTGGAGGTAAATAGGAATAATATGTAGAAATAAATATGGTTTACTCCTACCTTGGTAGGAATTACAGTTATATTTATGGATTAAACGTAGTACTTACAGAAATAGTTGGAATTACAGAGATATACTAAACTATATAAGGTCAAACGTGGTACAGAAATATTACCAAATATTGAATCAAAACAGTAATTCATATAATTTTGTTAGTCATTTGTCGGCCTCTTACTTTTTTTTACATGGCTTTTTGTTAATCTGGAAGTAGAAAGTATTAAAATTCAACGAGGTCAAATTTCATTCATTCGAGCTACTTCCCGTTGACCTAGAAGCATGAAATTTGTCAAGAATCAAGGTCTCATGGCTCATGTAAGAAGAAAATCTGATGAATCTGTAAATATGTACTCACTCACACTCACAGCCCAGCTTTAGCATATCATCATAATCATCACCATCATCACTCCAACCCATCGGTATACCTCCCACTGTTGGGCACAGATCTCTTCTTGAGCAAGCAGTTACAGGTCTAGTTCATCACGCGGGCCAAACAGGTTGTTGAAGGATTTTGTTTTTTTTGTTTCCAGTTTTCATTAGTCGACTCTTACGACTTACGTAGAAAGAAAGTGGCAACTCATATATTTTGAATCTGCCTCCGCCCGAACATAATGAAACATCCTAGCACAAGGTGGAAGTATCATTAAGTTGGTAGCGGGCAGGGTGCATTGCGCACATCACTATTGGGACTGAAAGATTCTCGAGTGCTATACCGGCAGACGCAAAATAGGTCTGTCATCCGCAGGTGGACCGATACGACTATCTAAAGAAAATCACGAAATGTGGATTGGTAAACAAAGAACGGAGAAGGGTAAGGATATATGAAGGAAAGGGTAGCCGCTGTGTGCGGCTAACGCGCCGATCAATTTGCAGATCTCTGAGGAAAGTACAACTCAACCAAGTTAAGTTTGCACCTCGCGTCGATTACGTCACACTGACGCTTAGGTACCTACAGTCTGCAAAAAAGGATTCGCTATGACTTCAAAAAAGTAAACAAATGTTTGTTAGATTTTATTTGTATAATTAGATCGGGATCGCGGGAAGGTGAGCGGGGAAGCGGGCGGGCGCCGCATTCCAGCGAGGTGCAAACTTAGCTTGGTTGAGTTGCAAGATGGTTAGCGTTTCTCAGCTGAAATGATGATGATGATCGCGTGAACGCAGCAAGTCCGCGAGGAAGCGGCGGAGATGCGCCTGCGCGCCACCGCGGCGACGGCGGGCGAGGCGGCGCGCGCGCAGGACGCCGAGCACTCGCGCGCCTCCGAGCGGGCCTACTTCGCGCAGCGCTTCGCCGAGAGGAAGCGGGAGCTAGAGAAACTGGAAAAAAGAATATTTCCACCTCCAGGCAAGCTTGTTTTTATATAGCTCTACCGAAACTGACTGCCTGACTAAAGTTGGCGACCGTTTATATGTCAAATATATATTATTACACGAGTGTAATTGCATTAGGATTGAGATCGATGTTAGGAGCTGTTTTTGATAGATGTTCCATACATTGAACGTCACAACTGCATCTTAAAATCGATCTCTAAGCGATGCATTTAATTTGTATTGTCAGCAGTCGAAGCTGAAATAGTGTCAGAAAGTTTACACCTTGACTTGAGGCTTTGAGTCTTTCACGGAGAATAGAGAGAAAATCACTTTAAGTAAGTACGTATTTGGTACTTTTAAGCTTGTGTCAACAGAGTTGTTATCCTTAAGCAAGATAGTGTTGTCTTTTCTGTTTACGGGACAGGCAGGGCGGTTTGAATTGAAAGTGAAGAATGCAATAATTATTGCATTCTACATTTTTGATTGATTTTGCCTTTCGTTTCAGCCCGCACGGTAGTTCGTCAGGAGTCGATAAGGTCTACCGAAGCCGAAGCCGTAACCGAGGAGGCCTCAGCGGCTGCACAGATGGAGGACATATTCCAAAGACTCAAAAAGCTAACAGGTGACCCCTCACAACTGCTAATTACGGGTTTATGTAATGTGGTAATGATTCTGTAACGGTAAATAATACTAAAGCTACAAGAAACATAAGTTCCATTTTAATGATTGAGTAGTAATAATTCTATTCATTGTCAGGAGTCTAAAGGGTTCCGTGGAACACCTTAAGTATAGTAGAAACCGGCCAAGTGCGAGTCGGACTCGCGCACGAAGGGTTCGGTACCATTGACTAGATAAATTAACATTGGAGTTGAAAAATATGTTCTCCCACACATTCCACCTGCAAATGTAAGTTGGTACGCACAATATTGAGTGATTTACCATGTTATTTTAATATCATGGACTTCTTATAGGTTTTCCTATAATCTATAAGTAGAAAAGATATTTCTGTATTTTTTCAAAATTTTAGGTTCAGTAGTTTCGGAGATAAGGGGATGGTCTATTTTAGTCTATTTTCTTGAATAACTTGAAAACTATTTATTTTAAAATTACAAAAAAATACAAGATCTTTCATTTGATATGTCACACAATGCAGTTTTTAAAATTTTATTTTTTATAATTTCCAGCTTCCCCCCAAAATGACCTCCCATATAAAGATTTCATCTATTCACGTCACACCTCTGCGTTTGGATCACAGAAATTGATATGTGTACCAAATTTCAACTTAATCGGTCTAGTTGATTCGGAGATAATGTGACCGACAGACAGACGGACACACGAGTGACCCTATAAGGGTTCCGTTTTTTTATTCGGACGTACGGAACCGTAAAAGGGGCCCAAAACCAACCAAACCTGTTCGAGGTGAACCCTGCGACTAAAATGTCTTATTAGTTTGGTCAACCGGACTATTAATCTACGGAGACAAGAGGAAAATGATAATATCCTCAAAAATTTTTCCTAACAAATCAACACTCTTTTCTCAATCACTCTCTATGCCTGCTTATCAGTTTTGTATTCTTCCAGGTGTAACGGATACTGAAGAGGTGTTCGACAGGTTTCGATCGCAACGGGAGACCAGCAAGCGGCTAGGCTACCTGCAGCGGACCACGGAAGAAGAGAAGCTGCAGCTGGAAGATGCGCAGACCTCGCTCATGGCGGAGTTAGAGGCTTTTAAGTTCGCGTCCGTCAAAGATAAAGATGAGTAAGTAAGGTTAAAAGCAATGGCTTATCAAAGTAATTTCAACGATTAAGGTGCCAGATTATGAATTAGAATTATCAACCAGGGTCTCAGCGAAACATCAAACTGAGCAGAGGCCAACCAAGGGCACTCTCTAAGGCCACTAGTCATGCAAACTCAACAAAGTTTGAGTTTGTACTTTGTTTACCCACTTTCCTACTTTCCTTTTACTCACTATTCTCTCTTCTTCTTCCTTCCTATATATCCTATTAATCCGTCTCCTACTATGTATGTATCTTCCCCGTCGCGCAAGCAATGCCCGTCTAATGACCCTGACGTGAAGGCCTGCGTGCACGGTTGGCCCCGTGCACGCCGCCGTAAAGCCCTCCGTCTGGGGACTGCCCGTGTATTCTCGGGCAATCCCCACTTGGCGATAGCCCGACCAAGTCTTGGTCAGGCTTGCCCGGGCGCGCTGGTAGTGGTAGTCGCAGAGAACACCGGGGGGTTTTAGTGGGTCAGCCTGGCATCCTGCCGGGAGAGCCCCACACACGCCTGCTGTCTAGCCAACGGCGGGTACGGTGCGGTTACGTATTTTTCCCCGAAAAAAAAGGTATGTTCCCCGATCCCCTTGTCTGATACCGTAAAACGCTGCAACTTTGCCAACAATGGCCAACTTTGCCTATTTCATTTAAAATACGATATTTCGCGTTTGCTAATTATTTTCTTGTTTTCTACCATTTGGTAGTATCTATTGGTTATCAGGGCAACATATTTTTCATTTTTTATAATAGTAACACCAATCAGATTCTGTCAGTTTGACGACAAAAACCGGTGCGTGTGGGTGATTTTTTTTTGATGTTGGTTAACTTTTTCAATTTCAACTGTAAATAAGGTGTTTTGGTGATAAAACAACATTCCAAGGTAAGTTAATACTGTGTTTTATCCGTATTGCTTGAAATTAATGTTAAAAGGGACACGATTTCATCAAAATAATCTAGTAGGCAATGTTGTGTACTGTTTTGTTAACTTGAGTGACACAACTTTGCCTAGGTCTAGGGTTGTCACTAGTTGCATTTAATTAATTATATATTTTAAAGTAATTTGATTCAGTACTTTTCTCTAATATGTTTATCTGAAATTAAAACAGTTCCAAAAATTTTCAAATTTCGAGACCAATATATTATGATCTTAGTATATGAAATTACGGTAGGTATAGGTATACCAGAATCTCATGGCACAAAAATAATTAGAAAAAGCGATATTCATACAGTAACTTTAATTTTCTGTAGTATTGTCTGATCATATCATAATATGTAATAATCGTACAGATTTAGTAAAATCATAGACTACAGAAAATTAACGTTGTTAACATACCTATATCTAAATTCTTTATAATTATTTTTGTGCCATAACATTTTGGAAGTTGTATATCAAGCTACGACCATAACCCACCGAACAAGATAACTATAACGTCATATAGGATTTAAGCTGGAAAATGTATACATATACACCTCGACAATTCTTTTGCATTTCTGGAATGTTTTGTGTTATAGATATTCAAATAAGACTTAATTCTTTTGCAGTTATTTAGCAGTTAAAAGCGAAGCAGGAGAAAACCAGGCGCTCGTAGGTACGCCGATTACTCGGGAGAAATGTTAAGTTTGGCAGCTGATCTCGTACGAAACAAAACTATTCCCTCATATAAAGCAGAAAATCAGTTGGCGATCCCTCGACGGATCATTGTTAATATTTATTTTTTTAACAAAAAATAAATAAAAATTATTACATAAATAATCTGTACTTTTTTTGGTTCAACCCTACAGTCCACGACATTTTTGTATGGGAAGTCTGTGGTACCTGCTACAACTTTGCCTATGAACTGTGAAAAAAATAATAATACCTACATTGCATTTATTAAACGGGAGACAATAAACACGGTGTCCAACGCATTCGGGAAAAAAATACTGGAAGTGTAAGCGTATTGTGAATTGCGGTATCTTTGCAGGCAATGTTGCGGCTTTTTCACACAACTTTGCCTACGTCTTTGAATACTTATAATTCAGCAGAACTGCAAGGATTGAAAAGATTTGGACTCTATCTAGCAAGGCATGAGGTCTGTTTTCCATCTAAAGCTCATTAATAGTCATAATAATGTATAGGTTTAGAGATATTCACAAAAAACTTCAAAATCCAGGCAAAGTTGCAGCATTCTACGGTACTTATGACCGATTTCACCAACCATAACTTAACTTAGGAAGCCCCTAAGACGAATGCTGTCACTTTTTGTCTTTAATGAAAAGAATCCGACAGCATGCCACCTAAGAGACACTTAAAGCTAAGAAGAGGTTGGTGAAAATGGCCATTAATCTCCTAGAAGTCCTAAGCAAAAGCAAGGGGATTACTTGCCACCCAAACACCCCTACCCAAACAAAACAGACAGATTAAAATGAAATCAATCATCAAATTGAATACAACATTATAAAAAAACATCCTAGTGAAATAGACTGAAGCATAAAGAAACTAAAACACAACGTCCCATCTTCTGAGCGCTTTGACTCACTGGTTAAAAATCAGTGTTGTATTTGTAACAACGGCAATCTTCCACAGTCACCAGATAGACAAGGCACTCCGGTAACCTCAGAGTCCCAGGTCTCTCCTTTACTTCCATCATCATTGTGTGGCAGTATACATGACGTCAGTTCCTCTCAAAATATAATTATGTTCAGCGATAATATTGGTAAGGACATGGGCTCAAATTTGCGCTTAAAGATAAATTCACCGGAGCAGTCGATTATAAATAATTGTTTTCCTTGTGCTAATTTACATGAAATTATGCACAAAATATTTAACTACACATTTAGTAAGGATGATGAATTAATTATATTTATTGGAAATAGGGGTAATGTCAACAAAAAAAAGTTAACCTATTACTTTGAAAAATTAAAACAATTAGAGATTAAAAAAATTGTAATGTTTACATTCCCCTACATAAAAAATTTGCCAGATGCGGAAAATAATTATAGATTTAATTTAAATATGACTCTGAATTTATTCAGTCAGTATAATAATAAATTCCTTGTAATTGACTCTAACAGTATTGTTAGTAAAAATGTATATACTTTGACTAAAGGTAGATATTACCTGCCTCAATATTATAAAGGACAGATAGCAAATTCACTATCATATTTTTTATTAACTTCAGCCAAGAACTTGGCTAAACAAACTGACTCTATTGAGCAGTATAATTTAAATAATAGTATGACAGTGGAATCTGTTCCAAGCTATTTAAATTAGATATAGAGACAAAAGAGGTATCCTCTTGCAAATATAAATACATAAATAATGATTTTAATATGACATTATCATTAGAGTCAAATAAAAAAAAATGTGTTCAAAAATGCCCTCAAAATAAATGTATTAATTTAAATAAAATAAAAAATATTAACCTGGTGCATCAAAATAGTAATGGACTATCAAAGGGCAAACAATTAGAGATGGAATTATTCATGAATTCAAAACAAATTGACATTTTGTGTATTACAGAACATTGGCTTAAGGGATGTGAACTCATGTTTAGTTTCAATAATCACCAGGTTGGTAGTTCATTCTGCAGAGTCAACACAGTACATGGGGGGTCACTGATTCTGTTAAACAAAAGCTTAAAATTTAAAGAACGGAAAGATATTGTGTCTCTCTCTGTAGAATGCATAATAGAACTATCATGTATAGAACTTGAGCAATTCATTGTGGTATGTGTATACAAACCTGGTTCCTCAGCCTATGATAGGTTTGAGGAAATCATGGATGAAGCCTTGAACAAATTGGGTAGATCTAAAAAATACTTGATTGTGTGTGGAGATTTTAATATTGATCTTCTTAAAAAGAACACTGAAACCTATAAAATCTTAAATTTATTTAAATCACACAATCTTTCCAACTTATTTATGGAGCCTACTAGATTCTGTAACACAACATCAACCTGTTTAGACAATATATATAGTAATCTAGTACCTGTAAGTAAGAAAATTATTACAAACTTAGATTCAGACCATTGCGGGCAATTAGCTTGCTTCAAAATTGACACAGAACAAGTCAATAAACGTAAAATTATATGTCGACCAGTAACTGCTGACAGATTGAAACGTATTGGAATTGAATTATGTTGTAAACTTCCTTTTTTATCACCGGATATGTCACCAAATGATATGTATAATTTATTTTTTGAGACATTTTGCAACCAATTTAACAAAATTTTCAAAACCAAAGAGATCACTGTTACTGTTAATCCAGTGTTTAGCGAATGGGCCACTGCAGGAATACACAAAAGTAGGCAAAAATTGTATGAGCTGTACTCAGAAAGACAGTTTAATAGAACTGAATCTTTTCAAAATTATGTTAAGTCGTACTCAAAAATTTTTAAGCAGGCTTGTCAAACTGCGAAAATTAAATATATTAGTGCTCAAATTTATAACAGTACAAACAAAGTCAAATCTACTTGGAAAATTATCAATGCAGAGACTGGCCAAACAAAAGCTTCAGCAAATAATTATAAACTTAAAATTGATGGTAAATTTATTAGCTCAGACTCGGATGTTGCTAATGAATTTGAGAAATTTTTTACTCGAATTCCTGTAGATTTGACAAGCACTTTAGGCTCTTCCACCCCCATTGCAGAATCCTTGTTGAAAGAAAATGTTCCTTATTGTAATACTGTATTTAAATTTAACCATATTAGTAAACGTGACATCATAGACACTTTCAAATCGTTGAACATTAAAAAAACTGCCGATCTCTGGGGAATATCTGTATATATGGTAAAGAATGTTATTGAAATAGTTGCTACACATTTAGCTTTAATTTTCAACAACTGTATTGATAGTGGTGTGTTTCCTGATTTGATGAAACTTAGCAAAATAACTCCATTGTTTAAATCTGGTAGTACTTCAGATCCTTCTAACTTTCGTCCTATATCCGTACTATCAACATTCAGTAAAATTTTTGAAAAAACCGCGCTTAAGCAATTACAGAAACATTTTAGTGATAATAACTTACTGCATATCAAACAATTTGGTTTTACCCGCGGACGGTCCACGACTGATGCTGGAATAAAATTGTTAGAGTGCATTTATGAGGCCTGGGAGGAGTCGCAGGATGCCTATGGTGTTTTTTGTGACTTATCGAAGGCTTTTGACTGTGTCCAACATCAGACGTTAATCAGGAAATTACACTATTACGGTATCCGTGGTACCGCTTTGGATTTTCTCACTTCTTACCTAAGTGACAGGATTCAAAAGGTGGTCATCAATGGAGAGCAGTCACCTGGATCATTTGTAAAGGGCTCAATATTAGGTCCATTTCTATTTCTGGTATATATTAATGACCTCCCTCACCTTGTAAGACACGACCATGAGATAGTCTTGTTTGCAGATGACACGTCTTTAGTATTTAAAGTTAAACGTGGACAAATTAATATTGACGAAGTAAACATTGCACTCTCCAAGGTCGTTCACTGGTTCGGCGCCAATAATTTGTTGTTAAATGAAAGTAAAACAAAATGCATTAGATTCACTATGCCAAATGTTCGATTAGTTAAAGCCAAAGTCAAGGTTAGGGATGAGGAAATAGAGCTGGCTAATCAAACTGTATTTCTGGGTATAACTTTAGATTCTAAGTTACAATGGGGTCCTCATATTGAATGCCTATCGAACAGACTAAGTTCTGCAGCATACGCCGTAAAAATGATTCGTCAAATAACAGATGTGAAAACTGCGCGGTTAGTCTATTTTAGCTACTTCCACAGTATTATGTCATACGGAATACTACTGTGGGGAAATGCCGCCGATATTGGCTGCATTTTTGTACTGCAGAAGAGGGCTGTTCGGGCGATCTATGGGATGGGCTCCCGAGAGTCTTTAAGAGAAAAATTCAAAGAAATTGATATTATGACTGTACATTCACAATATATTTATGAAAACTTACTGTATGCACACAAGAATAAAGATATCAAATTCAGTAAAAATAGTGACTATCATAATTTAAATTTAAGAAATAAAGACAAGCTAGCAATGCCCACATATAGGCTCCATAAAATAAGCAACTCTTTTGCAGGTCACTGTATACGAATGTACAACACGCTGCCATGTAACATGCATGACTTGTCAGTAAATAAATTTAAAATTTTAATTAAAGCTCAGTTAAGCAAAAAGGCTTATTACAGTGTTAAAGATTTTTTGAATGATAAGGCAGCGTGGCGGTAAAAGAAATGAATTGCTCGTTCTCTGAATAGTTTTGTAATATTCACAATTTGTAAGACATTTGGCGATTTTAAAAGAGTTTTGGCACATGAGTTTCTTGCCCGATTCTTCTCATGTTAGCCCCTACATTCGGAATCGGGTCGCTCTTGGCGATTACATGCGCGGCAACAACTCCGCGGATGTACTTGCCACTAGCGCACGGGTTAGCTTGATTTTAGTCGAATATTTTTTATGTTTTAATAATTTTGTAAAATGTGTAAAATTGACGATTTTAAGAGCCCGCAAGGGCCTATGAAATAAAGTACTTTTGATTTTGATTTGATTTTGATTTCAACTCGTTAAACTTACAGCGCCATCTGTTAGAAACTTATAGAATAGAACTTACAAATAATTACAAACCACTAAATTCGCAATAATAAATATTGAGGTCAATAATCGAGATAAAAACATCCTATATTTTAGTTGGATCAAACTACATAGTCAGTAAGCCTTAAAAGAAAATCGATTGAGTAGTTTCGGAGCTTATCCGGGACAAACACGAGAGTTTAAACACGAGAGTTTAATACATAATACTAGCTAGATGCCCGCAAACTACGTTACGCCTTAATAATTGTAAAAATAATCTGGAGTGGGCCACCCTTATCACCTAGGGGTATAAAAAATAGCCTAAAATAGTAACGACGTGTTCTCAAACCTACCAAATATACACAAAAAAAACATAAAAATTGGTCTAGCCGTTTCGGAGGAGCTCGATAACATACACTATGACACCAGATTTTTATATATAAGCACAGAAGATATAATAGTACTACGTAATAAGTTATGATATTTGATAAGGCGTACCTGCGTTACAACTCGTGAAATAAGATGTCAAGTCGCTGTACCCAGTAATTTCACTGCCTATCACCCTTCGAACCGGAACAGAGCAATGCAAGCACCGCTGCTTGGCATCAAAATATAGAAGCTAGACGTACCGGCTTAAACCACTCTAGTAGTAAGTCCCCTCTGCTTTTGTTTCAAATGGTTAAAGTTAAAAACCAATGCAGGGGCCAGGAACAAATCAACGAGCTGAAAGATGAGATCGCGAGGGAGGAGCAGCTTACTGTTGAGCTGTCAGGAAAACTGGAGCAGCTCACAACAGCACTTTTGGACATCAAGCAGTTGCTCTACGACCTGTGCAAAGTTCTAGACGTGAGTGTCCTCAAATGGTTTTTTCTCAAACATGCTCGGAAATGTAGGCATTATTGTACTAAAAAGAAGACACGAAGTTTGTAATTCTTGGCTCATGCATTAAGGTCAGTCGGGGCAAGTGCGCCATAATTTTTTCATAGATGATTTCGATCCACAATAAAATATTTAAATGATGACTTATGAGTGAACATTTAGCATGTTGACAAAATTTGGTATTTTGAAATTGCAACAAATGTCGATTCAATCAAATCTATCAATAATTTTACAATATTTTATCGAAAATTGGAAAACATGGATATAGGCCTGTATGAAAAAAAGTGCTAAAGAATTACGTTACAAGAAAAACAATTGGTGTACTCTATTGATAATTGCCAACTAAACGCATTAATCTTGTTTCTTTTTTAATAATCTAGTCCCATAGGCAACAACAGCTGTCTTAATAAATTTGGGGCAAGTGCGCCATAGATTTGTCATTAGGGGCGCTAAACATTTTAAAGTTATTTTTCTTATTATATTAATTCAAACTGCTCTATATAAATAAAAATGTTTGCGGATAGTTTGGCTGGAATAATAGTATTTTTAATAATAAACAAAATTAGCATTTTTTTGTTACATTTTGTGAAAAAAAATATACAAAAATAGGTAATAATTTTGATGCTTCATGTCCAGATAGGCCAATTATGGATCTTTCATCGTATGACATGGTATAAATTTGAGAAAAAGAAGTAATGAAATGCTGCATTTCGTATTACCGATCTCCAATGATATCGTCACTATGGCATAATTTCAATGATGTCATCATTAAATAATGAAAAAATGATAAAAAATCTGACCGGAAATCGTATTTTTCGTTTTGCACTATGATATCATTTGCAATACCATGATATCGGTAATAGGCCCTCAGATCGGACAGCGTCAATTGCCTGACATGAAGTCTCTCTAGCTAGACCAAAAAGGGTTATGGTTATAAGGTTTTTTCTTTGGTAATTACGAGCCATCTGAAAAAAGGACATAGGTAATCATTTTAGGGCTAATTATGGTAACTACTCATCTGAGTGTGGACCTTACGGCAATTTTCCAGCTTCTTATCGAGTGGTCAGTGGCCAACCTAGTTTCAGAGTTAAGACCTATCTAACGACACCTCACATAAAAATCATCATCACATTACGTACCCTAAAAAAATTATGATTTTACTTGACCACTTTGTCGGTGTAATTAATATGTGTATCCGTGCCAAATAACAGTTATCTAAAACTTGAATCTCTTAGTTAAGCTGCGGACGGACGGATGGACGGACCTAAATACGAGGTATCTATCACTACCCAATGGCACTCATTCACCGTCTCCATCATGTGACCCTAAGCACATTAGTCAGTAAGTTTTCAAAAAACAGTATCTGCATCATAAAAGTTGGCGACTTCTGACTCGGGGCAAGTGCGCCATACTACCAACAATTTGGGCGCACTTACCCCACTCGAATATTTTGAGGTCAATATTTTAAACTGTATAAAAAAACATTAATTTCACGAATTAGGAGTAAAATACTAATACAGATTTGGAGAAAAACATCTAACCTTTGTACTCACCTCTTTGGTTTGCCGCAATTCATTAAATAATTAAAGAATAATGTGGATTAGTAATATTAAGTCATCTCTGGTAACAGGTCTAAATGAGACTAAAACTTAAATGGCTGATATTTCATGTTAAGGTGTACAGAGCCATATGTGAGTGTGAAATGGAACTGTGATTTAGTTTGTTGCATGGATATAAGATGTCGTTAGTTGTGTAATATCTGTACTTTTCGATATTTTTATGGGTGGCGCGCTTACCCCGTTGGCGCACTTGCCCCGCCTGACCTTACTTTCCCGGCCTAGGCCAAGAAAGTAAATATGAAAATTCACTTTTGGCCGCTGCTCCAATGTTTTTTAATTTATCTATAACTTGAATTATGTAACTTGTCATACAGCCAATTGCTACCACATTATAAAATGCACTCTTCGAGCATATACAACGTGTCTTATATCTCCCCATAAAAATTATAATAGGTATATAATTTTATTGAAACTATCAAAAGTGCCAACCTAAAACTGTTCTAAAACTGAATTTTCAAAAATTTGACAATTAAATTCGATTGATATGACAAGTTATTAAAGTTGACACATTCTTTTCGGTTAAATAAATATTGTAATTTTTATGGGGAGTTATTATGAGACACGTTGTAAGCATTTTGAATATGACAACAATTTTATTAAAATGTTGGTATGAAATCACACGAAAATATGCTTAATTTTCGTTGCGAGAGAAAAAAGTCTTAATCAGCGGTATTCCATTTTTTGCGTAAAATATGATTGGGCTGTATGGGCTTTGTTTCCTTTGCACTAATTGAAAATTAAAAAGTATTATTAAATGCTAGGCTACTAGAATTAATTAATTAATTGCTTGATTTGTTTTTTTACTCATATTATATTCATTTGTTTCCAATTCAATTCAAAATCTTTTATGCATACCATAATGTGTTAAATAGGTGGTTCACAAAAAATAAGATCATTATGGACCCGTTGGGCACGCAATCGTTTAACAAGAGAGAGGAAGCTTATTATTATTAGGTACCTACTATTGTCTTATTTACAGATCATAAAGCTAAATTATACGAAGATCACGGCAATTATAAATATTTGAATAAATAGACAACATTAAACAATAATTATTTTAATGAAAGGTTTTTATTTATATGGTATTATTATTACACTGAATTTCATAATTAATTCCAGTATTACGTGTTTCATTATTTCCTCGCAATTATTGAGAAAAGCACTATACATACCTCGGCGGGAATGCGATTGCCGGACTCGTAATTATTGTCAACGAGTTGA
Organism: Schoenobius gigantellus; assembly: GCA_963935595.1. Classification (NCBI taxonomy): domain Eukaryota; kingdom Metazoa; phylum Arthropoda; class Insecta; order Lepidoptera; family Crambidae; genus Schoenobius; species Schoenobius gigantellus. The sequence goes on along the minus strand of OZ012544.1, from coordinate 41,104,454 downwards.
AAGCATTACTCGTCCGGCAATCCCTAACTTCCCGGCCTCTGCAGTAATGTACTATTATCACACGCCACGGAAGCTCTTGAGGCTCGCCATGTCAAATTTAAATATTTTCTTCAATATCCTATACTTGTTGGGCTTCTTTACCACCATAGTGTGCGCAGTGGTATCGCATTGAAACCCTACTACACGCGCCCAAAAAAACACAAAGAACACCGGGGGGTTTTAGTGGAAAGGCCTGGCACTCTGGCGGGAGAGCCCCACACATGCACGCTGTCTGGCCAACGGTCGGGTACGGTGCGGTACGCATTTCCCCCCGAAAAAACAGTTATTACCCACCATATTACCTAAGTGTGTCACCAAAAAGCCAGGTCCGCAGCGCCGTGTTTTAGTGTTTGCAAACACGATAACATTGTTAGCTAAGCTAACCTAACCAATCCGCAGCGCCAATTGTCTAACAAAACACGTTAATCGTGTTAGCAAACTCGAAAACACGGCGCAGTGGACTCGGCTTAATAATGTTATTAAGCTTAAAGTGTCTGTGCTGTGGTAGGACACATTTCTCGACGTGGCGGCCTCATTAGATCTGTTAAGCTACACATGTTTCTACTGAATCGAGTGGAAACGTCTAGAAGGTTGAATTTTGCCGTGGATACAATCGGATGAAAGAAACTCCGCAGTTTGCGAGGGCCATGACTTCTATTCCAGGTGATAGGCGAGCCACCGATGCCCGAGTGGACGGCGGAGGCCCGCGACGTGCAGCAGCTGATGGAGGTGCTGACGGCGCGGTTCATCAAGGCTTGCGCGCGCGCAGCAGAGATACGACAGAAACATGGCGACGCCGGCCCCTTCCTTGCGGTATCTTTGTTCAAGAACATGAGAAATCGTTGAATTTATTGATTTTGAATTAATGGAGAATACATAGTGACATATGCAAGTGGGTGATCTAGTCGACTTAGCACCTTGGCATCATAATAACCGATTCCGCCACCTCAAAAAAGGGGTCGCCTAACCAGCCCTAATGGAGTCTTCATGGCTGTCACATACATACTGTGACGACACACGAAAACGGACCAGCTTCCACACTTTGTCGTGCAGTACGGCTTTTTTGTAAATACTCACAAATAAAACTCGTACCGCTTCTCCTTGGGACCAAGCTAGAGCGGAGGTCAACTCGCAGTCCATGCACATGCACGGCCACCTGTCTGATCGCGCTTACTTCTCCCCAGTGGAGCAGAAACAAAATTGTTTAATAGAACATTGCATTTTCTTTAAAAATTTAAAAATATGTTCTAATCCCGCCCGAGACAATTTTTTTTCTTTATTGATTTTATTCTTTTTCAAATAGGTAATTGTTTGCCATAATTCACAATTACCTAGTATGATTGTTTGTATTGGGTCATCATAAGCCATTATCACGGTAATAGTATAGTAGACCTTCAGCAAGGCGTCAGCAGTCACCTCACCATAGGAGCGGCATTTCGAATGTTAAAAACTGGAAGTTGATTTAATTTTGTTCTATAACCATAATATGAGAAAACATTGTGTTGATTAACAATGTTACTTAACTAAAAACATCCCATTCTATAAACAAAATAAACGTTTGTCCTCTGTGCGCTCCTTAAACGTTCACCACAGTTTAGGAGGGTCCTCTGAGAATACCCGCAAGGGTTTCCGTTATGTTTTTTATCACCCTGGAAAATTTTAGGGAAGCTTCAGGACACATCCGTTATTATATAAAAATGAAAAAAAATGAAATATTTTTTTAAAGAAATAAAATCAAAAATCCCTAAAAATGCTGCTCTCAACTAGTTTACTAAGAGTTATTTTTTTTATCATATTTAAATCATTCTAAGTCGTGAAGCGTCCCTTAAATTTTCCAGGTTGATAAAAAAATAACCGTGTATATATTATAGAAGATATATAGATAAATACTTTGGTACTGCCAGCCCACAAGCCGACCGTCCTCAGTGGCCATCAGCGCGAGCCACAGCACCACAAAAGAGGCTGACAAGGCGGTCCCCACGTACAAGGAGCTCATGCAAAAGGAGCCCATCAAGTCTCAGCGTAAGTATAAGACTCTTCTCAGGCAAAATGTTATGATACTGATACTGTTGAGCATACGTTGCACCGTGCCTTGTAGCCTTGTAGGTAACATGGTGGGGGGGGGGGGGTGAGTGCAGTGAGTAGGTTAAGGTAGGTGTGTAAATGACGCACTCGGGGAATGGCTAACGCCGATCCCGATTGTGTCTCTACGGAGGTAGAAGTTGCTGGAGGGTGGTTTAGCCAGGTATAGGGTTTATACCCGAGTCCAATGGCATATCCTTGGGGCGGCCTTGTCAGCTTTCAGCCCCTTGTTGAATCGTAAACAGATTCCCCCGCCTAAAAAAAAGGTGTGTAAATGATGCACCAAAGGTTCTGTCACTGATTTATACTCGTTTTTCCAGGTATGTATGCATATGGTAATTAACAGGCACTTTGTTGATAACAGCTATTGTAATCTGTCAAGGTAATTCGAGGTTCACCGGGTCACCTACTAGCTTGTGATAAAATGAAAGATACTGCCGCTTGTTCTTTCGACATGAGCAACCTTAAGAACCCTGATAACTTTAATAAGAAGAATCATATTCACATTGTAGCTTCAGACGAGGAGGAGGACATTCCGTCGCGCTGCTATCTGAAGCGCCAAGCGCAGCTTATCGTAGACACCAAGTGCAGGAGGAAGGGATTCCGCGCGTACCCCCGGAAGTAGTTTTAGGGATTGATATAATTATTGAGAGACAAGTCATTATTTTAAGGGTAATGGGAACACAACACACATACACACGCACACATACAAACACACACATACACACAGGCACAAAACACACACACACACGTAGACATTACTGCATATTACAATACAACCAACTTTATAGTAAATATATATTATCTGTTATACTTTTTATATTATGTTAATTCTGCTTCATTTATAATAAAATTAAGGAAAACTCAACCAAAATGTGAAATGATAATGTCACGGAAGAGCGAAGTCTCCTAACACAAAAGGGAGATTCCAAACACAGATTAAATTTTGGATAATACAATACAACGAATAAAGATTTGTAATTTTTTTTAAATTTCTTGTTTCTTTTTGACCCAGTCCAAACTTCCTATTTGCCAGCCCCCTTGATAGTATGTACAATACAACAGCGGTTTTAAGCATTCCGTATGTCGGTTTAATTCCGAGTGTTATCAAAGTAGGGGAGCGTGGGGTAATGAGAGCGGTCGGGTAATGGGAGCGATGGTGATTAAACCAATGTTCCCATAGTAAATGTTTGTGCAATTTCCCATAGTTTGTGCAATGAAAACTTAAACATTTTTTTTGGATTAATACTAGGTTTTTTTTCATTGTAATAATTATTGTTTTTGCTGTCTTATTTGCTTTTGCTGTCTTATCTTGTCTTATTTTGTTGTTAAGCTTTATAATTAAAAACACTAGTCAGTATTTTAAGCATGTCGTCGTCACCTTTAACTAAGCTTACATTTATAAATTGTACAACTGTGAATGTATTCTCTGTATATAGACAATGTAAGTTTGTTGGTGATCTAAAGAATAAATCTTATATATAAAAATGAAACGCTGTGTGTTTGTCTCGCAAAAACTCTGAAACGGATCGACAGATTCTTATGAAATTTTCTGTGTCTGTTTGAATAGGTTCAAGGAAGGTTTATACGTAATTTAATTGGACGCTGGACGCTTGGCGCTGGAATCGGGCAGGACAACGTCTGCCGGACCCACTAGTAAATAAATAAATAGTAGGCTCCTATAACCCTGTTCTCCCCTACCCGGCTCTCCGCTTTAAATAAAGCATACACTAGAACTATCTTCTCAAGTGTCAGCAGTACCTACTGAAACCAGATTTTTCGAAATACATGCCAGATACAATTCTTACTAAAAAAATACAAAATTTTCAAAAATGAGCCAATTCTAACGTTTGATGTGTTGAAACTTCAAATTCCAAAACTGTCGGTAACTCGCCCCATCGAACTTGTATGTAAAAGGAATGCATTAATGTGTTTGTACTTACATTAAGTCTTGTACTCTATATTATATCTACGGGACAACCTTCGCGTCGATAATGTGTGTGTATGGATTGAATTGAGAAACCACATCACGACCATCATCATACCCGTAGAGACGTTGGTGGGACCACGGGTAGACGGGGGAATTTAATCGAAGTTCACGCCCTTATTTCGAAAGGATCCTTACTCTTTGTCTCACCATTGTGTCACACCAATGTGACACAGAAGAATTTTTTCCCTCACAGTCACACCAATATGACACAGAAGAATTTTTTTCCTCACAGTCACACCAGTGTGATAATCAAAAATTTTATTCACATCAACGTAAAAGTGACCTAGAACAGAACACTCAAATTATTGTGCATTTTTGAAAATGTATCATTTAGCAGTAATTTTATCTAGTACATACTGTGGTACGGTATGCCGTATGTACCAGATATATATCTACATACCCACACCTCAGGCAGACTGTAAAAATGGGCTATTCCACTAGTCCCTACCAGCTGTCCCCCCTTTGGTTCCAGTACTGCTGAATAAGGTTAGGATACCTAATGCTAATTTTAGGTACCTACTTCTAAAGATGGCAAAGTAATAATGGTAGGATATGTGCGTGTGGTGTGAGAGCTCTTTTTTTAAAAGTTATAATATTTTTACGAAATCAAGGAAGAATTTAGGAAATAATTGTGAAAACAACATGGTGAAGATAAAAAAATTGTGAAATCAATAGGGAGAAAGTTCTGGTCGATTAACTGGAACACTCACTCTGCCAACCAGAGAAAATACGTAACTCCGGTCTCAAAATATATTAGATATAAATGTTCAACATTTTTATGTGGAATAATTGTGTTGAATTTGTGAAACCTATTCACAAATATTCAAAAGATTTTAACGGTTTATAAGGATTTGGCAAAGGTTTATTTGGAACACTCAGTTCTCTTATGGTGCAGACGGAGTGTTCCTAAACTTACCAACTTTGGCTAAATAAATCGTTAATATTCTTACTCTGTTTTACGAGTATAACGCAGAGTCAATTTGTGAAACAAAAACCTTAACGTAAAACATAATAGTTAGAGAATAAATGAAAAAAAAATCTTTCTTTTCAACATCCCGTGCGAGAGCTCCGTATTTTAGATTTTATTTACATAACCTGAACTTAAATACAAACGGAGGCCACATCAGAAATTGTGAAAATGTTGTCACTAAAGTTTTGACACGTTTTTTATTTCTGAGATTGTTTAATTTAAACAATAATCAACATTATTACATTTCTATGTGAGAAATTTGTTTAGGGTGACCATGCATACATCAAATAAAATATTGTTGTTTGTACTTTTTAATTTTTTTATATTATTTATGCCTAAGGTGGTATATGCTCGCCTAAAAGATGCTTTTTTATTTACATATGTTCAGATTATACTGATCCGGGAAAACAAATTCAAATTCAATATTCTTTATTCAATTGGGATTTTACAATCACTTTTGAACGTCAAAGAAGCTACGCCATTGGTTCACAAGTCTACGGCGGGAGACATTGTACTAGAAAGAACCAGCAACCGCTTTTTTTTCTCCCTGTATTGTTACATAGTCGTCAATTGGAAGCTGAATTCAAAGTAAAAGATTGAGTTCAACTTCCATTACAAGACTAGATGTGTCAGTGTACATTATACATTAAAATATCTATAAATTAAGTCTACAATTAAGACCAAGGTACCAGGACCAGGTACTTACGTTCTTACTTATTACCAGTAAGCGGGAACACACGATTATATAACAACACAATACAAATAAATAATTGCAACGCTCAATCAAATGTTGCGTTTGACAGGAATCTATAGAAATCTATGGAAATATCTACAGGAAAGCTATGAGTGTAAACAGTAAATAGTTAGCATAGCTGGGCACCGTTAATCAAATAGATAACTTCTTTAATCGTTAATCCGTTACTAAAAAAATTGACCTCGTTAAACGTTAAAACGTTATATTTCTGAAGATTTAACGCAAGTTAACGTTAGTCGTTAATCCGTTAACACATGATAAAAATTGCATTTTTTATATCGTTGTGGTTGTGATCTGCTTACAAAAACTGTTGTTTTGGGTTCTGGAAGTTAATAAGTTAGGTTCAAAAAAAGACAGTGTGTAAATATATAAAAAATAAAAGTGTGTAATTTAATCATCTGGCACAATGTGGATATTCCCCTTCATGAACATTAGTATGTTGAAGTTCTCGTCTGAGAGTGAGGCTCGTTTCGGTGTTAAAATATCTTTGCCGGTGGAAAAAAGACGTTCAACTGCAGCGCTCGAGGGTATAGCAGTATTATATTTAATATAAGTAAACAGATTTATAAATATCTGTTCCTCGAGGAATGCCGCATCATTAAAAGAGTCTTTGGATTTCGTGTCTAGCCACATTTTGACGAGAGATTGAGCTTTAGCCTTTAATGATTTGAGGCTCTTAGGTTTTTTTTACACTGAGTAACAGAATTAAAAAAGTCTTCCTCATCATTGTCATTGTTTCTCATTGCTGCCTCCGTCACTGAAACTGTCCCTGTCCTTTGAACTTTCTGAAGCTTCTTGGCGTAACGCCTCCTCTACCTTTTTTTCCAAGCATTTAAAAAAATGTGTCCGACAAAAAAATGGTCACCCTATGCATTTCTCGCTTAGAAATGTAATAAAGTTGATTATTGTTAAAATTAAACAAGCTCTGAAATAAAAAATGAGTCAAAATTTTAGTGACAACATTTTCACAATTTCTGATGTGACCTCCGTTTGTATTTAAGTTCGGGTTATGTAAATAATATCTAAAATACGGAGCTCTCGCACGGGATGTTGTAAAGAAAGTATATTTTTAATTTTATCTCTAACTATTATGTTTTACGTCAAGGTTTTTGTTTCACAAATTGACTCTGCGTTATACTCGTAAAACAGAGTAAGAATATTAACGATTTATTTAGCCAAAGTTGATAAGTTTAGGAACACTCCGTCTGCACCATAAAAGAACTGAGTGTTCCAAATAAACCTTTGCCAAATCCTTATAAACCGTTAAAATCTTTTGAATATTTGTGAATAGGTTTCACAAATTCAACACAATTATTCCACATAAAAATGTTGAACATTTATATCTAATATATTTTGAGACCGGAGTTACGTATTTTCTCTGGTTGGCAGAGTGAGTGTTCCAGTTAATCGACCAGAACTTTCTCCCTATTGATTTCACAATTTTTTTATCTTCACCATGTTGTTTTCACAATTATTTCCTAAATTCTTCCTTGATTTCGTAAAAATATTATAACTTTTAAAAAAAGAGCTCTCACACCACACGCACATTGGTAGGATTACGAGTAACTAGGGTTCTTGGTGACTAGTAAGACCACCAGGAAACGGCACTATGAGGAAAGCGCGGTTAAGATTAGCGGAATTAGGCCCCTGTAAACCCACCAGTGGGCTTAAGCGGTGGGGTCACGGGTAATAAGTGGATGACTAGTCAGTCGAGATTTGAGGCATGACTAAGGGAGTGGGCTAAGGGAAAGGTCATTAGGTAAAACAAATGAAAAAGCTTTATTAATCCCTACCTATAAATAAAGGTTCAAAAACATTCCCGTGGTAAAGGTTTCGAAAAAAACACCATGCTACAAACAACAAATTTATTAAAAACGCAATACACGCAAACACCATCAAAAATACTTGCAAGACATCACGATGCGGTAAAAACGGGGTCAGCGGCAGCGGCGGCGACGACGTGTCGTCTTACGACGCTTCATGCCGAGGCGGCGGCGGCGGCGGCGACTGCGGCTGCGGCGGCGGCGGCGACCGCAGCTGCGGCGACGGCGGCGACGACGGCCGCAGCTGCGACGGCGACGGCGGCGACCGCAACTCCGGCGACGGCGGCGGCGGCGGCGACGACACCCGCAAGCGTCCGCCGGCTCTCGCGACCTCGAGCGACTCAGTGCACCCTCGCGCTTCCCTGACGCGCGGTCTTCGCCCCCTCTGTTCTCGGCCAAATCGACGTTCTTACTGTCCTTTCTCTTCGCTTCGCCCTTGAGCGCCTGCTCGGAGTGCTTCCGAGCCGCGGCCGCCCGCCGCTGCTTCTGTCGCAGCTGGACGTAGTTCTTAAGCCGGGGGGCATACCGCTGGGCGTCGGTCTCGCTTCGCTTCCTGAGGAACACCATCACGTCCTCGTCCAGCTTTTTCTTCTCCTCGTCGTCGACCTCCATGCCGCCCTGACCCATTGCGCTGGTCTAAATTAATCGGCCATTCACTTCAAATTTTGCTTGTATATGTTAAAAAATGTCCCTAACGAAATCTGGTATCGCTGCCATGCAACGGGAAATTTGGTTTGAGATGGCGAAATCCGTTTTGAATTGTTCTTTCCAATTGTCAAATCAAAAATCGTATTAACGTCAAATATTTGAATAAACTGCCAGTAATCTCCAATACAGTGTCGCAGGTCCCATTTCAATTTAATATTATTTTATATTTAGTAGTTTACATTGGATTGGTGTTAATAGTTTAGAATTGTTATTTTATTTTTGTTATTTTTAATTTAGGCTTAGTATAATGTTGAACCTTGAACTCATGAAGGTGTGATATGTCATGGTGTCATGTCAACCAAAGAGAATTTAATCACTGGTGTCAACAAGACATTTAGTTGTTTATGTTTATTGTTCTGAGGCACTTCTGAGGTTTATACTTACTTTTACATTTGTCATATAATAAATTTTATAGAAGTGACCAACAAACAATCATGTTTTGTCCCTACAAAAACTCCTACCTACAACTGGTGGTGGCCATGAACCCCCGACTCATCAACAAAGCCGTCGACCGAGCTATGCAGGTCAAAAACTTGGATCCTCATACAGGTACGCATAAACCATCGAACACTGTGTTGACCTCATACACGTACGCAGAAATAAGCCAACACTGAATTTACTTCATACAGGTACGCAGAAACAAGCCAACATAGCACCCGTATTGATCTCATACAGATTCACAAGAACATGCCAACACGTGTGGACCTCGAGTGTGGAACTGTTGTCTGACACAAGTATGAGCGACATAACTTTTTACCGACACCACGTTTGTCTGACGTGACTTTTGACCGACGTACTTTTGAGCAACATAATTTTTGACCGACACCACAGCCAACACTATTAATTTCATACAGGTACGCAGAAACAAGCCAACACTGTTGATTTCATACAGGTACAGTCGGCCAAAAAAGTGTTTCACCATCACCACCATAAGGTTGAAATTCAGTTTCATGTCATTATTCAACACAGTTGCCTTTATTTTGAAATAACATAGGTACTGACGCTACCATGACAACTTTAACGATATTTTGTTTATACGCGAAGTTTTATCAAAACTGGAACACCGAACTGGATCGACCATACGGAAAAACAAACCAACATTGTGTTGACTTCATACAGGTACGCAGAAACAAGCCAACACTGTACTAATTTCATACAGGTATTTAGAATCTAACCAACACTGTGTTGACCTCGAACAGAGGGCCTATTACCGATCTCATGGTTTTGCAAATGATATCATATGATATCATAGTGCAAAACGAAAAATACAATTTCCGGTCAGATTTTTGATAATTTGTTCACTATTTAATGATGACATCATTGAAATTATGCCATAGTGATGATATCATTGGAGATCGGTAATACGAAATGCAGCATTTCATGACTTCTTTTCCTCAAATTTATACCATGCCATACGATGAAAGATCCATAATTGGCCTGCAGGTATGTAGAAACATGCAACTCAAGCACCGGCTGCTTGGCAGCAAAAATAGGTAAGATCATGCAACCGTCTCTGGTACAGAATCTCCCTCTGGTATTTTTACACACAACTCAACTGATGGCAAGTGACGATAAAGCCGAAGATGATGCGCGTGCTTCACCTGGACACTGAACACAATGGTATTATTAACAGTGTTATTATGACGACAAACTTAGCTAACACGGAGATGGTTAGCCAGTGAGGTCAGAAGCCCTACCACCAACCAAACCAAGCAGAAAAATTTCGGTCCCTATGTAGAATCGAATTCCGGACCTACAGTGCCGCGTGGTCTTATCCACTAGGATGTGGCGGCGGTTGGACGTTATGTATCTATTTTTTTATGTATGTTCACTGATTACTCCGCGATTTGTGGGCCGATTTTCAAAATTATTTTTGTAATCAAATGAGTCGATTTACTTCCCATTGTCACCAAAATCAGGATCAGAAAATCGAGGGAAACCCTTAAATTTTATAGGCACGTCCAACGTGAGTCATGTTTTTTGCGAAGCTATTCATGAACCGAGCTGATGATGGAAGGATCCTTAACTTTTAGGAGTTAGAATTTAGTTTTTTAAATAAAATAGGCACGTATTGACCCTTTGTCGTATTCTTTGGAGTTACTTCGGTGATCTGGTATTAAATTCCCAAAAAATATAAAAATTACAAAAAAGATAAAAACAGTAGGTTGTTTTGCTAATTCTTATTTTATTAATTATCGCACCTCTTTAACTGAAATAACCTCTATTCATGGCACCCTCTGTAAATGAAAGTTATTTATTTGCACCTGGATATCTGCCAGACACTGGTTGGATGAATGGAATACCTTTTTAAGTGACCCAAATTTACAGGTCCCTTAACGTCCCAGTTATCCAGGTTAATAATCCTACATTAATAAACCTACTCACAGAGCAGCCTGCTGCGCAGCGGCTCGAGTCGATGCAGCCTTCGCTGTTTGCGCCGCAAGTGGACGTCACTAGGGCGCGGCTGGGCTTCGGCCGCATTGGTCTGCGGCTCATCAACAGGGACCTCCACTCCGCGGACCCGTTGAAGCAATTGCAGGCCTTGCACAGCGTGTTGGATCAGGTGATAGCAGTAAACAGCGGTTACTAAACGCATCGTTGATAAGCCCCCTGTATATTGAGTCTATGAAGATGCCACATGATTTCTGATGCGGTCCACATACCTAACTACCGTCTACCTTGATGATAATTTGGAAGAGATTAACCAGAGGAAAATCTATCATAGGGAAGCGGGCATTATATGATCACTTCGATGCCTGTCCGACAGTCCGTCTGTCCCTCTGTCAGTTTGTCCGACTGTTCCTCATTTATTGAGGAGTCCAGGTGGAGCTCGATTCCATTCTCGGCCTTATCATCACTTACCATCAGGCGAGATGAAGGCCAAGAGCTTCCCTGACGAGTGAAAAAAAAATTGATTATTCGCAGCATCGATCGTAGAAACGTATTTTTAATGTGACTAGTTTTAACAGCACTTTTTATATTTCAGGTACAAATATCGGAAAACGCGATGTTCCTCATTAAGCTAAATATTGTATACAGACTTGTAGATCTGATGTTCAATTGTGATGCTGTCGTACGGGAAAAAGTATGCCTCATACTTACTCACCTCGCGTCCTACTATCAAGGGAGACAACGTATACTATCTCGACCAGAAATCGTGGACAATTTAATGACGCTTATACTCAAAGACGGGAAGGAAATACGTTACGCAGCTGCCTGTACGCTCCACAGTTTAAGCAAAGAGCGATGCGCATGCGCAACGATAATGGAGAACGCTGATATAGTTGAGAACTTGCTGAAAATGATAAGAAACGACCACACAGGCATTGTAATCTTGTACCTAAAGATATTGGAGAACCTAACAGAATGGGATCCAGTGCGGGCGTTGAAAGCAAACGCATTTCAAATTATGCTGAAACTTTTCGAGAACGCCGATCCCAGAATTCTGAGCGGAGCAATGAATTGTATGAGCCAGCTTTGTAAGCACGATGTTGGTAAGGAACTGGCAGATGAAAATGATTTAACGTTTGTTTTGATGCGTTTTTTGACTTCGCCTAACACTCAGGTGACCATTAGCGCTGTTGGCGTCATGGCATGGACTACGTTGACAACTCGTTCAAAATGGCGAGCTAAAGAACGCTGTTCTGAGCTCACCAGACTTCTCGTGAACCTCTGCCACAGCAACATGCCAGTTTTGCAACTGAGATGCATGCAAGTGCTAATGAATTTGTGCGATTGTCCAGACATAAGGCACCACTTGAAAAGTCATTGGGAGGCGAACATTACGAGCGTATACGTAAGGACGCACGAGCAATGGGACGGTACGTCGGAATACAGCGGCTACGGTGAAGAAACAGGTCATAACTACAGGACGATGTGCATCGAAGAATTGGAAACCGTGAGGAACGATTATGGCGATAATGCGCTAGTTGTTAACGTTCATAGTTACTTGAAGGCAGTGGCCGAACTCAAGGAGCAATTAATTAAGGCGATCAACTGGAAATCTTATAAAGATTGACACGTTTATGCTAACTCGAATTCATAGATTACGTATTTGGTATATTCTCAGTCAAAAACCTAAGTAAAATCCGTTTCGAAACGAAGGAAAACTATGGTCTGTGCGAAAAGGAATCGAGAGCGCTGCTTATGCATATTCAACACAAGTCAAGCTTTTCACTAGAACTACTATAATTGGAGCATTGAAATAAAAATTTGTTTTTAAAAAGATTTTTAAAATTAATTTATTTTGAATTTTTTTACTTTACAACTTGGATTTCAATTTTTTTTCATGGTATACTGTATTTTTACAATAAGTCAAGCCCTTTCATTTGATATAGTGATTGTACAAAAAAATATATATCCGCCATTTTGTGACGGCGGCCATCTTGGATTTGATTTCTTTCTCATAATATAATGTATTCTGCAAGTCAAGCTCTTTCATTTGATACCCATATTGGGGAAGGTTGTACAAAAATATGTTATACGCCACTTTGTGACGGTAACAATCTTTGTTTTTTTTATTGTGTACAGTATTCTACAAGTCTAGCCCTTTCATATGATACGATATATTGGGGGGTTGTAAAATAATATGTAATAGAGTCTGGCTATCGGTTCTCTGCACAAGAAAAGAGCGGTAAATTCAAAAAAATAAGAACTAACAACACTGACCATTGCCGGAAAAAAATATTTTGATACTTTCATTTTACTATAAGTTTATTCATTTAATTATTTTAATTTAATTTATTGACATAGTGAATTTAGGAGTTTACTCAAGTATTTATTTGCACAAAAATTTAAACCATAATATGACTTGACAGTACAAAAAAGTTGCCATGACCAGATTTTAAAGAAAAATTCAGTGCAGAGAACCGATAGCCAGACTCTATGTATTTTTTTGCAGCGGCCATCTTGGATTGGTTGGTTTTCATATAGTCCGATTTCTTTGCAGACTAACAGACAAATCACTTCTTTTTTTCCCTAGGTACCACAGATTATTCATTTTTATTTGGAAGTTTGTAAACAATAAAAAATTATATAATCTGTAAACATGTTTATTACGTTAACACAAAACATACGATTGTACGAATAATATACACACTAGTTGAGCTACATTTGGTATTTTGGGTAGTACTGTGCCTCAATCGGCCATCTTAAAGCTATAAATTCAGTCGATCAGACAAACTTAGAAAACACTCCGAATCAAACATAAAAAATAATAATTTTCATACACTATTATTTATGAATAATAGAATAAATTATTCTTATAATGAGGGAGAGACAATAATATTTATTTTATATATTCTTACAAATACGAATTTGTAGCATATCCGTTAAGTGACTAAAGACCAAATTCACTAACCTTGTCTAAGACAATCCTAATAAGAATGCTGTCACTTCTTGTCTTTAATGAAAAGAACGTGACAGGGTGCCACTTACGATCGTCCTAAGCTAAGACAAGGTTAGTGCAATTGGCCATTAGTGGCTTAAAATGCGCATATAATTTAAAAATGTATATGTCTACGTTAATATTTAAATCCGGATGTATTCTAAATGATATACTCCATTCCAATCTTTTTATTATTGTTTTTACATTTTTGTATTTTTTAAATATTTGTTTACAAAATACAATAATTAGTTAACAGATTAATTTTGCTACAAAAATGTAACATGAATTGTTGTTTTGTGTTCTTATGTAAATAATTTTGAGTAGATTGTTTACTTACTTTGGTTTGGAATGGAGTATAGACGTACAGTATGCTACTTTTTTTGCCACGTTTTCAGAGGGGTAATCGCACTATTCACAACATTTTAGCCAAATCGGAAACGTTTCCGTTCCCATACATTTAGACAGCACCTTGACAGCTGTCAGATGTCAAAATATATAGGAAAGATAACGATTCAGTTTTGATTAAATGGCCCGTTCCAGATAAGCATTTTTAGCCATAAATACCAACATTTGCGTATCTGCGTTTCATTAGCCGGTGATGCTAGTTTTTCTTGCTGGTTGTCATGCGTTTCATTTAAGCATTTTTAACACGAAATGCTAGCATCAAATACCCATGTTAATAGATGGGTCCTCTGATACCACTTTTTGACAGCTTTCAAATTTGACATTTGGAATCTTTTTTCATGAATCAAAAAGGATTTTCAGCGGATTTAAAAAAAAATATTGAAAGATATTTATAGTATTAGCCAATTCTGATTTATATTATAAAAAAATTTAAGTGACTGGACTAAGTAGGTGAGGTGTCAAAATTCAGCACGAAAAATCAGTACCTTGCGTTTCATTTGTAACAATTAGCGCGGCTAAAAATGTCAACATTTCTTATAAGAAACGCAAAACGAGGCTAACATCAGATGTTAGCCTCGGAAAGTAGCAGTGCTTTATCTGGAACGCAGGGTAAGACGTTCGTAAATGGTGCGATTGCCCCTCCGATCACAATATAACCAATAGACACAATCTATTGTCGGATATTGGTTTCATTCACCTTTTAAGCTTTACAATATATTTAAAAGTATATTCGTACTATATACATAACACGTACGTTTATGTTTCACATAAGTACCACAGTCCAATAATAATAAAAAATATAGCTAAGCTTCTATGCTTACAATTGCTTTGCTATTTTTTATTATTATTGGATTATTATTAAAAGTTCTTAAATGTCCACCAAAATATTGTGTATCAAGTTGTTACAAGAATTACTAACTGAAATGAAATTTTAACGAATTTAAGTAAACAATATGCGTCACTATGTTGCAGTCAGTGACGTATCGTTGCAGTTTAAGTGCAACTTTCGACACATACTACAATACCGAAAATAAAGGTCGCTTTTATTCCTCATTAAACAATGTATAATTTGAATCTACACGCATATTCAGTTTAAATACGTAAGTACCCTAAAATGATTTATTGTACAATTTAAATATCTATTATATGACAAAACCCTTGCATAATATTTTCCATGGCACACAATACTACTTAAAAACTAACGTGTTTACACAAAACTAGTCAATAGTGATATCACAACATTCAAACATCGATTGAATATATGTATAGCAATTATAATTTAATTTTACTATCACGCATTAAATTAACTTTTTAAGTAGCACTATAAAACTATTTGTAATTTTCATTACAAATACGTACGCGTGCTATATCTCTTTTTAATACCTTGACTGTATTCAATTCCAACATTACATCCAGAAAGCCCACTGAACTATCCTTGATATGGTACCCGATGAAAAGTGGAATCGACTATAATTCAATGTAATGGCTAATTTACACTTTGTTAAGTAGTAAGTGCAAGTGCGAAGTGCAGGTCACAAGTAAAAACAACGTGTTAAGTGTTAAGTGCGAGTGTGAAGTGCGGGTGTGAAGTAAACTGATTAGAAGCGAGCTCTAAATTTTACTGTTAAGTAGACACCCCGCCCACCCGCGCACTCCCCGCACTCGCAGTTTCACCCGCACTAAACACTGTGTAAACAGTATCGGTTTGATAAGTGCAAAGTACATTATGGACTTGCAAGAAACAAATACTATACACTGTGTAAACGCTTCCTCCGCACTTAACAATTACGCTGTGAAGTTGTCACTTCGCACTCGCACTTACTACTTAGCAAAGTGTAAATTAGCCATAAGAAATTGAATGCGTCGCCAATGGTGCAATATCTCAATTTGTACAATTATCTGTTTACTCAAATTATCAGTTTGTACAATGAGCCACCCGTACAATTCTTGCATCGGTACAATTTCGCGATTCGCACTATATCTAAGTTCACACAAATTATCTGTTCTGTTCTGTTATTAAGCTATTTGTTATTTAAACAAAACTCTGAAATAAGATTGTACAAATTACTAATTTTGTACAAATCCATAAATTATACGAATTGAGCATACCTACATAACTATGCATAAATAACGATTGTACCAAAGATACTTAGAAAAGATACTTACAGAAAGTAAGTATCTCACCTAATTTTTGTTACGAATTGATAATGTTTCAAACAAAATTTTGAACGAATTGCTAATACATTACAAATTGTACGAATTGAGATATTGTACCATTGGCGACGCTTTCAAGAAATTAAATAAATATACAGCCTGAAATAAACAATGCGTACATTACCCGGTACACACTACGAAACTTCCTATTCATACAACGGCAAGATTTATAACAAAAACCATACTGATTTGGTAAAACATTGGATGCCTGTTTCTAGATTGTTTGTTAAAGAGATTAGAAGTTGAAAGACAGGCCGACTTTTGTCTTTTATATGCAAATTGAACTCAACAGTGCGAGCTCCACGGTTACCTTATACTACTCGCACTGTGGTAAAGGTGATTTTACCGGTAATATTATGAGCAATTAACTAAACCAAAAGCGAAACCAATCAAACATTAAATCACAGTTACTTTAATAATTACAAATTAAAATCTATCGCTTAGATACCTAATCAAACAAAAATATTTTACATACGTATTTGGTACGTACAGTATTAATTTAACGGAAAAAATAGTAAATTACTAAATTAAAAAAAATCACTGATACATCACTTTCAAGTAAACTAATCACTATGAATTTAGGAACTTAGAATGAATTAAAGT
Organism: Schoenobius gigantellus; assembly: GCA_963935595.1. Taxonomy (NCBI): domain Eukaryota; kingdom Metazoa; phylum Arthropoda; class Insecta; order Lepidoptera; family Crambidae; genus Schoenobius; species Schoenobius gigantellus. Next base: position 41,087,480 of record OZ012544.1, on the reverse strand, counting down.
AGGAACATCCACAACATAAGAGTATACGTTTCCTGATGTCGCAATCTGTCGCATTTATATTTATTACAGTACCATACAATACAAATTATTTGTAAATCATTCTTAATCACCAAAAAAAAAAGTTACGTTCATCGGTACAATCATAATTATAGAGATTGAAAGATATACTAAAATCTACAACTACAATTAAAATTTTAAATCCTACGTAATATAATAACATAATGATAAAATAAAAACTACTCAAGTAGAGATATTTAAATAAATAACAAAAGTTCAAAACACCACACACACTGTAAACAGTTCTTCTCCATGCTAGCGCACCAAATATCACTTATATTTCTATTAAAGTATTCCTTTAGCTCTGCTCAAAGTGCGCAAATCTTAGCAGCCGTGGGGACTTACATATCGGACGACAAGTCAGTTGGCTGGCACCATTCGAGGTTTGGTGACAAACCTCTACGGCCTTATTAATAAAAATGTTACTCCTTGGATCATCCTCGGATTAGTTACTCCGTGTTTTGTCTTGTTTCCGCACATGTCGGCTGTCATATGTCAAAATAAGACAAAACACGGAGTAACTAATCCGAGGATGATCCAAGGAGTAAAACTTTTATTAATAAGACCTATATTGTTTTAAATAAATTTACATGATAGAATTATCTTTATATTTTGTAAAAATTAACATAATTCCGAATCCTATAAGCCTGAATTGTGAGGGCTTACTTGCGGTAAACAACACTAAAGTCATCTTCAAAAGTACATTTTGTTTTAAAAGTAAATAAAAAAATCTAAGCATCTTTAGGGACACGCTGAGTAACAACACGTCAGTCACAGAACTGTGTACAGTCGTATAGCGCCTTCCACAGGTCGGGCTGTGTTACCATTAACAGTTGACTGACACTGATACTAAATATCATTTCAAGCAATTTTCTAAATGAGTGATCTCTATGCATGTGTGAGTAAAGTTAATTAACACTTCTGAATTCTACCGTTGTTGTACATATGAATTTTACTGTAGATACTATTGTAACGACATGCATTGAAGTAAGGAACTTACGTGTAACGACATGTCAGTCGACGCCCTTTACGTAGCCGTAGAACGCTATGCACAGGTCGTGCAATAAACTCGCATAGATATACTGTCATATTCCCGTATTAGTTTTTTTTTTAAATCTATTTTAATTTACACAATATTATCATAAAACAGTTCTCAGCATCGTCCTATAAATGAATCATAGAGACTTATGGTCGTACACCGTCTGTTGACTATACTACTGTACTATAAACACGGTCCTCCGAGCCCTACACTTGAATTTCCGAACTTACGAGTAACGACATGTCAGTCTAAGCCCTGTCTTGTTCAGAGGGTCGTACACCGTCTATTTACTATATTAGCCTACTGTAAACACGTTGAAATTAACACAGTTCTCCGAGCCCTCCACGTGTATGGAGGGACTTACGAGTAACGACACGTCAGTCGCCACTCTTTCTTGTTCAGTGGTTCATACACAGTGTAAGCGTACTATAAACACGTTGCAATTAACACAGTTCTCCGAGCCCTCCGCGTGATTCGTAGGGACTTTTGAGTAACGACACGTCAGTCGCCGCCCTGTGCGTAGTCGTATAGCGCCTTGCACAGATCGTGCTGAGTCGGGTCTCACCTACCGCCCCCTCTCTTGTTCAGAGGGTCGTACATCTCACTCTCCGAGTCGATCTCGTCTTCGGACAGCGAGAGGCTGCCGCCGACGCGCCGCGTGCGCAGACCCTCCTGTAAAACAGTCGGCGATTACTAGTCGAGTAATGCGAACGATTTTTACGAAAACGTTCACTTTTTGCGTTAGAAGTGATGATAAGTCGACAGCACCACCCAGCCCTTTGTCACTTTTATGCGTAACGCGACAAGCTTTTTACACGCCACAGATGTTTTCAGGCATTAAAAACTTCATAATTTGACAATATGTTATGGACTATGGTTAACTTTGACAACCCACCCTTTTTTTACCCAGCCTGGTACCCAGCTTATAGAGTATTTGAATTTGAACAACTCCATCTACCCTTATTGTGTAATAAAATATAGGTAGAAAACACAATTATGAATAAGTAAATTAACAGCTACACCAAGGAAACTGAGTAACATAGATAAATAAAAAAGAAAATATACTAATATAATATTTTCGCTATAGCTAACAAAATATAGTGTGTACCATAATTTATGCAAAATGTTATTTTAACAGAAAACAGTTTGTTTTATTAGAAAGTTTAATTTATTATTGCTTCATAGAGTATACAGATTGGGGTTATATATGGAATAGCACGTCGGATAAATTGTCACCACGGCTCTGCAAAAAATCTGTGTTTTCTATTAAAATTACATTTTGCGTAAATTATGGGACACCCTTTAGAGGGGTCCCTATTTTCCACCGAGCACACCAGAGTGCGTGCGGGGGGTCACGGCATTCACCAAACATACGCTATATTAAGTTTATGCGCCGAAATGTTGGTCAGTCAGTATCGAAAGTCACACCTTATAAAGTACTAATAAGTAAAAATATATCGTTATTTTCAAAATTGCTCTTCTGGAATGCCATAAAAAATTGTTGTAATTTAGTTGTCAATTCGTCATCCAATCACAGCAGGCGAGTTTCCCTCTCCCCCGCCGTTAATAGGTGACTTTGTTTTAGAACGAAAACGTGCCGATGCTTTCTACACTGGTGTGCTCGGTGCAATTTTCAATTAGCAGTGATGATATCCTCTATTCTGTCAACCATATCAAAAAAAACTTGTGATCTAAAAAGGTTAATCTAAAAGACCCACCCCGAGTTAGAGCGCGTACATAAAAAGCACAAGAATAAACCAGAATCCCAAATAGTTAACGCAAACGTGTGGTTCTAGAAGTTTCCTAGGAGTCAAATTAGTAAAAAACAACAGGATCCACTAGCTCGTGCTGAACAAACATAGCTGTAAAGAACATGCTCCCATGGAAAAAGCGTGGAGGTAGACGAAAAATAATAAATGCATCTGTGACTGTCTCGGGTTGTGTAAGTGAAAAAGTTGGCAGTATAAGGCGCATAACACATTGCACCGAACACCGCTCCGGTGTGCGGTGCTGCGGTTTTTAATTTTGACCGAAGAATCCTAATTTGTATACAAAAACCGCAGGGTATAACACACTCACACCGCATGCCCGTGCGGTTGTGCGGCGCGCGCGACGGCACCCCACTCCCGGACGGTGATGCGGTGCGGTCCGCGGGGTATGCCACACTGCGCCGCAGTATCGTACGGATTTTTGCGTAGAAAGCACGTGCATACGCGTAATAGAACTCGACATAGATAATGCGGTGATGCGGTGCGTCGTGCATCGCAGCTCCGGACGAAGATACGGAGCAAACCGTACGGTGGCACGGTTCCATGTCCCCGCAGCCGCACGCGGATTTCGTCCCCATAGTTTATCCGTCAGTTTTGACAAATACAATATGGGGATGACAGCTGTCAAAACGGCCATCATAGCGTGCCGCAACTTCACACAGTAAACTTTTCACGATCACATAGCTATATAAGACAAAAACATTTTTAATTTCATAATAAGTGCGTAACGTAACTGATACTTTTATTAAAAACATTTTAACTTTTTAGAACAACTCAATTTTAAGAAACAACTTTTTTTCAATTGGCTATGAATCAGTGTGGTGCCCATGAGTGGGCGTACTCTGGTTATGAGTATGAAGTAAAGGACATTGGTCTGCGTCCATACATTGTTCGCCCCAAAACCAACAGCAGTGAGAAAATGCTTTTCGTATAATAAAACATTAGTAAATACTGTACGTCCACATCAATTACTACGGACAAGCTTTGTAATCGAATTTCATATCTAAATTAATCAGATTTAGAGGTTAGTTCAAAGTTACATTTTATTTCGTTAGAGCAATACACATAGTCCATACCTATACACGGTTATTTTTTTATCACCCTAGAAAATTTTAGGGACGCTTCAGGACACATCCAATATTATATAAAAAAAATGAAATAAAAAAATTAAAAAAATATTTTTAAAAAATAAAATAATAATTATTGCAATCATCTAAGAACGTTATTATAGCCACGTAATAAACAACAAGAAATCTCGAAATTATAAAGCAAGTCAAAAACAACGAACTAACAAGCGACAGCGCGCGAGTAGTCAATTGACGTATGTTTTAATATAATTTTCGTTGTAAATTGTGAAACAAATCGCGAAAAACATAATTCATACAAATAAATAAATGTCCATACCTACATAAAATCGACTCAATTCTATTCAGTCAAGCAAAGGTAACAATAACCATTCGTTTATTTTACTTCATTTGGTTTTGTTCCTGAAAGTACTTTTATATATTTTTGATCTGTCCGTCGAATTCATATATTTGTTATCAGTGTTATAAAATGTGTATATAATTATGATGTAAATCAAATCTTTGTTGGTCATGAGGCGATTTTCGACATTTTCCTTTCTACAATCAGAAACAGTCACATTTCCCCAAATAACGCAGCGCCCAAAGACCAATTAGAAACAAAAATAAGTGAACCCTCTACAGTGCGTGTGTTCAATAAGTGCCCACCAGTTCCGTGTCACTGATCCACGCCGCGCCCTCCTCTACACTGGAAGACATCTGAAGGGCAACACCACCGTTGTTAGGAACCACTTTACAACCAACTAAAAATACCTCTATTTATGTTATCTACTAGAATAGTTATTTATTATAGGACTGTATATCCATAAACCATTATTTTAAGATTTTTAAGACCTAAAAATTGTACTGGGGACATCAATTGTTTTTTTTTAATTATTGCGAAATTTTAATTCAAATAATAAATCCACAACATTAGCCCTTCTAAATTGAATTATCCAATCATTAGCCAATCATTTTATACTGCACTTTACTTTAAATAACAATTTCCCAAATATTACACAAAGTCAATTGATAGTCACAGTGAAAATTTTATACATTCTTGTTTAAAATTTTGTACAAAAGAGTAATAAATAGACTATAGAAATAATAATTGCACTATTTGAACCTGTCAGTTGTTCAGAACAGAACACTAGAAATAGAAGAACAGTGTAGTAGTCTGATGCACAAACATTCATTAATAATTGTAATGCTTCATTAAAGCTGTCACTTTCTTTCACATACTGACAGTGCAAGACGACATTAAACTTAAATAAATACACGTTTCTGCAACTTTCTGTAATTAGATGTACCATAAAGCTTAAAAATAATTTGAAAGTCTTACACAGTGTCCAAGTAACCTTCGTGGAAGCTATTCAAACATTTAAAGTGTTGCATATTTTAAATATTAAAACACTTCACTTTAAGTGATCACTTGCCTCTTACATAGACAATGTGAAAAATACCTAATAGTTTTAGTCGTATGCAACACATACAACTATCATCGTCAATTACCAACATGTTAAATAAAGGCCCAGGAGCTTCCAGTCATAAATAAATACATTTCAAAAAACTCCCCATCTCCATACAAAGATCCATGTTTTGCATCAACCTATCTGTATGTAAACGATGGACCGAGGCGAGCCGAAGAGTATCCCCAGGGAGCCACTGCAACCAGCGCCCCTAGACAAAAGCCACAAGCAAATTTTTCCATAGTCGTTCCGCAGAAAACATGTATGGAAATGACATTAGCTTGTGGCAACCTCACGCTATTTTCTCCGAAGCTAATGTCAATTCTATACATTTTTTCTGCGGAACGACTGCGGAAAAATTAGCGTGTGGATTTTGTACGTACAAGGGGTCTGTACATATCTATTGTAGTCGACCCTACATTTTAAAGGTCTCTGAATATGCCCGCGGCGGTAAAATAGCCAAAAACCTTCTTTGGAAACAGTGCCTTCGCATCATGAGGTAGCAAACTAAGGCCACCCAAAACTCGGCTCCTAGTGTGGATGACAGCATATCACTCACAAAGGATGTCCATCGTCCCCATCACTGAATCTGCACGTTGGGGCATTAGTCCAAGTTCATCTTATGATTTACTGATTTGCCTTCTCACAAGTTAAAAGCGCATGTAAAAAAGATTCTTATGAGTAAAGGTAAATCCTACTAATATTATAAATGTGAAAGTGTGGATGTTTGTTACTCAATCACGCAAAAACGGCTGAATGGATTTAATTTGGCCTGCGTGTAGCCTTTGACATGGAAAAGAACATAGGCTACCTTTTATCCCGATTCCTAAAGTAGTTCCAGAAGGAAAATTTAAAATTGTTTACGAGCGAAGCTTTAGACCCAATTCTGAAGTCCACGCAGACGAAGTCGCGGGCAGAAGCTAGTAGACTATAAAGTTATCAAATATTTGAATTGTGTTAATGCCTAGTGTTTAATTTGTAGACACTACTCATAAAGAAATGTTGTTGTGTATAACTGCTGTGTATGATAACAACATGTTTCATCAGTTAACTTGTTAAAACTATCGTGAGACATCATCATCATCACAGCTCATATACGTCTTCACCGAGGGGTTCGAGCCTACCCTATGATAGGGTGATTAGGCCTTAGTCAACCACGCTGGCCCAGTGCGGATTGGTCGACTTCACATACATCATTGAATTTCTTCGCAGATGTATGCAGGTTGCCTCACGATGTTTTCCTTCACCGTAGGAGCGTCAGACAAATGAACATATGAAATTCAAAACGAAAAACACATTGGTACATGGCGGGTCTCGAACCCCGACCCCCCCATTGGAAGGCAAGTGCCGAAACCACAGCGACACCGACGCTCATTGCCATCGCCATCATGCGCCATCGTGAGACATACTTAAAAATAATATCTACATCACAGCTACACTCGGACAGAAACCGACATACTTCGTGAGTATAGCTGTGATGTAGATATTATGTTTCATCAGCTTAAAGATGTTCTGAATGGGCGGTAGGTATAAAATTTGGACGATTCATAAGAGCTTTATATCAAGTCATATTGAATAAAGAATATTTTGTTTTTTTTTTTTTTTTTTTTCAAACTCAATCTGTGCAGGTGTATTGCATAGGGTCTTGGCGAGGGAAATAGCGCTCCAGTTTATTTCTTCTCTTCTTTGTCAAGCTGAAAGCACCATAGTTACACATACACAAGTCCAAAGCACCCACCTCGAGTATCCCAGCGCTGGGCTCCGACGCGTACCCCTCGAAGTGGCGCTGGTCCTCCTCGTAGTCGGAGGAGGAGGACGACTCGTTGTCGACGTCGCGCGCCGTGCGCACAGAGCACACCATCTGGGCGAGGTCCGTGAACGTGTAACTGGGGGGGAGAAAAAGTTGATTTTAGAGAAAAAAAACCTATTATTTCACGTCTACTAGGTAAACTTTTTCTTTAGAGGAAGCCTGATGTAAATTTGCTTTAGACAATGGGAAGTACGACTAAAAAATTCGTGTCTAGATCTGCCACCTGGAGCTGTCTTGTAAAGTAACGCAAACAAAAAGTTTTAATTGGTCCATTATTTACAAAATTTCTTTAGTTCAAATCAAGAGCGTCAGAGTTGTGAAAGCCTCGTAATATTGCTGACCATATGCATACACGCAAAGACTACTTACAAAAAGGAATTTATTCCGACTGCAGAAGACTTTTTATAGTTCGATCTTCTATCTAATGGTATATACGTGCGTGCGTGCGTGCGTGCATGCGTGTGCGTGCGTGCGTGCATGCGTGTTCGTGTGTCTGTGTTTACACCGCCGTCGTGCGGCACGGGTACTCACTCGGTGAGCGCGTGGTGTGCGTCAGTGCGGCGGCACGGCGCGGGTACTCACTCGGTGAGCGCGTGGTGTGCGTCAGTGCGGCGGCACTCGCGGCACGGCACGGGTACTCACTCGGTGAGCGCGTGGTGTGCGTCAGTGCGGCGGCACGGCGCGGGTACTCACTCGGTGAGCGCGTGGTGTGCGTCAGTGCGGCGGCACTCGCGGCACGGCACGGGTACTCACTCGGTGAGCGCGTGGTGTGCGTCAGTGCGGCGACACAGCGCGGGTACTCACTCGGTGAGCGCGTGGTATGCGTCAGTGCGGCGGCACTCGCGGCACGGCACGGGTACTCACTCGGTGAGCGCGTGGTGTGCGTCAGTGCGGCGGCACTCGCGGCACGGCACGGGTACTCACTCGGTGAGCGCGTGGTGTGCGTCAGTGCGGCGGCACTCGCCGGAGCTGCCGGCGCCCAGGACGCCGCCGCCGCCGCCGCGCCGCTGCCCCTCGAAGTATGCGGCGCCGTGGCGGTAGCCCACCTCGCGGATCTCGTCGAACGAGCCGAACTGGAGCGTCTTGTACGCGTCTATCGGCGGCCGGATGTACTCGCAGTAGTCGGACTTCTTCACCTCCTGGGACGGGCGAGTGAATGGATCGATGAACGAGTCGATTGTTGTTCATTTAAATGTTAGCAAATCAAATCATCAATCGTTAATCATTCATTTGTTGATTTGTCGATTGATGATTAGATTTAAAAGTAACAGTTATTGCCAATGCAATATATACTGTCCAGTAACCCACACTGCCATTAAAGAAGGAAAGGCTGGCAAAAAAGTTCTCAATTCGACTGTATGTTCATTTTTTTCAGTCATAATGATTAAATTATCTACGAACCTACTAGTCTAGTATAAACAGCATGTTGTAACATTACAACTTCTCTGAGAGGGAGAAGCTATAACGCAGCAGATAAATCGGGAGAGAGAAATAGGGAAACACTATACTACAAAAGATTAAAATATTATGGTACAAAATATTAATATTTATTTACAAGCAAATTTTAGAGTCTACTTCGATGCACACACGACGTTGCCGGGGAATAGGAGAGACAGGGGAAAAGGGAATTCACTCGCAACGTGACCACCGGTGGTAGGATCGGTACGGACTTAGGGGGAACGTGAAACTATGGCGGGAAAACAGGAACACAGCTGAAGATGGTAACAGCAGCGTCGTTTCAGTGCACGGCGACAGCCCAGTCACACCAGGCCCGCAGTTGTGATGCTCTTCAGCACTCTTGAGACGATAATCAGAAGAGACCCATAGAGGCAAATCGGCAGTGGCTTCTTCCGCAGGACCGAAGTAAAACGGCGATAGAAGGGTAGCTTCTTCCACGGCGACCGAAAGTAGGAGCTTCGGCAAAGCGTTTAGGCAGCAGCAGGTAGATTTAGTTTAGAGATAGATTTACGCGGAGCCTTCTTGAGTCCCGGGCCAATGCCAATGGCCCGGGAACGGCCTGCACTACAGTGCGTAGTGTACGAGCTAACTCGACGACTGAACTCTACGACTGATCTCGACGACTGAACTCCCGATTCAGCGTACATACTAATTTTATATTACAGCTAAAACAAATGAATAAAACAAAACAAGTACTAGAATTTAGAAGAAGAAAATAAGCTTACTCTTTCTATTTATCAGTTTGGGATGGGAGGATAGTAAACCGTAAAGTGAAAAATAAATGACAGTCAGTGCATTTTTGGATGATGGAACTTGAGTAGTACTTATATATAGAATATAATAAACATAGTATGAAAATAGATATATAAATATGAAAATAATAAATGCGAATAATAAACTATATAGAATGAAGCGTAATTAAAATATATAGAGCATGCAAAGGAGAAAAAGCTTATTTTCTTAATATTTACAAAATTATAGGCCGAAAACTAACTTACATATAAATAATATAATAAACATAGTATGAAAATAGATATATAAATATGAAAATAATAAATGCGAATAATAAACTATATAGAATGAAGCGTAATTAAAATATATAGAGCATGCAAAGGAGAAAAAGCTTATTTTCTTAATATTTACAAAATTATAGGCCGAAAACTAACTTAAAATCTAGCTTATAATACATATAGTATAGGTACGACAGGCAGGACGCTACATTATCCCCCCACAAAGAGAAAAATTTACACTAATGTAAATTTTAAAAAACCTAACCTAATATACTTATTTATACACACATATATACATATTTAAACATGACCTAGGCTTATTTAACGAGTAGTCAACCGCTCTATAGTACTCAGAGTACTTTATTAGAGATAAGAGGGAGGAGAGAATTTAGTTTAGGGAGCTTAGCTACTCCCTAAATTCGATCAGTCTCAATGCTATACACACTGAACAAGAATAAATTAAGAGAAGTAGTCAACCGCTCTATAGTACTCAGAGTACTTTATTAGAGATAAGAGAGAGAGGATTTAATTTAGGGAGCTTAGCTACTCCCTAAATTCTATTAGAGTCTTAAAACTATACAGAATATACAAGAACAGATTAAGAGAATATATACAAAATAATGTGCCAACCTGCCGTCCTAGTAAACATATACAAATATTTACAATACAGAACTATTTAACAAAATAAAAGACAAAACAAAACACAACATTTAATAACAAAAAAAAACACAAATCAGAACTCTACATCTTAATATGCCACTTGCCTCTAGATCTATTTCGATCTTCTAAAATATATATAAGAGGTGAGAGCTTATTTACAACAGTGATTTGAACAAAGCGTGGTACCAAATTTATAAGTCTAGCCATATTGAAAATATATTATCAGTAAGATTTTACGTAGAGGTAAGTGAGTTAAAATATAGGATTAGAGGGAACGTGAGATATGAAGGGAAACCATAGTACACAGCTGAAGATGGTAACAGCAGCGTCGTTTCAGTGCACGGCGACAACCCAGTCACACCAGGCCCGCAGTTGTGATGCTCTTCAGCACTCTCGAGACGATAATCAGAAGAGACCCGTAGAGGCAAATCGGCAGTGGCTTCTTCCGCAGGACCGAAGTAAAACGGCGATAGAAGGGTAGCTTCTTCCACGGCGACCGAAAGTAGGAGCTTCGGCAAAGCGTTTAGGAAGCAGCAGGTAGAATTAGTTTAGAGATAGATTTACGCGGAGCCTTCTTGAGTCCCGGGCCAATGCCAATGGCCCGGGAACGGCCTGCACTACAGTGCGTAGTGTACGAGCTAACTCGACGACTGAACTCTACGACTGATCTCGACGACTGAACTCCCGATTCAGCGTACATACTAATTTTATATTACAGCTAAAACAAATTAATAAAACAAAACAAGTACTAGAATTTAGAAGAAGAAAATAAGCTTACTCTTTCTATTTATCAGTTTGGGATGGGAGGATAGTAAACCGTAAAGTGAAAAATAAATGACAGTCAGTGCATTTTTGGATGATGGAACTTGAGTAGTCCGCATACATATAAATAATATAATAAACATAGTATGAAAATAGATATATAAATATGAAAATAATAAATGCGAATAATAAACTATATAGAATGAAGCGTAATTAAAATATATAGAGCATGCAAAGGAGAAAAAGCTTATTTTCTTAATATTTACAAAATTATAGGCCGAAAACTAACTTAAAATCTAGCTTATAATACATATAGTATAGGTACGACAGGCAGGACGCTACAATGTCTCTCTTACCTCTAGCTGCCTATTGCATGACACGTAGGCCAACCGACTCTGTATGTCGGGCAAGTTGGGCACCTTGACCGGAGTTGTGAATGGGTTCCACCTGGAATATTATGGAAAAGGAAATAGCTTATCACTTGTTAGTGAATTAAATTTTAAACCCGAAACGGTCAGATACGACATTTTGTTGCTCTATCTGAACAGAAAATATTTGTAATTAATATTTAAGTATCTATGTACTAATATTATAAAGCTGAAGAGTTGGTTTGATTGTTTGTTTGTTTGTTTGGTTAAACGCGCTAATCTCCAAAACAACTGATTCAAATTGTTTTTTTTTTGTGTTGGATAGTCCATTTATCGAGGAACGCATTAGGCTGTATTACATCAAGCTATGACTAATAGGAGCTGAGAATCAATGAAAAATGTTGCAAAAACAGGAAAAAAATATATGGCGAGTTCGCGGGCACAGCTAGTAGTCAACAAATGTCCCTTTAAATTCATTCTTTCATTCCTCAACCCCTCACATAACTAACCTCTTCCAAAGGAGCCACCAGCCGGACAAATCGTCTCCGTAGTTCGTGAGGTCCACGTCGTCTTGGGAGCCAACGTCGATGGCGAGAATGTGCTTGGCCCCAAACGACCTCATTACATCAGCTGGAAAGTGAACAATGCACCTTACATACTATAAGAGTGATTGTTGACAATACCAAGCGTTGCAAGGAATATCTTGTAAGTATCTACAACATGCTATATTTATCGAGCAGATAACTTCATAGTGATAAAAAAACAGAGTACCTACTTAGATATTTAATTTAAGCCAATGACATTTAATAACTGAAAAGTTAACATTAATTTATGAACTTAATTCGAATAGGCCCAAAATATATAAAATATTACCAAACAAAACGAAATGCTGGCTATTAAATGTACCTATATAAAAATAAGTTTCATTTCTATGTAGTAGTATTCCTGCATTATTCGTGTAACATACCAAGTAACCTAGTATGCAATTTAATAATTGACAAATATCAATAATTTCTTGATAGATTGGACATATTATAATCTATCTGTCAAAGTGAAAATAAAATAATCTTTATGGGTTATCTCGGATAAAACTTTTACAGTTGTGTACTTGAGTATGTTTCGATACATACTGGAAGCCGGTTCAAGTACAATAGGCTAGATGAATAGAAACATTTTTTGCTTTAATAGAAGCTCATTCATATAATAAACAGAAAGAAAAAATCAGTTTTCGAATAACTATAAAAACAACCAAGATATACATATTGTATTAAAGATTTTTCTCCATCTCTTTCTAGCAAAACGGCAATTTAACGGTTGCTGTCGGATCTCTCTGTCTAATCGCTTCCAAATTAATAACTTAAAATGCTTGTATCTAATGTATTTCTGAGCCGATTTGAATTCTAATTTCACAGGATTGCATCTTTTTCTACGGTATTTTAATATTTTATGACGAGACGTGAAAATTAGAATTCAGTCATCATCCCAATTATCTCTAATACAAGATACATCAAAAAGCGCCTAGGATGTAAAAGCCTGCAAATTCCCAATTCCAAGGTGAGCAGGCCTATTAAGGATCTTTCATCGTATGACATGGTAGAAATTTTGAGAAAAAGAAGTCATGAAATGCTTCATTTCGTATTACCAATCTCCATTTATATCATCACTTCAATATATTTCAATGTTGTCATTATGATATGAACGAATGATCAAAAATCTGACCGAAAGTCTTATTTCTCGTTTTGCAAAATGATTTCATATGATATCATTTAAAAACCATGAGATCGGTAATAGGCCTGCTGTAGACCTATTATGGATCTTTCATCGTATGATATGGTATAAATTTTGAGATAAGGAAGTCATGAAGTATTACCAATCTCCAACCTGACATCATCACTATGGCATAATTTAAATGGTGTCATAATGATATAATGAACGAATAATAAAAAATGTGACCGAAAATCTTATTTTTAGTTTTGCGCTATAATATCATTTGAAAACCATGAGATCGGTAATGGGCCTGCAGGAGTTCTGAAACATATTATGTTATAGACAAGACAAGAGTTTTGATAACGATATTAACCTCAAAATAAAATCAACAGCTTATGCAGCAGCCAAACCGCTACCAACCTGGCACATTATTGACATAGCAGCCGTCCAGCAGCAGATGCCCATCGGCGGGGTCGCAGATTGGCGGGAAAATGCCGGCGATACTCATCGACGCGCGGCAGTACCGCCACAGTACACCTGCGGATCTCGGCCGGTGAGCGAGTGAACGTGCGCGGACGCATCGCAGCTACTTACCCCCACCATCACTACAGACTGAGTGTAAATATTTACGATTGGGAACTTTTCGACTAGGCTGCAACATATATTGCTAACGTACATATTTGTGCCGATAATCATTTGGAAGTGCAATGGTATAAGTGTCGTTTTAATGTACGATCCTTCATTGCAGGGTCTTGCTTCTTAAAAAGTATCTTGTATACAGGATGGATTTTTGAGATGGGATTTAAAGGGCAGGTACATTAACCGTTATAGTTACAAGAAAACATTGTTAGGCAACCATCCATAACTTTTTAAGATATTCTGATCTGCATTCACAGATTTTGGAAAAAAGTTACAGTCAACAAAAAAAATGCTGAGATAGCAAAAAAAATCTTTTATGCGTAACGACCCTATTTCATGTAGTGATAAAAAGACTCTATGGGACCATTTAGGGTATGAGTACTAGAAACGACAGAAATCGCCAAAAACATTTCCCATACATTTTGTACGGAAAATCCTCGGATCCTATTTCTTACGGTGATCTCTCTATGAATTCTATTTCTTACTTTTAAGGGAAACTGTAATTTAAATAAATACTAAATTAAATCATTTAAACATGAATTCGAACCACTTTCTTCTAGATTCGTCAAAAGGTTTTAATTACCTTGCTTGTTGGTACATGTCTAGTTGGGTACTTATTCGCGTACCACACTAAAGCAGCTCTCACGTTTCTATTTTTTACAAAATATGCTTCAATTAAGACGACATTTTTTATAAATCTAGAATTTTGTCAGCGCAAACACAAGAATGACGTGAAATTATTTGAAATAATATTCGAAATTTGAAAGTAATCATTTCATTTTACTTACATTTTTTCAGCCAGTCCTTCCAAAAATAAAAAGTTTGGCCATTGTAGTGCAGATAGATTAGTTTTTTGCGTTTGTTTAAAAAAACATGTTTAAATGATTTAATTTGTTTTTATTTAAATAACAGTTTTCCTTAAAAGTAAAAAATAGGATTCATAGAGAGATCACCGTAAGAAATAGGATCCGAGGATTTTCCGTACAAAATGTATGGGAAAAGTTTTTGGTGATTTCTGTCATTTCTAGTACTCATACCTTAAATGGTCCCATAGAGTCTTTTGATCCCTACGTGAAATAGGATCGATAGACATAAAAAATTGTTTTTGCTATCTCAGCATTTTTTTTGTTGATTGTAACTTATTTCCAAAATCTGTGAATGCAGATCAAAATATCTTAAAAAGTTATGGATGGTTGCCTAACAATGTTTTCTTGTAACTATAACGGTTAATGTACCTGCCCTTTAAATCCCATCTCAAAAATCCATCCTGTATATTCACTGACTGTTATTACGTGATTTTACTAAAAGAAAACATTTATCACAATTTTACATTTAATAAGTATTTTATATAATGTATACAAAAATAGACATAAAGCATGTAATTTTTTTTGTATTTTTTAAAATACGTAAGTAATTTATTATTTGTTTAATTTGTCAAGTATTATGATGACAATACTACACTGTCTCATATTTGAGTTTTTTAAAGGCATTCAATATTATTGAAATATCACTTAGTTTATTCAAGCGAGTGATTAGATCTGAATTACTAAATGTACCAAACCCCATAAACGTTTCCATAGTTTTTTTGAAAATTGTCAACTGTGCACTTTTAAACAGACAATGAAAAATTGTGGGCAAGCCGTCGAAAATCTTACAAATATTTACACTCAGTCCACGCTCAATACTGTCCGCTAACCGTGTGTCTATCCAATCGCGTGCCGTTTACATCACACAACAGAGCGACAGTGCTTTGTGATTGGTTTACCTGGCAGGTTGTTGACGTAACCGCCGTCCAATAGGAGGTGGCCGTCTACTGGGTCGCAGAGCGGCGGCATGTAACCGCTCAACGACATCGAGGCGCGTATGTAACGCCATAGAGAACCTGCGACGCGCGGAATGTGTTAGACTAGTCAGGCCAGTACACGATATCAAGTCGCCATTTGTATATTTTTTTTTCACTAAATTAAAGCATACGGGGCGTGAGGAAAACACATTTTACAAGAACATAAGTGGCTTATTTACAACACAGTTTGTACGGTAAACTAGACAACACAGTCCATGGAGAGGAAACGATGTATGTGAGGGGGCGTTCAGATAGTGTGAAGAGGCATTGTCCTGTTGTAAAGAAAACATGTGGACAGTATTCGACTTTTGTTATCAAACCAATAAAGTTGAACCTAAAATGGTTTGTTGTTCATTAAATGAAACTATTGTTAGAGCGTTAAGAGTTAAACTTAAGAATTATGGCGGGCGTATTCGCTACAGTATTTGTACATGCACAACATGCTTAACGATGGTTTGCATACAACAATGAACAACGTTATCGCAACTGAACGCAAATGAAACGTGCTGTTCTAAGTGACGTCGACAAAAAGCCAATATTAGAATACTGTACTCTGTTAGATTAGAATACTGTACTTAAACTTTACCATAGTGTACTTAGAAAATCTTTACACAAAATAGAACAACCGATATGAAATTTCTCATTATTCGAATAAGGAAAAATACGAAAGTGAACTGTGACCTTTTGTATCATTTTGGGTTCAAGACGAAAAAGTACTCCAAACAGCTATAGCTGCCATTTAAGGGCCCACCATCCGCGCGAGCCCGAGCTAGTTTAGGTAAATTTCTCTAGTCTCTGTTTGTGTGCGTCGCTCACGCACACAAGCGCACTCGGTCGCGCAATCGGTACGGCCGCCTAGCAAAATATCGTAGATGTTAATTTTGAATTTAATAGGTGTTTATTATTTACTGTGTTATACTATAGTAAATACAGGGATGTGTTTGATCAACTTTTATTTTTACAAGCTTTTATTTAGCTTGCACTGTATGTATGTATGTAGATTTGACCACTTCTCGTTTTCGATTGGGCTGAAATTTTGCACATAATAATATGTATATCGTGACAATGCAATATTATGATAACATGGAGCTGATCTGATGAAGGAACTGGACGGTGGCCATAGGAACTCCGTAATAAAACGACGCAACCCCATCGAGTTTGGGCTCGTTTGATTCATATTGACGAGTACTTTGGTCCTATTTGTTAACCTGGGTCTGATGCTGGAGCTGGGAGGTGGCCATAGGACCTCCGCAATAAAACGACATAACCCTATCGACTTTGGGCTCGTTTGATTCGTAATGACGAGTACTTTGGTCCTATATGGTAACCAGGGTCTGATGCTGGAACTGGAAGGTGGCCATAGGACCTCCGCAATAAAACGACACAACCCCATTGAGTTTGTGCTCATTTGATTCGTATTGACGAGTACTTTGGTCCTATATGGTAACCAGAGTTTGATGCTGGAGCTGGAATGTGGCCATAGGACCTCCGCAATAAAACGACATAACCCTATCGAGTTTGGGCTCGTTTGATTCGTAATGACGAGTACTTTGGTCCTATATGGTAACCAGGATCTGATGCTGGAGCTGGAAGGTGGCCATAGGACCTCCGCAATAAAATGACATAACCCTATCGAGTTTGGGCTCGTTTGATTCGTAATGACGAGGACTTTGGTCCTATATGGTAACCAGGGTCTGATGCTGGAGCTGGAAGGTGGCCATAGGAACTCCGCAATAAAACGACACAACCCCATTGAGTTTGTGCTCATTTGATTCGTATTGACGAGTACTTTGGTCCTATATGGTAACCAGGGTCTGATGCTGGAGCTGGAATGTGGCCATAGGACCTCCGCAATAAAACGACATAACCCTATCGAGTTTGGGCTCGTTTGATTCGTAATGACGAGTACTTTGGTCCTATATGGTAACCAGGGTCTGATGCTGGAACTGGAAGGTGGCCATAGGACCTCCGCAATAAAACGACACAACCCCATTGAGTTTGTGCTCATTTGATTCGTATTGACGAGTACTTTGGTCCTATATGGTAACCAGAGTCTGATGCTGGAGCTGGAATGTGGCCATAGGACCTCCGTAATAAAACGACATAACCCTATCGAGTTTGGGCTCGTTTGATTCGTAATGACGAGTACTTTGGTCCTATATGGTAACCAGGGTCTGATGCTGGAGCTGGAAGGTGGCCATAGGACCTCCGCAATAAAACGACATAACCCTATCGAGTTTGGGCTCGTTTGATTCGTAATGACGAGGACTTTGGTCCTATATGGTAACCAGGGTCTGATGCTGGAGCTGGAAGGTGGCCATAGGAACTCCGCAATAAAACGACACAACCCCATTGAGTTTGTGCTCATTTGATTCGTATTGACGAGTACGTTGGTCCTATATGGTAACCAGGGTCTGATGCTGGAGCTGGAATGTGGCCATAGGACCTCCGCAATAAAACGACATAACCCTATCGAGTTTGGGCTCGTTTGATTCGTAATGACGAGTACTTTGGTCCTATATGGTAACCAGGGTATGATGCTGGAGCTGGAAGGTGGCCATAGGACCTCCGCAATAAAACGAGATAACCCTATCGAGTTTGGGCTCGTTTGTTTCGTAATGACGAGTACTTTGGTCGAGTTTCGTAATGGCGGCCATGCGGTTACAAAATGATAAAATATAAAATAATAGTAAAAATATTAAAAAAAAAGTCGCCCCACACTAGAATTTTATTTTAAAGCCCTAATAAGACGAAAATAAATTTTAATTTATTACATGATACATCTAATATATAAAATTCTCGTGTCACAGTGTTTGTTACCGAACTCCTCCGAAACGGCTTGACCGATCGTTATGAATTTTTTTGTGTATAGTATAGTGGGTCTGAGAATAGGTTGTAAACTATTTTTTATACAATTATTATGGCGAAACGTAGTTCGCCGGCACAGCTAGTCTTATATATAAAATTCTCGTGTCACAGTGTTTGTTACCGAACTCCTCCGAAACGGTTTGACTAATCTTTATTAAATTTTTTGTGCACATTCGGTAGATCTGAGAATAGGTCGTAAACTATTTTTTATATTATGGCGAAACGTAGTTCGCCGGCACAGCTAGTTTTTAATAAAATATAAAAGCTTGTCGCAAGATTTACCCATTTTATTAAAAACAAATATTTTTTTCTTAGAATTACCAATATTTATTTATTTAAGGCTTACCAAGTAAATACATACGGGCAAGGTACTTAAACAGTTTTTTTATGGAGGGCCTGGCAAATGACCTCCTCCCGCCTGATGTTAAGCGGTGAAAGAGGCCCAAATGAGTTGACAGATAGAGGAGGGAGGACATCCACTATCCAACCTGCCCGCCCCTTGCCGGCCTAAAAGATGTTTTTCACACCTCTTTTGAAGGAACCCATGTTGTAGGATGGAGGAAACACGTGCGCAGGTAGAGAATTCCAAGTGTGGGATGAACGACAGAAGACTTACCGGAGGGAGACTCTGTACCAAGGTCGTGTGCTTGGGTACCTCCGTCTTACCTATTTCTGCCGCAAAGCAGCAGTGCTTGCATTGCTGTGTTCCGGTTTGAAGGGTAAGATATGGTACTGAAATTACTGGGTACCGTGACTTTACATCTTAAGTCACAAGTTGGCAACGTACACTGTGGCCCTTGTGGGGGTTGCAGTTTTACTGCGAATGTCACACGAGACACATGTATTTATAGGTGACTGTTACCACTTACCATCAGGTGGGCAGTTTGCTTTTTTGCCAACTTAGTAGCAATAAAAAAGAAGAAGAAGGAATCTTGGAATTTCTTGGTACGGTGTGAAAAGGAGGATACAGTATAAGGATGACTCCGTAGACCCTTACGCGTGTTTCTGTTAAGGAATAGAGAGGGAGGGATAAGGTTAAAGAGCTCCTCAGAGCATTCCACGTGGAACATTCAGTAAAAGGCGCTAAGAGAGGCGATGTCACATCGAAGTTGTAGAGGCTCGAGGGTGTTAGTTGCCTCTACATCGCCAATTATTCGAATAGCGCGACGCTGCAATCTGTCCAGAGCATCGAGGAGGTATTGAGCGGAGCCGGAGTGCGAGCAATATTCCACGCAAGACCTAACCTGAGTTTTATACAACAGGCATAGTTGGTCCGGCGCAAAATACCTACGCACCTTGTTCAGGACACCGAGTTTCCGTGAGGCAGCAGTTATAACGAAATCGAGTTTTTCAAAAAAGGGATCATATATGCATTTAAATTTCAGAACTGCACCGCATTGTCATGTGTGTATGACAATGCTGTACAAAACGTTATTTATTACAAAAAAATAAAGATAATAATCAAGTTAAATTGTTTTATTGTTTATCCTAATTCTCGGGACAAGCTTTTATATTTTTATAAGAAAATATATCTTGTAATAAATTAAAGTTTATTTTCCTCTTTTAAGGCATTATAATATAAGCTTGTTTTTAAAAAAACTTTTTTAAAATTAATTACTCAAATAATACGAAATATTTTAATGACTACCGAGTTCTTTATTGTTAGTTGTATCTACAAATTAATTTATATAATATACATATAATAATTTAGTAATAAACAAATATGAAATGAATATTTTCTTGTGCTCAACGGACTTTTTAGTGCATTGAAGTCATTCGCTAGATTGTAATAAAAAATAAATTAGTTTATTTTCTTTTTTTAGGACATTAAAATAAAAGCTTGTTTTTAAATTTTGTGATAGCGGCCATCTTGTTTTAGTTTTTTTCATGGTGTACTGTATTTTAGGAACTTTCATTTGATACTCCATATACAGACCAATATTGTGGGGATTGTACATAAAAATAATCTGTCAATTTGTAACGGCGGCCATCTTGTATTAGATTGTCTTTCAGAATATACTATATTCTACAATTCATTCTACAATTCAAGCTCTTTCATTTGACACCTAAATTGGGGAAGGTCGCACAAAAGGAATTGATGGGGTTGCGTATGGATATTATCTAGGCTAGGCTCAAAGTACTCATCAAGAAAAATCATATAGGACCAAAGTACTCGTCAATACGAATCAAACAAGCCCAAACTCGATGGGGTTGCGTCGTTTTATTTCGGAGTTCCTTTGGCCACCTTCCAACTCCAGCATCAGACCCTGGTTACCATATAGGACCAAAGTACTCGTCAATACGAATCAAACGAGCCCAAACTCGATGGGATTGTGTCGTTTTATTGCGGAGTTCCTATAGCTACCTTCCAGCTCCAGCATCAGACCCTGGTTACCATGTAACACCAAAGTACTTGTCGATACGAATCAAACAAACCCAAACTTGATGGGGTTGTGTCGTTTTATTGCGGAGTTCCTATGGCCAGCTTCCAGTTCCAGTATCAGACCCTGGTTACCACATAGGACCAAAGTACTCGTCAATTCGAATCAAACAAGCCCAAACTCGATGGGATTGTGTCGTTTTATTGCGGAGTTCCTTTGGCTATCTTCCAGCTCCAGCATCAGACCCTGGTTACCATGTAGGACCGAAGTACTCGTCAATACGAATCAAACGAGCCCAAACTCGATGGGGTTGCGTTGTTTGATTGCGGAGTTCCTATGGCCACCTTCCAGTTCCAGGATCAGACCCTGGTTACCATATAGGACCAAAGTGCTCGTCAATACAACTCAAACGAGCCCAAACTCGATGGGATTGTGTCGTTTTATTGCGGAGTTCCTATGGCTACCTTACAGCTCCAGCATCAGACCCTGGTTACCATGTAGGACCAAAGTACTCGTCAATACGAATCAAACGAGCCCAAACTCGATAGGATCGTGTCGTTTTATTGCGGAGTTCCTATGGCCACCTTCCAGTTCCAGCATCAGACCCTGGTTACCATATAGGATCAAAGTATTCGTCAATACGAATCAAACAAGCCCAAACTCGATGGGGTTGCGTTGTTTGATTGCGGAGTTCCTATGGCCACCTTCCAGATCCAGCATCAGACCCTGGTTACCATATAAGACCAAAGTACTCGTCAATTCGAATCAAACAAGCCCAAACTCGATGGGATTGTGTCGTTTTATTGCGGAGTTCCTATGGCTACCTTACAGCTCCAGCATCAGACCCTGGTTACCATGTAGGACCAAAGTCGAATCAAACAAGCCCAAACTCGATGGGATTGTGTCGTTTTATTGCGGAGTTCCTTTGGCTATCTTCCTGCTCCAGCATCAGACCCTGGTTACCATGTAGGACCGAAGTACTCGTCAATACGAATCAAACGAGCCCAAACTCGATGGGATTGTGTCGTTTTATTGCGGAGTTCCTATGGCTACCTTACAGCTCCATCATCAGACCCTGGTTACCATGTAGGACCAAAGTACTCGTCAATACGAATCAAACGAGCCCAAACTCGATAGGATTGTGTCGTTTTATTGCGGAGTTCCTATGGCCACCTTCCAGTTCCAGCATCAGACCCTGGTTACCATATAGGATCAAAGTATTCGTCAATACGAATCAAACAAGCCCAAACTCGATGGGGTTGCGTTGTTTGATTGCGGAGTTCCTATGGCCACCTTCCAGATCCAGCATCAGACCCTGGTTACCACATAGGACCAAAGTACTCGTCAATTCGAATCAAACAAGCCCAAACTCGATGGGATTGTGTCGTTTTATTGCGGAGTTCCTTTGGCTATCTTCCAGCTCCAGCATCAGACCCTGGTTACCATGTAGGACCGAAGTACTCGTCAATACGAATCAAACGAGCCCAAACTCGATGGGGTTGCGTTGTTTGATTGCGGAGTTCCTATGGCCACCTTCCAGTTCCAGGATCAGACCCTGGTTACCATATAGGACCAAAGTGCTCGTCAATACAACTCAAACGAGCCCAAACTCGATGGGATTGTGTCGTTTTATTGCGGAGTTCCTATGGCTACCTTACAGCTCCAGCATCAGACCCTGGTTACCATGTAGGACCAAAGTACTCGTCAATACGAATCAAACGAGCCCAAACTCGATAGGATCGTGTCGTTTTATTGCGGAGTTCCTATGGCCACCTTCCAGTTCCAGCATCAGACCCTGGTTACCATATAGGATCAAAGTATTCGTCAATACGAATCAAACAAGCCCAAACTCGATGGGGTTGCGTTGTTTGATTGCGGAGTTCCTATGGCCACCTTCCAGATCCAGCATCAGACCCTGGTTACCATATAAGACCAAAGTACTCGTCAATTCGAATCAAACAAGCCCAAACTCGATGGGATTGTGTCGTTTTATTGCGGAGTTCCTATGGCTACCTTACAGCTCCAGCATCAGACCCTGGTTACCATGTAGGACCAAAGTCGAATCAAACAAGCCCAAACTCGATGGGATTGTGTCGTTTTATTGCGGAGTTCCTTTGGCTATCTTCCTGCTCCAGCATCAGACCCTGGTTACCATGTAGGACCGAAGTACTCGTCAATACGAATCAAACGAGCCCAAACTCGATGGGATTGTGTCGTTTTATTGCGGAGTTCCTATGGCTACCTTACAGCTCCATCATCAGACCCTGGTTACCATGTAGGACCAAAGTACTCGTCAATACGAATCAAACGAGCCCAAACTCGATAGGATTGTGTCGTTTTATTGCGGAGTTCCTATGGCCACCTTCCAGTTCCAGCATCAGACCCTGGTTACCATATAGGATCAAAGTATTCGTCAATACGAATCAAACAAGCCCAAACTCGATGGGGTTGCGTTGTTTGATTGCGGAGTTCCTATGGCCACCTTCCAGATCCAGCATCAGACCCTGGTTACCATATAGGACCAAAGTACTCGTCAATTCGAATCAAACAAGCCCAAACTCGATGGGATTGTGTCGTTTTATTGCGGAGTTCCTTTGGCTATCTTCCAGCTCCAGCATCAGACCCTGGTTACCATGTAGGACCAAAGTACTCGTCAATACGAATCAAACGAGCCCAAACTCGATGGGGTTGCGTTGTTTGATTGCGGAGTTCCTTTGGCTACCTTCCAGCTCCAGCATCAGACCCTGGTTACCACATAGGACCAAAGTACTCGTCAATACGAATCAAACGAGCCCAAACTCGATGGGATTGTGTCGTTTTATTGCGGAGTTCCTATGGCTACCTTACAGCTCCAGCATCAGACCCTGGTTACCATGTAGGACCAAAGTACTCGTCAATACGAATCGAACGAGCCCAAACTCGATAGGATTGTGTCGTTTTATTGCGGAGTTCCTATGGCCACCTTCCAGTTCCAGCATCAGACCCTAGTTACCATATAGGATCAAAGTATTCGTCAATATGAATCAAACAAGCCCAAACTCGATGGGGTTGCGTTGTTTGATTGCGGAGTTCCTATGGCCACCTTCCAGATCCAGCATCAGACCCTGGTTACCATATAGGATCAAAGTACTCGTCAATACGAATCAAACGAGCCTAAACTCGATGGGGTTGCATTGTTTGATTGCGGAGTTCCTATGGCAACCTTCCAGATCCAGCATCAGACCCTGGTTACCATATAGGATCAAAGTTCTCGTCAATACGAATCAAACGAGCTCAAACTCGATGGGACTATGTCGTTTTATTGCGGATTTCCTATGGCCACCTTTTAGCTCCAACATCAGATCAGCTCCATGTCGTCATCATAATATATTTATACATATGCATGCAAAATTTCGACTTAATCGGAAACCGGGAAGGGAGTCAAATTTAACTCGCAAGATTAGACCCGAACATGCAAAAGATAAATAAAAGCTTGTAAAAAGGTTGAAGGTTTTTCGTACGGCAGCCACAAATAATAAAATTGTTAGTTATCAACTTCTCCGATTACTCCGTAGGACTTCGCTTCGTATACATACACAAATAATTACGTAACCGGGAGCTAGCTCAAAGCGACGTGCTCTCACTTCGAGTCTTGATTGCACACTGAATTTCGACGCGCCCGAGCCAAGTATTTGTAAGAAAATCGATAAATGTATGTTAAAAAATTCATATAAAAATCAATGCACGATAATTTAAAAAAATACCACGGTGTCAGTGTTATGCTCACCTTTGTTCTATATATTTCTTAAACTAAAATATAATAGGGTTAATTAATGAAGCTAAAAATCACGAACGGTATGTGGGTGTAACCTAAATTTTAAGTAAAATGGAAGCTATTTTTTAACGAAATGGTATGTAAATTTGAAAAATGGTGACGGTGATTATGTAAACACATAATTTAAGAATTTAAATTTATTTTTTCCCGGTCAGTTAACTGGAACGTTAACGTAAAATATCAAAAACGCCAACGGCCTTTTTGCTATTTTTCGCGCCATGGGCCCTTAAGCAATCAACAATATGTTGATTGCTTAAATGGTTTAATTAATCGAAAAAGCAGATTTAAATTTAAAATCATTCATTTATTTTAATTCACGACAGAAATATTATTATGTGGTCTCACAACTGTGCATGGACCTCTCCTTACATCTCATACAAAGCTAAAACGGAGCTATGGGTTTATAGTATGCGTTGTATCCATTAAAATTTTAAGTGAGTTCATTTAGTAGATGACGCAAGGTCTTTGTTTGCAGCACTAAATTTCCACGTGACTGATCTCTTTGATCTGTGTGTCATACTTCAGCCATATACGACAAATAGGTAAAGGTGCCAAAAAGGAGGTATATTTATATTAGGAGTGCACGCCCTATAAATGATACCAGCATGTACTCTGCCAGGAGACCTGAGGTTCAAGTTGCTATTCAGAGGAATATGAATTTCAAGCACAGTAATTAAGCCCGGAATGTCAAAAAGTGAAAGCGGACAGGTACCAGAAGTGCACAGGTAATGATGCAGGCATTAAGATGAAACTCCGTGCATATTACATGTCATAATCGACTGATTACCCAAGCACAGAAGAGACGAATGGCGATCATATCAGGAGACGCAGCTTTGGTATCCCCCCACAATGTGGAGCGACGATTAGCGCCCCTGTTCGTAACTTCGTTTATCCGAAGCTGTCATTTTGGAAAACACACTAATCGCCAAACTAGTACAGATCGAGGCACATGAGTTAAAAAAAAATAGCGGTCAGATGCGCAGGCGCAATCATAAAAATAAGTGCTATTTTAATGTTTGCTGTTGTGTTATTTGAATGTTTCGATAACTGCGAAATTAATCACTATTGCTAAATCAAATTTGCTATTGTTTGGTCTCAAATGAGTTGCTTTACGACTGCAGTGCGCAGACGGCAACCATTTTTGTTCAACTTAGATGCCGCGATCTGTAATGGGATACAAAGTGTATTGTAAAAATGACAGTTACGAGTTGGCGATCGAAGTGGATAGGCGTACTAGTGAACGTCGCGAAGCAATGGATGTGGAAAGCACGGGATCTATTAGTTTACATATTCTACAGCTTCTCGCTTTTGTAGGATAGTGATAATGAGAAGAACAGATTAACCCAGCCAAGGAGAAAGGATCAAGAAGCTCCCACAGTCACATCATTCCGTAAACTCATATCATCACAGGTCAGAGTAGAAAGAAGAAAGGCGTTGACGTTCTTATATAGACGAGAATAGCATTTACTCACCCCCAGTCATATAGCATATGTATATGAATAGAACAATAGTGGGCGCTTCGTGGCTCTTCGTAAAACTCCCCATGGCGGGACGGGTTTTACCTCACTGAAACTACTACGTGTCTTACTTAAAGCCGCTGCGGACAGTCCAGGGTCGACGCAAACACAGGATTAGGATAGCTTAAATAAGTTCGAGTTGCCCTTAAAGCATTAAAGAACATCGGCCAAAACCCCATAGTAGCTGGACCTGATATGAAATAACCGTGGGCATCATTACTTTTGTATTAATTATACACCTAATATTATTTGAATTAGTCTCATAGCTCAATCATTCATAAAAAACTTCAGTAATGTTGAGATATTCGCTTTTATTCATTTTAAGGTTGGCTATGTCTATTCGGACTTGGGACCCTATAGAAGTCGTTTGCTATTCGGACCCGCGGCAATGCCTTCTATCTCATAGCGATGCACTCCCTATCATTATTATTGTCACCTGTGATACTAGAACCATAGTTCTAATGTCACAGTTGACAACAATAACGATAGCGAGTGCATCACTATGAGTTAGGCGGAATAGCCCCCGATGCCGTTTCATTTAAGTTTCATGCTCTGCTCGCTCCTCTGTGTGTGGTCACAATGTCTAACCTAACCGATAGTATTCAGTTTTTTTTAATTCTATATTTATTAAGGACTTTTATCCCATTGGATATGTCAGTCCTATCGTAGCCTATACAACATACAACTATACACATAATGAAAAATATATATACAATTAAGTAGAGGATTTTTCCTCTAAGTTATTTTTCGATTACGCTTCTATCGGGTCCGAATAGCAATTCGATTTCTATAGGGACCCAGGTCCGAATAGCCACTCCGTTTTAGTTTAGAAGCAAAGTTTTTTTTACCTTAAGTTAACTTTGAACCACAGAGTACTTTTGGATCAACTGAAAAAAACTCAGGAAAAAGATATCAATGAAAGACATCTGTCATTCGATTTAGGCAGAGACGTTCCTCCTTTACATGCAAATCATCCAAAAAGAACCAAGACTTTGAAATATGCATCGTTTGCTTATAATTATTCGTTTGAGCAAGTTTAAATACTATTCTCAAGAAATAAACTATTTTTTTCAATAAATGCGAAGTAGTAATGTACGTACAAGAATGTGAAACAGAACTTGACGTCATTTTCAAGATCTATCATCTCTGGTCAACACCGTTCAAAAACTATATTACGATTTCTCATTCGAGATAATTTATTTTACGAATTATTTTCTCTGAAACTTGAAGTTCTTGAGGTTTAATAGTAACTCATAAAAGCATATATTCTAACATACGTTTGATTTATGCCCATAGTCAGGTCCGATTTGGCCATTGTTCTTTAAAATTAGCCCGATCTAAAGGGATTATTAGTTTTTTGAGACAAAAATACTCAAGGTTACTCGATTGTCAGCAATTAAATCCTTATGGATAAACTGGCAAGTACGGATTTTGTCCTGTTAATGGGTTCAACTGCACCATCAGCATATTAAGGAAAATTAATGTCTTCGAGAAGTAAAATAATCTAGCCGCCAAAATAATCGCGCGAAGCGTTAATTTTTAAAACACATTACTAAAATTCTGCCATTTTTAAGGTTTATCTTTGGTAGTTGAACGAAGTTTACTATTAGATCTGTGTAATTGCAATTATTGATTTAAAGAATGAAGAAGCCGAACCACACGATGCATTAATATATAGTTGGTTAAAAAATTATTTAATTATTATCTTTTGAAGTACTGAAGCCGTTTCGAATTCGAAAGACCTCACATATTTTGTCCTACATCCATTTATTCTGTTGTATTAACCCTGTGACCTATCAACTATAAACTTCAATAATAAACACTACTGTATGCGGACTAAAAAAGATTTATATATAGATTATGTAAACTATCTAAAACTAACTACCATAAAACACAAAACTACAAGAGCGTTTCAGTTACGTCAAAATGCGATACGTTAAAAAACACTAGGCGATGATGATGATGAATGATGGGAAAATAACATCAACTAAAACCACACTCATGCATATACATGAAAATGATGGACACTATACTCCAGAGTTGTGACAATGAGTGTAATAGATAAATGACAGTAAGTTCAATGAGACATAGACGCAAAATGCACACCATTTTGATTATTCACATCCAACCCGACATTGCGGAATACGCACCAGCGGTAAACGATGATAGTCATTTGTAAACTTTGAAAAAAAAAACATTAAAATAAAGCGTTACTCTGGTAAACCAATCACAAGCCCTTTGCTTCATTGCCGAGTGAGTAATGTCATTGACCCAAAGCAAATGTCGGATTCGTAATTTAAAAAAAAAAAACATTATACTTGGCGTTGATTAGATATACAGGGGGCGTGATAACACTGAGTGAGGGGGTGGGGGGGTACATATAAATATAATAATAAAAAACAATAAGTCATACGGCATGAACGAACATACACTCTTTTGAATTGAATACATACACATAAATGCAAGTGAGTGTGGTTGTAAGGGTTTAAAAAAAACACTGTAGCGGATATAAAACCAAACCATGTTAGCTCTAACCTCCAATGAACGTCGTGGTGCAGATCGAGACAGATATAGCCATATCCTATCTCATTCTGACATTGAACTACAATGTTACGCCACACCACCATAGATATTGCTGATCGTACGATAGCGTGGACGTGTCCGCAAAATGAAATAAAAAAAATACAGCACAAAACATTGCGTAGCGTCAATATTTGCGAAACCACAACAATACTTTGAACGACAATATGTTACTTAATAAAAAAGTATTACCTCTCAACATCTGGTCAGGAGACGAGGAGGAAAAAGTACTAAGTAATTATAATTACATTTATACACATGCAACTCGTAAAAGTATAAAACACTTTTATATTCTACTAGATTATAATAATGTCACTTCAATAGTAACATTGAGCATTGATTTCCATTGGAGATGAAAATGACATTACCACAAACTGTTACCATAGAGCAAAAACAAAACGTTCAATGGGTTAGTAAAAGTGCAATATGAGCTCCAAAAAGTTTGAGAAACAATAAAACAATATTTTCCTGTCCATGAATGTGTTGTGTTAATATATCTATTCTAAATATTTTTTAATCAAAACGTACTCTGATACTAAAGACTAACGTAATTCGTTACGATTAAAATATGTGAAAATAGTATCTAAAGTGAACGAAAAAGCGACATAAATAATACAAATAAAGCCAAATTTATAAACGTTTCCTCAATATCTATGATAAATTAACGAATCACGTCAGTCAATTGTAACTAGTGAAAGAATATTCAGATGCATATTCATACCAATTGTAATATAATAGAAATTGTTTTGTTGCAGCTGCATTCAAAATATATATTTCTTCATAATTTTAAGCAACATTCAAATTTATTTCTTTAAGAGATTACAAAATATGTTCCTAATTATATTTCAAATTCACAAATCAATAACTATAACATGTATATTTTGGATAAATATACATCCGACCACATTGTTTCCAAATATCAATCATGAATGATGATAATGTTATTCCGCAAATTAAAGAAATAAATCTACCCTTTAATTTATCCCAATAGATTTTATTTATTTTATTGTCACACAAACATAACATTTTAATCTCCTGTTTAAACTATTAAAGTTTGCTTATGGTATGGCTTTCACTACTCAACCAATCTTTTAAAGCAAGCACTTTAATCTAGCACTCGCACAAATAAATCTCCCAACTTGTAATAGCACAAAATTGTAAGTTTTAATTTGGTAAACAAATCGTTCCATTCAAATTCATTCTTAAATCGAACAAAGGTGTAGACCGTACCGTACATTAAATCATTCACTCATTCAAACGAAATCATAATTCGTTTCATACCCTGCGCTCCAGATAAGCACTGCTACTTTCTGAGGCTAACATCTGATGTTAGCCTCGTTTTGCGTTTCTTATAAGAAATGTTGACATTTTTAGCCGCACTAATTGTTACAAATGAAACGGAAGGTACTAATTTTTTTTGTTCTGAATTTTGACACCTCACCTACTTAATCCAGCCACTTAAAATTTCTAATAATAAACTCAAACTCAAACTCAAACTCAAAAATCTTTATTCAATATAGACCTTTACAGGCACTTATTGACGTCAAAATAAAAACATAAAAATCTTCAACCAAGAATCTAATTAACTAAATTATTTAATCCTTGTATGTACACACACCCCAACCATTATTAAGATGTGTGCAAATACAAGTAAAATTAAAAAAAAAAAAAATTTACTCTACACCTGTTCGGAAATTGGGAGAGCCTTCTCAAGAAGAACAGGCAAGAAACTCGGAAGGTCTTGTATTTTTTTTTGTCTCCTCTTTTAAAATGCCAACATTACAATATTATATTTCACATACATTTTTTTAAATAATATAGAAATGCCTGTCGGTGTGAGTGGAACAGTTACTCGAATGAAATTTATCCCACTATCACAAAGTGTTAACACCCTTTAAACGTCAATTATCACATTTTTTGTCAATCCCAAGCAGTTTTATCTGTCATATAATCAGACACTTTATAATATGCTTTTTTCATAAGTGCGCCCTTGATAGCGACTTTAAATTTATTTAATATTTAATATAAATCAGAATTGGCTAATACTATAAATATCATTCAATTAATTTTTTTAAATCCGCTGAAAACACTCTTTGATTCATGAAAAAACGATTCCAGATGTCAAATTTAAAAGCTGTCAAAAAGTAGTATCAGAGGACCCATCTATTAACATTATTATTTAATGCTAGCATTTCGTGTTAAAAATGCTTAAATGAAACGCATGACAACCAGCAAGAAAAACTAGCATCACCGCTAATGAAACGCAGAGATGCTAAAAATGTTGATATTTATGGCTAAAAATGCTTATCTGGAACGCGCTCTATGTCTATGGTTAGGATTACAGCTCACTCACCATGTCGGTGCACTCGCATGCAACTCGCGCTGATGTCGGTGGTCACAGTGAAGTAGGGCAGCCAGAGGTCCTCTATATGGACCTCGCCGAACGTGGACCTTATGGTGGTGTTAAACTGGCGGCCGGAGAACATGGAGGTGGCCGGGTAAGTCAGGTCCAGGAGCTGCTTGCCCCATTGGGTCATTTTCTAGAAAAATGTTAGAATAGTCGTCATCGTAGATTTTTAAAATATACGCGTATATTTTAAAAATTGGACGATGCGTCTACAGAGTATTCAATTGGTTGAACATAAGTCACCGCAAGTGAGAACTAAGCGTCTGTACGTACACATAAGCGTACAATTGAACGCCTAGTCCGACAGTATACGGCTTTAACGTAATACGAACATATGAAGAGATTTGTATTTACAACAGGGAAGCTTATGTTACTAAATAAACCAAGCGACTAACAGAGATATTTGCCTGAGGGCCTATTTAATCTAACCCGCATTGATAGTCACCGCATTTAGAATTGAACTATTAGTTGCACATTATGAAATAGATTCTTAATGCAGTAAGTTTGCGTGCTCACCGTAGACCATTCCCTAGCCTTTTGTGTGACAGTAGTAATGTTCCTCTCCATACACCAGAGGGCGCCCATAAAGGCGCCTATACTGACGCCGCCCACCATGTCGATGGGAATGCCAGCTTCCTGGACAAAACAAATCAAATTTAAAAATCTCTATTTCAAATTTGCTTTTACTAGCACTAATAGACGTGAAAAACAAAAAACACGAATAACAAGGGAACATATTAAACCTTATATGTGCAAACATGTGAACCACAATCAAAATGTCTGCAAATAGAAGAAAAAGATGTTGGCTCTACACCTGTTCGGAAACTGGGAGAAAGAGGAAGATTATACACGGTTATTTTTTTATCACCCTGGAAAATTTTAGGGACGCTTCAGGACACATCCAATATTATATAAAAAATAAAAAAAATAAAATAAAAAATATAATAAAAATAAAAAAAAAATAAAAAAATCTCTAAAAATGCTGCTCACAACTAGTGCAGCATTTTTTTTTTAATTAATATAAAATTAAGGAGGGGGGTTATTTTTTTTATTTATATTTAAATCATTCTAATACCATGTCGTGAAGCGTCCCTTAAATTTTCCAGGGTGATAAAAAAATTACCGTGTATATTAACAAGCTGTGCCCGTAGCTTTGCTTGCGTTAAACTAAGCTTGGTCGTATCGTGACGTTATATAATATCCTAAAGCCTTCCTCGATAAATGCATTATCCAACACTAAAAGAATTCTTCAATTCGAACCAGTAGCTCCTGAGATTAGCGCGTTCAACCAAACAATCAAACTCATCAGCATAATAATAAGTATAGACAAATAAATCAGCTCATTACCTGGATGGCTCGCACGATTCCCACGTGAGCCGCCCCCCTCGCCCCTCCTCCCCCCAAAACTAGTCCAACGGAAGTTCCGGTCAACCATCGCGCCAGTCGGCTGAAGTCGGAATGCACGCTCGCCTCGGACTGCAACACTTTGCTGTACAGCTCGTTCTGGAATGGTCAAATAACGCTGTTACCCCCTTTATTGTCCTGACCTAAAACCCTCCTTTTAGAGGTCCGTAGCTCAAAAGGAATTCTGCACTACTCACAAACCTTCGGAACCGAGCCGAATCTATTCGTCTCGGTCTCCGTTCGATTCGACAAATGCTATTCAACAGCCTTATTCACTAACGTCAAAAACGAACTTTCCATCTCGATTCGGAAAATTTCCGTCGACGGCCTATTCACAAAAATCGAATCGAATATTTTTGACATTTCGTTTCGTTTCGTATAACATTGGGTTTCGGAAACTTTTCCGAGACCAATTTGTTGTCAGAAACTTTATCGAAAGTGATAAACATTTGAGGGGTCGACGTTGTTCGCTTCCGTAGGTCTTACTCTCGATACCCTACAAGTGATCCCCGGGTTGTGCTAAACGAACAACAACCTTTCCGGTGGTAGGCTTCGGCCGTGGCTGGTCACCACCCTCCCGACTAAGCCGAGTCGCCAAGCGGATTTTCCGTGTTCCGGCTCGTAGTTGAGAGTAGCCATAGCAGAGGATGGGTCTGGATAGTTGCTCTACACTAAACTGTAGTCTGCAGCTACTTGTGCTGCCACACTCAACGCCCGGCTCTGGAGGCTAGCGGGATCCGAAGCACGGTGCACCGCTGGCCGACCGTGGGAAGTTGGGGGCCCGAGTAGCGGGAAAGCCACCCGCCAAAGGCTGCCCCGCCACCCAACGAAAAATCCCGGGGTGCTCCACCTTGCCGGTTGGCGACCGGAAGGGAGGACCAGGTGGCCACTCCCGGGGGGGTTCGGGCGTCCCCGCAGTCTCCGAGTCGAGTGACTATTTTGTGTGGCAGTCTGAGTACCTAGTTGGGTTCGACACAGTGAGGAGCCTCGTCCAACTTCCATCCTAGTGCCTGTTCACTCCACTTTCAAAATTTAAAATATGAAAAGTACGAAAAGGAAAAACGTTAAACAGCGGTTGCACGTCCTCCCATTAAAAGTGCTTTTCACCAACATACGTGGATTGCACTCAAATCTCAACCCGGTCCACCACCAACTAGAAACCGTTAAGCCGCATCTGCTGTTCCTTACCGAAACGCAGATTAAATGTCCGAGTAACGCGGCGTACCTCTATTATCCTGGGTACACGCTTGAGCATAGGTTTCTTTCTCGTGCCGGTGTCTGTGTGTACATCCGCGACGACATCTGTGCCAGGCATCTCAAGCACCTTGAAGCTCCTCGTTATTCCGTTCTATGGCTTTTGGTTGATACTGGTAATGCACAGATCATATATTCCTGTGTCTACCGTTCGCACAGTGGAGATCAAGAAACTACCAACTTGTTCCAATATCTGCATGATACGGCTATTGAAGCTCAGTGTAGGTATCCGTCAGCGCAGTTGGCCTTTCTCGGTGATTTCAATGCCCACCACAAGGAATGGCTATTCCCACACCAAAAAACCGATCTTGCAGGGAGGGAGGCGTATAATCTCGCGATAGTACTTAATCTTACCCAACTTGTCAACTGCGCTACTAGGGTTCCCGACGTTGATTCACACACGGCCAACTGTCTCGACTTATTGCTGACTTCTGATCCAGACCGTTATACCGTGACGGTTGAAGCCCCTCTAGGTACTTCCGACCACTGTCTGGTGAAAGCTGTGTCAGTATACTCTCCACCCGATCATGGCCTTCGAGGTAAGAGACGGGTGTGGAGATACAAGCTAGCGGATTGGGACGGAATGCGCCAGTTTTATGCATCGTATCCTTGGCGTACTTGCTTTTCTTCTGGGGATTCTTCGAGCTGCGCCGATGCTATCGTGGAGATTGTTCGTCTGGGTATGGAATATTTCATTCCTTACTCTGACGTCCCAAATGGCACCGAAGCACGTCCCTGGTTCAATAATGAGTGCCGCCACGCCGAAGTCCAGAAGCGGGCGGCATACCAGGCTTGGGCTGAAGCCCGACGATGCAAAGCTCCAAATACCCATGACCTGAAGAAAGCCTATAATAAAGTTGCTAAGGCATGCAAGAAGCAGTTATGCCGGGCAAGGTTTGCTCATATCGGCCGCATTGGATCAAAGCTGGCCTCATACCCAACGGGCAGCAAAGCTTTCTGGTCCCTGGCCAAAGCAACCGAAGCTAACTTCTGTCGACTGAACTTACCACCGTTGTTGAAACCTGACGGCTCACTGGCCCATACGGCAGAAGAGAAAGCAAATCTTTTTGCCTCTCTTTTTGCTGAGAATTCACGTTTGGACTCTGCAGGAAAACCTCCTCCAACTCTACCTCAAGCTGACTGCTCCATGTCAGCAGTTCACATTCACCAAAAAGAGGTACTTAAGGTTCTAAGAAATCTAGACGTGAATAAAGCCAGCGGACCTGATGGCATACCGGCTATTGTGCTGCGCAACTGTGCGCCCGAGTTGGCTCCCGTATTGACCCGCCTGTACAGACTCTCACTTGCGACTGGAGTGGTTCCCAAGTCTTGGAAGCTAGCAAATGTACAACCAGTACCTAAGAAGGGTAGTAGAGCCGATCCAGTTAACTATCGACCTATCTCAATCACGTCCATGCTGTGTAAATGTGTGGAGCGTGTTCTAAACAACCGTCTCCTCGCATACCTTGAAGATAATGACCTCCTCAGCGACCGTCAGTACAGTTTTCGAAAGGGCCGGTCAACGGGAGATCTTCTCGTGTATGCCACACATATATGGGGAGAAGCTATTGATGGGCACGGCGAGGCTCTCGCAGTCTCTTTAGACATATCCAAAGCTTTTGACAGGGTCTGGCATTCTAGCCTGTTAGGCAAGCTTCCATCGTATGGTCTACCCCAGAACCTCTGCAATTGGATCTCGAACTTTTTGAGTGAACGTTCCATGCAAGTAGTATTAGATGGCTGCTGCTCCGAACAACTGACTATTGATGCTGGAGTTCCTCAAGGTTCCGTACTTTCGGCAACACTCTTTCTTCTGCACGTCAACGACTTGTTGGTGCCTGGAACCTTCGGGTATGCCGATGACACCACAGTCGTTGATAGATATGTCTCCAATGCAAAGGCCAATAAAGAGAAGATCCGGTCTTGTCGGGAGTCGATGATGGACCGTTTGAATTCTACACTCCGGGCGGTCTCTGAATGGGGTGACGCTAATTTGGTCCAGTTTAATACTAGCAAAACGCAGGCGTGTTTGTTCTCCACTAAACGGAGTCCTTTCTATCTGACTCCGACTTTCCGTGGTATATCCATACCGGTAACTGATCATCTCCACCTACTTGGTATGCAAGTAACTAACAATCTCAACTTTGGTAGTTACATAGAAACCGTTGCCAAAATTGCGGCTATGAAGCTCGGCATTCTCTCCAAGGTCAGGCGGTACTTCACACCGGAACAGTTGCTCCAACTATATCAAGCACAAGTTCGATCTTGTATGGAGTACTGCTGCCACTTGTGGGATGGGTCTGCCAAATATCAACTAGCGGCCCTTGATTCTATTGATAAGCGTGCTAAGACCCTCATTGGTGACACCAAATTAACGGGGGCCAAGCTTCAGAGCCTCGAACATCGTCGTAAGGTGGCATGTTTATCGGTATTTTATAGGATATATCACGGAGAGTGTGCTTTGGAATTACATGAAATAATTCCGGCTTCTCCTTTCCATCTCAGGGGAACCAGACGGCGGCTGGGGTTCCACCCTTTTGTCATTGATATTCCAATTAAACGCACGAAGCGATGCGCTTCCTCATTCATATGGCGAACGGCAAGGGAGTGGAACTCTTTGCCCGCGGATTTGTTCCCTGAGCAATATAACTTGGAGTTATTCAAGATGAGAGTGAATAGGCACCTTCTGGCTAGGCGTGTCCCATCTTCGGCCTCATCATCACTTTCCATCAGGTGAGATGGAGGCCAAACGCTTATCCAGCATTCATAAAAAAAAAAAAAAAAAAAACATAATCTAGTGTTTTTTTATAAATGGAGCGTGCGGTCAGTGCTAAGCAATGTTTTAAATACTCGTAATATTTCTAAAGTATTACATGTTATAACGATGACCACAACTTTTTCAAATATTTAAGGCTCACTCCAGACATGGTGATATCACTTATTAATGAGATAACGACACTTCGGAACACCTTCGGATTTTTTTTTATGATATAGGGGGCAAACGAGCAGACGTATCACCTGATGGTAAGTGATTACCGTCGCCCATGGACACCCGCAACCCCAGAGGAGTTACTTTGAGGAAGGAATACGCTCTTTTTTTGAAAGTTTGAAGGTCGTATCGGTCCGGAAATACCGCAGGCGACAATTCGTTCCAAAGTTTTAGGAAAAAAGCAGACTTTCCGAATGTGATCTGAAGTCGATTCGTTTGCGTTCTTAATAGCATATTTTGTCAAATTAATTCGGCTCGGTTCCGAAGGTTTATGAATAAAGCTGCAGTTTGCTTGTCCGAACAAGCACACAAAATTTTGCTCTTACTTAAAGGTAACGCTGTACTCATATACTTAGATAAAACTGGCAAATATTTTTATACAACTATTTTGGCAAACGAGCAGACTGTCCACCAGTTAGTAAGTACAATCGCCTACAGTATATGTAGTTCTACAGTGTTTAACAAAAACTCTGCGAGCCCTTTAGGAACATGTTGTGCAGTCAGAATCGATATATAAAAGTTATGACGTCATTGAAAATTCAAAACTGTAAAATTAACTGTGCAATCCCCCATACAAATATTTGGGTCTGTGGAAAAAATGTAAGAGGAATTAGAAAATTAACTTTACAATTTCGAATTTTCAATGTCGCCAATCTTTCATATACTTATCGATTCTTTCATGAGGTGCTTGGTGGCGCATTGGCGCGTGCGCTCAGCGAACGATTGCTAAGGTTAAGCAACGTTCGCTGTGGTCAGTTCTATGATGTGTGACCAAAATAAGAAACATCTCAAGCTCCTCCGTGCTTCGGAGGGCACGTTAAACGGTGGGTCCTGCGCCTGATCTCGCCCCGGTCGTATCGGCTATCCGTCCCATCGGACTAGGCGAGTGAAGGAACAGAGAGTGCACTTGCGTTTGCGCAGTAACTTGTGCACTATAATATCTCCTGCGCAGATGGCTGGTCCCTGTTGAGATTGACCGCCGTGACCGAATATCGGTTAGGAGGACATTATTATTATATCGATTCTGAACATGCTCCTAAAGAGGTTCACTATAGGATTTTCGCTACACACTGTATAATCTATTGTTACTATGAAAAAAATGAAGTATCATCTACTCACGATCCTATAGAGACTCTTCCTCGTGAACATGCGGTGTGGAGACCGGACATGGTGGTGCTGACTGACCCAGGACCTCATGTTGAGCCAATGCACTGTTCCAGATGGATTCGACGCACCCTCTCTGTGGAGAAGCACTAGCTCCTTCTGCGTGCGTATGGCTAATCGTTCGATCTCTTTCTCGATCTGCAAAAGTGAGAAAAATAAATGGTATAACTTACATTTCAATCCCCGAACCACCAAAAGACTTAGGATAGGAACTCATCTAGGTCCAAAACCCTTTATTTTCTTATATAAATTCATTATATGGTTGCTCGATATATGATAGCAACTCGTTAAAACTGAATTTTTTAGTAGTGAGTATGGAAATGCTGTTAGAAACACCCTAAGACCAATGGCGTGTATCCCATAGAGACAAAAAGACATTGTCTACCATAAAATATAACTACAATTTTTTCTTAATCATAAAAATGTAGCTTATCATAAAATACGGGTTTTCTGCCTGAATTATAAAAAAAATAATAATAACCAAGCTAAACAAGAACACTTTATTATTAAAAAATATATACTTATTATAAAACATGACAATTGAAAGAAAGAAAGAAAGAAGAAAGCGTAAATTAAAAAATTTTTTAGCGGTATCTTTTTATAAAACATTATATCCTTTTGACACAGAAATATTTGCATGCTACAAGGCAGGAATATAAAAAGTTACGACTTTTTTATATTGCTTTCTACAGCTCTGGCTTCGAGGCCTTTTGAGAAACACCTTATTTTAAATTGTTCCATTTCGCTTTACATTGATCACGTCTTTGTTTATGGCTCACCTTTCCAATACTCGGTTGCTTGTCACCCAGCGCCACTATCAGGATG
Organism: Schoenobius gigantellus; assembly: GCA_963935595.1. NCBI lineage: Eukaryota > Metazoa > Arthropoda > Insecta > Lepidoptera > Crambidae > Schoenobius > Schoenobius gigantellus. Next base: position 41,048,625 of record OZ012544.1, on the reverse strand, counting down.
CAGTCGGCTTGCCGGATGCAGCGTTGGGTCCACTGGGTGAGGCTCGGATCGCACTGGTACAAGGCTACCTACGGTGGCATGATACACTTTCATCAACAAATTATATTTCAGCAAAAAGATGCTTTTTTTAACACACAACATAGAAGCTGGCCTTCATCTCAGCTGATGGTATATGACGATAACGCCGAAGATGAAAGCACCTTGACTCCTCAACAAAAACAAAATGTCGATCTTACCTCTAAACTGTCGGAACATAAAAATGTCATTAACATTGGTGTCAATTCTGTTGGCATTAATTGGAATGAATGAATTTGTTCGAAAATTTTAACTGAAAAAACAATTTGACAGCACTAAAACTAAATTTAGTTTAGTTTAATCGAAATAGTGCCATTGTTATTATGGCTAGAAACTTAACTAGCTAAGCGGGATCAGAAGTCCCATCACTGGCCAAACCAAGCTAAAAACTTCTGCCCTTATGGGGAATGGAACCCTGGACCTCGGTCTCAGCCACAAGACCACAGAGGGTTGGTTATATTTGAATATTTTATTTCACACCAATAACGCAATATGAATGTGTTTCTGTCACCTTATGTTTATCCTCCTGCTGTGCGAGCCACGAACTTAGTCTGTACTCATTGTTCGGGTCCATGATGGTCATTCCCAGTAGGTTTCTGATCACGTCGGATGTGAGACGAACCGTGGGCCCTGGAACGGAACAGATTTATTGCATCACATTCAGAGAAATGTTTCTCTGTTGCCTTACCCATATTTGACAACTGGATCGAAAGTGTTGAGTAATATTCCCATGTAGTATTTACATTTTAATGTTTTTCAAGAAATTATGCTACAGGTTTCTAAATAAAAGCGGACATAATTTATTTATTAAAGGTAACTTTTTGTTGCTGTATCTCCCAAAAATGCGTCATCATCACAGCCCATATACGTCCCCACCGAGGGGCTCGAGCCTACCCTATATTAGGGTGATTAGGCCTTAGTCAACCACGCTGGCCCAGTGCGGATTGGTCGACTTCACATACATCATTGAATTTCTTCGCAGATGTATGCAGGTTGCCTCACGATGTTTTCCTTCACCGTAGGAGCGTCAGACAAATGTACATATGAAATTCGAAACGAAAAACACATTGGTACATGGCGGGTCTCGAACCCCGACCCCCCGATTGGAAGGCAAGTGCCGAGTCCACTGCGCCACCGACGCTCTTACAAAAATGCGTATCTCTTCCTAAATATCCGAGTGAAACAGTAAAGCGTCAGTGACGATGTGAACTCGGCACTGGCTCTCTAATAGGGAGGTCCGGGATTCGATCCTGCCATGTGTCAATGCGTTTTTCGTTTTTTCGAATTTGATATTTGCATTTATCTGACACGCCTACGGTGAAGTGAACCATGGTGAGGAATTATGCATAAATCTGCGAAAAAAATCAAAAATGAGCTGTGGTGATGATCTCCCAAAAATGCGTTTCTCTTCCTAAATGTTCGAGCAGAATAGTGGTTTTATTAAGTTCGCTTGCAACGAGGTGCTATACTCTAGATAAAGCAACTCGTTGCATTCCCGCCTAACCTGACTGCATTTGAGTTTTATGTCTTAGTCTCAATGACATTTTGTTTTCCCGTCACTGATTTACGGACATCGAGACGTAAAAAAGTAGCGATGGCCAATTTAATGTAAATGAATATTTTAATCAGGAAAACTGTCTATGAAATCAGACATCAGAATTATTATATCGTGTAACGTAACGATTATACCTACTAAAAACTATAGGCACATGTGTAAGTCTTGTATTGTCTGGTAAGTTTTTATATGCTCGTTGAACATAGTTTTACAACAGTTCTTATATTTTTACAGAGTGCCTTTTATTACTAACTGGCTGTGCCCGCGAACTACGTTTCGCCATACAATTTTTCCTGTTTTTGCAACATTTTTCATTGACGCTCAGCTCCTATTAGTTGTAGCGTGATGTTATATAGCCTATAGCCTTCCTCGATAATACTATCGACTATCCAACAACTCTTCGGCTTTATAATATTAGTATAGATAATATTGTGACTGAGAATACAACATACTATCAGTGACATAATCCTGGTGCTTCATTTATATCCCTACCTAACCACTGCACCACTACGTCGCTGCCCCTCACCACGTCACAGACATGCAGACACTCACCGATAGCGCAGAGCGAGTGGTACAGCTCGTAGGTGAACGCTGTGAGGGGTACGTCATCGCTGACCGGCACTACTGCCACGGTTGAGAAGTTGTGCTGCGAGGGGCGGGGGTCTATCGCGCCCGCGCCGAGGCCTGCGGTCGGTTTCTGCCATGAACCTAACGAACATGTATCAAATATTACAAACGTTTGTACACTCGGACAAGAAAATTGTGTATCATTTTTTATACCTTATATTTGGCAAATATATGTGAGTCATCTGATGGATGTTATTCGGTTATCGCAGCCTCGAGTCTATGGAGCAAGCATCAATAGTATTATGCATTTGCTACGAGAGACATTAAAACCAGTTTCTTTAAAATATGTTAAAAGTGTCTGAGTGGTTAATTTAAGGAGTACCTCCTATTAACTAATTATCTTTGGTGATAAAAGTGGGCATTACAATGTGTCTTAAAGTTATTTGTACACCGCAGATATTCATGTGCAGCTCACCTAAAATCCTATGGCCCAACAGATTGATAAGCCTCGTGACCACAACGGGGAACCGAAGTTTGATCGCGTTGAACAGACCCTCGGGCAACTTGGCCAGTTCCGAGTCGCGAACCGCCATCACGGTGGTACTACGCCGAGTCAGGGTCACCATCTCAACCTGGCGAAAGGAGCAGTGTCTCAAATCCATTGCAGAAGAATTTCTCATACAAAATGTTAACTTATCATTATCATCATCACAGCTCATATACGTCCCCAATGAGGGGCACGAGCCTTCCCTGATCAGTTATGGTAGGGCGATTAGGCCTTAGTCAAACCACGCTAGCCCAGTGCGGATTGGTTGACTTCACATACACCTATGAATTACTTCGCAGGTGTAGGCAGGTTTCCTCACGATGTTTCCTTCACCGTAGGAGCGTCAGATAAATGTAAATATGAATTTCGTGAAACGAAAAACACATTGGTACATGGCAGGATCGATCGCGGGCCTCCCGATTCTACTTGGAGCACAGTCCAGTGCCGAGGCCACAGCGCCACCGACACTCTTATACCAGGTTATATTTTTTTTGTGAAATCTTATTATTTCTAGCTGTTACAAATAGAACGTATGATTACAATCATCTCATTCATAAAAATATACTCTGGCTTACGAAAAACTCTACAGGGCAATGAATATTATATTCAATGTAGTGCATACAAATAATTTGTGGCAATCGTTGTGCTTATTTTTATACTAGCTGATGCGCACCACTGCATCTGCGTGGTATACCAGAATTTCGTCAGCAGTTAAAGCATAAAGTGTAACTCTACACAAAATACATACGTTTTACAATTTCGTAAAAGTAACAATATAAATACGTAAGAATTGCACCATAATCTAGTTTCAATTGTAGTTTTATTTTATCCTTTACGTTTAAAAAGATTAAACGTGCGGCGCGAATCACATATTTAATAGTGAAACGCCTCTTTTTTATATATTAAGTTGTTACTTTTTACGAAATCGTAAAACGTAAAACTTGGTGCAACTGGCTGATAGACTCTACACAAAATACGTCAAAATTCTATCTCCGGTGAACAAATTCAAAGATAGATAGGATATTAATTAAAAGCGATCGTTAGTCGGTTCTTACATCTACTAGATGAAAGGGAGCTACGATACAATATGTATACTAAATCCGTCACCGCACAGACAAATCTCTAGGATCTAGATACAACTTTCCAAATTTGGCTACTGATAGAAGAAAAAAAAGGATAATAGTGTAAAAAAATTGCAACGTTTTCCACTCACAATGCCAACGAGGTCCCCCTTGCCGTACTCCCCCACCAGCTCCTTCTTGCCGTTAGGGTGCGTGATCACGGACCTCAGCCGTCCACTGAGCACTATGAAAGTGGACCCCGACTCCTCGTCCTGCCGATAAACTGCACGGCCTGACTCAAGGAACACCTGCAATAGGCCAAACTATGTTTTTACGCGACAAACACGTTGAATACTTTCGATGCATATACATACATACACACACACACACACAAACGCACGCGTTGAATACTTTCAACGCCCACACGCACGCACGCTCACGCACACGCGTGGAGACATATACACACACTAATTAAATAATTAATCACAACCAAGTGACGACGAGAAACGTAAATTTAACCAATCAAGGCAGTGTATCACTCATTGATTAATTTATTCAATCACTAGGAATCAACAAAGAAAAATGTATTTTATTAATTGTATTGCTTTATTAATTTTTCAATATATTTTGCATTTTTTAAGAGAGAATGCATGAGAAATGAATGAGAATGTGCCGAATTTCGTAATTAAACTTCAATAGTTTGGGATCCGCGTTAATACCTCAGTCAATAAATCACCAAAGCCTTTTATAAATACTGATACTGATTTCTCAAAAAATTACGTGCTACGTAACCCAACGTGGTCAACCGGCGATCTGGTGAAGGTAGCAGGGAGCCGCCGAATGCGAAAAGCACAGAACCGTTCGTTTTCGAGATGCCCGGAGGAGGCTTATGACTAGAGTTGCCAACCGTCCCGTGTCAGGCGGGACGTCCCGTTTCCAGGGCTTAAATAATGCGTCCCGCAACACAAACATCTGTGCGGGACGCCATTTGTCCCGCTTTATGGTAAAGGCAGCCCGGTTAGACAAAAATTTATCAGATAATAAGTACTGATTCATAAATCACAAAATAAGTAGGTACTCTTAAAAAAATAAAAATTTATCGTGATTTTGCTCAGTTGATCGAGAAAAGTGCTTTAATTACTGCTTAATATTCCTATTGGTAGAACAAACAGTAGAACAGATGGTAATAACCCGTAATAATTATCATTTTGTAATAGCAGAAAGTTTATTTTGTTAATTTGAAATAAAACTGTTTTAATTTATATTTGGTTCTTTTTCTCGTTTCTGCACATTTGTAGGTCCCGCTTTTTTTGACGAAGTCCCGCATAAAATTTTCTAATGTCCCAGATAGCTGTGAATGGGAGTTGGCAACTCTACTTATGACCAACAGTGGACGTCTCTTGACCGGTACGATGATGATGATGAGATGATGACACTCACCCAATCCAGCGCAAAATCGACCTGTCTGACGAACGGAGACAGCCGCCTGACTACGGTGTTAGCGATGTGCAACACCACGGACGGCCGCTCGCGCATGATGCTGTACACCGTGGTCTTCGAGAGGAGGCCGATGCGCGAGAAGTGCTTCGCCCGGATGGAGAAGAAGCTGGGCTCCCCGGTCAGGACGGCGAGACCGCCTTCAACCTCGCCTGAGAAATGCAGACATGGTGACTAATTCCACTCGAGTCCATCGACAAACCATCGAAACTTATAAGCTTTCCGAGAAGTACTGAGAACCGACCAGGGTTTTTGCGAATATCAGCACCAGCGTCTGTACAACGGGGTGTGCTCTCGAGAACTGCTCGATATGATGCCAGCGGCCACGTTTTACCATCGCACCGCTCGCCATCGGAAAAGAGTTCATCCTCGCACCTTAGAACCAAAACGTACGTCACGTACGGGGCACGGTTCTCGAGACATTTTCTCCCGCGTACGCTCAGAGACACTACCGTCTAACGCTTGAAACAAACTATTGTGTCGTGTTGTGTTGTGACGCGTCAGATGCGTATTTTTTTTTTTATACTACGATGCCGGCAAACAAACTTACGGCCCGCCTGATGGTAAGCAGTTACCGTAGTCTATGGACGCCTGCAACACCAGGGGCGCCTGCAACACAAACGCGTTGCCGACCCTTTAAGAACCTATTTACTCCCTTCTTGAAGAACCCCATACTGTATTCCCCGGGGAAAACCTCGGCAGGGAGCTCGTTCCACAACCGGAGCGTGCGTGGGAGGAAATTTCTCTCAAACCGCACTGTGCGTGACCACTTAGGCTCCAGCGTGTGAGGATGAACACCCTGCCGATGGCGAGCGGTGCGATGATAAAAAGTGGCCGTTGGCATCGGTATCGGTTTCATACATTTTATATGGTTAGAAACACATTAGCGCCGCGACACAACACACTGTAATAATGTGTTTCTAGCCATATTAAATGTATGCAACCGATACGCTTCTGACGCGTCACGAGTCACGACACAACACGACACAATAGTTTGTTTCAAGCGTAACTCATGGCGATGCACTCACTATCATTTGAGTGTCACAGGTGACATTAGAACCTAGTTCTATTTGTGACATTTTCCTTTTGAGGAGGAACGGAACCCAAAAAAATTAAAAAAAAATTTTTACTTAGTCAAAATAACAAAAAACCAATTAGATTGTGATTTTAAAGTGACATAAGGGTTAAAGAGATAATCTTATCTGAGAAATGAAGACTTCATGTTGTAGACTCATCACTTATATGTATAACTTACCTGGGTACGCTGTAAACATATGCACCTCCCCCTCTCCTTCGGCCACTCGCTGAGAGACCAGCAACGCACCAGACAAAAGGTAGACCAACGCAACATCCTAAAAATAAGAATCCTTTACAATAAAAAACATACTTTGAAACAAAATCTGTTGTATAAATCCAAAACACACATTTGGTTGTACAGTAAGCTCCTTATCAAGCTACACCGATTGACCTTTATACCGTTCTTATGTCGCTCGTAATAGTGGCGGTTTTCGTAGTGTAAATGTATAGCTTGAATAGGAGCTTACTGTACATTTATGAACATAATGTTTTCGTATTATTAGCATGATCGATTTGAGTATTATAACAACACTTAACGCCAATAGCACACTACCGCCGCGAAACTTATACGGCGAAACCGCAGCGCATAGTCAGGAACAAACAAATCGGCGAATCGAACGCGGAGGTGTAGACGGCGTCTGAGCAGATCGGTCGGATCCACGCGCGACAGAGACAGCTCTATAGTTAATTATCCGCGTTAGAGCAGACAAGCTCGCCAGAGCTCGCGCGCCGTACAAACGACAACGCGGGAGAAACGTTCATGCGGTTTCGCTACTACAGTTCCGAGGCAGAGGTGTGCTACCGCCATTAAATTAAACACAGATAAAATCAAACATGGGTCTGTTTTTGTATGAACTTCCTAAATCAATATTAAATCAATCTTCAGAATGAAATGGTATATTATGTATATCAGAACATAATTTACTATAGTTACATAATGTATGTCACGTCAGAAAACTAATGAGCTGTTATCCAACGGTGCTTCCGTTTGAATTGAATCCCTGATGAAACACACAAAACGAATGTGTTGGAACTGGCGATACAAAAGTTTTGGTCAACCCACAACACGATGTGTTTTAGTTACATGCGTGCAGATATAGCGAGAGTCAGACCCACGCGAATAAGTACCTGTGTAATTTCTGGCTCGCCGGGTACGTTATAATACAGCTTTCCGATGGAAACAATACAAAAATTAATAACCGAGTAAATCAAATATTTGCAATGTCTACTCTCCGTTTACATATTACAATACGGTCTTAATACAAAACGTGATCTAAATTTAGTTTTGGTTGAAACCTGATGCTCTTTCACTTGTGTTGATAGATAGAGACAGCGTCAGGTTTATACCAAGACTAAGTAAAGACCATGTTTTGTTATAAGACGGTTGCTGCCTACTATAGAGAGTAGAGGTTAAGAAGAACCATCTCATTATGGGGGGAAATTGATAAGGTGTCGAACTATGAGCAGTACATAGCAGTTCAAAAACCCTCCAAAACGGCGCTGGTGTAGGCAAAGGGTATGGTATGAATGTAGTAGATGTTGACGGATGGAAATATGTCGAATTAGAGAATTATAATTTTTTGTGACTACAATAGTCAGTGACAGTCCAGTATACCAAACCTTAATTATTTACGTAGTCCGCTATAATTTTGCAAAAATTACAGCTCAGATAACTTTTGGCGCTTTCGTTGAAATTTACCCTGTTGCTACAATTCTCCTTAGCATCTACCCTCCATACTGCCTAAAGCTAATTTATTGTTATAATATGAGATTTATGATATGTTATAGAATCATAAATCTCATAGAATTATTTTGAATTGTGACATATGTGTTTATTATATTTTGATTGTTATTTGAATGTTACTCCAATAAAAGCATTCTCAATGTTCACTACAATTTTATTTTTATCTAATTATTACATTTATATTATAATATGGCTGCATAATTTTCTGTTTCAGACAAAACTGAGATCAGAAACTTCTGTTTCAGCTGAAAATCCTATTTCAGTCGGACAACAGAGTCTGAAGACCGAGGTTGCGAAGGCTGTGAAAAGCACACGAGCAATATAAATATACTACAGGTCCCAGCAAACATATTGAACATTTTCACAGATAAAAATACGTATGCATAGTTGCAATCTTTAGTACAAAAGCTTTTACTGCGCAGGTTTTTTAATCTGTGAAAACAATCAAGATGTTTACCGACATTAAAAAATGCGTACAGCGATCGCCGTAGGTCCGCTCCGAAGTCCGAATAGTGCCCACAGACAACTAAACAAAAGAATCGCCGCTTGCGACCGCAGTATACGACTGGAGATAAAACTATTGACGCGCGCGAACATAGGGTATTTCGTCATTGAAGTTTGTTTCAATATAACCTCTTCTGTAGTTAAGGTCAATAATAAGCATGCCGACAACTTACCTTATGACTTTCCTCTTTCATTATGTAGGTGCCGGCGGGCAGGTCTCTTACTTGCACGCTGCCGCGTAACAGATGGTCATTTTCCAGGCCCAACTCTTTCACAAACGCCTCTGTGGCTATTTGAATCAGTGCCTGCCAAAGAGAACAAATGAACCTTAGCAATAATAGTGAATTATCAACCAAGGGGATAAAGCAGTGTCTTACGCGAGAGATTTTAAACTAATCCTGAGTACAGCGAGGGATTTAAGCTCACCCAGGACTAAGACTGCTTTATCCCCGACTCGGGGCGCGAAAAGTAGATTATTGTATTATTAAGTAGAGTATTATCCTCGGGGACCTCGAGGATAATACTCTACTTTTCGCACCACCTGCGAGAAAAAGAAACAAATATGTAAAAACAGTAATACTCGAAATCGTTTTTAGTTAAATTAATAGGACAATTGGGATGATGACTGAATTCTAATTTACGTCTTGTCATTAAATATTAAAATACCGTGGAAAAAGATGCAGTCCTGTGATATTAGAATTAAAATCGGCTTAGAAATACATTAGATACAGGCATTTAAGTTCATAATATGAAGGCGATTAGACTAAGAGATCCGGCATCAACCGTGACGTCATTGTTGAGTACGGCCATATAAACTCCTTGTAAATTGCCGTTTTGCTAGAAAGAGATGGAGAAAAATCTTTAATACCTTATATCTTGGTTGTTTTTATAGTTATTCGAAAACCGTTTTTTTCTTTCTGTTTATTATATGAATGAGCTTCTATTAAAGAAAAAAAATTTTGTCATCTAGCCTATTCCACAGAGCTTTGGACGACGACCTTTTTATTAATTCATATCTGAATAAAGATTGATTATTTCAGTTTGAACAAATACCTGTTCATCAAGATTATCAGTGTTATGCTTCTTGAACGAAGATCCTTCCTTGCTCCTCTGCATGGGCGGTGTCGGGTGCACGTCTGGCTGCTGCTGCGAAATCCGGGACAGTGTTGCTTATTAAAACGCTTTTAGTGTTGCTTTTACCCAAACAAGTGAAAAAAGGTGAATTCTTTTCGAGGGCACTAAGTTGTATCACGAGAGGAGCGAAGGATTCTAAAGTAGAATCCCGAACGTAGCGAGGGATTCTAGAATAGAATCCTGAGCGGATCAAGGGATACAAGAGCCGAGATGAATTTTATTTTCACGTGTTAGGTACTCTACTTATTATCGCTGACTGCAAGAAAATAATAACTCTGTGGTTATGAATCAAACTTTATAATGGGTAATACATAAAAGAACAATAGAAAACAAAAGAACTAGAAATTAATTGTAAAATTAGAACAGTTTTTGAAACTTAGTCATCACGTTTTGGTGGTTTTTAGTACGTTTTTATAGCGTGTGCTACCTCTTTGCACGTTTTCCTTTTTTCTTACTATAATCCGTATATTCGCGCATGTTCCAAATTATTATTTTTTTATTCACTCAGTGAATCAAAGAGCGTTTTATTCACTATTTTTGAAGAATCGCGAGCCTTTTGTCGAGTGTCAATGGTAAAAAGGACAATTTAGTAAATAGAGGGGTGAAGAACAGAAAAATTAGATTTATGATAAAATAGTATTGAATTATTGATGTTTTCAGCTTTCGAGACTACACTTCACTACGGTGCTTTTATTTAGTGACATGTATCGATTTTTTAGCTTATTAATTTGACACTACTATGTATAAATCCGCAAAGTACACTATATACATGTTCATCCCGTATGCTAGAAAAGATACATTTTTCGATAACTCAGAATGTTAGACATATTTTTATTTAGATTCAAAGGCTGATTCGATAACCAAATGAATAACGCAATCTTTCCTCACTTTCAACAGGTTAACAAATTATACCTACTTTTTAAAAATTACAGACGAAATGCTACTTTCTAGCATCGCAGAAAAATAACAAAGGCATAAACATAGTTATTAAGACAACAACCAAGACCGCAATCAAAATGCGGTTAAGATTCATATTTATAAATGTTTACGTACCTGCGGAGTGTTGGAAGTTACGTCTGGCACCATGTCGGGCCGCGGCCTGCGGCCCTGAATCTGTATCGGGGAGGACTGCGTGTTCGGTTCCTGCGCGTGCTAAGTGTTAAATGGTGATGGTGTTGTTAATATGACGATTGTATGACAAGGGAGCAAATTGCGTTTTAAGGCGAGGAATCTTTTTTGGTTCCAGAAGTATGTTGCCCATGGCAAAATAAATTAAACACAACAGGTAGGTGTAGGAAAGGCTATGAGACAAACACAGACTTAAACTTCAAGTTCTTTTATTATATTTTCTCGATATCACTTCGAAGTAATACGACCGTATTGCTAGCACCAGAGAATCTAACAGACTGTGTGAAAATACTCAATGTGGAGGGCTAAAGTAACTGCCGGAAGTGTTAAAAATAGATTGGTATAGGTGGCGCTACTTTGTATGTAGGCTAACTTATTCAAAACACTCCTCTTAATATAAAATTACAAATACCTACTTCAAAGTTAGATTAATTTTTGCTCATTAAATACATATATCAATAGTAGGTAGCATTTATGAACTAAATATGTATAGTATACTTATACACTCAGCGGCAAATTTAGAGGAACACTACACTTTTTACATAGATTCAAGCTACTTTTACAACATCATATCGATGTGTGATTGAACTTTAATGCGTTTGTTTGATTGTTATCCAGGATTCATGACCAAAGCCATAACGGATAATGACAAAATTCCCCTATTTGTGACCTGGAGAAGAACGGCAACTTTTAATGGTGGTCTTTTTTATCACAATCGTACAACTGGTTTCCGCGTCGAATGTTTTTTTTGTAGCGAATCCGATGGCTAGAAAGCTGGCAAAACTAAATATGGTTTCGTATGCTGAAATACACAGCGTTATCAAAACTAGGAGTGAATTTTTATCGTTCCTCTAAATTTGCCCCTGAGTGTATTTTCACAGTTCTCAAATGTTTTTTATAGTATTTATTAAGAATATTTTGAAGTCCAAATTCAAAACACATATATTCACACTTATTAAAACTATCGGAAAAGATTTACTTTGATCCCTATTATTGTGTCACTTTTTGAATAGGTGGGATGAAAAGTCTATTTACACTACATACTCGTACTGTACATTCTGTGTTTACACTGTCTCCGTATATTCAGTGTAGACAACTGCATTCACACAAACAATTTCGAGCTTTAGAGCGAAACTAATTTTGATTATTTTATGCTAATGGAATTTCGAAGACAGGATTATGAACAAATCTATATATTACAAAAGTTAGATTGATATTAAAAGTTTTACAACATCACAACACAAACTATATCAATCAATTTGCTTATGTACAATTTCAAAGGAAATTAGGAATAGGGATTGGTAGATAACTCAAAAATACTGCACACGTATTATACGTTTTTTTTACATTATCAACAACTTGCGACGGCACATCGATTTGAAATATCGCGACGACATACGTAAGTAAATTCTGTACTATGTTGTAGATTAAGTTGCGTTCCGAATGGCGATGATATCGCTGTCGGCGCGCTAAAAGTCGTATCGAACCACCGTGACCGTGCTCATAGTATCCACCCTGACGTTATCGAAAACGTCATTACCACCTCAATCTTGCATTTACGGCACTGAAATTACTGGGTACCGTGACTTTACATCTTAATTCACAAGTTGGCAACGTACACTGTGGCTCTTGTGGTGAATCTCACAGGAGCCACATGTATCATAGGTGACTGTTACCACATACCATCCGGTGGGCAGTTTGCTTGTTTGCCAACTTAGTAGCAATAAAAAAAAAGACCATGCCTCTGATCGTAATCGTTGTGAGTGTTCATACGACTATCAAATGTCAATGTCAGCGATGGAAAACAACAATGGACATGGTTACATTTTATTGTGAGGGATGAGGAAAATAATGCAGTAGTGGACTAATTTTTCTGTTGTCTACCTAAGTGCCCATTAAAAAAAGTTGTGTGGTTTTATGAAACCACTATACAAGTGAAACTTCTTTTCGGATCGTAAGTATTCAACTGAAAAGCACACTGATCAAAATGGGCCCACCCACTTTAATGGTTGTATAAATAAAACCTTTCTGTGAATGATATATTATTCAAAATAGTTAAAGCTTTGTGTTGTAATTTCTTGATGGAACTCCATGGTATCTTGTTATTAAAACACTAATTTCACAAGTTCCATTTGAATCTTTATTATACTTCAATTATTGCGACCGGTTTCGATACATCATCGTCAGGCAATAAACAAATTTCATAAGAAGGGTATATTTACATAAATATATCAAATCATGAGACCATGAACCTTTTATAAAGATCATGAGGGTATATTTATGTAAATATACCCTTCTTATGAAATTTGTTTATTGCCTGACGATGATGTATCGAAACCGGTCGCAATAATTGAAGTATAATAAAGATTCAAGTGGAACTTGTGAAATTAGTGTTTTAATAACAAGATATATTATTCTATGGGAAATAATTAAAATTCATCATTCATCCATATTCCGAGTGGTAGCAGGGATTGCTAAAATAAATAAATAGTATTACTACATAACAGTAACATCCTGTCGTGCATGAGCTACCGCAAGTAAGTTTTTTTGCAAGTAAGTGGTTTTACCTGATGGTAAAACTATCGTTCCGAATGGCCAACTGTCATTTGTCGATGATAGCGCGATATCCCACTCGGAACGGTTGTGAGCGCTCACACCGCTCTCATCGCTATAAGTTCATTCGGAACGCAACTACAGCGAGCCGCCACTTCATGACTTTAATTTGCTTTATCGAATTAGTATTTTTGGCAAAGGAAAAAAATACGTCTCATATTTTTTATTAGTTCCAACTCACCATATGCTCCGGGAAAGCTCTCTCACCGTGCGGCGAGTGCATTGACGTGCTGCTGTCCACTGTGGTTTTGGGGGTCTTCCCGGGGGACGACCCCACGTTCGTGGGACGGCGTTTGTCGCGGCCCTGCAAAATTCGATAATTCACAATTTCTTTTTATACCACTCAGGTGTATGGTGTGGTTTTTATACCACCAACTCAGGTGGTGTGGTTTTTATACCACCAACTCAGGTGGTGTGGTTTTTATACCACCAGCCCCCGTAGCATGACCACCAAACGCGATATGATAAAGCGGTTTATCGGTAGGTAGTAGAATTGCAGAACATTTGGATATCGGAATACTACGGTACGATGACACTCGATCGTAGGACTTTGGAATCGGCTTGATTGGCAAATGTGAACGAGATATAATAAAATCAGCTTGACTAGCAAATACAAACGAGATGTGGTAAAGTGTTATGAGCTGTTCGCAGCTGATGTTGTTGTTATGCATTAGGGTGACTCAGACTGCGAGGGGTCAATGTTACGTTCTAAGGTAACACATCATAATGAAACACCTAAATAATTACCAAAGGAACGTGTTCATATCGCGCTGCCGCTGGCTGTATTAAAAGTAGGTCATTCACTCACCGGATTCACCAACTCAGCGCTTAGGCCGAGGTACTGATGCAAAGCGGTGAATGTCACCCGCTGCAACCGCACCATAATGATCTGAAAACAAATAGATCATTATTGTTGTAAGATACCAAAACTAAAACTGTTGACATGGTACTGTGAAAAATCAGCAACACAACTTTTAATTGAAGATGTCAATTGAATGATAATTTTAATTTATTCTGAATTTAACATAGATCAAAGCTTTTACTAAACTTGAACTGTTAGCTATTATCCGTCCCTCCTCGACGTACCCTCCTCATCTAATGATGGAGAGGATGCGGCGGTGATGGACGTGCTCGCGCCAAGGCATTTGTGAGGGGGCATCGTTGGGTTTTAGTCGGTAGGCCACTGCCGCTGGGTAACACACTATCCCAGTGGCAGCGGAGAGTCCGACATAACCTTGCGTCTTCTCAAACGCGAGGTATGCGTAATGCATTTCCCAACGTTAAAAAAAAAGGGGTTAACAACTTTTACCCTATGCGCCTCACTCACCCAACATTATGCTAAAATACTACGCCCCCCTAGGGGCCGAAATGGGGAGTCGAAATAAGATAATTAAAGAAACGATGATCAAAAGTAAGTAATCAACTAAGAAAAGTAAAACATATAATTAATGAGAGCACTGTGGCTGCACTTTATTAACCAATTGGTGAATCCTTGGCTTCATAGTAGTCAGTGCAAAGCGAAGATCATTTTCCTCAAAATACTAGCAAAATAGCACGCACATCTAATGTGCAACTTGGAAATACTGGTAATAATTGATAATGGATAAAATAGGAGGGATTCCATCTTACATAATCTGTAATTTCCATCGCTTTTCACAGGCATTTGTGTCAAGTGAAGAGTATAGAATCGTTAAAATACTCACTTGTATAACACGCACGAAGATATCAGGATACTCCTTGAACACCTCTTGGAAGGCCCTCATCGGCAGCTTTATGACCTGCGAGTCCTCTAGCACTTTGGCGTTCACAGTCTTATATGGTTGCGAGTGCCCCTGTAACCAAAGTTGGCAATATTATGAGGAAACACCAAGGTCGAGAGAATTAAAAAATAGGTATTTGTAAAATGTATTGCCGTCGAGCTGTGTCCGAACAAATAAACTGAGCGCGATAGGGACAACTACAGCTGGGACCAAAAATACCTATGAAAAGTACACAAAATATACGTTTCGTAGTCCCCTGTTTTCTCCGCGAAAAATTAACCGATTTAATTAATTTTTGCGTTAAAAATTAAAGCAAGGCTTTTTCTGTTAGTGTTGTTGAATATATTTATCAACCGTTAAATTAAACTAATAAAAAAAAATTACACATATATTCGATAAATATTTTCAACCATATCGAATAAAAATATTCATTCAATTCAAATTGATTTTAACGCGAGTAATATTTATTAGTATAGACAAATGTAACAAACTGATAAAATTATCGTAATGAATAATTTCAATCACAGACCGTACTAATAAAAATATTGACCGCCGCGGTGCTAATAAAAATATCATTTAGCTAGTTGATTTCAGTCTCCCGTAAAAACCTTAGGTAAACCTTAGGCTCATGAGTTTAAAGCTCAAATTTGTATGCAACAAAATGTAACACGAATGGCGGGCCGCGCCAAATTCGTTTAAGTGCAAGGGAATAATAATACTGTCTCGCTTTCATGCGAACGCAAGAGGCTGCGTTTTTTAGGTAATCTCTATCACGTTAGGTTGGGAAGGAATTCGAAATATAGCTTGGATCGGTTTTTACGATGTTTTCGCCGGACGTTGACACTTTCAATTCATGTGCGACTTTAAGTCGTGAAGCATAAGGCATCTTCTGAATTTTGTATAGTCTACCGAACTGCTGATGATTCCAGGCAAAGTATCGAATTCGCTTGGATTAGTTAGTTTATTTGTTATGATAATTTGAATGCGTAAGCGCGACTCCGTTCCGTGCAACGATTTTCTTTTCGTTATTATTTGTTGTTTATTATTGTTACTTATATGATTACGGGTCGATTTAAGTGCTAACTTATTTAGTTTTTATGTGATTTTATTACGAATATTTACTATTGAGGGAGGCAAAAAGTTTAAAAATACCGAAACGTAATACTGAAATTTGGGAACATTTCGAAAAGTGTACAGCTACAGCCGGTAATAAAGTGGCCTAGCCATTAAATATAATTTTTTGCAAATTAATGCTCGACAGTCCTATGCCTGTAAAAGTATGGGGGAAAGTTCATTGAATATTATGTAGGTATTCTGTGTTGAATAAGCGTAAATAAATCAACTTGAGAAAAATATTCAGATATTGTATTTGAATGAAAATATTAACTGATATTTTCAACCATTAAAATTATCTGATATTTTTATTCAACTATAAACTTTTAACTAATACTTTTTTTCAAATATTAACGCCACCTCTAGTTTCTATGTTTTGCTTTTTTCATATAATCTTATTCAATTTGTTTGCTGGACGCTGGAATACAGCAGACAATTAGGTCGATTTTTTAGGTTTTTGAAGGTTTAAAATCTCTTTTAATAATTAACATAATAAAAAAAGGAAAACATAGGAACATGCTTATAGTGGCCATTGATTTTATTGGAAAAAATAGAGCAACTAGTGCCATTATCCAGGAAGGAAACAGGGGACTACGTTTGTATGGAAAAACGGACTGTACGATTTCCTATTAACTGCCAGAACAATCAATAACTTACACATATAGTTTTACAATTTTTGTTCAATCAACATTTTTTTCAATCATGTCTTGCTTTGAGACAGAAAAATTATAGTTATTGATAAGATTGAGAGCCTCCTACATAAATTATTTATTTATTTTATTTCCGACCACATTGTACTCATTGCTCTTTAACTATATCGGTGCTCAACACCACCTGAGGCCCAATTCTGCTAATAAGTTACCACCGAATCGAAACTAAACGGTTGCGATCCACCAATCGTAGCGTGTATATTGCCATGTTCGATGACGTGTTAATAATGTGGCGTTCTGATTGGTCGATCACAACGGTTTAGTTTCGATTCGGCTGTAACTTATTAGCAGAATTGGGCCTCTGGTTTAGATCTCTAAGATGTCGGGAATTCAGAAATTTGTACACATGTACTGTGCATTTCTTTGCCACCTAAATGACCAGAAAAAATATGTATAAGTAAATTCAGTACGTACCGTCAACACATCTGTGAAACTAAGCAATGACGTCACACTCTCTCCGGCGCGCACTATCTTCAAGGACAAACTGGTGCCGTCTGGGTTCGTAATGTACACGTTAATGCGTCCATTTTGTACCACGTACACGTTCTCGTCGGTGTCGCCTGTAACAAGCAACTTATTTTAAACACACTTATTAAACACTATGAAGCCGCAGCAGGTACAACACACTTATTAAATACTCAAGGATCCGGAGATACTAACACCGTTAAAACACTATGTAGGCAAAATGTAGTTATGTATGTAGTTAAAACCTATAAAACACTATAGAGCTGGAAATATTACACATATATTAATTAATCACTGCGGAGCTGGAGGTATAAACACACCTTTTTTTCGGGAGGAAATGCGTAACCGCGCCGAACGTGTGTGGGGCTCTCCCGGCAGAGTGCCAGGCCTACCCACTAAAAGCCCCCGGTGTTCTCCCCGCCCTTATGGCCGCGCTAGGTAAGGTCCACACTGCGACTCCACTACCCACGCGCCCGGGCAAACCCTATCAACTGATCGGACTATTGCTAAGGGCGGATTGCCCGAGAACACACGGGCAATCCCCAGACGGAGGACCTTACGGCGGCGTGCACGGGGCCAACCGTGCACGCAGGCCTCCGCGGCAGGGTCACTAGACGGGCATCGCTTGTGCGAATGCCCGCCTTCACCTGCCAAGGTATAACATACCTATTAAGCAATATGGAGCTCGAGATACAATGCAACTATTAAACAAACATCCTACAAAAAATCCAGTTAACATGAAGGTGAAGAGTTTATAATCCAAGAAAGGAAATACGTATACTTCCTGGGTATAATACGAAGCATAACACTTCAAAACGTCAAAATCATTTAATTATAATTTGACTACTACTGCACTATAGTGCTCAGAATTTTGACTTCCCCAAGAAGAAGAGGTTATTTCAAATGTCACTGTTAAACAAGAAAAGAAATAGTCGTTATAAAACCAAGCCGATTACATCCATGCATTAATATTATTAAGTTGCGTTACTTTTAGGAGGACTGTGGTGAAGTGCCAATTCATGGCTCGAGTATGCACTTTCAAAAATGTAGTTTGTTGCACACCGCTTAGAGTTGAAAGTCCGAAGCCAGTGCCTACATTTCTTATTGAAATATTGTTTCGGGCGATAACTGTTTTACCCCCCTAAATCTTTACGAAATTAGACACTTTTGGTCTCATTAGATTCAGTATACCTTAATCTATGTTTGTACGTTTTTTGTAATTTACGCTACGTAACGCACGCTTTTTTTGTAATTCAGTATAATTTAGTCAAAAGAGATAAAAATGCTCGAGGTAGTTTTTTAGTCTAAAATATGGATATTTAGATGCAAATAATTCTAAGACACAAGTCTGTGCGTTCACTGCTAAGAAAACCCCATTTACTGTGGCCCCACAATTTCAGAACACACCCTTGACCATCTCAAAGAGTTTAGGGATCCTCGGTGTCGACATCTCCAGCGACGTCCAATTCCGAAGTCACTTAGATGACAAGGTCAAGTTGGCGTCCAAAAAACTAGGTGTGCTTAACAGAGCCAAGCGGTACTTCTCTTCAAGGCAAAGACTGTTGGTCAGGTCAGGCCTCATATGGAGTACTGCTGTCATCTATGGGCGGGAGCACCTCGATACCAACTTGGACCTTTTGATTCGGTCCAAAGACGAGCTGAGCGAATTGTTGACGATCCCAAACTCACAAGCGGTATTGAGCCTCTAAGTCTGAGGAGAGACTTTGCCTCATTATGTGTGTTCTACCGCTTGTACAACGGGTTGTGTTCTGAAGAATTGTTCGACATGATGCCAACGGCCACTTTTTATCATCGCACCGCTCGCCATCGGCAGGGTGTTCATCCTCACACGCTGGAGCCTAAGTGGTCACGCACAGTGCGGTTTGAGAGAAATTTCCTCCCACGCACGCTCCGGTTGTGAAACGAGCTCCCTGCCGAGGTTTTCCCCGGGGAACACAGTATGGGGTTCTTCAAGAAGGGAGTAAATAGGTTCTTAAAGGGTCGACAACGCGTTTGTGATGCCCCTGGTGTTGCAGGCGTCCATAGACTACGGTAACTGCTTACCATCAGGCGGGCCGTAAGTTTGTTTGCCGGCATCGTAGTATAAAAAAAATATAATTTATATTCTGAGCAATATTACTTCAAAATCAAAACGTACAAAATTAGATCTTCATTATATCTACAACATTCCCAAGAATTATGAAAATTGGACTATGTAAAGAGGGAGAAAAGCGTTATCGGTTACTGTATGAAAATTTACAGCTTCACAATCCTCTTAAGGCTTACTACTAAGTCCTACACAATTATTTATTTGGATTCAATAAGGGGATTGCAGGACTCACCAACTTTAAACAGGAACGAGCCAGCCGGCAAGTTCAGGATCTCGGTGTGCTTGCACAGCCTGAGGAACACGGGCTTCTCGAAGTGGCCGAACACCCTGATGCTGTGCAGCATGTACAGCGCGTCCGGCGGCACACGGTCGTCGCTCGTCAAGTCCTCCTCCAGATATTCCGCTGGAGGCTCCAGCACCTACGAGACACGCAAATTATCACCCAACTGGGACGATGACTGAATCCTAATTTTCACGTCTCTTTATAAAATATTGAAATACCGTAGAAAAAGATGCAATCATGTGAAATTAGAATTATAATCGGCTTAGAAATATTACATTAGATACAAGCATTTTAAACTGTTAATTTGGAAGCGATTAGACATCAACCGTGACGCCATTGCTGAGTAGATATAAGCTCCATGTAAATTGTCGTTTTGCTAGAAAGAAATGGAAAAAATCTTTAATATCATATATCTTGGTGATTTTTATAGTTATTCGAAAACCGATTTTTTTTTCTGTTTATTATATGAATGAGGTTATATTAAAGCAATATTTTTTTTCGTTCATCTAGCCTAATTTGTTAAAAGTTTAATTGCGATGCGTGCGTGCGTATCTACATGCGTGTAAAAAAATAAAATGAAAAACAATTTGAAATGAAATGTAAATCAAACATAATGTTTTTTTAAATTTTAAATTAAAAGAAATATTATAAGTAGTTAGTAGCGCAGTATTTTTTTGGAACGAAGCCGGCAAAAAAGTATGTTACAAATAGCGTTATGAATAAGCTTTATAAAATATTGTTAAATAACTCGAATGATTTTTAGATAATTTTCTAGAGAATCTATTGAAAATGTTATGTGGAGTTTCAACTTTTCGCTCGCTTCCACCTTGGGTAGCAAAGGGGGTGCAGCACTTAGAAAAAATTCATTCAGGACTTGAAAAACTTCGACTGCTTTATATAGAATTTTGACATCACATAATTTGGAACGGAACATCGGAACTAAAAAATAACGAAATTTTTGACCCCTGTATATCTGGTACGCACCATCATCATCATAGCCTATCAGAGCCTACCCTAACTAGTTAGGGCGATTAGGCCTTAGTCAACCACGCTGGCCCTGGATTGGTTGAATTCACATACACCTTTAAATTACTTCGCAGGAGTATGCAGGTTTCCTCACGATGTTTTCCTTCACCGTAGGAGCGTCAGATAAATGTACATAACGAAATTCGTGAAACGAAAAACACATTGGTACATGGCAGGATCGATCTCGGGCCTCGCGATTCTACTCGAAGCACAGTCCAGTGCCGAGGCCACAGCGCCACCGACGCTCCATTGGTACGCACCTGGTATCTAATTTCTGGGTACAGTGACTTGGCATCTTATGTCCATCAGGGTCGAACTGTACTTACCATCAGGTGGCCAGTCAGTATGCTTCAACATACTCGTATAAAAAAATATTGCAAAGCGAACCTTAAGTTGCTCAGGCGCCGACTCCTTCTTCAGCTGCAGCAGTTTCCTCGCGAACCGCATGACGGCGCGCCTCTTGCGGCCCTGCCCAGAATTCGATATCGACTTGACCTTCCGCAGCATCCTCCGGCCGTAGAAGAGCATTTTATCCCTTTTCCTGAACCTTTTGGCTGGTTCCCCGTCCATACCAGGTATTCCCGTTCCGCCTGCAATTTCTGTGTTAGGAAAAAAGATTGTTAGTCCGATTGCTGAAATTAAATCCAATTCGTATTTTTTTTTGTTTAGAGCCAGAAGGTTACATCTTCGGCGAAGAGATAGAAATATTGCAACAAAACACTACTGCAACTAGTGTTGTTGAATATATTTATCAACCGTTAAATTTAAGTAATACAAAAAATTTACACATACATTCGATAAATATGTTCCATCCATATCAAATAAAAATATTCCAGTTGATTTTAACGCTATAGTTATATTAATTCGTATAGATAATAAATGTAACCAACTGATAAAATTATCGTAATTAATAATTTCAATCACAGACCAAACTAATAAAAATATTGACCGCCACGCTGCCAATAACAAAATTTCAATATATTGTATTTGAATTAAAATATTAACTGATATTTTCAACCATTAAAATTATCTAATATTTTCAATTATTAACTTTTAACTAATATTCTTTTCAACCATTAACGCCACCTCTAACTGCAACTGGTCTGGCTAGCCTAATATAGTAGGGTCATTCAATGGGATGTATATGTATATGGGTTGAAGTGATGACGATGACTTACATCCCGGGAAATCTACTCTGATATATGCCAATACCTTAATCAAACCTCAACTGATATAAAAATATAAACATATACCCGCTTAGCAAGTATAGATGCAAGGAAAGTATTACCAAATGGCTACTAAATTTAGACTATGATGCGACTGAAGAATTGCTTGCAGTTCCCTCTTAACAGGTTTACGCACATACTCCACACAGTGGACACGTACATTACACTTCACGCACATACATTTACAATAACACAAGCAAACACCACACACTCCCATCACACACGCATACTTCCAAGTTATAATAATTTTCACATTTGAGCTCACACAATGACATCTTTACTTTACTCTAATATTATGTTTACCCTTTTGATGTTTCCATCTGGTTCGGATGTGGAAAGGCTGGTAATCTGTCATACAGGTTTCCTAGTACAGATACCAGTCTCTCACATAGACTTTAAATTATATGGGAAAAAAAATGTAATTACTTACTAAGCTATATGTAATTGTAATTGTCTGTGTGAGAGAATAAAATAAAAACATATGTTTTATATAGAACTTTACATTTTCTTTAGAAATGCTAAATAAATCGAAAAAATGAATAAAATCATTGAGGCGGGATTTGAACCCTTGTCTCCAACATACCGTGTTGACGCCCTGACCTCTCGGCCACCGAGCTCTTACCAGCCCTGACGAAATCTTTAACCTGTTGATCTCTTTCTGAATCTTTCTTGAAGTCTTTATTCACTGTTAATAACTACGTATCAATCAACATCAAATTTAGATTCCTTGAATTTTTTTTTCACAACTGATATTTGTTTAAGGCTTGATACTAGTAATTTTGCAAGCTTTGTCAAGGGCAAAAGTTGTCTCGAAAATTTTACAGAACCCTACAGATCGCGGCACATAAGTTGAACTAAAATGGCTGCCGTCTGAGGAGATGCAATAGTGAATATAAATTTTATGTGAATATTTGCCTACAACATTTAAATTGCTATTGCTAAATCTGCCTCATTGCTACGATTTTTGGATCTCGAACGAAGTGCGACACGCGAGGGCTTACAATTACTCCTGCGCAGACGGCAGCCAATTAAGTTCAACTTATGTGCCGCGATCTGTACATTCTTAAGAAATTTTTACACACAACAAAGTAGCTCGTGGCCTTCATTAAACATGATGGTAAGGACGAAGATGCGAGCTTCATCTGAACTCCAATGTCTGAGAAACTGACTATCTTACCTCTGAATGTCGAAACACAACAATGTTTTATTTTTTTTATTTAATAAGACTTACCACCTAAATTACATAGACAATGCATATATTAAGTACATTAATATTACAGTGGTGTTACTGATATGTATTTAAATTAAAGGTATGCACAACAATTTGTGCGACAAACTTTAACCGCCTCAAGGCAAAAGATTTTCTAATCAATTTAGTTGGTGGTAGTGCTTCTAAGCCCTCCTGGATAGCTACCACCGTTTTATCTAAGTTTGACAGCATAATATTAACAATGTTAATAGCGCTTAGACGCAGAATCTCCTATTCGCAAAATGTCCCATTCGCACAATATTCATTTCTCATAATGTCTTGTTTTGTCCCTTAAATTAAAAGTAAATTAGCGTATTCCTCAGTCGTTGAGGAGTCCAGGCGAAGCTCGCTTCCGGCCTTATCGCCACTTACTAGAAGGTGAGATGAAAGCCAAGAGTTTCCCTGTCTGATGTAAAAAAAAGTCAGAGGTTTTGAGAATTCATCTTCCAGTAGTGTGATTCTGTAAAACCTCACTTTAAACTTCGAATCTGATTCCGCAGTGAGTTCTTAGATTGGCATTCTCAAAATTCGAATGTAGATTTGAAAGTAATCTGTGCTACAGCGCTACACTTGCGAGCGTGGCAGCGAGTGGAACTAGAGTGACCGTGAGATTTTGACATTATAAATATGGGATGACGTATGAAGTGGCATTCCGTAAAGGGAATTCCTTTATCACTTCGAAGCTCACTTCGCACACGAACTCGAAACAAAGTGTCAAATAAAACGTTGCTATTTTGTGAGTGAAAACAGGCAAAGTTTATTATCATAGTTTAAAAATACATTTAAAATTATTTCTGAAGGTGATAAAAACTAGTTCCGAAGTATTTATTAGAATTTTATCGCTACTAACTCGTGATAATGACTATGTAAGGGTATCTTGTATCTTATGCGAAGTGAGCGTGAATATCGAAGTGAGGTGCGAGCTATTGTTCGAATTTTACAGAATCGACATGCTGTTCCGAAAGGGTTGCTAGCCATGCGGGTTCAGTCAGAAGCTCCACCACAAACCAAACCAAGCAGGCAAAAACTTTTGCCCCCCCTGGGGAATCGAATTCCAGACCGGATGGTCTGAACCACTAGACGACGGAGACGGCTCGAATGTTAATGTAACATAACAAGTTTGATTGTTTATTATACTGAACTGCCGGTAGCTGTGGATGTTTGAAACCACATTGCGCTTTAACATCGACACCATTGATTTACTACCAAACGTAGATAACGCATGAACGTTCGAAAAGTGGGCCGGTGAAGAACTGCCCAATCCGGCCTCGTGCAGTTCTTTTCCATGCGTTGGAGCGACAACGCGATAAGCAATTTTGAGCATTATGTTTGAGAGTATAAAGTTGATATTTTCTTGTAGCAATTACTAAAACGTCAAATTTAATGTGGCTAGGCATGAAATGATGTAACTGCACACGGTTGTACTTCAAATAGTTGCCGTAATAATAAAGAATAAGGTTGAATTCGATAAATACGGTACTTTCTTTATGGTAATTTTAATTCGGGTGTGCATATTCAAGATATTCAACTACCTATTTAACAGCGTACAAATGTATAGTCGATTAGGTGACAGATTTCAAGCGCGTTTTTGTATGAAGTGCTCTATCTACGTTTGGTAGTAAATCAATGATCGACACAATAATATTATGTTGTGTTTTGAACCAACAATGTATTTTTATCACCAAAGTTATAAAAATACATTGTTACATTTGAAGCACTTATCAATTCAATTCAGTTAGCGAATACGTACGCAAAAGCATGATAACATTATTTGTTTACAACCGTTATCAAGGTCATGGTTAATTTAGCGGAAATTCTTAAAGATTCGAATAAACTTTAAACGTGCGCGTTGGCAATAGATAATGTCGTGACTTATCACATATTTGTAGGCGTTCAACCTTCATATTATTATACACACTACAATGGACAAATTAAATTTAATTCAAAGTTAATAACTTTGCGATGTGACAAAATATTACACTTAAGCATTTAAGTGGGTACTACATAAATTGTAAGGGTGTCTGCTAGGACTTTAACACACGCGCAAGGATTTTAGCGTCGGTACACCCCTTTTTTACCAGGTGGAATGCTGTTGGGCATCATACCTGTCTATGGCCAGTCGACAGGCGTGTGTGAGACTCCCCTGCACTATGCAGGATATACCCACTAAACCACCTCGACGTCCATCTTGTCCTTAAACAGGGTGATCCGGGGACTGGGAGACCCAATGTCTCTGAACCACCCAGGCACAGCCCAGTCAGCTACGAGCCGGTTCTTAACGCCTGTGGAGGATTATCTTTAACGTATGGGTAATCCTCAAGCGTCGGTATACCCCTAGCCTATTACGAAACCCCGTGGGAAGCGCGGTGTGAAGATGCCATCTTTCCACTATATGAAAACACACCAAGTGCGGAATAAAATAATATAGTCTTAAATAACACAATGACAACTGTTATATACCTTTTGCCCGCCATTTTCTGTAGTAATAAAAAAATACTACTAATAAAGACACCAGTAAGCACCCGCAGAAAGACCACAGCAACTGAAAAAAAAAAAAACGATTCACAACACTGCATTTTCTAAAAACGTTTACGAAAAATAGATATAAAAAGACTTATACAAGACAAGTATTTTATATTTTCTCATTGTAAAGAGGCATAAATGCAGACATAGGTTTTAAAAAAATATAATATGTAATTTCTGACATTACTAGAAAAAGGAAATTTTAAAAAGGGCAGCAAAGACATTTAATGATAGAAAGAATCCCTTCGTTGTCCATTGTTTTTTTAATTCCATTTATTTCAACCAAGAGCCACCCATTGTTGGTCTTAGACCTCCCCAAAGATCCTTTCGGCCTATGTCCAAGAGAACTGAATTTAACGAGTTAAATTTTGAAAAAAATATATGTAACTATAGTAGCTATAGTACAGTATTCAGGACTTAGAGCAGTTAGCCTATTCAGGATGACCCCAAAAGGTTTTGTAAATTTTAAGCCATTGTTTTTGAAATGTTGTCAGTTAACATGCATCCATTCACATGTTTACAAAAGTTCAATTTCAATGCATGTGTGGGACCAAAGGTAGTGGGTGTGTCAAGTATGGATTTATAATCTACTCAAGGTTATAAATCCATACTTGAGTGTGTGTGCGAGCGCGCGCTTTTGTGGTTGTTCGAACTTTCATTCATACTCGTATACATGACATCACAGATGACATAATATACTTTGTACTTGGTATAAAGTTCGTTTTGTAATAGAGGTGGGTTATCTTTAGAACTTTAAAGTGTGAAATATTGATTCACTTTTATAATATAACGGTTCACGAAGGACAATATAAGATTTTACAACCAGTATAGATACACATAGTGAACGATGCAAATGGTAACGCCAAAGAACACAAAATAGCAGTCCTCCACAAAAATAAGATAAGAAATTTTATAACGAGAAAACAACCAAGCTACGAGTATTATCACCGTAGTAATATGTACACAGGTAATCCTTTCATTACCACACAGTCACACACGCTACTGGACTTTGCACAGTTTAATCATGCTCGCGTTAATGAGGTTTTAGTCTTAAATGTAATTATACCAACTGCGTTTTTTAGATTAGATTTTTATTCTTCATTTTGAATGGCAGTTTTATTTGTATTAACTCATACCATTTATACATTTTAAACGACTGTTGACAAATTCACCTAACTTCATCATCACAACGCACAGAGGGACACGCTCCATACAAGGGCGGTCATAAATAGTTAAAGTCCTGTTACTATCAATACATTGTATTATTTTAGTGACTTATAGTTGTAAAAGTGTTTTAGGAACATTAAAATGAAAGAAGTACATGTATTTACGGAATAAAAAACGTTTACTTCAGTAAAAAACAAATATAAACAATAACATACTTTTACCTAAATTTATCATGAACAAACACTTAAAAATTGGAATGTAAAACATATATTTTAAATAAAATAAGAGTCAAAACATTGATAACATTATTTAATTATAATAAAATAATAGAAATAAATAAATTAAAATTAATTAAATACAAAAAAAACAAAACAACTAACAAATAAATTATTCTTATTCTAACAATATTAAACATGTAACAATTCTATTACACTTTGTGACAGAGTATTTTTCTTTTTAGGGGGAAGTTTCCGAAGACTTGTAATATAAGGATCTGAATGTAATAATAGTCGTTGTATTAAATCTTGATTGGTAACTTCACGTGACATTTTTCGAGTGTGACTTCGTCTATAAATTTTGATATACTTATTTGTCGCTTTATTACAATTACAATAACAATTACAATTTATATTACAATTATCTTCAGCTAATTTTACAATAATTTGAAGGGGTACATAAGATGTTACAAACAAACTACTATCTTCTAAAGTTGAATCTGAAAAAAATTGTTTGTATTCACTATGTCCAGTGCTGCCATCGAATCCCCATTTCCCAAGTAAAGAGATATTAGACAAACAATCATCAGGAATCTGATCTAAGACCTCTTTTTGAGATTCAAGGATTCGAGAAGCTGTGTGATCAAAAAGACTTTGTAATTCAACTTCAGCTGAAGACTCGGAAACAGTTATATTAGAAGGGTAACATCTCTGTTTCGCTTTAGTAATTTGTTGGTAACATGGTAATACATTAGGAGAAATCTTACTATTAACAAAGTTTTTAATTAATAAATACTGATGTTTTGTCAACTGAGCATCAGTCACAAGTGACAAGACATCATCAGTGCTAACTCTAGATATACACGAATCGAATGAACAGTCTGAAACATCAAGCAATGCACTCACAGTAGAATCATCAGACTTTGACAAATCAGCTACTCTCCGACGTTTAGTCCTTTTACTACATTGCGTAAAAGGTTTTCGAGGACGACCACGTGAATGACACGGCGACGTTTCAGACGGAGTACATTGCTTATTGTTTTTCACAAGTTGAATTTTTTCAATAACATTAAACCAATCGGAATTCTTATATAAAAGCTTGGTTTTATCCCTATTACATTTTTTCCAGAATCGAGCAATAGCTTTACATAAATTATTAACAATTTTCTCTAAATAATGAATATCAATGTTCTCAGCATCGTCGTTCAGAGTAGTCAACAAACTTTGTAGGACTTGACGACACTTTTCCGAGTCATTATCGGTATTGACAGTTAGCCATATTTCAAGAATATGCATTCTTGAAAACGAGCATATATATAAATTACCTAAAACAAAAAAAAAACGGTTAAAATTCAGTCACAAAACCTACACAAAGCACTAAGACTAAATAAACTAATTTCGTAGCAAATGCTACGAGATAATCTGGCAACCGTAGCACCCTTGTCATCGCCAAAAGGGCAGATAAGGGCAGCCAAGTTTTAATTTTCCTAAGATAAGAAAGTCTAAAGATTATGGTGCAATATACCTCCATAGTCGGAGCGAGTGGGAACATATTTAAAAGTTTATTCAAACTTTGAATATTAAAATATAATACTCCAAGAAAAGTCGCCTCGTAGCAATGACATACTAAAGAAAATATATACTAAGATACAATTAAAATAAAAATATTAATTATTACATACCCTGTTCTTGGATATCCATTTCAGAAAAAACTCACACAGCACTCACAGGTCCCGCAATGACAACAAATGACGTCACGCTTTTTAATGACTCACTGATAACAGTATTTACGATTGGCGATGCGCTCTCTTTGAATGCACAATAGATAATGAAGGCGCACTCTAATTACTGACCTATTTATAGTTTCAGAAGGTACCGCAACTATCCAATGTAACGACAAGGAATAAAATGTAAAACAAGAAAGCAGGTTTTTAAGATTTATGACCTATGGATGTCCCACAGTGCAACGGAGGGACGGACAACAAAGTGATCCTACCTTTTCGTTGTCCTTGTCTATAAAGATCCTTTTTTAAGGAACGCATAGAAATATCAAACTGTATGAAATACCAAAAAACAGTATAAAAGTGTATGGGTGAATCAAGAAAAAATGTTGTGGCTGAGTATAAAAAAAAACTAATTTATCAAACAAGTATGTTTTTCGAGAGAAAGTTCTGACAGTAGTGGAAAGAAGTTCTTCGTATGAAGTTTCATTGACTTCATTGATGTCACTAGTCAAAAAATAATTAACTTAGGAACTTATTTGTTTCTGCAGCCCTCCAATCTCAACAATGACTTGTATTGGCCCGCGATCGTGTGTGGTCTGGACAGCCCAAACCTAAAGGTATAAAAAATTGCCTACGACCTATTCCCAGACCTACCAAATATACGCAAAAAACCGACTTCAAAAACACTTAAAAGTCATAAATAATTATATAAGAATACATACATACAACATTCAATTAACAAATAATATTGGTGTTATTCGGAACTAATCAAAATTGGCTCCTAGCAATATTCCATGCTTTCGTTCACACTACACCATTGATTGTAAATCAATGCACTACACGCTCAACGCAAAGTTCTGCTAGAAATGCTTGTATGGCGCTGACGGCAATTACATCGCGGCTACGTTTTCTGTAAACGCCAATGATATAAGCGAGGAGATATGAGCGCAATTTTGACAGACAGCCGGACTTCGTTTATTTGAAAATATTTTTTTGAACGCTCTTCTAGTCTTACATAAAATTTAAGAGCCTGCATATTATGTCTTTTTTTACAAGTACAAAACCTTACTTATTTAATTCTATTCATTCTGTCTGACAGTTGGATGGATTCTTTTCTTTATTCATTAACTAGCTGTGCCCGCGACTTCATCCGCGTGGAATAGTAACTTTTGTTGAAGTTGATAAAAAGTAGCCTATGTTATAGATACCTTATATAATTAGCTATCTATATGTAATTTTACAAATACACTCATGTTCACACACACACAAAAAATAAATACACTCGTAAACACATACACATACTCACTTACACATACACTAGCTAAGTTATACATTTGTTAATATATCTACCGCATCACACACAAATATGCTCAATTCTTTATGCTCCCTTGTAAACGTACGTAGTTTCAGTTTGTTGCTATAAGTATTAATAATGTACTGTTTTCTTTAATTTTTCCATAGGAGTGGGCGCTGGCAGTCATAACACAGGTAATACTATCACTCCTGCCAACTTACCACTCTTAATGTACATTACTTGCTAAACAGATTGTGAATTTCTATACTTTGTTTTATACATTAAGTTTAACATTTGTATGAATCTCAGTGTGATAAATAAAATTATTATTATTATCCATTTATTCAAATAATTTTCACGATACTTTGTTTATATGTACACCGATTACTTAAAGATTTCTGATTAGATTTGAGTGATTCTTTTTTTGTTCGATGGTTAATACTTGCCATTTGGTCCCAATAAAAAAAATATTTAGTTTGACCCAGTAGTTTACATTTTATGAGCATTTTTTGTTTACTTAGACGAGGGAAACGCTAATTAAATACCAGCTCACGTTCGGTGAGCTGGTATTTAATAAGGGTTTCTTTCACTAAAAAGATTTCAGACACTAAAAAGTTAAAAATAAAAAATATTTTACAAAAATAAAAACGGACTTCAAAAACACTGAAAAGTTAAAAATAATATAAGAATAGGTAAAGACAATATCACACTATATTGAAGTCGGTGACAAATTTTAAGACTTTCTAGGAGATCATCGTTTGGCACCGACTTCAATATAGAGTGTGATATTGTCTGTACCTATTCTTATATTATTTTTAACTTTTCAGTGTTTTTGAAGTCGGTTTTTATTTTTGTAAAATCTTTTTTTTTAATTAGAGATCCTTATCAACGCGAGCGAAGTCGCGGGTAAAAGCTAGTAAATTTCGAACACGTAATAGTTGAACAGATAAACATCACATCACCTTTTGACTATCTTTGTAACGTCCTTGTGACGTCATTGCATACATATATTTTATTTATAGTGATACTTGTATTATCTTTACTAATATCATAAAGAGGAAAGATTTGATTGTTTGTTTGTTTGTATTGAAAAGGCTTCGAAACTACTGAACCGATTTTGATGAAAGTTGGTATAGGGATAGTTCGAGACCAGGGGAAGGACATAGGGTAATTTTCCTACGGGAAAATATAAAATTCCCACGTGAAACAAAAATAACGCAGACGAAGTCGCGAGCTGAAAGCTAGTTATTTATACTGTGGTGATACAAGCCTTCGCCTATAAAAAAAACTTATCAGCAAGGACACTAATCGACGACGTCGAATAGAATAGACGTCATAAGAAAACACGGATCGAGGAAGGTATGCGGATTAAACTTATTTTGCACATTAAATTCATATTGACATCAATTCCTAGAGCTCGTTCACTTGATGAAGTCTATATCCTAAGTACTTTATATCTATACAATAATAATGGATCGCTCAAAGTGTTTATACACGGTTATTTTTTTATCACCCTGGAAAATTTTAGGGACACTTCAGGACACATCCATAATTATATAAAAAAATTAAAAAATGAAATAAAAAATTAAAGAAACGCACGAATTAGCGTTTCCCTCGATTTTCATGGGATCCTATGAGACCCATCAGATCCTGACTGGTGACCTTGGGACCACCCCAGGAGTATACTCTATCGATACAAAAAGAATTTTGAAAATCGATCCACAATTGGCGAAGTAATCGCGTAACATACATACAAAACACGTTGGACACACCTTAAAATTTAAGAGTTTTCCTCGATTTTCATGGGATCCCATCAAAAGATCCTAACTTTGGTTACCATGGGACCACCCTTGGAGTTTACTCTATCGAATACAAAAACAATTTTGAAAACCGGTCCACAATTGGCGGCGTAATCGCGTAACATACAAAAAAAAACATACGCATCGAATTGAGAACCTCCTCCTTTATTGAAGTCGGTTAAAAAATAAATAAAAGCAAATACTAACGAACAAACAAAAACGTCTGCGCCATTAATACATTGTTCACGCTGTTAAAAAAACCAATCTGCATGATTTAACTTGAATTCACGATGCGTTTCACGTTTATAACAAGGCAAATTCATTTCACTTTATAAGTTGAAATACAATCAGAAAATTGTTACACCCACATCACGGTAAGTACTTACGTTAAGCATGTTTTGTGGAATATAATTTTTTTAATGTTTTTTGTTCAGTGTCTTCGCGAGTGCTTTCTATCACATAAAATGTGATAGAAAACATATCGCCTACGCGTGAAAGCCAAAGAACCATTAATAAATTACGTCACACGTCAGGTGGGAGAAGATCGACGAAATGTGACATCGTGTGACAAAGGCAAAGCAGTCCTAAGATTTGTGACGTTACATTTCACAATCGAATATAGTAAGACGCGAAATTTGAATTATTACGGAAACACTCATCATTTCAGCCAAGAAACGCCCACTGTTGGACATAGGCCTCCCCAGGGATCTCCAAACCGATCGGTCCTGCGCCTCCCGCATCCAGTGGCTTTTCACTTCACCAGATCGTCGGTCCTCACCTTGTGGGAGCTCTACCAACGCTGTATCTCCCGGTAAGTTGCCGCCAGTCGAGGACCTTTGCACCCCTATGGCCGTCAGTCTCACAGTATGTCCTACCCACTGCCACATAAGGTTTGCAATTCTTTAGGCTATGTCGATGACTCTAGTTCTTTTACGGATCTCATTATTTGTGATGCGATCGCGTAGAAAGCCCGAGCATAGCCCTCTCCATTGCCCTTTGAGTGACATTGAGCCTTATGATGAGACCCATTGTAAACGACCATGTCTCAATTCCGTACGTCATCACTGGCAACACGCACAAATTGAAGCCTTTCGTCTAACACACTGCCGTAGATTGGCCAAGAATATGCTGCGTAGCTTCCCGAACGCTGCCCAGCCGAGTTGGATTCGTCGATTAATCTCTTTCTGGAAGTTGCGACTTACCGAGCTGGACTATTTGCCCCAGGTAAATATATCCGTCTACAACTTACAGTGTAGAGCTTCCAATCTTCACAGGAGTGGATACTGTATGGGAATTCGACATGGTTTTAGTTTTGTCCATGTTCATTTTAAGACCCACTTGTTGGGAAACACTAAAGAGGTCTTCGAGTATTGTGCCTTGATCTTCAACGGTCTCAGCCAAGACTACGACATCATCGGCAAAACGAAGGTGAGTCATGTACTCGCCGTTTATGTTGATGCCGAGTCCTCTCCAGCCTAAAAGCTTAAATACATCTTCCAAAGCAGCTGTGAACAATTTCGGCAATATAACGTCGCCCTGTCTCACACATCGCTGAAGTCGTATTGGTTTGGAGTTTTGGTCCAGAAGTTGGACTGACATGACACAACGAAACACTTTAAAAT
This sequence comes from Schoenobius gigantellus, assembly GCA_963935595.1. Lineage (NCBI taxonomy): Eukaryota > Metazoa > Arthropoda > Insecta > Lepidoptera > Crambidae > Schoenobius > Schoenobius gigantellus. The sequence continues at coordinate 41,014,837 of OZ012544.1, read as the reverse complement.
TGCAAAATATGTGACGTCATACTAGGGAGGGGAGCTTCTCACAAATCTGACCAGCTGTGACAAGGACAGGAGTGATCCGAATTAATTAAATTTGTCTGACGTAATTTATTGATAACCCCCTAGTTATAGACAAAATTTCGATACTGTTAAGTGACAGATTCTCCAATTTTCTGGCCATACCAATTTTAAAAATAATAACAATTGTAAATAAAATTTATCTACCCTTTTATACACACGCCTCACATCCCACTGAGAATACGGTAAGAGAAATACTACATTTTGCTTGGGTTACTTTGTCCTACTGGTAAGGATATAATTAGTCATCCCTTTGTTGAATAGTTGCAACAAAGGAATTGCAGTGATACAAAAAGGTTGTACAAAGAGTCGCAAAACAAATCCGATGGCTAGATAAAAATCTCGTGTCACAGTCTGTTATTGAACTCCTCCAAAACGGTTTGACCGATTTTTATGTATTTTTTGTGTATAACTAGCTGTGCCCGCGAACTACGTTTCGCCTTAATTTAATTTTTCCCGACATCTTCAACAAATATCGTTAATGCACACAGAAATAGCTACAAAAACTTAACAAATTATATACTAAAACCTTCCTCGAGAACCACGCTATCGAGTGGTGAAAACCGCTTGAAAATCGGTGCAGTAGTTATTGAGTTTATCGCGAACAGACAGACAGACGCGGCGGGGGACTTTGTTTTATAATATGTAAGGATAGGTCAGAGGATAGGTCACAGAGTCAGAGGATAGGTCGTAGACAATTTTTTAAGCCCCTAGTGCGATAAGGGTGGCCCTTTTCAGAAATTTTTAAGTACTGAGCTTTATTAAAGTAAAACGTAGTTTGTGGGCACAGCTAGTCTATATAAATAAAAATCAATGTATGTATGTTTGTCCTCTAAGCGTTCCGAAGCCATTCATCAGATTGTTATGAAACTTTTGTAGGGTGGTGTTCTGGAGTGAGGGTGAGGGTTCCTAGCAAAAAAAAATTGCTTTTACGTGGCATTGCAACGCATGACGGGTACAGCTAGTTATTAATAACTTTTCAAAAATAATATTTAAGGGAGATAATACTGAAATCAGCAAATTAACAGTTGTAGAAAATTTTGAATAAGTAGGTACTTTAGAATTCTCTACACCTGTAATAATAAGTTCACAGAGTTGTATATAGTTTATGCATGCGTGAATTTATGTTTTATAATACACACTACCCAAGTAACATTTTAGGTTCTAGAATGGTTTTGAAAAGGTTCTAGAACCTATATATGGATATCTGCTACTAAGTCCTAATAGACTCAATAATATCATATTAACCTTATAATAACCCCCTGAGTGCAAAAAGGGCCCAAGTTTTAGAACCTTTCTGAGAGTTACAGCAAAACCTATAGGTTAAATCACAATACCTTTATTTAAGGTTAATATACCGTTCTAAAATGTTGTTGGATGTATCTTTATGATAACTTAAAACCGTTTTTAGGCATGAATTCATGCTTTTCCGGGACTCCCAGGTTTTAAAATGTTTCTATTTAAGATTTTTTACACAGAAACAAGTGAATTTCAAATCTTTATTTATAATGGCGATTCCTTGTTTCAAAATGGCGAGATAAGGTAAGTGTTGTATTCATAAAAATAATAAGTAGCTTGCTGACGTCAGGAAAAATTAAAAAATACTGCGACTGGCACTTTATTGTAAAACTTCATGATAATAGAGCTGTATAAGAGGTGGGCCCTTCGTAAGTTAAAAATCTGAAGATATTTCAATAAAATAAAAATTATAAAATACTTGACTCTTAAATTATTTAACACCCTGGTTCGTGGAATCTTGGAGTACTGTAGTGTTATCTGGAACCCAGGCTACCAGGTGCACTCAGATCGCATCGAGCGTGTTCAAAAACGCTTTTTTTACCATCTTGCCCATTCGGATCGTAAGTGTCGTACTTTGAAATCTTATAAGCTGCGACTTATGTATTATAAACAGGAGCATTTAAGTGTCAGAAGAAGGGTGCGTGATGTTGTTTATCTTTGTAAGATTTTGCATGGTTTTACTGACTCGCCTTCTACTCTCGAGCGTATAACGTTTTCAATACCTCGGCAGAATAGCCGCTTAAAAAATAGAAAAACATTTTTTATCCCTCTCTATCGAACAAACCTTGGCCGCCATTCACCTATCTATCGTATGCTCTCTGTTTGCAATGCAATTAGATGGGACATAGATATATTCTATCACGTCTATTAAAAACAAACTTAGAAAATTGTTAAGTCCTCCACAGTTGTGATTTTTATTTAATTATTGAATTGTAAATTGTGTGCTTAATTGTATATGATTTGAATGTTATGTGTAATTGTGATATTTTTGTTTAAAGCATGCTGTGTTTGCATCCAGAAGGATCTTGACTCGTATACGATGTTAAATGTATGTTCAATTAAATAAGCAAGTGTCATGATTCAGTTTTGTAAACCAATAAAAAAAAAAAAATTGCCTTATTAAATTTATCAAAATATTGCTTTTTGTTCCGATAGATTTTTTATTTCAATAAAAAATATGGCTGCCGATAGGAAATTACTAGAAAGAATTTAAATTAACCTTTTCAGAACTGTAACAGCTAAAAGCTTATTATGTTTGCCAAAATAAGATCTAAAGATTATCTGGCGGAGCTAGTTAAAATTACTAGGCTATTTTTGCAGTTGCTTAAAACTCGCGGAGATAACTGAAATTTTTTGAGGATGTTTCTTAAGCTTTAAAATATTGTCGTAGGACTTAAATCATGCCGTAAGCTTATACAATAGCATTACTGGTTTGGGTTTTAACCACATAATCCTAATTTGTTTGTCTAGATAACTTTAATATAGCCTAAAGGTTTCATGTAGGTTTAAGAAATGACTTACAGGTGATTTTAAAATTCCATAGCTTTATAGCTATATATAAGTTAAAAAATTAACCTTTAGATCTCACTTTAGTATTATGCTAGCTTTTCTAGAACTGATTCAGGAGTCTACGACAACTTTAAGATCTTAGGACTAAATGCTCCTAAAACCTAAGTAAAAATAACGTTAATTTAAACTCTTGTCAGCGGTTTCAAAGTTGTAATAATAGTCAATTAGTTTTAGGTATTATTAATCTTTCTGAAATACTAAATACGACCAGATAGCAAAACGTTAACCTTTTTATGACTCTTTTAAAACCTTGAGGTAAAGTTTACAACCGAGACCCGAAAAAAATGTTACTTGGGTAAAATAATTTCACAGTTTTTAGTTGAATATTCAACTGAAAAATCATATTAGGTTTTTGATAGTGAAATCCACTTTGACCAAATTTATTTTGAAAATATATCGATTAAAAAACATATCGAAGAAACCGTCACGTACTACAAGTACCGTACCGCTTTTGGCACTTTTTACAAATACACAAAGCAACAAATTGGAACACTTTTGCCACAGAAAAGAGAACCTTATCTATCCGCCCCTAAATAACAGCGAACGTACCGCACTGATCCAGATAGTCATTTCCACTCAAAAAACGTTCGCACACTGACGCTACTCCGCCCGGAGTCCGTGAACGACTGCTCTACAGTTGTAAGCTGTTGTCGCAAGCGCGCGGAAATTAATTACGCAAAACAACGATGTTTCCACTGGTAGGTCAATGACGTAGAGATTGCCATATATGGAGTGTAATTTATGAATGGACAATGACCATATGAACTTGAATGCTGAATGCATGCTTTAACATGGTTATTTTTTATATGTTACGCTCATTGAGCGAAAAACAGCTCACAACAATGCATTTCAGTCACTGTAACATCGCGAAATTTGTGTTATGGCTCTTATGGAAACACTCACGTGTTGTGGCACTAACAATCACAGAAAGATCACATACCGGCATAAATAAAAACGATACTTCAGCAAAGGATATATTTCAAAGTATCATAGAACAAGACTGGGCAGATTGGACTCATGTCTATACAGATGCCTATAAATTGGATAGTGAAAAAGACGTCGGGGTTGCTGTTTGGTTTCCTAAGTTTCATATTGTTCTAAATTTTAAATACCCTCCAGTTGCATCTATTTTCTCCGGAGAATCTTTAGCTATACAAGAAGCACTGAAATTTATAATATGCCATAAAGTTGATTAAACAACAATATATTCTGACTCCCTTAGCAGTCTGCAAGCTATTGACTCAGATCCCCTGTCTAGGTCCAGACACCCAAATATTTTAAAGATCAAAGAGCTTCTCTGCCTTTGTTCCAGAGAGAACTTAAGCATAGCATTGGCTTGGATTCCAAGCCATAACGGTATTAAGGGTAAATGAAACTGTGGGCGCGTTTGCTAAAGATGCAGCTGTGACGGGTAGTAAGGACTTCTATCACGCGTTCGCTTTTGACCTCTCCTCCCTTGCAAGAGATGACTTATGTAGCGTCTGGTCGAAACGATGGGAACAAAGCCGTAAAGCTAAAGGACGATATTATGGAGACATTCAACCCGACATTCCAATAAAGCCTTGGTTTTTCCGTCTCCGTGGTATTGACAAACACTGCTCGTCAATATTATGCAGACTTAGATTTGGCCATTCTTCTACCCCGGTCCATCTAAATAAAATACAAGTCCCGGATTCTCCTATCTATAAAAAAGAAGAAGAAGAAGATCACATATCGAAATTCGTGACCCGACTATCATGCCAAACAACCACTCGGAGCGCTAGTTGGTGTAAATTTAACATGACCAGGTCGAAATATAACTATATGTCCATTTTCAAGCAAGGTTTATTATTATATTCAAAGAAAGCAGCGGCTTGGCTATGTCCTTGATATTGGCACCATCGGGTGGGATGTACGCTTGTCTGCCCTCTAAAGCAGGGGTCTCCAAACTTTGAAGCCTTAAGGCCATAACGGTTTCTTCAGTGTATTCCAAGGGCCAAAACAGTTTTAATTTTTCTGCCCCTAAACTATATTTTAGATTAGTCGCAGAGTGCGCGACCTAAGCAAACATACGCTTTTTAATTACTATTGTTTTTTTCTTTAACTTATCACAGCATACTTACTAATATTATAAACGCGAAAGTTTGTGAGTATGGATGTATGCAAAAACTACTGAATGGATTTGGATGAAATTTTGTAGGTAGACGGATTACGACAGGAGTAATCATATAATGGTGCAGGTACTGACCGGACATGGTTGTTTCGGTCACTACCTGCACCGAGTTGCACGTCGGGAGGAAACGCCGCAGTGTCACCACTGCGACGCTCCCGAGCACACCCTGTTGGTGTGCCCGGCTTGGCGACGCCAGCGCAGCGAATTAAACGCTGCGCTAGGAGGCGGAGACCTTTCGCTGCCGAGCATGGTCGTGGCCATGCTCCGCGACGAAGAAGAATGGGGGGCTGTCGCCTCCTTCTGCGAAGATGTCTCGCAGAAGGAGGCTGCGGAGAGGGAGCGGGAGGTAGATCCTCAGGCCGCTCCCATCCGCCGCAGACGGATAGGCAGAAGGCGGGCATTCGCTCAAGCAATGCCTGTCCGATGACCCTGCCGTGTGGCCTGCGTGCACGGTTCGCCCAGTGCACGTCGCCGTAAGGCCCTCCGTCTGGGGATTGCTCTGGTGTTCTCGGGCAATCCCCCCTTGGCGAGAGCCCGACCGGGTGTCGGGCTTGCCCGGGCGCGTGGGTAGTGGAGTCGCAGTGTGGACCTTACCTAGCGCGCCCATTAGGGCAGGTAGAACACCGAGGGGTTTTAGTGGGTAGGCCTGGCACTATGCCGGGTGAGCCCCACACACGCTCGCCGTCTAGCCAACGGTGGGTACGGTGCGGTTGCGCATTTCCCCTCGAAAAAAAAAAAGGGGTAGAATAGAATAGAAAATTTATTGCATAACTGTTACAAATAATTGTCCTTACTGCTAGATTTTATTGCATACAGGGAGTAATAACAGTTACCCTGTCGGGCATACAATATAAAAAAAATATTATACAATTTGATTTTAATCACACATTCTTTGGTAATTTTTACGATTTGTCAATTTAATATTCTATAGATTAACATGTCAGTAAAATAAACATTTAATGAAAAAAAAAATTGAAGTCATAATTATAATATATTGGAATTATTAAAATACTCATTTATGTCATAAAAAACCTTACTTAATAACCATCTTTTTAAATGTCTAATAAATTTATGGTCGGGGAGATCTTTTAAAACTATGGGTAAATTGTTATAAATACGTATAGCAGACACATATGTACTTTTATCAAAGATTTTAGAGCGAATATTTGGGAGTGCCAGTGCATCATAATGTCTCATGGGGACTTTTCTCACTCTCATGTCTGATATATTCTTAAACTTTGACCTATAGTTTCTAATATAGCCGTAATAATTTGTAAAGTACCGTATCTAATTTTTGTAAAAAAATATTAATGTCACTATTAGGAGGTCTATATATGCATATTACTGTAAGATATGGATCGTACAGTATGATGCCACAGCATTCGAAAACATTGTCTATTGATATGTCTTGTAACCAATCAATTTTTTTGAAGTCTAATGATTTATTAATGAACACAGCAGTGCCTCCTCTGCTGGATTTCTTCCGGGAATAATATGATGCTAAAATAAAGCCATTAATATTAATACAGTCCAAATCCGTACTTTTTGTAAAAGTTTCACTAAAGCATAAAATGTCAAATTTAGGAGTAATTGTATTTAAGTATATTTCTATGTCATTAAATTTACTTTTTAAGCTCATTATATTTTGATGAAAAATTGTTAATTTGCTGTTTTCTAACCTAAAAAAATATTTTCGTCATCGGTTTGAGTCCCTACTGTTATTTTGTCATACTGTTTGTGTTTGTTTCCTGCAATTATACTAGTTTTTTTTCTATTTGGAGCAATTGCCATGTAGTATTCGTTAAATTTACGTCTATATTCCCGTTGTAACACAGTTCTTAGTGTATTCCTACATAGTCTCGAGTCGATCTCGAGTAAGTCGTATGGTGTCTGCCATACGTAAACGTTACAAAAGAAGCCCAATCAAATTGGTGGCATATATCTTTATAACAATTAGAAGATACGTTCCTATTAATATTTAAGGTACTGTACATATGAGTTAAGATTACATTTGTGTGGTTTAATTTATTTATATAATAATACAAGTAACTTTGTAACTCTAAAACATTTGTGTCATTAGATCCTCCAATTATAATAACATAGTCAGATTTAGTAAGTGATTGTGATTGAGATAAACAATTACTTAGCAGTTCCTTAATTCTTGCTCCTGGCATTAAAAAAGAGAATACTTTAAACCCATCTCCTAACAGGCATTGAAGAAGTCTGCCAGCTCCTTTCCCCTCGTCATCTCCGTATATAATAACTTTTTGTATAGCTTTCTGGTCGTTTTCTTTGTTGTAACTGACGTTTTTGCTTTTGTAAGTATTATTTATGTCAATATTTATAACGACGTCATTTTGCGCAGAGTTTAACGCACCTTCGTTTTCCTCCAGACTAGTTGTTAAAGGTACGTTATGGATTGGCGTACTCTGCGAGTTCGTAGGCATAGTTGCCCTTATAGATGTTGGTGATAATATAGAAGATACTTCCTTTGTCGAGTCCGAGTTGGTTGCTGTTTTCTTTTCTTTAGTTGTCTTTTTTTTCTTGTATGGACTGCTTATCTCTTTTAATATTTTTGTTGCAGCAATATTATGATTTAAATCTTTTTTTAATTTGGAATTTTCTAGCAATAGTGACTCGATTTCGCTGTGTGCTGCTTTAAGTTGTTCTTCAAGAGATTGCAGTTTTTCTTTTATTTCTATGACTTGGCTATTTTCCCTTGATAAATTAGGTACACTTTTAATGGAACAATCGGGATCTATTATGGAGTCATAGCTACTTTTGTCATATGATTCATTTATTGATGAATTTTTTGTGGAATTAACCGAGCGTGAACGCGGTTTGCGAGTCGTAATTTTACTATTACTTATGTTTATCCTCTGAGTGTTTATCTGTTGTTCTTTAATATTATTAACAGTAGGAGTAGATTTATTTATGCAACTACGACATTTCCAACTATTCTTATTTTCAGTGGTCATTAGTCTATACCTTTTCTCAGTTACATTTGTATCTTCTAATTTAAAGTTTTTATTGCAAGTGGCGCAGTTTATTGTCAGATGTCTATTTCGTTTCATTTTGCTTACAAAATACAAATTCAATGAACAAAAAGTCGGGCTCACACGTAGGATTGAACTGCGGGCCTATGGAATCAACAGCGACTCACCGTACGCCGCGCTAAGGAGGCAGATGCTTTTGCTACTAATATACGAGTCACATTATTTACCATATCAGTATTTCTAAAGTTCATGTGGTTCAACAGGTGTCGCTTGTTTTCCAATTAGTAACACATTGCTTCTTATATTGCTTGGATAACTGTCGCCTCTTCCAGTTATATGTTGTTCTATTCTTTTTCAATAGATGTCACTAGTAGCCAAAAATAATGTTGGTCTGTTGGGGGTAATAAATAATTTCAAAAAATAACAATATTTAAGAACGCTGAATTATATCCACAGTATATTGGTTTTTTAATTTATACACTTGTATTCATTATGAGTATCATGATCAAGGTATTTACTGTTTTAATGTACGTTTTGGATAATTTATTCACTGTCACTGCGGGTTCTAATAGTCACTATTAATTAACTGAGTATTATTCAAATTTTAGTTAGAGTTTCACTGAGATAACATTTTCACAGTTTAATTATCACTGTAACTTTACAATATGCCACTTTTACTTCGACACTTTTGCTTCTTTATATTTTATTATTCCAAAAAACACGGAGCTATATTGTTATTGTGAGAGCAGCGCCCTCTGTTCTCGTTTTAGTTTGTACTTAGTACTTAACTCTGATAGTTTTCCTTTAAACTTCGTTATATATACTCAAGGTTATATATACTCAAGGTAAACATAAACAACTACACCTTTAAATAACTTCGCAGGTGTACACAGGAGGTTTCCTCAGGATATTTTCGTTCACATACTTATTATCCCAGAAAAGTAATTATTTCCTGCGGGAAAGTAGATTTACAGTTTTTTTCTTTGGACTTTTAAGGCAATACATAGTTCGTGGGCACAACTAGTAACAACAATAAGACATTGGCTGTTGCAGGCCGGATTGATGGCACTGGCGGGCCGGATTTGACCCGCGGGTCGTAGTTTGGAGACCCCTGCTCTAAAGCAATAAAAAAAACTTGCCAGCATTGATTGATTTGTGCAGCGAAATTGCTCACTAAGCTGATCTTGGCACCACCTCACTTAGTTTATCGCGGGCATCAAACTATCTAATACAAAATTTTCCCCTGTATTAGTAATTAGTATTAGTAAGTCCCTGAAGTTAATAGAGGGCTTGTTGGGTGTTGCTATCAGGTTTATCATTTAGGATACAAGGAAGGTCTATTCAACAGACTTTCTACACAAAATAAATTTACACTTTCTCTACTCACAAATTCTATTAAAAGGATAGGATGTTTCTGTAGGTTTACCCAAAACATAAACATTAAACTACACCAGAAATCAATATGGTATCCAAATCCATAGCGGGGATAGGTAGGTTCTGCGAATCAGTCATTAAAATTCCGCTATTTGTACACATCTTAGAAGTAATAGTAATGAGAATCTTTATTACAGTCTCTAAAGCAATAATAGTTGTTAGTCTCTGCAATATAGACTTGTCTTATTAAGATGTTCTACAAATATGATGCACTAGCTAGGTAACTAAAATAATCTAAAATAATCCAACATACACTGTGACCACACCACCAAGGCTCTGTACTGTATACGCAGTAGACAAGACTAAGTGAAGTCCTCGATTCAAGATAGCTTTTTACGATTTCATTTGAGGCTACCCTAAAGGGGGCTCAGCAGGGTCAAGCAGCATCATTCTCAACACACATAATGACTGCGAGGAGCACCCTGTGTGTAGATCAAACAACTGGATGGAACAAAGAATTTTAGTGGAGGCCCATTAGGGTTTAGAGTCCCTCATAGCCACAGGTGGGCCCCACACCTTTTTTCACTGGGTTAAAAAGGCAGTTTTCCTAGTGCAAACGTAAACCTCAATGAGTGGTCAACAGTACATGTTAAATAAAATATCTGTATTTATGAACGGTTTTGGTGGGTGACTGACTGAGGTATCAATGTTAAGTCAATACTGCACGAGCTAGAAGCATGAAATTTGGTAAAAGGATTTGTTAGCCTAAGTAAGCACCATTTTCAAAGTTCTCACAGAAAGCTGAGAAATCCCCATCCAAAAAATATAAGCGAAACGCAGTTCACGCGCACAGCAAAGTAAGGTATAACTAGACATGGTATAGCACAAGAATTTACAAAAAAAAAATATTACAAACTGAATAAAATGAGACAAGAATTTTGATAATAATATCAATCGTCCATACATTTCAAGGATCTATTCTATAAATACGTAATGTTTGCAGTATGTTATAAAAAAATAATCCAAGAAAAATAGATAGAAATGGTACTTTCAAAAAAAAAACCTAACCAAAACCAATTTATGAAAACAACCGTGTCTATTTGATAAAGAAAACACAAATAGAAAATATATAAGAAATCAATACGCACCTGATTTTCCTGCAAACTATTTGACCACTCGGATGTCCATGTTTGTACCGCAAACATATCTGATTTTTCATCTATATTACTGAAAAGTCCTACCACGTCCATACTTAAAATTTATATTGTTAATCTACCATACAAGCATACAAGCAAAATGCAATATTTCTAAAAATATTAACAACAATACGCATTAGGAGGCACCCACATCAGATGAAAACTTTGAAAATGAAGGAAAAGAACATTCATTCATTCATTCTTATTAATGTCACTGTCAGTGTCAAAATCAATCAATTAGGACCATTGAGATAGACATATGGAGATGCCCCGAGTTGCGTTCCGAGGGTCAGAGTAATGCAACCGAGAGTGTTTTTCACACTCGCTCCGAGGTTCAGAACTATCGGTCGGTTGCTATCTTTTTTTTTAGTTTGTATCTTGCCGATCAAGATCAAGCAAAGGGCAAAATATTACTAATCCTTAATATGAAATTAACAGTCAATATCCATTTTTCTGCTTAAAAATAATTACAACACATAGAAATCACTATATTTCCCTAGTATTAGGCTTAAAAGAGTTCAAAGTAGTGTTATTTAATATAATAATAAATAATTAGCGTATTTTTGACATCGACATTGACATAAAATCTGTCAGAGTGTTTTTCACCCTACGCTCGAGTTGGTTGTTTGGTTGCATCACTCGAAGCTTCTGAACGGGCACAGAGTGTACTAACCGCCTGTCAGAGCGTTTTTTACCCCGAGGCTCTGAACGGGTTGGTTGCTGTCAGAGTGCACTCGGAGTGCACTCGAGCGTAGGTTCTGAACGCAGCTCCGTTAAACTGTTCTTTGATATCTTGACACGAATCTATCAAATATCATTTTGTTTCTTTCTTACAAAAGTGAAAATACATTTGTAGAAAGAGATGCATACTGTTTCGTCTGTGGCATGTATTTTCTGTGACGTCACAAAAATTGCCTACCGTGACCAGTCCGCCATTTTAAGTGCCGAACGAACGTGTGAATTTTGCTACTATTAGTGAAGATACCTAAAGAGAAATTTTAATTAGTCTATCGATATATAATATTAAACAGACAGACTTACGTGCCTAAGCCTAGCTCACATGCAGTGACTAAAGTAATAGGAAATTATTATTAATTAAAATTGGAAAGCTTAATAACTGATGAATTATTATCATTGTCAATTAATTTTAGTTTTTTAAAACCTCCATTTTTCATAATAATTGAACATATAAGGTTCCTATGACAAAGTTTGTCATAAACTTTGATTAGTAACGTACCGTACAAAACTAAAAAAAATATTTAAACTACACCCAAATTATCCTACCTACTTGAAAGTAAGTACTTAACGCCTCCTTTAAATATTTTTTTACAAAAAAAAACTATTCCTATTTATTTTACAATAACATTTTCTCGCACTTATTTATACAAAGAAAATACACGTCTATTGGTGTAACTTTATAGTCATACTAGCTGACTCGGCGAACTTTGCACCGCTTAAGTTAAATAGTGATCTTTAAGAAGTTTTTCTTAGAATTTGCGTAGTTCCACAATTTGAAACTGCCTAAATATTTCTGAAACACGACTTTTCGATCAAATTATTACAATTTAGGTCCGTAATGTGCAGCCCCCCTAGACAAGATGTCTTTCGATAATCGCTAACGCAATCGCTAAATGGACAATGTATGAGATTTAACAATTGCGCTCGAAAGCTAAGCGAGGGCTTATTTCAAATCCCATATATTTCCCTACTAGCGATTGCGTTAGCGATTATCGAAATGCATCTTGTCTAGGAGGGCTGTTCAGCTAAGATCTATTTCCCTAGATATGTCGTAGATAAGTGGATTGATGAATTTGTTTAAACTTAAATTTATCGATATTGCACAACTAATACTGAGTACATCACTAGTAAAGGTAGCCATTTTATGTGCCAAAGTTTTATAGGTAGTCACGCTGATTCTGTAGGTAGGGCCGGTCCATGTATTTGTTTAGTCATTGATTAGGACCGGCCCTACCAATGACTACAGAAACAAAAGGACTGAACCTACCCACGGAATTAGTGTGATCATACCTTTGTATGTACAGCCCGAGCCCCCCTCTTAGAACATTCAGACGGGACGGGCAAGGCTGGGCGAACCCCTCTGCCAATTTACAATTTACGTTGACTATGACCATTCACGTCTCAGATTAAGTACACCAATGGATTCGCAATGTTATAATATGTCTCTTTTGCGTCCAGTTGAGTCCGCCATTACAAAGCACCGTGTTGGTTGTTGTGCTAAAATATCAGTCAGTGAGCATTATTTGTGAGTGCATTTTACAGTTATACGTTTTTTATTGAGTTTTTTAATGAATTCTATAAAGAAAAACATAAAAAGTGTGGATTCTGGGATGCGGCGTCCCTAGTTTTTTCCGCCATCTTAGAGCAGCAACCCAAATGCTTGGCACACTTTTTTCGTAGGTATTTCATGTCTATTGGTATCTATAGTCTAAGATACACGTTATACAAAATGTCCCAAAAAATAGTGTCAAGCGTAAGTCCAGAGTTAGAGCACCTCTTGGAGTACCCGAATCACCCCCATGTATGTTCCGCGATTATTCGTAGTTTTCGAGTAATAATTTTTTTTCTGACTTTTTGAAAATGTTGATCCAAAGAACTTAAAAATTTTAAATAAAAAAAGTAGAACATATTTTAATGTTTTTCTTTTTGCCACTGAATCATCTTTAGTGCTTCTTTTATGTCTAAAATAATCAGCTTCGTAACTTTAGTGGAAATTTAGAAAACAGTAGTGTAAATTCAAAATTTGAATGTTAGTGAATAATTACTTAAAAATTCATCTTTAAATTAAAAAGCGAATTCATGGTTTCTTAGTATGTGTAAAAACTTCTCTAGACTCTCTGCTTTCATAATCATTTAAAAAAAGAAGTACTTAATAGGGCTACTTTGGCTTAAATCGGCCATCAAAGACAGCGAGGTGAAAATTTCATAAAATTTACCAAATTCCTATCAGATGATAAAAAAAAATATCTGGTCTTTTTATAATTTCTAAGGTTCAGATTAATTACAATTTAGCAAAAATTAACTACATGAAACCCATATTTAAATATTTTTCTCGCGGATCACATCGGTTGTAGTGTTGGATGTAACGCAGTACTTACCTGCTAAAAAATTGCCCGAGTGAGAGGATATGAAAGAGACCGCATTATTGCTATCTCTCTCACTCTCATTGGCGAAATGGATAACTGTAACTGAGGAATGCTATTCTTTGTGACAAGGGGATGAGGCGGGGGGTGTAGTCCGAGCGCCTATTGTGTTCTGGTGCCAGTCGTTTGCCTGCTTTTGTTTGCGCCTTACGTACGATACGCTCATTTGTGATTATTTGACGAACTTTGCTTTCTTTACGGACCTTGAGTGCGATTACGATTTGGTTTTGTGTGAATACGGGATTTTGACAAATTTGGCATTCTTAACGGACTTTTCAAGCTCTTCATTTTGTGATGTCTTTTTCATCGCAAGAATATGCTCTTATGCATTACTTTTATGGATATGCAAGAGGAAATGCTTCTGAAGCAGCCAGGTTGTTCCGGCAGCAAGTACAAAATGGAGGTGGACCTCAGCCTGAAACTTGGCCTGATCATCGCATGATTTTAAGAGTACATAACTCTTACATGGAAGGACGCCTACCAGGTAGAAGATCGGGGCGCCCATCTGAAATGAGTGACCCAGATACTGTCCAATCAGTGGTCGAAGAAGTGGTGAGAGATCCATCAGTTAGTGTAAGAACAATAGAACGTCGAATCGGAATTCCGAAATCACAAGCACATCGAATACTTCATCAAGAGCGTTTTCACCCATATCACATCCAGAAAGTTCAGCAGCTCAAGCCCGCAGACTACCCGAGAAGGGTGGCATTTTGTCAGGAAATGTTACGGAGACAAGCTGAAAACGAAAGTTTCTTTAAAAATATTCTATGGACTGATGAATCACATTTTAAGCGATGTGGGGTGTTTAATGCGCATAACTACCATTCGTGGAGTATTGAAAATCCACACCTCACAAGGGAATCTAATTTCCAAGAACAATTTAGTATCAATTTGTGGTCAGGCATCCTAAACGGACAGCTGATTGGTCCGTTCGAACTACCGGACCGACTGAACAGCGAGGCCTACTTGCAATTTCTACGACGTGATCTCGGCGTCTTATTAGAAGATGTAGACCTATTAACGCGGAGAAATATGATTTTTCAAAACGACGGCGCTCCATGCCATTTTGCTAGAAATATGTAAAAATAATAATAATATATATATATATATAGATTATATATATGTAAAATAATATATACTTGTAGCTTAAACCTCAGCCTCAATATGTTTCTGAAATTCTTTTCTGGTACAGTTTCCTTAATTTTTTCTTAAAACTTAATTTACTAGACGATTTTCTGACATCTAATGGAAGAGCATTCCACAACTGAATCGATTGGACTATAAACGAGGAATGAATGATCTCAGACCGGTGAGCGGGACATATGAGAAGAGCATTAAAAGTAGAGCGGAGGGATCTATTGTGAGAAGCACTAAGATATTGAAGGTGATTTTTTATGTAACTAGGGGTAAATTACACGCTGTAAAGGGCCATATTGATCTATTTTAAATGCACAATGTATTTAAGGTACTTATTTAGGTACGGATTAATGCTGTATTGCTTAAAATCGCTTCGTTAATAAACCATTATTTCTCGTAAAAAGTAAAGGATAAAAAATGGTTATTGTGGGTTATTCCTAAGAGATAGACATATACCATCCCGGACTTATTTTTGAACTTTTAAGGTGTACATTATTTTGATCCATCTTGTAGGGTTCAGCCAGCGTTTGCAATGTAAGCGCAAAAAAATGTGTTTATTTACGACATCACATTAGAAACCTCTAAAATTATCAGTGTTTCTCTACTATATTATGCATGTATTATACATATAAACCTTCTTCTTGAATTACTCTATCTATTTGAAAAAACTGCATCAAAATCCGTTGCTTAGTTTTAAAGATCTAAGCAAACATAGGGACAGACAGACAGAGGAAAGCGACTTTGTTTTATACCATATAGTGATACTTTTATGAATAGGGCAGTGGAAGCGTTTGTAGGTGAAATAATAAATGAATACTCATTGTTGCGGGAGGATTTTACTTTTATTCAATAAAAACCATATAAAACCATTGTTAATTTTCTACACTTTATTGACAACGAACTTCAAAACAACAATTTTCCTACTATAAACAAAACATAAAACCTCTTTTAACACCCTGGCAGCCCCAAAACAAAAGAAAAATAGATAAAACTTAATCTAAAAACCTTTTCGGCATTCTTATGCATCTACCTCCGCGAGACAGTAAGGGTGGTGCTGTAGAATCCGGTGTCTCTATGCTTTCCCTTTCCGGCGCCTTTTCCTCGTGATCTTTAGGGATTAGGGGACAATGGTTCTTTTTCGAAGGCGTTCCTCGCAGAAACTCGACTATTTCTTGCATTGAAACCTCTAAAGGATAAAGTCTTTGAACAGCTCTGACACATTCTCCACCTTTTGTCCTGACCTTAACAACTCGTACCTCATTATCTGGTCCAGGAAACAATGCCGTTACCAAACCTAATGGCCAATTTATTCTCTGTCTTTCTCTCTAATTACATCTAAATCCGCAACATCGTTACTGGGTAACGGGTGAATAAAATCATTTGGGGTTAGTGGCACCAAATCGTCTGTCTCCGAAACGTAGGTAAGGGGTCTTGCATTGATTGCCGCTTCAATGTCACATAATACCGTCTGTATTCTATGAAATTTAGTCTGGCATTACCAAGAACCCGCCGGAGTAACTGCTTTATCATTCGGACCATCCTTTCCCAAAAGCCACCCCACCACGGTGCTGCTGGGGGACTAAAATGCCATCTTATCTGATTCAAATGCGAATTTGTAGCAATATTATTCCAATTAATATTTTCAAATGAATTATTCGCCCCAATAAAGTTACTACCATTATCGGTATAAATCGACTTCACTCTACCCCTTCTGGCTATAAATCTTCTTAGTGCTGCTAGAAACGCTTCTGTTGACAACGACTCCACTAGCTCCAGATGTAGAGCGCGGTAAACAGCGCAAGTAAAAAGAACAATATAACTAAGTCAATTCCAGTTATCTCAAAAGTGGCTGAGTAAGCAATTCTATCAACAGGCAATGAAGCTAGGGGCGCCTTACATGGCCTTGAACTATATCTGCGACACGTTACACATCCGCTTATTATACGTTTCACTAGCTTCCTTGCACGGGTAATCCAAAACGTGTTTCTCAACTCGGCTAAAAGTATGTGGAGGCCTGCATGTTGATTATTATATGTTTTTCTTGAACTAGCCTCTCAACTATGATATTATTACCTGGCAGCAATACAGGCATCTTGAAGCACTCCTTTTCTTCCTGACTTAATAATAACTTAGTCCGAACTCTTATCAGTCCATGATATGTCACTGTTTGTATTTTAGGCACTCTAGCTTTGTTCTCGTTAAAATGTTCTGTTTGTATCAAATAAAATAAACTATACTGTGCTCTTAGAAATTCTTCCGAACTTATATTATATCCTTTAATTTTGGTATAACCTTTGAATCCATGCTACTAATCGAACGATTTTGCTGTACTTTGAAAACTTTAATAACCTTTTGCTTAGGTCCGCTTCTTCAATAACGTCTACGTTGCATAAAATACTTTGCTTCGATTCTGATTGGATAACATTCGGATCGGGCATACATTCACTCTTCGGCCACTCGCTCATTTCAAGTTTTAACCAACTTGGTCCCTCCCACCAACGGCCCTTCTCAAGATCTTTCGCCGGACAGCCGCGGGTAAGTAAATTCGCTGGATTATCATTTCCTGGAATATGATGCCAGTCATTTATATCTGACAAACCTTTTATTTCATTTACCCTATTTTGAACGAACGGTTTCCAAGTAGTAGAAGTTCTAACCCAAGCCAAAACAACACTAGAGTCCGTCCAAAAATAACTTTTACATTTAAAATGTAAACCGTCTAGAGCTTGCCTGTATAATCTAGTCACAATTGTGGCTGCTATTAACTCCATTCTGGGAATACAAATGTCTTTATTTGGAGCTACTCTAGACTTACCACTTACCGATTGCCCAGTAACCATGCCCTCACAAGTGACCCGTAAAAACACACAAGCTCCATAAGCTTTCTTAGAAGCGTCGCAGAATGTGCGGATCTGTATCTCTGCCTTAGCGTTGTTCAACGGTATAGCAGATAGTCTTCTTGGAAGCTTACAGTTTCTTAATATATGCATGTTTTCGCGCCATAATTTAAATTCTTTCACTACATCCATCGGTACCTGTTCGTCCCATTTAATCTTTGCGTTCCAGACTCTTTGCATTAATAATTTTGGTATTAACGTCACCGGACTTGTAAAGCCTATAGGATGAAAAGTTCTTTGTTCAAACGAAAGTAGCTTTCTCTTCGTAAGAACATCCTCCTCTTCTGTGTCTTGTTTTACATTGCATGTTAAGGTATCACTATCTGTATCCCATAATAAACCTAATATTGATATTATCTCTGCGTGTTTTTTTGTATAATTACCAGTCCAACCTCGTAAATCCATCTTCGCTGCATCCATTAGCATTTTCGATTCGTTTATAAATCTTTGAACTTCTTCTTTCGTTTCGAAACTAATTATACAGTTATCAACGTAGAAGCTATCTTTTAATTTCTTCGCAGTGACTTTAAGTTCTTCTGGTGCTCTATCGAGGTGATACGCTATAGTAGCATTCAACAAAAAAGGGCTGCACGAAACTCCAAATACCACCCTGCAATGGCGATAAATAATAAATGCGTCTCTTTTGTGAATATTTTCCCACCATAAAAATTTCAGAAAATTCCTGTCTTCGACTGCAAGAGAAATTTGGAGAAATGCCTTCCTGATGTCAGCTGTTACTCCATAGGCGTATAGTCTGAACTGTACAAGTATTTTCGATATGATCTCAAGCATATTTACTCCCGCATGTATGCATTTGTTCAGCGAATTGCCATTGCTGTCTTCTGCTGAAGCATTAAAAACTGATCTTACCCTAGTAGTGGCACTCGATTCTTTGATGACAGCATGATGTGATAAATAATGCCCTGATTTTAAGTCATCATCATATACCTGTTCTATTATGCCGTCATCTAATCAATTTTGGAAAATGTCTTCATATTCTTTGAGGTAATTCGTGGCAACTAATTTCTTAGTCGTAGTTATAAGTCTTTTTTCAGCTAAAGTTCTATTAGTCAACAAGCCACCAGCTCCCTCTTTCCATAATAGCTTCACCTCATATCTTTCTTCTTGATTAATCTTTACAGACTCGTAAAAATAGCTCATCAGTTTCTGTTCCTGTTCTCCACTCTTTACCATGTCTGCTGTCTTTGATACCTAATGACTCTAAATTCCACATATCTGTAATGTCCAATACACATGATAAGATATTTTGTTTACTCTTTCGTCTTACTGGCCCTTGGACATACCAACCCAGTTTACTCTTAATAGCTGTAAGATTCTTATCTAAATTTATTATTTCTCCTCCAACTAATATACCTGAATTGTCAGCCCCAATTAACATTTGAATTTCATTTTGTTCATCCATTACATCTGTTAGTTCGATGTTATAGTGTGAGATTTTTTGTAATAAACTTTTGTTTGTTGTAACTGGTATTGGACCACATATTACATCAGTTCCTAAAACCTCCATTGTCAGTGTTATATCTTCCTTAATATTTTTATCGTCAACGTGATATACGTTGTGATTTTTTTGCTTTGTTTCTGAACCTACGAATACAAAATGACCTAATATCTCTTTATCTGCTGGTTTTAACCCTAGTTTGTTTGCTAACTCTTCTCTGATATATGACCTTTGAGCTCCTGAATCTACTAAAGCTCTTACACACAGTCTTTTCTGTCCGTTTAATATAAATACCCTTAAAGTAGGAAGCAGAGTGACGTAATCTTTATCTTTCTGACACAGCAAAACTGTTGAAACTTCACTCTCTGGTTTATCTTCCTTCTCATTACCCTTATCTTCTTTCCTAGTCTGAAAGTCTATCTTTAATCTGTTTACACATAATTGTCAAATGACGTTTCGAACATATTAAGCATCTGACAAATGCTTTACACATCTTAGCGTTATGTCCCTTTCGTAAACAATAGAAACATACATTCTTTTTCTTTATTACTTCGTACTTCTCTTCATAATTCATTCTGCTTGCTCTGTGTCATTCTGAACTTGTGTGACCCGTTTTTTTCGCACCAAATGCATGCCGGAATACTCTTACTCTGTCCTGCTACTATGCATGCCGCTGTAGATGGAAAATTGTCTTTATTTTCGATATTATGTTGGTACAGACCTGTTCTCACAATTTCTATTCGTTCAAGACTTTCGACTTCCCTCTTCAACAAATTGAGCAAGCTATTGTTAAGAAGAAGGTTTTTATATGACTGGTCATCTTGACATTGTTACTTGTCATTACACAATAAAATCATATTAATTCCAAAGCTAACGTTTTCATTCTAATATGGTAGCAGAGCGATAAATAATATTCCAAATTCATCGCAATAGTGAGGAAAAATAGAGCTCTCGATCATGCAAGGCGTGAAGTTCGAGATCGGTCGGCTCGACGGTCCTGCTAACTGGCAAACATGGAGATACAAAATAAGACTGCTATTAAAAGGTACTCCAGGTACGCTAGAAGCGATTGAAGGAAGATTACGGCCAAGTAATCCTGGCAAATCGGCAACATCTGAGGCGTTAGCAAAATATGAAACCGACTTAGAAAATTTTCAAAAATTTGACAGTCAAGCCTTATTAATTTTAACGACAAACATGACCGAAGAGACATTGCAAAAAGTGATGCGATGCGAAACGTCAAGTGAAATGTGGATAGAGCTTCACAGGCTTTACGATGGAGCAAAGGAAGACAGGAGCTACGATCTCTGTATGAGGTTCTTCCGCTACCAAAAAAGCGAGGAGCATGATATGGCCACTCATATTTCTACTCTCAAAATCTATGGTATGATTTAAACACCCAAATAGAAGGAAATGATCTTCCAGAGATTTTATTGATATGTAAAATACTAGATACACTTCCTGAGCAGTATTTTAGTTTTAAATCTAGCTGGCTTTTGATGAATAAGAAGGAAAGAAATATTGAAAATCTTACGACGCAGTTGTGTACTCATGAGAGAGCTTTGACAAATGTTGATGAAGGTGACATGAAGGTTGAAGCACTGACAGTTATGAGATTGTAACACTGTTTTTTCTTAAAATTTCATAAAACACTAATTTTGCAAAAACACTTTGGTTTCACTGTAGTTTTAACACAAATTTCACAAGTAAATTCATAATTACAATAACTTTGTCAATTAATTTCACAATATCAATGTCAAGTGTCAACGTCAACGTCGTTTCACGTCACGTCAGTGACATTTGCAATTATCTTTGGTCATTATTCACTTTTTGCATAAACAAAATAAATCTCGCGTTTATCCTGGCCTTATTTACAAAGATAGTTTTTTTTCGCCCAAAATCCCGTGCTTCCATTTAGGTGGGTTGATTTTCTCAAAATTCGGAATTTGACATTTGGACCGTTTGTTTTGATCATTTCTATAGACATATTTTAATAAAATACACTTAAACTTATAGATCATATAATTATAGTTTCGTCGAATAGAATTTGGAAAGCATTCACAATTTGTTTAAGGTTAATTTTTCATTACGTTTTGTTTTTCAACTAAACATAACTTTAGCTGGAAATACTTATTGCATAGGTATTGTAGAATTTCGAAAGATCCGTATGTTGACTTGACACATCTTGAAGCAAGTTAAGAGTCTTACGAGTGTTATGAAATGAATTTGGTTTTAGGAGAGGTTCCGTCGCCAATACGGCGCTTAACATTCAGCAAACGGACCTCGGCTCCGTCGCTTCCACATAAACGCAAATCTGCGCGCAAGTGGAGCGTTGGTTTAGTCTATCGTCTAGGTTATGACTAGTCTGTGAGACATCGATCGAAGTAATTTGTTATTGATTTGAAGATCATAAAGTTTTTATATATTTATTTCGTAGGTATTTCTCTCGTTTTCCGTGTGAATTTAATTCGAAAAGCCACCCTGAATTTAACAAAGTGAGTTATTTTTGTTTTCAGCTTGAAGAGTAAAAGCTCAATCATATTTATAATCGCCGGCGCGCGATTCGGTGAATTAGTTGAATAAATAAATTATATCAATAGATAATACTCCGCCCACACTAAGGTATCTAATTAACTTATTATATTTCATGATTTAAAACAGATTTTGTTAATTTTATTTTTATTTGTGGGTAAATTGATTATTAAATCAAACATATTACATTTCCAAAATTCGCCTTTTTCATCCCCTATTTCATTAAAAAACCTTGATAGTAAACGGCATCTTAGTGGGATTAAGGCATATATTGAGTAACACTTGCGAATTTCATGTTAAATTCTAAATTTTCACAATATTAAGTTTCACATCCTTCTTTGGCAAAGAACTCACAAATTAAGCTGTTTTCTTTTTATTAATAGCAATAATTATACACAAAATAGGTGCTCTCCCCTCCATAGGTCCTTTTTATTAACTAACCAATAAGACAATTTGTCGATTTATTAAAAATTATGTTTTAGAATTCATTTGCTATGTTTATTACATGAAGTTCAAATGTATTGACTGGGATTCCTTCAGAACTCAGTGTTAGACCCACTGACCTCAAGATCATAGGCATATTTAATTATATTTTTAACATAACACTGTGCTATGAATCTCCAGGGCAGTTCCCGGAGGCCGTAGGGCTCCGCTGCAACTAACCTACCTAATAACCTAATATCAAGGAGGAATTCTGTGGAATTACACAAATAATATTAGAAACAGAGAATAAGTTAAGAAATTGGAATATTATCTCTCTGACCCGTGATCGCAGAAACTTAGCATTGAAGGTATGACCCACTAACAACCGCTCCGGGGAAGGCTACTAATTTCTTTTAAAAAAAAAGGAAACCTATAACTATTTGTTCGTGTACTTTATTGCCCCTCATTTTGTAGTTTTGTACCCAATTTGAACCTGATTTTTACCTGCCGAGATTGATCAAACAAACCTGAACCATCCTGCCCTTGGCTTGTATTAAATAAAAATTTAGTTAAGTGCTTTGCATTGAGGGATTTTGTTAACTTCAGTAACATTATGCATAAGTGAATTACAACCATGTACCTACCAGAATAAAGCTTTTCATTTTGTATCGGACTAAAGGAATAAGTTTGTTTTTTTTTCCTTCAACTTTAAGATTTCCCTATATTACTACAATTTAGCAAGAAAAAGCATTACAAGATCGAAAGAGAAAAGAAAGGACAAGAGTTTTAAAATGAAATGTAATTACTGTGGTCAGCTTGGACATAGAGTCAAAACTTGCTCCAAATGGAAAGAAGATGGAAGACCACCAAAGCCAAAACCTATTTCTAGTCAAAGTACTTCTAACATCAATATGAACTTAATGGCGCTTGACAGTAACACAGCAGACAAGGATAGCGAGAACTGGTATGTGGATAACGGTGCAACTAGTCACGTGACCAATAGAAGCGATCTGTTTAAGACCTTTGAATATTTCACTGGTGCTAATACTGTGACGACTGCCAACGGATCAGCAGTCCATGCGTTTGGTAAGGGAAGTCTAGAAATCGAGGCTAATGTACGAGGAGCAAAGGAGTTAATAACTCTTAATGACGTATGGTTCGTACCTTCCATTAAGAAAAATCTATACTCGGTTTTATCAGCTCAAGATAGATTACCAAACACTGTGTTTGAGTCACGAACAGATGAGTGTGTAATAAAGTTTGAAGGAGGTCGAGATCTACTAATTGGAAAAAGAGATCCACATGGAGGCTTGTACAAATTAGTAGCAAAGAACGTCGAACGGCCTCATGAAACGAATCTATTAGTAAACGACTCGAACATGATGCAATTATTTCATGAGCGTTTGGGACATCAGAGCAAAATTCATGTCAAGAAGGTAATAGAGAAGGAGCTTGGCATAAAACTTAAATTAGATTCTGAGTTATGCGAAGGATGCGTATTTGGTAAAGCCCATCGACTAAAATTTGGTACAAGGGAGCGAGCGACTTGTCCAGGAGAGCTTATACACACCGACGTATGTGGGCCATTCAGATTTTCATTTTCAGGATACAGATACTTTGTATTATTTAAAGACGACTTTACCAAATTCCGCCAGGTCTATTTTATGAAGGAAAAGGGAGAAGTATATGAGAAACTAGAGCAAATGTTGGCAGAGACTAAGACTACTGGACATATTGTGAAAGAGATTCTCAGTGACAACGGAGGAGAGTTTTGTAATGAAAAAGTAAAGGCGATATTGAGGAAGTATGGAATACGGCAAAGACTTACGATGCCATACACGCCGGAACAAAATGGCTGCTGTGAGCGTGATAACAGGACCCTAGTAGAGTGTGCCAGAACCATGATGTATGGACAAGAAGAGACACTGCCTCAAGACTTGTGGGCTGAACTTGTCAATACAGCTGCTTACATAATCAACCGGACTGGTCCAACACAGCATGATAAGTCGCCGTATGAGCTTTGGTTTAATAAGAAACCCAATATCAAACACCTACGTATCATTGGAAGCATCTGCTACTCCCATATTCCAAAATGCAATAGGAAGAAAATGGACAAGAAAGCAGTGAAAGGGATCCTGATTGGATATGAAAATGACGATGGATACAGAATTTGGTGCAAAGAAAATAATACACTAGTTAGGTCGAGAGACGTTTCCTTTCAAGAGAAGACCCTAACACCTACTAATGATTTTTTCTTAGTCATTAGAAGATCCAGTACCGTCGACATCTACAAAAGACAAACCAGGGCCCCGTTTCACGAAGCAACCAGTTAACAAGTAACAAGTGAACGGATAACAAGCATTGTAATGACAAGTTTACAAGTACAAGTGTTTCACGAACGTTACTTTTTACACCATAATTATTTTACAACCGTAAAATATCGGTTACAAGTAAGTAAGCACATCATTGAAATAAATTAAAAAAAGTAAAGATATGAAGAGGTTTTTGTGCAGAAATAAACAATAGCAAGGATTAAACTACTCTTCTAGCGAAGAGAATAATAGTTATCTATAACTAATGGATAAAATGCAAAAAGTTAAATTCAGTTTTTGAAAGAAATTCTTTCTAGAAAAAAGTTTTATCTGGTGCACAGTATCACTGTGTTGGATATCACCAACACAGTGATACTGTGCACCAGACAGACCCCATCCAATGTAAGGCAATGCATAGTTGCAGTTTTTCTGGTAACGCCTGACTTCTTGCAGTTTGATGTTTAAAGAATGTTCCCAATAGAGTGAGAAGGTCTTCCATTTTCACTGAAGTAAGGCGAAATCGTTCGTTGAACTCTTACTCCGTACGGAATTGCGTGTTAATTCTCTCCCGGAATACTCTTGGGTATGGGTGTCGACCATTATTGTTTTCCCATAATTTCACATAATTTCTCTCCTCGACATGTTACTCAGTAGACAGATGAGGGTAAGTATCAAAGATTATCCAAGCAATATTAATTTTATTACACTATTTACTTCGTTGTTTAACTATTTAGGCTAAAAAGTTACAAGTCTACCGAGAGGTTGAGGTGAGTAGAATTGTTTAACAAGTGAAAAAGATTGTCAACTTGTTTTTGCATATCTTTGTGAAACACTAGTAAAATTAACCGGTAATTGTTAAAATAGTCTATGGTTTGTCTGTGGATTGTAATACAAGAACTTGTCACAACAATGATACAACTTGTTGCATAGTAGTTTCGTGAAACACCTTTTTCTTGGTTTTTAACTAGTGTTGCCAGTTTTTACTTGTAAAATTGTAACTTGTTGCTTCGTGAAACGGGGCCCAGATGAAGCGAGAGATGACGGCAATGAAAAGAAAGAAAGCTCTGATTGTGAAAATGTTTTCAACAAATCAAATGACTCACAAAGAGATGTTGATAGCGAGTTAGAAACTGATAGCACTCTATCTGCTCAAGAAATAGAAGAGGAAGGCATGAAAACTCTGAGACAGAGAAACACTATCAAACTCCCCTCTAAGTTCAATGATTATGTGATGAATATTGTTGAAAATATAGAGCAATCAAATGAGCCTAGGACTTTTAAAGAGGCAATGCTTCATCCTGACAAAGACAGATGGGTGGACGCTAGGTGGACGCAATTCCCTTAAAGAAAATGACACGTGGGAAATGGTACCTTTGCCTCAGAATAGGAAAGCCATACCGTGTAAGTGGATCTACAAGGTAAAGACTAAACCCAACGGTGCTATCGAAAGATACAAAGCCCGACTAGTCATTAAAGGATTTACTCAAAAGCAAGGGCTCGACTACTATGAAACTTTCAGTCCAGTTGCTAAGACAAGTACTATTAGAGCACTATTGAGTGTAGCTGCAAAGGAGAAGATGAAACTAGGACAATTCGACGTATCGACTGCATTTCTCTATGGCATTTTAAATGAGGAGATTTACATGAAGCCGCCAGAAGGGCTCACTAATAATGACTCTAAAATGGTGTGCAAACTGAAGAAAAGTCTGTACGGCTTAAAACAAGCGCCGAGATGCTGGAACGCTTGCATTACCGAGCATATAATGAAGATTGGCTTTAGGCAAAGTTCCGCAGATCCGTGCCTGTTCACCAGAGCAGAAGGCGTGAGAAAAGTCATAATAGCGCTATACGTTGATGACGGATTAGTGGCTGCATCTGACGAGAAGGGAGTGGAAGATCTGTATGAGGAACTCAGGAAGAGATTTAAGATTACCACCAAGCCCGCGTCATACTTCCTAGGCGTTGAAATTCAAACACATGACGATGGTTCTATAAAAATAGACCAGAAGGCATATGCAAATAAAATTTTACAACGATTTGGCATGATAAACTGTAAGCCCGCACTAACCCCGATTGTAAAAGACGTGCAAAGGGTCACGACATATGAGAACAAAGAAAATTTCCCATATCGTGAAGCAGTAGGCGCTTTGTCGTATCTTATGGTGGGCACAAGACCCGATATTGCTTACGCAGTTGGAGTGGTATCGAGAACACTGCAGAACCCAACTGATGGAGACATAAAAGGGCCAAACGATTATTGCGATACATACAAGGCACAAAGGAGTACGGCATCACATACAAAGGTAACAATAATCCAATTACTATGTACACAGATGCTGACCTCGGAGGTGATTCAACCACAGGACGATCAACATCAGGGATGGTTTGCCTATATTCAAGTGGGGCTATCTCCTGGCGAAGCCTGCGTCAGAGAACAGTAGCACTTTCGTCAAGTGAAGCAGAAATTGTTGCTGCAAGTGAAGCTACACGCGAACTACTTTGGCTGAAACGAATAATAGAGGACATGGCTATGAATGAGCAATCGGTAGAATTGTGTATTGATAGTGAGTCTGCACTAAAACTCAGCATGAATCCTATAGAGAGGCACCACCAGACTAAACACATGCACGTTCAGAGAAGGCACTTCTTTCTGCGAGAATGCTTAATGCAAGACGCAAATAATTTAGTAGCGAAGAGAGTGACGTCGGAAAAAAACGTTGCGGACATGATGACCAAGCCGCTCTACAAGCCTAGATTACTTGTATTAATGGAACCACTTGGCATCCAATGAAGATGGGAGGGAATGTTAAGAAGAAGGTTTTTATATGACTGGTCATCTTGACATTGTTACTTGTCATTACACAATAAATTCATATTAATTCCAAAGCTAACGTTTTCATTCTAATAGCTATTTAGATTATATTTCTCTTCGTCCTTTTCTATGTCATTCCCTCTCTGTCTAATCCATGTTTGTAGAATTTCAGTTGGTAGTGCTGACTCAACTAACGGAAACAACATGGCTGCATAATTTTCAGACGTTACATTTAAGGTTTCCAACGCTCGTATTTGTGCAACCAATTTATCATACAGAAGGCTCAAATTGTCTTTATCTTTCTTCATAACCAAATTTAACAATTCTCTTACATAAATTTCTATCAGTAGACCATTTTTACCAAATCGACTTTTGAGTTGCTCGATTGCTTTTTTATAGTTTTTGCCCGACGGTGGAAAACTCTCTACTACTCTTCTTGCTATAGAGCCTTCCTCAGTACATTGGATTAAATATTGCAGTTTATCATCGTCATCTATTTTCGGATCCTCATCTATCTTTTGAAACTGCCCCCAAAAATATAACCAATAGGGTAGTTGACTCATATCAAAATTTATTAAAATATTGTTTATTTCTAACAGTATTTGGCATAAGGTTCCACAATATACCGATTTTAATAAATAACAATGAATGATTACTGTAAAATTTTAATTTGAAAATGCTAGAAATAATCTTTTTTTATCTCACGCCGTAAACGCTTTGATATCCTGTGGTCAGGGCCGTGACGTCACTCATATAGTAAACAAAGAAATGTCAAATTTGATTCAACAACTCGTCGATTTGCACTATTCTTTCCTAAAACTGGCAAAAAATCGTCCAAGTCTCCGTTATTATATTTGTAAATATCGTAAATTATTTGTATTAATAGCAAAATCAACCATTGATGTTGGATTTGTGAGAGCAGATAGTACAAATCTTCCGAAAATAGACAGATTGATGGTCAGGAGATTCTTTGTGTATCGCTCTAAACAATATAAGTACAGTTTCAATACTATTATAATGAAGAACGGTTACAAGTGTACTTGTCAAGATTGTCACGCGGCAGAAGAGAGTTGCAAACATGCATTTTTGGTGTGGTTGCACCATCACAGTGAGGAGCTATTTTGTACAGCAGTTGAATGCTATTGGATAGAATTCTATCTCTCAAAAGTCAAATAAACACTAAAAATATTTACTTCAAGAGAAATGTTGAAAAGAAAACATCAGGATCATGTGTCAAATACCAGTGTAGTACTGCAAGAATTTGTAAATGAACATAAAAAGAGAAAGATTGGCAGTTGTTCATTTGTCAAGCATGAAGAAAATTACTGGGAGGAAAAATATATATACATTCACAGACACAGATTGTGACATATTTCTTAAAAAATAAAAGACCTCTTCAATGAAGAAAGAATAAAGTGCATAGAAAACTAAACCACGAATCATCAATACAGAATTGCTCTTTAGTTCGAGCTTCGTTATAAACAATAACAGCTTCCATGTGCTATAAAGTCAGCCAGTGCATAACACATGATGGTTCTTTTGTTGGGAAGATTTTTGGTGGGAAATCTTGCAGACACCTACGAGTATAATGAAATGTGGATAAAAGTTGAAAGATGAAGATTTGGGTTGAAATTTGCAAAATGTGACCTCATTTCTGATTAATACCCTGTAATAGTCTATTCAACAAACGGTATCCATAAAATTAGATTAATACAAAATTGTCATGCTCTTTTACTGAAGATAATGTTAATTATCAAAGACGGAAAACTGTGAACAATATGCTTAACTCAAGTATAGATGCAGATGTTTTGTGCTAAAGCAAACAAAACTTATATACTTTTGTGTTGCTAGCAGTATGTCATTTTGAAAACACTCAAAAGGTGACAATATTAGCTATAATAGGTATTTGTTCTAACAATCTGTATGTCAAAAAACTTATTGATCAAATAGTGCCATTTTGGAAACTCTACTACATTTTTCCTAAATCATATGAAAGTATTACTTCATAATAAATCACTTTACTATTATTTTGACTTTTATTACCTGCGACCTTAAGGCAATATATACAAATTAATAAATTTGATCTAACTCTATTCAACCTATTTGTACTTTTGGAACATATATATTTGAGTAACAATGATAAATATGAGCAACAAACCTATAAAATATTATAAATCTTTTAAGGTGTAACGAAAAATAAAACACATGTATTTCAAATTAAAATATTTTGATTCAACTTAAACCTTTACAAGTCATTATTGTCAAATAAACATACAACATTTTTTTATTGAGGTACATAATGACTAATGTAGTAGGTACAAAAATTTATTATGTCATCTTTAGATGTTAGTTATGTATAAAGTAAAGAAAAAAAATGTCTTTATATTATTTATTTAATAAGAAGGGTCTTGTAAATTAAGAAGAGCACAGGCTGACAACACAGCAATCACATTTAATATATTTGTATACGGCTTTAAAATGGATAACTTGCATATTCTTGCGTAAGCTGTTCTGAAATTTACCAGCCATGGTGGCCAGCAGGTTTAATCAGTGAAGATATAACATCTTTCAGTTTTACCAAACTGGACCTATTTACTTCTATGGTGCTTTGGTATATGAATACTTGAGTTATTTTGTTGACATAATGTTGTTCTAGTTGACGGGTCACATTTTGATGTTGTGGCTGAGCATGCACTGCTTTGTATTATGTTGCACAAATTTTACTGCCTTATCAATCTCGTTGTCAAGAGGAGAACAGGTTAGAACACCTATTGTGTTCTCATTAAGTAACCACTGAAAGCAACAAATTTTAATTAGGTACTCAGTAAATTCAAGTAAAAGTTGTTTAGATAAATATATTCATTATGAAACTTTGATATTTTTGTTTGTATTACATACTTTTTAATTAATATTCAATTACATAATTATTCAATTGGACATAAGTACATATTCTTTTCTTTGAAACATCATCTAGTGTCAGTGTATAACTTAGATTAAATCAAAAAGGCGTAAATGGTCAAGTTTTCTCTCAGTTTTCTGGTTAAGTTAAAATTTGGTTGGTCGGCTGCAGTCAGTTTTCATTATAACTGAAAGATAAAAATTTAATTAATTTACATACAGATTTGATTTTACATACAACCTAAAAACTTCTATTTTGTTTAAGTTGAAACTGAAGTACCTACACAGATTGAGTTATTCAGTTATAGTACTTACATTAATGTGATTTTCGCAAAAATACATTTGAGTTTCAGTAGATAGTTACAGGATTTCTTTAAGCGAGTGTTAACCAAATATTTCGCATGTCTATATCACTGGGTACGTCTAATCCACAGATTTCCTGGAGTCTTATATTCCTGTTCTATTGTCCCGTTCCATATACAGTTTTACTATATTTTGTGATATTTAATAGAAAGCATTGTTTTTGTGAGGTTATTTCGCCCCCGTGCTTTGTTTACTATAAGACTGACGTCATTGCCACAGATAATGAACAGACTATCATGGCTGACCGTGTTTTCGGTCCAAAATTGAAAATCTTAATTTAAAATAGATTTTTTGCACTTTTTAGCCATCGAAAAAAATAATATTCATGTGCTATGGTCTAATACAACAATTCTGAACATTTTAAGCCCTACTTAAAAAAAGGGTCAACTAGCCTATTGCTAATTTTCCCGTCGAACCTCCTTAACTCAATTTGTGGCAACTTAAACTTCCTTTTTGTACCGTTATCTAATTCTTCTTCATTGCCATTTATATTCCTTTTCGTCATTGTCTCAGGTATCATATATTTTTCTTCATTTTTATCTACCTTGTCTGCTATATTTTCATATATCGCCTTGATCTTTAACCATCTCTTCCTGTATTCGTCTGCGACATCCTGGTTCTTCTCATATAGATCCACATCGAAATCATCATCTTTTAAAAATTCTTCTTCTATTTGTGCTTCGATTTTAAATAGCGCATCCGATTTGGTTTCAACAAATGAATATAATGCTTTTACCTCTTCATGCGGTCGATCTCCTGATAAAATTACTATGATTTCGTCCGCCGCTTTCGTAAATTGTGTTCTGGCCACGGCTCGAAGTTTCTTTAATTTTTCCATTTCTTTATTGTCGGCCCTGGTTTTTACTCACTTTTTAATCCTCTTGCTTATTTATTTATTTTTGTCACGGTCGCCACTTGTTGCTAGAGGATTTTACTTTTATTCATAGGTAACGCATGGACATAAAAAATAATGTATTTGAATTGTGACTGACATTTAAATTTTTTTTTTATTCACATTGTATTATAGTTTTTAATCTTGACATAATTTGTGATTGATATTATTAAATTTGAGGAGTATTTTTTTATATAATAGAAATTGTGATTTATCGAAATAGTATTATTAATTTTATATTTCACTGATAGGTAGTTATTATTATAATTTTGCATGCTATCTGTGTATGACTGAATAAGCTGAATTTTATGTTACCTGACCATCTTCAGTGTACCTTATTCATATGCAAATAAATAAATTTGAAAAAAATTGAATTTGAATTTCAATAAAAACCATATAAATTTACCATTGTTTATTTTCTATTTGACAACTATTTCACTTTATTGACAACGAACTTCAAAACAACAATTTTTCTACTATAAACAAAACATAAAACCTCATTGTATCTAATAATCAGCCATCTTTAATCTTCACAACAAGAGGAGGGAAAACGAACAACCTTTTTCTTTGACACATGCGGAACATAGACTAAGTTCTCACGTTACATTACAGATAATATATTACACAGACATTCATACTTCTACAGAGCGCAATTGTCTTTCATACATTGTCCATTTAGCGATTGCATTAGCGAATATTATCGAAAGACATCTTGACTAGGGGGGCTGACCTTGGGCTGACAGATCGGAATGGCAATAGAATGCAATGTAACCATGGATTTTTGATTACCTATAATAAGCGCGTTCGGATAGCATCGCGATGTCACCTACTTTAAAACCACTATAACTTCAAATTAAATTAATTAATTATCGTGAGCTACATTAGCGAAGATTAAACATTCATTCTAAACGAGACTTTTTGTTAAGATTATAGGTACCAAGGGAAAGAAAACTATTAAATATATTCAACAAATATATAATTTTATTAACGTTCACTCATTTTACACACAATGACATCAAACTGTCTAACTTAGATCAACGACAGTATGAGACTATATTATAAGAGGCTAGTTTTGTTGCAACCTTAACACCCTTCCTCAACAAAAACTAGCTGTTAAAATATCAAGTACAAGCACATTATACCTACTAACAAAACATATACTATAAAAAACAAGTAAGAGCAATGAGGCACATCTGCTACCTATTAACTATCGCACAATAACCGAACAATAAACACATATTATTTAGTTACACGACATTCAGACCAATCTTTAAACATAAATATTTAAACTGGTCTTTACCTAACCCCTTGGTAAACAGATCGGCTAACTGCTCAATAGTTGGGATATATTCTAATTTTAACAGACCATCGCTAATCTTCTGTTTAACAAAATCAAATTTTAATTCAATATGTTTCAACCTCTTATTTTCACAGTTTTTAGCAACTTGAATGGCTGATTGATTGTCAACATATATTTTAAAGTTTTCGGCATGAAGCTTAAGCTCTGCAAGTAGGTTTTGTATCCAACAAGCCTCTGCCACCCCTTTCCCCAAAGCCACGTATTATGATTCAGTTGAGGAAAGTGATTATGCACTGTTGTTTTGAGCAAAACCATGACACAGTGCACCCATACACTTTCATCAGAAACCCATAAGTAGACTTTCGATCAGCCTTGTCACCGGCCCAGTCGGCGTCGGTATACCCCAATATTGGTGTGTCCTCTTCATTCTTGAAGAATAACTCATAGTCGACAGTGCCCTTTAAGTATCTCAAGATACGTTTCAGCGCCTTCCATAAGCCTTCACTGGGCGTCGACTGAAATCTTGACAGATAATTTAAGGCAAAGCATATGTCTGGCCTGGATCCTAACATGACATACATAAGACTACCAATCAAACCTCTACACCTTTTGGTTAGTTCATCATCACTCGATTTTTGTGAGCTAAGTTCAATACCCATTTCAATAGGTGTCGCTATTGGGTTGCAATCTTGCGTATTATAATTTTTCAGTATATCTTCTATATACCGCTTCTGATTTAATTCTATAGTATCTTCCTTTTTCACTATATTTATACCCAAATATTTTAAATTATTTTCGCCGAGACATTTCAATTTAAACTTAGCTTCCATGGCCATCTGTAGCCTCCTTATATGTTTTGTATGTTTTCCTAGTATAAGTATGTCACCTACATACAAAAGTACATACAACTTTTCACTACTCTTATAGTACAGACTGTAATCAGCTTAACTTCGAAGAAACCCTTCCTTGATCATAAAACCGTTGAACTTATTATTCCACATCTTCGGGGACCTTTTCAATCCATACAACGATCTTTGTAGTTTTAATACCTTATGGCGCTCAAAATTTTCCTTCGTACCTTCAGGTATTTTTAAATACACCTCTTCTTCTATATCTCCATAAAGAAAGGCACTCTTCACGTCCATTTGAAGCATGTTTAAGCCGTGTTTGCAAGCCATTGCCAAAAAAATACGTAACGTAGTCAGTTTAGCCGTTTCTCCATAGGGCCACACAGATCCATATGGATCAGTTCGCCTGGTGCACTAGCCCTGTTAGAGCTACTTTCAAAACCTTGTCTATGGTGCTTACCTTTAATGCAATATTGAAATTGTTCAGTCAGCCCTTCAACCTTTACATTATTTCTACATAAAATGTTTCTCACATGGTTGTAATTCTTATGAGCCAATATACTATGCCATTCGTTGACGCTTTTTGTGATTGCCAAAGCTACCTTACTATCGAATAAATTCATAATAAACAAATTTTCTTTGCGTGACGAAGTGCATGTTATATGGCTACCCTTGACAAACTTACATTCCTCACTATTTGAAATCATTTTATACCCTCTATCAATAGCACAAACAACCGAGAATAGGTTTACTTTAAGCTCTGGCACATACAATACATTTAAGAGTACAGACTCAATATACTCACAGCCATTAAACGCCTTCATTTCTATTGTACCTATGCCACAATCTTTCAACTTCTTACCATCTCCAATAGTGACCGATTTGTTCTCCACCTCCTTAAATTCAGTGAAAAGATCTCTGGGCTGAGTCATATGCTCGGTGGCCCTTGTATCCATAATGAACTCGTTGGAGCAATCACCATTCATGACATGGGCATTAGGAGCCCTATGGTATTTCTGCTGTCTTGCCCTGCAATCTTTATAAACATGACCTAGCTTCCCACAATAGTTACATTTTCTACTTCTATAGTCTCGTTTAAAATGTCCATGTTTACCACACTCAAAACATTTGACAGTAGCACTCTCATTCTTATCTGGAAACTTCCTGATAGCTCCTCGCGCTTGATTTTGCTTGCTTAGTAGCGCTGCTGACGTAAGTTCTGCATCTGCTTCACTCACTCCATTGTGCTCCTCCTCCACAAGCAAACGAGTTTGAAGGTTGCTCAGTGTCTGTTCCGACGCGGCAACGGACTCCCAAGCTGACACGAAGTGCTTGTATGACTCAGGTAAACTCATAAGTATTTTGGTAATTACCATCTTTTCCGATATCTCCTCCTTCATAGATTTGAGCTTATTAACAAGTTCGTCCACATTTGACATAAATTTTGACATTGGCCCTTCATATTTGAGATTGTAGAACTTCTGGTGTATTAAATGTACTCCAACTTTTGACTTGGAATCATAAACCGAGTTCAATTTCTCCCAAGTTTGGTAGGCTGTTTCACACGTAGTTAAATACGTAAGTATTCTCTCATCCACTCTCAATACAATTAATTCTTGCGCTTTCCTATCCATATCATCCCACTTCTCTATTTCAGTGTGGTCTTTTAACGCCGGTCTCGGCTCGGCCACAACTTGATATAATTTACGAGCTTTTAAAATTATACTTGTCTGCAACTTCCATGCTGGCCAGTTGTTGTTGCCGAGAACTACGGTTTGGCTACTCTCCATTTTGATCACGATTTATTTCTCCCCAAATTCGGCTTGTTAGAACCGACTACACACGTGTTAGCATGTGCGTAAAAAACACCGTTTTTACTCTTCTATCACTCTTTAATTATGTAATATTATCTTAGATCACGGGAAAATTTTTACCTTCGCTGATGACACGGCCTTGGTTTTCGCTTCTTCTTCTTGGGCTGATACATACAAGTTTGCACAAAAAGGGCTCAATAAGATTTTTAATTGGCTTAATCAGAACTTATTGACTTTAAATATTGACAAAACCACTTATGTTACATTTTGTTTATCCCTTAAAAATATTCCTAGAGGGCCATTATCTTTGCGAGTGCACTCATCAAATTGTATTACTTCTCAATGTTCCTGTCCTTTACTTAAAAAGTCATATAGTGTTAAATATTTGGGTGTTATTTTAGATGAATGTTTAAGTTTCAAATCTCATATCGAATTCCTAACTTCCCGTATCAGAAAACTAATTTATGTTTTTAAAGGCCTAAGGCATATTGCTGACCACTCGGTGCTTAAATCTGTATACTTAGCATTATGTCAATCTGTTTTAACTTACTGTGTAGGAACGTGGGGCGGTGCCGCCAAAACTTACCTCATTGAACTCGAACGAGCCCAACGGGCTGTTTTGAAGACAGGATGGTCACTTCCTTACAGATACCCCACTGTAGATCTATATAGGAAATGCAATATTTTAACTGTACGACACCTTTTTATCCTACAAGTAATAATGAAACAACATTCATCTATCGAATATAATCCTAAAGAATTTGAGAACCTCAGGAGGAAACATGTTGTTTGTAAGTATGTTTGGTTTAATTTGCAACATACTCGTAAGTTCTTTTGCTTCCTAGGACCGTATTTATATAATAAAATTAACTGTTTGTTGCACATATATCACTTACCCAATTTTGAAGCCAAGCGTGTCGTCACTGAATGGCTAAAGGATCTTAGTTATAAGGAAACTGAATCCTTCTTAGAGGAAGCCTTAAATCGCTAGACAATACTATCTGTCATGTACATATTACTCTTTTCCAACCATTGCTTCCTTCACTTGGCAGGCATTTATATTGACTTAAAGTTTGTCATTATATTTATTTGTGTTCATTATATGTCAAATTATTAAATGTATTTTTTGTACACCTTACTATTATGCCTCTTATTATTATAGCTATCTCATTAAATCACATTCTATTTGCTAATTTGTACTATAAGTTGTTGACTGTAAATTAGTTGGGAATATTCTGATTTTATTTTTAATTTATATATAAAATAGATTATCTTGGGATGGGAGAGCCTGGAGATCTGTAGAGCAGGTTTATCCTTTTTCAGACTCCAGACTCTCACATTAAGGTATGATATTGTTATCATTTAATTATACTTGTCTCTTTGTCGATGTATACCCTACCTTTATGTGTGAGTAAATAAAGATTATTATTATTATTAATTTTCCGTGCCTGGACCCACAACCTGTTAAGATTATAGGTACCAAGGGAAAGAAAACTATTAAATATATTCAACAAATATAGGTTTATTATCCCAATCAGACATTTATTTATTATTATTGTATTTAGAATCTTGTCATTTTAATTTTTAATTTCTCCTATGCCTATGGCGAATCATGGCTGTACTCTGTTTGTATTGCATTTAACACCTATGTATATACCCATGTTTTATGAGCAAATAAAATGATTGATTGATTGATGATTGATTAACGTTCACTCATTTTACACACAATGACATCAAACTGTCTAACTTAGATCAACGACAGTATGAGACTATATAATAAGAGGCTAGTTTTGTTGCAACCTTAACACTTTTACTATAACCCGCAAGAGTTAATTTGAGACCTGAGCGCAGTAGGTAGTACACAACGGCGCTCAGGTCTCAAGTTAATTTTTTTTTCATTTATTTAACATTTAAAAAGACAATTACAATATATACAGTTTAGATAGCTTTTAAAAACCACTAGGGTTTGTACTAAAGCTAACGAGTTTGCATTTACAATTATAATTTTAAATCGATATTGATACAATAGGCGCCACATCAAGCCATACACGTGCACCACGAAAACCGCTGCTATTGCAACTGCATATGAGTTGTCCAGAGGTCAACCTGCATAGCTTGACGTGGAGCTCACCGTACTTTGGTAACATAACATTCACACAATTATTTATTTGATACATGTTTAAAGAAATTTTATAATAAGTTAATGAAGTAATCTTTAATCTTACGTTTGATTTTTTTTCCGTAATTTCATACACGAACTCGTATAGCATGCTATTGATAAGTCGGGGCAGTAGGTACTTCACTGTGCGAGCGCCGTACGCGTTGTTTGCACTCGGCTGACATAACTGGTTTTTAGAAATCACTCGAGTGTATACAGAATGATCAACTAGTGTTTTAAAAGACTCATTGAAAAAATGCTCCTTTAGTAAGGTGCATTGTATTTGCATATTAATTGGTAATGTGTTGCAGTATTTAAATAGGCCAGATACGTCGTCTTGAAATTTATTTTTAACTGTTTTAGGAACTATAGTTTTAAGAATTTTAATTTGTAAGTTAAAGATCTGGTCGAGATATGACTTGTAACTTCGCCCATAGCTACTCAGTCCGTATTGAACGTGTGATTCGGCAAGTGCGTTGTATAACTATCAAATGAAATAAAGAGATTAGACAAAAAACTGTTGAATTGAATTTTTATTTAATTGACAAGTTACAAAACCAAAAGTATTATAAACAAACGTTGCTAGGAGACAACACTGTGCGTATACTAAGAAGGATAGGTATACCTTCTTACATCCACTCCTCTTTATTTTGAAGCCCTAGACTAGAGCAGAGTTCAGTTATTCTAGGTCTGAACAGGGCTTTAGTGAAAAGGTCTGCTAGCTGGTCCGTTGAAGAAACTTGTTCAACTTTGAGCTGTCCTGACGAAACACATTCTCTAACATAGAATTGTTTTCTTTGGATGTGTTTTGTACGACCGTGTTGTTCATATGAAGGATTGTAGGACAGCCGTATTGTGGACTCGTTGTCAATGTTTAAAACTGGTGGTTCCTCTAGTGTCGTCATCTCACTGAGCAGTTCTTGTAACCAGACTATCTCCCTCGCTGCTTCAGTTGCGGCAACAAGCTCTGCTTCTGTTGACGAAAGCGCTATGCATTTCTTTTTTTGGCTCCGCCAGCTAATTGGTCCTGAAAATAGACACAGGAACCCTGAAGTTGAATGTGCGGTTGCAAAATCAGCATCACTGTAGCAAGTAAGATTATTCTTGAAATCATTTTTGAAGACAAGACCATGATTAACAGTGCCTTTTAAATATCGCAGTATTCTCTTCACACCAACAACATCTGCAGAAGTTGGGTTCTCTAATTTTCTTGAGGCACAGCTAACAGCAAAATTTATATCCGGCCTTGTTGCAACCATTAAATAAGATAACGCTCCTACTGCTTGTCTATAAGGAAACTGTGTTTCTAAATGCCCATTCTCCTTTTCTCCGGTTATATTTTCTTTCAATATAGGAGTCAAGGCAGGTTTGCAATCAATCATTTTAAATTTCGATATCAATTTCCTTGTATAGGCTTCTTGATTCAAAAATATTGTCCCATCTTGGGCTCTTTCTATTTGTAAGCCTAAAAAATAAGAGACTGGCTTAGTAGTTATTTTAAAGCGATTTTGAAGCTCTTCAATAAATTTATTTCCTTCACTTTCTGTTGTAGATGCTACCAGCCCATCATCAACATAAAGTGCTATTAAAATCTTTGAGTTTCCGTTACTTCTAATGTATAAGCATGGGTAAGAAGTGCTTTGTTTAAAATTGGATCTTGTAAGAAACTCGTGTATACATGTATACCAGCACCTTGGGGCTTGTTTTAAACCGTAAAGGCTGCGCTTCAAACGACACACTCTGTTCGTGCCGTCGCTATAACCATCGGGTTGCCTTATGTAAATTTCCTCTTGGACATAACCATTTAAAAATGCAGTTGAGACGTCGAATTGACAAAGGGCTAATTTTTCTTTTGCGGCTATTGAGAGAAGTGATCGAACTGTGGATATCCTTACCACTGGACTGAAAGTTTTATCGTAGTCTAACCCTGCTCTTTGTGAAAATCCTTTCACCACAAGTCTCGCTTTATATTTATCAATAGTACCATCTGGATTTGTTTTAACTTTGAAACCCATTTAGTAGGTAAAGCCTTTCTATCTTTAGGCAAGGGTACTAATTCCCATGTTTGGTTCTCATTTAAGGAATTCATTTCGCTTAACATTGCTTCTAGCCATTTGTCTTTGTCTTCGCTATCTAATGCGTCTCGATATGTTGACGGCTCATTATACTTTCCTATAATAGTTTCTGCTAAATTAAAAATAAATTCTTCGTCATCATATCTTTTTGGTTTCTTGAGACCACTTCTGTCTCGAAGAACTCTATTCTCGGTATTTTGGATAGAGTTTTCATTACTAGTACTAGGCGTGACATCAATTGTCTGATAGTCAAAATTTAAATCAGAAACTTGTTGCTCTATAAGTTCTGGTCTTTCCTCTGTACTTGAGCAAATTCCATCATTGTCATGTTCATCATTATTATGATCAAAAATTACTTCTAGAACGTTGTCATTACAATTAGAACCCGAGATAGTTTGAGTATTTTCCAAATAGAATTGTTTGGTCGTAAATTTTACATCTTTGGCAATAAAAATTTTCTGCTTTGAGGGTACCCAGATTCGAAAAGCTTTTGACCTGTCTGAGTAACCAACAAACATTCCAGGAATAGCTTTAGATGCAAATTTATTCAGCTTTTTATCTTTACAAAGGATGAAAACTTTTGTACCAAACTGGTACAAATGATTGACAGAGGGTTTCTTTTGGACCCATTTTTCGTAAGGTGTCAAAATACAATTATCGTGAGAGGAAATAGTTTTGTTTACACTTCTGTTGGATAAATATAATATTAGCAGTATGGATTGCTTCTCCCCATAGACTTAGAGGTGCATGGGACTCGATCATTAGGCATCTTGCTTTTTCCAACAGTGTTCTATTTTTCCTCTCAGAAATACCATTCTGATGTGGTGTATACGGCGCTGAAAGTCTTCTTGTGATTCCGTTTTCTTTTAGAAAGTTGTCGAAAGGTTTGTTACAATATTCTAGACCATTGTCTGATTGTAATGTGATGATTTTGTTTCCAGTAATATTTTCTAACTCTGCTTTGTATTCCTTGAATTTGTCTAATACATCGCTTTTATTTCTTATACAATATACACGACTGTATCTGGAGTAATCGTCAATGAAGGTCACAAAGTATTTATTCCCATTAAGTGTTTGTGCTCTCATTGGTCCGCACACGTCACTATGTACAATTTCAAGACGTTTTGTAGTGCGTGGCGTAGTATTAGGTTTACTGGGTAGTCGTTTTATCTTTGCTTGTATACAGACTTCGCAATCTCCTAAGTTTTCATCAGCATTCAATTTAAGACCAATCAGACTTCCATTTTTCAAAGCAAGTTTCATGTCATTTTCATTCATATGACCTAAGTATTTGTGCCATTTTTGAATATTAGTTTCTTCAGCCAGGCTACATTTTTCAGTTTTCTTAATATATGA
Source organism: Schoenobius gigantellus (assembly GCA_963935595.1). NCBI lineage: Eukaryota > Metazoa > Arthropoda > Insecta > Lepidoptera > Crambidae > Schoenobius > Schoenobius gigantellus. The sequence goes on along the minus strand of OZ012544.1, from coordinate 40,973,739 downwards.
TGCAGGATGTACGTAGTATAAGCCATCATTTGCTCTGTGTGCATCAAACAGAATACCAACATCTGGACGTTTAACAGTAGCTTTTTTATTCGTAAATAATACGGTGCAACCAGTTTCGGTAATTTTACTAACTGATAGTAAGTTAGAAGATAATTTAGGAACATAAAGTGTATTTTCTAACGTAACTTCTCCTTGTGTATCATTATTTACAACTTGTAGTGTGACATCACCTTTACCCATAATAGCAGCTGTAGCATCATCAGAGGCTAATTTTAAAGTCTGCTGATTTGGTTTGCTTATATATTGAAAATTCTCTTTGCAATAAGACATATGAGAGGTACACCCGCTATCAAGAATCCATTGTTTATTACTATCGTGATTGTCTTTATTTGAAGAAAGTAAACAAATAGCAAATTTGTTTTTCGGTGCAACTTGTGCTTTGCTTTTGGTATCTTTATTTTTATTTACATATTTTAATTTTCTACAATCACGTATAAGGTGTCCTTTTTTCTTACAATATTTACAACTTTTTACGAAATAAGACTCTTCACTATTTACAATATTAGTGCTCGTGTGACTGCTGTTCTCTCGAGCTTCAGATTCCTCTAAAATTTTTATTTTAAGCTCTTCTGGCTTTGGTAGAGAATCTCGAGACTCAATAGCTACTCTAAAGTTTTCGAATTCTACAGGCAAACTATACAGCATCATCACAGCAAGTAAATCTTCGTGAATGTAAATATCCATATCATTTAACTTGTCTACAACATCCATAAAGTTATTTAAATGATCTCTAATGTTACCTTTAGTGCTGTCCATTTTAGATAAAATGAGCTGTTTCAGGAGACTAGCCTTTCTGGCCGGGCCTTTACTAGCGTAAATTTCTTTTAACTTTCTCCATATGTGACCCGCAGTTTTGCAATGTTTAATTTGTTTCAACTCGCTTGGTGAAATTAAAAGAATCAGCTCAGACTGCGCTAAAAGATCTTGCTCAACAGTTTTTGCATCGGCATCACTTGAAATTGGATTTTCTACAAACGACCATAATTTTGTTTTTATAAGTACGGCTTTTGCGTGAAGTGCCCATGTATCGTAATTATCTTTAGTAAGTGACTCAATTTTTGTTGAGGTTAAAGCCATTTTTACTATTTTATCGCTCTGCTACCATATCAAATGAAATAAAGAGATTAGACAAAAAACTGTTGAATTGAATTTTTATTTAATTGACAAGTTACAAAACCAAAAGTATTATAAACAAACGTTGCTAGGAGACAACACTGTGCGTATACTAAGAAGGATAGGTATACCTTCTTACAATAACATCAACTTGATCTTAAATGGAATGCGACGATTTAGGATGGTGATGTTTGCTAAAAACTGTCTAAGCTTAGTACAGACACGTTCGATGTGGTAACTCCAATGAAAATTACGGTCAATAACTAGACCAAGATATGTTTGTTTGTCAACTATGTCTATTTGTGGGCAGGTGCATACAGCTATACTTTTGTAATGTAGACAATTATGATCATGCGCCACCAATTTTAAGGTTGGTGTGTATTTTATATAGGGAGATTTTATTAATAAAAGCTTAGTTTTATCAGCATTTAGGACCAGTCCAGCGTCATGACACCATATAGCTAGAGCGTCTAGATCCGCTTGCATGAGATTACAGGCTATTTGTGGGTCTCTATGGGCTATCACTAGGCAAGTGTCGTCAGCAAACTGGTAGCATGTAATGTTGACAATACAGCTGCTCATGTCGTTGACGTAAGATAAAAAGTGCAGGGGCCCTAGTACAGAACCCTGGGCCATGCCCTCCGTCACCGACATGGGCATACTGTAGGTGTTATCAACCTTAACAGAAAAAGACCGGTTGCTCAAGTATGCCTGACACCATTTTAGCAACGGGCCACGAATTCCACATCTCTCTAATCTGTCCACTAGCTGCTCGTGCTTCAAGGTGTCAAAAGCACGGGAAAAGTCAATAAATAAGGCCAATACATATCTTTGCTCATTTAAGTGACTATTAACTTCATCAGTAAATTTAGATAAGAGACTATTTGTACCCTTACCTGATTGAAAACCAAACTGGCACAAGCTTATTACTTCATGTTTTCTATAAAATGTATGTATCTGTTCACATACGTATTTTTCTATTATTTTGTTGACATTTTCGAATGTCTTAGTTTCGTGTTGCTTTTGCATTGTAGTAAATTTGAAATGACTTCGAACGTAAACTATGATACCGCCTCCCTTTTTATTTTTACGTAGCTGTGAGTGCATGGTATAGCCCGGTAGATTATATAAATGAATGATATCGTTAGAAATACCGACTTCCGTAATTACAATTATATCTAAGTCATAGGTACAATCGTTAACAATTTGCTGTAGTTTCGTGAAGTTTCTTATTAAAGATCTAATATTAAAGTGTAGACATGACATTTTAATATAGCTGTTAGGAGTTAGTTGCTGAAAAAACACATTGGGGGAAATACAATTACTGATTTAATTAATTTGCTTATCCATATTTTCTTATTTATTTATATTAAGTGTAGGCAGTAAGTTGTTTTTACAGATTTGCGGATTTGGAAGACCCAGATTGTTTATCGATTGGTGCCGAGTTTACAATTTGACTGATATCATGCATAGAACGTATATAATAAATTTTACTGTTACTTGTTTTTCGAGCACATACCCTCCCATTTTTACACCAAACAAATTGACATGATTTATTACGTAATTGAGTTTTAGCGTGAAAAAACAAAGATTTTTGATACTTAGTTAGGGCTTCTCTGATGACGATTCGTTCGTCAGCTTTCTCTTTCGGAGCGTTTGGCATCAGCATTCCCACGGTGAGAGACTTATCCTTGCCAGCATCTATCCAAGATTTCTGTGCAGTCTTGGACTTCAGTTCAACGAGAATTGGCCCCGATTTTTCTTTTGATCCTGGCATTCGTTATACTGACTGCACATCATTTTAATCTACATTTATTGCAGAGGCAATAATTTTGACAATTTTGTTAACTTCACTGGGGACTATCTCTGGTAGACCAGCAACTTCTAATGAATTAGAGAGGGATTTTTGTTCAAATTCTCTACATCCCTGTTCTAGAACAGTTACACGTAGTTCCAAGTTTTTGTTTTGGTTTAGCAAATCGTAATTCTTATTTTCAAGTTCTTTGATTCTGGTATCCTGCTTTTTTATACATTGCTCCATAGTTGCAAGTTGCTCACTCACGTAATCTAATGAGCTCTCGAGACTTCCGATCTCCTCCCTAAAAGTTTCCTTAACCTCACGACTGATGTCTTGTACCAATTTTTTTGCATCAATAAGTTGGTGACCCGTGGAACCAGCGTCACAATCCTCATCATCAGCGTCCTCTTCAGGGGTAACGAATGATGATCTACGCGACAAGTTCTTAAGGCACTCCTCACAGCTCCATTCTATGCCAGGCGAGTTCTTAAGGGTGTTCAGCTGTTTGTTGGATAGCTTGGAGCATGATGGATCCGCAAGCACTATAACATCACACCTGCTGCACTCCAGTCCAGGTGTTTTTTGGTAATGCTTTTTATTTTTGTAATACATCGGCTGCACTTTTTTAGAACCATTTCTAATGTGGGTAGATTTAAACAATGAATAGGTAAACTGAGCGCGTCCTTACTCATTGGTAGCCGTGAGCAACTCTTACGGGCTATACCTGCCAATGAGAATGATTATTGAAACGCAACTTTCTGAATACTATAGACAGAGTATCTTTTATTTAAAATAAAACAAACATAATTGATTCTTATATAAAAACTAATGTGAAGGATGAATCTGATGCTGTTTAATAAGTTTGTTGATATCAGGTTCCAATTTACTCAAGAACAGCCGCAAGACGCCACGGTTCGTAACATGCAAACGATTTCTCTTTTTAGTAAGCAGCGTTGCTACAGCACTAAAACCACGTTCACACAAATATGACGATGGGACTGCTATCAAGAAACGTTGAATGATTGACCACAATCCATGGTACAATTGCGGGATCGATTTTTGTAGCCAAAATTCTTGATAGCCATTTTTGAACTTGATTTTTATTTCCTCGTTTCTTGTCAATTCTATAAGTTCTTCTTCCAGCTGAGGTGACATTGCTATGTTGACATTTGAAAACGGATCCAACACCCAGTCTGGTATTTCCAAGTTCAAAATGTCCTGGTATCGTTCGGCAAAGTCAATTTGGAGGTTTTCCAAATGTTGGCAGTAGGCAAACAAGTCATCGTTACTGCAGGATACTGATTTTCGGAAAATTGTGTAACTCACGTCTGCCCATATTCTTTTTGTGTAGAGGCAGTTTGGCTGCAAAGGCAGCAACGACATTTTTTGTTTTAATTAAAATTTAGTTCATCGCCGTGCAGTTGGAGATTCATGTCGTTGAACAATTTATACAGGTCTGTCATGTAAGCTACATCATTCTTTGATGTAATGAGCTTGTTGAGCAATTTTGTATCTTTAGTTTCTAAGAACTCTATCACAGAGTCAAACAGGTTGTAAAATCGAGTCAGACAATTGCCTCTTGATAGCCCACGAACTTCAGTATGAAGCAACAAACGGTTGAAATCTTCGTCATTAGTAACACAAAGCTGATGAAATAATCTATCATTCAAAGAGCTGTTACAGATTTTATTGACTGCTTTGATGACATATTGCAGTGATTGAAATAGTCGTTCACTTAAGTTTCTAGCAACCAAATGCTGTCTATGAATAACGCAATGTACAGCAAGAACATCTGAAATTTTATTTTTTAAGTACGCTATGAAGCCTTTATGGCACCCTGTCATAGCCGGAGCGCCATCCGTAGCAACTGATATAATATTTTTCAAGGGAATCTCTTTCTCATCACAAAACTTTTCCAATATATTGAATATGGTTTCGCCTTTTGTATCGGTCTCTAAATTTCTAGCAAACAATAGTTCTTCACATATTTTCTCATATTTAATAAACCTCACGTATAAGACAGCAACAATGCTTCATTAGTTGGTAAAGTGGACTCATCGAGCTGAATTAAGAATTGACTAGTCCTCAAATGATTGCACAATGATCCTTCAATGTTTTGAGCCATTTCATCAATTCGTCTTTGCACAGAATTATTACTCAACGGAATTTTTCGGATAATATCTGCGGCCGGTTTATGAAGCACAGTATGGTTTGTAGTGTGGTTTGCCTTTTTGAGCAATTAACAAAGAGATATTGTACGAAGTTCGAAGTCTGTCGTCATCTTGCTTATCAGCTGCCGAAAATAGTTTTGCTACAATTGGCTGAGTATTATGCTTCTTCTATAAGTCTTGAAAATATGCTACATTCTTGTCTTTCTTATCTGGATGCATTTTATTCAAATGATCCTGCAGTCTTGAAGGCTTCATAGCTTCATTCGAAAATGTTTTAGACATAGAAGGCACAAAGGCGACGATGGGTTTGTGGGATTTTCAATGAACCCGAATTTAATATATTCCGCACAGTATTGCCGTCTCTTCTTTTTTACTTCGGACATTGTTTTGTTTTGAGAAGTACTTATGTAAGTGTTGAACTTAAGTACTGCTTATTTATTACGCGCGAAACCGCAAATATAATTAATATAAATATTACGTTGTTTATATAGGATTGCATAAGCAGCACGCACCGACAGGAATAAGACAAACATGCATAAATTCGTTTATCTCATTCGACGCTCAATCGTACTCAACAAGTAAGAACAAGTATTCTATGAACAAGCCGATTGATACAGGAATGCACAAATCGGGTTATTTAACAAAAACTTGTTAAAACATGATTGCCCGCAGTCTATTATCTCCGAAAATTAGCTATCTAGGAAGACTAATAACTATTAAAATGCACAAGTGTGTCTATTGCCTTTTTATTTGTTCGTTTGTGTCTACTTTCATTTCGAAACAGAACAACCGATTGACATGATTTTTCTTTTATTTATTGAATAAAAAGAGGACATATACAATGAACTACGCGGAGAGAAATATCGAACCGAATTTGAGCTATCTCTTAATTAATATTAGTTGATGTTCACAAGTTGTAGTCGAGAGTCGAGAGCTCAGTCGGTGTCTAAGAGTCTTCCTAGCTAGATGAAATTACAAATCGCCCCCCAAGCCTCTACACAAGGCCCCCATTTTTTTCTGGGTCTCTTACCTTTAAGCCTGCAGCGCCCACAAGGGGGCGTTATCGCCCACTTTGGGAAAGGCTGGTTAGGGTGTGGAGCAAAAATGGCAAAAAGGAGGTCTTCAGTATTTGGCCAAATCATGTATCGAGGTACAAATTATATGAAATGAAAGATAATAATGTGTTGAAAATGACCCAAGGGCTAAGATTTTGCAAAAAAATAAGATAAAAATGATAAGTGAATGCAAAACTTCGTGAAACGAAACGTGATTAGATATGGACATCAAGGTTTGACATTGACAATCAGTCATTATTATGGTCGCTTGACAATATTTTCACTTAAAATCTTCTTCTTATTATAGGTAGGTATTTAAAGAAGTTGAAGTTCTTTGAATTAAAAATCTGGAGTTATGTGTGTGTGTGTGCCAACATCTATTGCGATCGCTTACATTACAATTGTGAATTTGATACGTCAATACCTCAATACATTAAACCTTAGAACAATCACTACTGCTTTAGTTATTCTTCTGAGCAATAAACATCCTAACATAGATATAGAATGAAATAGATGGGCTATAAAAGCCGTCAAACATGAGGAAAAGAGATAAATTTATACACATTGCCAAAGGAAAGAAGAAGATGGCATCATTTTTTTTTGTCCTTGTTACCGTATATAGGTGAAACTGGTAGTGGGGATTGTTTATCACCAGCGTCTGGTGCTAAACAAATACGTGGAAGAAATTTGTTCTGTGAATTATAGCTTACTGTGTAATTATTTAACACTTTAATTAGTGTAATTGTGAACTATTTGAACATTTAAATCATGGTGCACTGCTCCGTTTTAGTTTGTAATAGTGATAGTGCTAGAAAACAGGAAAATATAACCTTTTACAGGTAAGACCTAAATTGTGTCAATAAAAAGCGCCAAAACTATTTTTTAAATTATAAATACAAGTTATATTGCATTATTTTATCCTTCTACTATGGTTCTCAATCATATTATGGGATTAAACATGAAATTTCAAACTAAGTAGTAAGGTTATTGTTAACCTAACAAGCTAGGAATGTCGCCATGCAATATGGCCACGTATACAGCCAACGCGTATAACATTTTGCCGGGTTATAATGATACCAGTTACGCTACGACTATTTTTCCTTGATTCGTAGGTAATTTGTTACGTAAAAGGGAACTCACATATTAGTTTCTGTGTTACATTAATATTGACATATTTAAGTATAAAATTTTGAGCATTTTAGATAACAAAGGTAATTCTTTTGAAGTGAGACTTTCCATTTGCTTGTTTGTCTGTATTTAACAGATTTCCTTCGGGGAACCTCCTTTTATTTTTAACCTGTATACATATTATTTCAGGACGCATCGGTGTTGGATTTCGGTTCAAATTTGAATACGCCCCGAAAGAGAAAAATGCGGCTTCAAATGCTGGGTTTGAAACAATCAGCGAGGTCATCAAATAAGAAACTACGGCCAGTGCGTCAATCGGTTAGACGATTGGGAAAAAAAGTAGTCACACTTGAAAATGTGTAAAGTGATTTGAAGTGTAAGTTAATGATGCAAAATTAGTAGTTGGACATTTTAGATACTGTAGGAGGAACCAATAGAGATTTTCTGAAAAGATTTTTAGGAGTTGACAAAAGAAAGTATTCTGAACCTTTAAGGAAATTCGCGCTGTGCTTACACTTTTTAAGTTCAAAGGCATATGAGTTTGTACGTAAGCAATTTAATACGTGTTTACCATACCCAAAAACAGCTGGTGAGTGGCGAGGAGTAGACAGCCTCTAGAAAATGTTTGTGATTTATTAGCAATTTTGTGCCATATCTGGCTTAATCCAAATGAAATAAGTCATATCTCTACTTTGTCTGAATATTTAACAAGAACACATAGGATGTAGATATAGCTCTATGCACCGAACAGGTGTTTCTAATTAATTATATAGGTACTTGACAGAACATAATCTTCCTCAGAGATCTACAAATTGGTCTTGTCCTGCGCTATTTCCAAGTTGCCGCCAGTGGGGGCGAGGTTGGGGGTGGCAACACGGGCAACTAAGAATAACCATCTATCTACATCGGCATCTTGCGTTCTTTGCCAGATCTTTTTTCCACATTGTGAGCAAGCTTACCAACTTTGGGCTTTTAGCACCATATTGAGTGCGGTATCAGTAGTTCAATTCTTGAACTTACCCAGCCCAAGTGAATTTTTACCTGTATTGTAGTGAATTTTATCTCTGTAAGCCGAAGTCCTTTATTCGATAACAATAACGGTGCAATTGAAATCTAATTTTAGAAAATGTTTATTTAAAATTTAATATTATACATTTTCTAAATCTTCACAAATATTTAGTAAATGTGTAAATATTGGATTTTAAATAAACTGCAGAGATAAAGAAAAAACAATGATTATTGCCCGCTGTATTCTTAATCGAGCGACGATCTTCGCAAGGTACCTAGCTGGCAAAAGCTGGAAGCGAGTGCGAGTGGTCGCGAATCGTGCTCAGTGGCGAGCACTTGGAGAGGCCTATGTCTAGCAGTGGACGCGTGTGGATGATGATGATGATTCCTAATATTTTTTTCTTATATTTGTAAAGATGTTTACATAATAGCTTAAATAAATAATAGTAAAATATTTTAAAACGAAATATACTCGAGTAAATCCGAAAAGTGTAGTTTTATTTAAAAGTGTAAATAACTTTAGACTGCGGCGAAGGTTGAATGAAGAATTCAATAAAAAAAATCGCAATTTCCTCCCACTTTTATTTTTTGAGACATATTATTGAGCGAGGGCCGCTCATTAAAATGTCTCAAAAAAAATACGTAGATCAATCAACCCTACTTTATGTTTATAGTGGTAAAAGCCACTATAAACATAAAGTAGGGTAAAACTTAAAGCAACACTGGTAAACCCATCTACTTTAGGCAGGTATGACGTCATCTATGTCTGTCCCTTACGGGTATACGGTCACGTCCTATCTATTCATTCTTTATCTAAGCATCCTAATGACATTTCACTTTTTTTCTTTTTTTTATTGGGTATTGTTTGCCATAGTTGGCCAGAATAAACACCATACCACAGACTATGTGACATAGTAACACTTCTTAACAAGATTTATAATGCTTTGGAATATGGACTTGTTACGAGTTTTATTGTAATATTTGTTATAATTAAGTAAAAACCTTATTTTAATAGTTGGAAAACCTTTACTAAACAGGTTTAGAGAATACACTACACTAATACGCTTTATTTAATATTGATGCTATGTTGCCAGTAATCAAAATGTTTAAGTCATAATTTCAGGTGGTATGTACAAATGGTTTAAAGAAATTATTTTTATTATTTTATGAATTTTCAGATTTTTTTACATAGAAAAATGTAATAAAACCTGAGGTACGTGCTTTTTTCTAAAGCTGTCATTGTAGTGCAATTTTGAAACTCTGTAAGTATGGGATTTTTTTTGTCAAGTCGGGAATAATTTGAATTATGAGAAACTTTGGTACTGCTATATATATTTTTATCGACCTTTGTCACTGTTCCATATAAAATTTAAATACAATCAATACTTGATTAAAATTATGAAACAACAGATTTTTTTTCAAGTGAAAATGTTGGTCTGATAGTAAAGAGCTTAGGTTTTATCCATTAGTACATTCATAACTTCAGCTCTTGGACTATAAACGTAGGTACGATACCTAAATTACAAACCATTTTTGTACATCGAAATTCGAAACATTTTAATGATTTGTTCTCGAAGTGTAGGGATTAAGCTCAATTAATCAAAAATAGGCAGGTTCTTATAACTACGGAATCAAAAAAACTAAAAATGTGCGTACTATTGCCAAAGATAGTCGCTCGCTCGCTCGCTACACTTGAAGTACAAAATCAATAAGACTCGGTGTATGCTCAGTTTCTCATTTAATGTAAAATAACCACTGGAACGTCCGTGGGGACTATAGTCCCCAAAATCTCGATCTTCACGATCGAACTGGGTACTATGGTACCCAGTTCCCTTTGCGTAAAACCGTGCGGTGTGATAAAAAAATCGCGAAAAATAAAATATTTTCTCTATGGCTTTATTCCTTTGTCAATAGTCTCTTTCATAAGTTGACAGGTCATGTCCAATTTATTTTTAGTCTTAGATTGAAATAAATTTGTCATAGTCTGCGGTTTAACTTACTTGGCCGTATCCATACGTTTCTTACTCCATGACCGATGAGATTTATTGCGTACTTACTTAGTCTGTATTAGTATTTTCGTAGAGTGTTCTATATCAAAATAAACTAGAAGAATTGGGCTACATTATTATGTATGGTTTATGACAGTTTATAGTGTTATATTGGGGGTGATTCTGAAGCGACCACCTAAAACTATAACTAAATAAAATTAGAGATAGAAATGTCAATCACCGTTTAGTATTCAGAACTCACAAGTTAACTCTAAAATTAAGAGTGACGCTACTAAACTACTCAATTTAGTGTTAGATGTTATTTTCGTATTCTGACATGCTTCCTAAATGTAATTTTTTCTATAATTTTAAATATGTCAAACTAATTTTAGGAGGTGAACTTTTAGGTGCCGTCTAAATTTATCTTGTTACTTTTTAACGATTTTCTAACATTACCGAAGTCAATTTTTTTGTGCAACTTGCCAAATTGATGATGAATTGGTTGTTATGGCATTTATAAGGAAAGGCTTTTATAGCATCAATTGCCAAGTCGTGAGATGTAATTTGTTTGTTCCCAAGTAGTCTAATAGTACTGACATTTAGATGATAGGTAGGTTATATATGTATGTATTTACTCTTACAACAGAAATTAATATTCTATCTGCAGATAGAAGTATGCCTATCTAAGATTTGTTGCCTAGCAATTACTATTAACAGCGGTTATTATGAAAAGAAAACAAAAATTACTAATGAAACAAAATACGCAATTTTAAAATTCAGAGGAAGTCACGAATTACCTATCTATACAACTACAGACTACCACGTATTTTTTTCTTTCATGGCATAGGCGCGAAGCCATCACAATCGCAGAATAAATGTCGAATAATTTTTCTTTTGTGATAAAATGAATGATAAATAATAAAATTTCTTTTCTGTTATTTACAAATACGATCAAATCTTAAATTAATAATTTCTGATAGTAAAATTAGTAGAATATAGCTGTTTTCAATGTTTCTAAATTATCCCGTTTTTCTACAGCACTAGGTGTATTTATAATCTGTGTATTCAATTTAAGAAATTGTCAAATACAGTTTAAATTAACAGAGTCCAGCGTTTCAGAATACGAATTACCTAAAACTAATTTAAAATTATATGTTTAATTTTAGTTTTAGTTTTAGTGCAGGTAACTTCAGAATTACCCCCATTGCCACACTAAACGTTTTTTTCAAAAAGTGAGTATTTTTGAAATTTTAAGCACTTTAGTTACTATTCTCGTCATTATTCATTCAATTATGAATCCTTATCTAATTAACTATTATAAGTTCATTCCTTATTAAATTAGCTTTCCATACGTATTTTTTATTTAATTTTAGACACAATAATTTATTTTTTGCATTTTTTTTAAATTTGAGGTCGCGCGTGCGCATCTCGCGTATATAATTACGTAATTAATCGTTTTTATTATTTTTTTCTTTTTTCATTAAAAATATTACCCAAAACTATTATATATCAAAATAATCTTCAAGAATAGGGCTATAATAATATATATGGTTATTTAAAGTTTTATAAAATAGTTTTTGTGCAAAAATTTAAAAAAAAAAATCGGGTCTTCCGCGACCTTCCGAATATTTTCGCGCTTCATTCATTTAATTATTAATCCTTATCTAATTAACTGTTATAAGTTCCTTCTATATTAAATTACCTTTCCATACGTATTTTTTGTTCTCTTGTAGACAGTATATGTCACTCTCCGCAATTTTTTGAACACTCCGTACGCGCCGGGTTGAGTCATTCCGCAATGGCGGCACCTTTGATATTTGAGATATACTACTTTTTGCTTTTGAAACCCACCACGCTTCGCGTGGCGAGCGTTCCAGTGGATATGGAGGTAACTATATAAAAAATAATGTAGTGGTAACCATACGTCCATGTGGTGACCCTAGCGGCGTCCGCAGACTACTGCGGGGCGTTACAGGGGGAAGGGCGCTGTAGGTATGCAAATAGCGGCATTTAGCGCACCCACAAAGGAGATTCGCTTCTATACTCGTATTATTATTCTTATGCCACAGGCTACCCGAACGCGCCTAATGAGGTATAGCATGGAATTATTACTCAAACAGGAATGAGCTCTTCAAAATATTGTGGTTCAAATTTGGACTTTATTTCTATGTAAATAAAGACTAAACACTTGAAAGTACAAAAGTGTACCGAGAGAGATAGCAATAACTGTACCTTTTATCCCTTTCCCACAGTGTTGCTACTGTTGTATATTTTATAATTTAGTAGTTATGAAACAACTATTGGTAGATGAAGATTTTTTATTATTGTTCATTTTAATTACTTTTAATGCCCAAAATACCTAAATTGTTTTTTTTTGTAATAATTATAACATAAAATAAATTAAATTACCATGTTAGACTAAGCACTATTTTACGTCCAGGAAATATTCTAGTGGTAGTATTCAAAAAATGTTATATTGCAACAGTGATTCTTTGTCAATGTCAGTAATTTTCGTTGTCATTGTAGTAGGGTGACCACATGGTATGTACCTAACCTAAATATTGTCGCAATTTTTATCATTTTTTAATAAAAGTAATTAATATTAGTTATTTATTGTTTAGCTTACACGAGGCGATGTTAAGTTATTAGAAAAAGAATTGGCATTAACATTCTGTTCAAGATATTGGCAAAACCACAAAAGATTTAAATATTGTTGAAACAGTTCGACTCACACTGATGTGCTTTTAATTCTTTTCTTCTTAAAATATTACTCATTCTTTTACTAGGTATGTATTTAAATATCACAGAGAGATTTTAGTGTTGACTCATTTTTGACAAGTTGACATATTTGATTATCTGTTATGTGGCGGTGGGTTCAACATAATATACCGATTGGAAAGACCATCTATTGAAAGACAATCATTGACATTCATTATTATGAATAAAACCTATCTTGTATTGAAAAGCAGATATAAAATTCTTTTGCGCAACCCATTTTGAAATAATAGAATAGAATATAATATTTCTTTGTTGTACAACACCAACCAGCTTAAAGTCAACGTATAAATAATACACTTAACACTAATTGTACAAAGGGCGACCTTGTCGCTAAAAGCGATCTCTGCCTTAACAATCGTGATTATTAAGCATATTATGGTTTTCAAAAGCATCTTTCTGGGGCCTTACCATGAGCTTTTATAAAACCATCCATAATCCGTGCAGTTTTTAAGCAGGCCTTAAACAGGATTGCTTATAATCGTACTATGAGCCCTCTGGGCCCCGTTTCACGAAGCAACAAGTTACAATTTTACAAGTAAAAACTGGCAACACTAGTTAAAAACCAAGAAAAAGGTGTTTCACGAAACTACTATGCAACAAGTTGTATCATTGTTGTGACAAGTTCTTGTATTACAATCCACAGACAAACCATAGACTATTTTAACAATTACCGGTTAATTTTACTAGTGTTTCACAAAGATATGCAAAAACAAGTTGACAATCTTGTTCACTTGTTAAACAATTCTACTCACCTCAACCTCTCGGTAGACTTGTAACTTTTTAGCCTAAATAGTTAAACAACGAAGTAAATAGTGTAATAAAATTAATATTGCTTGGATAATCTTTGATACTTACCCTCATCTGTCTACTGAGTAACATGTCGAGGAGAGAAATTATGTGAAATTATGGGAAAACAATAATGGTCGACACCCATACCCAAGAGTATTCCGGGAGAGAATTAACACGCAATTCCGTACGGAGTAAGAGTTCAACGAACGATTTCGCCTTACTTCAGTGAAAATGGAAGACCTTCTCACTCTATTGGGAACATTCTTAAAACATCAAACTGCAAGAAGTCAGGCGTTACCAGAAAAACTGCAACTATGCATTGCCTTACATTGGATGGGGTCTGCCTGGTGCACAGTATCACTGTGTTGGTGATATCCAACACAGTGATACTGTGCACGAGATAAAACTTTTTTCTAGAAAGAATTTCTTTCAAAAACTGAATTTAACTTTTTGCATTTTATCCATTAGTTATAGATAACTATTATTCTCTTCGCTAGAAGAGTAGTTTAATCCTTGCTATTGTTTATTTCTGCACAAAAACCTCTTCATATCTTTACTTTATTAATTTATTTCAATGATGTGCTTACTTACTTGTAACCGATATTTTACGGTTGTAAAATAATTATGGTGTAAAAAGTAACGTTCGTGAAACACTTGTACTTGTAAACTTGTCATTACAATGCTTGTTATCCGTTCACTTGTTACTTGTTAACTGGTTGCTTCGTGAAACGGGGCCCTGTTTAGGTGAACGGCTTATAGATTGCTTGAGTCGTAAGGTGAACGGTTATTTGTCTCTGGTCTGCCTTAATGTTAAAACGAGATAGCGCTATACAACTGTTGTATCTGATATCTCTTTTCTTCGGAAGCGTTCGAAAACCATTGAAAGATTAAAAACCGGTTGAACCGGTAAAAGAGAATATCTCAACATATTTACAATTATTTGTTATTTTGTTGTTCGTTTTAACGTTTTTTATTCTTAAGATATGAGTTATTATATTTTATAGTTGTCTTTATTTTATTACATTTTTACTCTACATTCTCCAAGAATTTTCCAAACTATTGATCACTATTGATAGTGGAAGGCGTTGGAATCACCCCTATAACTAGCGGGTCGTTAGTGGAGCGGCTCTGAGACAGTCTCCGCCATTTTTTTTGACGCCATTTTGCTTTTGGGTGCATGTGTGTGTGTCGTGTCGTGTCATTTCATCATAGAAGTAGAACGCACACATTTGCATTTCATTTTTCATTATTACATTGTTGGTTTGTTTAAATCTCTAATTTATCTTCAGATTTTATGTGTTTTAAGCATGTTTTTTAAGATTTTTGACACTCACTGTTCTTGATTCAATAACAGTACCTGTGTGTACGAAGGGATTCGGCAGTTTTATCGGTTTGTTTGCTTGTGATTTTCTAAACTTAATAACTTTTTGACCTTTCATTGTTTCATACTATTTCATGCTAATATAGCTGAGCCCACCTGGTTAGCTACCATAATCTTACTTAAGTTTATCAGATCACCATGGTGACAGTACAACTTGTGCAGAGTACAACTTGTTACTCTGATAATCAGACTGAGAATCAGAGATCAAGAGATATCTGAGAATCAGAGATCAGGTGAAGAACGCTTTCATCTTTGGCCTAATAGTTATTTACCAAAATGTATGAAGTTGAACTTTCCCATACTAAAAAACGAGCGAACTTTATATTGTTATGAATCCACTAAAATATTTTACAGACCATCGGCTTCAACAGAGGTTACATTTCTGGATGCACATCAATTTTGAAATCGATAAAAACAACTTATGAACACAGAAAAACTAGTGTTATTTTGAAACACAAATACTTGAAGATGAATATCTTGAGTTGAGTATGCAATAAATAACTTCCTCCAAGTGAAATAAATTCAGGAATACTTAAAAATCCAATAATGATAGGTGAGCAAAGTTGTGTAATATTTTTTTCATTAAATAAACAATAGTTTAAAATTAATTTAATGTTATGTTTTCCATTAAATAACCTACACTATGTTGTTGTTCAAAATTACATGTAATTTTTTTTTAGATTGAATGAAAATGAAAAACACTTCTTCTCAAAAAGAGTAGCAAAGCTCTGCTAAAATTGATCTTCTGATGGTGCACATGTCTGGGCGCAAGGTGACTTCGGAAGCATAGAGAAGCTCGATATGTTAGAAGCTTTGGTTACTCACCATGGACCTGAATTTCATTTTATCAATTTTATTAATATGCTAAGAACATAAGCCACTGCACAAGCAATGAACAGGACATGAATAACAGAAAGTGGGCTGTCAAAAGGTGATTAATTTGTTTTTGACATAAATATGTTTGCTTATTAACCCCTTGTTTCTGAAAGGCTAATCAGTGATAAAATTAAATATAGTACATTCAAGATAAGAAAGTTCCCTTGACAAATCGATTTTTTCCGTTTCATGCATACTAATTTCCGTGATGAAAAAAATAATTTATCTCCTTAGGTTATTTTTATCAAAAATGTAATAATTAATTCCACATTAAATAAAAACAAGAATATCAGCCTAATTAAATAAAATTATAATTCTAAAGTTTAAAAATAAAATGTTTGTGTAAAGTATAAGTTCCGATTCATGACTCAAATAAATACTTAATTAAACAAATATTTTATCAGAATTATAAATAATTATATTTAACTGGACTGATTTTAATGTGGAATTAATTGTTGCATTGTTGACAAAAATAACTGAAAAAGACATTTTTAAAACATAATATTTTTATTCACGGAAACTGGTATGCATGAAACGGAAAAGTTTGACCTGTCACGGGAACCTTCTTATCTTGAATATGCTATAACAAGCTTAACTTCACTTCACTTCTTGGTTAAGTGGCAACCGGTCGTTTTACACAACCATTACTGCCAAACTCGAGTTTATGGATAAGACACTGTTTCTGAGTTTGCTTTTGTTGACAACGGCCAAAAGTGTGCTATAGTTTTGTTTTGGGTCACCTAAAAATGGACAAAACATGACAATGACACTGACAACAACAATGTAGCAGCACAAATAAAACATTTAATAAAATACAGTTTAAAGTTTAATGTTGATAAATCTTAAGTTAACTGTCAATTGATTCACTGTGTCAGTTGACAGAGCTGCCAAATTTCTTTCAAAATCTATAAGTCAAGATCAGTGTTATACTATATGCCCCTATATTAAAGAAAATATTTCAAAATTGGGTTGGGGTGAATGAAAGGGTGCGCAAGGTCCTTTTTTATGGTTGTATCGTATAGAATAGCTAAAAATAAACACTTTTTATTCTTGTCCATTTTTTCTCAAATCTTATAGTGTGCGAGTAAATCAGCTTTGAAAATCACAATGGCAGCAGGACTTAGAAAAATTTTGAGATGTTGCATATTGCTATTATGACACCTACTTTTTATGGTTGTATAATATAGAATAGCCTAAAATAAACACTTTTTACTCTTATTCACTTTTTCTCAAGTCTTATAGTTTGCGAGTAAATCAGCTTTGAAAATTACAATGGCCGCAGGACAAGAAAAATTTTGGGATGTTGCCTTGATATTAGGACACCTAATTTTTATGGTTGTATCATATAGAATAGCTTTAAAATTAACACTTTTTATTCATGTCAATTTTCTCTCAAGTCTTATAGTTTGCGAGTAAATAAGCTTTGAAAATCACAATAGTCACGACGAAAAAAAAAATGGGATGTTACGTTGCTATTATAACACCTAATTTTTATGGTTATATCAGAAAATGACTAGAACGTGATGAGCAGATCAATACACACTTGTTCACAGTGGCTTTCTATTTCTTGTGTTTAGATTATGAAATCGAAAATTGGTACCAAAGGTTTTATAATTTTTATAGACAAATCAAATTTTCATAATTAGACTGTTCAGCTTAAATCAATATATTAATTTAGTTAAAAATATTTCTTAGAGAAACCTTTGCTTGTGAATTATAAATAGCACCAACTGAAGTCCAAAAATACTTTCTATACTAGCAGCCGAAACCCAGCAGTAATAGCCAATTACATGACACTGAAAATAACTAAGTAAATTTATCTTGCCGTATCAACATAGTAACATGCTTGAATTGTTTTACTACATATACAACAGAACTAGGTCTGTTTGATCCCACAAACGTGCATCAAGTGTAATACCCAAAAATTTTGTAACTACAATTGATGAGTTCAACGATTCGATTGTATCCACTTTCCTTACATTTGGCCATGAGAATTTAATAAATCTAGTTTTATTTGAGTTTAGTGAACCAATTTGGAACATTTAACTCTGACACAATTATTTAAGAGAATGTGAAAGTTTGATAAACATAATTTTAAAAGCATTACAAAAGGAATGGGTATGCCATTCCTTTTAAATGCTTTTTCAAACTCTAATTAAAATCATTTATATGAATGAATATCATTAATTTATGGAAAACATTTCTTATTGACCTTAACATATTCATCAAAATTAAAAACTAGATTGATTTGTTTGGTTAGATTACCTACTATAAAATTAATTGCTTTTAATGTTAACTTCTTCAAAATGTATTCAAACGTTTTAAACTATTTGCCATTGTCTGCAGAGTTCAATTCTTCAATCTGAAGTTTTGTAAATAATCAATAAAACAAAATTATTTTCAAAAACAAAGTAATGTCTTATATAATTATCTTTTTTGTATCAACAGGTGTACAGATATTGAGAAGTGGAGAGACTAAGATCAGATGGAGAGGCAGGTTATTTATTTTTACTAGGTTTTTCACTGTTTTTCATTTTAGAGTCGTCACACTTTATACAAATGCTTATTTATCTTTTCAGAATCGCAGAGTAAGCACAGCGTTGCATGGCGGAGAATTGTGGGTTCTAATAAGTTCCATTGTGTACGTTTTTGTCATATTGTATGTTAAATTCAATAAAAAGATAATCGCATTTCGTTGTTTTGATTTTTAATTTTAATAACCTAAAATATTATCAGAATTAAAAAAGTAGATTAGGGCTGTAAATTTATATCGATAATTTTCAGTATGTCGATAATAAGCAGTCGATAGTTTTGCAGCACTATCATTACGGAGCTGTCATTTCACTACGAAACGGCCGCTAGAGGGGTTGATTCCTATCTGTAACAGTAATATAATTTGTGGTGGAAGGAAATGTTCATAGCTTGTTATGAACGTACTTGGGCCTTACCATGAGCTCTTATCGCAGGCCTTAAACAGTATTGCTGTCTATTTCCGTACCATGACCGGCTTAAAGCAGCGCGTTTGCAGGCCTGCTTAAAATGACGTCACGAAACCGTTCACCTTTTTTTATGTATGAACTTTCGTACCATGACCGCCCATTTGACAGTTTGAAAACTGCTTTTGAACGTCTTATATGTCAAATAAAGCAATCTTTAAAAAGTTGCTCTTCAGCGGCTGTAACAAGATTGTTAAGTGGATTTGACCCAATTTGGTGGAATTTTCATAAGATAATTGTTAAAACTAACTTTATATAAGATGTTTTCAAACGGCTGTAATGACTTTTTCTCTAATTTTAACTCCCTAATTTTCGTATAATTAGTCAGAGTGTTTTTAATTTTTATATAGTTTTCACAGTGTTTATTACTCTTGAAAGTTGAGATATTGCTTGAGATGTGATGTGACGATAATGAAATATTTGAATTTTTGGAGAGTGAACACCGCGCGGAATTAAAACAAGTGACATCGAGAGAAGCTAATGATACCCTCAGAACAATCAAACCTACCTTTGATTCAGAGGAAAATGAATTTCAGTATAAAAAAAGTACCTACTCTGTGAAAATGAATTTATTAAGCAACTAGCGACCCGCCCCGGCTTCGCACGGGTACAATGTAGATACTAATGTGGGGCAGTTTGGAGTGATTAATAATATTATAAAATATTATTACATACAAACCTTCCTCATGAATAGATAGGGTGATCTATTGCTGAAAACTGCATTGAAATCCTTTGCGTAGTTTAAAGATTTAAGCGTACAAACAGAGAGAGAGCAACTTTGTGTTATTATTATACTATATTATAATAGATAGATGTTAGTTGTTTATTGATTATATTAAAAACCCTTGCCTTTACTTACATTAATTTTATTTTGTTCTACTTTATCTAATGTTAAGCATAATGTAGGTAACATTTTTCATTCTAACCATGTTTGGTTACCTCCAGAGTTGGTTAGGAATTTTTACTATACTTTCAACCGATAGTGAAAATTAAGTTCAAATGACTAAAATTTAGAAACAAAGGTCACTTCGGATCATTTTTTGTAGCAACCTTTAATTCACAGCTTAGCAAAAACAACCTTTTCTGTTACAGGGTTTTAACAGCTGTTTATCTTTATGCACATGGATCATACCAAAATTCAACTGGGGAACCCCAAAATGTTGCTCAACAGATAGGTTTCCTGTTTTATCACAAGAAATTGATGCCATTAACAATGTGCAAATAAGAAATAAATGTGGTTTAAAAAAATATGCTAAAAGAATGTAATGTGTATGAGTTAAGGTGTGTATAATAAAGGCTAATACGATTCAAATTGTGAATTTACTACCTTACCTACTATGTTCCCATAATAGTGTAGTAGGTTCATTCCTCCTCATCTGTGGAGAAACCTGTGCCCAGCGGTGAGTTGAAGTGGTGGTGGCATTACACCAAATTATTAAGGATAAGCATTAACTTTGCAAAATGCTTTTATAGCTTTTACCAAACCTACACATAATATCTTACCATCCTAACTAATATTATAAATGCGAAAGTGAGTTTGAGGCAAAAGGCACTTCTTGTTCCACAAACAAAATTTCTTTCTGCAGATGTGACTTTAATTTTGTGGGAAAAAAAATAATTGTACCTACTACTTCCTAAAGTTGAAAAATAGTAATAAATGGTTAAAACTCAGTTTACAAAATAATTAATATGATGGTTCATTAATACCTTCTCAACAATTTTTGTGCTATGGGAAATGATATAAATAATATAAAACTTGAAGTGATAGCTTTCTATATGTATTACATAGAAAAAAACAATATATTAAATAAAAAAAATATTTCAGATGTGCATTGCAGACAGATCTAAGTATATGCACATTGTTGTTAGCATATAATGTTCACACTCAATAAGACACAGAAAGGAGGGCATACAGTGAAATTAAGCTTTCAATTCTTGAAGTGGATATATCATTTCACCATAACACTTATTAGGATTCTTATGCTACCTACAAGGGTGTGTGCTTAGTCTTGTCGATCATCAGTTAACCTCACCAGGGTCAACTGATGATCGATTGAGAGAAAAAAATTAACTCGAGAAATGCTCGGGCAAAAAAATGCTTAACTGCAACATCACAACAATGTATGTGTTGATGGAAATCATCTAGGGTCTAATCACGAATCATTTACTTGGACAAATCATCCTCTCATTTAGAAAATTTTAATACACTAGATAATAAAGCTTTATTATTATTGGTAAAAATAAAACGAATAACATTTTTCCAAAATATAATAAAAAGTTAGGGTCAAAACAATAAAATCAAACACAAGAAACAAAAAAATACTACAATGTTAGTCTTAAAATAAAACAATCATTTCAGGTTATTCCCAATCTTTCTTGGCCCAGATTTTCGCCTCTGTATTCACACTATGCAATGAAGCTAATCTTGATTAATCCAAGAAGCATTTAAGCAAACGTCTACTGCAGCGCAAGATCCATCTATTGAAAAGCAGATCATCGCAGCCAAAAATGAAATTTGTTGTTCGCTTCTGGGTTGTTCACCAGATATCCTATGACAAATATAGGTACTTCTTCAAATTTAGCTGTCTCCGAGTGAGTTTCTTCAATAAAGCAAATAAAATTCAGGTTTTTAAGATTCAACTTATAATAAAAGATTTATTTCTTCACAATAACTGTCTTTTATTCGCATGAGTACTACACATTCAAATTAATTTACACTTTTTGGATTTATTCGCATATACCTATTTGGTTTTAAACAATTCAATAATTTAGCCCCACATATGGCTTGCTTTTCAGTATTCATGGTAATGAGATGACTAAAGCTGGTGGGTGTTGAAGAGTAACATCATAATTATTATTCATTTACTAAACATAAATTGTGTAATGCTTTCCATATCTTTTTCCACTTCTCGCTTGTGCAGACTTATTAAAACCTATATACTGGTTATATGTATTTTACCAGACGTTTTCCAAGTCATGCAAACATAACATTGACGAACCCAGATAAAATTCGAGTTGATTTCATTCAGAAGTAATCAGAGAAATCTCTGGAAGTAATAGGTAGATATTCTTAGTTCTTATCGCTGTACAAAGCACGACGATGTAAATTACTTGCAAACTCTTTGTACAATGAAGACTCAACACAATAAACTGCCGACACACTTTTCTATCGATTGTTTAAAGAAGAAAATGCAAACAAAACATCTGTATTTTAGAACACGATTGATCGTTGTCTAATTCTTTTTTGTTTGGTGGTGTTTCCCTTTTGGATTTCCCCAGAATCGAGATTTTTGCTCAGTTTTCGTAATTCAGAAGGATGGTAATGCCCTTGTAAGACTGCTTTCTTGACATGGATCGTGAAAGTACAATGGGTAGGTAGGTGTATTTTATACAAAACTTCGAAGATCTTTAATTCTTTAAAATTTTCTGCCACAATAAATTAATGTACGTACATAGGTTAAGTACGTTCATAACAAGCTATGAACATTTCCTTCCACTATCAATAGCTTGGAAAATTCTTGGAGAACGTAGAGTAAAGATGTAATAAAATAAAGACAACTATAAATTATAATAACTCATATCTTAAGAATAAAAAACGTTAAAACGAACAACAAAAATAACAAATAATTGTAAATATGTTGAGATATTCTCTTTTACCGGTTCAACCGGTTTTTAATCTTTCAATGGTTTTCGAACGCTTCCGAAGAAAAGAGATGTCAGATACAACAGTTGTATAGCGCTATCTCGTTTTAACATTAAGGCAGACCAGAGACAAATAACCGTTCACCTTACGACTCAAGCAATCTATAAGCCGTTCACCTAAACAGGGCTCATAGTACGATTTAAAGCAATCCTGTTTAAGGCCTGCTTAAGAACTGCACGGATTATGGATGGTTTTAGAAAAGCTCATGGTAAGGCCCCTTAACCTGTGTACAAGTACAATAATTTATTAAAAGGTGGCAGAAAATTTTAAAGAAATAAAGATCTTCGAAGTTTTGTATAAAATACACCTACCCATTGTATTTTCACGATCCATGTCAAGAAAGCAGTCTTACAAGGGCATTACCGTCCTTCTGAAAAACGAAAATGAGCAAAAATCTCGATTCTGGGGAAATCCAAAAGGGAAACACCACCAAACAAAAAAGAATTTTAGACAACGACCAATCGTGTTCTAAAATACAGATGTTTTGTTTGTATTTTCTTCTTTAAACAATCGATAGAAAAGTGTGTCGGCAGTTTGTGTTGATTCTTCATTGTACAAAGTGTTTGCAAGTAATTTACATCGTCGTGCTTTGTACAGCGATAAAAACTAAGAATATCTACCTATTACTTCCAGAGATTTCTCTGATTACTTCTGAATGTAATCAACTCGAATGGTATCTGGGTTCGTCAATGTTATAGATATTTTTTTGATGTTTGCATGACATGGAAGACGTCTGGTAAAATACATATAACCAGTATATAGGTTTTAATAAGTCTGCACAAGCGAGAAGTGGAAAAAGATATGGAAAGCATTGCACAATTTATTGTTTAGTCATCTCATTACCATGAATACTGAAAAGCAATCCATATGTGGGGCTAAATTATTGAAATGTTTAAAACCAAATAGGTATATGCGAACAAATCCAAAAAGTGTAAATTAATTTGAATGTGTAGTACTCATGCGAATAAAAGACAGTTATTGTGAAGAAATAAATGTTTTATTATAAGTTGAATCTTAAAAACCTGAATTTTGTTTGCTTTATTGAAGAAACTCACTCAGAGACAGCTAAATTTGAAGAAGTACCTATATTTGTCATAGGATATCTGGTGAACAACCCAGAAGCGAACAACAAATTTCATTTTTGGCTGCTGCTTCATGTCTGCCACAATAGATGGATCTTGCGCTGCAGAAGACATTTGCTTAAATGCTTCTTGGATTAATCAAGATTAGCTTCATTGCATAGTGTGAATACAGAGGCGAAAATCTGGGCCAAGAAAGATTGGGAATAACCTGAAATGATTGTTTTATTTTAAGACTAACATTGTACTATTTTTTTGTTTCTTGTGTTTGATTTCATTGTTTTGAGCCTAACTTTTTATTATATTTTGGAAAAATGTTATGTTTTATTTTTACCAATAATAATAAAGCTTTATTATCTAGTGTATTTAAATTTTCTAAATGAGAGGATGATTTGTCCAAGTAAATGATTTGTGATTAGACCCTAGATGATTTGCATCAACACATACATTGTTGTGATGTTGCAGTTAAGCATTTTTTTGCCCGAGCATTTCTCAAGAGCTAATTTCTTTCTCTCAATCGATCATCAGTTGACCCTGGTGAGGTTAACTGATGATCGACAAGACTAAGCAGACACCCTTGTAGGTAGCATAAGAAACCTAATAAGTGTTTATTATAAACGTCTTTATGGTGAAATGATATATCCACTTTCAAGAATTGAAAGCTTAATTTCACTGAATGCCCTCCTTTCTGTGTCTTATTGAGTGTGAACATTATATGCTATAACAACAATGTGCATATACTTAGATCTGTCTGCAATGCACATCTGAATAGAAAGCTCTCACTTCAAGTTTTATATTATTTATTTAATTTCCCATAGAATTGAAAGCTTAATTTCACTGAATGCCCTCCTTTCTGTGTCTTATTGAGTGTGAACATTATATGCTAACAACAATGTGCAAATACTTAGATCTGTCTGCAATGCACATCTGAATAGAAAGCTCTCACTTCAAGTTTTATATTATTTATTTAATTTCCCATAGCACAAAAATTGTTGAGAAGGTATTAATGAACCGTCATATTAATTATTTTGTAAACTGAGTTTTAACAATTTATTACTATTTTTCAACTTTAGGAAGTAGTAGGTATTATTTTTTTTGCCAAAAATTAAATTCTCATCTGCAGAAAAAATTTTGTTTGTGGAACAAGAAGTGCCTTTTTGCCTCGGTGTAAAATTAGACAAACTATTAGAAAATGTTCATATAGTTTTTACTCTTGATGTTCCAATCTTTAAAAAAGGAGCGAATGCTTTTGGTGTCAGTAAAGCTAAAATGGATGCAAAAAAATCGTTGGGATATTAAGGCAAGCCAATAAAATGATACTTGGATGGAAAGAACTGACTAACAACTAAGGCTAGGAACATAACCTGCACTAGCACCATCAACCGAGCTACCATCTGTGTAAGTTGTATGTGTTAGCACTACAGCATTCGGTGGTAACACTACACTTATGTGTTTGGATTAATTTGCGGGTCCTAAAACTCGCATTTATAATATTAGTTAGGATGGTAAGATATTATGTGTAGGTTTGGTAAAAGCTATAGAAACATTTTGCAAAGTTAATGCTTATCCTTAATAATTTGGTGTAATGCCACCACCACTTCAACTCACCGCTGGGCATAGGTTTCTCCACAGATGAGGAATGAACCTACTACACCATTATGGGAACATAGTAGGTAAGGTAGTAAGTTCACAATTTGAATCGTATTAGCCTTTATTATACACACCTTAACTCATACACATTACATTCTTTTAGCATATTTTTGGAAACCACATTTATTTCTTATTTGCACATTGTTAATGGCATCAATTTCTTGTGATAAAACAGGAAACCTGTCTGTTGAGCAACATTTTGGGGTTCCCCAGTTGAATTTTGGTATGATCCATGTGCATAAAGATAAACAGCTGTTAAAACCCTGTAACAGAAAATGTTGTTTTTGCTAAGCTGTGAATTAAAGGTTGCTACAAAAAATGATCCGAAGTGACCTTTGTTTCTAAATTTTAGTCATTTGAACTTAATTTTCACTATCAGTTGAAAGTATAGTAAAAATTCCTAACCAACTATGGAGGTAACCAAACATGGTTAGAATGAAAAATGTTACCTACATTATGCTTAACATTAGATAAAGTAGAACAAAATAAATTAATGTCTCTCTGTTTGTACGCTTAAATCTTTAAACTACGCAAAGGATTTCAATGCAGTTTTCAGCAATAGATCACTCTATCTATTCAAGAGGAAGGTTTGTATGTAATATACATATAATATTACTAATCACTCCAAACTGCCCCACATTAGTATCTACATTGCACCCGTGCGAAGCCGGGGCGGGTCGCTAGTTGCTTAATAAATTCATTTTCACAGAGTAGGTACTTTTTTATACTGAAATTCATTTTCCTCTGAATCAAAGGTAGGTTTGATTGTTCTGAGGGTATCATTAGCTTCTCTCGATGTCACTTGTTTTAACTCCGTGCGGTGTTCACTCTCCAAAAATTCAAATATTTCATTATCGTCACATCACATCTCAAGCAATATCTCAACTTTCAAGAGTAATAAACACTGAAAACTATATAAAAATTAAAAACACTCGGCGAGACTCGGCTATTAATTATACGAAAATTAGGGAGTTAAAATTAGAGAAAAAGTAACTACAGCCGTTTGAAAACATCTTAAATAAAGTCAGTTTTAACAATTATCTTATGAAAATTCCACCAAATTGGGCCAAATCCACTTAACAATCTTGTTACCAGTGTTGCCAGATTTTTTCCACCTTCCCCCCCAAATACATTTAAAAAACCCCTAGTTTCTCCAGTTTGGTTGATAAAAAACCTCTGACTATTTTGGCCATGTCATATACATAAGCTTTCTAATATTGACAATAAAAAACTTAGAAGTTTTCTTCAAATTACCTATTTTAATTTATTTCATATACATAGCCGTGTGTCTGTCGATTCGGATTTTTCGTTATAAATGTCTGTGTGAGGCTGTGGAAAACAGTCTTTTAGCCGGAATTATGATAAACAAGACAGTTCAATGGTAACATAAAGTGTTGCCAGCTAATACTCGTAAGTTTTAGTGTCCCATTCATTCTATTTGGTGAATAAATTGTCAGTCTTGTCTGATATAAAAAGGAATTTGCCATTTGGTTAGAATAGTAGAAAACCTTCAGAAAATCCCCTAGATAAATTTCGTGATATCAAAACCTCCAAAAAACCTCAAAGACCTGAAAAACCCCTAGGATTTAAGGAAATCCTCTGAATTTGGCAACACTGCTTGTTACAGCCGCTGAAGAGCAACTTTTTAAAGATAGCTTTTTTTTTTTTTTTTTTAATTTTGTTTATCCCATTTGGGAAAGGCAAAGGCGTCAACCATACAGCCTAGTCTGTATGCAATAAACTATTGTTATTCATTCTTCTTTTGAATTCACAAATCGCCAAACGTAGAGGCATGGCAGACAATCTTCATACAACGGAATTCTATCCGTAGCGCCATTTTGTTTTAGTGTTATATGACGTTTCTTTTTTTTAATTTACATGACAGGATCGATTCCGGATTTCCTTCCGGTCGACCATATTTGTTTTTATGTTTGTTTCTTATGTACCTTGTGCATAACTTAACTTCACTTTTTAATGAATTAAGTTTACAATTGTTTCTCGTAATTTTACGTAATTTATGGTGATACTACGAGTACTGTGTGTACAAAAGGTCGCGACAGGACGCTATTACTGGGCTTTGAGAAGCGACGCAACGAGTGGTTAGTGTCTGAACCCGGAATGATTTGAAGGAATTGCTCCAAGAACAACTTTGATAGCTTTCGTTTGCCAAAAGCACTTTGAAAGACGATTCTTCGCAAAATCATGTCTTACGGGCGTTGCTTACCCTTCTTTGTTTACTGAGGACGAGATTATAAGTGGAGTACTTTCTCGACATAATAGCGGTAAGTCTACATTTATTAGAAAAGTAGAAGCAACCGTAGTTTGCCCTAGTATTAACGTTAAAATTACTACATACCTCTTTCATTTTAACTTAAATTAACCTCTAAACATTGTCGCGATAAGGTGTGTTGAATCTCCAAAGATTCACTATGGCTCTTTATTTTGTTAGTTGCTGAATATTTTTTTCAGTTACCTAGGTAATTTTTGACAACAGTATAGAACAAAACAAACTTCCTATATGCTGCATAGTCTCCAAAAAAACTGCATTCGGATCTAAAGATCAGCACTCCGAAAATGTATAGTATTAGTCATTACTTTTCATGCAGAAAAATGCTGTTTTTTGTAATTGTAATCTGTCTGCTAATAAAAAGCAGCAATATGTTGGATTTTTAGTAAGCATTCTGCAGGAAATAATGTATGGAAATCACATTAGCCATAGGAAAGAATTATTATTCTATCAGTTGCAGTTAACTAGTCCAATGATTTGTGGGTAACAGTTCCAGTTATTTGTATTCCATTTAAAAAAAATTACTCGAGCATGTTACAATTCATCTTTTCAATTAACTATTTTAGGAAATAACTTCTTATCAATAATTTTTAACATGATTATTAATTGTTTCAGAAACCATTGCTCCAGTCCAAATGTACTAGAAACTTATCAGTATTTGAAACCTATTGAATCTTCAGGTAATAAAAACTTCTTGCTGACCAACACATATGCAAAGAAGATGACTGAAATGCAAATTTACCTTAGCACCAAAAGCAAAAAAGGCTATCAATTTTCTTTGCAAGAAAACTTGATTGCTTTTGTGTTAGTACACAACCTACACTCACACAGATGTACCAGGTAAGACAAAAAGCTGTCATTTTTCAATGAACAAGACACACACACATACAAATGTGCTGTCATTTGCATGCTTCACTCGTGATTCAACAACGCTCTGTCCGTCTTTTTTTCAGGTATATGGCCATAAGGCTTTAAATTTCTGCAGATAATATTTTTCTACCGTCCAGGATAACATTAAATAAAATGGTGTCAAAACTCAACATCCAAACTGGAAGCTGTCCTCAAGTTTTTGAAGTGCTGACAAAAGAGGTAAATCCTATATTTTTGAACTTTTCACTGTTAAAAAATGCCAAATAAAATTCTGTGACAAATTATAAATAAGTAATTAATACAATAAAAATTTAAAAATGTAAAATAAACCAAGAAATCAACACAAGAAAAATTTGGCTTTGGCTTCAACAAACTGAGTTCGTGTGTTGACTCCATTTCCATTATGCTACCTAGTACCTACTTATCTGATCCAACCAAAATTTCAACTATGTATATATATATTGAACAACTTATTTATCTTATTATATTTGTCACTTGGCATTTTCTTTGAAAATGCTAATTATAACAACTTTTCAACCTTTATCTTGCTATGCCAAGGTAAACTTTATTCATTTTGATATGTATTTATCAATAGTGAGCTTACTGTAGAATAAAAGAAAAAAAGCTAATTCTTTAAAGCTTTAAATATGCCACATTATCTAGGTTGATTTATTAAAAGAAAAGAAACAATTACAATTGAACTTATTTTCAGGTTGCAGAATGCAGATGAAACTGACTTATGATAAAAAGAGGGACTCCATTGTTTGGATGTCAATGAAAAGAAACAGCAATTTGTCGAACACTCTGTCGTTCTTATGTTGAGAGGGGCCATATATAGATGGCAGCAACCAATTGCTTTCTATTACTATGAAGACACTACCACAGGCATAGAATAAAAAAAATATTTATTTTTAAGGAGGTAATTGCTGTTGTTGTGGATTATCAAATTATTAAATTGTGATGTAATTTTTCTAAATGCCTGATTTTATTGATGTTAACTCTACACATATTATAATATGTATAATATTAATTTACAATTTCAGATGACACTGTTACAGTAAGTGCATATTTAAATATTGTTTATAACCCATATCACCTAATTAAAGGGTTAAGAAATAACTTCCTCAATAAAAATATGAAAATGGATGGAAAAATATCAAAATGGAATGATATTGTTGTGTATCAAACAGACTGCAGTCACACAGAGTTTAGATAACTACACAAACAAACAACATGTTGTTCCTGAAAAGATAAAGAAAATGAAGGTATGTTCCTCTTTCTTTCTATTTATTTAAATTTTGCTATCCTAGTATGGTTTCACTTCAATATTATATTTGAATTCGATTAACATTAATATTTTGTTTTTAGGTGAAGAATTGTGTGAAAGTATAGCAGTACCTGGCAGCATTATCACGCAGTCCAAAATTTTGTAAGTATTATATTAGTAGCTTTCCGCTCGCGGCTTCGCCCGCGTTATTATTGTTTTCCCGTGGGAATTTTATATTTTGCCATAGGACAAATAATTTTGTAGCCTTTTTAAGCCGGGATAATAAATTTCAGCGTCGGTGGCGCTGTGTACTCAGCACTTGCCTTCCAATCGGGAGGTCGGGGTTCGAGACCCGCCATGTACCACTGTGTTTTTCATTTCGAATTTCATATGTACATTTGTCCGACGCTACTACGGTGAAGGAATAATCACCCTAACATAGGGTAGGCTCGAACCCCTCGGTGGGGACGTATATGAGCTGTGATGATGATGATGATGATGAATAAATTTCATAGAAATTGGAGCAGATTTTAAAAATTTTCCATAGAAACTTTCAACCCCTATTTTGCACCCTGAGGGGGTGAATTCCCATAAACCACGAAACACGTGTTCAATGAAATATTTTTAAGAACATGAATCTCAAGTTTTATCAAAATCGTTGCTAATTTTAAGATTTTTCCATACAAACTTGCAACCCCTATTTCATCCCTTTATGGTAATTTTTTTTTAATTCTTTCTTAATGTGCGTCCACATTTTGAATTAAAACAACTGTCCAAAATACCCGTTTCTACCATTAGCGGTTACGGCTGTGCGTGCGTCTATAGATGGGAACACCTCCTTTTATACACGGTTATTTTTTTATCACCCTGGAAAATTTAAGGGACGCTTCACGACATGGTATAAGAATGATTTAAATATGAATAAAAAAATAACTTACTTACTTAATTTTATATTATTTTTTTTAAATATACAAAAAATGCTGCACTTGTTGAGAGCAGCATTTTTAGAGATTTTTAAAAAATATTAATATTTTTAAAAATATTTTTTTAATTATTTTTTTTATATAATATTGGATGTGTCCTGAAGCGTTCCTAAAATTTTCCAGGGTGATAAAAAAATAACCATACATTTAATTATAGTATAATTTAATACACGGTGTTTCAAAATAATCAATAAATAATCAATTCTTTATCGAAAACTCATTATTAAAATGTGTTTTTTTTTTTTTTATGTAAGGCCCGGCAAATGACCTCCTCCCGCCTGATGTTAAGCGGTGAAAGAGGCCCAAATGAGTTGACAGATAGAGTAGGGACGACATCCACTATCCTACCTGCCCGCCCCTTGCCGGCCTAAAAGATGCTTTTTCACACCTCTTTTGAAGGAACCCATGTTGTAGGATGGAGGAAACACGTGCGCAGGTAGAGAATTCCAAGTATGGGATGAACGACAGAAGAAGGAATCTTGGAATTTCTTGGTACGGTGTGAAAAGGAGGACACAGTGTACGGATGACTCCGAAGGCCCTTACGCGTGTTTCTGTTAAGGAATGGAGAGGGAGGGATAAGGTTAAAGAGCTCCTCAGAGCATTCCCCATGGAACATTCGGTAAAAGGCGCTAAGAGAGGCGATGTCACGACGAAGTTGTAGAGGCTCGAGGGTGTTAGTTGCCTCTACATCGCCAATTATTCGAATAGCGCGACGCTGCAATCTGTCCAGAGCATCGAGGAGGTACTGAGCGGAGCCGTCCCAAAGGTGCGAGCAATATTCCACGCAAGACCTAACCTGAGTTTTATACAACAGGCATAGTTGGTCCGGCGCAAAATACCTACGCACCTTGTTTAGGACACCGAGTTTCCGTGAGGCAGCAGTTATAACGGATTCGATGTAGTCTCTGGGGTTCAGATCGCAGCGAATGTTCATTCCCAGCAAGGTGATGTTACTCTGTGTGTGAAGGGTTGTGCCCTGAAGAGAAGGAGGGGGGAGGAAAGGTGACCTTTTCGCCGAGAACGCGCACACCTGTGTTTTCTTAGCATTGAACTCGACAAGATTGTTGGAACCCCATTCGGAGATGAGGTCCAGCGTCCTGTTGAGCTCAATGATAAGATTCTGCCTCTCCCTATCAATATTGCCATGAGCAGCCCCTGAGCTTCCGTGATATCCCCCATGCACTGTACTGTCGTCTGCATAGCAATGTATACTTCCCAAGGAAAGCATGTCATTGATATGCAGAAGAAACAATGTTGGGGATAGAACGGAGCCTTGTGGAACACCAGCATTCACTGCCACGAACCGCGAAGCGCAGCCGTCAACGACAACGCGAATTCTACGCTCGTGGAGGAAGCTGGCAATCCACGTACAGAACTGAGCGGGCAATCCGTATGCCGGAAGCTTGGAAAGGAGAGCCTTGTGCCAGACTCTATCAAAAGCTTTGGCGATGTCGAGACTAATAGCCACAGACTCGCCGCGCTTATCGATAGATTCACTCCATTTGTGCAAAAGGAACGCTAGAAGGTCACCTGTTGACCGTTTAGGACGAAACCCATACTGACGGTCATTAAGCAACGAGTGACCTTCCAGGTAACGGATCAGCTGGGTGTTAAGGATCCTCTCCATGATTTTACACAAAATGGAAGTGACGGCTATAGGGCGATAGTTAGCCGGATCAGAACGATCTCCCTTTTTGGGAACCGGCTGGACATTGGCCTCTTTCCAAGATTTCGGCACACAACCAGCAGAGAACGACAGACGGTATAGACGCGTCAGGACCGGAGTCAACTCCGCTGCACACTTCTTAAGTACAATCGCAGGAATGCCGTCTGGTCCACTTGCTTTTCGAATATCAATCGACTGTAGCTCCGCCCGCACATCTCGCTGTCTGATGCGGATATCGGGCATAGTGCTGCCACAATGGGACAGTGTCGGAGGTTGTGCACCACAGTCATCGATACGGGAATGGGCCGCGAAGAGTTTTGCCAGGAGGTCGGCTTTCTCCTGCGGCTGATGAGCAAGTGAGCCATCGGCATGTCTCAGCGGTGGCAGCGAGGGTTGGCAGAAGTTTGATTGCACAGCTTTGGCCAGGCGCCAGAAAGAACGGCTACCCGTAGGGTGCGCTAGCAGTTCCTGACCCACTTGTGCAATGCGCTGAGCGTCCGCTCTAATGTAAGCCCTCTTACACAACTTGGTGGCATTATTATAGGCTGTTTTCAGTAGGTTAGTATTGGGATCCCTAGAAGCTCGACCTCTGATCCAAGCGCGGTAAGCTAGCTGTTTGTTTTCAACAGCAGAGGCACACTCGCGATTGAACCAGAGGTTACGTCTCCCTCTACTGACGAGATTGGAATGTGGAATATAATATTCCATTCCTAATCTGATCTCGTCAGCAACAGACGCAGCGCAGGAGTTCGGATCCATCCCACTGAAACAGCGCTGCCACCAAGGGACAGACGCGTAATAATCCCGCATACCGTCCCAATCTGCTGACGCATAGTGCCACAGACGGCGTGCTGCAACCACAGGCGACGGTCGCGACGCCTGAGGCACTGAGACGGATACCAGGCAGTGATCTGAAGATCCTAGTGGAGCTCGAATCACCACCTGATATCCGTCGGGGCGATTTGTCAGCAGAAGGTCCAACAAAGAGGGCGCTTGACCGATAATATCTGGTACCCTGGTGTGCTGGGTAACCAATTGTGTCAGGTCGTGCGTGAGAGAGAATGCGTGGGCAGTCCTACCCGCATGGTCAGTTTTAGAGGAACTTAACCACAACTCGTGGTGAGCATTGAAGTCCCCTAAAAACACCAGCTCGGCGGAAGGAAATTGCTCCTGCGCGTCATCTGCCACCCGACTTAGGTGTTCAAAAAGTCGAGTTGTCTCCAAGTCACCTCGGTGGGAACGATAGACGCACACGTAGACACTGCAATGAGTGCCAAAATCGACGTGTACCACAAGGAGGGAAAAGGAAGGTTCCTCCAAACAGCGCAGGCGACGACAACAAACGTCCGCCCGGACGAACAAGCAAACACCTGCCTTTGCCTTGAAGGACTCCTCAAGAGCGTAGCCGGGGTAATTAAGGTAGCTTGTATCGGCCGGGCAGATAATTTGCGTCTCTGTCAAAAACAGCATTGCTGGACGGGCTGTCTCGAGATGGTGGTGGACA
Source organism: Schoenobius gigantellus (assembly GCA_963935595.1). Classification (NCBI taxonomy): domain Eukaryota; kingdom Metazoa; phylum Arthropoda; class Insecta; order Lepidoptera; family Crambidae; genus Schoenobius; species Schoenobius gigantellus. Next base: position 40,939,588 of record OZ012544.1, on the reverse strand, counting down.
GCCAAGAGGTTAGAATGGAGCCCGCGGATGTTAGCGAGCCCCACCTCGAATAGTGGTGTTTTGGTGGGATAGTGCACCGCTGTACGACCAGTCCTAATATTGTGCGCTGACATGTTTGTTGGAGTGAGAGGTGTGAAATTGAGGTGTCGTTGCAGCGATTAGCATAGTTAACGTGTGTAGGCCTGTTTCGCCAGGGAACAGCCGACAGCTGATTTGCGCTGACTCTCCGCACGAAAGGGCCCCCGAACCCCCCCGGAAGTGGTCGCCGGGACCCACCGTCCGGTCACCAACCGGCACGACGGACCACCCCGAGATTATGCGTGGCATGGTGGGGCAGCCTCACGGACTGGTTAGGTCCGCTTGGGCCCCTGTACTGTACCACGGGCGGCCAGCGGAACAGCCGTTTCTTCGGGTCTTCCTGGGCGGAGGGTCAACGCAGTCAACCTGGCACTGGGTCGACGGAAGCCCACACAAACCACACGAATCGCAGCAACGACCCCTCAAGCTCTGGCTGTGCGATGACTGATCCCGAAACGCGGACACAAAATGCCCACTTGACGGGTTTTACGTCATGCGCACGGTGGTCGCTAGCCAGTCGGGTTTTTCAGGCCCTACCACCAGAAGTTGGTCACTCGATTAGCACCACCCGGGGATCACGTGTAGGGTCTCGAGGGTAAAACCTACGGACGTGAGCGACTCCAATCCCCAACTCAAATGTGTTTCGCATAATGTCATTCAACCCAAAATTTTCATGTAAATCATAGACATCATGATGATGATGATGATACTATGATTTTCATGAAAATTTTAGGTTAAATTACAAACATGTAAAACGTGTAATAATGAGTTTTCGATAAAGAATTGATTATTTATTGGTTATTTTGAAACGCCGTGTATATAGATTAAAGAAACACAAGAATTGTAGTTCAAGTATGGATGTGAACCAAAGTATTTGATGTATTTCCCTTTCGCTGATTTCATCTTAGTATAATGATTACACAATCACCCAGATCACAGACATTAGCTAATTGTATAATCTTACAATGTGTAGACTACCCCATAACAATAGGAGAACGATTTACAAAAAGAAAAAGGTTTTTTTTGACGCTTAATGTCTTATTTTTTCAGCTCTAACTATGCTGATGGAAAACTGATGGATGCAGTAAGTAACCCTAAAAAAACTGCAAAAAAGGTTTTACTTTTTGATCAACTATTTGACAGTTTGAGTGGGATAGCAATTTATTGCAAAGAAGCTAAGGGAAGCCTCTACGGACAGCTGTTACTACACCATAACCTCATCTCATCATGTATTCTGGGATGAAGCCATAAAATAATTACAAAAAAATATGTATGTGCATTCCGCAGAAAACGAAAAGTCAGTGCCCATTTTGAAAAATTCTATTACAACATTAAAAAGTTACTAGAGGCTGTAGCAGTTTTTTAAAAAAAGAAGGAATAAAAATAATGCAGCTAAGAGATTTAAATTCAGATCCAATTGAGAATTTAAGTCAGTTGCGGGTATACAATTATAGAAATAATAACCCAAATTGCCACAGTCTCAACTGCACCTTTAAGTCATTATTAACAACTAGAATTATAAAATTTCTTTAAGAAATTTAATTGTGAAGATGAAAGTAATTACTTTACAGACTGTAACAACATTTTGCATAAAGCTACAGACATTATTCAAAAACACTGATGATGTCATGCTTGGTTATCTCAATACAGAATATATCTTGCAACAGGCCCATCGAGAACGAGTATGTGTGCACTCACAGGCCCACACATTTGGGTGGGTAGTGCGAAAAGTATTAATGAAATTGAAAAATAATTGCAGCTCCTCCAAAAATTGCCTCACTACAAACGAGGAAATAAACATGACCAACAGAAGTTTTTTACAAGGAAAAAATTGCTTGCACTACCCACTCGAAGGTGCAGTGAAGTGTTTCGGCACAGTAATTACTGAATCAAATGAACACCTGGAAAGAAAAGCTCATGAAAAAAAACATATGCCAAAATATAAAAGAGCTAATAAAGTCCAAGTATTTAGTTGATTTTATTGACTGTGCCAAACACACAAAAACATTATCCTAGATCATTTTCTCTGGTTACAAAATTTTCGATTGTGAATACAAGAAATAAAATCTGAGCACTGTAAACACAAGAAATAAAATCTGTATTTAGTTTGAGAAATTGGAATTTACCATTAATGCGCAAATGACTACAAAAATATGATAAAAAAAATAAATAAGTTTTTGTCAGTCCTTTTACGCGAGTGGCCTGTGGGTAGAATATACGCGGCGGGCCTATAACGCTTTACGTGTACAGTACAACAATGGCTTTAGGATGCTGTTGCGGCTGCCATGGCGATGTAGTGCTTCAGGGATGTTCGCCGAAGCTCGTACGGATGGCTTCCCAGCTATCATTCGCAAAAAGGTGGCATCATTACTACAAAGGCTACGTAGTAGTTCGAATAGCATTCTAAAGGTCATTGCTGATAGGTTGGACTGCCCTATACAAAAACATTGGGTAGGTTTGTTGATAGGTCTTACTAACAATTAGTTTATAAGTACTTAAATTGTTACTAACATATAAAATGTATGGACTCTTGTATGGTCTGAAATAAAGTTGTATTATTATTATAAATTATCTTGGTTTTTATTTAATTTCCTTAGCAAGTTTGAAATAATATGAAATAAAAAATAACTGGCTTATAAGCTTACAAGGTACGCAGTAGAAAATTTTTGGCTGTATATCCTCCCACTTCCTTTGCCGCTTAGCTAGAGATGAATCAAAAAAGAACAAACGTCATACAACACTAATAATTCCTGGTACTACGGTAAATAATCTTTATAGGGCAGTCGGCAGTCTGATACGTAGTATCTCTAATTAGTATCTCTAATAAGTCTGTGCGTAGAGGTTACATATTCATAAATTGCTTCAAAGCATTTTTCAATGGAAAGAAGTTTTTGTAAAGAGCGCGGTAGATCTTGCTGGTGTTTCATTATTTTTGAAATTTCTTCTAATAAAATGTTTCTTTGCAGGGCAAAAATTGGACATTCGTAAAAAAGGTGATGCAGAGATTGAGGTAAGGTGGTGTTGCACCAGTTGCACGATGGGGAAGAAGTCATGCCTAGCCGGTACAAATGGTCATTGAATCGACCGTGCCCAATTCGCAAACGGCAAATAATAGTAAAAAATCTTCTGTTTATGTAATTGTGTCTATTGAACCAGGGTTGTTTTATTTTATTATTTATTTCTCGATACCACTTCCCTTTTATGAGCAAAGTACTATTCCAGTGTTCTTCCCATAGCTTCAATATTTCTTTCTTGATTAGAGCTGTACAATCAGTATATGAAATTGGTATGTTTTTTATAGGTACGTCTAGAGTGTTCATAGTTTTGGCCAGTTTATCTACTTCCTCGTTTCCATATACACCGATATGAGCTGGAGTCCAAAATAATATAATGTCTATTTGATAATTTATTTTTAAATGATGTATCTGATCTCGGATATTATATATTAAATGATTTGTGACTGATGAAAAGGAAGGATTTCTCAAAGCCATCAACACACTCATGCTGTCAGTAATAATAATCCATTTTTTGTATTGGCTGAACTGTTGAATGTAGTTAAGAGCTACAATTATAGCATTCGCCTCAGCAGAAAATATGCTGACATTTTGGCACATTTTAAAACTATGTCCAGTTTTACTACCTGTATCATACATAGCTACTGCAACACTTACATTCGTCTTTGAACCATCTGTATAAACTGATCGATAATCATTATAAGCCTGTAGACTTTCGTAAACATATTTATCTTTAAAATCTTTATGTAGGACAATATGAATGTCACAGAATTTACTAGCATATGAGCCACTATAACAATGTAAAGTAGTACTACAAAATATATTACATTGTTCTTTTAAACTTATAAAATGTGAGAAATTCTTTGAAAGAAAAGTGTTAGTGGAACATACATTTAATTTATTTAAAAGATCGTTATTCGAACGTGATAAGAGTTTAAAAAGAAATTTAAGTTTTAAAAATTCAAAGCGAATAACCATTGGTGGTAAATGACATTCGACCTGCATAGAATTTATTGGGGAAGTGTTCATAGCACCTAGTATTAATCGTAAGTTCTTATTCTGTATTTTATCAATAACATCTATGTATTTTGGATCGGAAGCGTAACAAAAGAAAGCATACTCAAAATGACTTCTGACCAAAGCTTTATAAAGCATTAACACAATTTTAGGATCAGCACCCCATTTCAATCCAGTAACGGACCTAATTACATTAGTGGCTTTTAAAGCTCTGCTCACCAAGCAATCAACATATAAATCCCACGTAAGATTTTCGTGAAAAATAACACCCAAGAATTTAACTGAATTATCAATAGGCAAAGTATGATTGCTGTATGTAATATTAATTAGAGGTAGAGAACTGTATTTTGGGCAAAATATTACAACTTTACTTTTTAAAAGGCTAACATTTAAATCAAGTTCTGAGAAGTAATCTGCCAGCTTCACTAGATTATTATTTAATGTTAATTGAATATCTAATACATTAGTACCTTTACAATAAATGACAAGGTCATCAGCAAACTGAAGATTGTTGACTAAATTATTATTAAGAATGGAATTTAGTTTTCTTATATACAAAATATACAGAATAGGACTCAAGATGCCTCCTTGACATACACCTTTGCTCGAAAATCTAGGGCCTAAAAATTTATTATCTATTTTGACATACACTTTTCTATCCGTGAGAAAAGCATATATCCAATAAGCAATTTTTACAGGTAAGAAAGATAATAGAGATTCAAACAAAATACCATGATTAACGTTATTAAATGCACCTTCTATATCAAAAAACACTGCTATTGTATACTCCATATTCTTTTGAGCTGTAGTGACGTCCAAAAAAAAATGTGCTAAGCTTTCTTGAGCCGAAAGTCCTCGCCTAAACCCAAACTGGTTTAAAGGTAAAATTGAGTTCTTTTCTATGAAGAATTCCAATCTTTGTTTGATTAGCTGTTCAAATAATTTACCAGCACAAGACGTTAAAGCGATAGGACGATAAGAATCGGGATGAGATGCAATTTTTCCAGGTTTTAAAATAGGAACCAAGCAGTCCATTTTCCAATTAGGAGGAATTGTGCAATCTTGCCATAAAATATTATAAATTTGTAAAAGCTTATAAAGATTGTCAGTGTTAAGTAGCTGAAACATCTTGTACGATAAACTATCTAATCCACAAGCAGTGTTTTTTCTAGATTTCAGAGCTGCAGTTAATTCGTCAAAAGAAAATGGATCAGTGAGGAATGACTGATTATCTGGTAAACTATTGTCCTTCACAATTGGCCTGTTATTTTGCACAAAGTCAGGCGTGTATTTACGTAAAAAATCACTGACCCACGAAAAATCACTATTTTGCTTTTTATATGTTTTATGTGTAAGTTTTCTCATGTTACCCCATACTACTGAAACTGGTGTCAATCGATTTAATTTTGTACAGAATTCTATCCAACTACTTAGTCTTTCTCTCTTAATGGTAAGTTTTTTAGCAGCTTGTAATCTTTTGAAATTAATATATTTTTCTTGAGAAGGATTATTCTTAAAATCAAGATAGGCTTGCTTGCTTTCCTGGACAGCTTTAGCGCAATTACTATTCCACCAAGGAACTGTTCGATATTTTGATTTTAAGTATTGAGTAGCAATGTTACGTGATTCGGACCGAGAGGTACGAGAGGGAATTGACTTTTGTGCAGCTGTCAAAATGATTTGACAAAAAGAGTTGTATGAATCTATTGGATTACTAAGGCCCTGTTCCGTTTCGAGATTACACTGCTCACAGTACTCAGACTGCTGACGCCCGGACCGAATCAATAGACGCGATAATGATGCCAATGGCATGCTATCGTCTCGGAACGATCGTGAGCGCGCTTATGTCAATAATATCAAAACAAACATAACCTCAAAAAGAATTTAACTCGTAACTTCAATTGTTTTGTGTGATATTCAAGCTTTAGCAGTTTTTCATTGCCTTGTACCTATCTTTTAAATTTTCTGCTCTTTTAGGGTCTTCAGGAGACAGTTTAAGGTAAACTACTTTGTTTTATTCTTCAACAAAAACTGGTAATTCTAATGTCGTCATTTTTTCCTTATATTTAATTAAATTTTTAGGATATTCGGCTTTTTTTTGCTTTCAATTCAATTCAATTAAAGAGTAATTTTCAACCATCGAATTAGCGAACCAAAATAAAATGTCAACTCGACAATGACATTTGACTCACGGTGCTGACGAATTTGGCCTGAGCACTGTAAACGTTGTTTGTGACGCAATCAATGACGTCATCACATCCAACGTGATCGTTGTTGTCGCGAAACGGGCCGCCTGTTAGCGTGCTCACAGTGCTGATGGTTGCTATAATCGCGAAACGGAACACGGCCTAATAGGGTTACATTGAAAATTATCTAAATCCTTATTAACAATTGAAGAATACAACTTCCAATCAACTAATCTATGATTAATGCGATTGTTAAAATCATTTTCATCCTGAAAATTGTTTTGAGAGTTAAAACATTGTGAACTACTATTGAATGTAATCTTAGTAAATGTTGGCAAATGATAACTGCCCAATGGATCGTCGTGTACTGACCATTCGCAGCGAAGAGCTAATGAAGGAGATACCATAGTCAAGTCCAAACCATTGGGTCTCCAAGAATGAGAACCGACAGTTGTGACCTGACCATCATTCAACAGGACTAAATTGCATTCATCTAAACACTCAAGAATATCCTTACCTCTGGAATCCGATAACGGACATCCCCAAATTGAGTGATGAGCATTGAAGTCACCAGCTATAATCGTCGGCCTATGGAGAGAATTCAAGAAATGTTTAAACTTATTTTTAGAGAAACTGGGAATACAATTTGTTGGACAATATATACTGGCTATTGAAATAGTGTTCTGATTTAGTTCTAAATGTATTACAATTGTTTGAAGAGAGTTGTCAAAATAAGATGTTACTTTTTGATATTTTAGTGATGTATGGATTAAAATAGCAACACCATTATGCTTGTTGCCACAGTCATTACGTTCAATATGATAACCTTTGATTTTAAACTGCTTCTGAGGCTTTAGCCATGTTTCACATATAATTGCGATATGAATAAAATGGTCATAAAGAAATTTCGTAAAAATAAGTTGATTGCTTAATAAGCTTTGAGCATTCCACTGTACGATATTCAATTGATTGGGGGTGAATTGTGGGGATTTGATTGCTTACCAAAAGTATTTTTTAAGACCTCTAAAACACTTTTAGAATTTATAGAAGTATTTTGAGTATTATGCAAAGAAACACATTTAGTTATGGTTTCAACTAATAATGAGAGACACTTGCTGTCAGTATTGAGCAGTGTAAACAAATCTACATTATTTTTTGTCTTACTTTCTAATTTGGGAAAATTTAAAGGATTTGTAATATCTGCATAAGAAGCAGGCTTATATTTATTTCTATTTTCAATGATTTTCTGTTTTTTAACTGGGCATATTGGAGACACACTAGTATGATTGCCATCACAATGAATGCAAGTAGCTTTTTCGATAGAAACTGTACAAGTCTTATAGTTATGATTTTCTTTACATATACTACATTTTTCAGAATTTTTACAATATTTTGCCAAATGTCCGTATCTCAAACATTTGTAACATTGCTTAACTGGTGGTATATATTGAGATACATCATGTCTCCAACCACCAATATCTATATGATTTGGCAAAATGGAAGTGGCAAATGTCACTATTACTGTAGTTGTAGGTTGTAATATAAAACCCTCAGTCACATTTATTTTTTTCATTATTCTTTTTATTGTTATTATTTTTTTTGTACTTGTTATCATAGTAAATATTCTCTTGTTTGATATAATGGTAGGTACATTTCTTATAACTCCGGACACCTCAGTTGTAGCAGCAGGAATACTGGCTTTGAATTTGTATTCTTTCAAGAAGGTATTATTATTTAAAAAGGCATTCGCCAAGTCTGGTTTTTCAAAATAAATACCTATCTTAAACTTATTGATATTTCTTAAAAATTTGACGCCTATGTTAAAGCGCTTTAAACAAGTTGACAAAGAAAGAAGATCTCTTGTTCCAATTGGTTTCTGGATGTCTGATGACTCAACAAAAACCACAAATTCAGTGCCGCTAATTTCTTCCGGATATCTGCGTATATAGTCAGTAACATAATAAGGCTTGTACCTATCTGCATTGCTTATTTCTTCATCACTGTCCGAAGAGGACATATCCGTTTCTACCAACCTTACCTCATCTGTCTCCCTATCTGCATCACCAGACTCCGGTTCATCCTCCTTTTTTTTTCTTTTTCTCGAACTCCGCTTCCCCATATCTGCTTATAATATTATTTAATGCCTATATGTTATATACCTCTTTTGTTTGTGTTTTATTAAGTAACTGACTACAATTAAAAAATTACAAATAAAATATTTTAAAGAGCCCGCCTTTACTATGTGAAGTTCCCGCGCTTTTTTTATATATGATATTATTGAATTTTTTTTTTTCTTAAAGATTGCTTTATTTGACATTTAGAGGCGCGTTCAGAACCTACGCTCGAGTGCACTCCGAGTGCACTCTGACAGCAACCAACCCGTTCAGAGCCTCCGGGTAAAAAACGCTCTAACAGGCGGTTAGTACACTCTGTGCCCGTTCAGAAGCTTCGAGTGATGCAACCAAACAACCAACTCGAGCGTAGAGTGAAAAACACTCTGACAGATTTTATGTCAATGTCGATGTCAAAAATACGCTAATTATTTATTATTTTATTAAATAACACTACTTTGAACTCTTTTAAGCCTAATACTAGGGAAATATAGTGATTTCTATGTGTTGTAATTATTTTTAAGCAGAAAAATTGATATTTACTGTTAATTTTATAGTAAGGATTAGTAATATTTTGCCCTTTGCTTGATCTTGATCGGCAAGATACAAACTAAAAAAAAAGATAGCAACCGACCCGTTCTGAACCTCGGAGCGAGTGTGAAAAACACTCTCGGTTGCATTACTCTGACCCTCGGAACGCAACTTAGGACGTTCAAAAGCAGTTTTCAAACTGTCAAATGGGCGGTCATGGTACGAAAGTTCATACATAAAAAAAGGTGAACGGTTTCGTGACGTCATTTTAAGCAGGCCTGCAAACGCGCTGCTTTAAGCCGGTCATAGTACGGAAATAGACAGCAATACTGTTTAAGGCCTGCGATAAGAGCTCATGGTAAGGCCCCAGGTTGAATGTTATTGTTTTTAAGAAAAAATCCCTATTTTGTAGAATTTGTGGTCGCAAACGTACGAAAGATCTCTCGCTCGGCACACTTTTTTTAGCAAGAGCTCATTCCTGTTTGATACGTAGTATCTCTATATAGTTTGTGTGTTTGAGTAATAATTCCATGGGTATAGCTAGAGGTATAGTGATTGGTGATTGGTGCACCACGGTCCACGACCATAGAGTAACAAAGTAATTATTTTACTAATGGATATTCATTCATTCATTCATCATTCATTTCATTTTGATTTCATTTTCTTTCATTCATTCGACTGGTGAATAGCTTCTCGTTTGGTTGTGTTGTGTCGTGTAGTCTCATAATAAAAAGTGTTTGCGCACATCTTCTAGGTGCCAGAAATTCAGGAAATTATCAAATTTGACCAATATTTTATATAGAAACGGTGAAAGTTCAGTAAAAAGGTAGTAAATATTTATTTCTTGTACGTCGTTGATAATGTAAAATGGAGTCACTTGATAAAATGTAAGTTAAATACTTTTACAGATGTCCCGTTATCGAGAATGGGATCTTTCCTGCAAGGTTTACGTCGGTAACCTTGGCACTAACGCTTCAAAATACGAAATAGAAAAGGTATTTGCTAAGTACGGCAACATAAGGAATGTATGGGTAGCAAGAAATCCGCCTGGATTTGCATTTGTTGAATTCGAAGATCCCCGTGATGCTGAAGACTCTGTAAGAGGACTTGATGGCACGTAAGTATTCAGTTTTATTACACTTAAATGGACTATTTTACTCACTCTTTTGCTCGTACCTACCAACTTATTGATTTTCCATGATGCCATCAGATGTCCGCCATTTTGGTATAGCGTTCGGTTCGACAGAACTTACATCACGAGGTGTTTTCTTTGCAAATTACCCAAAGTTCCTTGTGCATGTCATGCATTCCAAATAAAACCTACGAGCTGAACATGAGCCTTGGTTATTTTGTTTTTAAATTTGGCCAGACTTAATTTCCAATCAGCAGCTTATTATCGCACTTTCCTATAACGTGGCACGTTTCGAAATTTAGACATTATACCTACCTACTTTTTATAAAATATGTTTAAATTAACCCCTCAAGGAGATCATGGATTTGCCAGAACGACGCAGGCTATCTCTATATCTATATAAATAAAAATGGATCTTCGAAATGTATGTACGCCCATAACTTTCGAACGACTGCACCAAATTGGATGATTCTTGGTTTTATGTATTCGTTATTATTAGTATGTACAAGGTTTGTGTAATATAAAAATTACAATAAACATATACCGGGTGTAACGGAATACCGAAATAATATTTAAGATTGTTGATTAACAAAACAAATGTTTTATGACTATTCTTTGTATTTTTATTATGTGCCTACTTTCGATTTAAGACCTTAACTGTTAAGCGTGCTAAATCGAAAGTAGGCATATAATAAAAATACAAAACATAGTCATAAAACATTTGTTTTGTTAATCAACAATCTTAAATATTTCAGTAATTTAGTTAAAAAACATAGCGATTCAAAGTACGCCGGGTCAGTTAGTATGTGATATAATCGTTTGCTTACCGTGGTACCATTTTAGGTGTAAAGATGGGTTTTCACAGTACTAGTACGCTTGGACTGAGTATACTCGTACAAGTTACGTTGTATAAAAGTGCACTCATACGGTGGCTTACAAGCGATAGGAGTACACTCGTATTGTGGTCATTTGTCTCCTTGCACAATCAAAATCTCGAAGACTGATCTGCTGCTTTGAACTCTTTGAAGTATAGAAGTTGTTAGTAACAGATATGTTAATGTTAATAGCGGAAGTTCAACATCACAAAGAGGAACAAAAAGGAAGCAAGAGAAAAATTTGAACACGGCAATGGATTTTAAGACAACAACTGGGTGCTTCAAATAACAACATTTCCTTCGCTTCATATAATTCTAGAAACCTCAGTTACATTCATTAAATTTTTTTGTTGTTGCCATTTTTAACAGACTTCACAAAAGGAGGTTCTCAATTCGATGCATATTTTGCATATTTTTTTGTGTGTATGTTACGTGATTACGCCACCAATTTTGGATGGATTTTCAAAATTCTTTTTGTATTCGATAAAGTATACTCCAAGGGTGGTCCCAAGGTCACCGAAGTTAGGTTCTGATGATGGGATCTCATTAAAATTGTGGAAAACCCTTAAATTTTTAATTGTGTCCAACGTGTTTTGTATGTATGTTATGCAATTACTCTGCCAATTCTGGACCGATTTTCAAAATTCTTTTTCTATTTGATAGAGTAAACTCCTGGGGTGGTCCCAAGGTCACCAAAGTCAGGATTTGATGAGGGGATCCCATGCAAATGGAGGCAAACCTTAACTTGATACCCTAATTTAATACTAGCTCACTGAAAAAGATTTCATGCACAAAAAAGATAAAAATAAAAATTATTTTACAAAAAATAAACACTTCAAAAACACTGAAAAGTTAAAAATAATAACAACCAACAGAACATTAGGACATTCTATTTGAAGTCCTGCCAAATTTTAAGACTAGGAGATCATCTTTGGCACGGACTTTAATATAGAAGTGTGATGATGTCTGTACCTATTCTTATTATTTTTAACTTTTCAGTGCTTTTGAAGTTAGTTTTTATTTTTTGTAAAATAACTTTTATTTTGTCATAAATTGATCAGAGTGAACTTTTATAGTTCACCATTGTTCCGAATACACTCGGATTAGATGCCGGCGTCTGAGTGTGCTTGGAATACATGTCTACATGATATGAGTTAGTCTGAGTGGTCGTCTGAATGCATTTGCTCTAAGCGCACTTTTACTGTGAAAACCCAGCTTAAGTAATGTTCCTTTTACAAAAATTTATAAGTGCATTAATTTTAGGTACCTATTAAAGTGCATTAATTTTAGGTATTAATTTTAGGTTATAATATGATAATCATACAACTTTACTCACGCATTTCTATGAAACTATTAATATTAATATTATTCATCATCACCACAGATCATATATGTCCCCACCGAGGGGCTCCAGTCTACCCTATGTTAGGGTGATTAGGCCTTATGGCTATTACCCACAGCGCCCGATTTGATCCACCGATACGATCTGAGCGCATACGATAACTGTAACCTATGGCCACGTGTGTATACCTTCCCACTGCCTGCGGTAGATCGCACGCTGATCAGTTAGTGATCTGTCGAGCTTTGCCATTTCTATATCGATAGTCGCTCGAGTGCTCAGGAGTAGTTGAGACGTCAATTGCAAATTTATGATATGGTGTTTATTTATTTTTCTTACTTTTATGATTATCCTATTGTATATTTTTATTTATTTTCAATTACATTGTATATTGTGTATATTGTATTATTATATATTGTATTATACAGAGTTACAGGAAAAGTCGACCTAGATCCGTTAAGGGCGTGTAGTACATATCATTTCTGAATGATTTCACTATAGAACCCCCCATCCTAAACTTAACCGTTTTTGAGATATTCGAGTTTTAATTTTTTTTATGAAAATGCCCAATTTTTCGGCTGTTCAATTGAATATTTTGAATTTTTTTGATTATAATGATTATTTTTTTGGTTTTTTACATGAAGAATGAGATGGTTAATGACCTCATTGACTAAAATTGCATGTAAGTTAAGTAAATAGGTCATTGCAGACGTTCGAAACTTAAGAAAATAAGTACAAATTATAAAAAAATATTTTTCTTTTCTGGATATCGTATTGTTTGTCTAAATAAACACATAAAACTATTAGTTATGTCAATAAAAATAATTATATTGATGGTTTATTAATTTAATATAATTGACACTGTGCATGTTAAGCTATAGAATATTAACACTAGAGTACACGCGTGGTCTACTATAGTAGACCAGTGTGACATTTTAAGTGATAACTTTTGAATTATCCACGCTGGTGCGTTGGAATTTTAGGCTAGCCTCGGCCATTAAATTTGTCAGCGAGCCAGTAAAGCCCGCAAGGTCAGCACGTAAACACGTTCCTGCGATTTCCCACCAAATACGTTGGCCTACCATAGTAGTCCGCGCGAGTATTTTGAGTATATATGAGTTTAACAAATTTAGGTAAGTGCTATTTGTTTCGATTTGCTATTTATTTTGTTCGAGCAACCATGGAGACTTCTCCGACAGTTGAGATGTAGAATAGAAATGCTAACGGGCACAGCTCAAGCCACATAGTATGATGTTACCCTCAAGATGGGACGGGTCGGTCGATGCGCACTTTGCTCAAGAGCCAGATATCGATCCACAAACAAATGGTGCAAGACATGCAACCAATGGGTTTGCTCTGATCATCAAGCTGTAGTATGCCTTGAATGCTATGAAAATAAGGGACTGATTGAATATATTTTTTATTTCTGTAGGAATTTTATTCATACGTAACCAAAAAACGAATTGATAGCAATTATAAAATGGTATACCATAGTAGGCCACGTGTGTACTGTAGTGTTAAACTGACAAATCGTTAAAATGACCAAAGTATGTGTAACTACAATCAAATTGTATAATATTTTTTTGATATTGTATGCCCAACAGGGTAACTGTTATTACTCCCTGTATGCAATAAAATCTAGCAGTAAGGACAATTATTTGTATTATTTATAGAATAGAATTATTTATTGCATTACATAAATAATTCTGTTCTATAAATAATAGTGTAATATAATGATAAAAAAGTGAAAAAACAATCTTACTTAGTCAAGATAAGTCAAGTGACGTTCCCTCAATAATTGGCGGACGTCGACATGTCTGCTGTTCTGCAGGCCTATTCTCTAATTCGGTTGCTAACTAGAACTGTCATTTTTGAAAGAAACTTTCAGCAATAAAACCAGTAGAATTTACTCTGCTCTTCATCCAAACTTCCTTCACTTTGCTAGTCATCTTGTTGTAATGGTCTTATTTTTAACTCTTATGTTGGGGTACGCGACTTTCCCCACTACAATCTTGAAATAGAATGGAGGATTTACTGTAGAGCAGAATGTATCGTCGTTGGTATCGCGTAAGTGTAAAAACCCTTGCGATCCGATACAGCAATCCGTTCTCAACATGCGTTCTAGGATCGTGTGGGTGGATCGGATTGGGCACTGTGGGTAATGGCCTTTGTTAACCATGCTGGCCCAGTGCAGATTGGTTGACTTTATCTTTCAGTTTCTTTGCAGAGATGATTTCCTTCATTATAGGAGCGTCGGACAAATGTACATATGAAATTCGAAAACGAAAAAACACATTGGTATGATGTGACAGGATCGAACCCCTGACCTGATTAAAAGGCCAGTGCCGAGTCCACAATTACTATGATTGATCATTCTTTATTATTGGTTTTTAATTTGGGAACAGTGTTGAATGTTTCATCAACATCAAAAAATGTTTCAAAGCCCTTAACATGGGTGTTGGCGAGCATTTGCCTCGTAACTGCTTTGTCTTAGGGGTCCCACCGGCTAGTCCCATTGGTGGGTCTATGAGACTTATACTTATGGATCAGTATAGAGGGAAACAGTGTGAGAAAGTTGAATTAAGTGTAAGAGAGTGTGGACTGGAAACCTAGTAAAAACAAGTTACACCTGGCCTAGGGCAACCGAAACCTAGAATCAGTGAATGTTAATTGTGTATTTTTTTAACCTGAGCTGAGAGCTAAGAACTGACTCAGAGCACCTCAAAAACAGTTGGTTAGGTTGTAATTTTATTTACGACCAACCTAGAATCGACTGTGCACCTCAAATAAACACAGTTGCTGACAGATTTTTTTTTATGACCACCCAGAACCAACGAGGCACTTGAAACACAGTTAGGTTTTAGTTAGTTTTTTTATGACTATCCAGAATATATTCAGGACACTTTGAACACAATTTTGTAATTCATTTTTTAATTTACAATGATTTTCTTGCAGGCTATAAATTAGACTATGACAAGTTTTGAGCAGTTTTCACCAACCTAACCTCAGAGTTAATTTTTTTTTAAGACTGTGTTTCCACATCTCCCCCTTTTAAGAGAGCTTCCCCTACCCCCTCGTCTCCCCCTTTTGCTTATGTTTTAACATATTTTGAGAAACATGGTGCTCTGCTTAATGTCTCTGTTCCTCAAACGTCAAACATCCCAGTACCTACATTTTTCTGACTGACTCCCCTAAGCCCAAATTAACTGGAGTCTATGTTGTATATCCTAAAGAGCGTTCTGCTCAATCTTAGGCGCGTTCCATCTAAGCACAGATTTGCAGCATTTTCAAGATTTTTAGCATCATCGCATTTCGTTCGCTATTGTCGCTAGCAAGGCTAGCATTGTATGTTAACGTAATGCGTTCCATTAACACGTTCACTGCGGCTCACGCGCTTGAATTTGGGTTAGGTTCAGTTTGTGAAAAATAGTGTGACTAAAAATGTTAACATTTCTTAAAAGAAACGCAAGACTTTTAAACATTTGATTTACATTTGATGTTAGCGTGAAAAAATGGTGATGCTTAAATGGATAGCCGGAGATGCTTTGCTCTTCAAACATTGCAGCTGGCGAGTGGCTGGCTTATCCCCTTTAAGCCCATACAGAAGTTTTGGGACACATTTGTAGAAGTTAATCGCACGCTCCTTAGATCCGTTTCATTTGTCAATATGAAACGCTTGAGTCATAAGTGTGCTAGAGCATAGTACCTCCAAACTAAGACTGAAATGTGGCATTGCAATGTGTAATGCCACTTGTCTTGGAGTGGGGAACACTATATTATTACATCTAATTTATATTCAAAGATGACTTTATATACACACACAGAAGACTGTGTAATTGGAATAATATCAGAAATATTGTTTTTATTTTAGACGCTGCTGTGGTACCCGCATTCGAGTAGAAATGTCAAATGGACGCACAAGAAGAGATAGACGTTATTCCAGGTAATATTTTTAAATCCATATTTTAATGCAATAAAAATATAATTTTTAAATTTGATTAATAGGTCAGTTGATCACATTACATTTTGAATGTGCTGATTCTTATCGTGTTTATATTTGCTGTTTTTTTTTATTTGAACTAGAAATGTGATAATTAAGTTAACAATTATTAATAATAGAGATTCAATCTTTTAACACACTTGATATTGAGTAATTAAACGTGGTGGGTGTTGGAACGTTTGCAGGTCCATTTTATCAACCAACCACCAACACACCGACCTCACCACATCTCTTCACCTCAACTACGGCTTGTTAACCAATAAGACATCCGCGAACGCCGCTCGCTACAACATCTCGTTCAACTTCTGCGACTGGCGCTACAAACTTCTACGCGCGGCCGAAGCCTCCAACATCTACGTCCCATCAATACTCCGGACAGCTATAACCTAGTCCCAGATCCTTACCCGAACCTGGAAAATCCGCACCAATGCCACAAGGCACATAGGATTCATCTTATGAAAATATTTGCAACTTTGACGCTTCATCGACTGCACACACGCCTTCACCGGGGCATCGTGATACACGAGCTAGCAACAATCAACTTCTATCTACTCCCCGTGGTACCGCATAGCTTACTCAAACTCCCGTTAAAGTCAACGTACAACGGAAGATAATTAAATGCCCCGGCTTCGGCGCCCCACATCGGTCAACGACCATCTCCGCAGGCTCACCATGGCTCGGTACTATTTGAATCCTATAATTTTAGCATTTTACCTTACCTTTACCTATTAAATAGTAGTATAACTATGTTGGCATTGAGGTTTACATAGAAATTGAGTAATTAAGTATGTAAAGTGCGTGTACTTGTAGAAATATTTCCAAATCTTACTGATCAATTCAAAACAGTATAGTATTTTATATTTCAAAATTTTCCAAACAAGTGACATATCCAAAACCATTAGAATTTACCTACAAGATAAATTGAAACTGCATGTACAAATGATTCATTGCGACAGTGAAAAATATAAACAGTTCTGTAACTGAAATTAAAGCAAATAGAATAATTTTATTTTAACTATTGTTTATTGTAGTTCTTATATCTCGCCTTGAAATAATGATGTCGTTCTGATGAGCCTGATTTGAATAGTTTTCTATGTTTTCGTATTGTAGAAACGTATAAAAATCTCCACTCCCAATTGAGGAAATTATTGCGTCAAAAATATAATCTTAACCAACGTATACTTATTTGTCAAAAATTTCATTATCACGAGTCCCGATGAATCGCTTGTACGAAGTTGAATACTACTTGTCGTGACTGGTGTTCGAGAATCTCGTGCGGCTTGTTGCTGAGTGTGGCACGTCGACAGGTCCCGCAGCCGCAGCCCGCGGCGCCGCTCGTTCTCGCGCGGGCGGTCGCTGTCGCCGCGCCGCTCGCCGTCCGTGAGACGCCGCTCGCCGTCCGTGAGGCGCTCCCGCTCGCGCGACAGACGAAGCCGCTCCGAGAGCAAGAACAGGTAGGTTGTTATTAGTTATTTTAATGCAAAAAAAAAAGCGGTGGTGTCCATAATTGGCTAGTGTTCTAGTCGAGGTCTGGGGGGCTAAGTTGTTTTGGTGGTAAGACTTTTGAGTCCGCCTGGCTAGCTACCATCGTCATACTTACCCTAATTTGTCGCCATAATAATATTGTTGGTTTCCGGTTGAACTGAAAACTATGCCGATAGATAAATGAGTTATACAAAAAAATATTTATTGGTCTTAAATTACAGTCTGATTTTTAATTCGACACGGAATTCTGACAGATATCATCCATAGACAAATCAGATATCAATAACCTTTTCTGCTTAGAATTATTTAAATATTTACTAATAAAAAATATCAAAACTGAATTAGATCAAGTAATGACACTGTAAATAGTGTTTGTTTTGTACACTCAATGCACACTAGCTAGAATGTAAATTTTTAAATGGTAAAACAGAGTAAAACAACATTTCTCAAAAATCTCAAATAAAAATATTTATTAATTATCATCACATATCATCATTGTCGTCATCATCATCAACTCGGATCATAAAGAATCACACACACTATCCAGCAGATCATTAAGTGGGCACATTTTATCCTCTTCTTTAATAATATGGTTTATGCATTCTTGCCATTTTTCAGCTGTGATATTATATGCCCTCTAATATTAATTTTTTCACTTTGCGCAACTCGTACCGCGGTGCATAACGCGGCGTAAATAGTTTTTTAATTTTAGATTTGATATCTTGTTATATTGGCTCTTAGAAGAAGCAAAAATTTTACAAACAAAAGATTTTTCTAAAAAAGGTTGGTAGCCTATGGATTATTGAACAGGGATCCCAGTAATAGAAAAATAATCTCCTTAACAATTATTGTAACTTCAATAATATGACATTAAACAATGTAATTACCATTTTAAAATTATCAGTAATTTTTGAAGCCTTAGTTTTTTTAATTGAAACCTTAAATTCCATAAAGGTTTATTTTTTATTTTGCTAAAATGCTCTCCCTTTTTAGGAAGAGTTTTTCAATGTTGGCAACACTTCTGAAATTTCGTCGAATTAAGAATCAGACTATAGTAGTACCCCACCTACTGTGGACTCCCATACAGCACCAAACGCCTGACCTGCGCTTCTACGGTACGGGGTGTAAATACATTCCCCCTAGCAAAAAAAGGTGTTACAAAGAGAAGTAGTGACACGACAGGTGCTTTTTTACCATTCTCAGAAACAACATTTAGGTATTGATTATCCTAAGTCAAACTAAAAAGGTTTGGAAACTCCCGTAATAGAACTTAATATTATTTTGACATTTTCAACATTTCTCGGGCAATATATGCTTCCAGGACTAACTACACGTTGTCATATTATTTTAATTAATAAAAAATAGAGAACTGTCTGGGATCATAAAATTAGTTTTGGCCAAGTACTAATACTGGTTTGGTAAGTGTCCATTCACAAATGAGAGCAGATTTCATCGCGATTAAAATATAGAGATGATTGAAATTAGGTTTATATTTCACATTTGGTATTGAGAATGCTCGAGATCCAACCTAACGCGCTTAGTGTGAATACAGAGGAGCCGACCGGCTTCATTTGCTTTGAT
This sequence comes from Schoenobius gigantellus, assembly GCA_963935595.1. Lineage (NCBI taxonomy): Eukaryota > Metazoa > Arthropoda > Insecta > Lepidoptera > Crambidae > Schoenobius > Schoenobius gigantellus. Next base: position 40,920,239 of record OZ012544.1, on the reverse strand, counting down.
AGTGCTCTTCCAGCCGGGGAGCTGTAAAATTAATTATGGTCAGGTACTAGGAGGATAGTAAGGAAATCCGAATAGCTCTTGGTACTTAAACCATCTTCGCCTGCTCCACACTTTGCCAACCACTAGATGAAGTTCTGGTGCTTCCTCTAACCCTCACCAGAGGAGCAATCGCACTAATTATAACGTTTCAACCAAATCAGAAACATTGGTAAATAGTGCGATTGCCCCTCAGGTCAGCGTGGCGGGATATGGCTAAAATCCCTATTTCCTGGGGAACCACCACCACCGAACACAAACACTTTTCACTGTTGGGCACGTGTCTCTCCCCAGCCGATGAGGAATTATTCCATCACACTGGCCAGATGGGTTAGTGTAGTATGCATGCACAGAGGAAATACAAAGATGTAGTTTTGAAGATTTCTGTGAAATCATGTGATGCCAACGTACTACGGCGAGGGGAACTTTAAGAGCTATCTAGTGGCGAACGATGTACTCGAAAAGCACGCTTTGTGGATGCGTTCAATATAAGTTTTAACCAATAACCAATGATGGAGCGCTTTATTTTTGAGTAAACATATGAAAACAAAATATTTCTGAACTCCCCCATACGTATTTCATTGCCGTTTAGGAAAGTAAATCGAACTGATTGCAGCTGCTCTAGTTGAATTCCCCAATCTGTAACTCTTTCTTATTACAAAAAATGGTCCTAACTTAGTCCTGGTTTAAACTTGACGCTGTCTCTATGTATATTTACCCAAGTGAAAGTGCACTAGGTTTAACCCAAGACTAATTTTAGACCAGGTTTTGTGATAAGACCGTAAATGTTTCGTCAGGACAACATTGGCCTGGGAAGGAGGACTATATTGCACCTCCTCTTTGTTTTTGTTTCGAGTTTTCCATCCCTTAGCTGTGGTGTGACTGCAGTAAATTCCCTAAGTCAGTGCTAATGACATTAAATATGGCAAGGAAAGGGAATAGCGAAATATGTATTGCAAAAACCGTCACCGCATGGCTAACGGATGATTCCACGATACTTCCAATAATCGTCAAACCTTTGTGATCAGTTGGGTTAAACATTATTTTAATGTTTATTTTAAGTTTAAGATTTATATATTATTATCTAACTCAACCTAAGTAAAAACAAGATATTATATTCACTTGTCAAGTGAATATAAACTTCTTTTTTTATTTGGTTTAAGGTTTTTTTTTAAACAATAAGTGATTTCTACAGTTCTCGAGGGGAAAATCCAGTAAACAATCACCACTTCGAGATTTAAGGCGTAACATCAAGGGAAAAGTAAGAAATGTCCTACTTTCGAAACCTGACCAGTTTTCGACTTAAACTTCGTTAAACGTTCATGCGTAACGGTAACAATATTTTTATATAGTTATAAAAAGGGGGTATTTTCAAATATATTGGCCGCCACATTTGAGCAACAAAATTAAAAGACAACATTAATCAATAGTCAACTCATTATGTATGTATTACCATCAAACTGGTCAGAAAATTACATAAAAGCAACTTAATGGGGAAGGGTGCTTCATACTGATCTGAAGCATTCCAGCTATGTTATATATTTCAATATTTATTTGACTATTCTAAACATTATATGTTTTGCTGGTCTCTTAATATTAATTGTGGATTTGGTCACCATATTAGTCACAAATCATGACAATTTCTTATAATATTTTTAGGATTTAATACACTTTACATGTGTTGGTTGGTATGGGTGTAACGGGGGGCTGGTTGGCTAACAAACAAAATTACCATAACATTTGTATTGTATCAATACCTTTGATCATTAAATTAAATTAACATTTTTTTCCATTCACAGGTACTAGGTGTTCAGAGAAGACACCATCGGATTAAAAACTGTTATCTAGTGATAATTTGAAGTGACCGTGTATGTGTGAATCTTAACTAAATATATGTATGTATGGGTAGTTGCGAACATTAGAAATTTAAATACATCGGACAAAGCTATATCATAGTGATACAATTCACAACTTTCATTATCAATGTCATATTTGCTATCCCATTTCATAATTAACTTAGTGATAATTTCATAAGATATATTGTCCTTCCCCTGACACTAACTGTAGAATGATAACTTTGCACGTAGCTAGAAAAAAAAATTAGAATTATTTTATTTAGGTTGGTCAACAACTTGCCTTTTTATACATTAACTATAATATGGACCAAAAAACACGAACTGACCGATATGTTTTGTTTCGTGTAGTGTTTCAGTCTTTTCACATCTAGTTAAATTTAACAAAAATAATTGTACAGGAATCGCGTAAACAATGCACATTTATTTTTATGAATTATCTTAGATTCACAAAACAATACTTATTACTTTTATATAAGAATTAATGTAAGTTTACTCAAATATATAAATAATGTGGAATTATAATGTTTTATTTTTTCCATTCTATACCAGTATAATTTCTAAGACATAGTAGTACTGCAGTTATGTAGAGCTTTGCAAGCCTTAGGATCATCTTATCTAGACACTAAAAAACTAGCTATTTCATAGCTAACAATCCTTAGGTATCATTGTCGTTTATGATTATTTATAAGGAAGGATGCAATTTCATTTCTTAAGAATATCCAGTAGTACACTCGAGTAAAAATTATCGATTCTGTCAAAAGTAAAAAAAATATGTATACATTGATTGAGAGACTTTATTAACTTATCATGTTATCATTAGGGAAGAGTTGGTAGAGTACAAACATATTTTTGTAACTTTGACAGTATCAATCATTGATAAACTCGTTGGAGCTACCTACAGGAATAATTTATAAAAAATAATGTTACTATCAAATCAGAATAGTAAAATAATATAACATATCAAAATGTGTATAAAATTGGTTAATAATTTTCTTTGACTCGGACCACTTCAAAATGTTTTATAAAAATCCTGTACATCTCAGTAGTTCCCTAATTCTGCAGATTTGTAATTCTGGGGAGGCTTCGTTTCGAGGGTTTCCTGTTATCCAAACAAATTAATTTGGTGGGTGAATAGATAACAATTCAAAGAAGTACAACTATTAGGTGTGTAACCCCGATATGGAATCATGGGAAACTACTGGGATGTATGCAACCTAAAAATCATATCTGTAAATGCATATCAAAATATAACAAAAATGCAATGTCCTTATACATACTTATTTTTCAAATAGCACCCAGAATTATTATTTAATATCTTCAGACTATTATTTTTTCTTATGGCTATCTAGTGATACAGGTCTTTGCTTGAGGTATAAAAAATATTCAAAGTACACACATGTTCCCAGTGTTACAAAAACTGTACCTAAGATATGGAATACAGTCAATGAATTTTTGAAAATTATTGATGATAATAACAATGATATAAATTTTCTTAAAGTTAAAATAAACGTAACAGTGACTGAGGTCTCAGTGGTTGCAAGTTCGTGGACGGAATGTGTGCAGTGAAATTGAGCTATTATATTCAGAGCTATTAGCAGCCAAGTGTTCCATGATAAACTTAAGGCTGTATTTTGGAGGTGTGGATAAATAGTTAGGAAAAATGGCAAACCAACAGCGTGAGTATACAGCATCATCTGAAAGAGAAAGATAAAATAAGTTAAACCTTCCTCGTGGACAACTGTTTGAGACAACCTGGTACAGATGAGATCTGGAGTCCTGATGTTAAATTCTAAATGGAAGCAATTATGCAGACCCAACAGTTAACACTTTCAGAGCCGCGTTCAGAGCCTTTGGGTGTAGTTGTCCGGTTGTTTTTTAACTCGCTCAGAGGTGTTGAACGGATTGCAGCAACCGAATCTTTTATCTCCCTCTTTCACATGATTTTTTATTTCTCTCTCCTTCTAGTAGATGACATTATAGAATATGGCCGCCAATATTATCCAATCACGTAAAAGTATTTCAGTATAGCCGCCTGTCAGAGCGTTTTTTACCCCGAGGCTCTGAACGGGTCGGTTGCTGTCAGAGTGCACTCGAGCGTAGGCTCTGAACGCGCCTCTGTTGTGTTTGCTTTGTCAAAACATGTTAAAGTCAACAGTTAGAAATTATCTTTTCAATCGTAAGTATTTTAGATATGGCTTATTTTTTCTACGATAAAGTTGGCAAACAAGCATACTGCCCATCTGATGGTAAGCGGTAACAGTCGCCTATAATACATGTTGCTCTTGTGAGATTCGCAGCAATCAGCAACCCTCGCAAGAACCACGGTGTATGTTGCCAACTTGTGACATAAGATGTAAAGTCACGGTACCCAGTAATTTCACTGCAATATCTTACCCTTCAAACCGGAATACAGTGTCTTCCTCTGGTAAATATAATTTTTTACTAGAAGCATTTCATCTGGAACATCAGATCACTGATTAAAATGAAGACGACAATGTGCCATCTAGCGTGACAATACGGAAAACTTGTATTGAACGCATCCACAAAGCGTGATTTCGAGTCTTTTTCAATCGCCACTAGTCGACTCTTTAGATGTTAAATAAAACCCACTGATGCCAGGTTGGGGAAATTCCCTCTGGGGGCTTTAGGATTTCTTCAAAGTCAACAAGGAACTCTTATAGTCTCGCCATATCAGTCTGTCCCAGTTTAGCTCGAGACTTGTAGTGGGCTGTGAACACAATTTTTCGATTCAACGAACTGTTTGTGAAATATTAAGTTTTACAGTGCTAATGAAGGGAATCAGGACATTTTTATTATTATAAACACACACAGAGGCACTGCACACAGAGATAGAAGCAGCAAAGTTGGTTCAAAGCCGATTATCTTGTTTGCAGGCACTGCACATTGTTAGTATGTTTGTTTCTAATACGTAGTATCCTATAGTTTGTGGGTCTCAGGCGGGGTATTCAGTTTTATTCAAGTACAGAAAATGTTAAATAGACTTAACTCGTAAAAATGCACAGAACTACTGATGAAGCATGGGAAGATGTTGATTCATTAATGGAAGCTATTGTTAAATTAGTATAAAATTTTATTTCATTAATAAATAAAAAAAATATTGTGCATTTTGTTGGGGTTTTCTCTTCATCACCTGAATTTCTGGGAAGATTTGGGAGAAAATGTGAGATGGCTATCTGGCAACACCGTTAGTAGCCTCTCTCACCCTGTTTGAGATGATTACATAGAGAAAGTGTCAAACATCTCCTTTTGGTGATCCAAACTACACTAAATGATTAAAGAACTTTAATACTTTATATGATAGTCATCTTGTGTGCAGTGTGATATTGAACTGTCAGAGAGTAGACAGTTTTGCATTAAGTTTTGTTTTTGCATTTGTATACTAGACTGCAAACAAGAATGTTAGGGACTGTCTTTTGCACCCAAAGGTATTGTAAAGAAAGAACATTTTGTCATGCCTTATACTAAAATGTGCGAGCTGACATACTCGTACATGTTCATAAATAAAATAAAATAGGCTTTATTTCGGATGATAGATATGTTTGAAAAAAAGTGTATAAATATACTGTGTTATATTATGTCTATCAACTTCGTGTGCCTTTTGGCAAAGGCCTCCTCCATTTGGCGCCACTGCGCTCTATCATTTGCCACTCTGTAACATAGGTACACTCTGTACCAAGGGTTTTGTGCAGCTCGTCCTCCCACCTTCTTAGTGGACGTCCCCTTTTGCGTTTCCCGTCCCTAGGGTACCATAGTGTTACCACTTTGTTCCATTTGTTTTGGATGCCTCTCAACATATGCCCTGTCCATCTCCATTTCAAACCATCAATGCGCGTGAGTATGTTGGTTACTTTTGTTTTTTCTCTTATATGTTCGTTCTGGATCTTGTCTTTTAGTTTTGTACCCAACATACTTCGCTCCATTGCCTTTTGGCATTTTACCAGCTTATCCCTATGATGTTGTGTGAGAGACCAAGTTTCGCATCCGTAAGTCAAGCATGGCAGAATACATGTATTAAAGGTCTTTCTTTTGATGTGCATCCCCAGCTCTTTGCTCTTCATGATTTCTTTTAGTGACCAATATTTTTTCCAGCCATAAGCATTATGTTGACTTCTTTTGTCATTTGGTCACTAGAGGAGATTATTTGTCCTAGGTAGACATATTCTGCAACATACTCAATATGTGTATTGTTGACCTGGATATCAACCTCATTTGAGTTGGTCATAAGCTTGGTTTTACTTTCATTTAATTCTAGTCCCACCTCTGCTTTTTGCTGCTAATGCTTTAATCATGCACTCTAGTTTCTGTGGGTCTTCTTCAAACAGAACAATGTCGTCTGCAAATCTGAGGTAATTAAGGCAGCTGCCATTGATATTCAGACCAAAATCTTCCCAATCGAGCTTCCTAAAATTGTACATGTTCATACCATAGAATAAAAAGACGAAAGTGCCCATAGACAAAAAGATTCTAATGTGTGCTCACACCCAAATCTTTTGTAAAATAACACCATTATTGTTTGTCAGATGTGGATTGCCTTAATTGCTAGTTATCTCAAAGTTCTAAAAAATGAAAATCAAACATCAAGATTATATTTGAGAGAGCTGGTGTTTGAGTAAACTCAAAACACATACCTCATCTGGATGTTTTCCATATTTTCTGAATAACTGTTCTTGTTGGAGTCCAGTCAATGCACCTGTTACTAATGTGCTAAGTAAAATGATTACTCCTATACACCAGTAGAATAGTGTTCCTCTATTTTCTCCTGTTGGTGTTCCTCCATACATAGCTAGCGCTACCCCAATACTTATTAGTATGGATCCAATTGCATTTGCCAACTTAGGTTTTTGTTTTTTTGCAATGCAGTAGACAACCATTCCAGCGGGTGAAGACAATGATCTGTAAATAAGGAAAATATTCTAAAAAATATTTACACAACTCTAATAAAAACTTATTACAGGAATGAGATTTAGTTCCATTTGAAGACATAAATATTCATGGAGAGACAGTAACTAATTCCAAAGATTCAGAGATTTTTGCACTGAATGCAAAATTAATTATGAATTTCAGCAATTTAAGGCCAGGCCAGTTCAAGAAATCTACTATATTTCAAAGGGTTGATGATAACATTGCAAATTGGTTGAACATTTGCAATATTCTACCATATTGCAAAACAAGCTTTAATCAAAGCTTATCTCATCACCAGGTTCATAACAAAATATTACTATTCAATACATTTTTTTTTTTTTTGTAACACTGGCTCTATTAAAAATGTAACCAGTTATTGACTCAGAACAATAAAAAGCTATCTCTTTTTTTAATATAAAATTCTGAGATTATTTACTTGGTACAGTAAGTTCATTGTCAAGCTATACTGTTTGACCTTTGGTCCCTTTTTATGTTGCTCATAATAGTGGCGGTTTTCATGGTGTAAATGTAAAGCTTGAATAGGAGCTTACTGTACCAAGCCACTTTCAATATTCTTTTGTTATCTTGTCAGTTATTAGAATACTTCGTATTTATTTTTAAACGCTAAATAATTTGAAATATGAATAAATCAATAAAAAAACTGTTATTAATAGTGACAGTACAGTTAAAAATTTCGTTGGGGCTGGTAAGTGGCTGGCTTGGTGGCCAGTGGTCAAGAAGTCAACATGGTATGAAGACGTGGGTTTGATCCCCGCCTGAGATGGAATTCTTTTTCTTTATCGATTTATTCATTTTTATAAATCCTGTCACCCGATTTTGTGAACTGGCGTTACCTTAAGCTATAAAATAGTAAATATTACCGTATTATCATATGTAGCGTCGATGGCACATGCAATGCGTAAACATAGTTATTAGAAACGTGAGTGACGAAAAACAAACTGATAAGTATGGTATACTGCTTGACGGGAATTTTGGGTTTAATCTGAAAACGCATATAAGCTTTATAAAATCATGCAAGCAACACTTGACAAAGCAAGTAAAGGAACTTACTGATCCCCATTTCGTAGTGACAATAAAACCTTGCAAAGATATAAACAAGAATTGCAGAAAAGTGATAAGGTTAGCGCTGTTGGGAGCACTTGCCATCAGAATTTCCATTAGAAGCGTACTTATACAGCAACTTGTAAAAACTTTCCCTATTGTTTTGGACCAACGCATTGTAGTGCATTATCAGAAAATTCTTCACTAATAACAACGATAGAATCTCACAAATTGCATATGACCACAATCTACTTGCTTTCTTTCTTACATAACATTATAATTAATCAATAAAAAATAGAAATAAACAAAAATAAAACACGACAAAACTTTGAAAAGTTGTCATGAAAAACAAAACGGAGCACAGACTTATTAGAGATACTACGTATCAGACTGCCGACTGCCCTATAAAGATTATTTACCGTAGTACCAGGAATTATTAGTGTTGTATGACGTTTGTTCTTTTTTGATTCATCTCTAGCTAAGCGGCAAAGGAAGTGGGAGGATATACAGCCAAAAATTTAAATAAATAAAAACCAAGATAATTTATAATAATAATACAACTTTATTTCAGACCATACAAGAGTCCATACATTTTATATGTTAGTAACAATTTAAGTACTTATAAACTGTTTTATTTATAATGATAGACAACTTACAACAAGTAAACTTTTATTAAATTGAATCTCCATTGCACATCATAGACTACTTGCCTTTTCATCTTGTTCTTACAAAACTATTACACAAAGGAATCATGCCCGTACAGCCAACTATCATATCATACATCTTCCCCCTTTAGTCTTACTTATAATTTATGAAACATAATCATTGAACCTAATCGGTTTCTTAATTATTCTCCCACTCCTAGTTACAACATTTTCATTATAATCATTATCATCTCTTACATCTCTATGTGGCTCATGCCCTGAATCCCACTGTTGCCTTGAGCTGACATATTCCTGCATTGGCTTTACAATGAAATTATTTCTACTATGAATTAAATGCTTTTCATTTCTCCGCACTTCATTCCCCTTTTCTGTTTTTACAATATAAGATCTTGTCCCTTCCTGCCTTACTATTTTCCCTGGACACCAAAGTCTGTCTGGTCTATTTTGAAGTCTAACACTTTCGCCTATCTGATAAGATTTCCTTTTTATTGCTGTTTTATCATAATTAACTTTACTCTGACTCTTTTTTTTCAACATTTCTTCATATGCACCTACTGGTAATTTAGGTTTTAAATAACTTTCTGAACAGGGTAAGGAAGTGCGAAGTGCTCTACACATTAACAGTTGAGAAGGACTATACTCTAAGCCTGCCACAGGAGTTGTTCTATAATTTAATAAAGCTGAATTTATATCTGTGTTGCTGTCATTACATTTTTTTAAGAGTGCCTTAACAATCCCCACTGCTTTTTCACTTAATCCATTTGACTGTGGATACCTAGGACTTGAATGTATTAGTTGTACATCTAAGGAGTCAGTAAATTGCTGAAACTTATAACTAGCAAATGGCATATTATCAGATACAATAATTTTAGGTATACCATGGACTGAAAATATTTTTTTTAACTTTGAAATACATGTATCTGCCGTTTTATCTTTTATTAATTTTAGTTCTAACCATCTAGAATAATAGTCTACTACAACTAAATAATCACAACTGCCATATGTGGCAATATCTATACCTATTTTATGAAACGGCAAATCGGGAATCTGATGTGGTATTAATGACTCTTTAGCATTATTATTTCTATATTTTTCACAAGTACTGCAAGACAATATAAAATGTTCAATATCATTAGCTAATCCAGGCCAGTATAACATATTTCTAGCTCTCTTTTTACACTTTACTATTCCTGGATGCCCACAATGTAATTTAACTAATATGTCATTCCTCATACACTTGGGAATAATAATTCTATCTCTATAATAAACAACATTATCTTTTACATGTATCTCTGATCTTAATTTGAAATATTGTTTTAATTCCTTATCAACAATACTTTTATCATTCTGTGGAAATCCATTTTTATACCAATCAATAAGAATACTTAATACTGAATCATTCAAGGAGTTATTTTGAATTTGTAATAATTTTTTATTTGACACTGCTATGTCAGTTTCAAAGCTATGCACTAACTCATGAACAAAAGGCTCAATGCGTGCATTGTCATTTAAAAAATTCCTTGACAAGTAATCAGCAATAAACATTTTGGGCCCTGGAAGATACTTAATTTCTAAGTCATACTTTATTAATCTCAACACCATACGTTGAAGTCTAGCACTAATTTTATTTATATCTTTATTTATGATGGCCACCAAAGGTTTATGGTCAGTTTCAACTGTAATTTTCCGTCCATATACAAACTGATGAAATTTTTCTACTGATGCACAGATGGCGAAAAGTTCTTTCTCAATAGGTGCCCATCTTTTTTGACACTCTGTATAGCTACGTGAATAGAAAGAAATTGGTTTTCCTTCCTGCAATAAGCATGCCCCCATGCCATCTTTAGAGCTATCTGTCTGAATTGTTACTGAACCTAATTTATTTAAAATTCCTAATGTCGGTGCGCTACATAATTTTCTTTTTAACTCTAAAAATGCATGTGTTTGAGCATTACCCCAGTACCATTCATTTTCTTTTTTGAGTAATTGTCTTAGTGGTTCTGTAGTTTTAGTATACTGTGGTATAAATTTACTTAAATAATTACACATTCCTAGAAATTTTTGTAGTTCTTTTATGTTGTTTGGTTGCTTTAATTCTGAAATTGCCTTAACATGCTCTGGATCCACTCTAATTCCTGTTTTTGATACAATAAGTCCCACATATTTTACTTCATTTAACTTATACTGTAGTTTATTTTTATTGAATTTCACATTATACTTTCTAGCTCTTTCCATAACCTTTTCCATTATCCTATCATGCGAAACAGAGTCCTTGGCTGCTAAAATTACATCATCGTAATAAATTTGAACACCCACAATATCCCCAAAGATCTGAGTATTATATTTTTGCATTATTTCAGGTGCTGAAGAGATACCAAATGGCATTCTTAAAAATCTATATCTCCCTATAGGCGTACCAAATGTGCATAACTTATTTTCATCTAACAATTTAACTTGGAAAAACCCATCTTTAAGGTCCAACACACTAAAAACTTCATTACCTGCTAAATTGTTATAGATTTCTTCAACGGAAGGAATTTGATATTGTTCTCTTAAAATATTTTTGTTCAGTTCTTTAGGGTCTAAGCATAGCCTTAAGGATTTATCTGGTTTTTCTACGATAACTAAATTATTACTCCAGGCTGTAGGACTTTCAACTTTTTCTATTATACCTCTACATTCATAATTATTTAAAGTTTCTATTAACTTATCTTTTATTGTGGCAGGAATTCTTCTAATAGGCTTAACAACTGGTTGCGCCTCGTTACCCACTTGAATCTTATAGGTTCCTAATACTCCTAATCCTGTAAAAACATCTTTGTTATTTTGTATAAACTTTTCTTTTTCTGTGTAGATATTACAATCAATTTTATCAAATTCAAATTCAAATTCAAAATTCTTTATTCAACATAGGCCTTTACAGGCACTTATTGACGTCAAAACAAAGCAAAACAATCTAATTTAAAGAAATTATATTAACCTTGTATGTGCATACATCCTAAATATACTCAAGATGTCTGCAAATACAAGTAGGAATGAAAAAAAAAAAAAGTTGATTCTACACCTGTTCGGAAATTGGGAGAGCCTTCTCGAGAAGAACAGGCAAGAAACTCGAAAGGTCTAAATTTTTTATCTCCTCTTTTAAATCGCCATTTACAATTTTGGTTTGTTACAGAGTCGTCAATTGGAAGTTGACCTCAAAGCAAAAGTTTGAGCTCAACTTCCATTACAAGAATAGATGTGTTAATTCACATTATATAAGCTATCTCTGAGAGAAGTGCGTGAACTTAGATTATAAATAAATTGCTCTCACTGAACGTTTCTTTGAAACAAAACGCAATACATTGTTAAATATTAGAATTGAGAGTTCAAACCCAAGCTTTTTTGTCCGTCATGTAATCAGACACTTTATAATATGCTTTTTTAATAAGTACATCTTTGATTGCAACTTTAAATTTGTTTAAGCTAAGTTCTTGTATACAACTTGGGATTTTATTGTAGAAACGTATACACAGGCCTCTAAAAGAATTATTAATTTTTTGGAGCCTGGTATTTGGTAAAGCTAACATATTCTTTTGTCTAGTATTAACTGAATGAATATCACTATTTTTACAAAACACATGAATATTCTTACGAACATATATTAGATTCTCATAAATATATTGCGACGCTACTGTCATAATACCAATTTCTTTGAACTTTTCTCGCAAAGAATCTCTCATTTTAAGGTTATAGATTGCTCGAATAGCCCTTTTCTGCAGTACAAAAACAATCTGAATGTCGGCAGCATTTCCCCACAACAAAATACCATACGACATCACACTATGAAAGTAAGAAAAGTATACAAGTCTTGCTGTATCAACATCAGTCAGTTGACGTATTTTCCATACAGCGTGAGCTGCAGAACTAAGTCTCTTTGACAATTTATCGATATGTGGGCCCCATTGCAGCTTAGAATCAAGTGTGATCCCAAGAAATACTGTGGTGTCCACAGGGTCAACACCTATATCCTTTATTTTTACAGTGGTGTGAACCTCTTTGACATTGGGTAAAACAAATTTTATACATTTTGTTTTCCCTTCATTAAGTGACAGGTTGTTCACATTAAACCAGTGAACAATTCTTGAGATAGAATTATTTACATCGTCATTAATTTGCACACCTCTTTTAATTTTAAATAAAAGTGAAGTATCATCTGCAAATAATACCATCTCATGTCTATCCTGTACAAAATCAGGGAGGTCATTGACATATATAAGAAATAGAAAAGGACCAAGAATCGAACCTTGCGGAACTCCCATTTTAACTGCAGAACCTTGAGACCTTTTTCCATTGATGTCTACTTTTTGAATCCTCCCACTTAGATAAGAGATTAGAAGATCTAGTGCAGTGTCACGAAACCCATAGTGGTGTAATTTTCTGATCAAGATTTCGTGATAAACGCAATCAAATGCCTTGGACAAGTCACAAAAAATGCCTAACGCATCATGTGAGTCTTCCCAGGCTTCGAATATATGTTGTATTAACTCAACACCAGCATCGGTTGTTGAGCGACCCCTCCTAAAACCAAATTGTTTACAGTGTAGAAGATTATTCCTATTAAAATAACTTTGCATTTGCTCCAACATTATTTTTTCAAAAATTTTGCTAAAAGTAGGTAGCACAGAGATAGGTCTAAAATTACTGGGGTCTGATGTGCTACCAGATTTATGTAAAGGAATAATTTTACTTAGCTTCATAAGATCAGGAAATACACCACAGTCAATGCAATCATTAAAAATGTTAGCAAGTATTGGAGCTATTGTTTCAATTACGGATTTAGTAACATCAACGGAATTGCCCCACAGATCCGCAGTTTTCTTTTTATTTAAAGTTTTAAATGACTTTGTTATATCAATTCCACTAATGTGTACAAATTTGAATTTATCATTACAAACTTTAACATGATCCTTCACTATAGATTCAGCAATAGCGGGGGATGAATCCAAAGACTTTGTGATTGAGACTGGAATATCAGTAAAGAACTTTTCAAATTCTGCAGCTACTTCTGTGTCAACTGTTACCTTCTTACCATCAACATTCAAACAATATTGATTATTAGTAGTTTTAGCTTTTCCAGTTTCATTATTTATAATATTCCATGTCATTTTAATTTTATTACTACTGTTTTTTATTTTTGAACTTAAATAATTAGATTTAGCAAGCTTGCAAACTTTTTTGAACACTTTGGAATAAGTTTTTACATAAAGTTTAAATTCATCACTAGTATTGAATGAGCGTTCATTGTAAAGTTCAAAAAGTTTTATTCTGCTTTTGTGAATACCTGGTGTAGCCCATTCACTAAAAGCTAAAGTGCCATCAACCGATATAGTCTTTGGAATAAAAATATTTTTAAATTCAGAACAAAATGTATGAAAAAAATTTTCATATAATTTATTTGGATTTTCTTCATAACCTATATAATTTAATTTAATACCAATATTATTTTTCAGCCGTTCTAAGCGACCAGCAGTCTTTGGTACAACAGTGATATTCTTTTTTTCCATGCTTTTACATGTAAGTGGAATGGTAACAATTTGTCCAGAATGGTCAGATTCTAAATTATTAAAAACTCTTCTTGCTAAAGGAACAATATTTGTATAAATATTGTCAATGCATGTGGCAGACGATTGAGTTGTTCTTGTTGGCTCCAAAAATAAATTTCCAAGGTTATATGACCAAAACAGATTTTTAATCCTAATAGATAAACTAGAATTTTCTAATAAATTAATATTAAAATCACCACAAACAATGGTTTGTTTTGTGGAACTACACACTTTTTTCAATACTTCATCCATAGTATCTTCAAAAAGGTCATATAATCCTGAAGGAGGCCTGTATATACTTAATACAATAATCTGGTCCAGCTCCACGCAGGCTATTTCTATTGTTCGCTCAATCGAAAGACTCACAATATCCTTACGATCCTTAAATTTCAGCTTTTTATCTAATATTATTAAAGAACCACCACGAATTGATTTTTCTCGACTGAACGAACTACCAACCAGATGATTGCTGAAATTAAACATGAACTGATAACTTTTAAGCCAGTGTTCAGTTACACAAAAGATGTCTACATTACTACAGTTCAAGAATAATTCCACTTCCAGATCCTTGCCTAACATTCCTTGAATGTTCTGGTGCACCAGGTTGATAAGATTTACTTTATTTTTGTTTTCAAATGGGTTTTGCAATACATTTACAAAGTTTTCAGTATCTTTTCTACCTAATGATAAGCAAGAGGATGTCTCTTTTGTCTCATTACTTAATTTAAAGATTTATTAAAAATATCATCAGTAACATTACTGACAGTCGTTTCACTACCACAGTATTGCTCAATAGGAGCAATTTCAGTACTTTGAGTGGGCTGCTCAATAAAAGCATTGTCAGAGAAAGAATTTATAGCCATGTTTTTGGCTAAAGTTTGTAAATAAAATCTTAGCGAAATAGCTAATTGTTTTTTATAGAATGTTGATAGATATAATCTATCTTCTGTCAAATAAGCTTTAATACATGTCAGTTTGTTGAAGTCAATAATATGGAATTTTTTCGAATAATTTGTCATTAAATCTAATGTCAAATTAAGTTTGTGTCTAATATTATTTTCATGTTGTGACAAACGATTATGGTAGGGAAGGGTAAACATTATTATTTGATTAACATGTAAATTATTTAAATGAGAACAAAAATGTTTTAGTACTTTTTTGTTCAAATTACCCCTATTTCCCAAGATCATAACCAGTTTGTCATTAATATCAAACTTATAACTATTAATTTTATTTGCAATATCATGGAAACTTGAGCCAGGCATACAATAATTAATGACACTAAAATCCAACTGATTTGTCAATAACTGGCCCATACCTTTGCCTATGTCATCACAAAAAATAATACATTTAGGCTTAGACACAGACATCTTACAATGAAAACTAGATTGCTCATTGACTGGTGACTGACATACAATACTATGAGCGGAGGATGTATGACTGGGTGCATTGTTATTATTTGTGACATTGCATTCTGTTATTGAAATATTCTCACTTGCAGTCAAAAGTTGTTTGTCAAGAAGGGACTGATAGCGGTCCTCATTATGCTGACAGAGTGTGGCTAGTTCTCTGATAGATTGAATATGCATTTTAATATCATTTTGAGCCGTGTCATAATTTTCGGAGATAGTTGACAATTTGTGTTGTAAATTTCTAATAGTATTATTGAGTTCTTCAACGTCCCTATCATACAAACCCCTGCTCTCTTTCAATTTGCTATCATAAATGTCTAATGAATCTATTAGACATGCACGCTCTTTCCGTAATTTAATATTACTCCTAAATGAGTTATACTTTTTTAATTGGTATTGAGTCCTTTTTAGCATTTTCTTGATTTTAATATATTTTTTAAATTTTTTATTACTCATATGATTGTTCAATAAGGGCCTACCCTCTGTAGGCGAAAAGGATTCTGCTAAATTTTGTCCACCAGGTGACTGCATGAGTTCATCGAACAAGCTGTGTGTGTGAGCATTTTCTTGATTTTGTTTAAATTGTTCCAGTTCAGAAATTTGCCTATTCGCCTCACGCAAGTCCCGTTCAAGTTCTGTGATTCGATCCAATGCCTTCACATAAGTGTCATTACACTGCGTAAAACCGGTGATGGTGTGCTGCAGCTGGTGTCGCTCCTCAAGTACTTCCTTATATTTGACATCCAATTCGGAGAGCTCACTTTTAAGGAAGGTGTTTTTGTCTATGATCTTTTTGATTTCGATCTCACTTTCATCACGTTCCCTTAGAAGTTGATCGCAGGAATCCTTCAATGTCTTTATTTCAATGACAGCTTGCCTGAGTTTTGCCTCAGTATTTTGGGCAGCAGCTTTGCGGGTCAGCATTTTGTTAGCTCATCAATTGCCTAAAAAAGTTGAATTTTATTTTAATAGGAAGTATAAACTGGGTAATGAAACAAGACCTAGGAATTTAAAGGCAACTGATAAGAAAGGGATATTTTGAAAAAGAAAATAAAAGTAGAAAAATAAAGAAAATAAAATAACTTGTCAAGGAATAATATTATCAAACAAAAACAGAAAAGGTGATATACAAATAGCAAAGAGAACAAAAAAAAAAAAAGTAAAGAAACAGTTTATACTGTAAAAACGTCTCCTATATATTTATATTTACAGTAAAATTTAAGATAAAAATGCAAATAAGTTCTTAATATGTCACAAGCTACTGCGCCATACAACTACGAAGTAAATAGAGAAATGTATTTCTTATTCTAAATAATCTTAAAGAAACATATGGATGAATGACCAGTCCCCGTTGGCAGCACCTGTTCACAGGTTGACGCATGAATCAGCCATCGCTTCGCTCAACCATATTTTAGGGAACGTAACGACCCGACGCACAACGCCACCACCACGCAGACCTTCCAGTGAGCATTACATCCCAATGTTCCACAATGTAACACTATGTTTAAAATATTTTATATCAATTGCAGGACACAGCCACCGTGAAAAATCAAGAAACAGTCTATGTTAAGATATAGTATGGGTTATCATTGTGATTTAGGGAAGTTAATTTAAGTCAGGGAAACTCAACAATAATACTTCTTATAGGCAAAAAACACTAATTACCTAACTATAATAGGTTAATAAGTCAATGTCAATAATAGGTTAAATAATATACTTAGAAATAAGCTGCAGCCTCTATTTAGGTAGTAAGATCTGAATGTAATATCTACATAAATTAGCATTCAGGCCTGCAATTGCTTAAATTGCTTTAGTTATTGTGTAACACAGATGTGTTTAAAAAAAAAACCAAAAAACCTTGAATTATAGGTGGACTAAACTAACAAATAAAGTTGGTTATGGGGTAGGGTACTAGGGCAATGTCACTATATGTCTGAATTTAAGGTGAACTTTACTTTCACTGTATGTAAAGTGAAACAATCAATGTGTAAAACTGGATAAATCCTAATAGTTTTTTAATAATATGTGTGCTATGTTGCAGAGTAACATAAGTGCCTATGTTCTAAGATTTGCCTAATCATAGAATGAATGGGTAATGATAAATACAATACTCCCCCGGTTTATGTATAAGTAGGTAATCCGTCAATCACCAAAACTGCCGTCACTAGCTTAAAGAATTTCTTGCTAGCGAACCACGGGTACTTTCCACAATTTCAGTTTTTCCATATATGTACTTATTTCCTCTTGATAATCAAATGGCTTAGAAGTCTTGGATCTAAAGTTTTTGCCAAAACGTAATCTTCGAAAATCTTCGTTGGCTCGTTCAAATCCGTGACAGTTGGTGTTAACGTCGTCTTAAATTTGTCGTGACAAACATAAAATAGCACCGCGAATCGCTTCACAAACAATACAACTGCATTTCAACACAATACTAATTTTAAAAATGCATTAATTTACAGGAATTTTTTGAAAATATAAAAATAACTTAAAATTAAATACGAAGCTAACACAATGACGTCTAGTCACGACCGGGGCTGCGGTCCGAATCCATTTTCCTAACTAAATTATCAATTTTCCTAACTAAATTTAACTTTACACATTCGGTTAGTCCTAATATGGGTGGAGCATTAATATCAATTACAGTAAACTTTATTTTATGTATCCTACCTCTTACTAAACAGTCTAGTACAATACACCCTTGAGGATAAATCTTTTGACCATTATACACTACCAATATTTTATTGCATTTTTCTAACTTAAACTGACATTCCTGGTTAATTTTATTATAAGTCATTAATGGTAAAGTGTTGCAATCTGCCCCAGTGTCTAGTTTGCAATTTATTTCTACTTTATTTATAACTATATTTTCAATCCATTGTAATTTATTTATATAATGAATATAACTTACACTATCTAGTTTAAATTCTTCGCTTTCTTCACCATAATTTTCCACCACATGAACAGCTTTCTTTTCTGAGTGCCGCCCCTTGCTTATTTTTGTTGAGCATTGTTTTGCAAAATGATTATATTTCTTGCAAATAGCACAAACTTTCCCGAAGGCTGGACAGTTATTAATAAGATGTGACCGGCCACACCTTGAACAATTGTTAATCATTCTTATCTTTTCATATTTTTTTGTAGTTAAAGCATTCACTTCTGTATTATTATGTAATTTCATAATTTGTCTCTTTCCTTCAGCTGCTGCCCGACACATTTTCACAGCTTCCACCAACCCAATTTCATCAATTCTTAATAATGCTTCTTTTAAATTTTGATCATTTATGCCTACTATCAACATCATAGTTATTAATCTTTCTTCTAACTCCCCTAAGTCACACTTTTTACCCATACTTTTGACTCTAGTAATAAAATGTTCAAGTGGCTCACCCTCATTTTGCCTTATATTTAAAAATTGATAAGTATTAATGAGCGTGCCTTTTCTTGGTTGCGCATAACTCCTAAATTCTGTCACGACATCTTCCAGTTTGTCAAATTTTTTATTGAAAGTATTGTATACTTCCACAGCCTCTTCTCCTGCTGCATTTAAGAATAATGCGATTTTTCTTTGCTCTGGAGCATCTTCCAAATTAGCTGCCAGTATATATATTTGAAAAAGTTGAATAAATTTTTCCACATTATTTCCCTCTCCTGTCAAAATGAGACCCATTGGCGGTTTTATAGCTTCCATTTTCAAAGCGCTTCCTCTGACGCTCTGCTGAATTCTCTTCTATTTTACTGACTGTTAGGTATTAATAATATTAATTCTCGTGACAATTTCCACCTGACACCATGTTTTATTTATAATGATAGACAACTTACAACAAGTAAACTTTTATTAAATTGAATCTCCATTGCACATCATAGACTACTTGCCTTTTCATCTTGTTCTTACAAAACTATTACACAAAGGAATCATGCCCGTACAGCCAACTATCATATCATACATAAACTAATTGTTAGTAAGACCTATCAACAAACCTACCCAATGTTTTTGTATAGGGCAGTCCAACCTATCAGCAATGACCTTTAGAATGCTATTCGAACTACTACGTAGCCTTTGTAGTAATGATGCCACCTTTTTGCGAATGATAGCTGGGAAGCCATCCGTACGAGCTTCGGCGAACATCCCTGAAGCACTACATCGCCATGGCAGCCGCAACAGCATCCTAAAGCCATTGTTGTACTGTACACGTAAAGCGTTATAGGCCCGCCGCGTATATTCTACCCACAGGCCACTCGCGTAAAAGGACTGACAAAAACTTATTTATTTTTTTTATCATATTTTTGTAGTCATTTGCGCATTAATGGTAAATTCCAATTTCTCAAACTAAATACAGATTTTATTTCTTGTGTTTACAGTGCTCAGATTTTATTTCTTGTATTCACAATCGAAAATTTTGTAACCAGAGAAAATGATCTAGGATAATGTTTTTGTGTGTTTGGCACAGTCAATAAAATCAACTAAATACTTGGACTTTATTAGCTCTTTTATATTTTGGCATATGTTTTTTTTCATGAGCTTTTCTTTCCAGGTGTTCATTTGATTCAGTAATTACTGTGCCGAAACACTTCACTGCACCTTCGAGTGGGTAGTGCAAGCAATTTTTTCCTTGTAAAAAACTTCTGTTGGTCATGTTTATTTCCTCGTTTGTAGTGAGGCAATTTTTGGAGGAGCTGCAATTATTTTTCAATTTCATTAATACTTTTCGCACTACCCACCCAAATGTGTGGGCCTGTGAGTGCACACATACTCGTTCTCGATGGGCCTGTTGCAAGATATATTCTGTATTGAGATAACCAAGCATGACATCATCAGTGTTTTTGAATAATGTCTGTAGCTTTATGCAAAATGTTGTTACAGTCTGTAAAGTAATTACTTTCATCTTCACAATTAAATTTCTTAAAGAAATTTTATAATTCTAGTTGTTAATAATGACTTAAAGGTGCAGTTGAGACTGTGGCAATTTGGGTTATTATTTCTATAATTGTATACCCGCAACTGACTTAAATTCTCAATTGGATCTGAATTTAAATCTCTTAGCTGCATTATTTTTATTCCTTCTTTTTTTAAAAAACTGCTACAGCCTCTAGTAACTTTTTAATGTTGTAATAGAATTTTTCAAAATGGGCACTGACTTTTCGTTTTCTGCGGAATGCACATACATATTTTTTTGTAATTATTTTATGGCTTCATCCCAGAATACATGATGAGATGAGGTTATGGTGTAGTAACAGCTGTCCGTAGAGGCTTCCCTTAGCTTCTTTGCAATAAATTGCTATCCCACTCAAACTGTCAAATAGTTGATCAAAAAGTAAAACCTTTTTTGCAGTTTTTTTAGGGTTATTTACTGCATCCATCAGTTTTCCATCAGCATAGTTAGAGCTGAAAAAATAAGACATTAAGCGTCAAAAAAAACCTTTTTCTTTTTGTAAATCGTTCTCCTATTGTTATGGGGCAGTCTACACATTGTAAGATTATACAATTAGCTAATGTCTGTGATCTGGGTGATTGTGTAATCATTATACTAAGATGAAATCAGCGAAAGGGAAATACATCAAATACTTTGGTTCACATCCATACTTGAACTACAATTCTTGTGTTTCTTTAATCTATATACACGGCGTTTCAAAATAACCAATAAATAATCAATTCTTTATCGAAAACTCATTATTACACGTTTTACATGTTTGTAATTTAACCTAAAATTTTCATGAAAATCATAGTATCATCATCATCATCATGATGTCTATGATTTACATGAAAATTTTGGGTTGAATGACATTATGCGAAACACATTTGAGTTGGGGATTGGAGTCGCTCACGTCCGTAGGTTTTACCCTCGAGACCCTACACGTGATCCCCGGGTGGTGCTAATCGAGTGACCAACTTCTGGTGGTAGGGCCTGAAAAACCCGACTGGCTAGCGACCACCGTGCGCATGACGTAAAACCCGTCAAGTGGGCATTTTGTGTCCGCGTTTCGGGATCAGTCATCGCACAGCCAGAGCTTGAGGGGTCGTTGCTGCGATTCGTGTGGTTTGTGTGGGCTTCCGTCGACCCAGTGCCAGGTTGACTGCGTTGACCCTCCGCCCAGGAAGACCCGAAGAAACGGCTGTTCCGCTGGCCGCCCGTGGTACAGTACAGGGGCCCAAGCGGACCTAACCAGTCCGTGAGGCTGCCCCACCATGCCACGCATAATCTCGGGGTGGTCCGTCGTGCCGGTTGGTGACCGGACGGTGGGTCCCGGCGACCACTTCCGGGGGGGTTCGGGGGCCCTTTCGTGCGGAGAGTCAGCGCAAATCAGCTGTCGGCTGTTCCCTGGCGAAACAGGCCTACACACGTTAACTATGCTAATCGCTGCAACGACACCTCAATTTCACACCTCTCACTCCAACAAACATGTCAGCGCACAATATTAGGACTGGTCGTACAGCGGTGCACTATCCCACCAAAACACCACTATTCGAGGTGGGGCTCGCTAACATCCGCGGGCTCCATTCTAACCTCTTGGCTGTCCACCACCATCTCGAGACAGCCCGTCCAGCAATGCTGTTTTTGACAGAGACGCAAATTATCTGCCCGGCCGATACAAGCTACCTTAATTACCCCGGCTACGCTCTTGAGGAGTCCTTCAAGGCAAAGGCAGGTGTTTGCTTGTTCGTCCGGGCGGACGTTTGTTGTCGTCGCCTGCGCTGTTTGGAGGAACCTTCCTTTTCCCTCCTTGTGGTACACGTCGATTTTGGCACTCATTGCAGTGTCTACGTGTGCGTCTATCGTTCCCACCGAGGTGACTTGGAGACAACTCGACTTTTTGAACACCTAAGTCGGGTGGCAGATGACGCGCAGGAGCAATTTCCTTCCGCCGAGCTGGTGTTTTTAGGGGACTTCAATGCTCACCACGAGTTGTGGTTAAGTTCCTCTAAAACTGACCATGCGGGTAGGACTGCCCACGCATTCTCTCTCACGCACGACCTGACACAATTGGTTACCCAGCACACCAGGGTACCAGATATTATCGGTCAAGCGCCCTCTTTGTTGGACCTTCTGCTGACAAATCGCCCCGACGGATATCAGGTGGTGATTCGAGCTCCACTAGGATCTTCAGATCACTGCCTGGTATCCGTCTCAGTGCCTCAGGCGTCGCGACCGTCGCCTGTGGTTGCAGCACGCCGTCTGTGGCACTATGCGTCAGCAGATTGGGACGGTATGCGGGATTATTACGCGTCTGTCCCTTGGTGGCAGCGCTGTTTCAGTGGGATGGATCCGAACTCCTGCGCTGCGTCTGTTGCTGACGAGATCAGATTAGGAATGGAATATTATATTCCACATTCCAATCTCGTCAGTAGAGGGAGACGTAACCTCTGGTTCAATCGCGAGTGTGCCTCTGCTGTTGAAAACAAACAGCTAGCTTACCGCGCTTGGATCAGAGGTCGAGCTTCTAGGGATCCCAATACTAACCTACTGAAAACAGCCTATAATAATGCCACCAAGTTGTGTAAGAGGGCTTACATTAGAGCGGACGCTCAGCGCATTGCACAAGTGGGTCAGGAACTGCTAGCGCACCCTACGGGTAGCCGTTCTTTCTGGCGCCTGGCCAAAGCTGTGCAATCAAACTTCTGCCAACCCTCGCTGCCACCGCTGAGACATGCCGATGGCTCACTTGCTCATCAGCCGCAGGAGAAAGCCGACCTCCTGGCAAAACTCTTCGCGGCCCATTCCCGTATCGATGACTGTGGTGCACAACCTCCGACACTGTCCCATTGTGGCAGCACTATGCCCGATATCCGCATCAGACAGCGAGATGTGCGGGCGGAGCTACAGTCGATTGATATTCGAAAAGCAAGTGGACCAGACGGCATTCCTGCGATTGTACTTAAGAAGTGTGCAGCGGAGTTGACTCCGGTCCTGACGCGTCTATACCGTCTGTCGTTCTCTGCTGGTTGTGTGCCGAAATCTTGGAAAGAGGCCAATGTCCAGCCGGTTCCCAAAAAGGGAGATCGTTCTGATCCGGCTAACTATCGCCCTATAGCCGTCACTTCCATTTTGTGTAAAATCATGGAGAGGATCCTTAACACCCAGCTGATCCGTTACCTGGAAGGTCACTCGTTGCTTAATGACCGTCAGTATGGGTTTCGTCCTAAACGGTCAACAGGTGACCTTCTAGCGTTCCTTTTGCACAAATGGAGTGAATCTATCGATAAGCGCGGCGAGTCTGTGGCTATTAGTCTCGACATCGCCAAAGCTTTTGATAGAGTCTGGCACAAGGCTCTCCTTTCCAAGCTTCCGGCATACGGATTGCCCGCTCAGTTCTGTACGTGGATTGCCAGCTTCCTCCACGAGCGTAGAATTCGCGTTGTCGTTGACGGCTGCGCTTCGCGGTTCGTGGCAGTGAATGCTGGTGTTCCACAAGGCTCCGTTCTATCCCCAACATTGTTTCTTCTGCATATCAATGACATGCTTTCCTTGGGAAGTATACATTGCTATGCAGACGACAGTACAGTGCATGGGGGATATCACGGAAGCTCAGGGGCTGCTCATGGCAATATTGATAGGGAGAGGCAGAATCTTATCATTGAGCTCAACAGGACGCTGGACCTCATCTCCGAATGGGGTTCCAACAATCTTGTCGAGTTCAATGCTAAGAAAACACAGGTGTGCGCGTTCTCGGCGAAAAGGTCACCTTTCCTCCCCCCTCCTTCTCTTCAGGGCACAACCCTTCACACACAGAGTAACATCACCTTGCTGGGAATGAACATTCGCTGCGATCTGAACCCCAGAGACTACATCGAATCCGTTATAACTGCTGCCTCACGGAAACTCGGTGTCCTAAACAAGGTGCGTAGGTATTTTGCGCCGGACCAACTATGCCTGTTGTATAAAACTCAGGTTAGGTCTTGCGTGGAATATTGCTCGCACCTTTGGGACGGCTCCGCTCAGTACCTCCTCGATGCTCTGGACAGATTGCAGCGTCGCGCTATTCGAATAATTGGCGATGTAGAGGCAACTAACACCCTCGAGCCTCTACAACTACGTCGTGACATCGCCTCTCTTAGCGCCTTTTACCGAATGTTCCATGGGGAATGCTCTGAGGAGCTCTTTAACCTTATCCCTCCCTCTCCATTCCTTAACAGAAACACGCGTAAGGGCCTTCGGAGTCATCCGTACACTGTGTCCTCCTTTTCACACCGTACCAAGAAATTCCAAGATTCCTTCTTCTGTCGTTCATCCCATACTTGGAATTCTCTACCTGCGCACGTGTTTCCTCCATCCTACAACATGGGTTCCTTCAAAAGAGGTGTGAAAAAGCATCTTTTAGGCCGGCAAGGGGCGGGCAGGTAGGATAGTGGATGTCGTCCCTACTCTATCTGTCAACTCATTTGGGCCTCTTTCACCGCTTAACATCAGGCGGGAGGAGGTCATTTGCCGGGCCTTACATAAAAAAAAAAAAAACACATTTTAATAATGAGTTTTCGATAAAGAATTGATTATTTATTGATTATTTTGAAACACCGTGTATTAAATTATACTATAATTAAATGTATGGTTATTTTTTATCACCCTGGAAAATTTTAGGAACGCTTCAGGACACATCCAATATTATATAAAAAAAATAATTAAAAAAATATTTTTAAAAATATTAATATTTTTTAAAAATCTCTAAAAATGCTGCTCTCAACAAGTGCAGCATTTTTTGTATATTTAAAAAAAATAATATAAAATTAAGTAAGTAAGTTATTTTTTTATTCATATTTAAATCATTCTTATACCATGTCGTGAAGCGTCCCTTAAATTTTCCAGGGTGATAAAAAAATAACCGTGTATAAAAGGAGGTGTTCCCATCTATAGACGCACGCACAGCCGTAACCGCTAATGGTAGAAACGGGTATTTTGGACAGTTGTTTTAATTCAAAATGTGGACGCACATTAAGAAAGAATTAAAAAAAAATTACCATAAAGGGATGAAATAGGGGTTGCAAGTTTGTATGGAAAAATCTTAAAATTAGCAACGATTTTGATAAAACTTGAGATTCATGTTCTTAAAAATATTTCATTGAACACGTGTTTCGTGGTTTATGGGAATTCACCCCCTCAGGGTGCAAAATAGGGGTTGAAAGTTTCTATGGAAAATTTTTAAAATCTGCTCCAATTTCTATGAAATTTATTCATCATCATCATCATCATCACAGCTCATATACGTCCCCACCGAGGGGTTCGAGCCTACCCTATGTTAGGGTGATTATTCCTTCACCGTAGTAGCGTCGGACAAATGTACATATGAAATTCGAAATGAAAAACACAGTGGTACATGGCGGGTCTCGAACCCCGACCTCCCGATTGGAAGGCAAGTGCTGAGTACACAGCGCCACCGACGCTGAAATTTATTATCCCGGCTTAAAAAGGCTACAAAATTATTTGTCCTATGGCAAAATATAAAATTCCCACGGGAAAACAATAATAACGCGGGCGAAGCCGCGAGCGGAAAGCTACTAATATAATACTTACAAAATTTTGGACTGCGTGATAATGCTGCCAGGTACTGCTATACTTTCACACAATTCTTCACCTAAAAACAAAATATTAATGTTAATCGAATTCAAATATAATATTGAAGTGAAACCATACTAGGATAGCAAAATTTAAATAAATAGAAAGAAAGAGGAACATACCTTCATTTTCTTTATCTTTTCAGGAACAACATGTTGTTTGTTTGTGTAGTTATCTAAACTCTGTGTGACTGCAGTCTGTTTGATACACAACAATATCATTCCATTTTGATATTTTTCCATCCATTTTCATATTTTTATTGAGGAAGTTATTTCTTAACCCTTTAATTAGGTGATATGGGTTATAAACAATATTTAAATATGCACTTACTGTAACAGTGTCATCTGAAATTGTAAATTAATATTATACATATTATAATATGTGTAGAGTTAACATCAATAAAATCAGGCATTTAGAAAAATTACATCACAATTTAATAATTTGATAATCCACAACAACAGCAATTACCTCCTTAAAAATAAATATTTTTTTTATTCTATGCCTGTGGTAGTGTCTTCATAGTAATAGAAAGCAATTGGTTGCTGCCATCTATATATGGCCCCTCTCAACATAAGAACGACAGAGTGTTCGACAAATTGCTGTTTCTTTTCATTGACATCCAAACAATGGAGTCCCTCTTTTTATCATAAGTCAGTTTCATCTGCATTCTGCAACCTGAAAATAAGTTCAATTGTAATTGTTTCTTTTCTTTTAATAAATCAACCTAGATAATGTGGCATATTTAAAGCTTTAAAGAATTAGCTTTTTTTCTTTTATTCTACAGTAAGCTCACTATTGATAAATACATATCAAAATGAATAAAGTTTACCTTGGCATAGCAAGATAAAGGTTGAAAAGTTGTTATAATTAGCATTTTCAAAGAAAATGCCAAGTGACAAATATAATAAGATAAATAAGTTGTTCAATATATATATACATAGTTGAAATTTTGGTTGGATCAGATAAGTAGGTACTAGGTAGCATAATGGAAATGGAGTCAACACACGAACTCAGTTTGTTGAAGCCAAAGCCAAATTTTTCTTGTGTTGATTTCTTGGTTTATTTTACATTTTTAAATTTTTATTGTATTAATTACTTATTTATAATTTGTCACAGAATTTTATTTGGCATTTTTTAACAGTGAAAAGTTCAAAAATATAGGATTTACCTCTTTTGTCAGCACTTCAAAAACTTGAGGACAGCTTCCAGTTTGGATGTTGAGTTTTGACACCATTTTATTTAATGTTATCCTGGACGGTAGAAAAATATTATCTGCAGAAATTTAAAGCCTTATGGCCATATACCTGAAAAAAAGACGGACAGAGCGTTGTTGAATCACGAGTGAAGCATGCAAATGACAGCACATTTGTATGTGTGTGTGTCTTGTTCATTGAAAAATGACAGCTTTTTGTCTTACCTGGTACATCTGTGTGAGTGTAGGTTGTGTACTAACACAAAAGCAATCAAGTTTTCTTGCAAAGAAAATTGATAGCCTTTTTTGCTTTTGGTGCTAAGGTAAATTTGCATTTCAGTCATCTTCTTTGCATATGTGTTGGTCAGCAAGAAGTTTTTATTACCTGAAGATTCAATAGGTTTCAAATACTGATAAGTTTCTAGTACATTTGGACTGGAGCAATGGTTTCTGAAACAATTAATAATCATGTTAAAAATTATTGATAAGAAGTTATTTCCTAAAATAGTTAATTGAAAAGATGAATTGTAACATGCTCGAGTAATTTTTTTTAAATGGAATACAAATAACTGGAACTGTTACCCACAAATCATTGGACTAGTTAACTGCAACTGATAGAATAATAATTCTTTCCTATGGCTAATGTGATTTCCATACATTATTTCCTGCAGAATGCTTACTAAAAATCCAACATATTGCTGCTTTTTATTAGCAGACAGATTACAATTACAAAAAACAGCATTTTTCTGCATGAAAAGTAATGACTAATACTATACATTTTCGGAGTGCTGATCTTTAGATCCGAATGCAGTTTTTTTGGAGACTATGCAGCATATAGGAAGTTTGTTTTGTTCTATACTGTTGTCAAAAATTACCTAGGTAACTGAAAAAAATATTCAGCAACTAACAAAATAAAGAGCCATAGTGAATCTTTGGAGATTCAACACACCTTATCGCGACAATGTTTAGAGGTTAATTTAAGTTAAAATGAAAGAGGTATGTAGTAATTTTAACGTTAATACTAGGGCAAACTACGGTTGCTTCTACTTTTCTAATAAATGTAGACTTACCGCTATTATGTCGAGAAAGTACTCCACTTATAATCTCGTCCTCAGTAAACAAAGAAGGGTAAGCAACGCCCGTAAGACATGATTTTGCGAAGAATCGTCTTTCAAAGTGCTTTTGGCAAACGAAAGCTATCAAAGTTGTTCTTGGAGCAATTCCTTCAAATCATTCCGGGTTCAGACACTAACCACTCGTTGCGTCGCTTCTCAAAGCCCAGTAATAGCGTCCTGTCGCGACCTTTTGTACACACAGTACTCGTAGTATCACCATAAATTACGTAAAATTACGAGAAACAATTGTAAACTCAATTCATTAAAAAGTGAAGTTAAGTTATGCACAAGGTACATAAGAAACAAACATAAAAACAAATATGGTCGACCGGAAGGAAATCCGGAATCGATCCTGTCATGTAAATTAAAAAAAAGAAACGTCATATAACACTAAAACAAAATGGCGCTACGGATAGAATTCCGTTGTATGAAGATTGTCTGCCATGAAACGGAGTTAAATAAAAGCAACACAGACTACAAATAATATAAGCAAGCACAGATAAACTATTACTAAGGCGTAACACACGTTCAATATTTATCACGATATTCACCATGAAAAATATTGAACCTGCAGGCCTATTCGCTAACGGTTGGTAACTAGAACTGTCATTTTTGAAAGACACTATATCCATTACTGGTTTAGTGATCTCATGTATTACGGCAGCGTTCATGATAGGAGTAATGGATGTTAAGTTCCTTTCAAAAATGACAGTTCTAGTTAGCAACTGAAGTTACAGAATAAGCCTGCTGGAATCTTTTATACAGTGTGTCCCCGGATAAGGTGCACAAACGAGAATAGGTGAACTAGAAAAATGAAATTCTATATGTAATTGCTTTGTAATTTTCCTCAGTTGGGCGTATTCCTTAGCTCGTCATATGATTTTTTATAATAAATACTTATTGTGATTTGTTTTTCTTGTTTTAATCAATTTCATTTACACTGAAAAAGCTTAGCTTAAGTTTAAAAAATGCTTAAATGTGTTTAACTAAATTCTAATTTAAGAAAAGCTACCTCAGCGGTTGAAAAAAGGCAGCGGCGCGGGCGCCAGGGGACGGCGCGTTAGCAGGCCCCTCAATTAAAGCCTCGTAGCTAAGCATGTATAAGAGACAGAATGTTGATTTTTTTTTGTTGAAAAGGTTATAAGATCTGGATTAATAAGAGGTAATCAAAAGAAATTGTTATAGGGGGCATTATTTGGTAAAAATAAACATTTACTCAAAATTTAACACTTTTATGTTCAAAATTAGAGAAAAAAAATGTTTTTCTCCATATTGACTGCTTTTATGTACTTTTTTTATTTACCATACAGTGTTAATCTTTTGGCATCATTATTGTTTTTATTTGAACAAAATCCACGCAGTGGTTACAATGTTACAATTTTACAAACACAAAAGGTCTCAAAAAGAGAATAAAAAAATAAAAAGTCAATATTAAATACAATTTAATTTAAAAAAAAATCTCTTTTTTTATCTATAAATTGTAGTCTGGTTTCACCCATTTTCGTTTGTGCACCTTATCCGGGGACACACTGTATAAAGTTGGCGGATTGCGATCCATCAATATCATATACTACGCGATCAATAAATATTTCGATCAAATGCCACAAGCTAACTTTTCCGCAGTCGTTCCACAAAAAAATTTATGAAAACGACATTAGCTTACTTTACTACAACCTCACGCTATTTTTTCTGCAGCTAATGTCATCTCCATTACTTTTTCTGAGAAACGACTGCGGAAAAGTTAGCGTGTGGCATTTGTCTAGGGCCTCAGGAGCGTGATCCAAATATCATGATGAATATTGAACATGTACCGTACGCCTAAGATGATGGAGGAACTACAAAAACAAAACATGTCACAGACGAGACCATAGATTATTTAGTGCAAACTTGGACTATGAATGAACTGAAACGTAGTGATGTACATACATACTTATCTTTGTATACATTCTCTTTGATTGAATGAACGTATTTGAGTAATACGGGAACGGGAAGTCAACAGCGCCGCACTGATGTTAGTGCACGCGATACGCGCGCTAAAATGTTTTTAATTTGAATTTGTGTATCGAAAACATTACAGTGACTTGATTCTGTAGTTTTGTTATGTTTTAAATTCATAATAAATAGTTTTGTTTGTGTACGATTTTGTTGTGAATAGTGGCTATATACGTTAATCAACTGCAGTCACAATGCTCACAAATTTTAATAATGTTATGCATTTATTAGGTGTGTGTGAATTGGTACTTTTGGAAAAATGTTAGCGGGATATTTTGCGATTTTACTGCTGATATTGCACACAGCTCCAACAGGTAAGCTGCGAGTTATAGCATTATTAGTAAATTTAAAAAGTCATATCTATTTCATAATATGATGGTCAAGAAGGTAGGTAGGCTATTGGCTATAAAGCTATCATGTGAACATGCTAGATAAATTGTTTTGATTAGCTAAATAGCTATTACAGATTTTAATACAGTCATAGCTTTGTTTGTTCTGTATGAGTGCCATTAAATTATGTAAAAAGGTTTAAACACAAGTCGTTAAAAAAGTTAAAAGGCTGATGCATCTTCTCTAGACAGTCCAGCAATTTTTTACTGTAATTCGTTTGTTATATTATTTATTACTATTTAGCTATATTATATTAGAAACTCCACTCATTGTCCCAATTTTTAAGAACCACCTTGCTATGCATGAACTTTTTATTGACTTTTATCGATTTGCGATTTCCGTGGAGAATATCGATGTATGTACCTACCTACTGGGCAAACTAATTTATAAACTTATGTGATAAAAAATTTTAGTTTATTATAATTATAAAATCTTTTTAAGCCGGTGCTTTTCAACTTACCAACCTTATCGACCTGGGAGGTCTTTCCCCATTGATTCCCCAATGTCCTGCAAAACTTTCAATTACGCAGTTTCTGAACTATGTACCACAATGTTATTTTTTGTATAGGTACAACAGGGACGCTTAGGTTGAAAACACAAGCGGGTTTCACTTGGACTCCTTAATAACTTCTAACTGGCCATCTTATCTCTAATTGTCAAAACACATAATTGTTAAACCCACGGACCTATAACCATTGTTATTTTATTATGGCGACAAACTTACTATAAGCGCCCTAAAGGGCAGGGAGAACACCGGGGGGTTTTAGTGGCTAGGTCTGGCAATCACATACACTCGCCGTCTAATCAACTGCAGGTATAGTGCGGTCACGCATGTCCCCCGAGAAAAAAATGATTTAGACGGTGATATAGGTAGGTAAGACGGCGATAGCTAGCCAGACGGGCTCAGAAGCCCTATCACAGACCAAGCCAATCAGAATACTGTCCCGATGTATAATCGAACCCCGGGCCTCTAGGTCAATACTGGGCGGTCTCACCTAAAAAGTCTAAATTGATGTCCTTAAATTATACGTCCATGCCTTAAATACTAATCTTTTCACATCAGTGAGGGCTGCAATGTGTGGATATAAAACAATTTTGCGTTTCAAATGTTTAAATAATTAAAATTACGTTTCAAATTATTAAAAAACAATTTTGCGTTAGCTACGACTACAATTGTCTAAGCCTTTGAAGATGAACTCGCTAGCTGAGAATTCGAAATAGTTTAACGTTTACCTACATGACGTCCTCTGCTAGCATACCAGCCAATGCCAAGCTTTTTTGTTCAACATCAACGCAATGGATCAGGAAGCTGAGAGCCGGTGTATGTATGACGTAACTTATAAAATCTTCGGTCAATGACTGATCTCTTGCGGGTCTAGACATTTTACGTTATCGTTCAGGATGTTTAGGGTGTATTTTAAGAGGTTCCGAGACGGTCAAGCGGCTTGAAACAAGCACGTAGAATTTTGCTTGAGGCAAGCATGCTTAAACGTTTACAAAGCTTGCTTGATGCCTGAGTCAAGCATTAACGTGCTAGCCCGTGCTTGATGTGATTTTATATTTTTTGCTTGACGCGACGGCTTGACATTGACATGTTGATAGTGTTCGCGACCGGCTTGATCAAGCATAGCCCAGTAAGCAATCATGGCGGACGACTCTGTGCCAGGCGACAGCAAAAAAAAATGATAATAACGAGCAACAGAACGAAAAAGAGTTTCTATTATGATTGATATCATTGTATCGAGACGCGCCAGAACTTTGGAAATTGAAATTACCATTTTATTATGATAAAAATAATTGACACCAAATACGTTTCTTTTTCTTCTTTTTGTTTAAACTTAATGCTAATGTAAGAGCTAATAGCGATGCTAATGTAAGAGCTAATAGCGCTTTGTACTGCTCGACCACCTAAGCGGACGATCGGTTACGAAATGAATTAAAGTGCCTCTAGCTTGGCTCAAGCCGCTTGACGCGCACCACGTTGCTTGATCAAGCAAATACGTGCTTGTTTCAAGCCACTTAACCGTCTCGGATCCCCTTTATATTGTCGTTTAAAGCTTGCTGCACACGGGACGTGATTTTCCTCGAACCAAACATGCATCGCTTTATGGAAAATGTACCTAAACCAAATGGCATAGGTGCGTGATGGACGAAGGGTCGAAAGGGGGACATTAAATCGGGAAAAGTATCGTTGAAGATAATGCGCCGTCCCGTCCGTGGTCTGTCTGGCACGTAGGCGATAGCACATTGCACTGGACACCGCTCCGGTGTGCGGGCTGCGGTTTTAATTTTGACTGAAGAATCTTAATTTGTATACAAAAACAACACACACCGCATGTCCATCCATGCGATTGTGCGGCGCGCGCGACGGCATCGCAATCCCGGACGGTGATGCGGTGCGGTCCGCGGGGTATGCCACGCCACACTGTGCCGCCGTATCGTACGGATTTTTGCGTGGGAAGGACGTGCATACGCGTAATAGATCTCGACATAGATAATGTGGTGATGCGGTGCGTCGTGCATCGCAGCTCCGGACGGAGATACGGAGCAAACCGTACGGTGGCACGGTTCCGTGTCCCCGCAGCCGCAAGCGGATTTCGTCCCTCCGTACACCGCAGCGGGATGCGGCGGCAATGTGTTAAGCGCCGTAAGCATTTTGCTGAACACAGCTTAACAATCGATTGGGGTGCAAGGGTTTCCGAACACATCATTCGTGATCCAAGCCAACCTCACAAGCTTACAGTGCTCCCTGCGTTTTAACAGAGGAGCAGTCTGAACTAACCCAGTGTGGTCCAATATGCTCCATGTGATCCATGCCCTTCTTCTTAGACCATACCAGCCCGCGTAGCATGAACACCGAAACACGATATGATATAACGATAATCGATATGAACTGTCAAAATATGTTGGATATACATAATGGCTATCTCGAAATTTTATCGACATTAATATATTTCAATATGCCCAAAATAACAATACCAATGTCTAAAACATACTCAAAACTTCAAGATAACTAAAAAATCGAACTTTTTTAACAGTTTATATGGATAAATCGTTTTATCATATCATGTTTCGGTGGTCACATTAGCAGTGTTATAATGGTGAGAAAAAATCGATTTGCAGGTTCGCAATATGATTCACTAAACTTGCTATTGCGACGAGCCCCGCTACGATACACCGTGTTGATTGATCATCATTGTAGCTTCCAGCCACGTGATATCGAACATCGGAGCAATTAATATCCAATTATCATTTTATATTGAACGGTGTGATCGGTCCGAACAATGAGACGGCAACGTGTGCGGTTTTCAATCTACTGTCGCGTTCAACGTGGCTAATAGATGACTTGTTGCATTAAGAATACTAGCTGTTTCCCGTAACTTCGACTGAGTGAAATTCAGTACACGTCACACGTTCTCTGGGGAATTAGCCTATTTCCTTCCTCAAAGCTGAAGCTATCTGTATCAAATTTTATAAAAATTGGTTCAGTGGTTTAGGCGCGAAAACGTAATATTATACAGACAGACAGAGACATTACTTTCAAATATATAATATTAGCTGTGTCGGCGAACTACGTTTCGCCGTAATAAAAAAATAGTTTACGACCTATTCTCAGACCTACCGAATATACATAAAAAATTTCATAAAGTTCGGTCGAGCCGTTTCGGAGGAGTTTGGTAACAAACACTGTGACACGAGAATTTTATATATTAGATCAGATTAATAGGGATTAATACCTAGGTCGTCACAATACCCTCATAGCAAAAATAAGATGGCCAATAAGATCTTTCGATTTTTTTTCATATAAATAAGTAATGCTTGCCCATGCCCACCTGTCGGTGAATGGCTACAGTGACCTGAAGCACGTGGTGACAAAATCTACAATCCCTATAAGGTCATAGAATGTCGAGTCATAGCCAGCATTTCAATGCCTGGGGCCCATTTTTAGGGTTCCGTAGCCAAATGGCAAAGACGGAACCCTTATAGATTCGTCATGTCTGTCTGTCTGTCCGTCCGTATGTCACAGCCACTTTTCACCGAAACTATAAGAACTACACTGTTGAAACTTGGTAAGTAGATGTATTCTGTGAACCGCATTAAGATTTTCACACAAAAATAGAAAAAAAGCTATAAATTTTGGGGGTTCTCCATACATAGAACTGAAACCCTAAAATTTTTTTCATCAAACCCATACGTGTGGGGTACCTATGGATAGGCCTTCAAAAATTATATTGAGGTTTCTAATATCATTTTTTTCTAAACCGAATAGTTTGCGCGAGAGACACTTCCAAAGTGGTTAAATGTGTCCTCCCCCTGTAACTTCTAAAATAAGAGAATGATAAAACTAAAAAAAATATATGATGTACATTACCATGTAAACTTCCACCGAAAATTGGTTTGAACGAGATCTAGTAAGTTGTTTTTTAATACGTCATAAATCGTACGGAACCCTTCATGGGCGAGTCCGACTCGCACTTGGCCGGTTTTTTAATTTTTCGTCTAGCATCGGGGCTCCCCTGTGCTCTGCGACGAAAATCAACACTATTTTGATTTTCGTCGAAAACAAAACGGAAATCAGTAGAAATCGAACGCCCGACTAGCACTCGACACCTCGATTTATCGACGATTGATTCAAAAATAGAATCCCTACTCTACCCTTGCCGGAACCGAAACAGCATTACAAGCACTGCTGCTTTGCGGCAGAAATATTTGAGGGGAATAGAGGACGACTCAGTATTATCTTCTTTCAGCTCGAACGGCCTGATAGCTCTATTGCAGACAGTTGCGAAAACGACCATTATTTTTAATGCTCCTTTAAGTCTAACGTCATCTTGCCCTGTCAATATGTAAAAAACTTGACAGCATCAGCTTTAACCCTTAAGTATGGACGTCATTTTTTCATAACACTATCCTGGACGTGTAGTCTCACAGGCTCCTATATTAATTAGTGTTTTTTTTTTAACAAAATTATTTTAAATAGCTTGAATACCATATTTAACTTAAAGTATGGTTTAGTTATAGTAAAAATACGTGAATATATAAGCCACTTTTTTATAATAATTCTAGAAACATTCAAAATTAAAATATAATGGCACATTTTGGGTAATTTTAAGTACAACAACGTTTTCAGCCGTAAAATCAACTAGAAATTAAAAAAAAAATAATATTTACCATACTCCCTTTTATTTTTTTTACTATTCCAACATAATTAAGTCAAAGTTTACAAGAAAATCTAAAAAGAGAACAAAGTTGCTTACAAATATTTTTATAACACAACTATGGACGTGTAGCCTGACAGGCTCCAAAAGATTTTTAGATAAGTATTACTCACGTATTTTTCATTGAATGACGTAATTTCCTCCTTCGCTGGTCGTTTTATTACTGAAACTGAAGCTACTGAGCTACTCAAGTGTGGGGAGCGGGAGGAAGTACACAAAACATAGAAACTAACATTCACCCGGAGCCTGTGAGGCTACACGTCCATACTTACAGGTTAATGAAGTAGGACACCTTTGATGTAATGTTCGTCCGCTAGAATCCACCTATAGAGACTTCAGGGAGGATCCACCACAGGTCTTGCGGCTTCCCTTTTTAAAACTGTGATAAGTTAATGATTCGGTTACACTGTAAATATAAACGGCCAACATGTTATCTCAGGATCATGACATTCTACGAAAGAGGCTTCAAAGTGGAGTAGATCGGATCATTTATGCAGGCCACAATTATTAGTATAATGTCTGTATCAATTTCATAGAAAAGTGAAAGTAAGTTGCATTCGATCCACTTTCTACGTATATTCAAATAAATGTCTGCTAAATTTGGGACACCGCCGACGGCTTCGATGATAGCATCAGATTTTGTTTGCTCCACCTACACGCAGCCTTCACATTATCGCATTGTCCACGAGCTCTGTGGCGCAGAGGTCTTACGATAAACGGTTAGAGCACAGTTCAGACTTCAGTGACATCGCCATTGCAGAGTATATCGTCATCTCGCTCGCAATGCGGTTTTTATGGTATGGGGGACAGTTCGCGCGTGCTCGGCGTTACGATCGCTAAGTGAAACAAAGTTCGCTGAAGTCAAGATTTTGATGGGTGAGAGAAAATGTAAAACATCTTGACCTTTTCCGTGCTTCGCAAGACACGTTAAACATTGAGTCCTGCCCACTGTTCTGTGGTCCTGCCTGAGCTAAACCTCGTTGTACGTACAGGGAAGGTTGTACGAAAATTAAACATCTAGGCGGAGGGTTAAAGCTGGGGAGGGGTTATCCTAGTCTGGCCAGCACAAAAAAAAGGCAGAGGGCTAAAATCATACTGTCGAAATAAAATGCAAACCGATTTCACAGCATGTAATTCAGAGTGTTTATTTGAACTGAACAAACATATGGAAGTAGGCGGACGAATTGATTGTTGATATACTTAAGTCATCAATTAATGTGTTAAACACCCCATACAGTGAGTGATTAATTGCTATAATGTGTATTTATCTATGAGTATGACAAAGTAACTTCATTGTATTCAGTGAGAGGGAAAGCGCGTGACATGCCCATAATGGTGCTATAAATTATATCAGTAAACGATAATGTGTTTTAATGCTTGCGCTTAGCGATAATGGCTCGTACAACAGCAATAATAACAATAGATCACGAAATTTATTTGTATATGAAATGAGTTTTGAAAGCCCGCCTAAAATTTATCGGTTTGAGTGCTTACTTAAATAATTATCGTGTATTCTTTCAGTTGACTTGCAAGAGATGACAGAAACAAATGTTTTACTTAGTTTGCAGCGTTCGCTAGAAGACAATGACATGGCGTGTTTATTTTGTGTAGTTATGTATATATACGTTTGTATGTTACCCATACAGTTTCACACTACGGAATCAATACGGAAATAAGAACTATATGAGCTCGTGCTGTAAATAAATTGGGTAGTTTAAAGCCCTGAATACCTTTATCGATGTATGGATACAGGTAAATCCAACTGCATAGCTATATTTAAATTATTCTTTACAGTAATCAGTAAATAGTTTTGGCAAATAGCTTCCCGACGCAGAAGCAAGCCAACCGTCGTTAATGGTCGTCTCTACCTATTTATATTGACTATATGTTTCTTACATACTTCAACGTGTTTATTTCAGTTTCCCACCGATTCATAAAGGAATTTTCCTTACTCTCAAATTATTGGTCGACTAGCTTTGAGCGTGACTTTATCCACATCTGCGAACATTCGCTGCGATCTGAACCCCAGAGACTACATCGAATCCGTCATAACTACTGCCTCACGGAAACTCGGTGTCCTGAACAAGGTGCGTAGGTATTTTGCGCCGGACCAACTATGCTTGTTGTATAAAACTCAGGTTAGGTCTTGCGTGGAATATTGCTCGCACCTTTGGGACGGCTCCGCTCAGTACCTCCTCGATGCTCTGGACAGATTGCAGCGTCGCGCTATTCGCATAATTGGCGATGTAGAGGCAACTAACACCCTCGAGCCTCTACAACTTCGTCGTGACATCGCCTCTCTTAGCGCCTTTTACCGAATGTTCCATGGGGAATGCTGTGAGGAGCTCTTTAACCTTATCCCTCCCTCTCTATTCCTTAACAGAAACACGCGTAAGGGCCTTCGGAGTCATCCGTACACTGTGTCCTCCTTTTCACACCGTACCAAGAAATTCCAAGATTCCTTCTTCTGTCGTTCATCCCACACTTGGAATTCTCTACTTGCGCACGTGTTTCCTCCATCCTACAACATGGATTCCTTCAAAAGAGGCGTGAAAAAGCATCTTTTGGGCCGGCAAGGGGCGGGCAGGTAGGAGAGTGGATGTCGTCCCTACTCTATCTGTCAACTCATTTGGGCCTCTTTCACCGCTTAACATCAGGCGGGAGGAGGTCATTTGCCGGGCCATCCATAATAAAAAAAAAAAAAAAAAACCATCGGATATCGTATAGATTTTCAGTGATAGGAATTTAAAAAAAACTTGACCCGAATATTCAATATCTCCAAATATTAAAATAATCCCTCCCAATAGCTTGAGATTAGCTTGGTCGTAGCGTGATGTTATATAGCCTCGCCTTCCTCGATAAATGGCCTATCGAACACTAAAAGTACTTCCAATTCGAACCAGTAGTTCCTGAGATGAGCGCGTTCAACCAAACAAACAGTAAAGTAAGTAGATAAAGATGAAATATTTATATATAGATAAGAAAGTAACTCTGTCTGTCTGTTATGTTTTCACGCATACACTGCTGCACTAATCTTAATGAAATCTAAAAGGAAATTCATATTTATAAACTGTTATACAATTTATAAATATGAATTTTCTTTTAGATATGGTAGAATGGACAATTGTAAAAATCCTGATAATTCATATTCAAAATCGAAATATTCTTTATTCAAATATGACTTGATAGAAAATAGAAAACTCTTTAAATCGTCCAAATTTTTCACATACCACTTTTTATTAATTCATAATAATTGCAAATTGTATAAATTTATTAGAACGAACGGACGCATTTAAAGCGCTATTTAACGGAATCTAATATCGAATTTGTTTTTTATGACAACACTGAATTCGAGTGATTCGAAAATCTTTAAAAATGGGAACAGTAGAAAATCATTTCGCATATATATACATACACTTGTATTCTTGTACACTTGAATTAAAGATTCACTTCTTAATGACTCAAAATGCCTCTCCTGACTTATTTAACTGAATAACCTTTTGTATTTATAACAAGCTTTGGTGAGTGACTTACTGAGCCGCTAACGTAGAGCTCAGAGTGATTGAGCTAGAAATGTAGGCGCAGACTGAGGAAGGATTTTTTTCAAATTCCCACAGGAAGCTGAGAAATCCCCATCAAAAAATAACGAATATGAGTACATCGTTGAACTTTATTGACGCGAAACGTATACGCGTTTAGTACAATCCTACTAGGATTTTTTTAATCGTTCCCATCATCAATACAAATAAATAAAATTGAAGTGTCTGTTTGTAATGTCAAAATAACAAGTTTTTACTAAATGGGTATGAATGTATATCGGGTACTAATAATAAAAACACAATTTAAAAAAAAATTGTCTCTCTGTCTGTTTGTTCCCACTAATCTCCGGAACGGCTGGATCGATATTGACGGGACTTTCACTAATAGATAGCTAAATATATAAGGTATAACATAGGCTACTTTTTGCCAAAAGTTGCTATTCCACGCGGACGAAGTCGCGGGCACAACTAGTTTCGCAATAATCCCACGATATTGATACCGTTTCAGTTTTACACAAAAGAGTAAAGTAGTTTAATGCAGGACTTTTTAAGTCAGTTGGATTAAGGTATGTACAATCAGACACACTTGTCATCCGTAGTGATTGCAAAGTTAGGCAAATACAACATCAGTGTTACCAAAGCCCTCAGCAATAACTCATTGTTTGGCATGACGATAAGTCATACGCTCGTGCCACTGTTGACACTGGCACTATAATTAACTCTCACTTTGGTGACGTTCAGTTTTATTTTGTTTATGTGTGCCCGCAATGTTTGGCATAGCGACAGATGTTTGTTACGTCCAAGTACTATTTTGGAGAACGCTGCCGCTATGCCGCACGTACATACCTAGAGGGAAGTGATAGAGCTTTTGGGAAATCACGGATTTTTATACACGCAGCAGGGACGCTCTTGGCCTTCGTATCACCTGACGATAACACCAAGGATTGAAGCGAGTTTCCTCTAATCGTTGAAACACACATTGTTATTATGACAAGCTTAGGGAAGACAATGGTAGCTAGCCACGCGGGCTCAGAAGAAGCCTTATCACCAACAAACTTTTGCATTTGCTCAACTTGCATGTGATACAAATGTCACATCTAAAGGGCAATTCTGACATTATACTGCGGAGAATTTCTGAAGATATGCATCGAGCTTTTAAAGGTGTTTATGTTCGGTCTATGGTGGTGCAGATTATCTGGACAGCTGCGGCAAGCTACTATTGAAGGCATTACAATTATAGAATTTGTTTACAGGGGAAAAAGGGGAGAAAGTATACGTCCCTTGTCAAAGATTAGATTTATACGTTAGGAAACCGTTTATTGTATGGCTATTAAACATATTTGCGAAATGACCACGTAAAACTAAAACTCTATGACAAATAAATGCCACAATATGAACAATTTAGGATATTTTTTCACTATAAATTGGTAGAATATGTCGGGAAATTATACAATCACGTAACATCATACCAACCATATTCTGAAAAATAAAAATATTATCTTTTTTTACATGATGTACAAAATCATATACTTATGAATACAAATGTGGCCCTATTGGTCTGTTATGTTTATACGAAAAAAAAACAGTATATCGATTATAGAAAGTGTTCTAAAAGAGCAGAAATAAGTACGACGTGAAATCGGTAAATGGGAAAGAAACTGTCTAAAGAAAATTAATAATGACATTTTACTAAAATATTTTCCTGTTAAGTCCCTAAATTTCGACAGGACTAAGTTTTCGTGTCTATGTAGGTAGATGGTAGAACTTAAATTAGACTTGTGATGTTGTTGATTGGAGTCCAGTGGGTATGTTTATTTTGGACTGGCCGTGCGTAGAAAGTTTGCCGATGACCTCACGAGATCACGCGTCGATAGTTAATATGGTACAGATACAGATAATAGGTATAGTACTACAATATGGGAACGGTTTTGCCATCTCTCACCTCCTGCGGTCCCAGAACTAACTAGGCATAGTTTTCTTCGCATGGCTAGTAACTTTCCAAAGTTCCTTGAGGTGTTTTATCATTTTATGACGACATTTCTTCAGCAAATCTTTCAACGGTAGTGCATTTCCAGGATTAACTAAGTTGGTGCATTAGCCACTGTTGTGAATTCCACTATCTCTGGAAATCTAATAAAAAAACCGGCCAAGCGCGAGTCGGACTCGCCCATGAAGGGTTCCGTAGGATTTATGACGTATTAAAAAACTACTTACTAGATCTCTTTCAAACCAATTTTCGGTGGAAGT
Source organism: Schoenobius gigantellus (assembly GCA_963935595.1). Lineage (NCBI taxonomy): Eukaryota > Metazoa > Arthropoda > Insecta > Lepidoptera > Crambidae > Schoenobius > Schoenobius gigantellus. The sequence goes on along the minus strand of OZ012544.1, from coordinate 40,878,462 downwards.
TTGCATGGTAATGTACATAATATATATTTTTTTTAGTTTTATCATTCTCTTATTTTAGAAGTTACAGGGGGGACACACATTTTACCACTTTGGCCGTGTCTCTCGCGCAAACTATTCAGTTTAGAAAAAAATGATATTAGAAACCTCAATATGATTTTTGAAGACCTATCCGTAGATACCCCACACATATGGGTTTGATGAAAAAAAAATTTGAGTTTCAGTTCTATGTATGGGGGAACCCCCAAAATTTATTGCTTTTTTCTATTTTTGTGTGAAAATTTTAATGCTGTTCACAGAATACATCTACTTACCAAGTTTCAAACAGTGTAGTTCTTATAGTTTCGGAGAAAAGTGGCTGTGACATACGGACGGACAGACAGACAGACATGACGAATCTATAAGGGTTTCGTTTTTTGCCACTTGGCTACGGAACCCTAAAAAGATGACTTTCACATCCTATCCCATCATTGTTTATAAATACTCCACTACTACCACCTGCATTGTTTATAAATACTCTTCTATTTATACACAAGCCAATATTTAAATAGAACTACCAAATATTCGCGGCTGACATTGTGTTTTATGAGGTCACTTGCCATTCGTTCGCCCATCGTTGTCTGGAAATAGCCAAACGATTATCCTATTTTTTTTCTATGCCAGACAAAATACTTGGTATGACCCCAATAATATCGCGAATTCTTCGATTGAACCAGGAAAGAATGTTGTTATGCTATTTTTACTCTTACGGCCTTATTAATAAAAATTTTACTCCTTGGATCATCCTCGGATTAGTTACGCCGTGTTTTGTCTTATTTCGACATATTATGACAGCCGACATGTGCGGAAACAAGACAAAACACGGAGTAACTAATCCGAGGATGATCCAAGGAGTAACACTTTTATTAATAAGGCCGTTAATGTTTTCTTTTACAATTGAATCTATACTATCTATACTTTCTTAATATTATAAAGCTGAAGAGTTTGTTTGATTGTTTGTTTGTTTGTTTGGTTGAACGCGCTAATCCCAGTAACTACTGATTCAAATTGAAAAATTATTTTTGTGTTGGATAGTACATTTATCGAGGAAGGCTATAGGCTATATAACATAACGCTACAACCAATAGGAGCTGAGCATCAATGAAAAATGTTGCAAAACGGGGAGAAAATGTACGACATGTTGTTATTTTCCGACATCCACGCGAACAAAGTCGCGGGCAAAGCTGAAGTTTGTTTATTTGGTTGAACGCGCTAATCTCAGGAACTACTGATTCAAATTGTTTTTTTTTGGGTTGGATAGTCCATTTATCGAGGAAGGCTATATAGGCTATATAACGTCACGATGTTGTTATTTTCCGACATCCACGCGAACGAAGTCACGGGCACAGCTAGTCTTTTAAAAAGCTATACTACCTGTGTACCAAACAACCAAACCGGTTTAATTTGGCGAGATCTTTCAACCAAGGCATAAACTTTACGAACACAATTACCAAAGTCCTTATTATACTCAGATTTTTTAAAACGATAATAAATAGACATAATTATGATGAACATGTAATCATAAAATACAGTGATATGTTGCTTTTGTTATTTATCTTTTAAAACTGTATAAAGAGAGAGAGAGAGAGCATTGAAAGGACAGAAAGAATGTTTGTGTCTGTGGAATAACCTATAGCTACATAGCGAGACAAATCTTTAATTTACTCAAACAATATGAACACACTTAGGCTCGTATTAATCTCAAGTCAGAGTTCGATCTTGAGTAGCAGTTTTGATGTTTAATGTATGGAACATCTGTCAAACACAACAACTCAAGATCGATCTCATACTTGAGACACGACTATTTATACGAGCCTTAAACATGAATGTGTGAAGTCTTCGGTATGGTTCTCATCCGACCCTCAGCAGGAGCAAAATGAAATGGTTTCTGAATTAATGCTGATTTACATAAATGTCCTTTGATAATGTTATATTTTACATCAATGTGTTCCTAGGTATGTACTATGAACATGAACTTGACTTTCACAGTGTGTATTTTGTGCTCAGTGCTGCCCACGTACTGCAGACCATTGATCTAATGCAGACGGGCCGTCTGCTGCGCACGCGCCGGGCGGACGCCGAATTTTAGCCGGAATGAACTTTCTATTGTGTTGGCTACGTATTAAATATTTAGAGCTTCTTAGACGTTATAACTTTTACCCTTTTTTTACTGCAACTAAGCAAACTGCTCACCGATGGTAAGTGGTAACAGTCACCTATATATTATAATACACACAAGTGGCTCTTGTGAGATTTGCAGCAAAACTGCAACCTCCACAAGAACCACAGTGCACGTTGCCAACTTGTGACATCAGATGTAAAGTCACGGTACCCATACCCAGTAATTTCACTGCCATATCTTACCCTTCAAACCGGAACACAGCAATGCAAGCACTGCTGCTTTGCGACAGAAATAGATAAGACGGAGGTACCCAAGCAGACGACCCTGGTAGAGAGTCTCCCTCCTGGTAACCTTTTTAATACTTCTATGCCATCTAATCGAAATTTAATAATTATGTCCATTTTTACAATATATTTTGCAAGGAATCAGGTTTTTATATTTGTAAAATGAAGCTATAGAGACAGGCATTTCGAGGCCACAAGTGGAAACATTTTTATATCACCATCGACAACAAGGTGATTGTTGCTTATTGTTATTCGCCTTGAACTTGGTTAATGTAAAATGTCACGCCCACACTAATTCAGCCAATCAGTTTCAAGTATTGAAAGGTTCCAATGATTTTAATGTATATTTTTCGACTTGGCATTTTTACAGAATGAACCGCTTGTTCTGGCGGAATTCATTATGTAATTTTTACGTATTGATTTTGCCTTCCGGTATCTAATGTTAAATATTATGTAGTTATAGGATAACTAGCATCTGTTCTTAAAAACTGATAGTGTATGTGGCCTATTATATAGATAACTAGCTTTTGCCCGTGACTTCGTCCGCGTGGAAATGCCACACGCTAACAATTTCGCAGTCGTTCCGCAGAAAATATGTATCGAAACGACATTAGCTTGTGACAACTTCACGTTATTTTCTCCGCAGCTAATGTCATCTCCATACATTTTTCTGCGGAACGCCTGTGAAAAAGTTAGCGTGTGGCATTTGTCTAGGGGGGCAAGTCGGTCTAGACTAGGGCTGCCAGGTTTAGAAAGCGAAAATTCGGGCAGAAGCTTGTAAAAATCTGGATTATCACTTTCAAGCCGGTACAGCAAAAGAAAACTAGATTTTTACTTAGGAAAGTTGATTTTAACTTTGATTCACCAATTGATCAAAACTGCGTACGTAAAATATTTTAGTGATAAATATGCCAAGATAATTCAGTCAAAGTATTGTCACTGCTTTATTATGAAAAAAAAATCACGGAAATTTTTTGTGATCTGGTGAAAAATCGGGACTTTTGCGACCCGATCGTGGTCAAATTGGGACGTGTCTATCTATACACCACTCAAAATCAGGACATCCCGCTCAAATCGATACACCTGATCACCCTAGTCCAAACAGAGTAATTGTTGCACGAGAAGGCCAGCAGTTGCGATGAAAAACACGTGATTAGACATATTCACCTGATAGGAAAAGTTGTAAACTATACTATGTAATAGATTTATATCAATTTGTAAGTAGTAGGACTTGTCAGCAAGAAGCGTCATGATGCAAGGCTTTTAAATTTACGACATTGACTGATGAACTCGACTTAGTCACGGACGAAAAACGTGTATTTAATATTTATATACTTTTAACGTAATTAAACCGAAGTGTGAAATGAAACATCTTCTTTTTCGTTCGGGATTTGACTGACCAAATTCGTACATATGCCTCCCCTAGTTTCTTCCTACCAAGCTGTCTCACGCGCCACATGTTTCCAGCCACCCTGGTTTGGCGTCAGACCATCTCGCGTTTCGTTTCCCAGTTTCCTTGATGTGGTGCTTGGTCATTATTCTGAGAGTTGGCTCCAACGTTCACCCAAGCATCTCACGAGACGGTTTTCGATGTTGGTGACTTCGGTTCATTTACGTATCTCAAAGTTGCTAAATCTTCGCGTGAGACTATTCTATTTCGTTGCACATTACCCACTAACGCCCTTTATCCATTTTTTAAAATGGTATCCCCTCCATGTCTCTTCCTGTGACGCTACCATCGTGCTATCCATTGGTTTAAACGTCTCACAGCCATTAGTAAGCTACGTATCGATCGAAAGCTCATATTTGAAGATACTGCGGTATGCTGCTTATGAGAATTGCTGCCTGAAACTTGCCAAACCTAGGCTCATTCTGCGTGCAATGTCATCACTGATGTCGCCACTAATGTCACGCGCCTATGCCAGAAAAAAATTCTTTCGATTTTAACGTGTGGTATTTATTATTGGTCAATTATCCTTCACTTTTGTTTTTTAATAGTGTACGTTCAAAGCGACCCTTCAACATGCACCAGCTAGTGACGGCGGTATGCCCTCCGGTCCTCGACTAAGATAACAATGTGTGTACGATGTTCACTATCAGTTTGAATTCCACATCCATCTCAAACAACAAACAATATGTTAAAGCTATATCCTCCAACAAGATGGTGATCAATTTCGGAGCATTGTTGCATGTATGCTCTGAATTTAGATGCAACATCGAAATGCTTACAAAATGTTCTTTAAAACGTAATAGACCGGCAAATATAGACAATGGTCGGTGGTAGGCATTTTGCCCAAGATATGAACCAAGATTAAATTTTGTAAAATATATGTACTTATTTTTTTATTCATTACGGCAATTCTCTTGTGCTGTATATCTCACCTAGTTATTGGTATTAAATTAAAAACCTAAATAATTGCTCTCTGTTTATATTAATACTAGCTGCGCACGAACGAAGTCGCGGGATTTTGGATTAATGGATGTCGGAAAATAACAACATGTTGTACATTTTTTTACCGTTTTTGCAATATTTTTCATTGATGCTCAGCTCCTATTAGTCGTAATATAACCTATAGCCTTCCTCGATAAATCGACTATCCAACACAGAAAGAATTTTTCAATTTGAATCAGGAGTTCCTGAGATTAGCGCGTTCAACCAAACAAATAAACAAACAAACAATCAAACAAACTCTTCAGCTTTATAATATTAGTAAGTAAAGTATAGAAGTATAGATTTATTGTTGTAAAACTTCTGTAGTAGCAAGACGGCATAACCTTGTTATCAATCGGATCGATCGATCGAAATTTCTGGACAATGGGGGACATTCTGTATTAAGACTCAGGAAAAAGGAAAAGAAGCTCTAGGCCAGTAGGTTATTTTTCCACAAGTACCATTGCATGTAGACTAGAATACGTTCTCGCTTGAACAATAGGAGCTAAATTATAAAAGGAATTGTGCCATTCCTAACCACTACCCAGGCATTCTCTTGTTGGCATTATAAGACTGCAGTATCTGGTATGTGGTACAGGTACAGGTCGGTTCCCATGCTACTGTTCTCGAAACGGTCACAGTTAGTCCCAGTGTGGAGCAACCGTTTGGCGTTCCACATTATTACCCGGATACGGCAGTTCACGGTGACTCGAATTCCTAGTTCCTAGACTCGAGAAAACTAGTGGATTTTCTTTGGTGTCGACGGTGCTGACGAACTGACGAAAATAGTAGAAACTAGCTGTGCCCGCGACTTCGTCCGCATGGAATAGTAGCCTGTGTTATACCTTATGTATTTAGCTATCTATTAGTGAAAGTCCCGTCAAAATCGGTCCAACCGTTCCGGAGATTAGCGGGACCAAACAGACAAACAGACAAAAAAAATTAAATTGTGTTTTTGTTATTGGTACCCGATCGATATACACTCATACCCATTTAGTAAAAACTTGTTATTTTGACATTACAAACAGACACTTCAGTTTTATTTATTTGTATAGATGATGCGTGATTTGATCTTGGCCATTTAGGGGGCGTTCAAGTATTACGTAACGCAGTTTTTTAAGCCTCCCTCCCCCCCATGTAAAGCGCCGTAACATTTTTTCTGTAAACATATCCAAGTAACTATTTTCACCTTAAAGTCACAATTAAATTACGAAAAGTGTTGCCAACATCGAGAAACATAATAACAATGACGTACAAACCAATCGAAACATTCCCCGTTACACATAAACGAAAAGGGTTGCCAGCTTGAGTGATTTTAATTCCCAAATTTTTTATTGAAATAAAAAAAAACAATGTTACGTAACGCGTAGTTCGAACCCCGCTCCCACCCCTGTAACGCATCGTAACGTTTTACTCGTACAAGACTCCCCTCCCCATAAATTGCGTTGCGTAGGTAATACTTGAAAGCCTCCTTAGAAGGTATCTTTTTTTTTACTTGGATTTATAATATAAGCTGAACTTTTTTTGTTATTACCGGTCTTCGCTATTTATCAGCATTTATTTGTGATTCGACCTTGTCTTAAAACATGAACTTTGGAATATTGTAGCCGTTAAGAGGAAGCTTTTATTATAATCGATAAAAATCTCGTCAGTATTGTCTGTTCCAGTCAATAGTCGTTTTATGACGTCAGCTCTGTTTTATTTAGAATCTACTTCATTTAAAACTACTAATTTATATATTTAATCTTCATCGTACCACATTAAGCGAGACGTATATATATACTAAGGCAGACTTAATGCCTGAGGCATTGTCTACCAGTCAACTTATGGGAAATGTTCTCGACGGTAAACGAGTCAAGGAAAATAACATGAAATCAATATTTAATATTACCAAGAAACCTTATTCTAACTTAAGAAAATGAAAACGTCTGGTATTTAGGCCTTTAATTTCCGGCTACGTTGAATTGAAATTTCTTTTGATAAAGGATACGCAGTAAAACTATTTTCTTTTTAACATATTTTCCATCATAGACGCTTTAAATCCGGATATAAAAAACATTGTATGGGGCTTGCTTTTGTGCTTTTACCAGCAGATTTCTTCAAAAATGTAAAATAGGGGTTGAAAGTTTGTATGGAATTTTGTTACTTATTTTTGAAGCTTAACGCATGACCTTTGTATTTGGTTTTTGTTTTCCCGTGGGAATTTTATATTTTCCCGTAGGAAAAATAATTTTGTAGCCTATGTTTATCAGAAATAATGTAGCATTCTAATGGTGAAGGATTTTTTAATCGGTTCAGTAGTTTTTGAGTTTATTCGTTACTATCTTTATAATAATAGTGTAGATACTGTAGATTAATTCAAATTCAATATCTTTTATTCAAATAGGATTGTAACAATCACTTTTGCACGTCAAAGCAGCTACGCCATTGGTTCACAAGTCTACGACGGGAGACCTTGTACTGGAAAGAACCAGCAAGAAAACCAGCAAGGGCTATTTTTTTCTCGCTGTGTTGTTACAGAGTCGTTAATTGGAAGCTGAACTCAAAGCAAAAGTTTGAGCTCAACTTACATTACAAGATTAGATGTATTAGGTTCACATTATATATAAGATAAAGACTTTATTAACATATCAATCAAAGGAAAGTGTAGAGTTGACCTCATGTCCAAATAGTTTATTATCCAAATAATCATAATCTATTTAAATCTATCTCTGAGAGAAGTGCGTGAACTTATCTTATAAATTGCTATCGCTGAACGTTTCTTTGAAACACAGCGCAATTATTAGAAATGGGAGTTCAAACCCAAGCTTTTCTGTCCGTCATGTAATCAGACACTTTATAATATGCTTTTTAAATAAGTAAATCTTTGATTGCAACTTGAAATTTGTTTAAGCTATTCTTGTATACAACTTGCGATTTTATTGTAGAAACGTATACACAGGCACATTGAACATTTTATTTAATTAAAAAAATATCCTACTAAAAATGAAACTTGAAAGTTCGTATCGAAGTACAAGTCCTATTTTTAATTAAGTTTTTTGTTAGATAATATATTATCATTCATTGAGCTTATGAATTTTCCATTGTATAACCTTTTTAACAGACTTCAAAAAAGGAGGTTTCTTAGCTCGACCGTATATTTTTTTAGGGTTCCGTACCTCGAGGGGAAAAAACGGAACCCTTATATGGGATTACTTTGTTGTCCGTCCGTCTGTCTGTCTGGACCCTTTTTCTCGGGAACGCGTGGAGGTATCAAGCTAAAATTTATATCAAATACTCAGGTCTACTGTCCCTTGGAGCTGTGAAAAAATCAAACTTCTAAGCCAACGCAATCAAAAGATACAGCCATTTATGCCGCAAATTTCCGCAAATTTTCGACACTCGCAAGGGAATCAAAACCTACAGGGTTCTTCCCGTGAACTCAGAATCTTGAAATTTGGTACAAAGTAACGTCTTATAGCACAGATAAAGGAAAAATTGCAAACGCTGTAAACTTACTACCCCATTAACGCATAGAGGTATTAAATTGAAATTCATATCAAATACTCAAGTCTATAATACCTTTAAGCTGTAACAAAATCAAACTTCTATGTTAATGCAATAAAACTTATATACACTGAAAGAAATTTTTAGTAACAAAACAACATTTGAGTAACCTATTACATAAAAATAGTGACTTCACAACTAATGTTACTAGTAGCCAAATTCAGTTTTGTAAAAACAGTTATGTTATCTATAGCCAAACAAAAATAATTACTTCCCACCAAATATATAAACCATAAGTTACCAGTGTTTCGAGTAAATTACTAATATAAATGTATTAATAACAAAACTTTTAAGTAAGAATAGACCACATCTATGTTTACTATTTACGAAACTGTTTTGTTATAAATAACTATTTCTTCAATATTAGCATCACTAAACTGTTATCACAACTAAACTATTTTGCTATCTGTTACTAAACTTTTGATTAATTATAACTAGATTCTCAGATTAGTATAGCATCAATATATTGTAATCATGACCAAACTAATTTGATACCTGTTACTAAACTTGTGATTAAAATATAGCTAGAGTTTCAGATTATTTACAACATCACTGTTATGTAATCTGTACCTGAACTTTTCAGTTAATAGTTACATTACTTTTAGGTTACTATAGCGGTTTTTTCCTACAGGTTTATAGCTTGTAGCCAAAACTAATAATATAAGAATTTTCAGCAAGAAAGGCAAGCGCTGTTGAAACTCCTCATATATTAATTTCGACTACAAACTTGGGACAAATTAAAAACTAAATTGATTTGTTCAAATAAGTGAGCATTCATTAATTAACAAATTAATTAATTACAGAAAACTTTTAAATATATTGATCAACAAAAGAAATAATCACAGAACTATATATAACTACGCCTCAACACTAGGCGCCAATCATCTTTTGGTATCCTTGTCCAAAATATTGTTGGAGCTACAGCTGGCAATGCTACCAGCGTGGTGGCATCGGAGATCGTGGTCAATTCTAGTGACTTGTACAATTATTATTCGAAATCGTCAAAGCGGCATAGTCCAGTAGCTCTTCATAAGACTCTGTAAAATAAAAACATGTTTAAGTTATCTGCATTAAAATAAGAAGCAAATGAAAGAAAAATATCACTGGGCCAAAAACACCAGCTCCCTTATTCGCTAACTTCGGTTGCTCCGAACTCTGAACTCCGAACTGTCATTGTGATATAATGAGTGTATTACACTCAAAACTACTTGCTGAAATAGCAATGGCAACGTGAGTTTTGTTATGGCAGGGTTCATTATAGCAGTATGATATTGTGTTCAAAATAACAGTTCGGAATTGGTAACCGAAGTAAGTGAATAGCTGAGTACACATTAGTCGCACAACTGTACGAAAAACGGACAAACATTTTCTTATAAAAATCAAAAAAGTTTTGTTCTGTTCACTCACCATTCAAAAATTTGAAATAGTAATTTTCAAGCCCCACAACCTCAGATAGTAGGAAATTTTTTCCGCAGGTTCGTTTGCTTCGGGGGGGCTGCATTCATGAATACGGCATCACTATACAGTTTTGACTCTTCATGTGTACCATGATTCTTCTCTATTTTTGAAAAATATCACAAAGTTACCACTAAATGCCACTTGCTTTCTGCGAACTAGTGCGAACCGCAATGGCCGGTAAAGCGAAATGAACATTATGTTCCTGCGTGTCACGTTTGATGCAAGTTCGGGTGGGAAATTACAATTTTTTTTTGTTACACGCAGCATCACTTTTATTACCTCTAACAAAACTATTTCGTTCTGGCTTACAAAAACATTGTTGTAATCAACATTATTAATACTAGTTGGTTTCAATCAAATATTTAATTTGTTTATAGCAACTTTGTAACACGATCTTAAACAATACTATTCAGTTGTAAACAATTTTTAGCTATGGTAATAAATAGCACAATAATTATGTAAAAGCTTAATTTAAGTTTAGCCAACTGCATGTTAGAAAATACTCTAAGTTTGTTCAATTATAGCAAAGTACTGTTATGTTACAAGGTACCGAAGTCGAATTTGACAGTAAATAACAAAAACTTTTGAAGTTCATAACCAAAATTAAATAACTGAAATGATTTTGTAAATTGTAACAAGCCAGGTGATCTAAACATAAATGAAATTAATTTAAAAGTAAACAAAGTTTTGCTAATCTTTATTTAACTCAACTAGTTTAGTTAATTAGTTTTTTCAGTGTACCTATTACCTACAGGTTTGTACGGGGCCCTCGGTACGCGAGTCCGACTCGCACTTGGCCGGTTTTTTGTGTGTTCGCGGGTAACTTCGTCGTTTATAAACCGCTTTGATGATTCTGGAAAGGAGATAACGGTGCTGCTCGCCAGGTCTGTTACTTGAACTTGGCTTGACACGCTACCGCGTGTCTAGATTCTAAGGGTGGTCCTATGATAAGGAAACCAGAATCTGATGATGGCATCCCATGAAAATCGAGGGAAACGCTTGAACTTCAAGGCACTTCCAACGTGTTTTATGTTTCTTCTTAAGATATTCAGGTATTTGCATCTGGTAGTCGTCATGTCTTATTACTGAACTGATGATGGAAGGTTTCTGATAGATTAGGAGCTCGGAAATAATTCCTTTGAAACTGTTTTGACTAAAAGACGTTTTATTTTAAGTTATTCTGGTGTTTGCCTTGGCTCAAATTCTTATAATGAATATATAGATATATTAACAAAAAAATAGTAACAGCATACATACATCACCGTTTTATATTAAGTCGTGCCAAGCAATGATCACCTTGAAAGTCTTTTAAAAAATATATATAAAAAATTAATGTAGTTACTTAAAATTTAGCACCGAATTCAATACAAAACTGTGATATTGTATGTAGTTTTTTATTATTTATGACTTTTTGGTGTTATTGAAATGGGTTCTATATTTTACAAAAAAATCTAAAAAATGTGTGAGCCTGGTATTTGGTAAAGCTAACATATTCTTTTGTCTAGTATTAACTGAATGAATATCACTATTTTTACAAAACTAATGAATATACTTACGAACATATATTAGATTCTCATAAGTATATTGCGACGCTACTGTCATAATACCAATAAAAACCTCCATAATAGCCCACAGTCACACTTGACTGCAAAACACAAATTTCTCTTTACTCCTAGCGGAAGAATCACTCGCGGTTGCCCCCATTGTGTTCCGAATCAGTCATAAGATTTGTGCATGTGCATAGATAATTACATAATGTACGTATTTCATCAGGTGTTGGCGGGTGAATACTTACGTGACTTTTTCTTCATCGCACAAATTACAAAGTTCATCATCATCATCATCATCACAGCTCATATACGTCTCCACCGAGGGGTTCGAGCATACCCTATAGGGTGATTAGGCCTTAGTCAACCACGCTGGCCCAGTGCGGATTGGTCGACTTCACATACATCATTGAATTTCTTCGCAGATGTATGCAGGTTGCCTCACGATGTTTTCCTTCATGATGAAGGAAAACATTACAAAGTTATCATGATAGAAATACACGCAAGAGAATAGACATCTATATGTATACTGCGTATAAGTTCATAATCGGTAACGACGATAGACTTAGATATTTTCTTTCATACGAACGATTTTTCTGGGATTTGAGTAAACCTTTTGGAAATAATAACACATGATGAGAGAACTTTTTATCAGATTTTCATATGCAGCTAACTGATTTTTCCTTTGATCCTTGTCAGTCGACAGCCTAAGGATGAATAACCTGTCTGGATTTTGCTCGCTTTCAACATTAAGGAGCTTGAATCTCAATGGGAGCTAATGACTTGAGGGATACATAGACTGCAATGGCTGTCGGTCGTTGACTCGTCTCCCGATGGACGTCCTTACTCCTCAATTTGTGTGGAATATTCCTTTGTGCTGCTTCTTCGAATCTCTCGGCCTCGTTGTCCAGTGAATTGGCGTTCAATTGGCGAACTATTATACATTGTCGCTTTATGAAGCCGTGCACTTAACAAACGTCATGAGTAACGAACCACAAATCTTCAACTTCCTCTGCATTATTCAACGACGATGATCGATTGCATTGTTCATAAACTAGTTTATTTTTATTGCCAATTAGATAACACCGTGGTCGGCCATGTGCGACTTATTGTCACGTAACTCTGGTGATAGCTTTAGGTTACATTTACTTGGGGGCAAGAAACTTCACGTTGATTTGTGAAGTTATTCTAGGTGTTTAAGTTTAATCCCTTCACATCTGAATGAGTGTTTCGTTTTGTTTCTGTTTAACCAATAGAACACCCTAATCTTGCCATGATCTTATCCCAACTATATTTTTACACTCAACACAATGCCTATTTCTCTATTATGCTTTTCTTTATATTCTAATAATATTCCAAACTTATTACGTTTGTTTATTTATTTTATTATCTGGTTTCTATATAAAAATTTTGACCTATCCCACTTCTCTTTTGTTTTATTTCTTTAAATATTTATTTTTATTGTTGCCCGAAAGAGATTGCTGTGTAGCATTATGGCAGCCTATTGCTGCATTTTATATTACCTACGTATGATAGTTTGATGACAATTTAATACACAAGTTTTGTGATACCTAATTACCTAATATCAAATCTTCTAAACGTTGCTTGTTAATCTCAGACGATGGTTACTTGGAGATTGGTAAACAAGAACTATATTGACTTACTGTTTCCCGACGTTTCGGCCGAATTGCATCAGGCCGTGGTGCCGCAAAAAATTGGAGACGTCGCACCTAAAAACCGGATCTGCGTGTCTAGACTAAAATGCAACGACCACCCAATACGAGTATAAAATAAAAAGAAGAAAAAAAAAAACGTTTTTTTAGAAGATCCTAAACATTATCATTTCCAAATTTGTTTTTGTTCTGCATATTATTTTCTTTTGCGCCTGTATTTGTTTTGTCACAGATTTTTTATAATACTACAGGGTTTTATCTAATTTTATGTATGTGCATAAATAAATAACATTTATTATTTCTTTCGTACTGCAAAAATGGTAACAACTTCCAGCAAAATCTATAGGTAGGTTAAAAGTTCTAATTGGTGTAAGACTTCTGATTAACAAGTTTTCGAGATACCCATCATGTTGCTGTGATATTCTTGGTTGGATTTGCACGTCTCATTTTGGGAGTATCTCGACATCACGCTGGACTGACGATGGCTCAACTACTTTAGCATTTGCAACGCTACATAATCTGTTATAGGCAATCAATGCGTGACTCTTTTTTCTGTGTCAGTTCATTCAAAATTGATCGCGAATATTCCGGCCGAAGTGAGGTTAAGACGTCATTAACACATGCATAGTTTTGTTGTTCATCATCATTACGGATGCAAAGTGTGTGCACCTCAGACGGTTAGCCATGTTTGTATGCGCCGGCGCCGGCTCCTTGCGCAAGTCTGGTATGGTGTGGGCTCGCTAAAAATAGTCTACAAGTACTAAGGTGCATAAAGCGTTTGAGTAATTAAGAAACCTCCTCTGTTTATATTGTTGAGGAGAGTTACTTAATTCTTTTTTTAACGGGTTTATATGTATACTGTGCTTTTTACACGTGAAAACTTATCAATCGGTGATGTTATCGTCATTTTGGTATTCATAAGCTTACAAAATACTTCGGATTATATCACTAATCTCATGTCACCATAAATGTAATGTGCTCGAGTGGTAACATAATGCACAGATAGGTATGATTTTGGACGTTGAATGGTAATTTTTGGTAAACCATCTTGCATCGCTTTACATGTAGGTGGGTTTCCTCTTTCTCCCATTCAATCTTAACATAAAAAAAAACTGATGAGCAAAAGAAACATCCAAACTGTACTGCTTTAGAATGTTAGCCTATTGTAAATAAATAAGTAACTCGTATAATATCCTATTCCAATCGAGCTAAGATTAATCATAACGTGAGCTTTAGTCTTTTTAACCGACTTCAAAAAAGGAGGAGGCTATCAATTCGATGCGTGTGTTTTTTGTGTGTTACGCGATTACGCCGCCAATTATGATCCGATTTTCAAAATTCTTTTTGTATTCGATAGAGTATACTCCTGTGGTGGTCCCAAAGTCAACAATATCTGGATACGATGATCGGATCTCATGAAAATTGAGGGAAACCCTTTAAAATTGTATTATTGTATAGGTACGTCCAACGTACTCGTATTTCATATGTTTTTCCAAAGCTATTCACGTATTTGCGTCTGGTAGTCATAAACCAAGCTGATGATGGAAGGATCCTTAACTTTTGAACTTGACCTTGACCACTTAATAGTGACCACTTAATAGATTTCATGCACTAAAAAGATTTTTACAAAAAAAAACTGACTTCATAAACACTGAAAAGTTAAAAATAATATAAGAATAGGTACAGACAACATCACACTTCTATATTGAAGTCGGTGCCAAATTTTAAGACTTTCTAGGAAATGATCGTTTTCGTTCAATACAGAAGTGTGATGTTGTCTGAACCTATTCTTATATTATTTTGAACTTTTAGTGCCTTTGAAGTCGGTTTTAATTTTTTGGACTCAAGCTTACCTGTATAGACTGTCAAATTCTACCATAATCTTCCGAATTAGCGCAATTTGATTGTTTGAATCCAACTCGAGGTGTTTGCGAACACTTTTTAATATATTATGTAATGAAACGTTTCAATTCCACACAAAAGGCAATTTAGCTGATAGTCAAATATAAGTAATGATCATTGTGCTCGAGCCACCTGTGTCGATGTGCTGTTTGATCAGTTGGTGCAGCCCCTATCACGCAACACCACCGCAATACCACTGCAACACGGAGGCTTCATTCATTATTTTCATTCAGTTGTTAATTCTACGTGTAGGTAGGTATACCTTTTTTTTTTCTCGGGGGTATGCGTAATGCGTAAATGCGTAACCGCACCGTACCCGCCGTGGGCTAGACGGCGGGCGTGTGTGGGGCTCTCCTGGCAGAATACCAGGCCCACCCACTAAAACCCCCCGGTGTTCTCCCTGCCCTTATGGGCGCGCTAGGTAAGGTCCACAGTGCGACTCCACTACCCACGCGCCCGAGCAAATCTATGTTGCTGATAATCATAAATCTTTTATGTTATATTTGTTTGACATCGTTAAAGAAACTTTGCATTTCTTTAACAATGCCAAATAAACTGAAAAATTAATAAATCGATACCAGATAATTCGGATAGCGGTCGTGACGCCAAGACCCTAGGCCACCGATGACCGAGGACTTATTCAACTGTACCTATCGATCTCTGTACTTTGTTAAAGCAAAGTATACTTCACTCACTGTTAATAGCTACGCATTAATATACAACTGATAAATCTTTAACGATTCGTGGAAATTGGTTAAAAATAAAGCAAACTTACAATATTTATGTCTGTGACTTGGCAGTTTCTTTAAAAGTGCTATATAAATAATAATTAAAAAACAAATAAATCTGTACAAGAAAAAAATTACAAATGAGTTACAACTTATCGATCCATATTGTTCGTGACTTTCTGAATGCGAGCGTACTTCTGTTTGTTGCTTTTCCACGCGTAACTATTATTATGAATTACTAGCTGTGCCCGCGAATTACGTTTCGCTTAGATAACGGTCAACACTCAAAAATTTCTGGAGAGGGCCACCCTTATCACCTAGGGGTATAATAAATAGCCTATGACCTATGCTCAGAACTACTAAATATACACAAAAAAATCCATACAAATCGATCAAGCCGTTTCGAAGGAGTTCTACAAGTGAGTGAGTGAGTGAGTGAGTGAGAGGTAATCGAGCTATATACGGTGTGATGATGATGAAACAAATACCCTGAATCCTTTGAGGAGCTTGTTCCGAATCGATATACATATAAAAGATATGGCATCATTATTAATAATTCGAAAATGTTAATTTTCTAATTCCTCATACATTTTTTCTTCACAGACCCAACTATTTGTATGGGGGCTTCCAAATTAATTTTACATTTTGAATTTTCAATGACATCTTAGCGTTTATATGTATGTATATCGATTGTGAACATGCTCCTAAAAGAGTTCACAGGGTTTTTGTTAAACACTGTATATTATAGATTTAGTCAACACTATTTGATCGTCGGTGGCGCTGTGGACTCGGCACTTGCCTTCCAATCGGGAGGTCCGGGTTCGAGACCGCCATGTACCACTGTGTTTTTCGTTTTCGAATTTCATATGTACATTTGTCTGACGCTCCTACGGTGAAGGAAAACAACGTGAGGAAACCTGCATACATCTGCGAAGATATTCAATGGTGTATGTGAAGTCGACCAATCCGCATTGGGCCAGCGTGGTTGACTAAGGCCTAATCACCATAACATAGGGTAGGCTCGAGCCCCTCGGTGGGGACATATATGAGGTGTGATGATGATTTGATCGCATAAAACAAATATACGAATGAAACGTACCTACCCGTTAATTTGTACAGTTTTTTTTACATCGCACCATGACGTCATCTCGTACACGTTTTGGACAATTCGCGAGTGCGCGCTAAGTGTTTTGCTTATTTGTTCGGCGCTAACTTTCCACGTTTGCGATGAATTCCGGTTCTAGAGGGGGACAATTGGCGTAATCGATAAATTGATGTCTGTTACCGCAAGGAGCTTGGTTACCCGTCTTTCGCTGCACAGTGCTGCAGACCTGCACCTGTCCCTGATAATATTCTTTATTGATCACCTTGGTATACTAAACGAGGATATTATTATGTTTCATGAGTAACTCGATGTTAAGTGGTCACTGTAGCCCATACCCTCTCCTTTTAACTACGCAGTTATTGCGCGTTGCTAATCCAAAAACGTGAGCACTGACATCACTGACGACCTCTCTCTCGGGTGTAGAATCACAACTGAAAGACCAATATTTCACTAGAGCCACGTGTACTATATACGCTTAAAGCGCTCTTGTCACACAAGGTGGAATCCAAACTAGTGATGAACGCGATCGAAGTGAGTAAAGCAAACACGGTTCGCCCAGTCTGGATACCAGGCCACAAAGGTTTCACTGGAAACGAAAAGGCTGCAAGACTACGTGGCAAGGAAGGGTTCGAAACGAAAACACAAATGGTGGGACCGGAACCATTTTGTCGGAATCACTCCAAAAACAGTCGGGACGGCCTAAGAGCTCAATCACAAAGGAGGCACCAGGAAGAATGGGCCAAACACAAAGTAATGACACACGCCAAGCTCTTTATGGGCATGGATAACTGGCTCAAATTTACACTGAGCTCAAGCAGATCCCAGACCCGTCTGATGGCAGGTGCCTTAACCGGCCATTTTGGCACTAGGACAATGCTTACCCGGTTGGGACATACCAGTTCCAAAATTTGTAGGACCTGCAAG
The DNA here is from genome assembly GCA_963935595.1 of Schoenobius gigantellus. NCBI lineage: Eukaryota > Metazoa > Arthropoda > Insecta > Lepidoptera > Crambidae > Schoenobius > Schoenobius gigantellus. The sequence goes on along the minus strand of OZ012544.1, from coordinate 40,860,706 downwards.
GAAGAAGAGGAGAGCATGGAGCACCTTCTGTGCCATTGCGATGCTCTTGCCTGCAGGAGATTAACGCTGACGGGAATGGGATACCCAAAACCGGAGGACTACAGGGCCATGCCACCGAAGGACATCATCAGGTTCATGAGCACGATCAACTGGACCGAAGGTGGTGATGGCTTTAAGGACTAAACACGGGGAAGCACAAAAGATCCATGATGGGTCGAAGTGCGAAGGCTCTCATGCTGAGCCACCCCTACAGTAAGAAGTCTGTTATTAGAAAAAGTGATCCTCGCTCGCAGTGATGCGGTAGCATCGTATGTAAATATCGTGTACGAAAACCCCTTCCAGTTTTTATCGATTGTGAATGATTCGATCGTTCGATTTATCGTGTTGGTGGGTATATTGTGTAATCGACAAAATTACACGCTCGGTTAACACGCGATGACGTGCATGCGCGGTGGCTAATGAGGCGTACCGTTCAATAATTTGGAGGACTGTCTAGGAGATGATTACAGTCGAGAATTCCGATTTCGATATCGGAGGCTCAATAGTTGGCAATTAGAATACTAATGACTACCTGTTATTTTATATTGTGTAACAAAAACATGTTTCTTGGATTTTCAAGTTTTGTACCTTGGCTAGTATGATAACCATTCTGGCTGGCTGTATCCGCTCAATCTGAGCTGCCCCCCTAGCATGACCACCGAAACACAATATATTAAAACGATATATCGATCGATATGAACTGTTAAAATAGTGGATTTTTTAGCTATCTTCTTGATGTTTTGAGTACCTATGTTTCGGATATTGGTATTGTTATTTTGGGTATTATGTATCATTAATATACAGTGTGAATCTGCATAAAGTGCACATACGAGGCAGAGGGCAAAAGGGGGTCATTTTAGTGATTAAAAAATCCAACATTTTTTTTTGAATTTTTTAGGGGCCATTTAAATTTTTTACGAAACTGAAAGTCATATTTCGTTCGCAGCTCTGTGCTCTAGCCTTTTGTGCGGTCGCACGAAAGAGGTAGAGCTCGGCAGCAACGTGGGCGCCGGCGCGGCGCTGGCGCTGGCGCTGGTGCGGCCCGCAGCTGCCGCCGCCGCGTCTGCCGCGTCCGCCGCGTCCGCCGCACCCGCCGCACCCGCCGCACCCGCCGCGCCGTGCCAGCTCAAGCTGACGTCGCCCGATGCCGCCGCGTTCACTGTCCGCCTGATCGACGTCAAGGTACCGCACTCTGTTTATTCTATTCACCTCCTGTGAACGTAACCATGAGGTTGCCATCATTACCTAATAGGCGAAATATATCATTTTTGAAATTAAGCTTTAAAAATCTATAGCAGGTACACTTTAAAAGAATAAGGTTGATAATGGAAAACGTAAAAATAGACGATTTGTTAGTTATTTTACATACTATTTATTTTTATAAAAACTTTGTTTTTTTTTGAACTTCTTGCGTTTTTTGCGCGATTATAAATTTTCAAAATGTAAGACTTATTTGTTAGATTTTGGTAAGTATTGAAAATATAGTATTTTTGCGTAGGTAGGTACTTATACATATATTCCTTCAACGGCATATAGTAAGTATGCCCGAAATATAGTATAAAAGTAAATAATTATAGGAGGTACGTTTGGCAACTCTACCCTGAAGAGAGAATTGCAAAGGGGTTATAAAAATGTATTTTTGTAGAGTGAAGACATTGATTTACTACCAATGGTACCAAACGTTTGGTAGTAAATCAATGAGTGAAGAAATGCGCTCGAATAGAATAGAATAGAATATCATTTATTTGCTAGAACATGGTGTTACAATATGATCTTCAAGTGTATAAAGTGTCACATATTCCGCTTATGTCAAAAGCATGCAAATATAAATTGTTATTTAATCTTTAATTACATTTTCACATAATTTATCATTTATAGAAATACATCAAAACAGCTAAGTAATGTCATTATTCTCATTTTGTCAGATTTTAATTAAATATTGTGTCATAAAATAAAAATATAGGTACTTGTGAATGTCAATAATCGTAATTAATTTAAATGTCAATAATCATAAATAATTTAAATGTCAATAATCATAAGTAATTAAATAACTCGAAACAAATAGATTATGTCAATTATAAAATACTGAGTAATGATCTAAATTCTAAAAATAATCATTTAAATATTCACTAATACTATAGTATAGCTTGTCTGCCAAAAGTTGGTTAATTTTTTTTCTAAATATAGTCAGCGGTAGGTCCTTCAAATTGTTTGGTAATTTATTATATATCTTGATTGCCATGTAATATGCATTATTCTTATACATATTTAGATTACATTGGGGTGTATATAGCTTATAAGGATATCTTGTAGGTCTTCCAGTAACATCTTTGTTTAGTTGGAAATAATGTGGATGTGTTTTAACAAAAAGACACACCTCTTTAATGTACATGCACGGCAATGGTAAGAGTCTTAAAGAACTAAATAATGGCTTACAACTATCTAAGGGCCACGCTCCACAGACAGCTCGAACACATTTCTTTTGAATTTTGAACGCCTTGTCTACGAATACAGAATTGCCCCAAATTAACAGGCCATATGAAAGAACAGATGAAACGTAGCTATGATATGCTTTTAGAGATGCCTTTTTAGATACAACTTGTCGCAATCTTCTTAGGGCATAAACAAATTTATCCAGCCTAGTACAAATGGCAAGAATATGGTCTTTCCAGTTTAAATACCTATCAAACATTATACCCAAAAATTTGGCCTGTTCAGCTTCTTCAATTTTATCACCATTACATATAATATTAAGTGGAGTTCTATTATTATTATATGATTGAAATTGTACAATTTTTGTTTTATTCGTATTCATTTTCAGATTATTATTTTTAAGCCAGTTTGTTACTTTTGTTAGCTCATTACTAATGTCATTTTCAAAATTTGAGCTATTTGCTTCTTTTACGATTATTGTTGTATCATCAGCATATAATATGCAATCATGTTTTAAACAGTCTGGTAAATCATTTATATCTATAAGAAATAAGAACGGGCCTAGTATGCTTCCCTGCGGAACACCGCATCCATTAAATTCGTATTGTGATTCATTAACAATTTTATTTCCATTTATAATTTTTGTAATTTGTGTACATTGCTTTCTATTTTTTAGATAACTCTCAATCCATTTATATGCGTTTCCTCTAACGCCGTACCTATATAATTTATAAAGCAGTATGTTATGATTCACCAAGTCAAAAGCTTTACTCATATCCAAGAATAGTGCTGTCAGTGGTATTCTATTATTTATACTTTCAGTTATAATTTTTACTAGATGGAAACTCGCTAATGTTGTTGAACTGTTCTTCCTGAACCCAAATTGTTCCCTAACCAGTATATCATTTTTATCAAAAAAGCTTACAAGGCGCTTATACATTGCCATTTCGAATACTTTCGCAATGACCGGTATGAGTGTTATAGGACGATAGTTATTCATATCTTGAGGGTCGTCTTTCTTATATATAGGTTTAATTATAGATAATTTTAAGCTTTTTGGAAATATGCCATTTGTAAATGACAAATTTATTATATGAGATAGAGGAGCACATAAACAGTGACTACATTCCTTTAATATGTCCGTTCTTATTTTATCATAGCCTACTGACTTTGTGTTGTTAAGATTCATAATGATTTTGTATATTTCATTTTCATCCGTTGGTTGTAAAAATATGGTATCAGGTGTGAATTTTATTGATTTCATTTTGTCAATTTCATTTGTTAAATTATTTTTGTCAGCATTTGTCAGATTTATAAAAAACTTATTAAATAATTCAGCTATGTCTAATGGATTATCTTATTTAATATTATCTTTTAGTATTATTTCAATGTCCTTTTTTTGGCTTACATTTTCGTTCACATTATTCTTAATTAGCTCCCAAGCCGCCTTACATTTATTTTTCTGTCGATTAATATATTTAATTGATTGTAATTGTTTTGATTTGTGTATACATTTTCTTAAAATAGTTTTATAGACTTTATATTTTCTCTTATTTATTGTTTTATTTGTACCTTGGAGTCTATATGTTAAATAAATTCGTCGCTTATTTATCAATGAACATTTTAAGCCTTTGGTCAACCATTGTGTGTTCCCTGCATACAATTTCTTTCTTATTCTTATTGTTGGAAAACAGAGATCATAAAATAACCTCATCGTATTATGAAAATTATCAAATGCTATGTCTACATCATCGCTTGCATACACATCAGAGAATGTTAACGAATTCAAGCAATCACGAAATTTCCGAATGTTATCGGTACTGTAGTCATTTTTTAATTCAAACCATGATGTTATTTGTGGTAGTCTTTTAACTGTGATTGTTAAACTCTGAGCGGTATCATGATCTGATAAGGCCAAATGGTGAATCCTACCTTGAGCTAATTTAATGTTGCTGAAAAAAAGATCAATACACGATGAAGCCCTTGTTGGTATATTGACGAATGAATTCATGTTATAATTTTTAAATATACTTATAAGCTCTCTAGACTGATTATTTGATTTCTGTAAGTCAATGTTCCAGTCTCCACACAAAATAATTTTTTTCTTTGAATATTTATATGCAAACATATGCAGTAAATTTTGCAGTTTGTTAAAAAATACGTGAGTATCGCTTTTTGGCGTCCTGTATATGCAAACTAATATTATATTATACGCTGTAATTTCAACACCACAACACTCAAATGCATATAACTCAGCAATCCGTTCCAGTAATATAATTTTTTTATATACAATCTCTTTCTTTAATAATATACATGATCCTCCTCTTTTATTGTTTCTTGTAAACCATGCTGCCATCTTGTAACCTGGCAAGTTAAAAATGCTTTCCGTTTTTTTTTTAATAAATGTTTCGGTAAGACATATAGCACCAAATAAACTGTTGGCAGTCTTTTCCAAGTCATTAATTGCCCAGTACAATTCTTCCGATTTATTAATTGCGCCAGCTATATTTTGATGAAATACCGAAAAATAATATTTATCTTTATTCACGAAATAAATTATTGGTATTATCATTTTCATTATCTAATATACTTGCTTCTGTGTAATTATATTCTATATTATCTGTAATCATCTTCTTAATATTTTTAAATATCACATTTAAAGCCAGTTTATTAACGTTACCCCTCATTCTATGAAACATTTTAGTTGAATATTCTAAATCTTTATTACTATCCATTAAATAAGCATATTTATGTATTAAATTATCTAAATATAATAAATTGTTGAACGCCTCAATTCTTTTATTATATATATTTGCGTGACTATTAAGTTTGTACGTGGGCAGACATATAATAATATTGGTATGTTGCAATTGTAATAATTTCTCTCGAATGTACTCTGTCATAGTATTATAATTTCTTGTTACATGGAAGTCTTCATCTCCTATAAGTATTACGCAGTAATCATCATATGTGAAATCTCGTATTTTCTCCTGCAAACCATCTATTATTCGATAGATGTCACATCCTGGAGAACAAAAGTGACATATTTGTGCAGACGGAAATGTACTCTCTGCCATGTGCAAAATGCTATGTTCTTTATTGGAGCTCAATATGCATATTTTATTTTGGGCAGGTTTTGCTGTTACGGTATCAGTTTTGGGTATTTGTTCTCTGCTATTATTTTTACATTCTTTCTTTTTTTTCTTATTTTTCGTAATGGTCTTTGGTGTAGACTTACAGAAACTATTTAATTGTTCAATTTTAGAGTCCTTTACTATTTTTATTTTTAAGAGCAACATTTTCAGCCAGCAAAACTTCTATTTCATTCTCGGCTATTTTTAGTTTTAGTTCCAAGTCAGCTAACTTTTCTTTTAATGTATGAATTTCTTTTTGGGATTTTAAAGTTTGCAGTTCTGGGCAGCTCCGATTTAGATCTGTATTATTCTCATCCAAATCCTCCTCGTCATTGTTTGTTGACAGCGACTGAGAAGAGTCTACTGAATCAGCAACGATAGTCCGTGCTTTGCGTGTTGTAATACGTTCGTTGGTCGTTACAGAAAGAGAGCATTCGTAGAATCGCCGCAAGCATCAGCCTTAGCGATTTGGCAATTAAACCAGTTTCAGCGTTGGTAACAACGTTGGTTGGTAATTTAGTATTGCCATGACCCCAGAAGACCCTAACGATGTTATTTATACTAGTATATCCAAAAGATACTTAATATTGGGCACTGGGTTAGTGTAAAAATGTGAAAGTTTGTCTGTCTGTTTGCATGCTTGTGTTAATAACGCAAAAAAGGCTCAGCAGTTGTTTTTACACAAAATAACCTGAAAATTAACAATAAGATACTTTTTATTCCTGTTAATGGTCAATTCGTACAATACTCGAAGCAATAAGTATTTAGTGGCAATAAGGAGCATTAAACTTATGATTAGATAAGATTTTAATTCTCTGTTTGAAATTGAGTTCACCCGGTTCAAAACTGGAGATCAAAAATTTCACATTTGCACAGAAACAGAAGTTGACGAAAGGGATTTAGTCACGTCATAATTACCGGAGTCTGTGTTTCAACCTTTTATAGGTATATCATGTGTAGCGCACCTCCTCTGTTGTTAAACCAGACCATGCCCCCGCTCGCTATCGCTAAATGGACAATGTATTTTTTTATACGCCTATTTATATGATTTGATAAATCGAAAAGCGCTCGAAAGCTAAGCGAGGGCTTATGTCAAATCCCATACATTTTCCTTTTAGCGATTGCGATAACGGTTATCGAAATGCATAATGTCTAGGAGGGTTGGTGAAGCCAGCTCATAGGAATGAAATATTGATTACTATTTGAGACAGAATTGGTCACATTTTCATAATCAAAATGAAAGTAGAGCGGGCACAAAAAAGTTATCAGCTTTATCAGCTAAGTACTTACATTACAAAAAAAATTTTTAGTCGTCACCATACACAATAACATTTGCCCAAAATCAACTTCAAGCATTGGCTTTATACAAATTAAAAATAATTTTTTTATACTTTTATTTATAAGCCTTTTTGACATGCGCTTTAAACTTGGGAAAAGGCAAATCAGTTATATTATATTATCTCCTTTAACGAGCCTTCAGTTTTTTGAAGTCTGTATATTGGAACTATTGTTTGAATATGTCTATAATGGGAATAAGCAGTTAGGTAGTAATGTATGTTATTTCTGACAGTTACATCATATAACTCAAATGCTTTTCGCAATATTAACTTTTCTTTGTGTGTGCTCGCACAAGGTTTTGTGTAAACTGACGTCATCATGTTACACCAAGTCTTAGTAAACAATTGTTCCGACATTAGAACCAATTAGAGGCGGTAATGATTTTTTTTACGGGAATGTAAACTCGTCGACGTATATGATTGACAATGGACAACGGACCTCTTGTTTGATGAGACGTATGTATGTCCTCCACCATATAAGCAACTTAGCTTGAGAATGAAATATCATTAGAAACTATGTATTTGTACAACAAAAGACTAATTACTTGTAATGGCACAGACACTCAAATAGCACTCAATGAACACTGAACAGCTTCCTATTTACAGCATGCAGTTTTTGCACTTCAGGATCATAAAATATTGATTGCTCTAAAATGTTGTGTTATTGCGTTAAGTGCTTTTGTATTGATAGACAAATAGTTTCTACTCTCGAGGCGAAAATAGTGTTTAACTGTATTTTTTTTTTCATACAATTAACATCGGTGTCGCTGGCGCGCGATGTCGAAGAGCGTCGGTGGCGCTGTGGACTCGGCACTTGCCTTCCAATCGGGGGGTCGGGGTTCGTGACCCGCCATGTACCAATGTGTTTTTCGTTTCGAATTTCATATGTACATTTGTCTGACGCTCCTACGGTGAAGGAAAACATCGTGAGGCAACCTGTATTACATCTGCGAAGAAATTCAATGATGTATGTGAAGTCGACCAATCCGCACTGGGCCAGCGTGGTTGACTAAGGCCTAATCACCCTAACATAGGGTAGGCTCGAACCCCTCGATGGGGACGTATATGAGCTGTGATGATGATGATGATGATGACAATTAACATGGTAAATTAGGTAGAAATTAATTAATTAGAAGACGTGAAATTGTGTTGAATTTGAAATTGGAGTTTGAATATTTACTTTTAATAGTTTTGTACTACCTACATTCTCTGTTCTAGAACAATGAGCGGTAAAAAAGATAAATTCATATTGATAGGAGATACACATAAGACATAATTACTTAATAGGCAGATTGTATAACCATGTCCGTTTCATATCACTTCGACCCTGATATAATCTCGATAGTCAACAGTAGATAGTTAATAGTCTCATAAAATCAGTGACTGTGACAGTAAATTACTCTATCGTGCACGGCCATGTCAGCAATAAGCACAAAATGCCGCCTCATAAAAATGTCACCGCCCTTACTGCGAACGAGAGATAATCAAGGCAAATGCCTTGATTATTTCTCGCCGATCCGCGAGGAGTTCGTTTTATAGAACAATTAAATAAAGCTCAATAATAATACATTATAGTGTTCAATTTAGTAGTCACATTTTTTTTTACATCTAAAAAATCGGCATCGGCAAAAAATGCCTTTGGCATTAGTCCGCCTTGTACACCAATGTACTCAAGAATAAATAAATAATTATAGGAAAATATCTATTGAGCATTGACTAATATATCTATTTAATTGTAGTACATAAAATATCTACTTTTATATTGTATAAAATTGCAGATCTTATCTGACTGACTGATTCATCATCGCTGAGACATTTCAAATTTAGCCAGCCATTTAATAAAATGGTTAGAAACAAACAACTTAAAAATAAATTAAAATAAAACAAAGTACATACAATTTTAAAACTATAATAGTAGAAATGAAAACATCACTGTAAGTCACAAGGCAGATAAGATTGAAGAGGTAAAAATGACAAAATTTTTTGGTGTAAATGTCGATGAATACCTAAACTGGAAAAATCATATAGATACTATTGTTACAAAATTAGATAGATTTGTGTACGCTCTAAATAGAATTAGACTAACCACGTCAAAAGAAGCAGCATTAACGGCATATCATGGATACGTTTCGTCTGTTTTAAGGTATGGTGTTATTTTATGGGGCAACTCAGTTAACCTAACAAGAGCATTTAGAATTCAAAAAAAATGTATAAGATCAGTATGTGGCGCAAATTATTTAGATAGCTGCAAACTATTATTTGAGGCAATTAATATTCTTCCACTTCCTAGCCTATATGTTTTTGAAATGGCAGTATTCGTAAAAAAGAATGGAGCTTTAATTCAAATCGATAGTGTATTCAACAGCAAAAAGACTAGAAATAACAATTTATTATATGTTCCTGTACAACCATTAAAATTATTTTCAAAAAATGTATACATACAGTATAGGCAATAAGAATTTGTAATAAAATACCGGAACATATTAAGCAATTGACTTTAAGCAAATTTAAGAATAAGTTCTTCAATCATCTTTTAAACAAAATGTATTACTTAATTAACGAATACTTAAATGATTCATTAAGATAAACGTTACCGATATCAATATATTGAATATTTTCTGTCTCTACTCTAAACTGTGTGTGACTGTGTAAATTGTATGTAAATTAACCATTAATTGATTGACATATTAATAAAGTAAATTAACAATGACATATACATATAAAAAACTTAAACTGAGTTGACATTTATGGCGAACACATTTAAAATTGACATTTATAACTTTATTTATTTTACATTTTTTCAAAAATGGGTGATATTAAGGTGTTTTTTGTTTGAATGTTGAATGAATGAACACTTAAATTACTAAACGTGTTTAAACGGAACTTCTTAGGGAAGTAAAAAAATAACGCAGTCGAGTTGCGGGCGGAAAGCTTGTCAGACCTTAAATTAAAATCATGTAATTATATTACCGGAGAAATTATAAGCTCATGTCTAAATGTAAGTAGTCTGAAGGAGAGTCCTTCGCCCAGCAGTGGGATACTCAATGGTTGACAAAAAAAACTGATGCCGATACCTTAAAAGCTAAAAGATCTATGAAATAAATTTGACAAGGAAGAAAATTTTGTGAGTTTGTCACTGGTTTACTCGTGACTTTTAATACTTAAGAGATGGTATTGTCTGGCAACTCTACAGTACAAACGTCCTCCGCTGAACAGCAGGATGCGTAATTATCAACTTAAATAATAATTCAGAACAATGAAATCAACAGCCTCAATATTGCATCTGTGTATGCCGTAACCTCAATTTTAGTACTAATTCATTATTGCACAAAGCGTCGGCGATCGTTGGAACTATTAACATAATTTGTTTACCGGCGCAAAGGCCACTTAGTTGAAAGATCCTGTCGTTAGTATATTAATTTAAACATTCTTCCTTATAAATTGCAAGGTACTTACTTGGATTGATTCCGTCTGACTTCCAAAGATATTTATTGCGAATTACTTGGAATTAGAATGAGCGACGAGCAAGAGATCATTGTCAAATATTATAATTTTATGCAATATATAATTGACATTGTAAAGTTATGAATGAGTCACAGCTTGTGCAGATAGACAGATTGACAGGTAGGTATAGTATAGGTAAGTTAATTTAGTAACTAGATGTTCTAAAAAAAATAAAGGTTACCTTTATTTTTAGTTACTTCAAATTTGGATCACACGTTAAAATGTATTGTTTGCACACACGAAGATTCTCATTCTAATACAAAGTCGTATTAAGAATGTTCTAAATACTTATGTTTTAAACAAAATTTTCTATGGAATACAAATTGTAAAGGTATAAAAATCAAAAATTATGTAAAAAGTTTCTTTTTATTTATTTGACTCTTCTTAATCACTTTTGTTTGACATAATCTGAATGTTGTAACATTGGTAATTTAACTGTAGCATTGATTTTATTTGCTATCACTGTCGTTGTATTGAACACTTCAGGGCACCGACCATTCGGAAGCGAACAGCACAAAAGACTTCTTTTTATTTCTTGAGACAAATCGTGACAGCAAAAAGGAATCTAGACCATTCTGTTTAATTTTTTCAGACCAATATTTTTTTGCATGACTTCTCTAAACAAGTAAGTAGCATAAGAAAAATTCGTTTAACGTTCACGCCAGGTATTTCTTTTATTGCTTTCTTATCTTCGTACACCTTTAACATATTTATGTTTACAGTTAATTATCGTGGTTTTGTGTGGAATGTTTTATTAAAATGCACTTGATTTATAACTAGTCACGAAATTATTTTCATATTACGAGATGAAAAGTGAATCCCCGAGTTATATGATAATATGAGGTGAGGTTTAAATTAAAATTACACACACATATCTATACTAATATTATACGTAAAGCTGAAGAGTTTGTTTGTTTGTTTGTTTGCTTGAACGCGCTAATCTCAGGAAGTACTGATTCAAATTGAAAAATTATTTTTGTGTTGGATAGTCCATTTATCGAGGAAGGCTTTAGGCTATATAAGATCACGCTACGACTAATAGGAGCTGAGCATCAATAACAAATGTTGCAAAAACGGGTAAAAAAAATACGGCGAAACGTAGTTCGCTGGCACAGCTAGTATATACACGGTTATTTTTTTATCACCCTGGAAAATTTAAGGGACGCTTCACGACATGGTATTAGAATGATTTAAATATAAATAAAAAAAATAACCCCCCTCCTTAATTTTATATAAATTTTTTTAAAAATACAAAAAATGCTGCACTAGTTGAGAGCAGCATTTTTAGAGATTTTTTTATTTTTTTTTATATTTTTATTTCATTTTTTTTATTTTTTATATAATATTGGATGTGTCCTGAAGCGTCCCTAAAATTTTCCAGGGTGATAAAAAAATAACCGTGTATATATATATATATATATATACTATATATATATATATATATATTTATCCCGCAAACAAATGGCCGTCCACTGAAGGCGAAAGTGCATTTAAACTGGCGTCCACCTGCTTTTGGCGTCCGCATACCGGACGCCACTTTGTTAGCCGGTAGCACTGAGGCCCTATTGATCCTAGCTAGCCGTAGTACAAAAATCGACGGAAGCCAAAAATCGTTTTAAATGGCTGCAATAAAATATTGAAAAGTTCCCGAAGAAATCTCAGCGCAGGTGAGGCGCTGCTGCAGCGCGTATATCAACACTGTATATCGGGGGGGAATTTCTGACTACGAATTCGCGTATTTGGCGTCCACAATTGCGACGTTGCCGCTCATGAAGTCTGTGGCAATATAGCTCAAATAATATTTAACGGAACCAAAACAATATACCTATATCGTCTACGATCACGTACGCGTTGCATCATATTCGGCGTTAAGTAGCTTAGCTAAAGTCTGAGATATTCTAGTATTAATACCAACATTTCATGTGCCATAGGAGTAATTTTATTGTTGTGACATTGATTGTACTACTATTTAAAGTCTGAGATGTTTTAGAAGCAATATCAAACTTTCACGTTCAGCACTAAGTCATCATTTTATTAAGGGTCTAAGAATTATCAGAGAAGTAAAGTTTTTTTTAGTTATTAAAAATGCAATGAAGGAAATACATTTTACGTGAATTTAAAGTGTAGGACTTGAAGTTTCCATACCACATTTTACTATTTACTTAAATGCTATTTTTAATGTCTTTTTAAGGCTTTAAACATACCCATATTTACATTCATGCACTCGTCACGTAAAAAATATAACCAAAACATGAAATATATTCACTAAACATTTATTCTCAAATCTTCAACAATGATCTTTACTACAACTACACTCTAAATTAACGTAAAATGTATTTCCTTCATTGCATTTTTAATAACTAAAAAAAAACTTTACTTCTCTGATAATTCTGCTAGAACACCGATTATTACGAGACCGGCGGGGCTACCGCCTAACTCATAGCGATCACTCGCTATCGCTTTCGTGACATTAGAACAATAGTTCTAATGTCATCTGTGACATTAAAAGTAAGTCATTTAAAGTCTGTGACATTGAGCTAGGCGATACGGCCGCGGGCCCTTAATGGATGTTATGTTGATTAGTTATAGTAGATTTTATCCGTTGTGAAACTAATTTTTGTTAAAAATGTATGACGAAGTTGGAAAGTCAAATTTGGCATTAATTTTTAACAAAAGTTTGTTTGACACGGAGCAAACAACTCAACTTTATTTAATAAATATTTAAGTAATTAATTAAGAAATTGAAATTGAGCACTACTAAATACAATTTTTTTATGATTGAGTAACATTTGAGTAGTGCTCAACTTCAATTTCTCAATTTGAGAAACCAGCGGTATGTGGCGTCTTATAAGTATTTACTTATCAATCATAAATATATTTTAATATAAAACACCAATTACGAAAATAAAACTGATTACATTTACTTACATGTTTTTTGTTATTGTTTGCTTACCTAGGAAAGTTAACCTATATCAATAAAATGTAGATTAATAAATACTTACATAGAACTAAAGGAAAGAACTTATTTTTATTAAATACTTTATTCATAAATTGATTACAATACACACTAATAATATAAAGTGTGTCCGTCTGTCTGTTACCATTTCACGCTTAAGCTGCTGAACCGATTTAGATGAAATTAGTATGGAGATAGTTTCAGACCCGGGGACGAACATAGGATACTTTTGTCCCCAAAATCATCTCCTAAAGGGGTAAAAAATGAGGGTAGAAGTTTGTATAGGGAATCTATATCCGCTAAACCGATTTAAATTAAATTTGGTATTAAGATAGTATGACATACGAGGATAGTTTTTAACCACGAAATCATCCTCTAAGGGGGTAAAAAGGGGTGGAAGTTTCTACAACCGCAATATCGATTGTGATGATATATTGGTATCGATATCGGTATTAGTATTTGTTATTTGGTACCAACAAACCGACGTAAAGCTTTGTACTTTGTACGGACGCCCAATAGCTGTATACAGACGTTCAATAGCCATATATGGACGCCCAATAGCTGTATACGGACGCCCAATAGCTGTATACGGACGTCCAATAGCTGTATACGGACGCCCAATAGCTGTATACGGACGTCCAATAGCTGTATACGGACGACGTTCAATAGCCATATACGGACGCCCAATAGCTGTATACGGACGTCCAATAGCTATATACGGACGTTCAATAGCCGATCGATGGCGATCATGATTGCAGGCATACGGTACTATGTGGCTGCAAGCTACCAACTGTAAGATAAAAGCAGTGTTCCCAGTAAATTATTATTTTTATTATTAACTATAATTTTATTAATGTAAATATGAAATTTGGTAGGTAGATAGATAGTAAACTCTTTATTATAACATACAGGAAAAACAAAACACAGGAGAAAACAAATACAACAACAATGTTATAATGAGCGGTCTTATCGCTAAGAGCGATTTCTTCCAGACAACCAGGCGTTTGGAAAGATTGATAGGATGTTAAGTTCAGATTAATTTTATTAATTAAACTGCAGGCTCCAACACAAGGTACGAGTAGTATCCATTATTACTCCCAGATTTTTTACAGTAGAACTGAAAGGAATATCAGACCCACGAAATTATATTATAAGGAGTGTAGTGAAGTCAATTTTTGCTAGAAATCGTGAACTACATACAACTATGCTCATTCCAACACAACAGACATTTAAAAATATATATTGAAACAAATTAAACGTTGAAACTGTGTGCTACATAAAGCGATAGGAAAAGAATGAGATAATAAATCCAAAGCTGGCAACGTAGCACTCCCAAATACGGTCCATCCTGTGAGGACGTTAAATAATCGATGCCATAGGTAAGTTACGATCGATATATCTAGGATGCCTATAATGTATCACCATGGTTGGGGGTTCAAAAATGTTGGGGCATGACTGCAAGATGAATATCACGAGAAATAAAATTATCGTAAAACGACGTATCCCAAGAAAACTAAGCAATATTCATTAAGACATGTTAAATAAAGTAAGGGGAACTGAGGGACGTCGTAATGATGCACGACGTGCATGACGCCAAAAAGATTGTAGGATGTATATATATATATATATATACTGTTAAAGTAACCGAACGTACTGTACACCAAACTACAGGCGTATAATGAACTACGTTTCAAATTGTTCACTAGGTACTTTCATTTTGTGATGTTGTTACAATAGCGTAAATGTAAAAACTAGAAAGTTTTCATAATTTTTTAACAGTTCCGCAGCCTAGCACGTGTAGCGCATGATTCACGCTCACCGTATCAATCCATTTTCTCCAATGCGTTAATCCATGGCGAAATTATTGTCCAAACTTAATTTCTTTATTCGCAATGGTTATTGTTGCCTCTATATAATGATGATATTCATATGTTTTGCTAAATTTCCATGATTATTATTACTAATTGCTATGATTAGTATCACCATGAAACTAGGCATTGCAAAATTATATTTCAACTATTTGTGGCTATTCAGGTAACTGTCGGGTCGAGAATTATTGGCTGATGGCATTTTTTTATTTTGAAACCGGTGCGGATGATCGATAATAGACTTTAAAAAAATGTTTGTGATCTTGAAATATTTTTGACTTTTTTGTGTTTTTGAAGTTGTTGTTTTTTTATTATAAGATTATTATTTATTTCGGTATTTATTGATTATTTATATTTGTAGAACATACATATATTATTTTTATTTGTTTCATTAGAATTTGATTAAGTATATCCATTGCATTTTATCTTTCCCGCATTTTATATTTTATCACCTAACACCCAGTGAGGTTGGCTGGAAGAGATCTCTTTCAGAGATAAGTCCACCTTTGTACATGTCCTATCTGTTTTTTGTTTTCCAGTGAATGTTTTATGTGCAATAAAGAATATATATATTTTGTTATTTTAATCTTTTTAGTCAATTTGATATCAACTTACCACAGTAACTTAAAAGAATACACCTTTTCTTACATTATGACAAGGAAGCTCTTGGCCTTCATCTCACCTTGGTAAGTGACAATCAGGCCCAAGATGGAAGCGAGCTTCACCTGGCCTCATCAGCAACAACAATACTATTTGTATTTAAAAAATTGCTAAAAGTCAAGGATCCTTTCATCATTAGCTCGGCTCATGACTGCCAGACGCAAATAAGTACCTAAATAGCTTCATAAAAAACACGAAACACGTTGGACGTGCCTATAACATTTTTAAGGGCCCCCCTCGATTTTCCTGGGATGCCATCACTATAGATCCTGTATTTGGTGACAATGGAACCAATCGGGAAGTATACCCTCTCAAACAGAAAATAATTTTCCAAACTGGTTAATAAATGACAGAGTTTTGAGGAAATAAACATAAAAAACACCATCGAATTTAGAACCTCCTCCTTTCTGTGGAATTCGTTAAAAATACTCTCTGTCTGATCTATTGCTTCGAATCTTGTTTTAACTCTTTAGCGTTTCCTAAATTTATTGTCAGTAACCGCAGAATCCGGAATTAAGTCGTGACCTACTATATTGTATGGTTATTTCCTTAATCTTCTTTCCTCAATTTGGTCATGACCACGACATTATGTAAGGAAATTTACGTAAGAAACACTTTCTACGATTTATTGATTAATAAAACTAAGAATGAATGATAAATTGGCAATATTTTAAACACGTTCCATGACGTATTGTAGACATTTCAATTACCTAAGTAGTTAAATTTATTAGTGTCAATTTATTAATATCGTTTGATTGGTTATTAAAACGTCTCTTATTGCTGCTTTCCTAATATTCCAAAATAACATAATATTTTGTTCTCCTGCCGTACCTTGCCTACAACCTTCTCACTTTTTAAGCATCTGAAAAGGTCAAAATTTCTTTAGAATATTTTTCAAGTCCCATGCCATTGAACTTGCTTTTTGATAATTTTTCCTATATATCTGAGCTATTTAGGTATCGAAAAGCATCTTCCGGCTTTTTGGAATGAGAATGCTGTAAAGGGATTATAATAAGTCCGTCTACCTGTTGAACATTAATAAAAATAGCAAAGAATTTATAAGATCAGTGCCTTTTCGCTGCTTTACTGACTTTGCTAAAATTGAAGTTATCTAACAAGCTTCTTCTTAGATAGCTATCTAGGAAACTTATTGACAATACCGACGTTAGTGACGTAACTACGCTTTTATTGAAAACCGCTTCCACACACGTTCTAAAGTTATAAATCACATTTAATGATAACACATCACAGTAAATGTAAAATGTATTTTAATCCTTTCATGCTGTTGTCGAATGTCTAATGTTCTCTTAACATTTTGCATTGTCTAATATCCGAAGATCGTCTAAAAACGCGAACTAAAATTAAGGAATTTACACATGACGGTCATTTTAAACGACATCACAACGAGAGTAATATGGGATAGGAACTTCACCAAAAGCTTAAGTCATATGAGTTTTGAAAGTAAATTATAGTCGCCTCGGTTTAGTCAATAAATTGTTCTGCACCTCTAGCTTCAGCGATTGAAGATAGTCAATACATAAAGATGATGGTCTTTTCTGAAAATGTTATAAACTGTTCATAGGCATTGATTTCAATGTCTTAGTGTCGAAAGTAGTAGCTCTAGAAGACGTTACTTTTTGGCAAGAGTTCTTATAAGCATACGTCAGGATACGATTGATCGTCTCAACGGTTTGACAAAAACTGCTATTGAGAGAAGCGTTTTCGCAATTGTATTGGCAGGAAATGGCAGGTGTTACTAAGTCAAGCGTAGACAAAGCAAATGTCCTGTCAGTTCACATGTAATAGTTAATAATTACAGATAGATTAGGTGAGACGGGGCTTGTAATACCGTTGACCGTGTCAACTTGACATATTATGTAAGATAGGAGTGACCATTGGTTTTAATTTAATGGAACTGTTACAGGCAATTAGTTAATACGCCTGACTTTGCCTCCGTGTATTTTGAAATTGGGTCATTAAGAGTAAGAGTGTACTAAATTATCAATAAAATTAATATTAAATTCAATTCTGCTGATTTGAAATGAAATCTTTGGAACCACTCCATTCTTCGACCATTTCATAAGGACGTCTTTAAATTGAATGCAAAACGTCTATCGGCTTCGTAACTTAATGCAGGCTTAATCCAATCCATGCGCCAAATTTTATCTGAGTCCTGTTATGCATGAATTTGATTAAGTAACAGTATCAAAACATAAAGATTTTCACAACTATCATTAATTTCATCACTTGTAGCAAAACTACGAGTATCAATTGCAGACAGTTAATTATGAAGGAAATCGCGTCAAGCTGTTGCAAAAAAGAATCACCATGCAAATTTGTGAATCATTGATTAGAATTCTTTCTATTGATTTGTCTGCAATGTTTCTTGCTTTATTTGATTCTAAAATTTCCATTGGGAGCCACCTTGTGGACATTTTATATCACTTCTCATTTAATTGTATTTATCAAGTGACTGCTGACGTCAATTGTGTCCATAGCAACAGTACTAGCAATTGTGCTCTAGTTTATAATCTAATATATTAAAATCTGGTGTGGTGTTTGTTATCCTCTGAAACGGCTTGACCGATTTTTATTAAATTTTTGTGTATATTTGATAGGTCTGAGAATAGGTCGGCTATTTTTATATTGTCCTAGGTGATAAGGGTGACCCTCTCCAGAATTCTTTTTCGGACAATTATTATGGCGAAACGTAGTCCGCGGGCACAGCTAGTAATTTTATAATATTAGATTATTATAATTTACTAGCTGTGCCCGCGAATTACGTTTCACCATTTCCGTATTTTCGTTTTTGATAATCATTATCAAAAAACCCTTATGACTTAGGGATATAAGAAATAGTTTACGGCCTATTCTTAGATCTTCCAAAAAAACATAAAAATCGGTCAACCAAACTCATCCGAAGCGGAGGAGTTTGGTTACAAACTGTGACAGGAGAATTTTATATATTAAGAAGATTTATAAATACCATTGCCCATGATACTAAAGGTTTCGGACTTTAAATCAGAGCCTTCAATAATGTTAGAGAGGATATATAGTGTTAAAATTCTGGAGTGTATAGTAATAATTATTCGTTACAGAATAATATTTCCTTTCGTTTTTTAAAAATTTTACAACGTTTTACGATACGTCTTAGGTCGATAGTTACAGTGATGCGTTACTGTAACTATCGACCTAAGCGTAAGTAACCAAGTACTCGGTCCTCGGTGCAGAGCTGCAAAAGGTCATTCACCGAGGGTGTACCTGGCTCGGGGGTATTGAACTGGAGCAAATTTTTTGAATAGAAATAACAGGAATGTCTTCGGAATCATTGATTGAGACCAATTTCTCACCTATTTGTTGCCAAGATAATAATGGGAATTGATTCTCTATTCATACAAAGAGCAATGCTCATTGTTATGTTCAAGGCACTATAAGAATTGCCAAGTAAAAAAAGATATCTCGTAAAGGTAAAATCTTATTCGGGAAAATGTTATACGCGCAAGTACTTACTTGAAAAAAAATTTGAACATC
Source organism: Schoenobius gigantellus (assembly GCA_963935595.1). Taxonomy (NCBI): domain Eukaryota; kingdom Metazoa; phylum Arthropoda; class Insecta; order Lepidoptera; family Crambidae; genus Schoenobius; species Schoenobius gigantellus. The sequence goes on along the minus strand of OZ012544.1, from coordinate 40,841,244 downwards.
AGCAATTTTCAAACGAAGCTACCGAAGTATGAATTGGTGTGTCTTTCTTTTTTTGAGTTATGTACCTCTTTGAGTGTGGGTAAAAATATTTAGTTAAAAGTTATAAAGTTATAAATCAAAGCAGCAGCAGAAACAGATAATAGACGAAGTCATAGCTTAAGTATGATTATTAATACTGCTAGCGTTAAAATGTTGCAAAATGTCTGCTGAGATATTCAAGATTCACTATTCTCGAAGTAATGTTGCAAATGTTGTGCTACGTTTCGTGTTCTCATCATTTCAATAAATGAACTAGTAAACCAGTTTAACTAGGAATGAACCCAGCCCGACCTGAAGAAGACAAATGTATCACACGAGCTCTCATTCCCATAGCCATATATCAGATATCAGACCGCTATTCTCAGCCTCAGCCATAATTGGGCTCACACGGGAATCCAATTATTTTAACAGGATTGCATGCTCACGATGTACGTATAGCTGCATTTTAACTTTGCTTGCTATAAATATTCTTGGGTGTGGTACACTATAGGTCTTCCTCATAATAAACTCTGTTATCTGTTTAGATTTAGATTTTATATTTTTATACCTAAAATCAGCACTGTAGTCAAGATTTAGTTCTATTCTAACTTCTTAAATCTAAAAGCCTCTTTGCTTTTGTCAGTGAAACAATCTTCCCTTTAGTGCCTTTCTCTTCATCATCTGATATAACTCTCTATTCCATATTACTAATCACGTAATTTATGGTTGATAGGTAATCTAATAAAAAATATATATTTACAATAAAATGATGGTTTTATGTGTCTGAATATTGTATTTTTTCCCGTTTGTCATATTATTATGTATATGAATAGAATCGAAGCGCACAGTCATTCACTTGAATACAATAACCGGCTTTTATCCATAACAAAAAAGCTCAAGGATGGAGATATTAGTTGGCGATATAAAATATAAAATAATCTAGATATAATCGAGTTAAACCCACTTTAAATAATCACTATAAAAAATATCTAAATCACTCCAAATGTTAAAGAATCGTCAAGATTTGAAGAGTATTTATTTTCAGCATCATTCTTTTTGATCTTACCTAATCGCTTGTGTTTGAATAAAATATTAAGAAACATCTCCATGAGGATTTTCGTCATAGCCCTAAACCGAATCCCATTACTGGATCCTAACTTATAGGTATATATCCCTCTTTTCTTTCTTCTTTTTCTTTTGTATAAAAACATCGCCCCACCCTAGGATTTTCTCCTGTGTCCTCCTGGGTGCAGTTACAAACATAGAATATCACATGCACATACGCCCAGACCGGAACAAATTTCTGTAGGCAATACAAAACATTTGTCCCGTACGGGAATCGAACCCGCGACCCGTTGCGCAGTAGGTGATCAATCGACCTCTGCGCTAAACGTGTCGTCAAATCTCTATATCTCTATATCGAAAAAATTCTGAATCTGACCAATTTTGACAAAAGGGTTAAATATAGAATCTCAGAATCAGTTAAAAATATGTACAGTAAGCTCCCATTCAAGCTATACATTTACACTACGAAAACCGGCGCTATTACGAGCGGCATAAGGACGGTCCGAAGGTCAAACAGTATAGCTTGATAAGGAGCCCACTGTACTTAGCCGAACCGAATATCATGTTGGGACTACGTAAAATTTTCATATCCATAAAGTCAAAAGTGCATTGTCAAAACTGGTTGTCTTTATTGCTCTTCGATTTCTCTAATAAGCTTTTTGTAGTGATGAAACGTGTCTAGTTTTTTCTGGAGAATTCGAATTGGCATACTCGTATTATGTTGAAACGAACGTGTACTCTTAAGTGAGATGAATGGCGTCCACTCTCTGGATGACTGATGAGGCGTTGATAGGGGTCAATCGAAGAATGAGTCTGTTTATATGCTTTACGTTGCTGAAGGTATATACATACACGAATACGACTAGGTATACAATATAGGTACTCTGACTATAGGACAATGAAGCAATCTCTGGTAACTAAATCTGAAAGGTTTGTTTGTTACATTAAAATCTGGTTGTTTACTCCTTAAAATAAAGGAAAATATTATAATCCCTATTTTCTTCTCTGGTTTGTTTTTTACATTAAAATAATACTCGTTAAAATAAAGGACAATATTAAGGACAATATCCCTGGTCTCAGGACTCACAGTATCTAATATTAAGTTTTTATAATTTTAGGGTTACGTTATTTTTAGTCCTATATCATATCTTCTGTGTTCTGTGTTGATTTTTTAAGAGACAGTTTCACGATTCCATCTTAATGAATTTGGGAATGCGAAATCAGTTACAAAACTATTTGAATCCACGTGTTTCTACACAAACTGGTTTTTAGGAATAAATTTAAAACTCGATTTAACTTTGGGTACCCGTATGATATTATTTATACTTTTGCGATTTGTGATTCGCTGCCTCTCGAATTGTCGATCGAAACTTTTTCGCCTATTGATACTTCAATTCATTACTTTCTCTTTGTCGCTCATATCAATAGTGATATTTTGCGGTAGTAGGTATTATGTAAGACCATTCAATCGTATCTAACATAACGCTCTTTATAAAAATGTTTTCAATTTCGATCTGTCCAATTATAGCGGTTATTCTCTTCGGCGTAAGTATTTTTAGTCTTTTTCAGTAGTCTATTCATCGTCTAAATGTGTTTAGTTCTTTTTATGTATCTTCACCAAACTGATTATACTCATAATAGAGTTTTAAAAGTTGTTGATGTACAACCTTATGAATACGTGTTTCAATTTAAGCCTAGATATTATGTCTGTGTTTTAAATAAGGTGTTGTATTTTTAATACAACAGAGCAGCTCTTGGCTTTCATTCCATCTGATGGCAAATTATGAGAAGGCCGAAGATGGAAGCCAGCTTCATCTGGATTCCTCAGTAACTTAGGATCTGACCCTTAATTGTGTAGTAAAAATCTACTACTCTCTAAGATTTCGACAGTATCAGTTCATCCATCGTTTTTTTATCAGAAAGTCGACACAAAGTATTGTATTGACGCCGCAATGATTGGCAAATTCAAAGCGATTGTGATAGCCCCCATTTTTTCGGGGGGAAATGCGTAACTGCACCGTACCCGCAGTTGACTAGACGGCGAGCGTGTGTGGGGCTATCCCGGCAGAGTTCCAGGCCTACCCACTAAAACCACCGGTGTTCTCCCTGCCCTAATGGGCGCGCTGGGTAAGGTCCACACTGCGACTCCACTACCGACGCGCCCGGGCAAGCCCTACCAACTAGTCGGGCTATCGCCAAGGGGGGATTGCCCGAGAACACTAGGGCAATCCCCAGACTGAGGGCCTTACGGCGTCGTACACGGGGCCGACCGTGCACGCAGGCCTCTATGGCAAGGTCATTAGACGGGCATCGCTTGTGCGAGTGCCCACCTTCGCCTGCCTATCCGTCTGCGACCGATGGGAGCGGCTTGAGGATCTGCTTCCCGGCGCTCCCTCTCCGCAGGCTCCTTCTGCGAGATGACTTCCTCGCAGAAGGAGGCGACAGACCATTCCGCCTCGCCGCGGAGCATAGCCACGACCATGCTCGGCAGCGAGAGGTTTCCGCCTCCAAGCGCAGTGTTGAGTTCGCTGCACTGGCGTCGCCAAGCTGGGCACACCAATAGTGTGCTGTACCGGGGCTCCGTATAGTGCACGCCGATCCTGGTCCAAGTGCGGCTGCGGCGGCGCACAGCCGTGGAGCGAGGAGCTTAAAACGCTCCTCGAAACTCCATCGGGGGTCCAGAATCAGGCCGAGGTACTTGAAATGCGCCTCAGCCGGTATACAGACCCCCTCCACTTGGACGCGGAGCCCCGGTGGGATCCTGCGATGGGGGGCGTGGAATAGCATGACCCTCGTTTTGTCGAGGACCACGTCCAGGTCCAGGAGCCGGATACGTCGGACGACCAGTGAGGTGCCGACCAATGCAAGGTGGGCCGCCTCCTCCTCCCCCGTTTTCGCTCTCGCCGCGACGAGCGTGTCGTCGGCGAAGCAGACGACCTTCGTTTGTGGCAGAAGGTCGCCTCGCAGGACTCAGTTGTACCCCAGGTTCCATAACAGAGGACCTAGTATGGACCCTGGGGTACACCCGCCGCCATTGTCCACGTGTGGACGCGCCCATCCGGCCCCTCGTAGAGGATGGATCTGCCTTGCAGGTAATTCTCCACATGGGCGCGGAGGTACGGAGGCTTCCGGTGGAAGCGGAGTGCCTCCTTTATGCACTAGTGGGGCAGGCTGTTGAAAGCGTTGCGGATGTCAAAAGACACAGCAACAACCGGATGTCAAGAGACACGCTCGTCTCCCCACGAGTTGTGGCCTCCTCAGTCCACCTCTTGAGGAGGGCCACCGCGTCCACAGTATCGTGATAGCCCCCCTGGCTAACGTACCTCTTAATGTCGGATCACAATAATTTCATTGACATTGTTGTATTCCGATGTGTTTTCGTTTTTTTTAGAATGCTATGGCTAAAAACCATTAATCATTAATTAACCATTAATCTCCACGAGTCTTCTTAATGACATGTTAAAGTACTAACATCACTTTGATTTGAGAGTGTATGTTAAAAGATGTAACTTTTTTATTATGTAATAATCATTTCATATTGTTGTTCTTTGTGATTTAAAATGTTATGCATGCAACTAGCTATTCTATGATTCAACGATGTATGTTAGCTTGCTTCTAAACCTACCTATACCTTTTTCGTATAGTGTTATAACCATAAATTCTCCTAATCATAACCTTTATTCAATACATTAATCCTTTTTTTGTAGACACAAAACTAAACAATTATTTCACATGTAAACATTACAACAATAAACATACAATTATTGAAAGATAAATTCTTCTAGATGCACCATTGACGCGTACGTAACCTATATGTCAATGCTAATCACAATTTGCTTTAAAATATCTTCACTAACTTAATGGCAATACCAAATTATATTTAACGCGAACCATTTATATTGAATTTTAACATGTACCTAACCTTAATTATGAAATTTGTGTTTGCATCAGTGAGATCACAGATCCATTGAAAATATCAAAGAGGAGGCGAATGTAATTATATCTTTCAACAAACGTTTGGAAAATGTATATAATTCGTATAAGTAATTGAAAGTGGAATAACCCATCCTTACGTGTTAAGTTGATTTATACGTTACGTAATTGTAATACTTACTTCAAACTTGGTGCAACCGGCCGTAAATATTGCGAGTCAACTTGGAGCGATTTTATAACTCATCAGTAGTTGAACATCGTATAGTTGTTAATTCTGTTTTATTCAAAGTGATAAAAGTACTTGTTTTGTAGCGTCTCGGTATATTCGTCAAATGAATCGGTCAGCTATCTAGCCGATGAGCCCCAATCGTTCCATCACGTGATCTCATTCGCTTACATAGCCGATCGGACGACGCTCAAAATCACTATCCAGAGGTGGAATGGTCATTTTCGTAAATAATGTATTCATAAAGTTATTTTTTTACAAGCTTAGATCAGTCTGTAACCACCTACGTCCATGGTCTAGTGGTTAAGACCGCCGGGTGTTCGATTACCCATTTTTCTGGTCGGTATTGTTGGTGGTAGGGCTACCGAGCCGGCCTGGCTAGCTACCACCGTCTTACCTAAGTTTGTCGCCATTACAACAATGTTAATAGCATTGTTGTGTTCCAACAATTAGAGGTAAGATAACTTGTTCCTCAGTTGTTGCGGAGTCCAGGTGAAGCTCGCTTCCACCTTCCGCCCGCCTTCTCGGGACGGGCCCGTGGCATTTTGCCAGCCCTACCAGCCTTTAGTTACGCCACTGATAACATAGCCGATCTACACAAAATTCTAGATTTTTCGTTTTCTGTCAAATTCAATAGGAATTAATGTTATCTATAATCTCATTCATAAAATTATGCTGGAATACGTGAAATGGAAAAATATTCACTGGAGCGCTCAAAAATAAGTTGTTGCCAGTATTAGGATTTTCTTTTTATAATTTTTTTATACAACAAAGTTCGCAAACAAGCAGGCTGCCCACCTGATATTAATGTACAGTTAGTAATTATTTAGTAATCTGTGGTACAGCCTCTACAAGGACCTCGATGTGCGTTGCAAAATTGTAACATGATAATAATATGTGAAGTCACAGTACCCAGTAGTTTCACTGCCTGCCACACTTACCTTTCAAACCGAACAGTAGTAAATAAGAAAGAAAGTACCGTGTTTGGAGGTAGAAATAGGTATGATATGAGGTACCCGCGGAAATGACTTTTGTACTGATGGTCAATTTGCCACTTCTTGTCTTTAATGTCAAGAATATCACAGCATGCCACTTACGACTTTCCTACCTAAGCTAAAACAAGGTTGGTGAAATAGGCCATGAGTCTCCCTCCGATGAACATAACATAAATATTATTATTATATTACAGCAACCTTAGACAGCAACTTAAAAATTATTCGAAATGTATGTGCTTAAATTGAATTACACCGAACTCTGTATTGACTAAGTCACTACTAACAGCACACTAAAGGAGCCACGTGCCCCTGTCTGATCACAAGCCCTTTGACTGACTAGTTAGGAGTAATTAAAGCTTGTTTGTATTTATAAACATCCCCGTGATTGTACTGATTGGCGGTTGATTCGTTTCCATGCAACAATTGATCTCAATCTTTATTAGTCCTCTTGCTGAGGCCAAACTGTAAACTGGTTTACAATGTAACATTTCATATTGACGACACACTCACACATGCGATGATGTGTGTGCGTTGCAACTGCAAATTGTAACTGTTAAATTTTAATGTTTAACATACATGGTTATACATACATACACACACTACACATGCACACACTCACGCATTTTGTCCAAACAAACAAACTTTTCTCTCTACCTTCCTCAACTTTCATTCCCTACTACTTACACGTTCTCTAGTCAATGGTACTTACTCCTAACCTGGTTTTTTGCTGGGTGTTAAAATAAAAAGTTAGTTCGTTTCGTTTCGATAACGAAATATTAAGTGACATTATCATTTTAGATATTTGATCAGCTAAAGTTCATAGGTTCGATAATCCAAGTCATTTCCAAGAGAATGCACAATAATCAGTAAACATTTAGCAGAAATCACTGGTAATATTTCGGAACAATAAACTAAGTAATGCAATAGTTATATTGATTGGTGACATTGCATCACTTTTCAAATGTATTAAAATTGGAAATATATTTATTACTTTACCTACTTATTAACACTTACTTCATAATATTAATGTCGATCACTTTATCGCGAGAGGTTTGAAAAATACCAGCCTTGCAACTCGAAACAAAAATATCGTACAAGCAAAAAACACGTTTAAAGTCTTCGCGTGCAGCCACCGCCTATTTAGGAAAATCACAAGAATATTGTAGGTCTAAAATTGGACATCTCGTCGAGGCTGTAGCGGACCGGCCAATCTGGTTCCGAGGTCCGAAAATAGCCACCGGTAACGGCGCACGCGCATGCACACACGTAGGTTGCACATTTCTCCTTTCACCGGCATCGGAATTTGTACCTTTACATGTAGAGTGAAGCGAGCTTTGTCTCACATAATGCCCAAGTGTGGTTCATCCGATTTGGAAAATTCACAATCGCTTATGGTCACTACAGTATTTCCTTAGGTGAGTATTTTGGAAACATTAGAAAGCTTGAAAGATACGACTCGCTATGTTGGTTAAGTGTACATTAATTGTTAAGTTCTTAGAATAATATCTATGTCATGCCTCACGAATCTCACGATACGTCTGAAAATGGAAATGTCAATTCGAAAGACTTTGAACTAATTACCCATATTCTTATCTTATCTTTCTCACTTCTGTATAAGTTATGTAATATTATTTAACGCATTATTTTTATATAAATCCAATATATTATCCGAATCGGTCTTTTGATTGAAATTTTCGTTAAAACATTGCTGATCGTTTATTATCTTGAAGCACTAGTTTTGCTCGAGATTCTTTTCCGCTTGCCCAACACGTTCTCTCATAAAAGGCGAATATACATAATACATATATTTAAAACGATAATTATTATAAAAAATTGGAATAATCAGAAACATTGAGGCAGGAACCAAAAATCGTCCCGTTATTAACAACAAGCCAACAAAGTGTTGCTAATAACGGCACAGAATTGTGTTCTGGGGCTAACAGTACGCAGAACAGCCTGCGCTTGTGCAACCATTCGACATTCTCAGAATCACGTCACCCCGTAGTTCTTGTTTTGGCAATTCAAGACTCAGTAAGGAATTCGTCGTGTCGTTTTTCCTGGACAGTTGCAGTGAAAAGTGGAATAATAAGCGATCAATTTAACAAAAATAATTAATTTAATAGTTCATCCATTGGAAGCTACGTCACGCTGCGATGTTATTGTTAGGTAGATGCAACGCAACGCAACCCAACATTTTAAATTTTTTTCCTTTGCACTAGTTCAAAAACTAATACAACGCAGCTGAAATACAACGTAAAATTAAAAAAAAAAACTAAAAAATATTGACTAAATCGCAATAAATTCGAAATTGAAAAAAGAATAATTTTCTAATCCCCGTCCACACATTTTTTTCATAGGCCCAACTATTTCAAAATTAATTTAACAGTTTTGAATTTTTAATGACTATGTTAACATGGGTAGGTTTCTACTTGATAGGGTGTTGACCAAACACTGTGTACATAAAGTATTTATTTATGTATATTTTTGGGTATTTCATGTTTTATGGGAATATCGAGAGAAAACCTGTATACAAACCTTTTGACTGATCAATCTGCAGGCCTATTATGGATCTTTCATCGTATGACATGGTATACATTTTGAGATAAAGAAGTCATGAAATGCTTCATTGGGTATTACCATGGTATTACCGATCTCCAATGATATCCTATGGCATAATTTCAACATGTAATAATGATGTTATGAACAAATGACCAAAAATTTGACCATAAATCTTATGTTTCATTTTGCACTATGATTTCATAATCATGATATCGGTAATAGGCCTGCAGGTATTGCTTTGGCTGGAGGTCTGGGGCTTGATTCCCTTGTATAGTCAGAATTTTTTCTACTTGGTTTATTTAGCGGTAGGGTTTATGAACCCGCCCCTAGCTAGGTGCTGCCGTCTTATCTAAGTTTGTTGCCATAATAACAATGTTAATTGCTGTAATCCGACAATTAGGAGTAAGATAATTCCTCAATTGTTGAAAAGTCTATCAGATGTAGTTCGCCTCCGGCTTCATCGTCAATTCATTACTTGCCATCAGACGATAAGTCCTAGAACTTCCCTGTTGTGCTTAAAAAAGTTGCAGACGCTACAATTATTTACTATTTTATTTGTGTCTCTTAATATCCCTGCTATTATTATAAGCCGTTATCAGAGAGCTAATTCTCTCGCGACGTCGTCGTCACTTTATGAATTCGGAACTAAAAATTGTAGTAACGAACGATTAATTTACTGGGAAATAGTGCCAAAATGCTTTAACCGTTCCTAGAACTTAACTATTTATATTTATAATCGAATATGTTCAGCATATTTGCACGTGAAAGATTAGAAATTTTATGCTCTTTTCACACTAGAGTGTCTGCCGCGTCTTGTAGTGGTATTGAAGTCGTTATATTTTGTACATATTTGTTATTTTAGAAACATGTAGGAAATTTTCATATATTTTCTAAATAAGCATTTCACGCGTTATACTGAAGCAAATATAATTTGTCTTTGTGAATTTGACGAGCTGCAAATCTTGAAGCACAACGAAATCTTAAAAACTAGGTGTTTAAATATACTAAACGTATATTTAAGCACCTAGTTTTGTATTGTCTTGCTTATGACTAGAGAATAGTAGATTGTACACCACGGGAAGAAAGTGACCGATTACTAAGCGAGGGAGAAGTTTATACAAAAAGTACAAAACTCCCGAGGTAGGAATCGGACTTTGTCCCAAGTGCTATACATAGTGCTTTATGCTACAACTGTGAGGAACATTTAAAAACTTGTTTGATTAAAATTGTTTATAGAATTATATTAGTATGAAAGTATTATTATATGTAATATCACTTTCAATACTAGAATTCGACAAATGTGTTCTCATTTCAATAAAAAGTTAACTAAATTTTCTACCTGGAAGTAGTTGGACATTTTGAGGGCTTGTTAACTCAATAGTAGCGGCCCAGAAGCCCATAAAAGATACTTCTGCATGCAATATAGAATTGGGACATTTTAAGAAGCCTATAGACTCTTGCGATCAAAGTGTGACAGTGTCTCGCTGACTGAGTTCAATGAGCCAAGAGGATTATTGTCTTAGAAACAATCTATCAAGATCACTTTTAATTTCACAGTCATTGCGACGTAACCACAAGCCTCTGCGTCGACTGTCTTTTACACAGCAGGGACGGATGAACTCGGACTGTTAAAATTGAAGACAATCGTGATACAAGTAACACAGTCAACGGGCTGCTTACGCGCAGGCCAACATAGTGTGGCGTTTTTTGGCCGCCATCTTGTGTTAGGTGAACGTGTAAAATAATTAAATATCATCATTACAGCTCATATACGACCCCACCGAGGGGCTCGAGCTTACCCTAAGTTAAGGTGTTTAGGCCTTAGTCAACCACCCAGTGCGGGTTGGTCGACTTTACATACATCTATGAATTTCTTCGCAGGTGGATGCAGGTTGCCTCACGATGTTTTCATTCACCGTAGGAGCGTCGGCAAATGTACATATGAAATTCAAAACACGATAACACAATGGTACACTGCAAAATTTGAAGGCCAGTGCCGAGTCCACTGTGTGCTGATATGATGTTTCGATGAAGAAAAAGCCTCAACAAAACACCTGAGGGATATTCTTTACCCTCGTTGTCTGCGCGGGTACATCTATCTTACCTACTGCTCTACTGCCGCCAAGCAGCGGTGCTTTTTTTTAATTTATTTATTTTTATAATTATCTAACCAAAAAAACATTTTTAGTCTGCCAAACTGTAAAACAGTTTGTCGGCAGTTTGTATTGCTGTGTTCCTCTTTGAAGGCCTTCCTCTTTGAATAGCCAGCGATATCACTGGATACTGTGACTTTACATATTTTGTCACATGTTTGCAATGTACAATATATTGTCCTTGTCGAGATTGCATGGTTGCGAATCTTACAGGATTCACATGTACTAAAGTTGACTGCAACTGCAACCTTGTAGCATCGGGTGGGTAGTCTGCGTTGTTAGTTGCATAAAAACATTGTTGAGTTCGTTACGTTAGACGAACTGGCCATTTATTCAAATTGACAGTGAAATGTATTTAAATATTTTTAAATTATGCTAACAATGCTAGTAATATATATGTATACGTGACGAACATCACATTCGACACGGTAGATTAAGTACTTCAATACAGTATACCCTTCGTTTTTACCATGACCTACTACTACACTATACAATAATGTCAGTGTTTCTTGAGAGGCATACAAAGTAAGCGAGGATTTTTTCAATAAAATAGCCGGTATGTGAGAAAAAATCTTGGTATAAAAAGGTTTGTATGAAATACAGATGCAGCCTGCTTCCATCTTTGGCTTTATCGTCGCTGATCATCAAGTGACATGCAAATTAAGGTCTTTTCTATTGTCAATTTAAAAATTGATACTGGATGAACTTGCATCGGTATGTGCATGGTGTTACGGGTATATTACCGATCATAGCTTATATCAATATCAATTAATATGTACTAAAGACTAATTAATAAGCTATTTAACCGACGCTATAGCGTAAAAGATCCAGCATTCTGATCATGCCCAGGCGGTTTTGTGGTCGATATGTATTCAGGTCGAGTCCAGTTACATGGCGATTACATAATGATAGCTCTGAGTAATTATGTCACATCGAGACCTTCGATGCGTCCGCGCAACTGCTCAATGTAGAGCAAATGCGCTATTGACATAATTATTGGACAGTTATCGGCTATATAAAAATGCCTTATATAAACACCAATTAAGGTATTAGCCTTATTTTATTGAATTTTATCATCCATATTATGTACAGTAAAATAATGTTGAATAGAGACCTTTCTGATGCAGCAATTGCAATGTACGTCAGTGCAATAGATTCAAACCTTGAAGCTATGCCTTATGGTAATTAAAAAGATTCGTGGGAGGAAAACCAATTAGCAGCTGCTGCTCTAAGAGCCAAAGAAATGTATGTAATTCCTAGTGAATTGTTCAATACTCGACATGATCTTTGGTTAACCCTTTTTGAGAGTAATTGTATACATCAAATATCGAAAAGCGACTCTTGTTGCTGTGCAACATATTCTTTTTTCAAGTACTTCAATATTTTTATCGTCAACATTATTACTTAATGATTTAATTGTGACGAATGTTTTGGCACGAAGATCAAAGTTGTTTATGAGCGTCTTCAGAATAAGAATAAACTTTGTACATATCAGTCCTCAACACACACCATGTGCAAAATTTTCAATTTCCTTAAGATATTCAAAATTGTACTCAGTATAGTGGTATTTTAAGTTTTGTTGCCATTTAACGAAAAATATTTTTTTTACATTAGGAATTTCATTTTTTGTAATCGCTACCGAACTTTGGTAGTGTTACCATCATGTTACCTCAGTATTACGATTAATATCGATATGTTCACTTCGTTCTTATGTCTCGTTGCTAATGAATGATTAGCAAACGCACTCAGGGGAAACGTAGTAATAATTACTCATGCCGGTAAAGGTGCAGCTGAGAACAATATGTTTACAAGAAAGGAAGGTGATGCATAAACATTTGATTATATAATTGTTATCGAAGGGCCTTCTGATGCAAAAGGCGAAGGTGTGCGTCCTTATACTAATTTATCAACTCTACTAGGTGACATTGTGGAATTGCTAAAGCAAGGCAAATGATTGGTTGAAGTAGTGAAATAATTGCGAAGGGGATAAAATCTCGTTTGATGGAAATCTTTGTATCTTCTTTTGGAATGGACTAAGATTTGAACGACAAAGTTACTGTTTTACATGTAGCCATGCACATTGCATATATTTATATCTCCATGTTATCTAACGATCCTACGGTGAAGGAAAACATTGTGAGGCAACCTGCATACATCTGCGAAGAAATTCAATAGGTGTATGTGAAGTCGACCAATCCGCACCGGGTCAGCTTGGTTGACTAAGGCCTAAACACCCTAACTTAGGATAGGCTCAAGCCCCTCGGTGGGGACGTATATAAGCTGTTCTGATGATGATGATATCTCTCCAAAAATTAGAAAATTTAATTTAGAAGCACACCGTTTCTACGATATTCAAAGTTTGTTGTGCTTAAAATCAATGGTTTATTCAGATCCTTCTGAAACTTCTATGTTCGAAAGTTTATTATAACCAATTACCAAAATTACGTGACTGATGAAAAAAAACGGCCATGTGCGAGTTGGACTCACGCACCGAGGGTTCCGTACAAACTTCTATAACTTACTAACTATGAACAAATTTCTATTTTCAGTTTGTTTTTCTTAATATGTGCTATAAGACCTTGCTTCTTGTCCAATTTCATGATTCTAGGTCAACGGCAAGGCAAGTACCTATCCTATAAATGATTCTCTTTTTCATCTGTAAACCTGAAATATATGATTTTAATATCAACTCGATACCTCCACGCGTTCCTGAGATAAAGGGTCTTGACAGACAGACGGACGGACGGATAACAAAGTGATCCTGTAAGGGTTTTTCCTTTTGAGGTTCGGAACCCTAAAAACGAAATGTGTATATTTTTAACGCTCCTATCTAGTAGTTGAAACCGTTTTCTGGAGGACGGGACCAACATTGTTGTGTTCCGTCTGACGGTTCGAGGTAAGATAGCCAGTTCCCAAATTGTTGGGGAGTCAGTATGAAGCTCGCCTTCATCTGCCCTATTTATTTCCATCTGTTGATATCAAGCCCAAGCTTTGTTGTTTATAAAAAAAACCGGCCAAGTGCGAGTTGTACTCGAGCACCGAGGTTTCCGTACAAACGTATATACCTACGTTCCTACATAACTATGTACAGTCAGTAACACATCATGCTTTACATGGTGCATTACGAAAGTCGTAGTTAGTACGAGCGATATAAGCGACCTCAAAGTCAACATTGTAAAGTCTGGTGTGTTGCTGTGTGTACATATATTTACGGTTTTCAGAGTTTTTCCTTAACATGTGCCTTAACCTTGCTTCTCGCAAATTTCATGATCCTAGGTCAATAAGAATAAGTAATTTCCTCAAAACCTCTAGGTTATTTCAAATAATATATTATAGGTTTTGATTCCATTGTGAAATAGTAAAATTTCCGAAAATATGCGACATAAACGGTCATACATATCTTTTGATCTATTGACTTACAAGTATGATTGTTTTCACAGCTGTAATAGAATTACGACCGACCTCCTGGCAAAACTCTTCGCGGCTCATTCCCGTGTCGATGACTGTGGTGCACAACCTCCGAAACTGTCCCATTGTGGCAGCACCATGCCCGATATCCGTATCAGACAGCGTGATGTGCGGGCGGAGCTCCAGTCGATCGATACTCGAAAAGCAAGTGGACCAGACGGCATTCCTGCGATTGTTCTTAAGAAGTGTGCAGCGGAGTTGACTCCGGTCCTGACGCGTCTATACCGTCTGTCGTTCTCTGCTGGTTGTGTGCCGAAATCTTGGAAAGAGGCCAATGTCCAGCCGGTTCCCAAAAAGGGAGATCGTTCTGACCCGGCTAACTATCGTCCTATAGCCGTCACTTCCATTTTGTGCAAAATCATGGAGAGGATCCTAAATACCCAGCTGATCCGTTATCTGGAAGGTCACTCGTTATTTAATGACCGACAGTATGGATTTCGTCCTAAACGGTCAACAGGTGACCTTCTAGCGTTCCTTTTGCACAAATGGGGTGAATCTATCGATAAGCGCGGCGAATCGGTGGCTCTGGTATTAGTCTCGACATCGCCAAAGCTTTTGATAGAGTCTGGCACAAGGCTCTTCTTTCCAAGCTTCCGGCATACGGATTACCCGCGCAGTTCTGTACGTGGATTGCCAACTTCCTCCACGAGTGTAGAATTTGCATTATCGTTGACGGCTGCGCATCGCGGTTCGTGGCAGTGAACGCTGGAGCTCCGCAAGGCTCCGTTCTATCCCCAACATTGTTTCTTCTGCATATCAATGACATGCTTTCCTTGGGAGCTATACATTGCTATGCAGACGACAGTACAGTGCATGGGGGATATCACGGAAGCTCAGGGGCTGCTCGTGGTGATATTGGTAGGGAGAGGCAGAATCTTATCATTAAGCTCAACAGGACGCTGGACCTCGTCTCCGAATGGGGCTCCAACAATCTTGTTGAGTTCAATGCTAAGAAAACACAGGTGTGCGCGTTTTCGGCGTAACGGTCACCTTTCCTCCCCCTTCCTTCTCTTCAGGGCACAACCCTTCACACACAGAGCAACATCACCTTGCTCGGAATGAACATTCGCTGCGATCTGAACCCCAGAGACTACATCGAATCCGTCATAACTACTGCCTCACGGAAACTCGGTGTCCTGAACAAGGTGCGTAGGTATTTTGCGCCGGACCAACTTGTTGTATAAAACTCAGGTTAGGTCTTGCGTGGAATATTGCTCGCACCTTTGGGACGGCTCCGCTCAGTACCTGCTCGATGCTCTAGACAGATTGCAGCGTCGCGCTATTCGCATTATTGGCGATGTAGAGGAAACTAACACCCTCGAGCCTCTACAACTTCGTCGTGACATCGCCTCTCTTAGCGCCTTTTACCGAATGTTCCATGGGGAATGCTCTGAGGAGCTCTTTAACCTTATCCCTCCCTCTCCATTTCTTAACAGAAACACGCGTAAGGGCCTTCGGAGTCATCCGTACACTGTGTCCTCCTTCTCACACCGTACCAAGAAATTCCAAGATTCCTTCTTCTGTTGTTCATCCCACACTTGGAATTCTCTACCTGCGCACGTGTTTCCTCCATCCTACAACATGGGTTCCTTCAAAAGGGGCGTGAAAAAGCATCTTTTGGGCCGGCAAGGGGCGGGCAGGTAGGATAGTCGATGTCGTCCCTACTCTATCTGTCAACTCATTTGGGCCTCTTTCACCGCTTAACATCAGGCGGGAGGAGGTCATTTGCCGGGTCCTACATAAAAAAAATAATAAATAAAGACCGTAAACTTGAGTAGTTGATATTAATTCCAATTTTATATCTCTACGTGTTCCCGAGAAAAGGGTCTTGGCAGAAAGGGTACGGAACCCTAAAAATATTTGACGGCAACAACCACAGAACACAGAAAGACCTCCTTCTGTGTTCTGTGACGGCAACGCACCCGGTACAGCGAGTGAATGTTGCCTTTGTGAGTGATCGCGGGTTCAAAAATGTGAACGGATTCAAATGTTTTTTGCCTTAAAAGAATTTGTGTAGAAGTGACATTTACTGCGAAACTGTGGGCCTAGACAAAAGCTACACGCTTACTGTTCCGCAGTTGTTCCGCAAGAAAAAAATGTATGGAGATGACAGTAGTTGAGAAAAAAATTGCGGGAGCTTGTTACCGTGCGTTTGCACTGAGAAACATAAAACATGTAAGGTTTTACAAGTTGTTGCCTGTTACAAATCTCAAGACTTGTTGTGTATGCTTTTGCGTTCGCACTGCCGAAAATTGTGTTGGATTCGGAACAAATCCTAAGATTTGTTGCAGATTGCGTTAGGATCGCCTCAAAACTTGTCTGTCAAAGTTTTTTTTAGATTTGTCAACGACTGTTCGCACTTTCGGCTGTGAGAGTGTTAATACATGTTTTGCAACTTGTTTTGGTGTTGACAATGGAAACGCATTCATAAACATTGTCAGATGTATATGTTTCGTCAGTGCAAACGCACGGTTACATCCTAATGACATTTCCATACTTTTTCTCTGCGGAACGACTGTGGAAAAATAAGCGTGTGGTTTTTTTCTAGCCCCCCGTTCCACTTTCGTGTAAATCTCGCTCTTTAACAGTTATGTAGTGCGGGTCGAACACTCGTCAAACAAAATTTAACCCCATTATTAACGAAACCAAACGCGATTTCACGCTTGCATTGCATAAAACAATAAGTCAATACCGTCACACATTCGTCCGCCGCCGGTCACAAGACAACTCTAAGACCGCACCGTAGAGGCCATAATGCTGTGGCAGATATGTTATAGCGGAGATAAGGCACGTCCCTCATTTGCAACACCTGTTGAAACACTGAGCGACGACGTCAGAATCGAACTCAATACCGTGTTATCGTCAAAGCGGTGGTGTAAAGATTCTCAAAACCTTTCAGAAGAAAGCGTTGGTATGAGCCGTTTTTTTATACAAACGTAGTCCCCTGTTTGCTGCCTGAATAATGGCAAAAAACATGTAATTAGTATTTGTTTGTATGAGATAGTCTTGTTTATGCTATTTCCTATTCATCCATTTCCTGTGATTGTCTTCTTCTCATATTATAAATTTAGTAATTTGATGTATCAAATCTGTGGAAGAGCGTTGCCACCTGGCACAGGCATGTTTGCTTAAAAGGTGGCATCGACAACTGAGACTTTTGTCTATATGCTTAAAATGAATAAATATTATTATTATTATAAACTAGCTGTGCCCGCGACTTCGTCCGCGTGGCATAGTAACTCTTGGCAAAAAGTAGCCTATGTTATACCTTATATAATTAGCTATCTATTAGTGAAAGTCCCGTCAAAATCGGTCCAGCCGTTTCAGAGATTTGCGGGAATAAACAGACAGACAGACAATTTTTTTTAAAATTGTGTTTTTGTAATTGGTACCCGATATACATTCATACCCATTTAGTAAAAACTTGCTATTTTGATATTACAAACAGACACTTCAATTTTATTGATTTGTATAGATTTATTTGTTCCAAAACAGTCTATGGCCACTATTAGCATGTTCCTATGTTTTCTTCTTTATTAAGTTTATTATTAAAAGAGATATAAACCTTCAAAAACCATATCCCCTTCCCTAACCCCTTCAAAAATTTGACAGATTTTCGGCTGTATTCAAACATCCAGCGAACAAATTTGACGGCGAGATTGCATGAAAATAGCAAAACAGAAACACATCCAAAGCCTTTCCTTGATTTTTGATGCAAAAAGAAATCGATTTCGGTATAGAGGCGAAAGCAGGACTAAGAAACGTTCATTTCCCTTCAGCCATATTGATAACTGGTTGTTGGCTCTTTTGGAAGCTGGTTATATAGCTCACACTAGTTACGAATGCAGAAAAATAACTAGTTACGAAACAGTGAAAAAATTTCTTTTTAAGTAACCAGTTATTAAACAGTCAGTTATCAATATGGCTGAAGGGGTCCATTTCAGACTCAAGCACCGATTCAGACTCAAGGATCACCCGCATTGTGAATGCGATCCTGCGGAGACTGAATCGGTATGGCATCTGATTCTGGACTGTCCCAGATTCGCCAGAGCTTCGCTTTGAATTAGAAAATAGACTGGATGGGTTAGCGTTAAGAAAGGACACCATCCATGTACTACTGCTGGACGATAAGACCAAGGACACCACCCTAAAGTCCCTGGAAACAGTGGCAGAAGTAGCCACAAGAAGGAACAAGAATTGTACACCACCAGCGCATGGAACTGAGGTAACTAGGTTAAACGCGGAGCCAAACAGAGTTCCCCGTGTGGCGCCAACAATACCGCGAGATCGCTGGTTGAGTGGTGGGGAAAGGGGGAAAATAGGCCTTATCAAAAGGGGTGTGGCGCTCTTCATGGACAGCGCGAGAGAGAGGATTGGCATCAGTTTCTGCATGTCGGGAACGAGGAAGCACATAGCCATATCACCTGGCTTAGCAGTCCTGCTAAAAGGCAGCACCACCAGGGCGACCATCAAGAAGAAAGTTTTTGATTCAATGCCGGAGGTAATGCTGGCCGGACAGAAATGCAGGATAGTGCGTTCCAGGAATAAGTCCATCCTACTCTTGAACTGGGACATGGACGATAAGTCGCCCTTCACAAAAGCCGGGGAATTGTTGTCATGCCTCGACGGCATCGAGATCCGAGGGTCATCAGCGTGGACGTCATGAAAGTGATGTTCGAGAAAGGGAAAGTATCGGATTACACTCCCTTACTGGAGACCGCCCGAAAACGCGAAATAATTGTGTACGAAGGGAGAGGCGAAAACCTTGACTTTTTGCTAAAACATCGAGAGCAGAGTCCACGCGACGGCCAGATGGAATGTGGCTCAGCAAGAGCTCAAAGGCAGCATGAGGAGGCAGTGCAGGAGGAAAATGATAGGCGACGTCTCCAGCCTCAAAGGCCATCCCCGACAGACGACCTCGTTAGGGGAATATGTGCTGCCTTGGGCCACGCCCATCCTCGGGGACCAAGGAGCGTGACAGCAACGACCACGGACCCCAAAAATAGAGCACCCTCGATACTTAAACCCACAAAGACCACACTGGCCGACATGGGAAGGGTGAGGCCGCCGCCAAGACTATCATCAGACCGAGACGGAGACGACCTAGTCAACGCCTACCTGGAGTACGTGGAAACACTACGGGCGACGCTGCAGGTAAAACACATCACCTGCAGCAAGATACTTGAAGCATTTCAAATAAACTTCCGAGTGTTGCTGCGGGAGCTTCTAGACGAGGCGAGGGCTGTGGTCTATGACAACAACTCCGGGACGGTGGTGGCGGGGAATCACCCCATAACTGAGGGACAAATGGCGGCATATAGTGGCACGTCGGGAATGGTGCGGGTGGATCAAGAAGCGACAGAAGAAAGAGGAGCCCTCACATTCTATGCACCGATCGATGACCCAATAGTGGTGATTGCTAAGTGCACTCGCTTCATGCTGGAGAGCAGGATTCTGGAAACGGCAAAAAACGTGACCGGAACCTGGATCGTAGAGCCATGGGGTAAGTTGGCAATCAGGTGGGTGGATGGGGTGTGGGAAGACCACATGGCTCCTCAAGAACTTCCGAATAAAGGAAGACTTGATCATCACCAGTACACTCGAAACGGCAAAAGAGCTGTCGGACGAAGTGACGAGTCGTCTAGGGGCGGTCGCGAAGGGGAAAATAAGAACAATTGCCTCGGTCCTGATCAATGGGGCGAGAGCTTCAAAGCGCCTTTTAGTGGACGAGGATCTCTTGGTCCATTTTGGAGCCATAGTTATGGCATCAAGGCTGACCGGAGCAAAGGAACTGGTTCTGATGGCAGACACTAACCAGATCCCCTTCATCGACAGAAACGACCTATTCGAAATGTGTTACGAAAGTCCTGCTGCCATTGCGTCCATTACCGAAAAGCTCCTCTGTACACACCGAAGTCCGATGGATGTGGTGTACGCTCTCCAAGACATCTACGAGGGCATTTACACATCCCGGCAAGTACTGAGGTCCTTGACTTGCGGAATGGCTTCGGGAGCGAGACTGCGAAGGTGTGACTCCAATACTCTCTTCCTGACTTTCACTCAAGATGAGAAAGAAGTGCACAGGAGGGATGGATTGGGCACTGGAGCAAAGGTTAGGTTGCTCACGATCCATGAAGCACAGGGGCTAACGTACGACCACGTGGTTGTGCTCAGAGGAGCGGAACCAAAGAACCCAGTCCACGACATAACAAGGCATACGGTGACTTGCACCTATTACTACCGGGAGCTGAAGGAGGATGATGCCATTAGACGCCTCATTGCCTTTTCCAGAATGGCAACGGATCACGAGGTCGTCGATTATAACATGAAAATGGCTGTCAGAGCCCAGACACGCGCAGCGACATAGGTGCGGAAAATGAACCGCCTCAACCCGAATCCCTCTAGAGGTAGTCCCATTAGCCACAACCTTAGCAAAGTTATAAGATTAAAGGTCAAAAATTTGATATAAGTATAGACATAGTTAATTAAATAGTTAAAATTGATATATCCATAGAGAAATAAATGTACCGTATATAATGTTTTGGGAATATGTGAATATATATATCTTTGTGTATGTATGTATCTATATGTATATATGTGCATGTACATATATGTGTGTGCATCTGTATATGTTTGATTATATACATAAGAACATGTAGAATAGTTTAATTTTAGGGGATGCGCAACTCACCCTAGATATAAGAGTAGTCGGAAATACATAAGAACACAATAGATCAATAAGAAAATGAAAATAACAAAGGCACGGACCACGAGTTTGTAGTGATTATAACTAAAAAAAAAGGGGTCCATTTTGTGTACTTTTCATTGGTAAATTCAGTCCTGCAGTTGTCTCTATTGTGCTCAGCTCGTTAGTTTGGAGGCACACCGCGATAGCAATACATTTTACAAATACCAATTTTTAAACTCTCTCGACCTCATTTGCTCTTAAGTCCATCAAAAAGATAGAAAGCTTTTTTATATTTTCAGTAGTTTCCATTCCGTGTGGTAGAAGATTTGGAATACATGTGTTGCTGATCTCTTTCTTTTTCTGCGGGTTTAGTTAGATGATAGTAAGGCTTCTGAACCCGCAGACAGATTTATTCGATCCAATTTTACTACAAATAGCGCTGTGCCCGCGAACTACGTTTCGCCATACAATTTTTTCTCGTTTTTGCATCATTATTCATTGACGCTCAGCTCCTATTAGTTGTAGCGTGATGTTATATAGACTATAGCCTTTCTCGATAAATTGACTATCCAACACAAAAAGAATTGTTCAATTTGAATCAGTAGTTCCTGAGATTAGCGCGTTCAACCAAATAAACAAACAATCTCTTCAGCTTTATAATATTAATAAGTATAGATATTAGTATAGGTTTGCCACTTAAATTTTTCTCAAAACCCACATAATACTATAGGAACCAGTCCAAACAGCTGTATTGCTAACATCTTGTATCTAGAAAGTGGTACAAGCGCCCGGCGCGAGCGCAGACAAGCCGCAATTTGACGGTGAAATGAATGACACGAACTTTATGTACATAATGCGACACACATTATGGACGCGTCCTATTACAGTTAGTTTCAATAGGAAAGCGAAAGTTGCTTCTTTTGAATCTTAGGTTATTGTTGCTGACGATCATTAAATGTATGCCTTCCTAGTTTTGTAATCAATATCAATAATACAAAGTAAGTAAGCCTTTTGTGTAATCCTTTATTTTTTTTTTGCGATGTTTTTATTACCGTGAGTGGCAACTGTTATAGCACTATTCCCGTCTACCT
Organism: Schoenobius gigantellus; assembly: GCA_963935595.1. NCBI lineage: Eukaryota > Metazoa > Arthropoda > Insecta > Lepidoptera > Crambidae > Schoenobius > Schoenobius gigantellus. Next base: position 40,819,048 of record OZ012544.1, on the reverse strand, counting down.
ACCTTAACTACTTTTCTTAAGTTTTTCTAATATATAGGTATGTTATGTCCTGTCTATGTATGTTTTGTGTGCATAATAATAGTGTGTTCAATAAATCATAGATACAAACAAACTCCTTAAAGAATATATGTCACGTTCTGGAATACTAGCTTGAGATTAATCGGCGTCAATTAATATTATGTAGGTACCTACTAGTGCTTCACTATGTCTAATATTGACTTCATCAATGTAATCAAAATTGTCAACTATTTATAAGTGATGTTCATTTAATGTTGAGTCCACCACACCAAAGACTAAACCAGTTCCATTAACAACTAGGAAGCCTATGCTACATTCGTTAGAACATTAATTCATTAACACATTAACGACAATGTCCTCGTCTCGGTTGAAGCGAGATTAGGCAATGAGCGTTGTTGACCAAACATCGTTTTCAAGTTTTCGACTCGGACCGACTCAAGCGCAAATTACCACTCAAAAGCCGGTGGCGTGATCGAATTCCTTGACGTGAATTATGAGCGAGGCTGATTCAGCGTTACCTACGGATTGATAGATAGTTTTGCCGAGAAATAATGTGTAAATGGTAGGAATATAGCTCAAGGCAGAATTGAATAGTTGTTGTCGGTACATGTTTATGGCAATTTGTTTCAAACTCGCACAAGAAATGCACGCAACATCAATAAAAGTTAGTTATCTTATTGGGTATGCCTTTATCCCAGTCTGATAGGTACCTACGAAGGTTTTAAAGGTATCTGAATATACGTACACCAAATGATTTGCTGCGAATCTCGCAAGAGCCACATGTATTGTAGGTGACTGTTACCACTTACTATCAGGTGGGCAGTTTGCTTGTTTTCCAACTTAGTGGCAAGAAAAAAAATAATTTGTCATCTAAAAACTACAAATTTTTCAATATCATTCGTACATACGTAAACCTAACATACTTGTATAACAAAATGCAATTGTATATGTGGAGAAGCAAAGGTGTCACAAAACTTGACGGGTACGCAACATCAATTTATCGATTAATGAGAATAGTCAATCTGATGACGTTATACTGGTGGGTTCACACGCCGAGTAACGACCGGCGCTGGAGGCTGGTGGGTGGTGATAGGCGTGGTTACGTAGAAACCAGTTCTATGTGTTTACTCAATACAAAAGGATCCTGTTTAGCGCCTACTGTTGAGATAACTCCTCTCACTGAGGTTTTATGATTTGCTGGAAAAACTTTAATCGTTATTACTGTATTATTATTTAATACTGTTTCTACCCGGGAGCATCTAATATGGATCCAGCATCATTGGTTTTTTTAATATCAATGGAAATTTCTGTGACTGCTTTGTAATGTATATTTTCTTTAATTTTTGTAAGTATTTTTTTGTAAAGCTGTCTACTCCAAGTTCACTTGAAGTGTTCCGACTTCCAACATGCCGTTTGATTCTGAAAATTGTTTTTTCTTTGTTACAGGTACATTATTTTAGGAGATGAATAAGTTTGACAATGGCAAGTATTTAGGAATGTTATGCACAATTTTTACTTTTAAAATAAAAATGAAATCAACATATTCAAAATTTATAAGACAATATTAATATGGACTGTTAAAATCAATTATAACTATAGTATTCGTTTTGGCATGAACTTTTATAACAGTGTAGTGTACTTGGAGATATTTGTTTTATGTACATACTTACATGAAATATTTACATCAATAGGTAGAGCGTGTGTTGATTTAAGATAAAGTCATAATTACTACTGACAGCGTGTTGCGTGATTAATAAAAAAAACGAATGAGTCGTGTCGCTTGCTCATTTTCAAGGCGAACGTCGGCCGTAGATTATACACTTATATCGCTCGCTTAAATCGTTGACATAAACGTATACTATAGGATACTTGAACGATCAATATGTGGGTGTGTTCCATCGTCATTGCTTGTGCGCACATAACGATTGTTGTTATACAATTCGATTTTTATCACCGGCATCTTTGATAGTATTTTGTACTTATTTTTCGCCATTATACCTATTAGAATGTTAAATACGATTTTCACAATTCAAGAAATTCACTCACGTAGTGTCTTGTCAAAAAGTCCATTAGAAACTGTCTTGAGACAATTGAAACTGTTTCTTACTTAGAAACTTTAAAATATAATTGAAAGCCAAAGATCGGACCAAGCAAGGCGCCTTGGATGATTCCTCTTTAAGTTGATGCTGGCTTATGATGTGCTGAACATGTTAGATACGTCCACGTTTATACGTCAAATCAATATTAAATCAACAGATAATAATTCGAATGCTCGAGCTATTTCTAATCTAGGTACTCAATCAAACCGAGCAAGACTTGAGTAGCTATCTACCCACGTAACTGTATATTTTGCTGAGAACCGGGGCTGAGACCAGTCGCGTGGTTTCTCTCAAGTTATAACACAACCTGGGTTAGTCTAAAAATAGCCTTGCCAAGTCACTCGTTCTGTTGAAACGGTCGCATTCACAATACTCGTCTAACTTAGCAACCGAAAGATTGCTGCAAAATATATGTACTTAGGAGATGAATATGTTACATGTGTAAATTGTAAGTATTTTTGTAAAATATAATAAAATAATGAAGGTCGTTCGGAGTTATATACAGCGACGTTTAGTACTCCATCCATCGATCAAACCGATGCAGTAGACTTAATTCACCTATGTCTGAGAAAGCTCCTATAGAAATTCTGTCAAGTCACGTGACACCGTTCCAGACCGGTGAGGATGACGAGTAGTAAATCAAGGAAGTGACTGGAAAGTTGATAGCGTCAGTCGGATTATATAAAATTTTAAATATCCGCATCCAAAGGATGTGCTGGTTACTCATATTTCAATTAATCAAAATCATGTATATGAGAGACTATTATTGTGATCTTGTCAATAGAAGAGTAGACAAAAATTAGACCATCGGAGTGTTTACCTGTTCTTCTTTTGAAGGTCCTCCACATTTCCGAATAGGCGGTAGTTTACTTTTTTATTTGACGTTAATAAGTAGTATCTGTAGTTCCTGTAAAAGGCCTATGTAATGTAGGAATCTCTTATTAGTTTCGGTTCCAGCTGTCACCAGTCATAAATTTATTAGTAATATCAAATCTTTTAATAAAATGAGGAGCCAAAAATAGTGAAGATAAAAAGTAAAGATAGAATTATTTTCGTTTATATATATTTATTATCATACGTTTTCAAATTTCAAAGAGTTCCTTTAGTTAGTTATGTATATAGTTGTGCTTTTCATTTTATCTATACTTTTACTTCTTAAAATACGTGAGGCAGACTGAGTACTTAGTAAGCACTTAGATCATTAGATCACGAAGATAAGCTTTGCCATGTGACGATAAAGCTATTTTGAATGGAATCGAGTTTGGGCTCTCATCTGATAATCTATGCAGTTAATATTCAATTAGGTGTTAACTCTCCTATAACTCATACAAGACACTTTGTAAATCGATCTAAGAAAACTTTTTTTAATTGATGTAAAACAGACAATAAAGTAATAGGTTGGAATGTGAAATTGCCGTTTTGATGTGCATGGTGAGATTACAGAGCGAAACTTATTCCACACGATAACTATATAACATTCTAGATTTGAAAAATGTACAATATAATGCCACATCCCGTATTTTTTTAAAGTATAAAGATCATACATATTTACTTTGTGCAGGCTTTTAATGTATCCATTCATTGAAAATTAGGGCGAGCCTTCACAAAGTTTGTTGAATCCCAGAGTTCTATCTACCGCATAACTATAAATGATCATTGTATGAAATGATAGAAATATAGAACAGTGAGTAAATACTTTGATTAAATAAATACAATTATTGCCTTTGATTGTTTAATTAATTTTTAGTATTATTTTTATACCTTAACTTCTTAGATTTTTTGATTTTGGTCTAACAATATGATTTAAATGAAGTAGTGAGCTAACAAAATTTCTTTGATTTTGTGAGATCTGACTAGACTACCTCCAATAAAAAAATCAAGTCTTGCAAAGTCTGTCTGACTATGATCTACCTCGTAAACTTCACGAGGCCCAATGAACTTCACTTAGTGGGGTTCACTGGGCCACCCACTACCTACAGCCTGTTTGATTTAGGAACCCATGTGACCTTATCATAACTTACCATCAGGCGGAAGATTAACTTTGTGTAATATACCTACCTATTAGAGATTATTGAAACAATAGTGTATAGTATTTCAAAATTTTCAGCAATACACAAAGCCAATAGCATCTTGACTTCGACAATGATTTCTGAAGTGATACGTTACGGAATCACACTCGCATAGATAAAAACTGGAATGGATATAATACCAATACCATTGGGAGTGTTTTTGCCGGCAACCTTCGGATCGTCACGTGCGTTAGCGCAGCTATGTGCTCGCGTAAGGATTTACTGAGACCAATGTTTGTCTTTTATATTTGTGCTATTGAATTCTATTTAAGTTTGTTATTTGTGGAGCCAACGAACGGATTGGTGCACGTCTCACATTTTTTTGTTAGTGTCCGTAGCGATGTAATGGTAAATTATACAGTTTTTGAGTCGAAAGATTGATCGATTGAAATAAAGAGATCAGTTCATTTGAATACAGAAAATCGATCGAATAAGGTCAATTTATCAAACTATATTTAATATCGTAATGGATTATACTAATAATGGCTGGATGCTGCCATATGAAGCTGCACATTTTGTGTCCACTACAGATTATTAGAAGATAAGCCTGTAAATACCCCAATCAACCTAATGCACGCTCACCGTGTCTGACATTGAGCAATTGAGCAAAAAGCAAACAATAAGACAGTTTATAACTCATGCGATGATATGGACAACAATCTTTTAATTATATTGACAATAACAAAGCTTACCTGTAGACGTATGTGTAATGAAAGTCACTCATCTTTTGCCACGGTTATTAATTCAATCTTGCATACACAAATACATTTATACTAATTGATAAAATACGTACCCTGGACTATTACATCCTTACACCCATTGCAGAAAGTTCAAATGAGTTGAGTGATGAGATCGCTAAGACCACTTGAAGCCAATGCTAATATTCTCTGCTCGAGAAGACTCTCCCAATTTCCTAACAGGTGTAGTGTCAGCTTTTTTTTCTTGAGAATTTATAGATTGGTTATATTAATCAGCAGCTACAGCTACCTACAGAAATTGAACGAAAATGGCTGCCTTCTGCGCAGCTGCAGTGGGAATGGGAAGCCCTCGTGTCCCGCTTTTAGACTTTGGACCTAAAAAGGAATTGCGGAACCATAGCAACGAGGCAGATTTAGCAATAGCAATATAAACTTCGCAGGCCAACATACAATAACACTTATTTTTACGATTACACCTGCGCACATGATAGCCACTTTTGTACAATGATGTCCTGGCAATCAGCGTCGAAACCTTGGCCCTGTTGCCTTCGACATAGGATACTGGCAGTTGTAGACAATGTATGTTCATACCTACATATATTTTTTACGTGTATATGTGTCATATTCTTACAGCAATGCGTGTGATTGAAATAGTTGGATATTCGTGAAAATAATGGTACTTGTTCATTATGAAATAAGCTGACCACCCTTCGTCCTGAAGGGAAGTATAAGTTGTAAAAATACCTATAAGGCTATCATTCTTCGACCTTGTATCTGAGCAAAAAATGTTTTGTTTCGTTGCTCTATAGCAACGTAAAAGAAGGCGACACAAAAAAAGATATATTGTCATTGATAATATTTAACTACTATTAATTTATCTAATTATGGGATGGAATTTCCTATATAAGCATTCTTCGTCCCTACTCCATGACAAACAAAATTGACTACCTTACTTTCCTATTCTTCTTCTTAGTAAACTGCCTTTTATTGACAAAATTTATTACCTTTTTTTGAGGAATAAGTTTTTAAAGTTTCACCGACTTCTGACTAGTCAAAATCGCGAATATTTGGTAAGCTATGATAAGCTAAGTACCTGGATTTATTTTCAGTGGTTAACACACTGAAGTATTTTATCCAATAAACCTTCTTGTTGGGTCTATCCGTTCCATGGGGTTGATTCGCGATCAGATAAGCCCGATTCGCCCCCCGCGGAACAGAACCAAAGTGTTTTATGTGTCTGGTATCACTAGAATGCTAATAGGGATCGCCAGGCCACTTGTGAGATCGTGGACGTGTGGAGAGGAAGCTATATCGCCGACTCCTGTCTGTCATTAATAATAATAATATTCATTTTAGGGCTACTGGGCAAAAAATATAGAGGTTGATGCAAAAGATGATATGTATTATGAAAAGTAGTTCAAAGATGGATAACATAAGCGCTATTTCTTAACTACTGGTCTAAAAAACAAAATTAATGATGGCGTCATACCTATTATTCGTTAGATTTTCAAATATTTCCATTGATATGATAATATTTAATTTTGTTTGTGGTTATTTGATGTTTATTAAGTTGAAGAGATAAATAACCAACATCAGCGAGCGACCGTAATCATTCAAACATTGGTCTCAGTCGTGATAATAATGCCTTTAAATTACAAGATAAATTGAAGGAAAAACACAAATTGCCACAATGAAGCTCTCTGCAAATTACATTACGAGTTAAGGTATCATCATGAGTAAATTTTTTGCTTGTTTTGATAAGCACGAACGCGGTGAAGAATTCACCCAAGGCGTAGGTAAAACGGAAAAAAATAGATAGTTTTGTGAAAGACAAGAACCTATACGCATTCCTTCTCGCGTCGTTACTTGAGGATCTTGACTCCTTAACCATGGAATTATCTTGATGATATCTCGCCATCTATTTCGATCTTTCACAACATGCAGTGCAACGTGTAGCTTGGTGTCCATGCAAGAGCAAATTTGGTCACACCATCTAGTCGTATTGCGGCCTCGTCCTTTGCCGTCAACCTTGCCAATAACCATTAATTGTTCCAGAATGTGGCCTTCTGTTCTGACGATGTAATGCAACAATTCAAATATTTTACGTAGGCAAATTGCTGATAGTATAGTCGTAAGGTAAAAGAATAGGTGCATCAATGCGTAATAAGAAGCATCCGTGCTCCTAAATTACGTCTATTATTTATCTTATGTCTTTTTTGTCAATATTGAATAAAGCGTCAAGGTAATGTAAGTTCATTTTTTGGGATGTGTCCTGAGGGCCTATTACCGATCTCATGGTTTTGCAAATGATATCATATGATATCATAGTGCAAAATGAAAAATAAGATTTCCGGTCAGATTTTTGATCATTTGTTCATTATTTAATGATGACACCATTGAAATTGTGCCATAGTGATGATATAATTGGAGATCGGTAATACGAAATGCAGCATTTCATGACTTCTTCTCTAATTTATACCATGTCATACGATGAAAGATCCATATTTGGCCTGCTGGTTATGAAGATCTTTTTCATACCTACGTGTCATTACACAGTGCTGTGTCTTTTTCACGCTATATAGAAAATAGAGATTCGATTATTCTAACATTATTCACAAGCCTTGCTGACTTATAAGTAAGCGGACAAAACTAGGTTAAAGAACGTCTGATAAGAAATGTAATTTTGCATTTGATTAAAGGATCTATTATTGAAATTAAAATTGAACATAATAGGGTAGTTGACTCATATCAAAATTTATTAAAATATTGTTTATTTCTAATAGTATTTGGCATAAGGTTCCATAATATACCGATTTTTAATAAATAACAATGAATGATTACTGTAAAATTTTAATTTGAAAATGCTATAAATAATCTTTTTTTATCTCACGCCGTAAACGCTTTGATATCCTGTGGTCAGGGCCGTGACGTCACTCATATAGTAAACAAAGAAATGTCAAATATGATTCAACAACTCGTCGATTTGCACTATTCTTTCCTAAAACTGGCAAAAAATCGTCCAAGTCTCCGTTATTATATTTGTAAATATCGTAAATTATTTGTATTAATAGCAAAATCAACCATTGATGTTGGATTTGCGAGAGCAGATAGTACAAATCTTCCGAAAATCGACAGATTGATGGTCAGGAGATTCTTTGTGTATCGCTCTAAACAATATAAGTACAGTTTCAATACTGTTATAATGAGGAACAGGTTACAAGTGTACTTGTCAAGATTGTCACGCGGCAGAAGAGAGTTGCAAACATGCATTTTTGGTGTGGTTGCACCATCACAGTGAAGAGCTATTTTGTACAGCAGTTGAATGCTATTGGATAGAATCCTATCTCTCAAAAGTCAAATAAACACTAAAAGTATTTACTTCAAGAGAAATGTTCAAAAGAAAACATCAGGATCATGTGTCAAATACCAGTGTAGTACCTACTGCAAGAATTTGTAAATGAACATAAAAAGAGAAAGATTGGCAGTTGTTCATTTGTCAAGCATGAAGAAAATTACTGGGAGGAAAAATATATATACATTCACAGACACAGATTGTGACATATTTCTTAAAAAATTAAAGACCCCTTCAATGAAGAAAGAATAAAGTGCATAGAAAACTAAACCACGAATCATCAATACAGAAGTGCTCTTTAGTTCGAGCTTCGTTATAAACAATAGCAGCTTCCATGTGCTATAAAGTCAGCCAGTGCATAACACATGATGGTTCTTTTGTTGGGAAATCTTGCAGACACCTACGAGTATAATGAAATGTGGATAAAAGTTGAAAGATGAAGATTTGGGTTGAAATTTGCAAAATGTGACTTCATTTCTGATTAATACCCTGTAAAAGTCTATTCAACAAACGGTATCCATAAAATTAGATTAATACAAAATTGTCATGCTCTTTTACTGAAGAAAATGTTAATTATCAAAGACGGAAAACTGTGAACAGTATGCTTAACTAAAGTATAGATGCAGATGTTTTGTGCTAAAGCAAAACTTATATAGTACTTTTGTGTTGCTAGCAGTATGTAATTTTGAAAACACTCAAAAGATGACAATATTAGCTATTTCTAACAATCTGTATGTCAAAAAACTTATTGATCAAATAGTGCCATTTTGGAAACTATTCTACATTTTTCCTAAATTATATGAAAGTTACTTCATAATAAATCACTTTACTATTATTTTGACTTTTATTACCTACGACCTTAAGGCAATATATACAAATTAATAAATTTGATCTAACTCTATTCAACCTATTCAATGATAAATATGAGCAACAAACCTATAAAATATTATAAATCTTTTAAGGTGTAACGGAAAAATAAAACACATGTATTTCAAATTAAAATATTTTGATTCAACTTAAACCTTTACAAGTCATTATTGTCAAATAAACATAGAACATTTTTTTAGTGAAGAACATAATGACTAATGTAGTACAAAAATTTATTATGTCATCTTTAGATGTTAGTTATGTATAAAGTAAAGAAAAAAAATTTCTTTATATTATTTATTTAATAAGAAGGGTCTTGTAAATTAAGAAGAGCACAGGCTGACAACACAGCAATCACATTTAATATATTTGTATACGGCTTTAAAATGGATAACTTGCATATTCTTGCGTAAGCTGTTCTGAAATTTACCAGCCATGGTGGCCAGCAGGTTTAATCAGTGAAGATATAACATCTTTCAGTTTTACCAAACTGGACCTATTTACTTCTATGGTGCTTTGGTATATGAATACTTGAGTTATTTTGTTGACATAATGTTGTTCTAGTTGACGGGTCACATTTTGATGTTGTGGCTGAGCATGCACTGCTTTGTATTATGTTGCACAACTTTTACTGCCTTATCAATCTCGTTGTCAAGAGGAGAACAGGTTAGTACACAATAGTTCTCATTAAGTAACCACTAAAAGCAACAAATTTTAATTAGGTACTTAGTAAATTCAAGTAAAAGTTGTTTAGATAAATATATTCATTATGAAACTCTGATACTTTTGTTTGTAATACAAACTTTTTAATTAATATTCAATTACATCATTATTCAATTGGATATAAGTACATATTCTTTTCTTTGAAACATCATCTAGTGTCAGTGTATAACTTAAATTAAATCAAAAAGGCGTGAATGGTGAAGTTTCCTCTCAGTTTTCTGGTCAAGTTAAAATTTGGTTGGTCGGCTGCAGTCAGTTTTCATTCTAACTGAAAGATAAAAATTTAATTAATGATTTTACATACAGATTTGATTTTACATACATCCTAAAAACTTCTATTTTGTTTAAGTTGAAACTGAAGTACCTACACAGATTGAGTTATTCAGTTATAGTACTTATATTAATGTGATTTTCGCAAAAATACATTTGAGTTTCAGTAGATAGTTACAGGATTTCTCTAAGCGAGTGTTAACCAATTATTTCGCATGTCTATATCACTGGGTACGTCTAATCCACAGATTTCCTGGAGTCTTTTAAGAGGTTATTATATTCCTGTTCTATTGTCCCGTTCCATATAAAGTTTTACTATATTTTGTGATATTTAATAGAAAGGATTTTTTTTGTGAGGTTATTTCGCCCCCGTGCTTTGTTTACTATAAGACTGACGTCATTGCCACAGATAATGAACAGACTATCATGGCTGACCGTGTATTCGGGCCAAAATTGAAAATCTTATTTTAAAATAGATTTTTTGCACTTTTTAGCCATCGAAAAAAATAATATTCATGTGCTATTGTCTAATACAAGAATTATGAACATTTTAAGCCCTACTTTAAAAAAGGGTCAACTAGCCTATTTCCCAAAAATTGAAATGTAAGTATTTCATAATTGAAGATGATAATTTAAGATAGGTAAATATCAACGGTTTATGTTCTTATTACTTTGCGAGCGCTTCTATAGTTATTGTTGTTATATAGATACCTACAGTTAATGGCGACGACGTAACAATACTCCCAGGTGAAGGGTGGAAGGCAAGGTCACGCGGACGGAACATAATCTCGTAATAGTGGTCCGTCGAGAGTTGAGATAAACGGTGAGATTGCGCCTCATGTTGATCAATTAATTATCACGAGGAAACGGGACCAAGGAAGTGGAAGAAAGAGCCGGCACAGAGTAAAAAACTATAAAATCGTGCTCTTTGTGAGATCACGATGCCAAATTCCTGCTGACGGCAAAAAGTTTTGTATTGAATTTGCAATTGCAACGTGCACCGACTAGTAATTGATCTTGTTAGTGGTAAATATTTGTGGTTTCTTGTTTGTCATTTTCTTCAATCTTCAATAAGATAGGTTGGATCCTACTAATTGATGATTATTATAGTTTTAATCTTGCTTATACATAGTGGAGTTATACTTTGAAACGAAACAATTTGTTTATTTTTAATTTGTATTTGCAATGGGGACATTTTTATCTCGCCTAATGGTAAGTAACGATACGTCGAAAATCACCCGATTTTATGAACAGAAGAACCTGATTATCTTACCTTACCTATTGCGGAACAGTAGACTTTAATGAATATAATAATTAGTTTAATTTTAGACTCGTTAAGTCATTGTAATTGTAGACTAGGTAAATTGGAAGGAGAGACAAAACTTTAATTAAATGTTTAAACACCGTTACTTCTTTATCACCCCGGGTCTATTTTAGGGACGCTCCAGGACACGGTAGTAGATTGATTTGAACATTAACAATAAAATAAATAAAATACAAAATATAATTAAAAATACTGCACTAAATTATTGCCGTATTATTTGGATATTTTAGAAAATTAATATTAAATATGCGAGTGATTTTTTTTATTAATGTTTACTACTATGTCCCGAAGCGTCCATTAAATTATTCGGGGTGATAAAAAAGTAACCCTGTATATACTTCTGTGCCCAAAACCTGTCATGTCGTATAATTGTGTTTTTCCCCGGAATAAGAGAAATATTTTATCGCTTGACCTTTTACTATCATATCGTTGTCGTTGTTGTTGATGTTCCACAAAGAAATTGATGAAGCTACGGGCCGCCCCCAAGCCCAATACGCCTATAGATAAGGGTGTTCTATCGGAATTTTTGCAAAAGGGGAATACTTTATTAAAAATATCTTCGAAGTAATACCGAGTGGAATGTCAAGATTAGCCAAGTTTACTAGCGTTTATAACAATTGTTTGGTCAACATAATCGTGTAACTCGTATTTCAGCGTGTCATAAAAGTCTTTGCTCATAACTCGTCGTAAAGACTCTATCAAATCTTTCGGATAACATGAAAGCTTGTAGTAAACAATTTTTTTTTGTATAAGGTACTGCTTGGTAGGTAAATTTTTCCCATCAATCGTTATTGCTTTGATGTTTCCGAGGGCAAAGAATCGTAAGGAAAAAGCAGATAGAATTGGTAATGGTAGATGCAAAGTTGTAAGTAATCTGCCGTAAAATTTTGCACACGATTACGGAATAACAAAATTTTACTCAATTTTTCGACGGCTTTAGTTCGCGAAGACTCGATCCGATGTCACTTTCAGGTGTGGTAGCAATTAGAAGCAACAAAGATGAGTTTCGATAAATATATCGATCCTTGAATCGGGGAGCGAAAACACTGCACCTTGCAAAATGGCTTTAATTAAAAATACAAAGGTGAAAATGTGCAACCGTCCAAACAATGGGGTTATGAAAATGTAACAATGCGTGTTAACGAGCCATACACAGCAAGACAAAGAGTGTTACACACTGCACGCACAATACGAGACCAGACGGAGGATGACCCAGATGTCTTTGGGAGAGGGTCTTGTGAGCCTTTTCCGATAGAGATGATTTATAAAAGCTAACATAATTAAAAAAAACATACATATATTTTACGTACAACGTAGAGTACAGTATTAAAATATACGTAGGTAGGTGCTTCTTTTTTAGGTATTAGTCCGACTGCTGGAAACAGACCCGTTTTAAATCTCTTATGGTCAATGAGAATGAATTAGTTTTTATTTATTAGGTTTTGTTTCGAGTTCTGTATCTCTGCACAGAAATATAATTGTGGTAAACTCTCTTAGTCAGTATGACGACGTTCTTTTTTAAGGACCACTGAATGCGTAGGTATAATCAAAGGCGTAGGTACGCTATCCCAATCCCATGGATTCATGTAGCGGCCGTTACGCGAGCCCGTAGTCCACTCGTAGCATTGCTTGGTACAGTTGAACAGAGTTACGAGTATACTTTTGAAAATCAATGTTTCAGTCACGCGAGCGCAAGAGGTTCAAGCTTATTTAGAGATGTATAACGTAGACCGCAATTTATTAATTGTTTACGCTATTGTGGTAAAATTAAACGATAATATACACAGCTACGTTGTTATATTTATCCTTTCTATATAAACAATACTACAAAGAAAATCAGTTTCCCACGGGAACGGAAGAGTCTATGTCAGTGCCGCTGATGAAGTGAAAATGTGAGTGTGACTCAATAACCCACAATGGTGCATATAATCTTAAAATTAAAAGATTTCGCACTACTGTCAATTTTGTTCTATGGTTGTAAAAAATGAAAATAAACAGTTTTAAATTTAAATTTAATTTAAAAAAATTTTTCGGCAATCAAATACGTCTTCGCAAAAGTTCGTTATAATTATTTTTGAATGATAGAACATAACAGGTAAAAATAACGATTTTTTTTGTTTAAATGTATGGTATTGTATCCACTGGCTCCATATTTGTACTGTTACGTAGGTACACAACACATTTTCCAAATAAGGGTTTCTATACTTTAATTCCTGAGTCATCGACCGTAAAATATGTCGTAGATTTCCATACAAATCTAAAATTTGAATCGCAAATATTTCGCATGCGCCAAGGAGCGCAAGCACAGCACGCACGTCGAATAACCAAATATGTTCTGGCATGTATAATTAATAATGTTATAAATTGATATCCGCATTTTTTGTTGTTTAATGCTCAATTGTATCCAATATATTATGTATTTAAAAATTGCAAACTTTAGAATTTTTTAGAAGCGCAATTGGGGCCGGCCGGATGTTTGGTTTAGCACTTGTGGGTTGGGTCTTATTTGTACTTGTGGTTAAGATTTAGTTGTACTTGTAGGTATTTTCAAAAATCTAGCTTATTTAGATTTATTTTTTAACCCTCGATGCAAAAACGACGAGGTTTTATAAGTTTGACGTGTCTCTCTCTGTGTGTGTGTGTGTGTTTGTGTCTGTCTGTGGCATCGTAGCTCCCGAACGGATGAACCGATTTTGATTTTGTTTTTTTTTTTGCAAGGTGGGGGGGTCTTCTTGTCTATGTTTGATGACTATCGGTTCAAGATGGCCGCCGCCACAAAATGGCGGATTACATATTTTTTCACAACTCCCTATATATTATGGGTATCAAATGAAAAGGCTTGACTAGTAGAATTATAAACACACTATGATAAATTTCAAATCCATGATGGCGCATTGCATTAATTGTAGATTGCATTAATTGTAGATGCAACGATAAACACTTTATACTACTCGTATCATGTTTTAACAAAGAGCCAATACATTAACTTTGTCAAGTAGGTAGGTAAGTATAAGAATGCTGTGTGGATATTAGATCAACACACTGATATTTACATATGAATTTAGACCGGTCCATCCGAAAACGGGATTGCAAGGACATTTGAACGTTCGTTTTTGGTTCGGTCGGTCATAATTAATTTCGCTTTGCCAACGTAAACGGATAACCCGGAATACAATCTGCCAGCTCAGAATTTATTATCGAGCCGTATTTATGAAATTTTGATGATACATATTATTTTTATCGTACAATACCTTGCCACATATAGCACATTCATCAAATCACTTTTATTGCACTGAGTCACAGTGACGGGAGCCTCACTCCATCACCACGGCCCTTAATTGTTGTGTGTACCTAGAATTTAGATTAGGGTCTTCACCTGACTAAAAGTTATTCTTAAAGTTGTAAATATGTAGGTACATAGTTTAGGTATTGGTGACAGTTTTTTGGTATATCTTTTGGTCTTAAGATGGTTTGAAGTTGCGAAAAGGAAGTGCGCAGGAGAATTGGCATGGCCAAAAGCGCCATGTCTCAGCTTGAAAAAATCTGCAGAGATCGCATCATTTCCATAAAAACTAAAACCAAACTGGTATACGGACTCTAGTGTTCTCGATCTTTTCGTATGATGCTGAGACGTGGACACTGAAAGCTGCAGACCGCAAACACATTGACGCCTTTGAGATGTGGTGCTGAAGAAAGATGCTACGTATTCCGTGGACAGCATTTCGGATTAACACCTCCAAATTGCGAGAACTCAAAATCTCCTCTCGGTTGTCATCTGAGTGTCTACGCAGAATCCTAGAATACTTTGGTGATATTGCAAGGAAAGACGGTGACAACCTCGAGAAGCTCATCGTGACCGGCAAAGTTGATGGGAAAAGGCCTCGTGGACGGAGCCCAATGCGTTAGTCCGACCAGATCCGCACCGCTTTTGACTCCACAATCCACAACCACTCAGCCGGAGATAGAAACAGATGGAGAAAGACCGAACGTGAGAAAGTGATATAGAAGGGAGGTCACGACCCTCAACACTGAGGAATACGACTCAAGGAGGAGGAAGGGTTTAGACAGGCATTGAAATTGTTGGGTATTGTGACATCATAAGTTGGCAACGTTCATTGGGATACCGTAACGTAACATGTAATATAGGCGATTGTAGCCACTTAACAGTTTGCTTGCTTGTGTGTCAATTTAATTGTATAAAAAAAGGTTACAAATGACAAAAACCGTCCCTGTGTCGCTTGTAATAGCGGCAGTTTTCCCGGTGCACATGTAAAACTTGACGTGTTGTCGACAGTACGCAGACGAAATATGAATGAAACGAGCATAAAAGAAATAACAAAATTGTCAAGGTCAGGCTAGCGATTCTTTTGCACTCGATTTCGATATAAGCCTTAACTTAAGTGCCCTTCCCCGTAATTCCATGAACGTATATAGGCATGTAATGATGACAGTGTAGTAACGTGGGTGGTTATCATTATTCTCTTTGGGCCTATTACACGTAACCACATGTTTTATGTCAACAAGTCTCATTACGACAATTGCTATCCCACCTCTTAATATTTTTGCAAATAATTCATAGACGGTATTTTTTTGGCATATCTTTTAATCTTTGAAGATTGTCTCTGACTGACTGGTTAAAGATTCCACCAAAAACATAAGTGTGTAAAAGGGAGTCAAGTTTAATATTGTGATATGGTGTTATCGACTTCACCAACAAAGGAGTTGATATCAAAATAGGTGCCAATTTCTGTAGACAGTCCCGAAATATATATTTATCCATAACAATTATTTCCACAAAGCAAATAACTTATGATCTATTGAACCTGAGCATTTGATCTGACTAGTGACTAGGTTTTTACTTGAAACGTTAGCTTCGAGACTACAAAACGGGATTTTTCAGGAAAGGCGTAAAATTATTAAAAGGTTTTCAACGCGCAAATGATAATCCCAGTGTTGCAACTGCAAGTGTCCATAAGATGCGGTAAGAGTTTACCATCAGTTGGGCCGTATGCTTGTTTGCACAGAACACGGAAAATAGGTGCCAATTTCTGTAGACAGTCCCGAAATATATATTTATCCATAACAATTATTTCCACAAAGCAAATAACTTATGATCTATTGAACCTGAGCATTTGATCTGACTAGTGACTAGGTTTTTACTTGAAACGTTAGCTTCGAGACTACAAAACGGGATTCTTCAGGAAAGGCGTAAAATTATTAAAAGGTTATCAACGCGCAAATGATAATCCCAGTGTTGCAACTGCAAGTGTCCATAAGATGCGGTAAGCGTTTACCATCAGTTGGGCCGTATGCTTGTTTGCACAGAACACCTCTTTCTGTGTTCTGTGCTTGTTTGCCACCATAGAAGTACAAAAAAGCAGTGTCACACTTCTATAGGAGAAAACAATGTCATTATCCAGTGTATCGTGTGTAGACAATAAAATCCGTTTTTTTTATATCACACGCGGTTATTTTCAATTCTCTTTGTTTGTGTGGACTTGTTGTTGTTGACGCGCGCCGTAGTGGTTGAGTAATTATCACGGGAGCTCCATTGTTGTCTGAGATATCGCAGCACAACAGCCATTTATCTAGTGATTCCTCAGCGCTCAGAGGGCCTATTACCGATCTCATGGTTTTGCAAATGATATCATATGATATCATAGTGCAAAACGAAAAATACGATTTCCGGTCAGATTTTTGATCATTTGATCATTATTTAATGATGCCATCATTGAAATTATGCCATAGTGATGATATGATATCATCGGAGATCGGTAATACGAAATGCAGCATTTCATGACTTCTTTTGCTCAAATCCATAATAGGCTAGTTAACCCTTTTTTTAAGTAGGGCTTAAAATGTTCATTATTGTTGTATTAGACCATAGCACATGAATATTATTTTTTTCGATGGCTAAAAAGTGCAAAAAAAATATTTTAAATTAAGATTTTCAATTTTGGACCGAAAACACGGTCAGCCATGATAGTCTGTTCATTATCTGTGGCAATGACGTCAGTCTTATAGTAAACAAAGCGCGGGGGCAGAGAATATATTGTTCTGTGACGGGGGCGAAATAACCTCACAAAAACAATGCTTTCTATTAAATATCACAAAATATAGTAAAACCGTATATGGAACGGGACAATAGAACAGGAATATAGAATTACCTCTTCAAAGACTCCAGGAAAGCTGTAGATTAAACGTACCCAGTGATATAGACATGCGAAATATTTGGTTAACACTCGCTTAAAGAAATCCTGTAACTATCTCCTGAAACTCAAATGTATTTTTGCGAAAATCACATTAATGTAAGTACTATAACTGAATAACTCAATCTATGTAGGTACCTACTTCAGTTTCAACTTAAACAAAATACAAGTTTTTAGGTTGTATGTAAAATCATTAATTAAATTTTTATCTTTCAGTTAGAATGAAAACTGACTGCAGCCGACCAACCAAATTTTAACTTGACCAGAAAACTGAGAGAAAACTTGACCATTCACGCCTTTTTGATTTAATCTAAGTTATACACTGACACTAGATGATGTTTCAAAGAAAAGAATATGTACTTATGTCCAATTGAATAATTATGTAATTGAATATTAATTAAAAAGTATGTAATACAAACAAAAATATCAAAGTTTAATAATGAATATATTTATCTAAACAACTTTTACTTGAATTTACTGAGTACCTAATTAAAATTTGTTGCTTTCAGTGGTTACTTAATGAGAACTATTGTGTACTAACCTGTTCTTCTCTTGACAACGAGATTGATAAGGCAGTAAAAGTTGTGCAACATAATACAAAGCAGTACATGCTCAGCCACAACATCAAAATGTGACCCGTCAACTAGAACAACATTATGTCAACAAAATAACTCAAGTATTCATATACCAAAGCACCATACAAGTAAATAGGTCCAGTTTGGTAAAACTGAAAGATGTTATATCTTCACTGATTAAACCTGCTGGCCACCATGGCTGGTAAATTTCAGAACAGCTTACGCAAGAATATGCAAGTTATCCATTTTAAAGCCGTATACAAATTAGGGTTGTTACGAATATTCGCATTCGCATTCGCATAAGAGAATGATTCGCATCATTTTAAGCATTCGCTTCAACATTCGCATTCGCATCAAATGATGCGAATGTTTTGCGAATGCGAATGTATACTGAAGTCGTGCGTGACGTGTCGCCGATCGCGCGGTCGGTCGCCGCGCTACTGAGCCGTGCCCTGCGGCGCTTGTTGTTGTCTTCCCAATATGGCGTTTTGATTCGTTTTCGTTCGACCAATAGGAAGAAAGCATTTGACATTTCTTTCACGCGGATTGTATGCATGCAGTTACTTGTTTTGATTTGTTAGACGAAACCCTATCGCCTCATGGGCGAAAAGGCAGCAAAACTGCTGTTCCTAAAATACAATATTCCGCTTTTGAAATTTGAGTATTGAATTTGTGACTTTTTTTTTGGGAGGGGGGGAAAATGCATTGACGCATTCCTCGTGGTCGAGCCAAACCACGAGGATATGTGGGACTCCCCAGACCGTACACAGCCCGAGCCTACCCACTAAAAACCCCCCCAGCAGCTCTCCGTCCGTCACAAGACAGGGGGAAGGGGACAACAGCCAGGCCGTATTCCCGCTGACCCCCTGCCTGTGACACGTCCGTTGCCGGACTCCTCATCTGGCTCTGCTACTTTGTGGAGCGGCACAGAATTGCGCCGCTCTACACACCGAAATTGGTTTTTTATTGTGGTTGTCTTCCACGCGGTCCGACGCTCAGTGCGCCGGGCCCCCGGCCCGCTCAGTGCGGGTAACGGGTTGCCCGACGGCAGATCCCACTGGATCTACCGCCGCGCTGGTGAGCCGAAGCTCGGGGAAATCCCCAACGGGCGCGAAACGCCACGGCGAGAAGCTCGCCCTCATCCTCCCTACCACCAGAGGTAGCCGCCGGGATCGGCTTCCAGCGAGAGCCACACCTCTTCTTATCATAAGAAGAGGGGACTTCGCCCTTCTCCGCATGAAGCGGGTGGCCACTCGAAGTGACCCGCCATCCCACGCCCCCCCCCCCCCTCCATGGGGGTCTTCTCGTCAGACAATTAGCCCGCGGCAGAGAATCTGCCGGGTTGCCCAGGGTGCACAAAGTGGAGGTGTCTGACATCGCACCCCGAGAGATTGAATTTGTGACTGTCACTATCACATAAAGCTAATTAAAACTACCTAAAATGGTATATCCGTCAGTTTTTTCTAATTACTAATAAAAATTATTAATTATTAGTTTTTTTTAATTACCTGATTTGATATCTAAAGTAAACATTCGCATTCCCATTCGCATTCGCAACATTCGCACTCCAAACATTCGCATTCGCATTCGCATTCGCGAATGTAGAAAATATGACATTCGTAACATCCCTAATACAAATATATTAAATGTGATTGCTGTGTTGTCAGCCTGTGCTCTTCCTAATTTACAAGAACCTTCTTATTAAATAAATAATATAAAGAAATTTTTTTCTTTACTTTATACATAACTAACATGTTCAGGACAAGAAATAAATGCACCCAATTGTTATTAAGTTGTTTTTAATAATCTTCTTTACAATAAATTTTTCTTAGCAGTAGTACTGTACTGTGTGAACTGTGTAGCAAGTTTTTGTATAATAAAGATAAAAAATAATTGCGACTGAGATAAGCCGGCCGCAGCGCCGCCACTCGGCGATCTTCGGCGATCGTCGGGAAACATCGCTTCTTTAGGCGCGAACATCCTCCCCCGTTGAAGAATTCTTCAACTCTTCAGCGTCGTTGTCCTCAACATTTAAAGGGCAGAGCCGACTGAGAGCTCTTCGAATGATTCCAATTCCAGTATTAATATCTGCAACTCGAGGGATACCATCAGCTCCAGGATACAATGTAGAAACTCTCCCCATTCTCCATTTTAAGGGCGGTAGATTATCTTCCTTGATTAAGACTAAATCTCCTATTTTCAACGTGGAGTGCTGTTGCTGCCATTTTGTACGATGTTGTAGTTCTGTAACATATTCGTTGTGCCAACGCGACCAAAAATGTTGCCTCATCTGCTCCAACTGATTATATCTGTCCAATCAGCAGATTGGACAGATATAATCAGTTGGAGCGGAACGGAATGGAAATTGACAGACTTAAAAAGAGCGGTACGGAAATTGACAGACTTAAAATGCAGCAGCATTTTAAGTTTTAAGGTTGCCCGATAAGGAAATGTCCTGGGGTAAGCGGTGACAGATCATTAGGATTGAGAGACAGTGGACATAAGGGACGTGAGTTAAGGATGGCCTCTATTTCAGCGAATAACGTCGACAGCTCTTCAAACGTTAAATGTCTATCTCCTAAAATTCTTTTTAGATGGAACTTAGCCGATTTAACACCAGCCTCCCATAGTCCGCCAAAATTAGGTGAGTAAGCTGGTGAGAAATAGAAATTTATTCCTTCATCCGAACCAATTTGAGTCAAATCTTCTTTATTTTGCAAAATTATTTTATGTAATTCATTTTTAGCTCCCACAAAATTAGTGCCGTTATCACAAAATATGTTCTTCGGTTTACCGCGTCGTGAAATGAATCTTTTTAAGCTCAAGATAAATGCGTCTTTACTTAAATCACTTACAGTTTCTAAATGAAGAGCCTTGGTTGCAAAACATACAAAACCACAGCCCTTCCTATCTGTTACATAAAATGGACCTGCGAAATCTACGCCTGTAGTTAACGGTATGCCCGGGGTCAGTCGTTGACTCGGCAGATTACCCATTAAAGGCTGCAATGCAAGGTCTTAGCTCTATAGCGTTTACAATTTTACATATTTCGCATTTGTGGGATATACTTCTCGCAAGAATTCTAGCATTTACTATCCAAAAGTGCTCTCTTACAGAGGCTAATAATAACTGAGGACCGGCACGCATAAGTCGCAGGTGTTCATTTTGAAATATAAGAATTGATAAACGATGCTTAGAGTCAAGAAGCATGGGATGTTTTTTGTCATAACTGAATTTTGAATTTTCTATCCTGCCTTCTACTCTAATCACTCCTAACTTGTCTGCAAACGGATTCAATGATAATATTCTAGATTTTTTAGACAGTAATTGTTTATTTTCAAAGGCCTTTACTTCATCATTGAACGACTCCAATTGGGCCAACTTTACTAACGCGGTAGTACTATTATTCAACTCATTTACACTTAAATTTAATGAAGTTAATCTATTTTTTGAATATTTACAATTATTTATAAATCTAAGTATATAACCCATAACTCTTTTCAATTTATTTAAATTTGAATATCTTAAAAATAAATGAAATAACTCATTTGTTTCAATTTTATCAGCTGTATTATATTTAATACATGAATTTCGCTATCTCTTTTACCTCTTGGCGAATTATACTGTTTTGTAGGCCACTGAGACTCATCTTGAGTTAAGAACTCAGGTCCTCATAACCAAAGGTTAGATATTTTGTTATCAAATGTAGTTACTCCACGTGAAACGAGATCAGCAGGGTTGTCACTGGTAGGTACATACCTCCATTCACAATTTTGTGCTAACTTATTAATTTGGTTTACTCTATTTGCTATAAAAACTTCTAACTTTTTATTATATGAGGTATGTATCCACCCGAGAACTACCATGGAATCTGTCCAATGTATACATCGTGCCACAGGACAGCGTAAGGCTTGCCTGACCTTAGCGCTCAACTCAGCTGCAAACATGGCACCGCACAACTCAAGTCGAGGGATTGTTAATGACTTCAATGGTGCAACCCTTGATTTTGCACATAGCAGGTTTACGTAGACTCGTCCGTTCTGGTCTACTGAACGAATATATACACACGAGCCGTATGCCACCTGAGAAGCATCCGAGAATATATGGAGTTCAATTGCTACATAATTTTTACACATAACATGTCTAGGTATATTTAAACATGATAATATATTAATTGTTTTTATGAAATCTAACCACATTCTCATAATATCCTCAGTTACATTTTCATCCCAACCTATTTTACTTTTCCATAAATGTTGCATAATTAATTTAGATGTTACAATAAATATACTCAACAAACGTAAGGGATCAAATATTTTTGATATTGTAGATAATAAATTTCTTTTTGTGATACTTTTGGTTATATTTATATTCACGGGGAACATGAAATTATCAGACAACGGTGACCAAATTAACCCTAAAGTACTTGTTGTAGCCTTGGAGTCTGAAATGGGTTGGTCATTACTACAATTATTATCATTAAAGTTAACATTAGAATTTGTACGAATTTTTCTTAAATTAAATCCAGCTAATTTTAAATATTCTACAACTTTTTTAAATATCTGTTCTAACTCCTTTTCATTTTCAAAACCAGTCAAAACGTCATCGTAATAAAAATCATGTTCTATAATATTTCTTATGTTGACATCATTACATTCTAGCGCCAACTGATATAAACAGCGTGTACTTATAAAGGGCGCTGACGCAGTGCCGTACGTCACGGTATTTAACTTAAAATATTGCAACGATTCATGTTCATTTTCTCTCCATACAATCATTTGCCAATTCTTTTGATCTTCATTAATAGTAATTTGCCGATACATTTTTTCTATATCCGCTGTGATCACAAAACTATGTAACCTAAATCTCAATAAAATGCTAAACAAATCATCCTGTACAACAGGACCAACGGCCTGTATATCATTCAACGACCGCCCGGTGTTGGTTTTCGCAGACGCATCAAATACAACATGAAGTTTCGTGGTTTCGCTCTTTTCTCTCAACACCGGGTGATGCGGTAAATAATAAGCAGGCTCGCATTTACTCGAGTGTGACAAATGACCTAAATTTTTATACTCATTTATAAAATTTACATAAGAGTTTTTTAATAAAGGTTTTCTAAATCTTTTTTCTAAATTATAAAATCGTTGTTTTGCAATTTGAAGAGAATCTCCTAACGTGCCAGGCGATGTGTGAAATGGCATTCTGACACAAAACCTACCGTTTCGTAATCTATACATATTTTCTACAAAATGATTTTCGCGAAATTCTTCGTCTGCATTTTTTACCATTTTTGCAGTTCTTCAATTTTCCAAAATTTTTCAACTACACTATTTAATTCTAAATTAAGTTGGCAGCTTACTGCATTATTACTAGGCTCTTGTATCCGCAAAGGTCCAGAAATAAGCCAACCTAAAGTAGAATACTGCAAAGTTGGTTTATCCTTTCCTAATTTTACTTGTTTTCCAAAAACTATTTCCCAAAATAAATCCGCACCAATCAATATGTCTTCTTCAGCCGGCTTAAAAAAGTTCGGATCTGCTAAGTTTACTAAAATATTTTTAGGAATATTAAAGTTTGTACATTTATATTTGGCAATAAGCTCGTTATACGTGGCACTACCATACTATTTACTACAGTCACAAAATTACCTTTCATCGACTTAATTTCAAATTTACATCGATCAGCAATCTGAAACTTAATGTTGCCTATTCCTGATACAGTCATAGGCTGCTCGTTTTTAATACTACACAATCCTAACTTGTCCCGTAGACAGTTGGTAATCATACTTATTTGACTGCCGCTGTCAAGTAAAGCGCGAACTACAAATACTTCATTGTTACTTTTGTTTACAACTTGAACGAGCGCCGTAGACAAAAAAACCATACGCGTCGGCAACGCTACGGCCGTTTCCGCAGTTGATAAGGAGACAGGCTCGGGCGTATTCGCCGTGCACAGTTGGTCGCATTGTACTTGTGACACGAGCGTGGGAGAATCGTTATTAACTACATTGCTATTTTGTACCTTAAGTCTATGCAATAACGTATTATGCTTATATCTGCACACACGGCACGGATTACTCCAGCAATTACTTGCAAAATGTCCAGTAGTTAGACAATTTAGACATAATTTATTTTTAGACACTAAATAATTACGCTCGTCTAAAGTCATTGAATTGAACTTAGGACATTCATACAAACGATGCATTTCTTTACATAATATACAGCTTAACTTACTACTATTATTACTCGACGAATGACCAGATGTTCCGAAAGTAGCTATTTTATCATTTCTCGGGTTTTTGTTATTTTTCACTGTCTCTAAAAAATCTGCTCTATTACGTAGAAAAGAAAAAAACGCGTTTAATGTTGGCATGTCGTTGAGAGAACCCTTATACTCTTCCCATTTCCTACCTGAAAAACTGTCTAATTTCATTGCAACCAGATATATTAGTAACGCATCCCAGTGTTGGACTGGCTGCCCAAGGTTTTTTAAGGCACTTAAGTTCTTTGTAACGTGATCAATAATGAAACGCAAAGATGTATCTGATTCTTTAACCATATTTTCTATACTAAATAATGCCTTTATATGATTGTTAAGTAGTAATTTTTTGCTATTATACCGATCGCACAAAAGATTCCACGCAGCGTCATAATTATCCGAGCAAAAATCGATGGATTTTATTACTAAGGCAGCTCCACCTTCTAAGGAGGAGCGCAAGTAATGAAATTTATTTATAGTATTAATATTGTCATTACTATGAATCAGCGATAAGTACGTATCCCTATACTCCAACCACTTACTGTAACATCCGTCAAACGTTGGAAGTTTGATAGTAGGCAAAGATATACTACTATTTACTATATTTTCAAAACTACTTGAATTTTGTACCGCAGAGGATAAGCTCTGACGCTTATTGGCAATACTACTTGCTTCATCTATGATACTTTGGGTGCAAGACAATAATGAAAAGAAATCATTCCCTATAGCCTCCCGCTCTATTAAACAATCACTGGAGTTATTACACAATAATTCAATTTTCGTTTGTATGCTATCAAAGTTAGAAAAATTCTTTTCTAATTTAATAAGCCTCAATTTTAATTCAGAAATTTGCTGATTTGTTAATTTATTCACATTTATGCTTTTAATAATTTCTAAATAATTTTTATACACAGTTAATTTACCTTTGACGCAACTACGCCTTTTAATTAACTTATCTTGAGCTTCGGACATAATAATGTGGGAAATAAAAATACACACACAAAAACAAATTTAGAAAAAGTTAATAAATAAGTATTTACCCTAAATTGTCTCTCAAATTCTTCTATTTCTCACTTGATTAGCTGTAGATAATTAGGTCACGGTCAGCTGCTGATACGAGTAAGTAATTTGTAACCCAAACCTTTCCTTGACTAGACCGTGCGAGACTATAGTACGTTTAACGGTTTCTTTATAAAACTGAAAATTTATATTTATGCAATTTAACAACTTTAAAAACAGACGAAATTAAATACTTTGAGAAACTTCGAGAACACAAGATATATATATTTTTTTATAATTGAGGGTGAATTAAAATTGTAATTGTCGTTTGAAAATTTACGTTTTTACCAAATAGATGTTAAAAAAACAACAACACATCCAAAAATCTATCGACGCTACTCGCCGAATTCGAAATTGAATAGGATTTACTCAAAAAAGGAGAAAGGAACGGGCTCACCAATAAATCGGCGTCCTGACTTTACTGCCAGTTTTCTACTTATAATTCTCTGTCTTCCTTTTTATTATCCTGGTCACGGCACCACTTTTCTTGTTCAGGACAAGAAATAAATGCACCCAATTGTTATTAAGTTGTTTTTAATAATTTTCTTTACAATAAATTTTTCTTAGCAGTAGTACTTTACTGTGTGAACTGTGTAGCAAGTTTTTGTATAATAAAGTTAAAAAATAATTGCGACTGAGATAAGCCGGCCGCAGCGCCGCCACTCGGCGATCTTCGGCGATGTCGGGAAACATCGCTTCTTTAGGCGCGAACAAACATCTAAAGATGACATAATAAATTTTTGTACTACATTAGTCATTATGTTCTTCACTAAAAAAAATGTTCTATGTTTATTTGACAATAATGACTTGTAAAGGTTTAAGTTGAATCAAAATATTTTAATTTGAAATACGTGTTTTATTTTTCCGTTACACTTTAAAAGATTTATAATATTTTATAGGTTTGTTGCTCATATTTATCATTCTTACTCAAATATATATGTTCCAAAAGTACAAATAGGTTGAATAGAGTTAGATCAAATTTATTAATTTGTATATAATATTGCCTTAAGGTCGCAGGTAATAAAAGTCAAAACAATAGTAAAGTGATTTATTATGAAGTAATACTTTCATATAATTTAGGAAAAATGTAGTATAGTTTCCAAAATGGCACTATTTGATCAATAAGTTTTTTGACATACAGATTGTTAGCACAACTACCTATTATAGCTAATATTGTCACCTTTTGAGTGTTTTCAAAATTACATACTGCTAGCAACACAAAAGTATATAAGTTTTGCTTTAGCACAAAACATCTGCATCTATACTTAAGTTAAGCATACTGTTCACAGTTTTCCGTCTTTGATAATTAACATTTTCTTCAGTAAAAGAGCTTGACAATTTTGTATTAATCTAATTTTATGGATACCGTTTGTTGAATAGACTATTACAGGGTATTAATCAGAAATGAGGTCACATTTTGCAAATTTCAACCCAAATCTTCATCTTTCAACTTTTATCCACATTTCATTATACTCGTAGGTGTCTGCAAGATTTCCCACCAAAAATTTTCCCAACAAAAGAACCATCATGTGTTATGCACTGGCTGACTTTATAGCACATGGAAGCTGTTATGTTTATAACGAAGCTTGAACTAAAGAGCACTTCTGTATTGATGATTCGTGGTTTAGTTTTCTATGCACTTTATTCTATCTTCATTGAAGAGGTCTTTTATTTTTTAAGAAATATGTCACAATCTGTTTCTGTGAATGTATATATATTTTTCCTCCCAGTAATTTTCTTCATGCTTGACAAATGAACAACTGCCAATCTTTCTCTTTTATGTTCATTTACAAATTCTTGCAGTACTACACTGGTATTTGACACATGATCCTGATGTTTTCTTTTCAACATTTCTCTTGAAGTAAATACTTTTAGTGTTTATTTGACTTTTGAGAGATAGAATTCTATCCAATAGCATTCAACTGCTGTACAAAATAGTTCCTCACTGTGATGGTGCAACCACACCAAAAATGCATGTTCAATTCAATTTTTATGTTATGTGGCTTCTATCAGATTTGACAATTTCGCCAATTTCGAGTGGGTAGCAAAAACACGGTACTATATTATGAAGTTTAGCGGTATGGTAAATACTAAGCCGGTTGAGCTACCTGTAGACAATGCAGAGCGAACATTAAAATATTGTTAGTAGCAGCTAAAAGTTAGGGAATCTGCAACTCTCTTCTGCCGCGTGACAATCTTGACAAGTACACTTGTAACCTGTTCTTTATTATAACCGTATTGAAACTGTACTTATATTGTTTAGAGCGATACACAAAGAATCTCCTGACCATCAATCTGTCGATTTTCGGAAGATTTGTACTATCTGCTCTCACAAATCCAACATCAATGGTTGATTTTGCTATTAATTCAAATAATTTACGATATTTATACATACAATAACGGAGATTTGGACGATTTTTTGCCAGTTTTAGGAAAGAATAATGCAAATCGACGAGTTGTTGAATCAAATTTGACATTTCTTTGTTTACTATATGAGTGACGTCACGGCCCTGACCACAGAATATCAAAGCGTTTACGGCGTGAGATTAAAAATGATTATTTCTAGCATTTTCAAATTAAAATTTTACAGTAATCATTCATTGTTATTTATTAAAATCGATATATTGTGGAACCTTATGCCAAATACTGTTAGAAATAAACAATATTTTAATCAATTTTGATATGAGTCAACTACCCTATTGGCCTGCAGTACTATGTTCTCATTAATTAACTCTAAAGGAAGACTTAATATCTTCTGATACGATGTATGGTCTGTTTAACATATGAACTACTAGCTTTTGCCCGTGACTTCGTCGGCGTGGAAATCCTTTTTTATTGATTCCCCATGCAAACTTCCAGCCCCCTTTTCTCTCCCTTAAGGGATGATTTCTGCGATAAAAGCTATCCTATGTCCTTTTCTGCGACTCAAACTATGTCTGTACTAAATTTCATCTAAATCTATTCAGTAGTTTGGCGTGAAAGCGCGACAGATAGACAGAGTTACTTTCGCACTTATAATATTAGTATGGATTTATTTTATTTAGATTACTATTCTACTATGATAAAGTGCTATGATTTACCAAATGTTTTCAATATAACACAACATACATGATCCAAGTTTGACTATTAAGATACAGATCAGCGGCTGCGTACGTAATATTCCTAGAAAATGAATAATTTAAATAAATAATTCTGATCGCATCAAAGTGTATTTGTCACTTTAATTGGATTATGATCGTGAAGCGCGAAAAATCGTTTATCAAGTTCAATAATGATAGCACATGCAAGCTTCACAGAATTCATAAAGTTTATCTAGTATAATATATTCAAGAAAATGATTCATTTATTAATATGCGGTTACTACAACGTGCAAGTTGAACAAATATAGATGGGTATCTAGAAACCGGTCATGTCATGTGCAAGTATGATCAGTCACTGCTCGTACATGTGCTTTTTATTATCAACGGGACAATGTGGTATCATCTACTCATAACGTATAAACTATTATTATTAAGTTTATAAGTATAACATTCGTCCTACCTAACACTGTTATTCTCAGTAGATTTCCGAACATTGAGGAATCCAGGTCTTACACCAGCAAGTGTGTATATGTTCGACCTGGATTCTAAATCGGCTATAAGCTGCGGTACTACTGCCAATTTTTTTATTTGGAACATAAATGTTAACCATTTAACAATGATTATTAACTTTATACAATATAAAATAACATCATCATCACAGCTCATATACGTCACCACCGAGGGGCTCAAGTATACTCTAAATTAGGGTGTTTATGCCTTAGTCAACCACGCTGGCCCGGTGCGGATTGGTCCACTTCACATACACCTTTGAATTTCTTCGCAGATGTATGCAGGTTGCCTCACGATGTTTTCCTTCACCTTAGGAGCGTCGGATAAATGTACATATGAAATTCTCAAAACAAAAAATACATTGGTACATGGTAGGTAGGACCTATAGTTGATTTACAAACATTGAGGAATCCAGGTCTAACACTACAAGTGCGTGAATGTTTGACATGGATTTTAAATTCTAAATCGTCCATAAGCTGCGGTACAACTATTAATTTTTAATTGGAACTTGGATAATCGTTATAAAAGTCAGTACCCGACACTGGTAGCGAGCCGGCATCCGCTAGCTATGACGTACGGATCTCAGACGTGGCCGCTTATATTGGCGTCATATGAAGGCTTAAAGTCACTCAAAAGGCAATATAGAGAGCTATGCCCAGGGCTTTAATACGAGAGAGACGATAACTTAGCATTCCATGGATTCACCGTGCGGGTGCCGGGTTCATCGCGTTGCAGAAAAGGGCCAAGAGCAGTGCCTGGGGCTTACCAACACAGGTGCAGGTTTAAGAAGCTAATCAGAAATGATGAGATCAAAATAACTAAGAAAATAACTAAGAATTGCGAACTTAAAGTGGCAGAGGGCGGGGCTTGTAGGACTGAAGGCTGTTGGGACGAAAGGTCTTCGAGTGGCGGCCGCGTATCCACAGACGCAGCGTTGGTAGGCCCCCCACAATGTGGACACGATCTGGTGAAGGTCGCGGGAAGCCACTGGACACGAGAAGAGAAGGACCGATCATTTTGGAGATCCTTGGGGAAGGCCTATGTCCAACAGGCAGGTCTCTTGGCTGAAATGATGATTTAACTCCTGCCGTGATATCATCATCATCATAACAGCTCATATACGTCGCCACCGAGGGGCTCGAGCCTACCCTAAGTTACGGTGTTGAGGCCTTAGTCAACCACGCTGGCCCAGTCACTCGCCACTATTGACGGCGGTGAGCACGAGTTGGAGTTATTCCGTGTGACGATATTGCCATAGGGTGCGTGTCCTGCGTGGCAGCAGTTCGAGTTCGTTCGGATTGCTAGACTTCACAAACACCTTTGAATTTCTTCGCAGATGTATGCAGGTTGCCTTGATCCAGTTTTATTGCGAGCTCTGTTATATCATGAATTCTCTAGGGAACTCATTAAAAATTTAAATTCAGGATAAAATACCACAGAGCAGACACCATCCATGTAAAAACCTATTTCCTTCCTCAGGGCTTCAGCTATCTCTAATTCTTGATATCAAATTTAATTAGTTTGGTTCAGCAGCTTAGTCCGAATGAGTGACAGACAGATATACTTCCGCATTTATAATATTAATTAGGTGGGATGTTCCACTAATAAAAACTGTGTGTATACCCTATGATGGACTAGGTGACTTTTAAACAGGACCTTGGTCGTTTCCAGGAGTCGCTGTCGGAATGGGAGCGCGGGTTCGGCGAGGTGCAGGCGCCGGCGCCGGTGGCGGGCGCGCCGGGCCGCAAGTGGAGCGCGCGAGCGGCGCACGCGCAGGACACCGCCACCGACAACGCGCCGCCGCTCAGCAACAGCAGTGACGCCTGCAAACTGATCGTTGTGAGTTTTTCTTTGTACTCGTCACATTCCCTGCGTTCCAGATAAGCATTTTTAGCCATAAATATCAACATTTTTAGCATCTCTGCGTTTCATTAGCCGGTGATGCTAGTTTTTCTTGCTGGTTGTCATGCGTTTCATTTAAGCATTTTTAACACGAAACGCTAGCATCAAGTACCCATGTTAATAGATGGGTCCTCTCTCAGGTCCTCTGATACCACTTTTTGACAGCTTTCAAATTTGACATTTGGAATCTTATTTTCATGAATCAAAAAGGATTCTCACTTTATTAGGTTAATTATTAAATGAGAGTTAAACCTTCAAAAACCTTAAATTTGGTCAGTATTTTTGATGTATACAAACATCCGAACATACGAGGTTATATGAAAAAAGCAAAACATACTCGTAGAAAAATATTTTACAAAAAATAAAAACCCAACTTCAAAAACACTGAAAAGTTAAAAATAATATATGAATAGGTACAGACAACATCACACTTCTATATTGAAGTCGGTGCCAAACGATGATCTCCTAGAAAGTCTTAAAAGTTGTCACCGAGCTGGTATTTAATTTCATGGGATCCCATCATCAGATCCTGACTTGTGACCTTGAGACCATCCCAGGAGTATACTCTATCGAATACAAAAAGAATTTTGAAAATCGGACAACAATTGCCGGAGTAATCGCGTAACATATACACAAAACACGTTGGATACACGTAAAAATTAAATGGTTTTCCTCGATTTAATGGGATCCCATTATCAGACCCTAACTTTGGTGACTATAGGACCACTCTTGGAGTGTCCTCTATCGGATACAAAAAGAATCCTCAAAATCGGTTCATAAACGACGAAGTTATCCGCGAACAAACATAAAAAAAAAAAACAAGCATATATACGGTCGAATTGAGTAACCTCCATTTTTCTTCGAAGTCGGTTAAAAAACAGCCTATACTTTTTTCAACACCTAATTTTCAATGCGAAAAATAATTACATCGGTCTTGTTTTAGAACAGAAAACAGTGAACTATACGAACGAATACATAAGCTGTAACTTGCCAGACATGCTCCGGTTTACATAAAAAGTATAATTTGTGCTTTATGAAGGTACAGTAGGCGTAGGCGCCACGTCAAGCTTTACATTTGCACTACGAAAATCATACATACTACGAGCAACATAATAGTATTATGAAATACTGTATGAAAACCTTCATAAAGCATCTTAAATGTTTAAGAGGACTGTAAAGTGCCAATTCATGGCTCGAGTATGCAAATGCAGTTTGTTGCAGTTGCATACCGCTTAGAGTTGAAGGTCCGAGGAAGTGCTTACATTCGTTATTGAAATATTGTTTCGGGTGATAACGGTTTTACCCCCCTAAACCTTAACGAAATTAGACACGTTTGGTCTCATTAGATTCAATATACCTTAATCTATGTTTGTACGTTTTGATTTTTTCGTAATTCAGTATAATTTAGTCAAGAAAGATATAAACGCTCCAGGTAGTTTTTAAGTCTAAAATATGGATATTTAGATGCTAATAATTTATATTCTGACCAATATTACTTCAAAATCAAAACGTACAAACCTAGATCTTCATTATATCTACAACATTTCCAAAAAATATGAAAATTGGACTATGTAAAGAGGGAGAAAAGCGTTATCGCCTTTTGTATGAAAATTTACACCTTCACAATCCTCTTCAGTTTTATTGTTACTTGAACATTTTTCTATGGATGAACTTACTGTACAAGATTTACGTTTATTAAATGCTCGTCGGTTGGTTAGATAAATTGTGTACAAGGAGCAGCGTTTATTGAGTTTCCCATGGCGAGGACAATTGGGGTTAAATGGCAACACAAAACGTCAGGGCTGCTCGTTTACTCTCATAAGGTTTGTGATTAATGACTGTGTAGTGTTAAAAATATACATATACAAGTAGGTATACCTTCAAGTTCTATGCGATATTCATTTATTGTCGTTACCAATTTTTAATGTTACATTCTGAATAATGACAATATTTGCATAATAACATATTGACTTTGCTGTAAGTTGTTACAATTTTGTCGCATTAAGTACCAATATAAAATTGTCTATCATTGGGTCAAATCAAATCAGGAAAATATTATTGCATCTTAAAAATATCACTGCATTGTTATTGCTTTTCGATATTTTTAACCGACTTCAAAAAAGGAGGAGGTTCTCAATTCGATGCGTGTTTTTTTTGTGTGTATGTTAAGCGATTACGCCGCCAATTGTGGACCGATTTCCAATTTTTTGAATTCGATAGAGTATACTCCTGGGGTGGTCCTAAGGTCACCAAAGTCAGGGTCAGATGATGGGATCCCATAAAAATCGAGGAAAAACCTTAAATTTTAGGTGTGTCCAACGTGTTTTGTGTGTATGTTACTCGATTACTCCGCCAATTGTGGACCGATTTTCAAATTCTTTTTGTATTATAGATACAAAAATAGATAGAGTATACTTCTGGGGTGGTCCCAAGGTCACTAAAGTCAGGATCAAATGATGGGATCCCGTGAAAATCGAGGGAAACCCTTCAATTTTATAGGTTCGTCGAACGTGTTTCATGTTTTTCCGAAGTTATTCACGTATTTGCGTCTGGTATTCGTGAACCGAGCTGATGGTGGAAGGATCCTTAACTTTTGGACTGGACCTGATCTGACCTGACCCTGGACCTGAATTTATTTAGCTGGTATTAAATTCAGGTCCAAGGTCAGGTCAGGTAGCCAGGAAGGTGAGGTGATATTAAATACACTAAATAGATAAAAATAAAAAAATATTTTACCAAAAATAAAAACTGCCTTCAAAAACATTGAAAAGTTACAAATAATGCAAGAATAGGTACAGTCGTCGGTGGCGCTATGGACTCGGCACTTGTCTTTCAATCGGGAGGTCCGGGTTCGAGACCGCCATGTACCACTATGTTTTTCTTTCGAATTTCATATGTACATTTGTCTGACGCTCCTACGGTGATGGAAAACATCGTGAGGCAACCTGCATACTTCTGCGAAGAAATTCAAAGGTGTATGTGAAGTCGACCAATCCGCACTGGGCCAGCGTGGTTGACTAAGGCCTAATCATCCTAACATAGGGTAGGCTCGAGCCCCTCGGTGGGGACGTATATGAGCTGTGATGATGAGGTACAGACAACATTATATAACAACTTCTATATTGAAGTCGGTGCCAAATTTTAAGGCTTTCTAGGAGATCATCGTTTGGCACAGACTTCAATATACTTAGAAGCGTGATGTTGTCTGTACCTATTCTTACATTATTTTTAACTTTTCAGTGTTTTTGAAGTCGGTTTTTATTTTTTGTAAAATATTTTTTATTCACAGCTGGGCACGGATGTCGCATTATGTACTCGTATTTAAAATTCATGTGTCACCATTAGGGTCCAACCAGGAAAATGTATTTTGAACGTAGCTCTGCATTGTTATGTTTGTCGATTTCTTCCACAACTGGACACGGATTTCGAAACGATACCCAACAGTAGGTGTAGTTATAATTAATAACTCAACATATTTATGTCGTAAACATAAACATAATGTGAAATAGACTGTAGCTTAAATAAATCGAATCACAATGCCATCTACTGGAAGGTTACCCAATCTCTTACTAGATAACCAAGTGTTGATTCGATTAACGGACGGTTTCAATGTCCTGGATCTCTGGATTTGCTTACTGGAGATAGAATTTTGACGCATTTTGTATGGAGCCATATCCAAAGATAGATAGAATATTGAAACCGGCCGTAAGAAACTCACAGCGCCATCTGTTTGAGCTTATGGAACAAACAAATAAAAGCAAACAATTTAATTCGCAAAAATAAATATTGTAGTCAGTAGGTCATCGAGATAAAATCTATCAGCTATCTTTTAAGTTTGACTGAATTCCAAATTTTATCAAAATCGGGTCAGCAATTTCGAAGTAGGTACTTATACCTTATAACACCATGTCCCGAACAAACAATGTAACTCGAGATTTCTATATAATCGCAATCGACTAACTATTATTTGGGTTAAAGTTGTGCGTGCGTAAAAATCCCACCCGCTTAATTGGGCCACATCGAGGTCACGCCGCCCCTCCGTACCTTGACACGGTGTGAACCAAGGCGCAATGAACAAAGAAATGGCGTGAAAATACCGTAAGCCGACTATCCGCTTGGAACTCGCATTTGTTGTCTTTGCACTTAATTAATAGCTTGTTGACTGAATAAGATGACGTATTATCGGAGTAATGATGGACTAAGCAATTGTGTATGTATTGGATCCCCTCTTATCTTAGTTCGGCTGGATCCTGTCGGATGTGCTCGTAAATTTAACTAAACATCCTAGTTCACTTTTACTACCTATGTGGCAAAGTACTAAACGGTATTACACCGTGGGATTTCCTGACCGTTCCTAGGCACTTCTTATAGAAGCAGTTGCAGGCGTTGCAGCCGACGACAATAAATTTTAATATTCTTGAATCTACATACATAGTCATAGGTAGGTTATAGAAATGGCAATAGTTTTTAATTCTCAACTTTGCAACTGTTTTTGAGTCGTTCATGAGTTCAACCACGGTAATAACATACACCCCAAAATAAGAAGTTGTTTCGAAATGTCGAATTTAACATATACTTAAGTATTAAATATTTCCTTTTTTATTTCTTTCTTTTGCGAGTTGAGTGATTTGCGATTGAAACGGGGATGAAACTCAAATGCGATTTAATTCATTCTTGGACCATCTCCCAAAATGTGAAATTGGAAAGTATTAATATATATATTTATTATATAATATTATAATACGTATTTATATGTATAGTATAGTGTATATATGTATACTATTTTATATTTATAGTTTGTTGAATTATATTTTATAATAGTATTCGTTCAATTATTACTCACATTTATTTGTTTTACATCTACCTCATGATTCTCAGATTCACCCTAAGGTCGACCAGCAGGAAATGCCTTTAGCATTAAGTCCGCCTAGTACTTTGCACTCAAGAATAAATAAATAAAGTGGGGTGGTGGCGAGTTTGTGTACGCTAGGTTGCTATGAAGAAGAGAAGGGTTGTTGTGAAGAAGAGAAGTGTTGTTAGGATAGGAAGGAAGGAAGCGTAAGGGAAGGAGAGATGGTTTGCTCCTTCATCATGTCGTTCATCCCACACTTGGAATTCTCTACCTGCGCACGTGTTTCCTCCATCCTACAACATGGGTTCCTTCAAAAGAGGCGTGAAAAAGCATCTTTTGGGCCGGCAAGGGGCGGGCAGGTAGGATAGTGGATGTCGTCCCTACTCTACTTGTCAATTCATTTGGGCCTCTTTCACCGCTTAACATCAGGCGGGAGGAGGTCATTTGCCGGGTCATACATAAAAAAAAATGTTAGATTTTAGTCTAAGACCTGGATACTTTTTCTTACCCACTAAAAAGATTTTATATCTACCAAGGTGGAAGTGGGTCCCTCTTGCGACTTTATGGAACTCAACTCGCTAATTGTATAGGTAGATATGTTACCGGCAATGTGTATAATTCAGGTATTGTATACAATCCCTAGGTAATGTATACAATCCCTGGGGCGTCCAGGCAATGTATGAAATATCATGAATATCATTGTCCATTTCATACTATTGAATATTGTATAGAATACCTGCTGGTTCACCGGTAATGTGTAAAATAAATAAATCTTAATACTAAACTAATGTTAGGTAAGCCGGTTAATATCAATAAATCTTAACAGACTTACTTATCAAATAGCGGACAAATAAAACATGTTGTATTTACTTGAAATAAACTTTATTATCAACTTTAAAATCACAAAAAAATAACAGGAAACTTAAAATTCTTCTTGTTTGTAACATAACATTACAAGTATCTTTTAACATAATATAAGTAATTTTGTAATTGAACTTCACAAACAAAACAATTCTCTTTATAACAAAAAGTAGGTCTAATAGGCATTCACAATTTTAAGTAAAAGTAGGTTTTATTTATTCTTACACGACAAACTATTATGGCACTTTGAAGAGCACAGAGCCTTACTTTTGACACAGGACCACTTTTTAGAGTCACAGTTTTTTTTGCAGCTACATTTCACAAAGCCCTGTCCTGTCCCCGTAGATTGCAAAGTCGCAACTGTACGGAGTGTCGTTTCCAGATTGGGGACGTCGACTTCTTGCAGTAATTTCTGATGGCAAACAGTGAACTGTTGTCTTGAATACAATGTCTTGACAACGCCTTGCTTTGTGCCTAGTTGATATAGATCGTCATCAGTTTTGTGTAATACTACAGCCAGTATATTGCGAGCATCACCACGACCTCTATCGACTTCTGGAACAGGAATGCGTACAGTGGTACCCAACGATACGGGAGGGAATTTTTTTTCAGAAGTTTTAAGCATTTTGTGAGCTTGTACTATCAAATTCTCTTTGGCTCTGATGCGGTTTTCTATCGAAAAGGCGTTTTTTGCGCATAAAGGACAAGCAACTTTGGATCCAAAACCTTCTGCAATATTTTCTTCCGGAGCAGCACAAATAGTATGAATAGGCCTATTGCACATTCTGCACGAATACCACCTGTTGTCTCCTCGGAACAAACACAGCATATAAGTGCACAACTCAATGACTCCTCTCGTACTGATACCAAATTCGGATCATGTAACGCTTGATCATTTACCTCACAAGGAAGATTTTCGACATTCGTAGGCTCAACAACATTCTTAGTATTTGGGATAGCCATGTGTTCATCATGCGCACTTTGGACATTTGAAGCTTCCTTACCGATGTTAAAACTATCGAGTGCAGCGTTTTGTTGATCTGGTGCCTGTAGAGGTTGAGTGTCAGCTGTTTCAGTTTCTGATGTCTCAGCCGCATCTATTACAGATTCTGAAGATGACTTCATCACTTTTTCTAAATCTTCTTCGCTCTCCAGGTTGTGAGTATCCTCAAAAGGCAAAGATATGCCAACTTTTATTTTCGACCCAAAAAGAGCTTCATAAGGTGTTCTTTTGATTCCTAAGTGAAACGCCCTATTCTTCATGAGTTGTACAAATCGCAGACCATCACTCAAACGTTCGCTATCGTTATCTTGCATCCAAGTTGTAAGC
Source organism: Schoenobius gigantellus (assembly GCA_963935595.1). Classification (NCBI taxonomy): domain Eukaryota; kingdom Metazoa; phylum Arthropoda; class Insecta; order Lepidoptera; family Crambidae; genus Schoenobius; species Schoenobius gigantellus. The sequence continues at coordinate 40,780,989 of OZ012544.1, read as the reverse complement.
ATGTTTTCAATGTCCTGGTTAGCTCGTTCGACACTCCCTTGACTTAAAAATATCCAGTAAATTGTACGCTACTTCCTCAGCGCGTTTTGTTTTCAGGGCTCTTAATATGACAAACTTTGTGAGATAATCCTGATAGACCATTATGAATTTATAATCCCGGTCTGATTGAGATTGATAGTCTATCAAATCTACTTGACAGCGAGAATTAAATTCTGTTTAAAGTATGGGCTTCACGACAATCCCTTTTTTTATTCCTTTTTGTTTTTGCTGGCAGGGTTCGCAAAGTTGCAAAAATAGTTCAACATCGTGGCGAGTTATATTCTTATATCTTGAAGAAAGCTCCTTCAGCATTCTGTCTCGTCCTCCATGGCCGATACTCTGATGTGCGTCGTGAAGTACTTGAAATAATTCAGTATCAGCAACGTAGTATATAATATTGTTATTTGTAGTAGCATCCACAGGAAAAATCAACTATCTTTCTGACCAACAGTTATAACATCATAATGCTTCAATAACCAGTAATCCCGAGAAGCCTTTTTTTCAGCCGTTTTTGCATTTTTTGTTTCTTCTATCAATTGTTCATAACGATTTTTTTCAATAAACGTGCGATTTTTTGTATTTGCTGCTTCTCTTTTTATTTGTAATTGTGAATAAAATCTTTCTTTCATCTCAGCTATTCGTTGTTCGGCCGCCATTTTTTAATAAATTAAATTACTTTCCTACCTGACGCAAATTAGCAAAAATAATAACTATGACGCAAATAGCTCAATACACGTGTTAACAGTATCATCGCACGTCGCGAAATGAAATGGAGAAATGCGGCTGTTTGCTTAAATAGTGTCGCGGTATCCTTTTTCTCAAGCGGCGGCGGCGGCTCCTTTGACCTGAAAGGCCGCCCGCTCGCGGTATCCTTTTTCTCAAGCGGCGGCGGCGGCTCCTTTGACCTGACCGGCCGCCCGCCCGCCGCGCCCGCGCGCCGCTCTTAAGGCGGACACACACTGTTTATTGGCTAGATAAGTACTGTAATCAGGAAAACTTATTCTAGCTCCTAGTGTTACGGTAAGTAGGTATGTTTTGGCTTACTACTTGCCGCGGCGCAAAGTACTAACTACGTTGGCTACCCACCGCACACAAAAATGACAGTTTTTAGGGTTCCGTACCAAAAGGTAAAACGGGACTCGATTACTAAGACTTTGCTGTCGGTCTGTCTGTCTGTCCGTCCGTCCGTATGTCACAGAGCTGTTTACCTCATGAAAGGTGACACAGATTGTGTATATCTGTGGCCGTATATGTATGGGGAGCCCCCTCTATTATTTTTTTTGTATAAAAATTGTAAAGCGGTTAACAGAATACATCAAACTACTAAGATTCAATGGCCTACACAAGGCCCAATTATTAATAGGTTGGGAATAAATTGGCAGTGACGTACGGACGGACGGGCGCACGAACGGACAGACAGACAGACATGAAGAATTTATAAGGGCTCCGTTTTTGTAATTCGGCTACGGAACCCTAATAAAAAACAGCTTGAAGTATTTAATTTTAATAAAATTATTACTAACTACTTTTTTACTACAATGAGTCGTAAAAAACAACAATAATAAATTGATTGTACAGTTTAATATTGAAATTTAGATTTATAAGTTTTTTTTGTTCATACAGTTTCCATTTCAAATCTTTCGCATTTCCTGTAAATCGGCTATATGCGCCTTAAGAGTCCGCTAGCTTAGATAATGCCGCTCTTTAGCGCACCCCGCATTGACGCCGCCCGCGCCGCGCCGCCTCTTGTCAAAGGATTTAATTTTATTTACAAAGGCTACCGCGTGCGGCGTACACCCGAAAGTGAAATTGACAGTTTTATATCGAAGCGCCTCCGTAGTGAAAGATTGTGTTTGTGAACTGTTGTACTACGAATTGAATTTATCCTCAAAAAATCCGGCATTTGATAAGATTCTGGATAAATTACACCTATGTACTTACCTCCGTAGCAACCTACAGACGCTCCAGCCGTAAGTCAAACTAAAAGGAAGTATTAATAAAAAAGGTAATTCCACATTTATGTGGAACATAAGTATACGTAGTTCACGCAATTACAGAAGAAAATAAGTACCTAAATATTTTGTTTTGGATTCAGAGCGTGATAATGGCTCTCTTATTAAAAATACGGGTGGTAGTAACTCTGACAGTTCGAGTGATGAAAAATTGTGGTGTAATTTTACTTTGAATTTACCTACTTTCGCATATTTTTGATTAAAATTATCTTTGCACCTAGCTTGTGTGTCCCGATAATTTTTATTCGTATTTTGTTTTATTAAACACAATTGCGTTCGGGTGTACCGACATTATCTAAGCGAACTTACTTTGATCGCGCCGCCTTGGCGCCGTGCCGTCTCTTGTCAAAGGATTTAATTTTATTTGCAAAGGATACCCGCGTGCGGCGTACACTCGTGAGTGAACGGTCATGCTAAAACGATTCACTTCCATTAATGCTTGAAATGGCGCCTCTAGGAAGGGTGTCAGGGTTCTATGAAGCTTACCGTACTTATTTGTTTGTAATAACCACAATTGCGTTCGAGTGTTACATCACCCTAACATAGGGTAGGCTTGAGCCCCTCGGTGGGGACGTATATGAGCTGTGATGATGATGATGATGTTACATTACCTGCTGCAAGTTTGGCATTGTATAGAATACCTAGGTAAAGTGTAAAATAAATTCTATTTCATACTTTACCTGCCCGTTTTAGGTATTCTATACATTGCCTAGGTATTGTATACAATACCGGATTATACACATTGCCGGTAACAGATACACACTAAAAGTATTGGATGGTTCTGTGCAGTCGCATTCGCGACACTCAAAGGGAAATTTTCGCAATCATACCTCCTCTGTGGTTTAGTGGTTGAGATCACCGTGTTATGATCAGGACGCACGGGGTTCAATTCTCCATGGGTGCAGAAGTTATTGCGGTTGGTTTGGTTGGTGGTGGGACTTCTGAGCCCGCCTAGCCTAGCTACCGCCGTCTTAACAAAATATAGCATTGTTATGTTCCGTCAATTAGAGGTAAGCTGGCAATCTTCCTCGGTTATTGAGGAGTCCAGATGAAGCCCACTTCCATCTTTTTACCACCAGGTGAGAAGCTAAAAGCTGCCACAGTACACAAATCGTCCGTCAGCGTAGTGCTCCTCGTGGTTGTCGACGGTCCAAAAAATTATTTTAGTTTGCATAAAAAAAAACTTGATTAGCTCTGATATTTTTCCCTCAGAATCTCCACTTAGGATGTATATATCCTCTTATTGTGAGCAACATTTATGAGTATACATGCCTGCCTACCCATAAATGTTATTTCGACATTTCAAAACATCCTGAATAAATAGATGAATTATTTTTAGTAGGCAAAGTCTAGCAAGACTGCGAGACAGTTTTCTAGGTAGGAATTTATTGTTTATAGTACATCGACGACTCCAAGACGCCAATATGGCGGATGTCGCTGTGCGGCGGGAACGCGGCGGCGATCGCGGCGCGCGCCGGCACCAAGCTGCTGCCGCCCAGGATACGCATCGTGTGGCATCCGCCCACCACGCCCTACCACCACACGGAGAAGCTACGGCTCGTGGTCACCGCCGTCAACAGTGGTGAGTCCTATGCCGTGGAACTATTGTGGGCACCAAGCTGCTGCCACGCAGGACACGCACCCTATGGCAATATCGTCACACGGAATAACTCCAACTCGTGCTCACCGCCGTCAATAGTGGCGAGTGAGTCATAGCAACGATTTAGTGGGTGGTACCATTGTGGGTCTGCACTACCGGCACCGGCAACTGTGGTGAGCTCGTATATCCTAATGATGCTGAAGTCGGGACCATTGCCACCCAGAATCACGTGGCATGGCACCCGCTCTCCACGCACGGAGTTTCTGCGGCTCGTTAACTCAGCCGTTAACAGCCTATCTACTAAACAATAATATGGGGCTCCCCTATTTGTGTGTTAGCTTATTGACATTGGAAGTGTAGAATTTGTCCACTGCTCCAAAAAGCTAACGCTCTACTAAGGCAGTAGTTTACTCAGTACTGTATCGTCTTCGCGTGTATCTCAATCCGAAGCCGCCGCCACCAAGGAGCGGTGCTTTCCGTGCTTGCATTGCTGTCTTTCGCTTTGAAGGGGAGGACGGGCAGTGAAACTATTATAGGACACTATACAACACGGGGGCACAACGCTTTTGCTTCCTCTCTAGTCGCAGGCATCCCATCACCACGCCAAAACATTAAACAGCTCAGCAGGCCTATTCTCTAACTACGGTTGGTAACTAGAGCTGTCATTTTTGAAAGGAACTTTATATCCATTACTAGTCTATTGATGTTATGTGATATGTTACGTACGGCGACGTTCATGATAGCAGTAATGGGTGGTGTTTCTTTCAAAAATGACAGTTCTAGTTAGCAACCGAAGTTAGAGAATAGGCCTGCTGAGCGTAGTTATTTTGTTCCACCACTATATTTTTACATTCGCATTCCACCGGAGAGAGACTGTACCAGGGTAGTCTGTCTGCTTGGATACCTCCGTCTTACCTATTTCTGCCGCAAAGCAACAGTGCTTGCATTGCTGTATTCCGGTTTGAAGGGTGAGATATGGCAGTGAAATTACAGGGTACCGTGACTTTACATCCGATGTCACAAGTTGGCATCGTACACTGTGGCTATTGTGGAGGGTTGCAGTTTTCCTGTCAATCTCACTGGAGCCACATGTATTATAGGCGACTGTTACCACTTACCATCAGGCGGGCAGTTTGCTTGTTTGCCAACTTAGTTGCAATAAAAAAAGAACACTCGATATACCCATGATGCCAAACTACTTACGACCTAAAAAAAAGCACTCGATATACCCACGATGCCAAAGTCTACACCCACAAAATGACGACGCAACGCTTTCCAGGCGCGGTGTGCAACAACGAGTCGGAGTTCGTGTGCGGCGTGACCAGCCTGTGCGTGTCCGCGTACCTGGTGTGCGACGGCGTGCGGCACTGCCCCGGCGGCGAGGACGAGGACGCGGCCGCGTGCGCGCACCGCCGCGACCCGCCGCTGCTCGAGCTGCTGCGCCGGTTCGCCGCGCGCAACCAGGAGCTGCTCGGCATCGACCAGCCGGACACCATGACCAAGCCGTCCGTCATCAGTGAGTGTCTATAGTGTGTTGCGTGTGGCTCTATACAGGTGTGACGTGTCAGCGACCAGCGTCCGACATCATAAGCAAGCCGTCCGTCATCAGTGAGTGTCTAGTGTGTTGCGTGTGGCTCTATACAGGTGTGACGTGTCACCGATCAGGAGCTGCTCGGCATCGACCAGCCGGACACCATGACCAAGCCGTCCGTCATCAGTGAGTGTCTATAGTGTGTTGCGTGTGGCTCTATACAGTTGTGACGTGTCAGCGATCAGGAGCTGCTCGGCATCGACCAGCCGGACACCATGACCAGGGTAATCGGCCGCACAACAGACAGGCAGGAGGACGTACCATTGGTTCATAATGGAAAGGTGCTGGAAGGAATGGAATCAGCAAAATTACTAGCGGAGACCTTCTATCCAGAAGACAAGACCCAGGAGGACTGGAATCTTCTGCTGAACCCACTACTGAAGGACCTAGAGCATAGGGGAGACTACTGCCAAGCTTTTGCCGACGATGTGGTACTGATCTTCTCTGGAGTCACAGCACAACAGGTGCAGAGACAGGCCAACGCGGCCCTTGTTTATGTTCGGAGGTGGGGGGTCCAAAACAAACTTAAGTTCGCGCCACATAAGACCAAGGCTATGATCATCACGAACGAAGTTAAATACGACACCCCGCTTCTGAGCATGGATGGGGAGCCGATTGGGCTGTCTCACGAGATAAAGATCCTGGGTCTTACAATCGACGACGGCCTCAGGTTCCATGCTCACGTGACTAACGTTTGCAGGAAAGCACTGGGCTTGTACCGGCAAGTTGCGAAGGCGGCCAGGATACACTGGGGTCTCGAGCCAGAGGTGATCAGGGCCATATATACAGCGGTAGTCGAACCAATCATACTATACGCGGCGAGTGCTTGGGCACCAGCGGTAGAGAACGGGAGAAACCGAAGGCAACTTAACATGGTCCATAGAGATTTCGCCCAAAAAATTACGAAGGCTTACAGGACGGTCTCGTTGAACTCGGCCCTACTGCTTGCCGGACTGCTTTCTCTTGATCTCAGAGTTAAGGAATCACCTGCTCTCTACAGGATGAAGAGGGGGCACTCCGAGCGTGTAGTGGGAGACCGGGTGGTGGAAACGCCTGTTGCTTTTGTGAACGCCGAACATCCAGCACTTCACAAATATATCAGCTTTCATCACCTGATGGACGGTGCAAGCTGGAACCAGCACGATAAACGATGACTCCATATCTTCACCGATGGAAGTAAGATCCAGGGCAAAGTCGGCGCGGCACTGACCCTATGGGACGATGCCGTCGAACTTAAAGCCCGAAAATATAAGCTGGAACCATATTGCACTGTCTATCAGGCGGAACTATTTGCGCTATTAAAGGCCACGGAAATTGCTTCTGAAGGTGCAGCGCCTAAATATAGTATCTATAGCGACTCAAGGTCGGCATTAGAAACAGTGGCTGGAGGCGATTCCCTCCATCCTCTAGCGTTCCAAATAAGAAAGATCCTCACGAGCACCAAGAAAGATATCAACTTCTATTGGATCAAAGCACACGCGGGGATGGAGGGAAACGAGAGAGCGGACTGTTTGGCAAAGGATGCGGCACTAAAACTGCACACGAGGCCAGCATACGATGCTTGCCCGATTTCCTTCATTAAGCGACAAATCCGTTTGGAGTCGCTTGAGGAATGGAATCGGCGGTATCAGTGCGGAGAAACGGCCTCAGTGACGAAAATCTTCTTTCCCGATGCGACACTTGCACAACACACACTGAGAACCTTTTACCTAAGCCCGACGCTCACACAGGTGATGACAGGACACGGCGGGTTTTCCAAGTACTTGAACCGATTCAAGTGCAAGGACAACCCGGCGTGTGCCTGCGACCCAGACAAATCTGAGGGGGTGTTGCACATTATCTTAGAGTGCCCTGTTCATGCGGCTGATAGAGTCGAGCTAGAAATCGCAATAGATGAGAAACTGACAGTACACACAATACAGATCATGCTAAATAATAAAAAACAAAGAAGCAGGCTTCTAAAGTTCTGCGAAAAAGTAGCGGGAGCAGTCATAAAAAGAAACAAAACGCACGACGATCTGTAATGCATCTATTAAATAATATTCTGGTGGTAATATTGATAACAGATGTGACGAATGTATATACACAAAAACGTAATAGATAAAATAGAGACAAAGAATAGAATAAGTTAGTAAAGATATGGCAATACATTTGATAATGATTTGAGGTACCAAATAACGATATAGAATAAGAAATACGCTATAGCATGAAAGTACGAGGCATATAAGCGGGAACTGGAATGAAAGAGTATTATATAGATGTAAAACGTCTCTGAAAACACATATCAGAGGAACAAGTATTAAATAAATTAAAAAAAAAAATAAAGCCGTCCGTCGTCAGTGAGTGTCCAGTGTGTTGCGTGTGGCTCTATACAGGTGTGACGTGTCAGCGATCAGGAGCTGCTGGGCATCGACCAGCCCGACATCGACACCATGACCAAGCCGTCCGTCATCACTTGACATCAGTGAGGACAGTGAGTGTCTAGTGTGTCATGTATTGCTCTATACGGGATGTGAGGTGTTTCCCATCTTTGTTGTTTAAAAAATAAGTCCTGCGTTATTCGCCTAATTGCCCCGGGGCTCCCAGCCGGAAAGGGTTGTGGCATTTGATGGTGCCACGTATCACAAATTAGTTACGCCACTGCATCGTGGGAAAATGGCCTTACAGTGAATTTCTCAGTAATTTATTAACATAAAAGATAAAATTATGATTCAGGCATTTGCGGAAGCAATCGTACTAATTACTAAGTAGGCACATTGTATAGACTCCTCAAGTGGCACTCAGCGCCGGTGATGCGTAGAACAGACAGACAGACGATAACATTATCTGTGAATTAATAATTAGTGCGCGTGCGGCTCCGTTCAGTCGAGGTTCATGGTTTATTGGTGCAAGTTTGTCGAGCTATAATAAGTTATCTCAGTGACTGGGCTGTGTGCTTGTGTTAAGGTTCAATTAGGATTTTTTTAACCGTATAAAGGTTAGTTTGAGTTACCCAAAATCCAAACTACTTATTACCTACTGATTTGTTATTAATACACTACGCACGTCACACAATAATTCACTAGCATCCAATCAATCCGTCGGTGGCGCTGTGGTTTCGGCACTTGCCTTCCAATCGGGGGGTCGGGGTTCGAGACCCGCCATGTACCAATGTGTTTTTCGTTTCGAATTTCATATGTACATTTGTCTGACGCTCCTACGGTGAAGGAAAACATCGTGAGGCAACCTGCATACATCTGCGAAGAAATTCAATGATGTATGTGAAGTCGACCAATCCGCACTGGGCCAGCGTGGTTGACTAAGGCCTAATCAACCTAACATAGGGTAGGCTCGAACCCCTCGGTGGGAACGTATATGAACTGTGATGATGATGATGATGATGATCCAATCAATTTACGTCGACAAAACACTAGAACGAGAGAACAACACGGAACACAAGTGACTTTTTCCTTTTGGTAACTCTATCCGACTTGTGCAAGGTCCTGCCCTCAACGTGTTTGTTGATCAACAATTGTTGAAAATCTGCATCTTTCTTTGTTAATGTTGCTGATACTGATATTAAGAACAATGCTGATAATCCGCGGATCAGTGGCGTTACAAGCATGGGTGGCACCCGGGGCGGAAATTGTGGTGGTACCCCAAGATGGAGAACGATTAAAATAATAAAAAATCGGTATAACATAAAGTACGATTAATAATTGAACAACTGAGTATAGAGAGAGAGAGAGAGAGAGACGATAACTTAGCATTCCATGGATTCACCGTGCGGGTGCCGGATCCATCGCGTTGCAGAGAAAAGAGCCAAGAGCAGTGCCTGGGGCTTACGACCCAGGTGCAGGTTTAAGTAGCTAGTACTTTACAATGCATCAACCTTAGAATAATAACTATTATATTAGATATTCTAAGGCATCAACATTCACCTTCACCACTCCGGCTCCTCTCTCTCTGCCTAACCATATTTGATATGATTTCGTCAGTGCCGCCTTTGTTATGAGCTCACGGATGTATTCGATAAGCCTAGGATCTTTTAGCAATGTGTATAAGGATTTTGCCGGAATACCTCTCACGCCTACTTCTACCGCATATAAGTGAACATAAGGTGGGTGGACCATGGAAGGCCACTCTAACGAATAAACAGTTTTTATTAGTTCATTTACTGGATAAATAAAAGAAACTAATCATTAATTAAGACTTTGTTTTATTGTGTTTCATAGAAATTACTTTTTTTTTATTCTAGGTGTAATCACTATTTCTTAAATTAAACTTTTATAAAGGTCTTCTAAACGGCCTTGTAAGGAACACGGCTCCATACAAGGCCAATATTATAAATCAGTCGTTCAACTTAAAACTAGAATTGTAATAATCAAAATATCCGCTTTTACTAAAACCACAGAAAAAGCTTATTCATGTAAATGAAAAATTTAATGTTTAACATATTAAAATCTTTTTTTAAAATTCAACGAACATTCCTTGAACACCATTGTATAACTAAGGATATATTATTGGAAATCATATAAAAAATATAGTAATGAGTATTATATCGATAACAAATAAGTTTCCAATGCGTTTTACAATGAAATTATATATTTTTTAAATTATAATGGCCTTCTTATGGTTCCGTTCTTTGTAAGGCCAAAATTTTCCTAATAAGGCCAAACTAACAATTATCAAAGTCAAAGTCAATATTCTATATTCATTTAGGTACAATTTGTACAGTTATGAAAGTCAACTTTGATGCCATCGGTTCAAGAATCTACCAGGAGGCCTTGTTCTGAGAAGAACCGGCAAGAAACTCAGCAAGTATTATCCTCCCTTTACATTTTGCATAGATTTGGAAAGAGGCATAACTCACATGTCGTCTTTAATAATTTAATCATAATATTATAATAAAATAAAAGACTAATAATTAATGTATCATAGAGAACAAAAAATATGTGATTCATGATATCATTTATAACATCATTTTTTATATTTAATGAAATACCTAATAGACACTACAGGCTAAGTTCTCTAATTATTACGAACTTATAATGGCACATAATCAGTCTTGAAGTCAAAAATATTTAAAATCAACCATTCCTAAAATTAAAAAAACGAAAATATAAGAAAATAATAAGTTAAATTCGGAATCAAACTTATAAACTAAAAAGGGTAATAACTGTGGATAAATTAATCACAATCTGAGCATAAAAATGCGAAATCTTTTTTAGTGAGACCAACACACTCCTCGTGATACCACTTTCGACATTCGCTACATTGCCTCATGGCTTCGATTCTACACTCGCCACATGCAGTACCATTTCTTTTCTTCACTTTTCTTATCTTTCAATCTTTTGCTTTCTTTTTTCAATCTTTTGCATTCATTTTTCAATCTTTTGCATTCATTTTTATTGATATCTTTCTTCTTTTGTTCTCGCTTACTTGTAGATTTTCCTTTTTTCTTACTAGTCGTTTGCTTCAACTCATCCTTTTTTTCTTCAGTTTTAAATAAATCTTTAACTATTCTTTGTCCTTTATAATTAATAGCTTTTTGGCGTGGACGAGTAGATTTTATCTTAGCGTAGTTTGGAGTACGCAAAAAAGTATGAAACGATTTTTCCTGTATTAGGTTAATTAACGGCTCTTCGTCATCCGAAGATCTAGAGGTACTTATCTCATGACTGTTTTGTCGAGCTTTTGTTATAGGTCTGATTAGTTGTTTTTTTGGAGTGATTTGTTCTTCCTGATCGGGATCTTCATCAGATGACGAAGAAGAAGTGTATAAATCGGAGACTTGAAGTTTACTTATGTAGTTATTTTTGTTTAATGATTCACTAAGATTCAAGTCAAGATCAGATTCAGGGCTAGAATAATCGATATTTTCTTGTAGCCCGGACGTACTCGGAACCGGATTATCATAGAGAGATTGTAGAGCGTCATGTTTCGTATCTGCGTCTTTGAACTGGTGTACTGAACTTTGCAGAATGTGGCCCCACTGATCATTGTCCGTATTATCTAATTCCATGTCTGAATCATCAGTTGAAGAACTGTAAGGAACAAGAACCGGTTTTCTATTTTCTGTCGCAAATTTTGGCGATGTTGATACGGTCTTCTCTTCGGAAGTTGATGGAAAAATTTAATAGACATGAGCTGGCCTGCTTTCGTCTATCAGAGACGGAGATGACAATTCTGCTACTTGGTTTAATTCAGACACAGGGGACGAGATATGAACAGGTAATAGCGGTTGGTCGATCTCGTTTTGTAATGTTTCCGGTAAAGGTCTTGCAGATATAATTGAAGGAGCATAGGCATCTTCGGGTATAATATCAGGATCAAGAGGGTATAAACCAGTGGTTTTAAATCCATTTGTTATATTGGTTTGAGTTATACATTTCGGCCATGTTCGCGAGAAAATTTTATTAAATGCAACTTTGTTTAAAGTTCTCTCTTGAGAATTGCAAAGGTAGTTCAACACTTCTTCATCCCAGTGATCTTCGAAGAATCGATTAACTGATTTGTCTAGAGGTTGGAGTTCGTGTGTAGTATTAGAAGGTAAGCAATACAGCACAATATTATTTTTATATGCTTCTTCCAGAGCCTCGTATGTTAAATGACACTTTGCACCATCAAAGATAAGCAGACACTTACAGGGTGCTTTATGTTGAGAAAAATGTTGAATGAACTCTACGAACAAGCTACTGGTCATGCTGCCTTTGGGTGCCATGCTTACCTTTGTTCCATGTGGCAAATTGATCCTAATTCTGATCTGTACCTAATCCCATTTAAAAATAATCATTGGTGGTATAGCATTACCGACAGCATTTACACATCGCTAGAGTAACGTTCTCAGCGTGCTCCGGAGCAACAAGATGTACTCTAGTGTTCCCTTTTTCTGCCAAAACTACATTTTGTTTGTGGAACGTAATGCGACACACCTTTTCATCCATGTTATACAAGCGTTCTGGATGTGCAATAATGTCTAACTCTTCATAGAGTTTCTTCACTTCTTCAAAATGATGTTTCACAATGGGCATATTCATTTTATAGGCTCTAGCTGGATTCATTAGCTGGTGCATTCTTTTTGATATTGCTGGGTTTCGAATTAAAAACATTTTAAGCCATTTGCGTCCAGCCATTCTTGTAGACATATTGAACGAATGCTTGATTTTGAACCTATCACAAAATAAAAAGGCTTGTTTCTGGATAAATTTAGGGGTAACTGGTATACCCAGTTTTGCAAAACGTTTGATTCGCTGCGATAAGTCTTCTTCTAATTGTTTTGTAAGAACAGTTGTCTTCCCAATAATTTTCGTACTGTTACCGCTTAGTAAATGGTTTCTAAGGGTGCGTCTTAGAATATTGAATTTTAATGCAGCAGCATTTGTATTAAGTTGATTATTTTGTACCGCTTTCATGGCACGTCTTAAACTATCTTCATCCCATGTACTACCCCTTTTTCTAGGTTTTGATCCTGAGATTCTTGAAATCTGAAATCATGCGTGTAAAATTTAAACACATGTTCAAATATCGGATTCTCTATTGTTTGACAAATAACATTTTTAAAACTAATCATTTGACAAACATTTCATTTCGCATACAATATTACTTTATAAATACAAATATAGTGGCAAATACACATTTCGAGAATATCTGCAGTGTTGATTACAATTTTTTTTCCACGCTCACAGCAATTATCTAGCCCAAAGTAAGTATTTAAGAACTTGTGTTATGGATACTAGATATGATACGGTACCAATAACAAAAACACAATTTAAAAAATTTTTGTCTGTCTGTCTTTGTTCCCGCTAATCTCCGGAACAGCTGGACCGATTTTGACGGGACTTTCACTAATAGATAGCTATATATATAAGGTATAACATAATAAATATCACTCAGCCATGTAGGTACATAACATCACATATCACAAGGTAGATTATTTTGTCAAACGTTATTTATGCTTTGCGTTATTTTACCAATTGACATACTCGTATTTATAATATGATTAGTTTGTTAAATAATGTTTTTATCTAATGACATTTTCTCATTTAATTTATTTCTGAAAATGAGTTATTTTCAGAAAGAGTCGTTTGTAAAATGATAACTTTATCAAGCCTAAATTTGTCTAACGTTATTTTTAAAATGGTTTGTCATTCCTTTTTTGTCAAATTAAAGGACACCTCAATTATCGACTCATACTTAATAACCGTTTTTTGTGATTGATAAGATCGTAGTATCTATTCAATTTAAATGTCATATTTAAAGCATATATACAAACGTAAGTAACGTAGGAGCGTCGGTGACTCGGCACTTGCCTTCCAATCGGGAGGTCGGGGTTCGACACCCGCCATGCACCAATGTGTTTTTCGTTTCGAATTTCATATGTACATTTGTCTGACGCTCCTACGGTGAACGCGACTAAGGCCTAATCACCCTAACATAGGGTAGGCTCGAACCCCTCGGTGGGGACGTATATGAGCTGTGATGATGATACAAACGTATACATATATGCTGACAATCTCTTCTTCCTAGCTTTAACAGCTGCAAATTCAACCGGTGGTGGGTGGGAGTGGATCACCCCCCTCCACCTAGCTACGCCACCGCCGCGGCTGCTGATATTCGCAACAACCCCGATTGTTTCACGCCAAAAGACATACTGTGTAACTGAGAGCAGGCGATTTGAAACTTTCAGTGAAGATCTCGGAGGGCGAGCAGAAGACGAACGCGTTCATGGAGTTCGCGGCGGCGCTCAAGCCGTACGGGCCCTGGAGCTACCTGGTCGTCGGCATGCTGGTCTGCGCCACCATCCTCATGTTCTGCCTCGCTTGGGGTGAGCTACTTTTTTTATAATAGGCTCAATGACAAAATTTTTTTTTTGCTCTAATAGAAGCTTACTCATATAGTAAACAGAAAGAAAAAATCGGTTTTCGAATAACTATAAAAACAAACAAGATATAAGGTATTAAAGATTGTTCTCCATCTCTTTCTAGCAAAACGGCAATTTACAAGGAGTATATATGGCCGTACTCAACAATGACGTCACGGTTGATGTCGGACCTCTCTGTGTAATCGCCTTCAAATTAACAACTTAAAATGCTTGTATCTAATGTATTTCTAAGCCGATTTTAATTCTAATTTCACAGGACTGCATCTTTTTCCACGGTGTTTTAATATTTAATGACGAGACGTAAAAATTAGAATTCAGTCATCATCCCAATTGTACACACTTTCGATTGATCGCACTCCGCCCGATGGAGACGAAAGACGAACTGCAGGCGTAGCACGGGCTGCCAAGACTGGACTCGAGTCACGCATTATCTCACAATTTCAGCGACATAACCTCTATGTCTTAAAGAGTAGCACGGTGGCGCGTATTTAGTGTGACTGACGTGATAAATTTTCTTGACGTTCGTCAAGGAACACGTGTGGTGTGACTGAGTTTTATTACAAATTTTTTGGCGTGCCTCTGCGCCTTTAATACTTTAGAAGATGTAGCAGCAGTCGGAGAGCGAAAAATTTGTGATAAAACTCAGTCACACGTGTCTCTTGACCAGAGTAAAGGTATTTTATCACGTCAGTCCCATTTAATACGCGCCACCGTGCTACTCTTTACACAGATATTATGTCACTGAAATTGTGAGATAATGCGTGACTCGAGTCCAGACTTGGCAGCTCGCGCTACGCCTGCTGTAGGGCTAGCACGTACATTTGCGTCAAAGTATTCGTATCGTCAATGACGTCATCGTGAAATAATTGTATGACAAATTTAGTTCTAAGTACGCTCTGTAGGGGCGCTGTATACCATTCCAATACAAATATTTCACGATGACGTCAAACGCAAATATACGTGCTCGCCCTACAGTTACTGCGTCTTGTTGCCCAGTTGTTGTTGTATAATTAATTTAGTATGGCGTATGCAGCGAAACTGCATGCATTTTTCTTTGTTGACGTATGAAGTAAACTTCTCTAATAGTAAGAATAAATTTGACATATCGCATAAATACGGTCTGTCGTGGAATACAAGATTAAAAATCAAATCAAGGATATTTTAGCAATTTTCACATTTATATAAAGATATATGGAATATATAAAAGCGATTATCCGTGATATAATTCAATATAAGACCGCAGTTTTTGTCAGTTAAGTTTTATCTCAATGAGGTTTTTCCTTTCACTACAAAACTATCTTTGCCAACTAAACAAAACACTTATTCAACTTCACTACCCATTTAAACTAACAATTTCGTTGTAAATTATATATAATAAAACATTTATCAAAAGCAACCCAAAACCTTAATAATTCAATAATAATTCTTTGACCATTTCTGTCAAACTTAAAACGTCTCTATTTAAAATTTCTCAAACACAAAAAAATAGACAAAATTTAAATCCTTTAACAGTCTGTACCTATTCTTATATTATTTTTAACTTTTCAGTGTTTTTGCTTTTTAGTTTTTTCGGCGGTTCAATTTTTTGTTAAAAAGTTTTTGTGTAAAAATTACAGGCATTCATGGATTTTAAGGCTTGTGGTGGATAGCCGTGCCGCTTAGGTTGCTGATACAAAAAAAAATCAGAAATATTTGAAAAATTGTGGTCATGGTAGTTAAAAATATCTTAAGAGGTGTCAAATTTCAAAGGATTCCAAGGAGAAATATTTTTTTCTATTCTTTTCTCGAGGAGTCATGAGCAGGCCTACCTACTGGTGCCCGCTTATCGTTGAATTTTGGGACACGTTGTATATAGATTAAAGGATCAACCTATGAAAGTGAGTGTAGTACCCATCAATCAGCTCATTTTATACAGCAATATCAAACACACAGTTCTAAAATTCATATTTGATATTGTTGAACATTTTATATAAACATTGAGCAAACACCAAGGTCGAGAGAATTCAAAAATAGGTATTTGTAAAATGTATTGCTGTCGCGCTGTGTTCGGACAGCTGAAGGTTAGCACGATAGGGACAACTGCAGCTCGGGCCGAAAATACCTATAAAAGTACACAAAATATACGTTTCGTAGTCCCCGTTTTCTCCGCGAAAAATTGATCGATTTACCTACTTACTTTTTGCGTAAAAAATTAAAGCAAGGCTTTTTCTGTGTTTCTAGGTATGTTTTGCTTTTTTCATATAATCTTGTTCAATTTGTTTGTTAGACGTTTGAATACAGCTGAAAATTACTTACGTCGATTTTTTAAGGTTAATCTCTTTTAGTAATTGACTTAATAAAAAAGCGAAACATAGGAACATGCTTATAGTGGCCATTGATTTTATTGGTACGACCAAGTGCGAGTCGGACTCGCGCACCAACGGTTCCGTACCATTGAGTAGATAAATTTACATTGGAGTTGAAAAATATGTTCTCCCACACATTCCACCTGCAAATGTAAGTTAGTACGCACAATATTGAGCGATTTACCATGTTATTTCAATATCATGAACTTCTTATAGGTTTTCCCATAATATACAGGGTGTCCCAGAAGCCGACGTCAAGCCGAAAGCAGGTGACAGACTAACTCATATATGTTATCAGAAAAATATAAAAAAAATTAAAGTCACCTATTAAAAAAAAAATAGCATTAAAAAAAAATTATAAAATTTACACCCTGTGACGGTTTTTTCACTGTTGTTGCTACAATTCTTGACTTTTCTAAACATTTTCTTTTGTTTTGTAATCCTGAATAATGTTTCTGTATACTCTAATCTAAAATTTAAAGCCAGCTGCTCCAAATTAGAAGAATATGCCATTTTTATCTAAATTAAATATTCAAAATTAATTTTACGCACAGCTTTAACAAGCTGTACTGAAAAAAAATGTACTATGAGAGTTTGGCAAGTAACTGCAAAAGTTGTGTAGGTTCATGTAACCATCTTTTTTAAGGCGAGGAATTTCCACGTGCAAGCCCATATGTTCCGCACTTCACACCGTTCATTTGTACATGACGTTAGCGCGGACGCGGCCACTGAACAGGCGCCAACATCATGTGCCGCACAGTAAAAATATAACAGTACAACAAGCACGTTTTATATCGTATGCAATATACTTTTTGCTAGGTTACAAATAAGTATTGATTTATAAACTGAGGTAAGTACCTACAGTAATACAACCAATAAAGATACAGCTTTATGACTTCATTGCTATTTTTTATTGTATCTTTACTTGTATGTAAATATGGACATTTTTAATTGTTACATTACATAGTATTTTTATTTGACAAACAACCACGTGATTTTTTTAATAACTTAAAAAATAACAAAGTTTAAAAAGCTTTTATTTGCTAGTGACGTCATTGTACTCGTCCACCATTATAATACCGATACAAACATATATTTTATAAGAAAGAGACGTAAAGCAATTATCAATAATTAGACTTTTCAAGATTCATCATAATTAGACCGTTTCTTCACAATTTCAAAGGTTTTAAATGTTTCTATGATGTGTTATTAATAAAATGTAAATTCAAATTTTATGCATATTTCTTTTGTGCAGTATAGAATGCATCACTAGAATACAAGAAATGCTCGATTAGCTAGAACTGGCTAGAAGTAGTATTTAAAACAAAAGCTAAGAATATGACTGACGCGGCGGCATATACTTATAAAGCACTGTTAAATTTTTTTGTTTGACTTCGACGGCTATTCGGTTTGATTTAGAAATAGTAGATTGTTACACCGAGCGCTAAGTGACTTATTAATGCCCGCGGATGTTTGGTGCACGAGCACTTGCTCGAGGGCACTAATAACCCGAGGGCATTAATAGCTCACTTACGAGGTGTGTAATCTGCTTTTCCTTCAACTTATTAAAAAATAATAAAAAACTGAAGTTGACTGTAGAAAAACTTATTTATTTATGACAAAAAAAATGCAAATTGTTCTTATTAAGAAACCAAACCTTATCTTGACGGTGGTGACGGAAGTGGAAAATCCACAAAAAAAAAAACTCACTGTCATGTACACCACAAAACCCTTATTTCTTGCCGTCAACATGAATGTGCACCAAAAAACACCACTTTCACTGCACAATATTCACTCAAATACAATTTTTAATTTATTAAAATAAAAGCTAATCTTCGCCATTAAAGCCAATTGCCTCTCTTTTTAAATAAAATTGGCTTTGTAGGGTCCTATCTAACTTGTTTTGCGCATGTGTATTTTTTGTGACATGTTATACAACCACTCAAATCTCTTTGGAAAAATGCCTACATTTTGTATGAATTGTATGAATATGAATTGTAATCTCTTTTTAAATTAGAAAAACAAACAACAGGGCAATTATGTTGAACGGGTCATTAATGAAATTTCATACAATACTACTGCCGTTTTCCAGGGTAGTAATGTATTACTTAGTGTTGCCTTTTCCGATGATTAGAGTAAAATTAATGAGTAGTTTGAAGAAAAATATTTTAATAGATATATGTAGGTATTTGAATACATTACTGAATAAATAAGTACTATAACTTATTTCGATTTGATTTGTTAACCGACTTCATTGACTTCACGAAGTTATGAGGTAACACATACCTCATAGCTTCGTCATTTATTAACTGATTTTCAAAATTCTTTTTGTATTTAGAAAAGTATACCCCCGAAGTGGTTCCATGCCATCAAGTCAGGATCTAGTATTGGAATCCCAAGAAAATCGAGAGAATAGGCACGTCCAACGTCTTTCCTGTTTTTTTTCTGAAGCTATTCAGGTATTTGCATCTGAAAGACATCATCTCAAGGATTCTTCCAGTATGCTGAGCTTACGATGGATCCTTAACTTTAAGGAGTTAGGGAGTTAGTCTTTAGATATAAAAGGTACGTATTGACTCTCAGTTAGGTATATTCTTTCAAGTTGACTTAAGCTCGTAATAATAGTCGCATCTCAAGTTAGAGCTCGATCTTGAGTAGCAGTTTTGACGTTTAATGTATGGCAAATCTGTCAAAAACAACAGCTCAAGATCGATCTCGTACTTGAGATACGACTATTTATACGAGCCTTAGAGAGCTATTATTAATTTCACGAAAAAAATAAAAATATTTTTTTTACAAAAATACCGACACCACTTCAAAACAAAAACTCCTTCAAAATAAAAATGTAATGTTGTGTGTTTTATTTTATTGCTACTAAGTTGGCAAACAAGCAAACTGCCCACCTAATGATAAGTGGTAACAGTCACCTATAATACATGTGGTTCCTGTGCGATTCGCAGTAAAACTGCAAGCCCCACAAGAACCACAGTGTACGTTGCCAACTTGTGACATCAGATGTAAAGTCACGGTACCCAGTAATTTCAGTGCCATATCTTACCCTTCACACCGGAACACAGCAATGCAAGCACTGCTGATTTGCGGCAGAAATAGGTAAGACGGAGGTATTTTTATCCTTGCCTTAGCAAGCATCAAAAACGATAGTATTTTTGATTTTAATTATATCCCAATTTTTGTGACAGGTATCTCTGGCAGGTATGTCATCCATCATATTATTATTAGATGAATTCGAAACAAGCTCAAACCTGTTTTTGATGTGCTACCATCATCAACGCTGGCCGAGTGCGGGTTGGTCGACTTCACACACAACCTAAGAATTTCTTTACACGTGTGTGCAGCGGTCGGCGCGCCGGCGCGCTACTTAGTGGTAGGTATTTATAACGCTGCATTGCGTGAGTGACAGGGGCGTGCATGTACTAAACAAGATTATCAAGAAGAAAGCCACAAATCGCTATGAATATCAGGCAACCGTATTAGTCTCTAAGCAAACTGGTTTTAAAATATTAATTAATATTCTACTACCTTAGGCCTGTAAGAAAACTCGGGAAGTACTACACAGCTAGCGTTCTTTACCATGATGACTACATTTGACGACACGGTTAGCGCACAGAGTTCGAGTGATCGCCTACTACGCAACTGGTCGCGGGTTCGATTCCCAAATATTTTTAACCGACTTCAAAAAAGGAGGAGGTTATCAATTCGGTTGTATTTTTATGTTTGTTACCTCATAACTCCGTCATTTTAAGCCGATGTCCAAAATTATTTTTGTATTCGATAGAGTATAGAGCAAGGGTGGTCTCATGGTCACCAAAGTCAGGATCTGATGATGGGATCCCATAGAAAATCGAGGAAAGCACTAAAAACACACTTCTTTCACTAAAAAGATTTCATTCACTGAAAAGTTAAAAATAAAAAATATTTAAAAAAAAATAAAAAACGACTTCAAAAACCCTGAAAGCTTAAAAATAATACAAGAATAGGTACAGACAACATCACACTTCTATATTGAAGTCGGTGACAAATTTTAACACTTTCTAGGAGATTATCGTTTGGCGCCGACTTCAATACAGAAGTGTGATGTTGTCTGTACCTATTCTTATATTATTTTTAAGTTTTCAGTGTTTTTGAAGTCGGTTTTTATTTTTTGTAAAATATTTTTTTGTAGTTACGGGACAAATATTATGTATGGAATACAGAAATATGTTCCGGTCTGGGCGTATGTGCATGTGATATGTAATATATTCTATGTTTGTAACTTTGATGACACGGTTAGCGCAGAGGTCGAATGATCGCCTACTGCGCAACGGGTCGCGGGTTCGATTCCCGTACGGGACAAATATTTTGTATGGCCTACAGATTTTTTTTCCGGTCTGGGCGTATGTACATGTGATATTCTATGTTCGTAACTGCACCCACAACACAGGAGAAAATCTTGGTGTGGCGCGACGTTTTCAAAAAGAAAAAATCTGCACCTACGACACAGTTGAAAATCCTAGTGTGGGCCGACGTATTTATATAAAAACACTTTCATTACTGAGTGACTGACAGATTACGCACAGCCGTAATTAAAAGGCACAAAAAGCGGAAATTTGACATGTATGTTGGAAATTCGCCATCTAAGGGGGTAAAACTAAAAAATAATAGTTTGTATGGAACCTCTATGACATTTATGCGGGCGAAGCAGCGGGCAAAAGCAAATATTTTATAAAGTTTCACAAAATTCCGCTGATCAGATATTTTCTTTTAATACAATGAAGTGATCTTTACATAAATCGAACGGAAATTTATGTTAATTATTTTTTACTTTTTTATAATCAACTCACGCTTGACCATAAATGTTACGAAATTTAAAAGATTCCTTAAATACTATTTTACTGTTCATAATCATATATAATACATAGGCTCGAATAAAACTCTATTATTTAGCTACATGTATAATGTGCTGTTGATTCTACCTTCTAAAGCTTTGATGCAAGGCGTTGTGAATAAAGGGGGTAATATTAAATATTTAAAGGAATTCAGCAATAAAGTTTTATAGGAAACATTATTTTGAACCTATAAATCGTTGCATATTTACTTGAAGAAATTATCATACTGGTTTATTAACACTGCACTGTGCTATATGGCCGCGGCAATAAAATATAAACATTTGGGAAATAAATATTTACCACTTTTCTTTCAGCATTTTTTGTATGCATTTGATTTAACATTTCGTCTTTGACTTCTTTTATTAGCGATTTTTACACATAAAATAACTTATAGAAAAAAAGAACGAAAAACATATTTTTTCACACATTAAATAATTTAGAAAGAAGGATTAAAATAGTTTTCTCCTTTATAATACCTAATCCATTATTTACACTATTCACCATATTACTACAGTAATCTATAATAATAATGAAAGTTAACAAAATAAACGCAAACTGCAAAATTAAAATTCGATCGTAAAGAAACACGTAATATATTTTTTGCGCCCGCGACACATAAATAAATTAAATGCATGTTGGCGTATTCTTGTGTCATGTACGCAGACATGGTGGCACTACACAATTACACAATCAACGATAAGTAGTCCGGAGCAAAGCAAAGGTCGTCGATAGAGAAACTAAACAGTCCGAATCCAAATCACAAGCAATCAAGTCCAATAAACGAAGCAGAAAGTGGTAAGCACGAAATCAACACGAACGAATACAAAAAGATGCGCAGTAAGCGAAGGAACGAAACGTACTGATGTGTATTGTTTGTGCGTTAGCGAATAATTGGCGTCACTATATGTCTCACTTCCACTTCGTAAAATAGTCATTTTACGAAGTGGATGTGAGACCCGCCGTCTCTGTCACGTTAGCGTCACTATCTGTCTCGCTCATACTTCGAATCTCTCCGTCTCTGTCACGTTAGCGTCACTATCTGTCTCTCTCACACTTCGTAAAATGACTCTCCCGGTCTCACTCAAACTAGAATGTTAAAGTTACAGCCTTAAAGCAAACCATGGGTACATTAGAATAAATTTTAAGTACGTAAGAAAAATTTGTTCAAAACTGCCTGTTTTTGGAAAAAAAATATTGTCTGCAATCGTAGAAATTATGTACCAAGTATCATACCATTTTGGAATCCTTATTGAATGCGCCAACTTTTGCAGTTACTTGCCAAACTCGCATAGTACATTTTTTTTTCAGTACAGCTATGCGAAAAAATAATTCAAAATTATTTTTTCGCATTTATATAATTTAGATAAAAATGGCATATTCTTCTAATTTGGAGCAGCTGGCTTTAAATTTTAGATTAGAGTATACAGAAACATTATTCAGGATTACAAAACAAAAGAAAATGTTTAGAAAAGTCAAGATTTGTAGCAACAAGAGTGAAAAAACCGTCACAGGGTGTAAATTATATCGATTTTTTTAAATGTTAGATTTTTTTAAATAGGTGACTTGTCTACCGCCTGCTTTCGGCTTGACGTCGGCTTCTGGGACACCCTGTATAAGTAGAAAACTAATTTCTATATTTTTTCAAAATTTTAGGTTCAGTAGTTTCGGAGATAAGGGGGGGAATGGTCAATTTTCGTCTATTTTCTTGAATAACCTGGAAACTATTTATTTTAAAATTACAAAAAAAATACATTTAAGATCTTTACAACAAGACCTTTCATTTGATATGCAGTTTACATTTTTTTTCTTTTTTCAGAATGTTGCTGCAAGCGATCGAAGCCGTCAGATACGCCGCTTAACATCCCAGCGTCCTGCATAGACCTGTCTCCTACAGTGGCGGTGACTGCGGCCTCGCAGCAACTGCCTAGGCCGCTTCCATCCACCCCGCCGGAGTACGAGCCCCCGCCTTCATACTCATCCCTCTTCCCGAGAGCCTTCAAGTCATCCCCTACCCCGATCCCGCACTGCTCCCACCAGGAACCACCGGATTGAATAAGTAATAACACTAATTAGATAGGCTATTCAAATTGATGCAGGCAGCGAAATGGCAGTAGAACGTGTGATAGACTAGTTATTTGTTTTATCATATGAGACAATGATAATGTCGTCAACATAAAAATAATATATTTGATATCTCGTTGTCAAAAAGAAATTAAAGCCTAAAATGAGTTCCTCAGCCTTTTTGAATCCATCCATTTGACATTGCTGGCCCTTTTATAACTGCGTTTAATCTTAAATGCACGTGTTTGACTAAACTGTAATAGTGACAGACGATAAGTATGAGTGCCCACGAATACATTTTACTGAAAAAATTGTGTCGATTCGATTAATTTTTTTATTTTAGTATTTTGCATTTGTATATTGTTGAGATGCATTGTTTATCAGAATAAGTAGATCTCTGTATCGTAACTAATTTGTTCAGTCGATATTATTATATTGTAAAATAAAAATTTTGAGTGCATGTTTACTGTAGCTGACAAAAAATAATGACAAAGTTTATTGAAGATTTTTTTTAACGAACTTATCAATATTATAAGTTTCATAAATATTTTTATAAGTCTTTCAGCGTGTTGAGAGGTTGGGACCAAATTCTTCAAATTTGTAAAGAATTTAATTGTAGAGAGATGATTATATAAATGTTGTATCCCTTATATCGTTTCAATAATTATTCCATGAATGTTCTTTTTTTTATCATTTCGTCTCTTTAAAATTAAGGCCGAATATTTTTAATGTGTATAAATCAGTCATCATAACAATATCTACCTTTTAATTGCTATACCAAATAATTTAAGTTCTATATCTTAAAAGTTGAAGTATTCTAAGAGCTTTTTGTTAAAAATATTATGTAAGATATTCTCTAGATGACTTTGTATTATAAAATTTCAATCTATAAAACTCATTAACTTTGCTTTAAAGAAACAACAATGTACCTTTATTATATTCAATGTGTGATTGGTAAACTTGGATGATATTATAGTGACTTCACATTATTTCTTTTACTGATTTTTGTTTTCCACTAATACTTTTTTTTAAAATTTTATACCACTTCGTTTGATTTGAATATCATTAATTTATCTCTTCTATTACTTACGAAAAACACTTATTTATATTTATTATTTATAAAATTCAAATTATAAAATCGCACGTTTATTTCCTCCTTTAATATTTACTTTAAAAAATGAAATAAAACAATTCGTCGTATTATGGTGAAATAAGCTATAATATCGCTGCCAATACAAACAAATACCAATCACAAGATCAGACAATCTTTTATTGCCAGAAAAATGTTTCATATACTGACTAATGTTACGACAACCCAATGTATTGGTGAACTGCTAATTTTAGAAGTAAGACGTCAGTTATTTGTTTGGTGTTAAGATTTTACTAGTCTTATTAGGATCTGGTAAGCATAAGTAATTGATAAGTTAATATGTTACGTTTATAAAACAAAAGGATTCCATAAAATACCTATTAACATGAAGTGATATGTATTTGTAAGGAATAATAAAATAGGTATTTATTAAATGTTTTTTTTTAACCTTTACGGAGGAGCAAGATGGTGTTAGATGCAATTGGTTAAAGCATCTTGAAACTTTCCAGCCTCCGTAGCATGAACACCAAAACACAATAAGATAAATTTGTAGCGTCTTCGTTTCTGATCTGAAATTGAAACCTAAGCTTTTATTGACATATAATGTATATATGTATACATATAAAGCATTCTAAATTTATTTAACACGCAAGATTTCTTAATTTAGATGGTTAGTTTTACAGATAACTTTTCCTAAATAATATGAAAACAACAAATAAAAGTGGTAACAAAAATAATAATTGATATATGTTGTTTTTAATATTTAACGGTAACGAACACATGCGAATTTAGCAGAAGGTCGCACGACAATAAGGAATACTGAGTTTGAGCGGGGACGAAGCTTCTGTCGATTTTTGTCTGAAACCGAACCTAGATTTTTGGACCGGACTGTACACCTGAAGTGCCTGAAGTGACAGAACATCTGCCATTAGACAAAATGTAGGTACTGAAAAAGTAATTTTACAACCAACAGGGAAGCTCGTGGCCTTTATTTCAGCTGATGGTAAGTGACGACACGGACGAAGGAAGCGAGCTTCATCTGGACTACTCAGTTAAGAAACTGGCTATGTTACCACTAATAGTCGTAACAGAATGCTATTAACATTGTTATTCAGCGCGACTAAGTTAGGTAAAATGGTGGTTGCCATGTAAAATGGTAGAAGCCCTACCACCAACTAAACTGAGCAGAAAAACCTCTGTCCCATGAGAAACCAAACCCTAAACCTTTCGATCAAGACGAGGTGATCTATACCACTAGACCGCGACGGCGGTTAATTTTATTATCCTGTTAAAAATATTGGTAAAGAGGAGCCTATAGCATGTAGGTGGCATCTGAATAACGAAACAGTATGCTGCTGCCTTGCAAACTTATCATGAAGGTATCACAGCTAGTAAAAAGCAACTAATTGCACACTCTGGAAAACGTAAGTTTTGATTGACTACCAAAACACAAACCGCCACTTTGGACACAGTATACAAATTGGGTAAGGACAGAAAAATGTAATGCTTTTAATTTCAAAGCAAAATAGCTACGCTAACTCTCTTTAGGCACAATACTGAACCTATCGCATTACGCAGATAACACATTAATCAAGGTTTACCCCTTACCCCAATTCGATTTAACCTTACCCTAAAACTACCTAGAGAAATAGTTTGAAATCTCCATAGGCTCAAATTCAAATTCAAAAATCTTTATTCAACTTTGGCCTTTACAGGCACTTATTGACGTCAAAACAAAGCTCTAATTTAAAGGAAACATATTTAACCTTGTATGTGCATACATCCTGAATATACCTACTCAAGATGTCTGCAAAGTACCAATGAAAAAAAAAGTTGAATCTACACCTATTTGGCTATTTGGCAACATTGAAAATATACTACAAATTTTGAACACATAATTGATTTTATTTCATACTAATTTATGTATATTTTTTGGATATTTCATGAAATAAATTTAGAATATTATTTAATATTCATCTGTGTTGGAAATGCCTGTGATTGGACCTAACTCTGGTGATGTTACACGCAAGTAAACACGGATTCCTCAATTGATTATGATAGGATTAAACGAACTTACCTAAAGTGAAGTTCAATCCATATTATATGAAGTAATTAGTCCAAGGTATAACTATTGTAGTAACGCCTCCTCCCGCTACTAAATACGCGAATTTTAAAGACACCATTAAAAATATAAAAGAAAAATACACCTGGCAACTCCACCGTCACCATAGCTCATTAGTTTAGAGTATTAGGTATATATAATTGGGTTAGTAATTTATTACTTCAAAGGGAAGGGTGGGATGCTCCATACCTTGGACTAATTACTTCATATAATATGGATTGAACTTCACTTTAGGTAAGTTCGTTTAATCCTATCATTATATTCATAATTAGTCCAAGGTATAACTATTGTAGATGTTTAGAGTTTTTGATAAATAGGTAAATATTAGTACCTATTTACTAACTATCAATAGGTATTCAATAACATTAAATATTTATTTCATAATGTAGATAACGTTTACTAGTGTGAACAGTTTCATGTTAACCATATAATAACTATAAATTTCAAGAACTACCAGCCGTGGCAAAAAGGTTTGCCAATCTAACTAGCGTGGTATATTATAATATTTAGCAAATATCGATAATTTATTAGATCATCCAATAGTAGGGATATGTCACCCAATGTGTTATCTAACTCTTTGTAAGTTTCGGTTCCCTTTCCAGATTGAAACCTAATGGGATTTCAATGTACAGTACAGAGACTCAATTAATTTTGCCTCAGTGAAATATTTGTAAGTACAGAAGTTAATAATGAATATCAAATACATTAAAAATAATTTAGCCTTAGTCTGTTCCACAAACAAACTACATAATCGCCACGCGAAAATGTAATAGTAATAAAATCCTGAAATCAATCATTTACCTTTATAGGTACCTATTTGTACTTTGGAATGTACCATGGACAGAGTACATAATCGCCACGCGAAAATGTAGAATTAACAATTCCTTAGGACTGTCCCACGGACAGAGTACATAATCGCCACGCGATAATGTAGAATTAACAATTCCTTAAAATCATTCATATGCCTGGACATATATTTGTCCTTTAACTTGTCCCACAGACAGAGTACCTACATCCTCGCCACGCGAAAATGTAGAATTAACGATTCCCTAAAAAAAACATTAATGTGCTTTGAAAGATATATGTCCTTCAGCCTGTCCCACGGACAGAGTACATATTCGCCACGCGAAAATGTAAAATAGTGATTTACTGAAAATGTTTATTCGCCTTTAGAATATTATA
Organism: Schoenobius gigantellus; assembly: GCA_963935595.1. Lineage (NCBI taxonomy): Eukaryota > Metazoa > Arthropoda > Insecta > Lepidoptera > Crambidae > Schoenobius > Schoenobius gigantellus. Next base: position 40,753,198 of record OZ012544.1, on the reverse strand, counting down.
AACAGTTAATCCTGCCCTATATGCATGATAATTTGAAGCATATTGTTTGGAGGGTGATGAATAAATAGAATATTAATATGAAAGATGAACAATTAGATTAACTTTCCTCCATTGTTTGCTTTAGTCATCTACTAATGGATTGAGTAGTAGTATTTTAAAAGTCTAAAATAAATTTATCAAATGTTTATTTCTATGGTCCTTTATTATTTCTTACTTCTAAAGCAATAACAAAGTTCTCACAAGTAAAATATCTGGAATAATCTTTAAATAGAGAAGAGACAACTTGCTTAAGTGTTGCTGTCATAGAACTTTTAATATCTCTTAAAATAGCCATCTTAATTTGAGAAAACTATAATTAATACATAGCTAATTATGTATAGGATTTGTGACTTTTTGGGCAGTGGTTTTGCTAATAATAGCAGTTTTTAATGTCAGTTTTCTTGAGTCTAGGTTATTTCAATGTCAGGTTTCTAGATGACCCATGCTTAAGGTAATATAAAACTATGGCAGGATTGCATATGCCATATTTCATTATGCTAACATACATTAGCTTTGCCAGACATAGTCTTTTAACTCGTTTTATCCATTTTTTAATTTTATCATCTGACCTTATTCTATTGCCTATAGTTAGATAATTGGTGTAAAAGCTGAACAGTGAAAATGTAATGATTGATGCGATGCTTCTGCTTTAAAAATAAACATAAGATTTGAAAAAATAAACTTTTGGTATTAAAACATTGGATAGATCTGAATGAAACATTATTTTTTTGTAGTAAGCCTGAGTGGTAATGGTCTAAAAAGGAAATACTTAGATTCCTTAAGCTCTGTCAGTTATAACTCTGCAAAAATTTCAAAATCAAAGAAAATGAGTTTCTTCTTCTTTTATAACAATATTAATCCTATGGTAAAAGTAAACATTTGAAACATAAGACTATGCCATGATTACATGTATATTACAAAATATAATTTATTTATCATATAATCATATATATATTATTATTATATTTTTTTTATTGAAATGTGTTACAAATGAATCAATGCATCACAAATCTTAGAAGTACATTATGTCCTGCGACAGTTTCCAACTTACATCAGCATTGAGACTACAAGATTTAAAATCAGCTTTAATATTTTGAAATTTTATATATTAAGCAAAAAATCAGATGCTGCTAGTTTCACACCACCGCCAAATGTTTAGCAAGATCAATTTGATTGATATCAAACTGAGCTTTTTCTGTTAATATATGTATTGAAAGTGTGGTGTTATCTATTTCTAATAAAATATCACATCTACTTGAGAGGTCAGCAAAACATCTTAATGCATAATTATATATCTAACAGTTCTAAGAAATTGATACTGTCTTGCTTTTACCATTTAATTACTGTCAGTTGATAATACACCTGAGAAAATTTCTAAAGAAAATGTTTAGGAAGTACTCCATATCGCAGAATCATTTTACAATACTTTTCATATACATAAGCATGTTGTAATTGCCCCCCAAACGTTCAAAGTCATAAACTTATATCTATCTGAGCTCTTAGTGTAAACAATTAAACTGCCATTCCTAATGAAATATTGAGCAAAATTAAAACCAAATTTATTTATAAGTGATGATGACTAATAGTGTGATACATTTCCTTTCTATTGCACTTAATCTTTAAGGTCATATCGAAGTAATATATTTTAAAACCTAAAAATTATTTTACATTGAATAAATTTAGTAAAATCTTATTTTATAAAATAAATAAATAAAGCCTAGCTATTGTAAACCGTTATAAGTTATAGTTTAAATAATAATAACTAACATTTCTTATTGATTTATCAATATTTTAATCAAGTCGTCAAACATTTATTAATTTTAATTATTATTATGTTCTTTATTCAGCTTTTTTCTTAAATATATATACACGGTTATTTTTTTATCACCCTGGTTATTTTAAGGGTGGCTTCAGGACACGGTAGAAGAATTATTTAACCATTAATAATAAAATTTACTCACCTGTTTAATTAGATATTTATTATCTAAAATATCCAAAAAATACTGCACTGGTATGGACACTGAGTGAAGTTGTAGGCAAAACATTGAATGAACGCGAACTGGCAACAACGTCGCCGATTCAAAGTCATCACTGAGTTGATCACAATTTCACCTTCCTACTTTACGGGCTTAGGACCGGCAAAACAAAGTTTTTAAAGAAAACAAACAGTACTAGGTAGGTATTACGGTTATGGTAGGTTGTTTTGGCGTAGTTAAAAAATTGGAATCAACTTTAAATACTTACCTACCTAAGAAACAATTTAAATCAATTTTAGTTCTAATAACAAAAGAGTTCTAAATTTAAAGGAAGTCCTCTAACTCATACAGTCGTGCACGTTTAAAACTATACATGACCACAAAAACATATCACTTTGGTTAGTGTTTAACGTCTCGAAATGCAGTTTTCGCTTCCAAGTCTTTGTTTGCGGGTTCACTTTCTTACACCAAACACTTAATTTCACTTCACAAGTAAAGTTTACGGTCTACCGGAGTAAGGTCTGTGTATTCGCGAGATGTGTTAACTTGAAACTAAAATTCCGAATGCGCCCGATTGCCGCGCGTCAGGCGCGGGCGCGACATCGCGATACGTTCACACGCGGCGGGGTCAAAGGCGAACTAAAGCCGGCCGGCTCGTACCGACAAGCGACAGCAAACAACAAAACGCCGCCGCCGGCGCTCGGCGCCAGCGCCGACTGTCTCTGTCTTTCACTATTGTAGTGTCTAGTGCAATAATAACTCTTATTTCAAACGAGTTGTAGATTGATCTTGCTTGAATTAATAATGCGACGTTGCCGCATTTTCCTAAGCCCGTAGTAGTAAATGCTTTATTCATTCATAATCTTACCTTATCTTGTAGTAAACAAGAACAATGTCTATAATTTATTGGCGGATAAATTTTAAAAAATATAACCACATGTTTTTTTTATTGATATGAGTCGTCTAGCGTCTACCGAGCTGCCTCTAAAATTTTCCAGTATGATAAAAAAATAACCGTGTATATATATATATGTCTATAATTTAATATTATTGGCGGATAAATTTTAAAAAATATAACCACGTTTTTTTTATTGATATGAGTCGTCTAGCGTCTACCGAGCTGCCTCTAAAATTTTCCAGTATGATAAAAAAATAACCGTGTATATATATAATATAGATTACAATATAAAAATACACCACTTTTTTTTTTTAAATAAAAATACCTGTAATTGACTTGAGACAAAAGGTTAATGTATTGTATTTAACCCGCATGGTAAAAGCAATTGTATTCATACAATTATTCAAACATAAAAACTAACAATTTTCTTCGTTATGAATAATTTGGATTTAAATAGTGCATGCATTAATTTAATCAAATCTATAACATGAAATCTTCAATTGAAAGTGTAGATTTTCAATAAACTTATTATCAACTTATTTTAAGGAATCATTATTTTATTTTAAAATAAATCTATGGACCATCCTTTTAGGAATAGTAAAACTCTAGAAATCTTTGCATGGGGCCAAGCATTTCTGCTACCTATGCAGTTGTTAATTTGTTTGTATAATTACCCATTTCACAATATTTATTATTGTCTAGTGGATAATAAAGTTGATTCAAAATAGTAACAAAATGTATTACATAGTCTCTTATCCACTTTTAAATTTAATTGACCTCGGTTATTTATTCCCACGATGGGTAAAAATATGGGGTCTATGGATAATTGGTTTGAGACTGGCTGCTGAAAACAGAGCATGTTCATTCGTGACCTGAATGATAGTTGAGGTTGGCCCTCTCTCTATGAGCCTCTCCGAGGAGGATATTGTTAGAAATTATTGCAGCACACAGGCTGCTGGTAGGTTTTCAAATTAGAAGCAAATTTTTGAGGTTTTTATACATGGCTTATATTTTAGAATGTTTATCATTCTTTTTATGACTGTAAATAATTTTACACTTTTATTGGAGTACAAATATTCATCCCTCTTATTGCTTTTAATAGCTTCTATTAGGTATTTTATAAAAGCATAGTCATGTTTCCTTCTGATCCTGCTGTACTGACATTGTAAACTTATTGCATTGTAATCTAAAGACATCACTCAGATATTTTAAGAAGATTGTTTGGAAATTGAAGTCAATACTTGTGATATTACAGCTATTGCAAAGCTCATTTCCTTTGACTTTATTTTTCGAGTAATTTATCTCAAGTTTTAGAAGGATATTAGGAATTTCCATGTTATGTTATGGACCATCTAACAGTTTGCAGTTTTCAAGAAACTTTATCTACATAGGCAACCTCAATTAAAATATTTTTCAATGCAATTCTTTGTAAACTTGGTCATAAATATAACTACTCGTATATAAGTACCATAATTTCCTATAAAGGTATTTGTGCTTTAGCCTATATCCAATGAATAGAGTTCATAATCGAGTAGGTACCTAGATACATAATCTAATTCATTTGCCTTGATTGATAGGTAACGCTTTCCCACGGAAAGCAGGCAGTTTAAAAAAATATATTTCTTATTATAAAATTTTATCTAAATTAATTGTATCTAGGTCCTCTTGCCAAGCTAAATCAAAATTACGATGCATCTTCAAAACAGGTAGGTACTTACTGTTTCGACATCTTGGGTTATTTTCTTTATGTTAAGATAACCATTTTACTTTCGAACAACTTTTGACATCTTTTCTCCATTTTTATCACTGCGTATCTGGATTTTAGTTTTATTTAGATAATCACTTTGAAAAACATCAACATGTAAAATATGTGTCAGCTGCGTAGAGCGCGAAAAAACGAATGAGCTATGGTGACGGTGGAGTTGCCAGGTGTATTTTTCTTTTATATTTTTAATGGTGTCTTTAAAATTCGCGTATTTAGTAGCGGGAGGAGGCGTTACTACAATAGTTATACCTTGGACTAATTATGAATATAATTACTACTGTTTCGCATATTGTCACCTAACTTGTTTACTTGCATTGCATGTGACATCCTGCACGTTTACCGCCATTACAGAAACAGCATTTTGGCCACTCTTTTACTAATCTAAATTTTATTATTGATTTTTAAAGATAAATCTAAAATTAGTCAAATAGCCCATTCTATTGACAACAATAAGGCACCACAATTTGATCTCAATGATAATGATAAGAAAGGCTCTCATTGATAATTATAAGAAAGGCTATGGAAGGCAATGTAACTGACTGACTGTGCTATTCAACTTGATAATGAGGGTGGGACACTTTCCGAATCTGTGGATGGTTTCATTCACTTCATTGTAGGAACCTCAATTTCAATTATGTTTCTAGCTTTGATTGATGGAGTAGAACTGCCACTTAGCTCCTTTTTAAAGGATTTCCAACCTGCACTTGTGAAACTTAACAACATGCTTACTTCTACCATTTCTATTCAAATACTTTTTTTCACAATAAGGACATGGATAATTTCTTAGACCATCATGAATTATTTGGTGAGCTTTGAATTCCGTAGCATTTTCAAAAAATTTACCACATTTAATACACGGTATATTAGTTTCTGTATGTCTTGATTTATGCCTAATTAGTGTACTAGCTCTTAAAGCAATGTAGTCACAACGATCACACTTATAAATGTGTACACCTTTCTCGTGAATGTTTCTGCGATGATTATAAAGTTCAGCTGTTGTGTAAAATGTTTGAGCACACTTATCACAGGTGTAAGACTTAACACCACTGTGCCTACTCAAATGTTGTATGAGACTATTTTTGCTTTTTAACATTTTTTTGCAATAATCGCATTGTACATGGTTAGAATTGTGTCGTTTAAGATGCACCTTAAAATAAGATTCTCTCAGATGTTTACCACAGACCTGACAAGTTTTCATCTTAACTAATCCATGAGATTCATAGTGACGTCTTAATGCTGATAGCTGAGTGTATCGTTTAGGGCACATATTACATAGAAATCTTCTCACTCCTGTGTGAGTGACTAAGTGAAATTCCATTGTTATTAAACTTCTTGTGCAATAACTACATTGTTTGCAAAAATAGGATCTTGCAGCACCAACACCTTCTATTTTTATTTTTGAGGCAGTAATGCATGCTTTGGAAGGATTTTTCTTATGTCTATTGAAAGCTTTGCAGGACTTGAATGCACGTTTACATACATTACATATAAGTTGATCATAAAAATGTGCTTTTTTCCAATGAACTCTCATCTTACACTTGCTTTTAAAGTTTTCACCACATTCATTGCACTCGAAGCTTGAACATACATTACCCAATTGTTTGCTCTCGTTTACCTTTCCTTGCAATACTTTTTGTACTTTTGGTTCCATTACATGTAAATCAGATTTAACTTCTCTCTTTTCTTTTTCCATTGATGATAGGATTAAACGAACTTACCTAAAGTGAAGTTCAATCCATATTATATGAAGTAATTAGTCCAAGGTATAACTATTGTAGTAACGCCTCCTCCCGCTACTAAATACGCGAATTTTAAAGACACCATTAAAAATATAAAAGAAAAATACACCTGGCAACCACCGTCACCATAGCTCATTAGTTTAGAGTATTAGGTATATATAATTGGGTTAGTAATTTATTACTTCAAAAGGGAAGGGTGGGATGCTCCATACCTTGGACTAATTACTTCATATAATAATAATAATAATAATAAATGCGTTTATTTCAGACGGAGTCCATATCTTTGTTAGTAACAATCTTCTTAACCTATGTTAGTAGTAAATGCAAACAAAATTAAGGAAAATAAATAATAATTATAAACTAACTGTGCTCATCTACACACCGATGCTGGCGTGCAGTGCAGGTGAACCCAACGCCTCACCATAGGAGAGTCCCATCTGGTGGCTAATGCATTCAGAATGCTGTTTGTGCTGTTGCGAAAACGACCCATAAGCGAAGCGCACCGTTTTCGGATCAACGCGTGGAAGCCGTCTATATGCGCCTCGGTGAACATATTCGACGCGCTGCAAAATCGCGGATGACCAAGCAGCACCCTGAATGCATTATTATACTGAACCCTTAGTGCGCTGTACGCCTGCTGCGTGAAATTGACCCATAAGCTGCACGTGTAAAATGTCTGGCAATAAGCCTTAAAAAGTGTCACTTTAACATTGTTATTGCAACGTGCAAACCTACGAGCCAACATATTGCAACGTACGGCCAGCGCCCTACGTTCCCTTTCTATGTCCATATTGTCCCGCAAGTCCTCTGTCACCCAGTGACCAAGGTATTTAAATGTATCAACCTGTTTTAAAGGTGTATCACAAAGTTGAAGCTGAGGTACTACAGAGTAAGTTTTTGTGCCCGCTTTGAAAACCATGAACTCACTTTTCTTGACGTTATACTTGAGTCCATGGGCTACAGCATATTTTTCGCAGATGCTTAACAGTTTACGCATTGCACTTATCGATGGGGCCAGCAACACCATATCATCCGCGTAGCTTATATTGTTGATGCATACGCCATCAACATGACACCCGACATTGGCGTTGCTAAGCTCAACGATAAGATTGTTCATGTACAGGTTGAAGAGGCGTGGCGAGCTCAACCCCCCCTGCCTCACCCCGCACTCCAACCCGTACACATTTGAATGCGTTCCTGCCCACTTAATGCTTATTATTATTATTATTATTATAATTAGTCCAAGGTATAACTATTGTAGATGTTTAGAGTTTTTGATAAATAGGTAAACATTAGTACCTATTTACTAACTATCAATAGGTATTCAATAACATTAAATATTTATCTCATAATGTAGATAACGTTTACTAGTGTGAACAGTTTCATGTTAACCATATAATAACTATAAATTTCAAGAACTACCAGCCGTGGCAAAAAGGTTTGCCAATCTAACTAGCGTGGTATATTATAATATTTAGCAAATATCGATAATTTATTAGATCATCCAATAGTAGGGATATGTCACCCAATGTGTTATCTAACTCTTTGTAAGTTTCGGTTCCCTTTCCAGATTGAAACCTAATGGTATTTCAATGTACAGTACAGAGACTCAATTAATTTTGCCTCAGTGAAATATTTGTAAGTACAGAAGTTAATAATGAATATCAAATACTTACATTAAAAATAATTTAGCCTTAGTCTGTTCCACAAACAAACTACATAATCGCCACGCGAAAATGTAATAGTAATAAAATCCTGAAATCAATCATTTACCTTTATAGGTACCTATTTGTACTTTGGAATGTCCCATGGACAGAGTACATAATCGCCACGCGAAAATGTAGAATTAACAATTCCTTAGGACTGTCCCACGGACAGAGTACATAATCGCCACGCGATAATGTAGAATTAACAATTCCTTAAAATCATTCATATGCCTGGACATATATTTGTCCTTTAACTTGTCCCACAGACAGAGTACCTACATCCTCGCCACGCGAAAATGTAGAATTAACGATTCCCTAAAAAAAACATTAATGTGCTTTGAAAGATATATGTCCTTCAGCCTGTCCCACGGACAGAGTACATAATCGCCACGCGAAAATGTAAAATAGTGATTTACTGAAAATGTTTATTCGCCTTTAGAATATTATAAACAGTTAATCCTGCCCTATATGCATGATAATTTGAAGCATATTGTTTGGAGGGTAATGAATAAATAGAATATTAATATGAAAGATGAACAATTATATTAACTTTCCTCCATTGTTTGCTTTAGTCATCTACTAATGGATTGAGTAGTAGTATTTTAAAAGTCTAAAATCAATTTATCAAATGTTTATTTCTATGGTCCTTTATTATTTGTTACTTCTAAAGCAATAACAAAGTTCTCACCAGTAAAATATCTGGAATAATCTTTAAATAGAGAAGAGACAACTTGCTTAAGTGTCGCTGTCATAGAACTTTTAATATCTCTTAAAATAGCCATCTTAATTTGAAAAAACTATAATTAATACATAACTAATTATGTATAGGATTTGTGACTTTTTGGGCAGTGGTTTTGCTAATAATAGCAGTTTTTAATGTCAGTTTTCTTGAGTCTAGGTTATTTCAATGTCAGGTTTCTAAATGACCCATGCTTAAGGTAATATAAAACTATGGCAGGATTGCATATGCCATATTTCATTATGCTACCATACATTGGCTTTGCCAGACATAGTCTTTTAACTCGTTTTATCCATTTTTTAATTTTATCATCTGACCTTATTCTATTGCCTATAGTTAGATAATTGGTGTATAAGCTGAACAGTGAAAATGCAATGATTGATGCGATGCTTCTGCTTTAAAAATAAACATAAGATTTGAAAAAAGAAACTTTTGGTATTAAAATATTGGATAGATCTGAATGAAACATTATTTCTTTGTAGTAAGCCTGAGTGGTAATGGTCTAAAAAGGAAATACTTAGATTCCTTAAGCTCTGTCAGTTATAACTCTGCAAAAATTTCAAAATCAAAAAAAAGGAGTTTCTTCTTCTTTTATAACAATATTAATCCTATGGTAAAAGTATCAACATTTGAAACATAAGACTATGCCATGATTACATGTATATTATAAAATATAATTTATTTATCATATAATCATATATATATTATTATTATTTTTTTTATTGAAATGTGTTACAAATGAATTAATGCATCACAAATCTTAGAAGTACATTATGTCCTGCGACAGTTTCCAACTTACATCTGCATTGAGACTACAAGATTTAAAATCAGCTTTAATATTTTGAAATTTTATATATTAAGCAAAAAATCAGATGCTGCTAGTTTCACACCACCGCCAAATGTTTAGCAAGATCAATTTGATTGATATCAAACTGAGCTTTTTCTGTTAATATATGTATTGAAAGTGTGGTGTTATCTATTTCTAATAAAATATCACATCTACTTGAGAGGTCAGCAAAACATCTTAATGCATAATTATGTATCTAACAGTTCTAAGAAATTGATACTGTCTTGCTTTTACCATTTAATTACTGTCAGTTGATAATACACCTGAGAAAATTTCTAAAGAAAATGTTTAGGAAGTACTCCATATCGCAGAATCATTTTACAATACTTTTCATATACATAAGCATGTTGTAATTGCCCCCCAAACGTTCAAAGTCATAAACTTATATCTATCTGAGCTCTTAGTGTAAACAATTAAACTGCCATTCCTAATGAAATATTGAGCAAAATTACAAACCAAATTTATTTATAAGTGATGATGACTAATAGTGTGATACATTTCCTTTCTATTGCACTTAATCTTTAAGGTCATATCGAAGGAATATATTTTAAAACCTAAAAATTATTTTACATTGAATAAAATTAGTAAAATCTTATTTAAAAAAATAATAATAAATAAAGCCTAGCTATTGTAAACCGTTATAAGTTATAGTTTAAAATTATAATAACTAACATTTCTTATTGATTTATCAATATTTTAATCAAGTCATCAAACATTTATTAGTTTTAATTATTATTATGTTCTTTATTCAGCTTTTTTCTTAAATATATATATACACGGTTATTTTTTTATCATACTGGAAAATTTTAGAGGCAGCTCGGTAGACGCTAGACGACTCATATCAATAAAAAAAACATGTGGTTATATTTTTTTAATTTTATCCGCCAATAATATTAAATTATAGACATTGTTCTTGTTTACTACAAGATAAGGTAAGATTATGAATGAATAAAGCATTTACTACTACGGGCTTAGGAAAATGAGGCAACGTCGCATTATTAATATAAGCAAGATCAATCTACAACTCGTTTGAAATAAGAGTTATTATTGCACTAGACACTACAATAGTGAAAGACAGAGACAGTCGGCGCCGGCGCCGAGCGCCGGTGGCGGCGTTTTGTTGTTTGCTGTCGCTTGTCGGCACGAGCCGGCCGGCTTTAGTTCGCCTTTGACCCCAGCGCGTGTGAACGTATCGCGATGTCGCGCCCGCACCTGACGCGCGGCAATCGGGCGCATTCGGAATTTTAGTTTCAAGTTAACACATCTCGCGAATACACAGACCTTACTCCGGTAGACCGTAGACTTTTACTTGTGAAGTGAAATTAAGTGTTTGGTGTAAGAAATTGAACCCACAAACGTAAGACTTGGAAGCGAAAACTGCATTTCGAGACGTTAAACACTAACCAAAGTGATATGTTGTTGTGGTCATGTATAGTTTTAAACGTGCACGACTATGTATGAGTTAGAGGACTTCCTTTAAATTTAGAACTCTTTTGTTATTAGAACTAAAGTTGATTTAAATTGTTTCCTAGGTAGGTAAGTATTTAAAGTTGATTCCAATTTTTTAACTACGCCAAAACAACCTACCATAACCGTAATACCTACTGTTCACGCTCGAGGAAGAGCGAGTGGCAACACTGCATTGTGGTCTGTGCAGTGAGAGCCTTTTTTGGCGGCCGGCCGCATGTGACATGTCAGTCAGTCGAGTCGGGTCGAAATGTCATGACATTGTTAGAGGTTATGTCCGGGCCGGAATAAAATGTAATATAACTAACAAATTGTGTTTTGCGCGGCGCACCTAATATCGGGGTGCGAAAGCCCGCTTGGTGTTGTGCAAAAGTATTATCGTCGCGTGTGTGAGCCGTGGTGGCCTAATAGGCATTTGTAGTGCTCCGGTCTCCACCGGTGGATCCACCGCAGAACTTCAAGAGCCGCGACTTCCTTCGAGCTAGCTCAGGAAGTCCACCGGCTACATACGCAGACTGAACGGAGACAAGGTAAACATTATCTGTATCGGTTTTTGGATTCAGCAATCAAAGAAGCATAGTGTCGGTGAATCGCCGACGTGGTGTATCTACCTTGGGCACCACCATCTCTTGGTAGCAGAGCGTGGTTTTTAGATTTGAGTGGTTGATTAGTATTGTACAATTAATATTGTAATCTTGTTGGTTGTCCAAATGGGCAATACATATTAATTGGTTTTTGATTGCTGATTTTAAACCGACTACCATCTCATTTGTGGACCGATCTCCCTAACTAGTTGTCATTGTCATTGTATATGAAAAATTGTGGTTAAATGCCTTTGTTGTTCTAGTTAAGTTCTAGCATTTACCTATATTTGATATTGGTTTGTTTTTTCATATCTTTGTTTTGCCCTTGAATATTTTGTTTGTTAAGTTGTAAACTTATACTTGAATTTAATTTGTTGAAAAAATTTTGCTGCTAAATGACTTGGCTGTTGTTGTAAACTTGTAATACACTATTTTGCTGTGTTAAGTTTTAGCATTTACATTTGATTTTGTTTTGTTTGCCTTTGAATATTATGTTTGTTAAGTTATTGACTTAATAGTTGAATTTAATTTGTTTGAAAAATTCTATTGTTAAATGCCTTTGTTGTTCTAGTTAAGTTCTAGTATTTACACTTGATTTTGGTTTGTTTATATATTTTGTTCTGCCTTTGAAGTTCCTCCCGATCTGTTTTATTGTCTGCGGTTGTCGGTCTGTTTGTCCGTGTATTATTATAGTGTATATTAATTTTGGTGCAAAATGGTCCCGCCAGTCAGCCCGCTTAGTGGTGCCCGCGCGGGTGCACAAAAGATTTTGAGATGGTTTGCTAGTGCCGTCGCTTTAGTAGACCGACCAGACCGAGAACAGGCCTTGTTAATTCGGCATGAGGGAGTACCTGCTCGCTTGAAGGAATTGGAGCAGCTTTTTGTTGTTCATCAACAATATTTGCTCGACCACCCAGCCGAGGGTGCCGCTGAGTTGCGAGCAGTCGAGCAATTTAATGCCGATTATGATCAATGTTTTGAACAGGCGGATGTGATCATAAACAAGGCTCAGGCTATCCTATTCGCCCGGAGGGGTGAGTCGTGCACGCCCGGGGAGGTCAAGCCTACCCCGGCCGGCTTGCTGGGCAGACTGCCCACTTTAGACATCCCAACCTTTGATGGGAACCTGGCTTCTTGGATGGGGTTCATTAACCTCTTTGATAGCCTGGTTCACTCGAGGGACGACCTGTTCCCTAGCCAGAAATTGGCCTATTTGCTCTCTGCCTTACGTGGAGAGGCTGGTGTGCTTGTCCAGCATCTACCTGTCAACGATGACAGTTATGAGATTGCAAGGGCGTTGTTGACCGCCCGGTATCAGAATGTTCGCTTGCTAGCGGACACACATGTGGCTGCCATTTTAGGGCTGCCACGAGTATCGCGGGTCTCCTCATTGAGGAAGGAGATTTTGAACCCGCTGCTAAGCGCTATTAATGCGCTCAAACGACTTGATCTACCGGTGGACCAGTGGTCCTTTATTTTGCTCCACCTCATCCTCGATAAGCTTCCCATGGAGATGAAGGGGCGCTTTGAACAAAGGTATGGGGGCAATAGTGCCTCGTACCTCCCCCCCTTCTCGGATCTCCTCAGATTTTTGGAGGATGAGTGTCGGATGACCGACCACTTGGATCTGGCTCCTATACCGGGACCGAGTACAGGCCGCTATGAGGCGACCCGGGCAGCGCCACGGAGAGAGCGCCGCCCGTACAAGCAGTATACTGCAGTGCGGCAGAACTCTCCACATGGGGAGAGGCCGATGCCTTGCAAGTGTTGCAAGCGGGATGGCCATCGTTTGCCGGCCTGTCCCAAATTTGTTGGCCTACGCACCGAGGGGCGTAGGAATATGGCCAAGCAGCGGAATTGGTGCTACCGCTGCCTGGGGGCTCATATGGCATCGGCTTGCCCCCACCCACGAGATTGCCACTGTTGTGGAGGGGCCCATCACCCCCTCTTGTGCTTTAATAATAAAGACACTCGTGAGGTGGTGAGAGAGAGGAACTCGCACACGGGCGGGGGCCCTCGTAGGTCACCCACATCTCCGAGGAGATCGGAGGGGCGTGCCACCCCTCCGCGGAGATTGGACAGGCGCCCCCCCTGCCGTAAGAGGATTGGGCGCTCCACCCCCCCTACGGGCGGGGGGGATCGACGCGCCGCTTCTGAGGCGCCACCGCGGGATTGGGCCGCGGTTACTAGGGAGCCACGCCGGGAGCCGATACGCTTCTCTCCCCCTCTGATGGAGAGACCCCGTTTGTCACGGGCTCCCCCAACTTTCGCCCATCATGGGCACCGCCCGGCCCCCCGATGCCGCTTTGGGGCCAGTACGTGCCGGATTGGGACCCGCTCGAGCGCCTTGAGCGCCCTATTCCTCCGCCGCGCACGCATTTTTCTTTGGACCCCCCTTCCCCGTTGCGGGGAATGCGGGAGGATTTTCATTAAACCAACTGTCGGCTGCAACCCCCCCACAGGAGCAGGTGCTGTTACCAACAGCCTGCGTACAGGTGTGGGGCCCGAGGGGCACCTTTGTTTTAGTTCGCGCCCTTTTGGATACGGGAGCTCAGGGTTGCATTGCCTCCAGCTGGCTGGTCCGGCAGTTGAGTTTGAACACATCTCCGTACCTTGAATCGGTACGAGGAATCGGAGACCTGCGGATCCCGGAACCGATCGGTCAGGTTTTGTTCTCCTTCTCCCCCCACTTCTCTTCAGCGCCCAAAATTGGCACTACCGCGATTGTTTATGAGAAGGTTGTTGGTCAGCTTCCGCAACAGCACGTTTCGCGCGCTGTCGTTGATGCGACATCAGGATTGACCTTGGCTGACCCTTCCTTCCACCGAACCGGTCCGATTCACTTATTGCTCGGTGCCGATGTTCTAGGCCGCGTGTATTGTGGGAAGAGGAGAGAGTTACAGACGGGTGGGCTGGTAGCCTTATCTACATCGCTTGGGTTTGTAGTGATGGGACCAGTTAGGCATAACCCACCATCTCCATCGGTGGACAGTTACATAACTGTTAGCTCCACCTTATCGGATGTGCTTCAACGGTTTTGGGAGGTGGAAGAGCCCCCTACCGTGAAGCGAGTGAACCCCTTGGAAGAGGAGTGTGAGTTGTTCTACCAGAACAATACAGGTCGCCTTCACTCGGGACGGCTGATCACTCGTTTGCCCTTTGTGTCAGTTCGCCCCTCACTTGGCAGCTCCCGGCCGTTGGCCGAGAAGCGGCTGCTGTCCATGGAGCGTCGTATGAGTAGGAACTCCGACCTCAAACAGAAGTATGTCGACTTCATGCGAGAATATGAGCAACTGGGGCACATGTCGGTCTCGCGACTGGACTGGCGAAACGAGGAACATAATTTTCTTCCTCACCACGCGGTTTTGAAACCTTCCACTGGGAAGATACGCGTTGTTTTTGATGGGTCAGCTCCTAAGTCTACCGGAGTTTCGCTGAATCAATGTCTGCATGCTGGACCGAAGTTGCACCACGAGGTGGGCGATGTATTGACCAACTTCCGTCGCCATGCCGTCGTCTTTGTGACCGATATCCGGATGATGTTTCGGCAGACTGTGATTCACCCGGACGATAGACGATATCAGCTCATATTATGGAGGGAGGATCCCAGGGATCCCATGCTGGTCTACGAGCTGAACACCAATACATACGGTCTGCGTTCGAGCCCCTTTGTGGCAATTCGCTCACTTGTGGAACTCGCTGAACGTGAGCGGTTACGATACCCTCGCGCAGCCTTGGTTCTCAAGGAGGATGCATTTGTTGATGATATTTGTACGGGCTCCTCCAGTGTCGAGGAAGCCTTGATTTTGCGAGATGAACTAATTGCTCGTCTCGGGGCTGGTGGTTATGAATTGAGGAAGTGGATGTCCAACTCACCTCAGCTTTTGTGTGACTTGCCAGACGACCACCAGCAGGAGCCTCATATTTTTGAGAATGCCAACACTCCAGATTTACTATCTGTTTTGGGAGTGCAATACAGACCTGTCCAGGACACGTTCACCTATCGATTGGAGCTGCCAAGCCCCAAGGTCTGGACGAAACGGTTGGTTTTGTCTACAGTAGCTCGTACCTTTGACCCAAATGGCTGGATTAGTCCCGTAGTGTTTTGGATGAAGTGCTTCCTACAGGAACTTTGGTCAGCCGAAGTGTCGTGGGATGAGCCCCACTCGGGCCGTTTGCTGCGAGATTGGGAGTCCTTCATGTCGTCTCTCCCCGACATTAACCGTGTTAGTATCCCTAGACATATACTGCCTAAGGGACGGTTTACGGCCAGCCTTCATGGCTTTTGTGACGCGTCTGAGAGTGGATACGCAGCTGTCGTATATATCCGGACGGTCGATGATAGAGGAGCTGTTAAGCTCCACTTGCTAATTGCTAAGAGTAAGGTTGCTCCACTTCGGACTCGATTAACGATTCCGAAGTTAGAATTGTCTGGAGCTACTCTTCTGGTTCGTTTGATGAACCACGTTGTTGACACCCTGGGACGTAGTGTGGACTTTGAGTCGCTCTTTGCTTGGTCCGACAGTCAGGTTGTCCTGTGTTGGATTAAGAACTCCGTCCACTCCCTGGAAGTATTTGTGGCCAATCGGGTATCCCAAATACAGGCCTCGAAGGCCACGTTGATTTGGCGCCACGTGCCAGGTGAAATAAACCCTGCTGACTGTGCATCACGTGGCAGCGAAGCCCCTCAGCTTATTGACCACACTCTGTGGTGGGGTCCCGAATGGTTGTTACAGCCTTCTTGGCCTTCCACACCAGCTGTGGTGAAGGTACCAAATCCGGGCTTGCGTGTTCACGCTGTCGAGACTATGGCGGCTCCAGAGCGGTAATTTTTATTAGACCGCTACAGTTCTCTGGACAAGTTGCTCGGCGTGACCGCTTGGATAAGAAGATTTATTCGAAATTGTCGACGGCCTCAGGACAAAGATTTGTGTCCGGTCCTCTCTCCGCAGGAGCGCCAAGATGCTCTTTTGCATTGGGTGCGTATGACCCAGTTTAGAGCGTTTGAACCGGAACTTAAGATTTTCCGTACCGGGACGTCCAAATTGAAGGGACCCTTGGTGCGTTTGACTCCCTTTCTGGATGATAAGGGATTGTTGCGTGTAGGAGGCCGATTAAGGCACGCTAACTTGCCTTATAGATCACGTCACCCCCTGTTGCTCCCCAAGGACGGACCATTGGTGCGATTGTTGATCATTGATCGCCATGTGAAGAATGCTCATGCCGGATGTAATGCATTGACCGCGCTCCTCCAACGGGAGTTTTGGATTTTGTCAGCGCGAAGAATAATCCGATCTGTTATCTTTCGATGTCTGCCCTGCTATCGTTTACGCCCCGAGACGATGCAGCCCCAAATGGGTGATTTGCCTGCTGATCGTGTGAATGAATCGATGACCTTCTTAGGAGTTGGAACTGATTTCGCGGGACCGTTCACTATAAAAACGTCGCGACTCCGTAATGCTAAGACTGAAAAGGCTTACTTGTGTGTGTTTGTTTGTTTGGCCACTAAAGCCGTTCATTTGGAGGTGGTGAGTGCGCTCACCATGGACGCTTTCTTAGCAGCGTTAGGCAGATTTGTCTCCCGCCGGGGACTGCCTTCTCTAATTCGGTCCGATTGTGGGACGAACTTCAAGGGCACTGATAGACATATAAGAGAAGTTTGTGAATTTTTAGATAAAAATAATATTGAGATCGGATCCACACTCTCCCGTAGGGGGGTAACATGGCGATACTCCCCGCCGTCTTGCCCTCACTGGGGAGGGATTTTTGAATCTGTTGTAAAGGCCGCCAAGACTCACCTTCGCCGCGTTATTGGGGAGACTATTCTCACGTTCGAGGAACTCGCGACGGTGTTTCATAAGATTGAGGCGGTTCTCAACTCGCGTCCGTTATGTCCGTTGTCTACCGACGCGAACGATTTGCAGGCCCTCACGCCGGGCCATTTCTTGATAGGCAGACCACTTAACGCCCTGCCCGAGTATCCTTATAGAGATGTCAATCCAGGACGCCTTTCGCGGTTTGAGTTGCTCCAGCAGCTTACCCAGAGCTTCTGGCGCCGCTGGCACCTTGAATATTTACACATTTTGCAACAGTGCGTTAAGTGGTCAGATAAGACAAACCCACCGAGGGTTGGAGACCTCGTGTTAGTGAAGGACCCAAACCTGCCACCCTTACGTTGGCGTCGCGGACGCATTGTCCAACTTACTCTAGGGTCTGATGGTGTGCCCAGGTTTGCCGAGGTCCTAGTTGGGGATTCTGTTTTGAAGCGCGCGGTCGCTACTCTTTCTCGCCTCCCCTTAGACTGATTCGGCGGACAGTCCGGGACTGTCCGGAGCGGGGGGATGTTCACGCTCGAGGAAGAGCGAGTGGCAACACTACATTGTGGTCTGTGCAGTGAGAGCCTTTTTTGGCGGCCGGCCGCATGTGACATGTCAGTCAGTCGAGTCGGGTCGAAATGTCATGACATTGTTAGAAGTTATGTCCGGGCCGGAATAAAATGTAATATAACTAACAAATTGTGTTTTGCGCGGCACATCTAATATCGGGGTGCGAAAGCCCGCTTGGTGTTGTGCAAAAGTATTATCGTCGCGTGTGTGAGCCGTGGTGGCCTAATAGGCATTTGTAGTGCTCCGGTCTCCACCGGTGGATCCACCGCAGAACTTCAAGAGCCGCGACTTCCTTCGAGCTAGCTCAGGAAGTCCACCGGCTACATACGCAGACTGAACGGAGACAAGGTAAACATTATCTGTATCGGTTTTTGGATTCAGCAATCAAAGAATCATAGTGTCGGTGAATCGCCGACGTGGTGGTGTCTACCTTGGGCACCACCACCTACCTAGTACTGTTTGTTTTCTTTAAAAACTTTGTTTTGCCGGTCCTAAGTAAGCCCGTAAAGTAGGAAGGTGAAATTGTGATCAACTCAGTGATGACTTTAAATCGGCGACGTTGTTGTCAGTTCGCGTTCATTCAATGTTTTGCCTACAACTTCACTCAGTGTCCATACCAGTGCAGTATTTTTTGGATATTTTCGATAATAAATATCTAATTAAACAGGTGAGTAAATTTTAATATTAATGGTTAAATAATTCTTCTACCGTGTCCTGAAGCCACCCTTAAAATAACCAGGGTGATAAAAAAATAACCGTGTATACACGGTTATTTTTTTATCATACTGGAAAATTTTAGAGGCAGCTCGGTAGACGCTAGACGACTCATTTCAATAAAAAAAACGTGGTTATATTTTTTAAATTTTATCCGCCAATAATATTAAATTATAGACATTGTTCTTGTTTACTACAAGATAAGGTAAGATTATGAATGAATAAAGCATTTACTACTACGGGTTTAGGAAAATGCGGCAACGTCGCATTATTAATTCAAGCAAGATCAATCTACAACTCGTTTGAAATAAGAGTTATTATTGCACTAGACACTACAATAGTGAAAGACAGAGACAGTCGGCGCCGGCGCCGAGCGCCGGCGTCGGAGTTTTGTTGTTTGCTGTCGCTTGTCGGCATGAGCCGGCCGGCTTTAGTTCGCCATTGACCCCTGCGCGTGTGAAAATATCGCGAGGTCGCGCCCGCGCCTGACGCGCGGCAATCGGGCGCATTCGGAATTTTAGTTTCAAGTTAACACATCTCGCGAATACACAGACTTTACTCCGGTAGACTGTAGACTTTTACTTGTGAAGTGAAATTAAGTGTTTGGTGTAAGAAAGTGAACCCACAAACGTAAGACTTGGAAGCGAAAACTGCATTTCGAGACGTTAAACACTAACCAAAGTGATATGTTGTTGTGGTCATGTATAGTTTTAAACGTGCACGACTATGTATGAGTTAGAGGACTTCCTTTAAATTTAGAACTCTTTTGTTATTAGAACTAAAGTTGATTTAAATTGTTTCCTAGGTAGGTAAGTATTTAAAGTTGATTCCAATTTTTTAACTACGCCAAAACAACCTACCATAACCGTAATACCTACCTAGTACTGTTTGTTTTCTTTAAAAACTTTGTTTTGCCGGTCCTAAGTAAGCCCGTAAAGTAGGAAGATGAAATTGTGATCAACTCAGTGATGACTTTGAATCGGCGACGTTGTTGCCAGTTCGCGTTCATTCAATGTTTTGCCTACAACTTCACTCAGTGTCCATACCAGTCCAGTATTTTTTGGATATTTTAGATAATAAATATCTAATTAAATTAAACAGGTGAGTAAATTTTATTGTTAATGGTTAAATAATTCTTCTACCGTGTCCTGAAGCCACCCTTAAAATAACCAGGGTGATAAAAAAATTACCGTGTATATTACAATATAAAAATACACCTCTTTTTTTTTTAATAAAAATACCTGAAATTGACTTGAGACAAATGGTTAAGGTATGTATGTACTGTATTTAACCCGCATGGTAAAAGCAATTGTATTCATACAATTATTCAAACATAAAAACTAACAATTTTCTTCGTTATGAATAATTTGGATGTAAATAGTGCATGCATTAATTTAATCAAATCTATAACATGAAATCTTCATTAACATGAAATCTTCATTTGAAAGTGTAGATTTTCAATAAACTTATTATCAACTTATTTTAAGGAATCATTATTTTATTTTAAAATAAATCTATGGAACCATCCTTTTAGGAATAGTAAAACTCTAGAAATCTTTGCATGGGGCCAAGCATTTCTGCTACCTATGCAGTTGTTAATTTGTTTGTATAATTATCCATTTCACAATATTTATTATTGTCTAGTGGATAATAAAGTTGATTCAAAATAGTAACAAAATGTATTACATAGTCTCTTATCCACTTTTAAAATTAATTGACCTCGGTTATTTTTTCCCACGATGGGTAAAAATATGGGGTCTATGGATAATTGGTTCGAGACTGGCTGCTGAAAACAGAGCATGTTCATTCGTGACCTGAATGATAGTTGAGGTTGGCCCTCTCTCTATGAGCCTCTCCGAGGAGGATATTGTTAGAAATTATTACAGCACACAGGCTGCTTATTGCAGCACACAGGCTGCTGGTAGGTTTTCAAATTAGAAGCAAATTTTTGAGGTTTTTATACATGGCTTATATTTTAGAATGTTTATCATTCTTTTTATGACTGTAAATAATTTTACACTTTTATTGGAGTACAAATATTCATCCCTCTTATTGCTTTTAATAGCTTCTATTAGGTCTTTTATAAAAGCATAGTCATGTTTCCTTATGATCCTGCTGTACTGACATTGTAAACTTATTGCATTGTAATCTAAAGACATCACTCAGATATTTTAAGAAGAATTTTTGGAAATTGAAGTCAATACTTGTGATATTACAGCTATTGCAAAGCTCATTTCCTTTGACTTTATTTTTCGAGTAATTTATCTCAAGTTTTAGAAGGATATTAGGAATTTCCATGTTATGTTATGGACCATCTAACAGTTTGCAGTTTTCAAGAAACTTTATCTACATAGGCAACCTCAATTAAAATATTTTTCAATGCAATTCTTTGTAAACTTGGTCATAAATATAAACTACTCGTATATACCATAATTTCCTATAAAGGTATTTGTGCTTTAGCCTATATCCAATGAATAGAGTTCATAATCGAGTAGGTAGGTACCTAGATACATCATCTAATTCATTTGCCTTGATAGGTAACGCTTTCCCACTGAAAGCAGGCAGTTTTAAAAAATATATTTCTTATTGTAAAATTTTATCTAAATTAATTGTATCTAGGTCCTCTTGCCAAGCTAAATCAAAATTACGACGCATCTTCAAAACAGGTAGGTACTTACTGTTTCGACATCTTGGGTTATTTTCTTTATGTTAGATAACCATTTTACTTTCGAACAACTTTTGACATCTTTTCTCCATTTTTATCCCTGCGTATCTGGATTTTAGTTTTATTTAGATAATCACTTTGAAAAACATCAACATGTAAAATATGTGTCAGCTGCGTAGAGAGAGAAGTTATATTAGTCCAAATTGGACAGGCAAAGGTTTAGAACCATACAGCCAGTTCTTATTCTAGTTGTCTGAGTACATAGTAAAAAGTCTTCATTATTAATTCTTAATATTTGTAGTTAATAAGGCAATTATTGCCAATTCTTGAATATTTTCAAATGTTTTAAATTTCTCCGACAGTGGAGACAATAAAATCATAAATGGAGGTAAAATTTTCTTTGCTTGTCAGTAATTCTTGAAGTGAAGGCGGGATATTTTCATGATTTTCCAGTAACTTGCTTATAAATAATAGTCGTTGTACA
This sequence comes from Schoenobius gigantellus, assembly GCA_963935595.1. Lineage (NCBI taxonomy): Eukaryota > Metazoa > Arthropoda > Insecta > Lepidoptera > Crambidae > Schoenobius > Schoenobius gigantellus. The sequence goes on along the minus strand of OZ012544.1, from coordinate 40,731,189 downwards.
TTGAAAGCCGGGCACTTGAAAAAAATATGTTCCAAAGTTTGATCTTCCTGTAAATTGCAATCTGTACAAATGGGAGATGAAATTATTTTTAGACGGTGAAGATGAGTTTTGAATTTACAATGTCCAAGTCGCAATCGTGTTATTATTGTATAAAATTTTCTATTTAAATAGTTTGTTCCTAATGTAAACCAAGGCTTTCTGCCTACATCTTTATTAATATTGGCATACCATGCTCCTTTAGACTGGATGATTTGGTTTCTTTGAACTGTCCATTCATTAATAAGTGTCGGTCGGTAATCAGGTAAAAGGTCTTGCCAGGGTCTTAAAATACATGTACAATTTTGTCTGCCAAACGTATTTGACATTTTCGCAAGATAATCTGCGTTTTCATTGCCTGTCACTCCCACGTGTGCAGGTGTCCAAATCAATTTAATGTTTTTTCCAGCCAAAGTCATCCTTTTTATCATTTCCTTTATTTCTAGAAGGAGGTAATTTGTTTCACGAAAGCCAGTGTGTGATAAAGCTTTGAGCACTGACATGCTATCAGATACTAAAATAAAATCATTTTTATTAGAACACAATATGTCAGATTGTATATAATGTAATGCCAATAAAAGGGCTGCACACTCTGCTGAGAAAATTGTCATATTTTCAGGTAATCTAAATCCTTTACCATACTTGATGTTTTTGTGGTAATATGCAGCAGCTACTCCGGCATCTGATTTAGATCCGTCAGTGTAAATGAATTGATGATTTGGCCATTTAGCTAGCTCCTCATAAACATCTTCTTTTGTTTTAAAACTGTGATTTATTATTATGTCAATCAAAAGGAAATTTGCTTCGAAAGAAGTACAATAACATGCCCAATTATCCTTTTTGTAAATATCATTTCTATTTACATATGCTGATAGGTCATTATAATCAAGAAGGATGAAAGGTAATTTTATAGAAGTATTAAAGTTTGAAAGCAGGTGGTCATTTATCTTGACCAAAAGAGGGTGGTTGGTAATAGAATGTAGTTTTAGAATAAATTTGAATTTTAAATATTTAAATCTTAATAATAGGGGTGGAATATTACATTCTATTTGTAAAGAAACAATAGGAGTGCTACACATAGCACCTGTAATTAATCTAAGATTTTTGTTTTGTACTTTTTCCAATTTATCAACTAATGAAACGTCTGAGGCATAACAATGAAAACTATATTCGAAATGGGATCTGACTATGGATTTGTATAACATAAGTAATATTTTTGGATCAGCTCCCCAATATGTTTTGACAAGTACTTTTAAAATATTGTAAGCTCGTAGAGCCTTATCTGCTAAGCTACAAACATGTGCTTTCCAAGATAAATTTTTTGTAAAGATGACGCCAAGGAATTTCACATCATCGCTAACTGGCAATAAATTTCCATCATAATGGATATTAATAGGCAAATATCGGGATTTAGTAAAAACTATAACTTTAGTTTTATTTTGATTTACAAGTAATTTTAAATAATCAAAATATCTTTTTAACTTTTCTAAAGCATTATTTAGTGTTCTTTCAACTAATTGTATGTTGGTTCCTGAGCAGTACACTACAAGGTCGTCAGCATACTGAAGACAAGAAACATCATTTCCTAAAATACTACTTAACTTATTTATATACAAAATAAACAACAACGGACTTAAAATTCCACCTTGACATACGCCCTTATGTGATGGTTGAGGTCCATACAACTTATTTCTATATTTTACATACACATTTCTATGGCTAAGGAAATTAAAAATCCATTTTAATAATTTTACAGGTAAACCAAGAGAAGATAACTCATCTACAAGCACATTGTGATCTACGTTATTAAAAGCACCTGTGATGTCAAAGAATATACCAGCAAGAAACTTCTTATTAATCAGAGCTCTATGTACATCAAGATTTAAATGATTCAAACTTTCAACAGCAGAACGATTACGCCTAAAGCCAAATTGACTATAGGGTAAAAGTTTATTAGACTCTATAAAGTATTCAAGTCTTTGTTTTATTAATTGTTCAAACAATTTTGCTACACAAGAGGTCAGTGCAATGGGTCTGTAAGAATTATGATTATTGCTAGCTTTACCAGGCTTAAGTATAGGTACAAGGCAGTCTGTTTTCCAAGTTTTAGGGATACACATAAAGCTCCATAAGAGGTTAAATACTTTCAAAGCTATGTCAAGACTAAATGTGTTCATGTTCTTGAACATTTTATATGAAATATTATCCAAGCCAAATGTAGTGTCCTTCCGTGAATAAATAGCACCCAAAAACTCTGACATGGCGAAGGGCTTCATGAAAAAATTTTCTTCGTTAGAAATGTTGCTATTGTTTGTTAAATCTAATATAGGTTGTTGATTGTATGAGGTGGAAGAGTATTGGTCTAAAAAACTTTGTATCCAAGTATCATCTGTAGTATTACCTGGATTACTATAGGTTTTATTAAACTTTCTTATGTTGTTCCAAATAATTGAAAGAGGAGTTTGTCGGTTAAATGAATTACATAATTCTGTCCATGATTCATATCTTACTTTATTTATAATAAGTTTTTTAGAAGCTTGTGTTTTCTTGAATTCTAAATAATTTTGTAATGATGGATTATTTTTAAATTTTATATAGGATGACTTACATTTGGCAACGGCCTGTGCACAAATGTCATTCCACCAGGGCAAACTTAATTTTTTCTTATATTGAATGTTATTGGAAGACTGTGACCTATTTGTAATATTTACTCTAATACTATTTGCTTCTAAGACTCCTTCAAGAATGATATTGCAAAATTGTTCATAACAAGCTTCTGCATTACATGTATTCAAATTAAAATTCTGTAGTTTTTCAGAGACTATTTTTTGATATTTTTTCCAATCAACATATTTATAATTGGGATGTGAAAAGTTATTACTAACATTACTGTTTGTATTTGCAGGACTACATAAGAGAGTTGTAACAACAGGAAAATGATAACTACACAAAGAGTCATCGTGTACATACCAATTGCATCTCAGTGCCAGTGAAGGCGAAATTATTGTAAGATCTAATGCATTTGGTTGCCATATATGAGAACCAACAGTGGTAGTTGTACCATCATTCAATAAACACAAATTATTGTCATTTATAACATCTAGCATTACTTTACCACGTGTGTTTGTAGATGTGCATCCCCACATGGTGTGGTGAGCATTAAAGTCTCCAGCTAAAAATAAAGGCCCAGGAATGGATTTAATTAGACGATCAAGATGGGTATAGTTGAAGTTGCAAGGAGAAGCAGATGTGGGACTGTAGAAGCTAACTATAGACAAGAACTGATTATTAAATTTTATTCTTATTGCAATATTTTGTAAACAATTGTCAAAATTAGTATATAATTTATTGTAAATTATGTTGTTTCTAATTAAAATAGCTACACCATTGTGTTTAGAACCTATATCTAATCTTTCTATTTTGTAACCTTTTATATGAAATGTATTAGTATTTTGTAACCATGTCTCAGAAATAATGGCAATATGTATATCATTTTCATATAAAAAATGTGAAAACAGATGTTTGTGACTTAGCAAACTCTGAGCATTCCATTGTACAATATTGAGCTTATCCATTTTTATCCATAGGGATTGACTTTTTAGTATTTAAGGTGTCGAGTATTAATGTTTTAATGGACTCTGTTGTGATTGGAGCATCTGCATTCATTTTTTGCGAATTTATTTTTACGATTGTGGATATAATAAGATTTAAAATCTGATCTGATAGTAAAAGCTGTTGAATATTAGTGTCTGATTTGTTTTTTGTTAAAGAGGGGAAATTTTTATTGTTAACCATATCAGCATATGAAGTTTTGTTTTTATATTTTAAATTATTTTTTTCTATTTCTTGTTTTCGTTTAGGGCACTCGGAAGAAATGGATATGTGATTTCCACCACAGTGTAAACAAATTGCTTCTTTTGCTGTTTTACTACATTGCTTGTAATTATGATTTTCACAGCATATGGAGCATTTTTGTGCGTTCTTGCAATATTTTCCTATGTGCCCATATCGTAGGCAACGTAGGCACTGGCTGACAGGTGGTATGTACGGGCTTACCTCAAAGAACCAGCTGTTTATATCGACGCTATCGGGAAGTGTAGGACAGGAAAATGTTATCGCTACCGTCAGGGTTGGCAGGAGGACAGGTGTATCATCGTCGTCACGAGCGCGGCGCATCAGTCGACGCACCGACACAACATCTTTGGAGCTGGAAATGCCAGAATATATTTTATAATTAGACATGTATGTGGGCACACCACGAATGACTCCCGTTACTTCAGTCAATGAAGCTGGGATAGTGGCTCTTAGTTCCAATTCTTTTATTGTTTTGGTATTGTTTAATGCCATATTAGCCAATCCAGGACGTTCAAAGATTGCCGCTATTTTATATCTATTTATTCTCTTGAAACGCTTAATGCCTTTGTTGTAACGTTTCAACACTGAGCCTAAAGACATAAGATCACGATCACCAATAGGCGTCGCTTCTTTTGTACTTTCATAAATTACTAAATACTCGAAATTTCCACCATCTTCAGGATACTGTCGAACATAGTTCTCGGTTTTGTAAGGCTTATACTTATCCGTGTCCAAGTTAGAATCTTCAGAGTCAGATTCAGTGGGAACAGGGTCGCCATCTAATTTCGGTTTTTTCCTCTTCCCCATTTCTTATTTACATATATAACTTGTTTTTAATCAATTATATTTATACTTAAAAACACTTTTATACAAAATATATACAATTAAATCGCAAAGCAAAACAATTTTTAAAAAAGTGCGCCTTTTCTTTACGAAGGTTCCCGCCTTTTTTTTCCAGCTGCGTAGAGCGCGAAAAAACTAGGCTTGGGTAAAAAATATCGATATATCAAAATATCGATATTTTTTCAAATAATAATCGATATATATCGTCGATATTTTTATTCTGATAATATCGATATTCGATATTTATTTCCGAGTATCAAAGTCGATATTTTTTAAGAACTTTGCTTTTTTATATTAATATATGTATTCCATTTATTGTAATATTTTTGCGCATTTCATGCATACATTTAAACCAGGCGCGCAAGCTCTAGCACAGTCTCTATGATCTCAATTTGTATAGTATCCCTTCATAGTTTATAAACGCATTAAAAAAGTCTATAGATGATCTCTTATATTTTTAATATTTCTAAAAGCACTGGTTAGTTATCTTAGGCTTCATTTACGGAGAAGCGGGGCGTCTCGTTTGTCATTTCTAAAGAAGACTGGTAGAAGATTCGCCCCGAGCTTCGTTTCATCGAGAATTGTCGCTGCGTGCGCCGCCACCGCGATAAACGCCGCGTGAGATGCGTTGGTACCATCCGCGGGCTCGGTCGCAAAAAACGCTCCATTTCAAGAAAAGGTGTGTAAAATCGCTTCTCCGTAAAGGTACTCATACAACGCCATATGTTTGAATTCAGTGTGGGCCGCGCCGCACATCGCAACGCGCAACGCCACGCATGAGTAACGTAAATGAGGCCTTAATTTTACAAACGATACTATCACTATGTTAGCTAAACCCGAATGTTCTATTTCACTAATAATACTTACTTTAATAATAATAAATAATAAACTGCCAAATATGTTTTTTTTTCACTTTTCAATATTGAGAATGATAAGTTATGTGATGTAGATATCATCGCCGAATCACTGAATAAGTTCAAACGTTTGTCTTTGTGCAGCATATTATTGATTCTTAGTAGGTTAGTTTGTTATGTAGGTATTCATCTTTAATCTTCAAATTAGACCTAGTTTATTGAATTTAATTAAATTTAGGGCTCTTCTTTTATTAAGTGTTTGTAGTTTTTCAAATATTTTAATTAAGGAAACTTTGTCTATAATTTTGTACTAGATACAAATTTATGTGACTGTTTGTTGCTAATAAAAAAATAGAGGTCCAATTATCGATATATCGAAATATCGATATGTTTTGGCTGCAAATATCGATATTTTTAAAAAACATCGATACGATATATATCGATATATTTTTTTCATTTGCCCATCCCTAGAAAAAACGAGCTATGGTGACGGTGGAGTTGCCAGGTGTATTTTTCTTTTATATTTTTAATGGTGTCTTTAAAATTCGCGTATTTAGTAGCGGGAGGAGGCGTTACTACAATAGTTATACCTTGGACTAATTATGAATATAATTGATTATTTACTGCAGTATCATCATAGTAATCAAATGAATACTCATAGTCCAAATGTTGATCATTTTCTCCCTCAGAATCTTCCCTTTTATAATCATCTAATGGGAAATTACTGTCTTCCAACTCACTTTTAACCAGATTGTGTTGGTCCCAAAGTGAAGATTTTAACAATGTGTTGGATGTTTCACATTTTATTTTAAAGTTTAATGCTGTATCAAGTTCTAACAAACAGTCTGGGCATATTTTATCAGGGAAGCTGTCGCCTTCTTGTATCTTAACATTGACAATAGTACATATTTTATCGGATATTAAACCATCAGAATGTTTGATAAATAATGACACACAATTCTTAGACCCTGGGCTAAGACAAACTCGGCAAGTAAGAGGATTTCTTTTATCCATTATAATTTTATATATAAATGAAACGCTGTGTGTTAGTCTCGATAGAACTCAAAAACGGCTGGACGTGGGCTGGACCTCAGACACAGAATAGATAAGTAAGTTGGACTAAGTACACTAAAGCTGTGTTCCATTCAACCATCACCACTTTGCTGGTGCTGACATCATGTTAGCCTCGTAATGCGTTTCTTTTAAGAAATGTTGACAATTTTAGCCGCGCTAATTGTTACAAATGAAACGGTGTGAACTGATTTTTCGTGCTGAATTTTGACGTCTCACCTACTTAGTCCAGTAACTTAATATTTCAAGTACTTTAAATCAAAATCGTCTAAAAGTATAAATATCATTCAAATAATGAAATCCAATAAAAAATCTTTTTGATTCATGAAAAAAGTATCCATGTCAAAGGAGACCAGCCAAAATGGTACCAGAGTTGTACAGCTACATATTATATACCATTATATTTGCTGTTTTTCAAGGATAATTTTGATATATGCCATGTAGTCGGAAACAGCAGGAAACATTTTTAATATCCATTTATGTTTTTTGTGAAAAGAAACTATTTGAGACGTTGCGTAAAACGAAACATACTTAAGTATATTTATTTTTCAAAAACTCGTGTATTATGATGACCACTAAAACAAAAACCAACATCCACGTCATTTCTAAGCCTTTCCTAGATCCTAAAAATATTCTAAGCCATGATAAAATAATGGCTGTTTGAACAGTAGATTCCTTTGTCGATCTATTCTGGAGTGATTAAAAAAATATTATGTCAAAAAATCTGCTTGTGATTTTTTTGTTGTTGTTGGCTGCGTTGTCGTTAGTTTGGTTGTGTGTTATTGTGATTGCGTTATGTTATCCACCATAAATATCAAGCTTATAGTCTCTAAATATAATACTGCCACAGCTGTTCGATAAAATAACCTCTAAAGTACTTTGTCTAAAGCGCATATTTATAAATGAACCCCACTTGTTGTTGTTGAAGTTAAATTAACGCTACTTTTTTTCTATTGTAATAAGCTATAAAATGATATACATTTAATAGTTGTACAATTACTTTGACATTGGTACCAGAGCTCCATACAAAGTTGCTGTTGTCCTTTGAAAGCTGTCAAAAAATTGTATCGGAGGACCCTCAGGGGCCGTTCGAAAACCCGTGAAGTTTTCACTTGGTAAAAAAGAAAAGGATAGATATATTGCGAGAAAGAGAAGTTTAACTGTTTTTTAAACGCTAGCAAGTGATTTTCGCACTTCACGAGTTTTCAAACGGGTTCTGTCAGTTAAAAACGAAAAGAAGAGTTCTTGTGTATTGCAACGCAAACTAGCTTTATTTTACAACTGCACAAAGCTTTACTTAACATTTGTAACTATAACATCAACATAAAAACGAAATCAGTAGCCACAGATCACAGAACAGTCAACTGTCAATGTCAGGTAAAATTTAACGCTGACTGAGAGCCGTGAGAAATTCACTCCTGTCAGGCGAAAATTACTCTGCACTAATGCGTTCAGAAATACGAGCGGAGTAATTCGTCGGTTAACCTCGGTTTCACTCGGGTGGTTCTCGAACGCTATCGGGTGAAATTCACTCTACCCCGAGTAAATATTACTCGTTTTCAAACGCACCCTCAGTACCTAATGTTTATGTGGAAACCAGAGGCGCGTTCAGGGCCTTCGCGCGAAGTACAACTTTTCGCTCTAACCCCGTTCAATGCCTTCGAGCGTGACAACCGGGTGAAACAACCGGCCCGTTCAAGACCTTTGAGTGTCGGCGCGAGTTACAACCGAACAACCATCGAATTTGATGGTTGTAAAACGCTCTGACGTTTATGACTGTAATACTCTTACGTGATTGGATGATATTGGCGGCCATATTCTATAATGTCATCTACTAGAAAGAAAGAGAAATAAAAAATCATGTGAAAGAGGGAGATAAAAGATTTGGTTGCTGCAATCCGTTCAACGCCTTTGAGCGAGTTAAAAAACAACCGGACAACTACACCCAGGGGCGCTGAACGCGCCTCAGCACGAAATGGTAACACCAAAGCCAAATGAAACGCGTTGATGCTAAAAATGTTGAAAATGTTGCAAATCCGTGCTTAACTGGTGTAACACCGTTTTTTCTTAAAATTTCATAAAACACTAATTTTGCAAAAACACTTTGTTTTCACTGTAGTTTTAACACAAATTTCACAACTAAAATCGTAATTACAATAACTTTGTCAATGAATTTCACAATGTCAATGTCAAGTGTCAACGTCAACGTCGTTTCACGTCACGTCATTGACATTTGCAATTATCTTTGGTCATTATTCGATTTTGGCATAAACAAAATAAATCTCGCGTTTATCCTGGCCTTATTTACAAAGATGCTTCCATTTAGGTGGGTTGATTTTCTCAAAATTCGGAATTTGTCATTTAGACCGTTTGTTTTGATCATTTCTATAGACATATTATAATAAAATACACTTAAAGCTACAGATCATATAATTATGGTTTCGTCGAATAGAATTTGGAAAGCATTCACAGTTTGTTTATGGTTAATTTTACATTACGTTTTGTTTTTCAACCAAACTTATAACCTTGGCTGGAAATACTTATTGCAGATTGTAGAATTTTGGAAAGATCCGTATGTTGACTCAACACATCTTGAATCAAGTTAAGAATCTTACGAGTGTTATGAACTGAATTTGGTTTCGTCGCCAATACGACGCTTAACATTCGGCAAACGGACCTCGGTTCTAGTAGCTGCATAAATGCAAATCTGTGCGTGAATGGAACGTGCGCCCTATCTCACCGTAGTCTGTGAACGCGTCTATGCTATGATCTCGGAACTGGATAACTAGTCTGTGAGACATCGACCGAAGTAATTTGTTATTGATTAGATACCTACCTAGGATTTGCGAACAGCATTTTAAATCTTAATTTCTGCGAATAAAATCCATAGGTATTTCTCCCGTTTTCCGTGTGAATTTAATTTGAAAAGCCACAGCAAGACTTCAAAAGTCAAGTCAGTTATTTTTGTTTTCAGCTTGAAGAGTAAAAGCTCAATCATATTTTTAATCGCCGGCGCGCGATTCATTAAATTAATAGAAAGAAATAAATTTTATCAATAGATAATACTCCGCCCACACTAAGGTATCTAATGAACTTATTATATTTCATGATTTAAAACAGATTTTGTTAATTTTATTTTTATTAGTGGGTATATTGATTATTAAATCAAACATATTACATTTCCAAAATTCGCCTTTTTCATCCCCTATTTCATTAAAAAAACCTGATAGTAAGCGGCATTTTAGTGGAATTAATGCATATATTGAGTAACACTTGTGAATTTCATGTTAAATTCTAGATTTTCACTATATTGAGATTCACATCATACTTTGGCAAATAACTCACAAATTAAGCTGTTTTCTTTTTATTAATAGCAGTAATTATACACAAAATAGGCGCTCTCCCCTCCATATGTCCTTTTTATTAACTAACCAATAAGAAACTGACAATTCATTGAAAATTATGTTTGGAATTAACTTGCAATGTTTATTACATGAAATTCAAATGTATTGACTGGGATTCCTTCAGAACTCAGTGTTAGACCCACTGACCCTAAGATCATAGGCATATTTAATTATATTTTTTAACCTAACACTGTGCTATGAATCTCCAGGGCAGTTACCGGAGGCCGTAGGGCTCCGCTGCTTGACCTTACAGCTAGAAACCATAACAAAATAACCTAACATCAAGGAGGAATTCTGTGGAATTACACAAGTAACAAATATACATATAGAGAGAGAATAAGCTTTTCATTTTGTATCGGACTAAGGGAATAAGTTTGTTTTTTTCTTTAACTTTAAGGGCCCACCATCCGCGCGAGCCCGAGCTAGTTTAGGTAAATTTCTCTAGTCTCCGTTTGTGTGCGTCGCTCACGCACACAAGCGAACTCGGTCGCGCGATCGGTACGGCCGCCTAGCAAAATACCGTAGATGTTAATTTTGAAAAATGTTAATAGGTGTTTATTATTTACTGTATTTGATCAACTTTTATTTTTACAAGCTTTTATTTTAGCTTGCACTGTATGTATGTAGATTTGACCACTTCACGGTTTCCGATAGGGCTGAAATTTTGCACATACTCCTATGTATATCGTGACAATGCAATATTATGATAACATGGAGCTGATCTGATGAAGGAACTGGACGCTGGCCATAGGAACTCCGTAATAAAACGACGCAACCCCATCGAGCTTAGGCTCGTTTGATTCGAACTGACGAGTACCTACTTTGTTCCTATATGCTAACCAGGGTCTGATGCTGGAATAGGAACTCTGCAATAAAACGACACAACTTCATCGAGTTTGGGCTCGTTTGATTCGTATTGACCAGTACTTTGGTCCTATGTGGTAACCAGGGTCTGATGCTGGAGCTGGAAGGTAGCCATAGGAACTCCGCAATAAAACGACACAACCCCATCGAGTTTGGGCTCGTTTGATTCATATTGACGAGTACTTTGGTCCTATATGGTAACCAGGGTCTGATGCTGGAGCTGGAAGGTGGCCATAGGAACTCTGCAATAAAACGACACAACTCCATCGAGTTTGGGCTCGTTTGATTCGTATTGACCAGTACTTTGGTCCTATGTGGTAACCAGGGTCTGATGCTGGAGCTGGAAGGTGGCCATAGGAACTCCGCAATAAAACGACATAACCCTATCGAATTTGGGCTCGTTTGATTCATATTGACGAGTACTTTGGTCCTATATGGTAACCAGGGTCTAATGCTGGAGCCGGAAGATGGCCATAGGAACTCTGCAATAAAACAACACAACCCCATTGAGTTTGGGCTCGTTTGATTCGTATTGATGAGCACTTTGGTCCTATATGGTAACCAGGGTCTGATCCTGGAGTTGGGAGGTAGCCATAGGAACTCCGCAATAAAACGACATAACCCCATCGAGTTTGGGCTCGTTTGATTTGTACTGATGAGTACTTTGGTCCTATATGGTAACCAGGGTCTGATGCTGCAGCTGGAAGGAGGCAATAGGAACTCCGCAATAAAACAACGCATCCCATCGAGTTTGGGCTCGTTTGATTTGTATTGACGAGTGCTTTGATCTTATATGGTAACCAGGGTCTGATGCTGGAGCTGGAAGGTGACCATAGGAACTCCGCAATAAAACGACATCACCCTATCGAGCTTGGGCTCGTTTGATTCGTATTGACGCGTACTTTGGTCCTATATGGTAACCAGGGTCTGATGCTGCAGCTGGAAGGTGGCCATAGGAACTCTGCAATTAAACAACGCAACCCCATCGAGTTTGGGCTCGTTTGATTCGTAATGACGAGTACTTTGGTCGAGTTTCGTAATAGCGGCCATGCGGTTAGAAAATGAAAAAATATAAAATAATAGTAAAAATCTACCTTCCAGCTCCAGCATCAGACCCTGGTTACCATATAGGACCAAAGTACTCGTCAGTACGAATCAAACGAGTCCAAACTCGATGGGGTTTTGTCGTTTTATTGCGGAGTTCCTATGGCCACCTCCCAACTCCAGCATCAGACCCTGGTTACCATAAAGGACCAAAGTGCTCGTCAATACGAATCAAACGAGCCCAAACTCAATGGGGTTGTGTCTTTTTATTGCGGAGTTCCTATGGCCACCTCCCAACTCCAGCATCAGACCCTGGTTACCATATAAGACCAAAGTATTCGTCAATACGAATCAAACGAGCCCAAACTTGATTGGGTTGTGTCGTTTTATTGCGGAGTTCCTATGGCCACCTTCCAGTTCCAGCATCAGACCCTGGTTACCATAATAGGACCAAAGTACTCGTCAATACGAATCAAACGAGCCCAAACTCGATGGGGTTGCGTTGTTTGATTGCAGAGTTCCTATTGCCACCTTTCAGTTCCAGCATCAGACCCTGGTTACCATATAGGACCAAAGTACTCGTCAATACGAATCAAACGAGCCCAAACTTGATTAGGTTGTGTCATTTTATTGCGGAGTTCCTATGGCCACCTTCCAGTTCCAGCATCAGACCCTGGTTACCATAATAGGACCAAAGTACTCGTCAATACGAATCAAACGAGCCCAAACTCGATGGGGTTGCGTTGTTTGATTGCAGAGTTCCTATGGCCACCTTTCAGTTCCAGCATCAGACCCTGGTTACCATATAGGACCAAAGGATTCGTCAATACGAATCAAACGAGCCCAAACTTGATTGGGTTGTGTCGTTTTATTGCGGAGTTCCTATGGCCACCTTCCAGTTCCAGCATCAGACCCTGGTTACCATAATAGGACCAAAGTACTCGTCAATACGAATCAAACGAGCCCAAACTCGATGGGGTTGCGTTGTTTGATTGCAGAGTTCCTATTGCCACCTTTCAGTTCCAGCATCAGACCCTGGTTACCATATAGGACCAAAGTACTCGTCAGTACGAATCAAACGAGTCCAAACTCGATGGGGTTTTGTCGTTTTATTGCGGAGTTCCTATGGCCACCTCCCAACTCCAGCATCAGACCCTGGTTACCATAAAGGACCAAAGTGCTCGTCAATACGAATCAAACGAGCCCAAACTCAATGGGGTTGTGTCTTTTTATTGCGGAGTTCCTATGGCCACCTCCCAACTCCAGCATCAGACCCTGGTTACCATATAAGACCAAAGTATTCGTCAATACGAATCAAACGAGCCCAAACTTGATTGGGTTGTGTCGTTTTATTGCGGAGTTCCTATGGCCACCTTCCAGTTCCAGCATCAGACCCTGGTTACCATAATAGGACCAAAGTACTCGTCAATACGAATCAAACGAGCCCAAACTCGATGGGGTTGCGTTGTTTGATTGCAGAGTTCCTATTGCCACCTTTCAGTTCCAGCATCAGACCCTGGTTACCATATAGGACCAAAGTACTCGTCAATACGAATCAAACGAGCCCAAACTTGATTAGGTTGTGTCATTTTATTGCGGAGTTCCTATGGCCACCTTCCAGTTCCAGCATCAGACCCTGGTTACCATAATAGGACCAAAGTACTCGTCAATACGAATCAAACGAGCCCAAACTCGATGGGGTTGCGTTGTTTGATTGCAGAGTTCCTATGGCCACCTTTCAGTTCCAGCATCAGACCCTGGTTACCATATAGGACCAAAGGATTCGTCAATACGAATCAAACGAGCCCAAACTTGATTGGGTTGTGTCGTTTTATTGCGGAGTTCCTATGGCCACCTTCCAGTTCCAGCATCAGACCCTGGTTACCATAATAGGACCAAAGTACTCGTCAATACGAATCAAACGAGCCCAAACTCGATGGGGTTGCGTTGTTTGATTGCAGAGTTCCTATTGCCACCTTTCAGTTCCAGCATCAGACCCTGGTTACCATATAGGACCAAAGTACTCGTCAATACGAATCAAACGAGCTCAAACTCGATGGGGTTATGTCGTTTTATTGTGGAGTTCCTATGGCCACCTCCCAACTCCAGCATCAGACCCTGGTTACCATATAGAACCAAAGTACTCGTCAATACGAATCAAACGAGCCCAAACTCGAAGAGGTTGCGTTGTTTGATTGCGGAGTTCCTATGGCCACCTTCCAGATCCAGCATCAGTCCCTGGTTACCATATAGGATCAAAGTACTCGTCAATACGAATCAAACGAGCTCAAACTCGATGGGGTTGCATTGTTTGATTGCGGAGTTCCTATGGCCACCCTTCAGCTCCAACATCAGATCAGCTCCATGTCGTCATAATATATTTATGCATATGCATGCAAAATTTCAGCTTAATCGGAAACCGGGAAGTGAGCCAAATTTAACTCGCAAGATTAGACCCGAACATACATAAGATAAATAAAAGCTTGTAAAAAGGTTTATGAAGGTTTTTCGTACGGTAGCCACAAAAAATAAAATTGTTAGTTATCAACTTCTCCGATGAACTTCGCGTCGTATCCATACACAAATAATTACGTGGCCGGGAGCTAGCTCAAAGCGACGTGCTCTCACTTCGAGTCTCGATTGCACACTGAATTTCTAGCGCCCGAGCCAAGTATTTGTAAGAAAATCGATAAATGTATGTTAAAAAAATCATATAAAAATCAATGTACGATAATTTTAAAAAATACCACGGTGTCAGTGTTTTACTTACCTTTGTTCTATATATTTGTTAAACTAGAATATAATAGGGTTAATTAATGAAGCTAAAAACCACGAACGGTATGTGGATGTAGCCCAAATTTTAAGTAAAATTGATGCTATTTTTTAACGAAATGGTATGTAAATTTGAAAAATGGTGACGGTGCTAGTGTAAACACATAATTTAAGAATTTAAATTCATTTTTTCCCGGTCAGTTAACTCGAACGTTAACGTAAAATATCAAAAACGCCAACGGCCATTTTGCTATTTTTCGCGCCATGGGCCCTTAAGATTTCCCTATATTTCTACAATTTAGCAAGAAAAAGCACCACAATTTGAAAGAACTTTCAAATTGTGGTGCTTTTTCTTGCTTAACACAATTCCTCAATGCAAAGCACTTAACTTAATGTTTAATCAATACAAGCCAAGGGCAGGATGGTTCAGGTTTGTTTGATCAATCTCGGCAGGTAAAAATCAGGTACAAATTGGGTACAAAACTACAAAATGAGGGGCAATAAAGTACACGAACAAATAGTTATAGGTTTCCTTTTTTTCTAAAGAAATTAGTAGCCTTCCCCGGAGCGGTTGTTAGTGGATCGTACCTTCTATGCTAAGTCTTGCAATCACGGGTCAGAGATATGATATTCCAGTTTCTTAACTTATTCTCTCTCTATATGTATATTTGTTACTTGTGTAATTCCACAGAATTCCTCCTTGATGTTAGGTTATTTTGTTATGGTTTCTAGCTGTAAGGTCAAGCAGCGGAGCCCTACGGCCTCCGGTAACTGCCCTGGAGATTCATAGCACAGTGTTAGGTTAAAAAATATAATTAAATATGCCTATGATCTTAGGGTCAGTGGGTCTAACACTGAGTTCTGAAGGAATCCCAGTCAATACATTTGAATTTCATGTAATAAACATTGCAAGTTAATTCCAAACATAATTTTCAATGAATTGACAAAGTTTCTTATTGGTTAGTTAATAAAAAGGACATATGGAGGGGAGAGCGCCTATTTTGTGTATAATTACTGCTATTAATAAAAAGAAAACAGCTTAATTTGTGAGTTATTTGCCAAAGTATGATGTGAAACTCAATATAGTGAAAATCTAGAATTTAACATGAAATTCACAAGTGTTACTCAATATATGCATTAATCCCACTAAAATGCCGCTTACTATCAGGTTTTTTTAATGAAATAGGGGATGAAAAAGGCGAATTTTGGAAATGTAATATGTTTGATTTAATAATCAATATACCCACTAATAAAAATAAAATTAACAAAATCTGTTTTAAATCATGAAATATAATAAGTTCATTAGATACCTTAGTGTGGGCGGAGTATTATCTATTGATAAAATTTATTTCTTTCTATTAATTTAATGAATCGCGCGCCGGCGATTAAAAATATGATTGAGCTTTTACTCTTCAAGCTGAAAACAAAAATAACTGACTTGACTTTTGAAGTCTTGCTGTGGCTTTTCAAATTAAATTCACACGGAAAACGGGAGAAATACCTATGGATTTTATTCGCAGAAATTAAGATTTAAAATGCTGTTCGCAAATCCTAGGTAGGTACTAATCAATAACAAATTACTTCGGTCGATATCTCACAGACTAGTTATCCAGTTCCGAGATCATAGCATAGACGCGTTCACAGACTACGGTGAGATAGGGCGCACGTTCCATTCACGCACAGATTTGCATTTATGCAGCTACTAGAACCGAGGTCCGTTTGCCGAATGTTAAGCGTCGTATTGGCGACGAAACCAAATTCAGTTCATAACACTCGTAAGATTCTTAACTTGATTCAAGATGTGTTGAGTCAACATACGGATCTTTCCAAAATTCTACAATCTGCAATAAGTATTTCCAGCCAAGGTTATAAGTTTGGTTGAAAAACAAAACGTAATGTAAAATTAACCATAAACAAACTGTGAATGCTTTCCAAATTCTATTCGACGAAACCATAATTATATGATCTGTAGCTTTAAGTGTATTTTATTATAATATGTCTATAGAAATGATCAAACAAACGGTCTAAATGACAAATTCCGAATTTTGAGAAAATCAACCCACCTAAATGGAAGCATCTTTGTAAATAAGGCCAGGATAAACGCGAGATTTATTTTGTTTATGCCAAAATCGAATAATGACCAAAGATAATTGCAAATGTCAATGACGTGACGTGAAACGACGTTGAGATAGTAAAGGCGGGCTCTTTAAAATATTTTATTTGTAATTTTTTAATTGTAGTCAGTTACTTAATAAAACACAAACAAAAGAGGTATATAACATATAGGCATTAAATAATATTATAAGCAGATATGGGGAAGCGGAGTTCGAGAAAAAGAAAAAAAAAGGAGGATGAACCGGAGTCTGGTGATGCAGATAGGGAGACAGATGAGGTAAGGTTGGTAGAAACGGATATGTCCTCTTCGGACAGTGATGAAGAAATAAGCAATGCAGATAGGTACAAGCCTTATTATGTTACTGACTATATACGCAGATATCCGGAAGAAATTAGCGGCACTGAATTTGTGGTTTTTGTTGAGTCATCAGACATCCAGAAACCAATTGGAACAAGAGATCTTCTTTCTTTGTCAACTTGTTTAAAGCGCTTTAACAAAGGCGTCAAATTTTTAAGAAATATCAATAAGTTTAAGATAGGTATTTATTTTGAAAAACCAGACTTGGCGAATGCCTTTTTAAATAATAATACCTTCTTGAAAGAATACAAATTCGAAGCCAGTATTCCTGCTGCTACAACTGAGGTGTCCGGAGTTATAAGAAATGTACCTACCATTATATCAAACAAGAGAATATTTACTATGATAACAAGTACAAAAAAAATAATAACAATAAAAAGAATAATGAAAAAAATAAATGTGACTGAGGGTTTTATATTACAACCTACAACTACAGTAATAGTGACATTTGCCACTTCCATTTTGCCTAATCATATAGATATTGGTGGTTGGAGACATGATGTGTCTCAATATATACCACCAGTTAAGCAATGTTACAAATGTTTGAGATACGGACATTTGGCAAAATATTGTAAAAATTCTGAAAAATGTAGTATATGTAAAGAAAATCATAACTATAAGACTTGTACAGTTTCTATCGAAAAAGCTACTTGCATTCATTGTGATGGCAATCATACTAGTGTGTCTCCAATATGCCCAGTTAAAAAACAGAAAATCATTGAAAATAGAAATAAATATAAGCCTGCTTCTTATGCAGATATTACAAATCCTTTAAATTTTCCCAAATTAGAAAGTAAGACAAAAAATAATGTAGATTTGTTTACACTGCTCAATACTGACAGCAAGTGTCTCTCATTATTAGTTGAAACCATAACTAAATGTGTTTCTTTGCATAATACTCAAAATACTTCTATAAATTCTAAAAGTGTTTTAGAGGTCTTAAAAAATACTTTTGGTAAGCAATCAAATCCCCACAATTCACCCCCAATCAATTGAATATCGTACAGTGGAATGCTCAAAGCTTATTAAGCAATCAACTTATTTTTACGAAATTTCTTTATGACCATTTTATTCATATCGCAATTATATGTGAAACATGGCTAAAGCCTCAGAAACAGTTTAAAATCAAAGGTTATCATATTGAACGTAATGACTGTGGCAACAAGCATAATGGTGTTGCTATTTTAATCCATACATCATTAAAATATCAAAAAGTAACATCTTATTTTGACAACTCTCTTCAAACAATTGTAATACATTTAGAACTAAATCAGAACACTATTTCAATAGCCAGTATATATTGTCCAACAAATTGTATTCCCAGTTTCTCTAAAAATAAGTTTAAACATTTCTTGAATTCTCTCCATAGGCCGACGATTATAGCTGGTGACTTCAATGCTCATCACTCAATTTGGGGATGTCCGTTATCGGATTCCAGAGGTAAGGATATTCTTGAGTGTTTAGATGAATGCAATTTAGTCCTGTTGAATGATGGTCAGGTCACAACTGTCGGTTCTCATTCTTGGAGACCCAATGGTTTGGACTTGACTATGGTATCTCCTTCATTAGCTCTTCGCTGCGAATGGTCAGTACACGACGATCCATTGGGCAGTTATCATTTGCCAACATTTACTAAGATTACATTCAATAGTAGTTCACAATGTTTTAACTCTCAAAACAATTTTCAGGATGAAAATGATTTTAACAATCGCATTAATCATAGATTAGTTGATTGGAAGTTGTATTCTTCAATTGTTAATAAGGATTTAGATAATTTTCAATGTAACCCTATTAGTAATCCAATAGATTCATACAATTCTTTTTGTCAAATCATTCTGACAGCTGCACAAAAGTCAATTCCCTCTCGTACCTCTCGGTCCGAATCACGTAACATTGCTACTCAAAACTTAAAATCAAAATATCGAACAGTTCCTTGGTGGAATAGTAATTGCGCTAAAGCTGTCCAGGAAAGCAAGCAAGCCTATCTTGATTTTAAGAATAATCCTTCTCAAGAAAAATATATTAATTTCAAAAGATTACAAGCTGCTAAAAAACTTACCATTAAGAGAGAAAGACTAAGTAGTTGGATAGAATTCTGTACAAAATTAAATCGATTGACACCAGTTTCAGTAGTATGGGGTAACATGAGAAAACTTACACATAAAACATATAAAAAGCAAAATAGTGATTTTTCGTGGGTCAGTGATTTTTTACGTAAATACACGCCTGACTTTGTGCAAAATAACAGGCCAATTGTGAAGGACAATAGTTTACCAGATAATCAGTCATTCCTCACTGATCCATTTTCTTTTGACGAATTAACTGCAGCTCTGAAATCTAGAAAAAACACTGCTTGTGGATTAGATAGTTTATCGTACAAGATGTTTCAGCTACTTAACACTGACAATCTTTATAAGCTTTTACAAATTTATAATATTTTATGGCAAGATTGCACAATTCCTCCTAATTGGAAAATGGACTGCTTGGTTCCTATTTTAAAACCTGGAAAAATTGCATCTCATCCCGATTCTTATCGTCCTATCGCTTTAACGTCTTGTGCTGGTAAATTATTTGAACAGCTAATCAAACAAAGATTGGAATTCTTCATAGAAAAGAACTCAATTTTACCTTTAAACCAGTTTGGGTTTAGGCGAGGACTTTCGGCTCAAGAAAGCTTAGCACATTTTTTTTTGGACGTCACTACAGCTCAAAAGAATATGGAGTATACAATAGCAGTGTTTTTTGATATAGAAGGTGCATTTAATAACGTTAATCATGGTATTTTGTTTGAATCTCTATTATCTTTCTTACCTGTAAAAATTGCTTATTGGATATATGCTTTTCTCACGGATAGAAAAGTGTATGTCAAAATAGATAATAAATTTTTAGGCCCTAGATTTTCGAGCAAAGGTGTATGTCAAGGAGGCATCTTGAGTCCTATTCTGTATATTTTGTATATAAGAAAACTAAATTCCATTCTTAATAATAATTTAGTCAACAATCTTCAGTTTGCTGATGACCTTGTCATTTATTGTAAAGGTACTAATGTATTAGATATTCAATTAACATTAAATAATAATCTAGTGAAGCTGGCAGATTACTTCTCAGAACTTGATTTAAATGTTAGCCTTTTAAAAAGTAAAGTTGTAATATTTTGCCCAAAATACAGTTCTCTACCTCTAATTAATATTACATACAGCAATCATACTTTGCCTATTGATAATTCAGTTAAATTCTTGGGTGTTATTTTTCACGAAAATCTTACGTGGGATTTATATGTTGATTGCTTGGTGAGCAGAGCTTTAAAAGCCACTAATGTAATTAGGTCCGTTACAGGATTGAAATGGGGTGCTGATCCTAAAATTGTGTTAATGCTTTATAAAGCTTTGGTCAGAAGTCATTTTGAGTATGCTTTCTTTTGTTACGCTTCCGATCCAAAATACATAGATATTATTGATAAAATACAGAATAAGAACTTACGATTAATACTAGGTGCTATGAACACTTCCCCAATAAATTCTATGCAGGTCGAATGTCATTTACCACCAATGGTTATTCGCTTTGAATTTTTAAAACTTAAATTTCTTTTTAAACTCTTATCGCGTTCGAATAATGATCTTTTAAATAAATTAAATGTATGTTCCACTAACACTTTTCTTTCAAAGAATTTCTCACATTTTATAAGTTTAAAAGAACAATGTAATATATTTTGTAGTACTACTTTACATTGTTATAGTGGCTCATATGCTAGTAAATTCTGTGACATTCATATTGTCCTACATAAAGATTTTAAAGATAAATATGATGTTTACGAAAGTCTACAGGCTTATAATGATTATCGATCAATTTATACAGATGGGTCAAAGACGAATGTAAGTGTTGCAGTAGCTATGTATGATGCAGGTAGTAAAACTGGACATAGTTTTAAAATGTGCCAAAATGCCAGCATATTTTCTGCTGAGGCGAATGCTATAATTGTAGCTCTTAACTACATTCAACAGTTCAGCCAATACAAAAAATGGATTATTATTACTGACAGCATGAGTGTGTTGATGGCTTTGAGAAATCCTTCCTTTTCATCAGTCACAAATCATTTAATATATAATATCCGAGAACAGATACATCATTTAAAAATAAATTATCAAATAGACATTATATTATTTTGGACTCCAGCTCATATCGGTGTATATGGAAACGAGGAAGTAGATAAACTGGCCAAAACTATGAACACTCTAGACGTACCTATAAAAAACATACCAATTTCATATACTGATTGTACAGCTCTAATCAAGAAAGAAATATTGAAGCTATGGGAAGAACACTGGAATAGTACTTTGCTCATAAAAGGGAAGTGGTATCGAGAAATAAATAATAAAATAAAACAACCCTGGTTCAATAGACACAATTACATAAACAGAAGATTTTTTACTATTATTTGCCGTTTGCGAATTGGGCACGGTCGATTCAATGACCATTTGTACCGGCTAGGCATGACTTCTTCCCCATCGTGCAACTGGTGCAACACCACCTTACCTCAATCTCTGCATCACCTTTTTTACGAATGTCCAATTTTTGCCCTGCAAAGAAACATTTTATTAGAAGAAATTTCAAAAATAATGAAACACCAGCAAGATCTACCGCGCTCTTTACAAAAACTTCTTTCCATTGAAAAATGCTTTGAAGCAATTTATGAATATGTAACCTCTACGTTTGGCGATTTGTGAATTCAAAAGAAGAATGAATAACAATAGTTTATTGCATACAGACTAGGCTGTATGGTTGACGCCTTTGCCTTTCCCAAATGGGATAAACAAAATTAAAAAAAAAAACGACGTTGACGTTGACACTTGACATTGACATTGTGAAATTCATTGACAAAGTTATTGTAATTACGATTTTAGTTGTGAAATTTGTGTTAAAACTACAGTGAAAACAAAGTGTTTTTGCAAAATTAGTGTTTTATGAAATTTTAAGAAAAAACGGTGTTACACTGGAACGGGCCTCAAGTATACGGGAAGGGCTGGACCTCAGAATAACTAGACTACATAGAGATACTACCTTAGATCGTTTAGCCTAGGGATATGGTACGCAACAAATCCTACTTATCTACATGTGATAGGAAACGCCATAGTCTTGAAGATTTGAGTTACTGGATAGCCTTTTGCAAGATGAAACTGTTATGTATGTTGAACTATCTAGGTACTGGGAGAGCAAATGACACACTGTTTCGGAGGATATCTATAATCAGACAAAGCGTACACAGAAGCTTGGCACCTTATATATAATTAGGCTAGAACACTAAGTAACTACCGACATAGTATATTTACATTATTACCGTCATGATAATATTATAACAAGTACCCACAATACGATACTACAATCCTCCCCTCTAATCTTACAATTACATAAACAAACAAGCGATGAGAAAACAATTTAAGCACACAGTATAGACAAATTAAATATAAGTAAATCTACCCTAATACACTATAGCACTACATCTAAATTTAAATAAAATAAACAAAACAATATTACATTCATACTTGATTTTTTTAACATTAACTCAATACAAAAACATTATTACATATTGCACTATTTAAACTTATAACGGGGAGGATTCATCAAACGACATGTTCGTAATGGTCTGCCTATCGAAACAGAGCTAGGCGACCAGGTGAGTGCAGAGGAAGGGTGTGACAGTCTTACACCTTGCTCACGAGCCTGGGAGTCACTCTTCCCGGGAGACTGTACCTCAGTCTCGTTGCCTGTAACGTCAGAGCTGGATTCCTCGCTGGCCCCCCGTATGGTTTCCCCATCAGCTAATATCGCATCCGGTGTAGCCGGTATGATAGTAAGCGAGGGGGGTTCCCCTGCCGACGTTGTCGGTGCTACTAGGGAGCTACGTGTTGATCGCCGTCTTAACTGGTCAATATGTCTATGAGATGCCCTACCTACAGTATCGATCGTTTTATAATCTGTAGTACCCAACTTTTCAACTATATGACCTGGTATCCACTTCGTTCCCCCCTGATATTGACGCACCCATACCTCTTCCCCCGGCTGCAAGCAGCGATCTGCGTCCGTACCTAATTTTTGTTGCCGGTTTTGCGCTACTTGTACTTTTCCATCTCTATCCGGTTTTAATAAATCCAATTTAGTTCGCAAATTCCTACCTAACATAAGTTTTGCTGGACTCTCTCCTGTAGTACAATGTTCGGTATTTCGATAATGTAATAAAAATGTATTTAGAAACATTTGAATGTCTTCCTTTTTCCGAATAGCCTTTCGAATAACCCTTTTTATTATACGGACGGCGTTTTCCGCAGCTCCATTAGAGGCTGGATGATATGGAGCAGAAAATATGTGTTCGATTCCATGTTTACTAGTGAAATTTGTAAAGTCATTACTCGTGAAAGGCGGACCATTGTCCGATACTAACTGTCTTGGTAGGCCCCATCTAGCAAATACTTCTAGTAAAATGTTCAAGGTATGCCTCGCCGCCGTACTCGGCACCGGATATACTTCAATCCATTTTGTTCTCGCATCGATAATAATTAAATAAGTTGTACCATGAAAGGGACCCAAGAAATCTAAGTGAACCCGGGACCACGGGCGGGCCGGCCACGGCCACGACACCACCGCGTGCCGCTGCGGCGCGTCCGCCTCCGCTGCGCACACCTCGCAGCAGCGGCACAGCGCCTCCACCTCCTCATCGATACCTGCCCACCACACATAACTTCGAGCCATGGCCTTGGTTTTGGTGATACCCATATGTGGCTCGTGTAAATCCGTGAGCACCCGAGTTCTACAGGATTCCGGTATGACCACCCTATGTCCCCACATAATGCACCCTAATTCCTCGTACAACTCTTTTTTCCGGTTAAAATAGGGTTGCAATTCTCTTATTTCATTATGTTCTGGCCATCCATCCCTAATGTATAATAACACTCTTCCTAGCAGAGGATCTCGTAATGTTTGCTGCCTTACCTTATTATAATCCAACAATAATGCGTTTTGTACAAAGTGCAAATAAGTTTGTTCGGGCGGATCGAGCGATGATGAGTCACCCGTGCTCCCGCTCGAAACCGGTAAGCGCGACAAACCATCCGCCGCGTTTTGCTTTGTATTTACATACTCGATATCATAAGTGTACGCCGAGAGTATGATAGCCCAACGTTGCATGCGACTCGCAGCCATTGTTGGGATACCATACTTAGGGCCGAAAATGCTAACTAACGGTTTATGGTCCGTTCTGAGCGTGAAATGTCTACCATATAAATATTGATGCAACTTTTGTAAACAAAAAACTATGGCAAGCGCTTCCCGGTCTATTTGAGAATAATGTTTCTCAGCATTTGTAAGTGTGCGCGACACATACACGACCGGCCGCTCCGCGCCGCTGGCTCCCGTACACTGCGTGAGCACACCGCCTATGCCTTTGGCGCTCGCGTCGCATGTCAAGGTCACGGGTTTGTTTACATCGTAATGTGATAGTACTTCGGCACTCGTCAAAACTTTTTTAATATGACGAAATGCCCCTTCGCATGCTTGCGACCATTTCCATGTTACCCCTTTTTTCAGTAATTCATATAAAGGAGATAAAATATTACTAATATTTTTGACAAACTTAGCATAAAAATTCACCAATCCTAAAAATGACCTTAACTGAGACACGTCAACGGGTCGTGGAATTTTAGTGATGGCGGCTACCTTATCCTTGTCAACTTTTATTCCTTCTTTCGAAATTAAATAGCCTAGATACTTAACCTCGTCAACCAAAAATGAACATTTACTTTTCTTTAATTTCATGCCATGTTGTTCTAATCTATCCAATACTTTTTCTAGGGTAATCAAATGTTCCTTACGCCCCCCTTTACTAGCCACGATTACATCATCTAGAAAAATTTCTACTCCCTGAATATTACCAAGTAAATTCGCCATAATGCGTTGAAATATACCTGGACTAGACGAAAGGCCAAACACTAACCTATTATATTTAAATAAACCTCTATGGGTGTTTATCACAGTATAATCTTTAGATTTATCCAATTCTATTTGATTGTAGGCCTGTGACAAATCAATTTTTGAAAACAATTGCGCCCCATTTAGGTTCACTAACAAATCGTCAATTCTCGGTAAGGGATATCTATCGACCAGTAAGACGGGATTCAACGTAACTTTGTAATCTGCGCAGATGCGCAACCCCCCGTCGGCTTTACGTACCGGAACTAATGGTGTGGCCCACTTCGAGGACTCCACCGGCTCAATCACACCATCCCGAAGCATGGAATCCAGCTCCGCGTCCACTTGCGCCTTGAGCGCGTAGGGCAAGGGCCGCGCGCGACAGAACACCGGCCGTGCCCCGTCCCGCACTCGCAGCTGGGCCTGGCCTCCAGTGAAGCGCCCCAGCCCTCCACTGAACAGATCCTTATGTCTGTCGATTAACATTTTAACATCATTAAAACATGGGTTAGAGTGTACATTCACAGGTCTAGAGGAATTATTATTCATTTGGCAATTATTAAAAAGGTGAGGAATTTCTATACCTAACTCGTATAGCCATTGTCTACCTAACAATGAGGTAGTTCCTCCATCTATTACAAATAATTTTAAATTTTTACACTTATTATTATAGTGAACTAACGGCTTAATGACCCCTAACGGTCTTACACAGCTACCGTCATAAAATTTAAAAATCATATCATTGTTTTCCATTAATCTGGATTTTAAGAACTTTTCGTATGTTTTTTTGCTAATACAAGACACTGCTGAACCGGTATCTACCTCCATTTGAATCCAGGCATCATCGACAAGTATTTTTAAACTCACCGGCTTGTAATATTCAGGCTCAGTTGGTGCAGTTGTTCTTCCAACTCCCCGGAGCTCGAACTGTCTTCCCGGTCCTCCTCCCGTGAAGCCTTCACCAGGTTGACCCGCCTTCTCCCTCTGGTATCCTTCCCCATAGCCCTGGGACACACGCGACGTAAATGACCCGTCTTCTTGCATTTACTGCAAACAAAAGTTTTATAACGGCACATCTCGCTGCTATGACCGTTCTGACCGCACGCCGTGCAACTTGTGTTTTCCGTTGGCCGATTGTAGTGCCGTGGACGCGAGCGTTCCGCTCGTTCCCGTTTCACTCCTACTGCATTAACACTTGGGGGTATTTCTACCGACGAGGTCATACGATCTACCATCGCCGCATCCCTCTCAGCTGCCTCCAATGCTCCCGCCAACTTCACTGCGCCGCCATACGTCAAATTGTCTTCGGCAAACAAACGCTGACGAATTATCTCGCTATGCAATCCGCATACCAATTGATCGCGTAGATTATCCTCCAATACGTTGCCGAACTCACAATTCTTGGATAACTTTTTCAGCTCGGTTATATACTGAGCAACCGTCTCGTCACTCCGCTGTCGCCTTTGCCGAAACCTGTACCGTTCTGCCATGACCGAAGGCTTGGGGTGGAGATGATGTCGCAACAAAGTGATCGCGTTGCCGTAAGTCAATTCCGCCGGCTTCCTTGGGCTTGCTAAGCTACTCAGTAACTCGTAGCATTCATCTCCGGTCGCCGTGATCAATGTGGGTAACCACATCTCTTCTTCCACTTTATTCACCTTCAGGAACATTTCTAACCTTTCCACATACAGTGACCAATTCCCTGAATGTACGTCGAAATCACAAATCTTCCCGAAAGACATTTTCGAATTTTGATCCTCGTCGCCAATGAACTATCTAGGTACTGGGAGAGCAAATGACACACTGTTTCGGAGGATATCTATAATCAGACAAAGCGTACACAGAAGCTTGGCACCTTATATATAATTAGGCTAGAACACTAAGTAACTACCGACATAGTATATTTACATTATTACCGTCATGATAATATTATAACATAAGTACCCACAATACGATACTACATATGTAATGAAATTATAAGGGATTTGTTTGTAGTTTACTATTAATTTATTACTGAGCATATTAATCATTACAATGTAGGTAAGTTTAATCCAAGTTAAGTTAATGTCTTTAGTGGCAAGGGTTTTTATTACAAAAACATTTTGCCAGCGCCACGTCAGCTTTTGTTTGTTAAAAAAGAACGAAAAATTAAAAAGATGAACATTTGAATAACTTGAAGATCTGGAACAAAGGAAAAATACAATTACTATTTACTTAATTTACATCTAAATGAACACAACCTACACAAAAATACTTATTATTTACACTATAATACACATCAAACCTTTATTAAAGATGAATCTACTTTACATAAAATGACATCCATACTAGTAGGTAACGGATATTTACACTTGACAAGAGTATTAAAAAAGTTATCACGTTTATATTTAGAGCAAACAAAGAACACATGGTTGACATCTGCTTCTTCCAACCCGCACTCGCACAACGACGAGTCCGAAATTCGCAGCTTTTTAAGGTGAAATGGAAGGCAACAATGACTGAGACGCAATCTAGTGATGATTGATGACAATTTTCGGCTAGCCCGAAATTTGAAAAACCAGGGCTTAATTGGTAGCTCAGGTTGAAGTTTAGCATAATATGAGCCCTTGGTTTTACTACTACTTGCCCATCTTTGAGACCATTTAACTTTTAAGGCCTGTTCAGGTAAGGATAACAAGTCCATAGGATAAATCTTAAATGGAACTTTGTCCCCACAACTAATAGCTTGCTTTGCAGCAACATCAGCTCTCTCATTACCATATATACCACTATGGCCAGGAATCCAAGCTAACTCCACGATGTAACCATTTCGAGCACATTCCATCAGTAACTGCCTACATTCTAAGATAAGTTCATTCCTGTGACACAATTTAAATGGATTACTCCCTAACAATTTTAAGGCGCTTAAGCAGTCTGAAAAAATTACCACCCTTCGCAACCTAAGCAATAATACATACTTTACCGCTTCTAATAGACCTCTACACTCCCCTGTGAACACAGAGGTCACCGGTGGGCATTTAATCTTTTGTATAATATCATAATTCTCATGATATACGCCAACACCCACACACCCCATTAAAGATTCTTTTGATGCATCAGAATACACATAATTCCATCCTGTCCAGGAGAGCTATTTTTGAATTACGTATGCGACTTCGAAATCACCGATGTGACTAATAATCACCGATTTTCAATAATTCTTATTTTTGAATATCACTTATGTGACTACCTTAGTCACGGATGTGATTTCATTACGAGTGCCCTCACCCACTCGTAAACAAGTCATAACTGTGGAAACGTTATCTGTGTTTTGTTTAGAGAACATATTGACAAGTTTGAAGTTTATGTGTGTTGATTTTAAGTTGGATTTAAAATTTTTAAAATTTCTCAAATAAGTAACTATGCACGGTTATTTTTTTATCACACTGGAAAATTTAAGGGACGCTTCACGACATGGTATTAGAATGATTTAAATATAAATAAAAAAAAATAACTCACTTACTTAATTTTATTTATTTTTTAAAAAAATACTGCACTAGTTGAGAGCAGCATTTTTAGAGATTTTTTTTTATATAATATTGGACGTGTCCTGAAGCGTCCCTAACATTTTCCAGGGTGATAAAAAAATAACCGTGTAAAAGTTTAAAATCTTTTAAATTTGTGTCACAAACAAACTTGGGTCATTATTTTCTTATATTTTGGCCTAGTTGCAATGAATTTTTAGCCGTATAATAACCGGTATATACCAAAAACGGCTATATTCTGCGTGGAACCGAACCCTTACGTATGTGTGTACTTTATCTATGTTGGCAGCTCTGCGTTCGACTTTCAAAAATAGGATGTTTAGGAATTCGTGACTTCAAAGTCATCGCTGACTATTTAGTCAGCGGTGATTTCTAAATCGCATACGTAATTCAAAAATAGGTCTCCAGAATTGATTTTTCAGCCGAAGGAAATGCTTAGAAGTCAAAACATCTCCTTTTACCAGACCTAGATTTAGACAAACAGCCGGCTTAAACAAAAGGACATCAAAATGAAATTCAAACACAGGAATTTTATTCATCCTGCTCACTGGATATTTTATATCTTGCAAACGCTGATAACTCCTGACCAAGCAAGAAGTCTTTTTATGAGCCCACAATGATCCAGAGATAGTGAACCGCGCAAGTAACTGTAGATTAGGCAAAAGAGGATGACACCTAAATTGAAAAACCCTGTACAAAAACTTGTCTGCCAAAAATTGCCGCCTGAATTCAAGAGGTGGTTCAATACATTCTGTTTGCAGCGCATTAATTGGAGATGAACGCATTGCACCACAGATAATTCTCAAGGCTCGTGCCATCTAATTTAAGTAAAAGCTTTCGAGATGCTGGTTCAAACAAAAAAGACCCGTTGTCCAGAATACTGCGAATAACAGCATTGTACAACAGTTTTAAATAGAAGGGATGTGCACCCCACCATACCCCCGCCAGACACCTCAACAAATTTAAATTTTTTTCACAGTTAACTACTACATACTCTAAATGAGAAACAAAAGAAAGTTTCGAATCCAAAATTACCCCTAAGAACTTTATTTCATTACTAACAGGGATCCTAAATCCGTCAACAAAAATATCTATACGAGGTCTAAGACGTTTTCTAGTAAAAATCACAATTGAACTTTTTTTGGGAGACAGAGTTAAGCCATTTACCTTCAACCACCTTACCAGAGAGTCAATACCCTCCGACACATCACCAGAAGCAACTTCTATACTTTTGTTTGATGAGTATAGGACAATATCATCTGCATATTGCAAAACCCTACAAAAAGGGGAAACAGAATTATACAGATCAAAAGTGTACAAATTAAACAATAAGGGACTAAGACCGAGACCGAGCCTTGAGGTAAGCCTTTGAATAAGATTCTAGATGATGTCAGCTCACCATCTACCCTAAGATAAATATGTCGTGCCGAGAATAAAATTAGAATAAAGTTAATAATCTTTGGATGTACCTTTAACTGAACCAACTTCGATTGTAAAATAGACAAACAGACACTGTCATATGCAGCAGACACATCCAAAAAAGCTGCAACATTTGACTCATTACGAGAAAAGGACACTCTCGTATCCGTGACAAAAATAGCAAGATTGTCCAGAGTACTTCTGGTCCAGAGTAATCTGGGAGAATTCCATTACTCTCTATAAACCACTCCAACCTATTCTTTATGAGATGTTCAGCTACTTTAGAGAGGACAGAAGACATGGCAATTGGCCGATAACTATCTACGCTTGCGGTATCCTTTCCTGGTTTGAGAATAGGAATGATAATTTGGGACTTTAGGGAATCAGGGATGAAACCTACGTCCACACATTTATTCACAAGCTGTAAAAAATATTCTAGACAGACCTGGCCAGACCTCACCAAGAAGGAATATGGGAAACCATCTAACCCTGGAGAAGAGTCCTTCAAGTGAGGTAAAATTAACTGCAACTCATCCATAGTAAACGGATCAAATGTATCACTACCCGTAGGAGATATTGGAAAAATATCACAAAAATTTGGAACAAATGAAGGGGCCAATTTATCTAAAAAACCATTTGACCAAGCGGAATCTGTAGGACAGGCAGGGGATGGATTCTTAAATGACCCACGGAATAATCTAATTTTTTCCCAAACTACAGAGGGTCGTACGTCTGGGGATATTGATTCACAGAATGACTTCCAGCCTTCTCTCTTTCTGGAATGAAGAAGGTTTTTTGTACGTGTCATTAAAGATTGTAAGGCTGAAAAGTTTTCTTCTGTCATATTATGTTTGTATGAGCGTTCAGCCAATTTCCTATTCCTCACAGCTTTTGTACACTCCTCATCCCACCATGGAGGTGAAGGTTTTTTATATGAGAATGACTTAACAGGAAAAGACTGGTCTACAGCACTACTAATAGTATCCATGAAGGATTTAAAACAATTATCAATATTTGTTGTAGACAGAGGAGGAAGAGATTCTGCAAATGATTCCATGAGCCCTTTGAAGTTATCCCAATTTGAGTCATTGGATAGATTATATTTTAAAAGTGGTTTGACTATTCTGTGGTCTGGTCTAGAAAAAGGCAAATCTATAAAAATGGGGAAATGATCACTGCCATATGTACTGTTACATACCTGTCACGTCATAGATAGTGCGACGAGTTGGAGTACCATCATTTAAAAGACATAAATTAAATGTATCCATCAATTCGAAAAAATTTTCAGCTAGGGTGTCACGCTTTTCACAACCCCAGGCTGGATGGTGAATATTAAAATCACCCATTATAATAACAGGACCTTGTATTCCTGATAAAATTTTGCACACATGGTTTATAGCAGAAGTAGAGTGTTAATGTTTTTGACTTTGACACTAACAATGGAAAAATCATCAGGTGAATCTATGTCCAACCTGATACAAGACAATGAGGAATTTATAAGAATGGCAGTACCACCATAGCCATCAGAATTGTCATCCCTGAAACACAGATAGCCAGGAACCCTAAAGAGAGAACCTGGCTTTAATCTACTTTCAGAGATGGCAACCACAAGGGGTGAATACTTTTGCAAGATATGAAGAAAATCAATTTTCTTGGCCTGCACAATCTGGCAATTCCACTGGATTGCTACAGCCATTTTGAGAAAGTTGAACAGGGGAGAAGTTAAAGGCAGCGTTGGACGGTGAAGTAAAGATCTTTAAGAGAGATGTTAAGGACTGAATAATTTCAGAGAGAGATGATGAAAAAAGAGAAGGGTCAGGAGAAGGGATAGTAACCTTTGCAGACGGAAGAACTGGGGGTCTCACAAGGTTGTTATGCTCAACCCTGTTATACCCAAAACGAGGCACAGGAGATGGTTTACGTTGTACATAACTTGTTTTTTTATTTTATATGAATAAGTATTTGATGATAATGGAACAGGAGCGATGGAAGAGCTTAATACTGTTAAATTGTGTAATGAATCGACTTCTTTATTCGTGTATGACATTCCTTAAATATTTATTTACTTGTGGCAACACCAATGACTGTCATCCGTTAAGCTCTGACGTGTGACGTAATGACGTTTCTCCTTCTTCTTCCTGGAACATTCCATCATGGCCGGACGATATATTAATTGAGTCTAAGGTGTATTCGGAGCCTGGGCTGGCGTTCTTAGTGTCACATGTGTGTCTAGAGTTCGATTAGTCTTTAAAGTCTTAAACTTAACTTTTTCTTATTACTTTTGTGATAATTTTTGTTTGTGTCGTCTTGTGTTTGTCCTGGAGTAAAGGTATTGTATATTAATTATACTAACACGGGAAAAATATGAGCGCTAACAAACCGCCGGATCCTCCGGATCCAGGCGAGGATAATTATCCTTCTATTGGTACTCTTCCGCTATCTCAATGTACCGAGATCGAGAACTCGCTAATAATGCAGACTGAGTCTTCCCAAAATCCCAGAAAACGTTCATTTGCACCTGAAGACGCTCGGCCGTCTAAACAGGCGAAACATAGTGTGGGTAGACAGATGTACTCTGCAGTCGACTTTTCCCCCTACATTGTTCATGTACAGCGCGTGGAAGGAGAAACCTCTGGCACCTATTTACACCCCATAAAATTTGGAATGTTCCTTATGTCTAACAACATTCAAAATATTGTGCAAGAAGGCATTAGAAAAGTAGGTCGTAATCGCGTTTCGGTTGAATTTAAGTCACACCAGGATGCTAATGCATTTTTAACTAATAGTACCTTGCAAAAAAATAAATATGTTGCTTCTATACCTGCATACAATGTCACCCGTATGGGTCTTATTAGGGATGTTCCTACTGATATGTCGGAGGATGAGATAACACAACTAATTAAAACACCCCCAGGTTGTGGACCAGTAATTAAAGTTAGGCGTCTACACAGAAAAAATATTACAGACAATGCTCCAGAATGGAAACCAACTTCTACTGTCGTCCTAACCTTTGATGGCCAAATATTACCAAAAAAAGTATTTTGTTGTTTTACCTCCTTTTCTGTCCAGCAATATGTACATCCAACTGTTCAGTGCTTTAATTGTTGCCGCCACGGACATACAAAAGTGCAATGCAGGTCTAAAACTCGTTGTTACAAATGTGGCCAAGAACACCCTGGGCTGGGATGCGACGTATCAGTTGAATGTGGGTATTGCATTTTATGCAAAGGAAATCATTTTGCTGACAGTAAAATATGCCCTGAATATCTTAGGCAGAAGGCAATAAAAGTCACCATGGCAGAAAAATCTGTCTCCTATTATGAAGCTAGTAAGATGGTCCCACCTATTAGTAAAACATTTTCTGACACGGTCAAAACCCCTATCCCATCAGCGCAACCGGAAAAACCTCTTGCTGCTTCTTTGCCATCCTTCTCTAGAGGATATAGGAAAACAACATTCACCCAACCAAAACCACACATGCCATTATCACAAGGATATGATAAGCGCGCTTACTCACAACTTATTAGTAATTTTTCATTTAACCCCGCTAAAAATGGCTGTGGGTACAATGATAATGATACCTCTCAGACACTAAATAAATCCCTTCCCGAAGATGCTATTGAATCTATTTTATCAGTTATTTATTCCTTTATGTTTTCTTCCCACTCCACACCCGACTTCGTTGCCCAAAAACTTGTTCCCCTGTTAAATAATATTAAAAATGACCCCTCTTACTCTACTTCAGTGGAATATTAGAAGCATATTCCACAAAAAGCATGATTTAACATATTTACTTAATAAATACAATCCCTTGGTTGTTGCCATTTCAGAAACTTGGCTAGTGCCATCCCTAAACTTTAGCATACCAAACTATACTGTGTACCGCCATGATAGATCTGATGGTTATGGTGGAGTTGCTTTGCTGGTTAATAGGAAAGCAGTTTCATCAGCTATCAACATCAATTACAATGGTGATGACATTAACATAGTTGCCTGTCACGTAGAAGGTATATCCTACTTAAGTATTTATATTGCTCACCCACATATTAGTCTCCTCCCTCCAATCAAAGACATCCTGGAATCAGTTCCTGGGCCCACAATTGTAATGGGTGATTTCAACTGCCACCACTACAGATGGGGATCCTCCACCTGTGATCAGGTAGCCAATGGATTGGTTGAAATATTAGATGACTTGGATATGTGTGTATTAAATGATGGAAGATCTACCCGTAGAGTACTACCCAACCAGAACGTTAGCCCAGTAGACATAACATTCTCCTCGAGTAATATTGCTAGTCGTCTTGTATGGGACTTGGAATGTTCAACATATAGTAGTGATCACTTTCCCATCGTAATCCAAATCCCACACCATAATGTGCCAGATAGATCTTTACCTCCACTCCTAACATATCATCTCTCCAACCCAGACTGGAATAGGTACAGAGACCAGTCTGATCTACATTTCAGTAACTTACCAATTATTAACAATGTCTATATCACTTCTAATGAAGATCTTGATTTGGTTCAGGGCTATTTCAATTCATTTAATGAATATTTAACGACAACAGCAGAATCCTGCTTTCCTATTAAAAAGGCAGCTACCAACAAAATCCCATCCCCTCCTTGGTGGGATGATGAATGTTCCCAAGCCATTAAAGAAAGGAAGAGATGTGAAAAAGCCTACAATCGATCTATGACTACTGAGAACTTAATAGCATACCGTCACACTTTTGCTAAAACCAAAAGACTTTTAAAACAGAAGAAAAGACAAAGCTGGACAAAGTTCTGTGCGTCACTATCTCCAACTACTCCTTCTTCTGTTGTCTGGCGACAGATTAATAGGTTTAGGAATAGTTTTTGTCCTAAAATATCTTCAGCTATCCCATATGAAGCTGCTGAAAACTTTTTTAATAGAATAGCACCCGACTATGTTCCAAATTGTGATGAAATCCCTTTAAATAATTTTACCCCTAATCTGAATGATAATTGTGAACTTAGTGATATATTTTCAATGGAAGAGTTAAATATTGTTTTGTCCCTTATACATGATTCTGCACCTGGTGGTGATGGATTCCCTTATTCCTTCTTAGTTAACCTGGGTAACCAAGGTAAATCCTATTTTTTAAAATTGCTCAACATTTCTTATATTAATGGATTTGTTCCTCCTAACTGGAAAGAACAAATAATCATCCCAGTTCCTAAACCTGGTAAAAATATTGATGACCCAAATGGTATTAGACCCATAGCTCTTTCTTCAGTCTTAACAAAAACCCTAGAACACCTAATTAAAAACCGCCTTGAATGGTTCCTAGAACACAATGACCTCCTCCCTAAAACACAGTTTGGGTTCCGTAAGGGACTGAGCACAATTGATAGCATTGCGGTATTAATTACAGATATTAGATCCGCACTCTCTAAAAATGAATCTGTTGTTGCTGCATTCTTAGATGTCTCTGCAGCATACGACAATGTCAGGCTTCCTATCCTCAGGCAAAAATTGCAACAGCTGAGGATCTGTGAAAGAATGATAAACTGCATTATCAACCTATTTCTGTCTCGTGTTGTTAGAATCAGAATCCCAGGAGAGGAACTTGGTTCTAGAATTATTTATAAAGGCTTACCCCAAGGGTCTGTCTTGAGTCCAATGCTATTTAATATTTACACACACAATTTAAACTCTGCCTTAAATATTGATTGCCATTCCCTTCAATATGCCGATGATTTGGCGCTATATGTCACCGGAGAATCAATAACTGATAGTGCCGCATCCTTGGAGATATCACTAAATTCGTTGTCCAATTGGCTGGCTGATCACGGTCTAAGTCTCTCTGCTCCCAAAAGCTCGGTTGTAGTGTTTTCAAGGAAAAGAACCATTCCATCAGTTTTGGTTCAAGTGGGCCAGGAGGTGATTCCAGTTAATGACTATGCCAAATTTCTTGGCGTGTATCTGGACTCTAAACTTTCGGGTAAAAAACATATTGACCATATACGCAAAAAATGTGAGAAGACTATCCCTATTTTAAAGTCGTTGGCTGGTGTTTGGTGGGGTGCCCATCCTTATTCTATGAAAATCATGTATAATGCCTTGGTTCGCAGTGTTATGGATTATGGGACCTTCTTGTTAGAGCCTTGCAATCAACTATCCCTGCAGTCATTAGACAGAATACAGTCGCAATGCCTAAGAATAATAAGCGGTTGCATGAAGTCTACCCCAGTTAATGCTCTGCAGGTGGAATGCAGTGATCCTCATCTGAAAATGAGACGTCAATACCTCTCCGACCGATTTGTTTTCCGTATCTCAACTTTCTCCTCCCATATTCTCCGACCAAAACTCCAGACCCTTTATGATTTGTGTTATTCAGGAGATAATTCATATTGGCGTTGTAAAGCTAAACCACCTTTTATTTTAAGCTTTCACAAAATTCTTAATATTCCCTCTCAAATTGTCAGTCACATACGACCCCCAATTTTTTCCGCAAAATATGGTCCCCTAATTTACAACCCCTGCATCCGCTTGGATACAGGACTAATTAAAGACTCTCCGTGTGCTGGTGCTAGATTTAAAACCCTGATTGATGAGTGCTGGAATGACTTTGCAAAATTCTACACAGACGCCTCAAAATTATCTCGCCACGGCTCTGTAGGGGTCTCAGTCTACTTCCAAAATTCCAGCATATTCTTGCAATATATTAGTCCACCGGAGTCTTCGGTGTTCACAGGGGAATGTATAGGCATTCTGGAGGCTTGTCTGTACATAGAAGCTCATAATTTTAAAAAAGCTGTTGTCTTCACTGATTCTCTAAGTGCTCTTAAAGCCATTCAGAAAAATGTTTTTAAATGTAAATTGCAATTTAATGTTTTGATAGACATCAGGACATGTTTACTGAACTGTTTTAATAAGGGTATATTGGTGGAACTAGTATGGGTACCAAGCCATTCTGGTATCCAAGGTAATGAATGTGCGGATGTTGCTGCCAAGGCGGCTGCTTCCGAAACTTCGCCACTGAGCAATAAATACCATTTGCTGCATACCCATGACCTAATAAACATTTCTAAACCAGCTTTAGAGTCAGATTGGCAACAAATGTGGGATATATCCAGCAAATCAAAAGGTGGATTTTATTATAATATCCAACCACTTATCATGTCTAGGCCTTGGTTTTTTAAATACAAAAAACTCCCCAAAAATATAATAACCGTACTTTGCAGACTACGCATGGGTCACTGCTGTACTCCTGTCTTCCTCCATAAAATTAAAGTTCGGGATAACTCCCTTTGTGAATGTGGTCTAGCGGAAGGCACCTTAGACCATATTTTCTTTGAATGTATTAGATATAAAAGTAAATTAGATGTTTATGAATCACTGACTAATGTAAAAATTCCCCTCCCTATTAACTTTGCATATTTATTAACTTTGGGTTCATGTGATGTCCTATATGTACTTATTAAATTTATTAAATGTAATAATATCCAACTGTGACGTCATCTTTGTTTGTATTTCAGGTTGCGGTTGCATGCTAACTTGGGTTAACTTATTTATCACACAAGTGGATTATCTCTGTCGGTTTGAACATATTTTTCTCCAAACACATGCTAAGTTAAGTCGCTGGCAGAATTGTTGTCAAAAGATAACACATTGCCATAATTAAAAGAAGAAGAAGAAGATATATTAATTATCTAATATTAATAATAGTTTTAATCACCGCTTGTGGATATTTATTATGATTAATAAATGGTCTCACAAACTATATAATTGTATTTTGCTGTTGGTTGTGCTCAACGCCGCTCGATCCGCTCACACTGCTTTGCCGCACTCAAACAGGTTATGGGCCCAGACTGATTTGCAAAATTGCAATAGAATCGAGCGTGAGCTTTTTGGAGCTAACCATAACAGCATCCGTCAGTATAATTATTGTTTGATCGTCCGGCCTAAAATACTAGACATGGCTAACGAGGCATCTGGAAGTTTGCCGGCGATTTCGGCAAAACCGAGCCACGTGCTATCTACACCTGGAATGGAGAAGCTGGATGGCCCTGCTAATTTCCACACATGGAAATTTACAATGAAGTATATTTTAATTTTGGAAGGCCTTTGGGAAGTCGTTCAGGGGCGGGATGCAGATATTTTAAGTGGACAACGTGCTCTGGCGCGCATATGCCTAGCTCTAAAACCGAGCTTATATCAATATGTCCGGAGTGCACAGACAGCTGCTGAGGCGTGGAAAAACTTGTCAGACGTATTTGAAGACAAGGGATTATATAGAAGGGTTTTACTTTTGAGAAAATTGCATAGAATACAATTCACTGAGTTTAACACTATGAGTGAGTACATAGAAGAGGTGACAACGTTGGTGCAGCAGCTCCTTGACATTGGGAAGTCCATAGAAGACGCTGAGGTTGCTGAGATTTTACTTAGTGGGCTGCCGTCAAACTATGATACTATCGTCTCAAGTATGTCTGCTGTTACTGTAGCGAATCAACTTTCTAGTGAACTAGTTAAGACTAGACTTCTACAGGAATACTCTAGGAAAATAAACAGTGAAAATGGATCAGCTTTTGTTTCTAAGAAATATGAGAACTTAATATGAAATTATTGTAAGAAGAAAGGACATACAAAAGCCCGTTGCTTCAAATGGAAACGTGAGAGAAAATCAAGAAAATCAACAGATTCTCTGACTATTTAAAAAGGGAAGGTATTATTCACCAGAGTAGTGTGCCTTACTGTCCACAACAAAATGGAGTCAGTGAGCGCCTTAACCGTACTCTTATGGACAAGGTCAGATGTATGTTGGCAGAATCAGGTTTGGGCAACCGTTATTGGGGTGAGGCTGTAATGACAGCTATATATCTCAAAAATAGATCGCCTACTGTCGCACTAGGAGGTTGTATGCCTGAGCA
The DNA here is from genome assembly GCA_963935595.1 of Schoenobius gigantellus. NCBI lineage: Eukaryota > Metazoa > Arthropoda > Insecta > Lepidoptera > Crambidae > Schoenobius > Schoenobius gigantellus. Next base: position 40,692,173 of record OZ012544.1, on the reverse strand, counting down.
GGTCTGGTCTGGTTCACCAGTGGACCTGTCACATCTTCGGGTTTGTGGTTGCATTGCCTACTGTATAAAGCCAACCCAGAAGCGCAGGAAACTTGATGCTAAAGCACAAATGACTATTTTTGTTGGCTATAGTGATACATGCAAAGGTTATAGATTGTCAGAGCCATCTAGTCCTAAAAATGTGATAATTTCCCGTAGTGTTGTGTTTATAGAGAATAAGTTTTATGAAAATGTACCTAATGAATCTATCTGTGATATTGATAATTATTATTTTAATATTATAAATCAGAATTTAATTGATGATAATAATAAGAATATAAATGATGATAATGTTATTATTGATAATTTGAATAAAAATTCTCTATCTTTAGATGGTGTGAACCGGGAAGATCATTTTGAGAATTTGACTGCATCGGGGTTAGAAGATTCCGATGCTGATGAACATAATGACAGTTTGTCATCGTCTGGCCAGCCTGTTGATGGAGAGGAAGAGCCATTGCCTGTCGAACCGACGAGGGTGTCTCAGCGTCCTGTACGCAATGTACGACCACCGCAAAGGTATGGTGATTTTGATTATGGCATGTTAAGTCAGCATGTTCTATGTGAGGAGCCAGTATCATATGAGGAAGCTATGTCTTCGCCACACCGTAAGGATTGGCTAGCAGCCATGCAAAGTGAATACAACTCCCTTTTGGAACATCAGGTTTGGAAACTGGTAGCAAGACCTACTAACTCAAACATTGTAAAGTGCAAATGGGTTTACAAACTAAAGCATGATGCAGATGGGAAATTTGATAGGTTTAAAGCTACTCTGGTTGCCAGGGGTTTTACCCAAAAGCAAGGGGTAGATGACACTTTTTCTCCGGTGGTTAGACATTCTTCTCTGAGAATATTGTTTTCATTGGCAACTCAAATGGACTTAGAAATAGATCATATTGATGTTGCAACTGCATTCCTTAATGGTAATCTTAATGAAGTTATCTATATGGAGCAACCTGTAGGTTTTAGTAATAATAATCCTAATGAGGTCTGTTCATTGCAGAAAAGCTTATATGGCTTAAAACAATCTAGTAAAATGTGGAATGAAAAATTATATAATGTTTTAACTGAAATTGGTTTCAAACAGTCTCTTTGTGAACCATGTATTTATACAAGGAATTTAGATAAAGACTTTGTTGTCATTGCAGTATATGTCGATGATTTTTATGTTTTTTATTCTAAAAATAGTTCAATTAAAGAGCAGTTAATTAATGTATTACAAGTGAAATTCAATGTCAAAAATTTGGGACCACTCAAAAACTGTCTTGGCATGAGAGTGACTAGAGACAGATGTAAAGGTACTTTGTGTTTAGATCAAACTGAATATATTAAAAAGTTGTTAAAACGTTTTGAAATGGAGAATTGTAAACCAGTTAGTACCCCTATGGTTTTAAATTGTAAATTGATGAAGAACATTGATGTAAATATGCATTTAAAGGATGAAACCTATAACTATAGACAACTCATGGGATGTCTTATGTATTTGTCTATGTGTACTAGACCAGATATTTCATTTTCATGTAGCCAGTTGAGTCAGTTTACAAACTGTTTTTGATAAATCTCATTGGACCGCGGCTAAGAGAATATTGAGATATCTAGCCGGTACAATTAACAATTCTTTATGTTTTATAAAGAGTGCTAATTTTGATTTGGTAGGATATACCGATGCCGATTGGGGCAATGATGTTAATGACCGCAAATCGTACACTGGTTTTGTGATAAAGTTAGGAGACAGTACTATTAACTGGGAGTCTCGTAAACAGAGATGTGTCGCTTTGTCTAGTACTGAAGCCGAGTATTTGGCATTAGGAGATATATGTAAAGACTTATCCTTTATTAAGAACTTGTTGTCTGAGCTTATGTCTAAAGAGGTGTCTTGTACAGTTTACAGTGATAACCAAAGTGCTCAAAAGCTCCTAGAATGTAGAGAACTGTGTCACAAAAGGACGAAGCATATCGACATAAGATTTCATTTTGTGAAAGATTTAGTTAGAAGTAAGTCTATTTCTGTGAAGTATTTATGTACTGAAGAAATGATAGCTGACGTTCTTACCAAACCTTTGTGTAAAGATAAACATTACTTTTTTGTTGAAAGTATGAACATATTGACACCTGATGTATCTACTTAAGTATACAATGATTATTTGTATGTGTTGTCAAGTATTTTATTTTTGTATTTGTTACAATTGACATTGTATTATATACATTATTTGACTAAACATTGTAAGGAATGAGGGGAAGTGTTAAATTGTGTAATGAATCGACTTCTTTATTCGTGTATGACATTCCTTAAATATTTATTTACTTGTGACAACACCAATGACTGTCATCCGTTAAGCTCTGACGTGTGACGTAATGACGTTTCTCCTTCTTCTTCCTGGAACATTCCATCATGGCCGCACGATATATTAATTATCTAATATTAATAATAGTTTTAATCACCGCTTGTGGATATTTATTATGATTAATAAATGGTCTCACAAACTATATAATTGTATTTTGCTGTTGGTTGTGCTCAACGCCGCTCGATCCGCTCACACTGCTTTGCCGCACTCAAACAAATACATCCCTATAACTCTTGGCTACAGGGGCATGTAGGCTTGAGGCTTCAGTATATGAAATATTTTTGTCAGCCATTGAAATTTTAATGTTCCTCTGCCTAGCATACTCTTGGCAAACTTTATCTGTAGCAAAATGGGAGCCTGAACATGAAATACATACAGCATTAACTTTCTCAACATCACAAGAATTGCCTGCATGGCCCTCACCACCACACTTATAACATCTCTGCTTGGACCTACAGTTGGAAACGACATGACCAAACCTACAACAGTTGAAACACTGTACCGATGGGTAATAGTACTTCTCAACTACCATAGAGTTATAACAAAGGAAGATCCTCGGAGGAAGAAATTGACCATCAAATGATAGCACGCATGATTGGGACGGCTTCCACACTACATATCCCTCTACAGACACCTTATAGTTAAGCCTTCTAACCTTAATGACTGGGCCACAGCCTTCTGGAACCTTGACATTTTCTATTATTTCTTCCTCACTCCAGTCAACAGAGATGCCCTTTACAATCCCAAGACGAAGGATACTAAATGATGGAATAAAAGCTTTGAAACCAGAATTTTGAATTAAGCTACTGTTAATAAAATCATTTGCCAATGCAACACTAGAGAACGTCAAAGTTATTCTGTTTCTTCCAATACTCTTAATACTGCCATTAACAATGCCAGCAAACTTATTTTTCTCCAAAAAACGACCAAAGGTAACAAGGTGGAGGTAAGAAGCAGGTGTGTCACCATTTATTATTTTTTGTACATGAATAACATATGGACCCTTGTCACAGTGAAAATACTCCTGTCTACCTGAAGGAGACTGGCGCAGCGCCGACACTGTTGGAGGCAAGGAGCGTTCAGATGAAACGAGAGAGTCTGTAACACCAGACATACCCATCCCTTCATGCATTTTTGTTTTTAAGGTCTGTCCTAGCGGAAAAGCATCTGTTAACGAAGGATTAGTGTTTGAAATCTGTCCCAAAGGAATTTGCTCAGATGATTGGATCAAACTCAATTCCATAGTTTTCTCATGACTACTTTGAGATAACTGAGACCTCTTCACGTCATGACGTTTACGCTTACTGGACGACTTGCGTTTTTTAGGTTGTGCTACTGAAAAATCGTGGTAAGACACAATAACCTTGCTGTCGCTACTAACGGACGAGGATGCATCATCCTGCACCGATACAAAACTACCAGGTGAAGGAATGCCATCCTCATCTATCGCACACACAGCACCTCTATCCGAGGGCTCCATGCCTCCTGCCCTCGTAGCACGTCCACCAAAACACGATATGATTGTTATAATATCATACTTCTTAGTATTTATGGTCTAAGGTTGTCTAACATAATTAAAATATATATGTCATTCTTGTCTTGTCATGTAATTAAATACACGAATATTTATCGTACTTAAATTATATTTTATTTCAATATTTAATATGGTGTCAGAAGTGTAAGAATAAATGCAAAAAAAAATGCAGTCAAATAATTCGAATTCAAAACCGGTGCCGAAAAATGTATCAGGTAATATTTCACCATTACTATGTCAGGGAGATTCGTGTGACAATTGGAAAAAATGGTTTCAAAGTTTTAAAATATATCTGCGTGCATCTGGTCTCAATGAAGAAAAGGATGAGCGTAAGGTTGCAGTTTTTCTTCATATGATTGGCGAAAGAGGGTTAGAAATTTTTAACTCGTTTAACTTAGATAAAGACACAATTAAATACGATGATTTAGTAAAACGTTTTGAACAACATTTTCAACTTAAAATTAACTTAACTTACGAGAGCCATAAATTTTTCACATATCGACAATCCGAAAATGAGACTTTAGAGGAATTTATAACAAACTTACGGTCTAAAAGTCAGTCATGTGATTTCAAAAACTTACAAGATCGCCTTGTTAAAGATATTTTTATTTGCAATATGCACGAAAAATACCATTTTATTAGGGAAAAACTTTTAATAGAACCAGACCTATCTCTCGACAAAACGATTTCGATGACCAAAACATTATTGATGTCTATGAATCAAGCGAATGTTTTAAAGGGTCACCAAGGAATTATGTATACGCGTACTGAAAGCAATGAAAGATCCAGACATACTTCTCGCACACGTTCTAAGTCCCCTGTCAGACGTCATTCACAACAATCATATTCTAAACCTATATGCGGACGATGTGGACAAGTTCATAGATTTAAGTGTCCAGCATTTGGAAAAACCTGCCGAGCATGCGGTAAAAGGAATCATTTCGATAGATACTGTAAGATTAAAAGTGTCAGGAATATAAACGATGATAATACCGACGGAGAGAACTTTGACAATAATTTATTTCTTGGAAGTATTAAGGCTGCGTCGACTACAAATGAATGGATAATACCAATATTCGTCAATAGCATACAAATTAATTGCATTCTGGATACCGGAAGTGATGCCAATGTAATGCCAAATAAAATTTTTCAAACACTTCAAACTGGCACACTACGAAGCTGTCAGCACAACGTCACTGCATACAATGGCAGTCAGATACCTGTCGTCGGAGAAGTTGATTTATACGTCAAAATTAGAAATAAGGATACTAGATTAAATTTTATAATTGCTAATGTCAATTCCCCAACTGTAATTGGACGTATATCTTGTAGTCAACTAGGTCTTGTCAAACGCATTTACAACATTAATGATACGAATTCAAGTGATGTCAAAGTATTACTCGACAATCATGAACATATTTTCGAAGGCTTAGGTTGTTTACCATTTGTCATTTCCATTATTGTAGATAAATCCATTCCACCCAAAATAGATCCACCACGCAAACTACCATTCGCTCTTCATGATAGGTTGAAGAAGGAACTTGATGATATGGAGCAGAAAAATGTCATCACAAAAGTGTCAGAACCAACTCAATGGGTAAGTTCTCTTGTAGTTGTTGAAAAGAAAAATGGTAAATTACGCGTATGTTTAGACCCGCGAAACTTAAACCAAGCCATTCTTCGTGCTCATTATCCAATACCAACAGTTGACATGGTTCGATCTAAAGTTGCTGGAGCTAAATATTTTTCTACGTTAGATGCAAGTAGTGGCTTCTGGATGCTTAAGCTGGATAGTGACAGTTCATTCTTAACAACGTTCAATACACCCTTTGGACGTTATAGATTCTTGAGACTTCCATTTGGTGTAAGTTGTGCATCAGAAATTTTTCATAGAGTCATGACTGAAGCATTTGCTGACATTCCAGGTGTCATGGTATATGTCGATGACATTTTAGTTTGTGGCAGTAGTCTATCTGAGCATAACGAACGCTTAAAGTTAGTATTCGAAAAATCAAAAAAACTTAATGTCAGATTCAATAAAACAAAGTGTACTTTTGCTACACAACAAGTCAAATATTTAGGTCATGTTTTCACTGGAAATGGAATTGTACCAGATCCAGAAAAAATTCGAGCTGTCAAAGATATGCCTTCTCCTACATGTCAAAAAGATGTACAAAGGTTCTTAGGTCTACTCAATTATTTAAGTCCTTTTATAGAGAATCTTGCTACTAAAGTAAGTCCGTTGAGAGATCTTACAAAGAAAAATTCGTCATTTCAGTGGAATTCAACATACGAGACAATATTCAGTAACCTAAAAGAGTTAATTTGTAAAGCGCCAGTTTTGTCACATTTCGATCCAAAAATTCATGATATAACACTTTCAGTAGATGCCAGCAGTACAGCTGTAGGTGCAATTCTTTTACAAAATAATCATCCTATTTATTATGCTTCGAAAACATTTACACCTTCGCAGCAAAACATGGCACAAATTGAAAAAGAGCTCTATGCTATTGTTTTTGGTTGCTCGAAATTTCATCAATTCATATATGGGCAACAGGTTAATGTTGAAACAGATCATAGACCGTTAGTCACTTTATTCAAAAAACCTTTGGCTGACGTTCCTACACGTTTGCAAAGGATGATGCTAAGAATTCAAGCTTATGATTTAAATGTTAAATACAAAAAGGGTTCAGAGATGTACTTAGCAGATACATTGTCTAGAGCACCGCTTCCAGAATCATCATCTGATGACATAGAAGACGAAATTAGGGTTCATGTAAATTTATTAATAAAATCATTACCTATTTCCACAGAAAAATTAAAATGGCTTCAAGATGCCACAAATACAGACAAGAGCATGCAAATTCTAAAATCTTACTGCAAAGATGGATGGCCGCCATGCAAATCCAAAGTTGATTTATTAGTTCGTGAGTACTGGAACTACAGAGATGAGGTTCATACAGAACATGATATTCTTTTAAAAGGTAACGCAATTATAATTCCTAACATAATTCGTCCTGATATACTCAAGATAATACATAGTGGACATTTAGGCATTCAAAGATCAAAAAGTTTTGCACGTGGTATTGTTTTTTGGCCATTTATGTCAGATCACATAAAAAATATGGTAGAGTCTTGTAGTACATGTATCTCTTTAAGAAATTCAAATCCCAGAGAACCTCTGATGCCACATCAACAACCTACACTACCCTGGGAAAAGGTTGGTGTTGATTTCTTCAACTTCAATGGAAAAACGTATGTTGTGGTAGATGATTACTACTCGAATTACATTGAAGTAAATTCAGTTAGCACTACATCTGCAACAGTTTTAATACCAATTCTCAAAAGTATATTTAGTCGTCATGGAATACCAGTAGAGTTAGTAAGCGATAATGGACCACCATTTAATTCTGCTGAGTTTAAAAATTTTATATTTGAATGGGGTATTCAACACACCACTTCAAGTCCATATTTATCTCGTTCTAATGGTCTTGCTGAATCTGGAGTTAAAATTGCAAAGCGAATTTTATATAAATGTAAAGAATCAGGTTTGGATACGTATCTTGCATTACTTCAATACAGAACTACACCAAGAGGTAATTTGGCTTCACCTTCACAACTTTTGATGTCAAGATCTTTGAGAACGCAATTACCTTCTGTTGCATCTAATTTAAGACCGGCAGTTGTTAAATTTAATCAACATTTTGAAAGCAAAAAGAGAAATATAGCCACTTCTAAGAAATATTATGATAGAGGAACAAGGATGTTGTCTGATTTTCATGTTGGAGAAAAAGTGTATTATAAAAAGACGCCTTTTAGTAACTGGTCTCCAGGCATAATTAAGTCGAAATGCGAGGAACCAAGGTCGTTTATAGTCGATACTCCCGATGGTTTTTTGAGAAGGAATCGACAACATCTAATGCAGATTCCACATTCACCCACTTCACCGATTTCTGTACCTGAATCACAACCATGTTCATCATTATCACCAAACGTTCCAATTCCTCAAACATGTCCATCTCCGATATACACAAAGTCAGGTAGACGAGTTATACGTCCAAGACGATACATAAATGAATAAGTTTCTTTTTATACAGTATACTTTTATATAATTTTGTTTAAAAAAAAAGGGCATGTTATAATATCATACTTCTTAGTATTTATGGTCTAAGGTTGTCTAACATAATTAAAATATATATGTCATTCTTGTCTTGTCATGTAATTAAATACACGAATATTTATCGTACTTAAATTATATTTTATTTCAATATTTAATAATGATAAAGCGATTTATCGCGGTGAACTGTCAAACTACGGCGAAACCCTATTGTATTTTGACAGTTCACCGCGATAAACCGCTTTATCTTATCGTGTTTTGGTGGACGTGCTAGGGGGGTTGAAGTAGCAGCCATTGACACAACTACATACTAAAAATAAGACAGATGAATACACTTACCTAATAGGTACTAAAATCTAAATCTGATACCACTACTAATTTACACCAAATGAAATTCCTATACAACACTAATAAACCACATGAAATGAACTAAAATTAATGAATTTTACAAATATTTTTCCTTCGCGAAAAACAAAACACGACCGCGGAAGCTGACGATCAACCGGAAGAAAAGAAAACCAAGTTTAATCTAGAATGCGCAATTAACATTTTCTGAGGCGCGTTCCGAGGATCAGAGTAACCGAGTGTTTTTCACACTCGCTCCGAGGTTCAGAACGGGTCGGTTGCTATCTTTTTTTTTAGTTTGTATCTTGCCGATAAAGATCAAGCAAAGGGCAACATATTACTAATCCTTACTATGAAATTAACAGTCAATATCCATTTTCTGCTTAAAAATAACTACAACACTTAGAAATAACTATATTTCCCTTGCATTAGGCTTAAAAGAGTTCAAAGTAGTGTTATTTAATAAAATAATAGTTAATTAGCGTATTTTTGACATCGACTTTGACATAAAATCTGTCAGAGTGTTTTTCATCCTACGCTCGAGTTGGTTGTTTGGTTGCATCACTCGAAAGCTTCTGAACGGGCACAGAGTGTACTAACCGTCCGGCAGAGCGTTTTTTACCCCGAGGCTCTGCCCCCCTAGACAAGATATCTTTCGATAATCGCTAACACAATCGCTAAATGGACAATGTATGAGATTTAACAATTGCGCTCGAAAGCTAAGCGAGGGCTTATTTCAAATCCCATATATTTTCCTACTAGCGATTGCGTTAGCGATTATCGAAATGCATCTTGTCTAGGAGGGCTGAACGGCGGCCGTACCGCCTAACTCATAGCGATCACTCGCTATCGCTCTCGTGACATTAGAACAATAGTTTTAACGTCACAAGTGACAATTGAACTATTGTTCTAATGTCACGAAGACGATAGCGAGTGATCGCTATGAGTTAGGCGGTAGCCCCCCAGGTCGGTTGCTGTCAGAGTGCACTCGAAGTGCACTCGAGCGTAAGTTCTGTAGGGCTAGCACGCACGGGTATCGAAAATCGAATCGAAATCCGAATCGAGGAGTTTTGTATGACAATTTAATTACCGCCACGGCGGTGAGTAGCAGAACTAAAATTTGGCAGCACGAAGGTATGACGTTTTCGACTGTATTCGATTCGAGCTCACTCGATATCGAATTCTAACTGTTTGTATGAAAATCGGAAGCACGGACCTCCATTTGACGTACGGTTTCGGACAATTCGATGCTTGTGTATCGAAAACCGTCTCACTAGCAATTTTACAGTGAGAAGTAATCCATTTATTTTTATTTTTCGAAAAAATATTAAAATAAAATGTGAAGAATGCTCAGAGGCCGAGCTACTATATGGCGTGGCGTATGATAGAGGCACGAAGAAGAGAAAAGGAACAAATTAGAAGGTGAGTTTACGTTTATTACATTGCTAATATTTTGTGGTTGTTTTGTGTGATGACTTTGTTATTTTTTTAGTTAATCAATGGTTTCGGTGCAGAATTATTCCGGTATCGTTTCAGGGACATTAACCTAAGATTGTTTCTTCGTAATACTTATGATCCGGCAAAAATAAACCATCGGGAGTTTACAAAAAAGTATAGGCTCACCAAACCGGCATTTAATTATTTATGTCGATTGCTGCGGGAAAAAACTAACCTAAGGCCCACCAAAAACATGTAATGTTTCAAAAGTTCAATTCAAAACTTTAGAAAAGTTCGATGTGCGTTAAAATCTTTGGATGCGGTCCATATTCAGATAACAGTGCAAACGTTGGCATGCATGCAAACATCCTGTTCAAATCGTTTGCACTGCTCACGGACGGACGTAAAGCCGAAACTAGACGGTTAATTATAGCTTTCATTTTCGATGCTTCATCGATGAATTACTGAAAATGAAATCTATAAATTGACGTTCATCGGATTGTGCCTTCGCGATGAAAGCGTCCGGCTTCAGATTATTTTTAGTAGCATCTTGCATCATTCATCTGCAATGAACGATAAGTGAAACGTCTAAACAGCTGACAGCTCATTCACAGTTCATTTCTCATACTGCCGGGTCGCCACGGGCGTTGTGTTCTCGCGGGAATTTCACGAGGAATGAAATAATAGCCTTCATCAAAAGTGAACCACCTATACAAACAACGCAATTCACTGTTTATCGGTCACTATTCATCGCAGAAATAAATCACTTTTGATGAAGCGTCTAAAGGAGATGTCCACAAGTGGGTTTTTATTAGTTATGTTAACTAAAAGCAATAATTTATATACCATTGGAAAGAGGATCGAAACAGCATTTCAGTCATATTAAAAATATGCTTTTAAGTACCTCCGATTTGTATAAAACTGTAGTGAAAGTTTTGAAATCCCATGCTTGAAATCTATCCAATTTACCCATATTAACTTCATATAATCTCCGAAATACAATGTATTACTAACATGTTAATGTATTTTCATATGAAAATCCATTTTATTCATGTTTTTTTAAGGAAAATCTACAAATCTTTTAATCAACTGGCAGTGATTGGCTAAAGTCTCTAGCTCAATGCTCAAAATTAAAAAAAAAAGATTTTACAATTTAGTTTGATAGTTTTGGCACTGACTTGACACTGTGGCACTTCATGTTTTATTAATTAATTATTATGTTGTTCATTAATTAGATTTAATGAAAAATAGGCCCTAATAGGCAGATTGTCTAAGAAAAAAATCCATCAAGGCGATCGGCCTTTATTTTGATAGTCAACTTCAACACAAACCATAACCACAGACTAGCATAAGTGTCATTGTATTTACAAATACAGATTACAAATAGATGTTTTTTGCAGATAATATAACACAGCTTTCGATCATTAAACAAAACTGTTGCCATAACTAAAATATACAAAAATTCAAATATTTCCATAACGGAGGGGTATAAAGTTATGATTTTCACGGTTTTAGGACACTAAATATTAAACCTTTATAACAGGCATAGTTTCGTTTCATTTAGTTAGCAAAACCCAGCCTCCATACAAAAAGAGGACATCTCCTTTGACATAAGCACTGATCAATTTTGGACCAAGCTTTCGTTCTGTCAGTGTGTCAAGTTGACAGTCAATGTTATTAGAAAGAAATATTGGAGGAAGATATGTATTGACCTCCAGTATCTTTACAGAACACTTCTGTATGTATTGTAGATATTCTACTAATAATATATACTATTAATACTACTATAGTACGAATCAAGATAACAAAGTTTCCGTGACAGGTCGAATTTTTCCGATTCATGCATACTAGTTATCGTGATTAAAAATATTATGTTTTAATCATATAATTTATCACTTTAAGTTATTTTTATCAAAAGTGTAATAATTAATTCTACATTAAATAAAACAAGAATATCAGTCTAGTTAAAAAAATTATAGCTCGTGAAAATATTTGTTAAAATTTTACAAATAAAATATTTGTGTAAAGAATAAGTTCCGATTCACGACTCAAATAAATACTTAATAAAACAAATATTTTATCAGAATTATAAATAATTATATTTAACTGGACTGATATTAATGTTTCTTTTTAATGTGAAATTAATTGTTGCATTGTTGATAAATATAACCGAAGGAGAAACATAATATTTTCAATCTCGGAAATAGTATGCATGAAACAGAAAAGCTTGACCTGTCAGGGGAACCTTCTTATCTTGATTAGACTATAATAATAATATTTTCTTATAAATTAGTGTAAAAGATACTTACCTATTCGTAAAGTATGGTGTTATGTTTCCGAACTTACCACTCCACACAACTTGTTAGATAGGTACCTAACTTATGTTTATTTTAGTTTTTCGCGGGATTCGGTACTTATCAGTTGGGTGGGTGCTGTATTTTTTAATATGACGTGTTGTGTTGAAGTGTATTTTTGATGTGAAATCAGTGTAGTTTCGTGTCAAAAAGGAGGACTCGGCTGTATGGGCTAGATTCCTATTGCCTTCATAAAACTTGAAACCAAAAAGCTATGGCTTATTATCGAGAGTTTTCGATAGAAACCAAACGTTACTCCCGAGTACTCGATATCGACTCGATAGGGGTGCGTGCTGACAATAATTCGATGAATCGAAATCGAATCGAGGTGAGTTACTTTTCGATTCGATTTTCGATACCCCTGCGTGCTAGCCCTACTGAACGCAGCTCTGACACTCATCGTCACAGACTATCAACATATTTGTACTCTTACAAATCACAGATTATAAATCCGAACACTCTCCCCTTAGTTAGTATTTCTTTTCCTAAAGGTCCATCATATAATTTGTGCACACAATTCACAACATTCACAACACCACAGAACATAATTACTCCTTGCACAACACAATCAATAAAAAAAATGGGAGATTATTATGGAGGGTCAGTGTGTACAGTAATATAATTTGTGAGTGTGTATTAATTTTTGTTATCTAATATTCTCTTCTCTTTGCGGAGGGTGGGGGAGAGGTAATAAATATTAATCAATCATTTAAAAAATAATCTTCAAAACACAATTTTTCAGAACAGAAAGAAACGTGAAGTTTCACAAATGTTTTTGTAGTCTACGATATTAATATAACTTAATCGTGTAAATAGTGGTTTGGAGCCAGTTCTGCTAGCTAAACTACAATTAAATATTTATTTAATTATTTGTTGCCAAATTACAATGGATAAAATAAATCTTCTTACTTGCCGAGTGTGTCTTGGACAGGAGTCTAAGAATTGTGTGTCATTGTTTATTAAACATTCTGATAGAATTATATCTGATAAAATATGTACCATTGCCAATGTTAAGATACAAGAAGGCGACAGCTTCCCTGATAAAATATGTCCAGACTGTTTGTTAGAACTTGATACTGCATTCAATTTTAAAATAAAGTGTGAAACATCCAACACATTGTTAAAGTCTTCACTTTGGGACCAAAACAAATGTGTCAAAAGTGAGTTAGAAGACATTAATATCCCATTAGATGATTTTAAAAAGGAAGAATCTGAGGGAGAAAACGATCAACATTTGGAATATGAGTATTCATTTGATTACTATGATGACATTGACGTAAATAATCTAGTAATGGACAAAGAACAGAGAGAAGTTAAATCTGATTTACACAAAATGGAACCAAAAGTACAAAATGCATTGCAAGAGAACATAAATGAGAGCAAACAATTAGATAATGTATGTTCGAGCTTGGAATGCAATGAATGTGGTGAAAACTTTAAGAGCAAGTGTAAGATGAGAGTTCATTGGAAAAAGGTACATTTTTATGATCAACTTATATGTAATGTATGTAAACGTGCATTCAAGTCCTGCAAAGCCTTCAATAGACACAAGAGAAATCCTTCCAAAGCATGCATTACTGCCTCAAAAATAAAAATAGAAGGTGTTGGTGCTGCAAGAACTTATTATTGTAAACAGTGTAGTTATTTCACAAGAAGTGTAAGAACAATGGAATTTCACTTATTCACTCATACGGGAGAAAAAAAATTTATTTGTAATATGTGCCCTAAAAGATTCACTCAGCTATCAAGTTTAAGAAGTCACCATGAATGTCATATATTAGTTAAGAAGACAACTTGTCAGGTCTGTGGTAAACGTCTGAAAGAATCTTATCTTAAGTGTCATCTTAAACGACACAATTCTAATTATGTTCAATGTGATTATTGCAAAAAAATGTTGAAAAACAAAAGTTGTCTTATTCAACATTTGAAAAGGCACAGTGGTGTAAAATCATACACATGTGATAAGTGTGGTAAAGCATTTTATACATTAGCGGAGCTTTGCACTCATAGCAAAAATATTCATGAGAAAGGTAAACACATTTATAAGTGTGATCATTGTGATTATATTTCTTTAACAGCTAGTACACTGGTTAAGCATAAATCAAGACATACAGAAACAAACATACCCTGTATTAAATGTGGTAAATTTTTTGAAAATGCTAAGGATTTCAAAGCTCACCAAAAAATTCATTATGGTCTAAGAAATTATCCATGCCCTTATTGTGAAAAAAAGTATATGAATAGAAATAGCAGAAGTAATCATGTTGTAAAGTTCCACAAGTGCAGATTGCTGGACAGCAAATCTATTAAAAATGAGCCATCTTCTGCACTTGTCAAAGTTAATAAAATGATTGAAATTGAGATTCCTACTATATCTTATTCATAAAACTTACAAATAAATTACCATAATAATACAGTTTGTTGTGTTTTATTATATTTTCACATTCTAAAAACACTAATGTCCATTTCAAAGTACTGAGGTTCCGAACATATTTTAACATTTTAACTATAAATGTAGCTTTGTAAATAATTAAAAAACATATGTACCAATTTTTTTTCTCTACAATGAAAATTGACGAAATTATGACTGCCAAGCGGACGCCTGGCAGGCGTGTGACGTCACACGGCACGTACTAAGGAAGCAGTTTCAGCATCGGTGCTTTCACTCCAGAGTTATCGCGCAGCGTTTCATGCGAAATCGTATTAAAAACTATACCTACATATTGTTTTTTAGGGTTCCGTAGTAAACAAGGAACCCTTATAGTTTCGCCATGTCTGTCTGTCTGTCCACGGTTTTACTGAGAGACTATTAGTACTAGAAAGCTGTAATTTTGTATGGGTATGTATATTATCAAGGATGATCAAATCAAATTTATTTATTGCATGCTACATTGTAGTACATAGTTTTAAATGTATAAATCGTACTTAGGTGGTAGGTATATACAATGTAGCGCCCTGTAAGGGCATGGCAATAGCAGAGGGCTTTACAATGAGTTTTATAGTTTATTTACTTATAGTCTACAGATTAGTACATTAATTTGATATACGTAAAGTTATGCCTTAAATCTAATCTCACTATCTAATTGAATTAAATTTATTTAGATGTCCAACATTTGAATTTTTACATAATAGATTCTAAATTAAAGTACTATATATTAACTAACTAATTTGCCAATGATGACATTTTTTTTATATTGTGATATTTAGGATTATTGTATTTATTTATTACCTTTATCATTGAAAAATTCGCTTAAGTTGTAGTAGCTTCTATTAATGAGATATTGCCGCAGTTTTCTTAAAAAGATGGGAGTTGGTTCATTTTTGATATGATTTGGAATATTATTATATATTTCTATTACCATTGAATGTGGGCCTGATGTAAATAGTTTTAATTTTGAAAAGGGTTTTTTTAGCTTATCTTTACCTCGATTATTTCTTTTTAATTGATAATTTTTGACTGGGGAGTATAAATTAGCATGTTTTTTTTACAAATTTACATGATTCGTAAATGTAAATACAAGTTAGTGTTAGTATGGAGTGTTTTACAAAGTGGGGTCGGCATGATTCCATTTGGTCGATGTTAGTTATTATTCGGATGCACTTTTTTTGCAAAATAAAAATATCCTGGATGTCAGTACTGTTGCCCCAGAGGATTATGCCGTAGGTTAGTCTAGAGTGAATATACGCGTAATAAGTGGACAAGGCTGTTTTAAAATCTGTAACTTTCTTTAGTTGGTAGAGAGCGTAGATAGAAGATGATAATTTTTTTGCGAGTTTGTGAATATGAGATTTCCAGTCAAGGTTTGTATCTATATTTATACCAAGCAGTGTAGCTGATTTTACGGTTTCTATTGGGATATCTTTAAATGTATAATTTATTTGCAATGGGGTTTTTTGGTATGGCTTAAACTGAATTAGTTTTGTTTTTTTAAAGTTAAGACTAAGATTATGGTTTTCTAAGTGATTAGTTATTTTGTCTAGTGTTATGTTAAGTTGGTTTTCTAATTCGGTTCTATTTGAGCAAGGTATAATAATTGAGATATCGTCGGCAAATAATACGCATTGATCCATTGATGTAATAATACTATTAATATAAATTAAAAATAGGATGCATCCTAGGACACTGCCTTGTGGGATAGATCCCTTTATGTTTACTTGTTCGGATTTTACTTTTTGAATCTGTCCAGTTTTGAAATTTGTACTTTCTACTTCTGTAAATTGCGAGCGATTTTCGAGGTATGACTTAAACCAATTCAGACAAATTCCGCGTATACCAGAATCAAATAGTTTTTGTATTAGTATGTCGTATCTAACTCTGTCGTAGGCTTTACTCATGTCATGATATAAAGATATTATTCATGCCAAAAAAATGGTAGAAAAAAAATATTGAAAAAAAATTTTTTTTGAGTAGCTCCCATACAAGTAAAGTGGGAGTAAATTTTATTTCTCGATTAACCTATCGTGTGGCGTATTTTTCAATAGGTCTTAAAAAAATAATATAAGGTTTGGAACACCATTTTTCGATTTAGGGATTTGTTTCTGAAATATTTGTTTTTAAAGTGCAAATTTTTGTTAGAGGTAAGTTTCTCTCCCCCCCCTATCTGCTAAGCGGTTATACAGGGTGGACACTTTCAGCGAGGCAGTAAGGAGAAGTATCTTATATGTTGCAGCTACACGAAAATGATCTTAGGAGACTATCCATAATTTTTTATGGAATTCTAATCCCCATTCACAGATTAGCAAGAAAACAGCCATTTTACATAAAAACATTTTTGATGCCAATCGATCCTTTTTTTTTTTGCTAGGGGGAAAATGCTTTTACGCATCCCTCGTGGTCGAGCCAAACCACGAGGGTATGTGGGACTCCCCGGGCCATATCGGTCCAGGCCTACCCACTAAAAACCCCCAACAGCTCCTCCGTCCATCATGAGACAAGGGGAAGGGGACAACAGTGAGGCCTTGTTCCCACTGACCCCCTGTCCGTGAGTGATCCGTTGCCGGACTCACGTAACGCCATAGAGACGCGTGGCTCTGCTGCATTATCGGCGGCGCAGATTTTGTGCGCCGCCCTACACCCCGACACGTCCCGGCACTAGGTGCCCTGGGGCTTGGGACTATTTCTTGAGCGGGGTACATCCCCTCCCGCTACCGCCTCCTCCTGGATGATGGGGGTCCCGATGACGTCCTCGGTATTCTCCATCTCCGTCCCGCCTGAGGCCTCAGGTGCCCGGCTTAGGGCTGCCCTCCTCCTTCTTCTGCTAATGGGTGCTTTAGGGGCAGAGCAGGTCTTACCCCCAAGGCGATGGTCCGCCGGTTTCCCAGCCGCCGCGCACAATGGGCATTTGGGCATTGACGAGCACGTTGATGCCCTGTGCCCAGCTTCCCCGTACCGATAGCACAGCGTGCTCCGGTCCACCTCCGCCCTGCAATCTACCCTCAGGTGCCCCGACTCGAGGCACCTGAAGCATCTCATTTCACAGGGCTGGAGGATTTTCGTCTTCGCGGCGGACCAACCCACCAGTACCCTTTTGGCGGAGGCAATCCTCTTTGCCGCTTCCACCAGGCAGCACACCCATGCCGTGCCCTGGCGAATCTTCCCCACCCGGACCTCCTCGACCTGACACTCGCCGGTTTTTGCGAGTGCCTCTTTTAACTAAATATAAATTTGATTTATGTCTATAAGATTTATAATACATTTGAAACCAATTTCCACGTTCACCAGTTAAAATACAAGAAATAAAAATAAACTTGCCGTTCCAACGTACAGACTCCAAAAAACTAGAGGCTCATTTATGGGGAAATGTATAACGTTTTACAACAAAGTTCCACATAGTGTAACTGACTTGCCTTTTCATAAGTTTAAAGCGCATGTAAAAAAGACTAATGAGTAAAGGATAATAAAAAGTCAACGATTATTTAAATGATGCCAATGCCTGGTGTTAATATGAAGTTATTATTCGTTATAATGTCAATAATCGTGTTGTTGTGTATAGCTATTGATGTTAACAAATGTTGTTAGCAGAAAAGAACTGACACTGATTTTAAATTAGACTAAGTTATCAAATGTTTGGTAATAACATAATTTATTGTATTATGATTAATGTATACGTCTATAACTTATTTTTTGACATTTTAAGTGTATGTAAGCATACCGATTGTATTTTTTTTAAAAACTTTCAATGACTATGTAACAAAACCAAAATTGTAAATGGAGATTTAAGAGGAGATAAAAAATTCGACCTTTCGAGTTTCTTGCCTGTTCTTCTCGAGAAGGCTCTCCCAATTTCCGAACAGGTGTAGATTCAACTTTTTTTTTTTCATTACTACTTGTATTTGCAGACATCTTGAGTAGGTATATTCAGGATGTATGCACATACAAGGTTATTTGAGTGCGACGGCTAGGTCAACCGCGCTCCTCTCCTTTTTATCGCCCGTGACGAGGATAACGGCCGCCCCAGTCAAAGACCTACGGAACTGGACACCCTCAATGGCCAGCTCCGCGAGGCTCACCTTGGCTCTGGCGGCCGCAATCACCTCGGCAATCCAATCGATCCTGTTTCAAATACTGATCAAAAACTTCTATGGGACCAACCATCCTTGGAGTACTCATAAAGTCACAAATTGCAAAAAGCTTTTCCCGTACATTTTGTATGAAAATTTTACGCAAAAGTTTTTTTAGTGGCGGTTGAGTTCTTTTTGTTGACTAAATAAAAAGATAAGTTTAAAAACAATTCAAATTTCGAACTCGTTATTATTAAATAAAAAACAATCTTGACAGTTTGTTGCGTCAGAAATCTCTGAGTGTGTTGTGAATTTTACAATAAGTGCATAATTGTACAGCTATTGATAAGTGAAAAATGACCTCCAATTTAGAACGTTTAGACTTGCTAGAAGCATATTATGTAAATAATAAAAATACATCGGCTGCGTTAGAATGGTATAGGATCAAATATCCAAATCGTCATGTGCCAACCAGAAAGGTTATTACAAATCTTTTAAGAAATCTTGCACAAGGTGGCTCTTCCAAAAAACAAAAAAATCTGTACGCCACCCATTTATACACACCCAGATCTCAACCGCCACTAAAAAAACTTTTGCATATAATTTTCATACAAAATGTACGGGAAAAGTTTTTTGCAATTTGTGACTTTTTGAGTGCTCCAACGATGGTTGGTCCCATAGAAGTTTTTGATCAGTATTCGAAACAGGATCGATTGGCATCAAAAAATGTTTTTATGTAAAATGGCTGTTTACTTGCTAACTGTACATTTTTTGAAAATCTGTGAATGGGGATCTAAATTCCATAAAAAATTATGGATAGTCTCCTAAGATCATTTTCGCGTAGCTGCAACGGATAAGGTACTTCTCCTTACTGACCCGCTGAAAGTTTCCAACATGTATATGGACACGTGAAAAAAAATACAACAGTACCTAGTATATATAACGAAGTTTAAAGGGAAACTATCAGAGTTCAGGGGCGCAATTCTGCTAATAAGTTACAGCCTAATCGAAACTGAACCGTTGCGATCGACCAATCAGAACGCTACGTTATCACGTCATCGAACAGTTGAATGGCGATATAAGCGCTCCAATTGGTCGACCGCAACGGTTCAGTTTCGATTCGGCTGTAACTTATTAGCTGAATTGGCCTGCAGTACTCAGTACAAACTAAAAAGTTATAGACGACCAACTTATAAAATGTACTCGGAAAAGTAAAATTGCATTGAAAATTATTAGTACTGGCAAAATACAATAGGTTTTCATCGTATTTTGATAGTACACCGCGATAATATATCTCTCGCTTTAATATATCGTGTTTTGATGGTCGTGCTACGGGGGCTGAACACAAATAGATTCACTATATCATTACGGTCTAATATTGCATGGACTCTTACAACGGTTAGTCTCTACTCGTTTACTGTAGGATACAAGTCTCCCCGCAGTTAATTACTTTTTCTTTCATTGATTTTTTTTTCATTGATTGTAGCACTAAACAAGAAAATTTTCAACCTTAAGTACCTACTTAAAGAACATGATAATCTATTATCTAAGTTGGGTAAAGGATACAAAAACAACTGTTGTCGTTTCAAGATCGAATTAACAAAACAAGCCGAACTAAAGATAGTTTTGTAACTAAAAATTCACCATGGCTGAACGGTGCGTTTGGTTCGAATAACGCATATGTGCCAGCAGAGATTTAAATCTCTGATATGTGCAAGAATTAAGATTCGAAGGCGGGCCGAAAAAAGCTTTGATTGTTGCCATAATGCGAAGCTCTAATACAAATGAGAAAAAGGTGATAAAGAAGAAAATATTTCTAGAAACCTACGCGCGAAATCTACGCCGATTTGGATCTATCAAACTCCCCAGATGATTTGACGGTTGTTATATGAAAAATATGTCAAAGAATCTGTCAAGTAAGCTATTCAAAACTTACTTATTGATTGTGAAACAGACCCTTAAACTTATATAAAAGAACTCAGACATGTTTCCGTCATTAGAACTTATTGAGCACCTGACGCAAAGAAAATGTACTATCTGCTTGCTTCGTGTATTGAAGTAACAGACACAAGTGCTCAAGTAAGATACAAGATTTGCTCTATCATACTATTGGCCGTATTTTGAGGATAAAAGATGTTTACAGACCTTCTCAAAGACGTCTCAGGTTTAGCAAATGGGGATGTGATGGCTAATCGGGGCAAAGTGAATACAAGCAACTATAAACTTTGATATAATATTATATTTAACTTTAGAAATTTTGGGGGAAACATGTCTCCTACACACATACCTGAAAAAAAAACATTTGTAAGTCCATGCTCCTACAGTGTATTTTGGTCAACTATCACGTCATTTAGCGATATACCTAATAACAATATTATATCATTATTTCCTTTCTAATCACCTTTATATTCTCGTAATAAGCAAACAGTGAAACGGAAAAAGTAATTTTGTAGGTATGGAAAGATGCGATTTTTTATTTTGTATGTTTTTTCCTGTGTAATAATAAATGAAATGTATAAAGATTGTAGTATCATTCCAAAGCCTATATTTTGGAGATCCTGTATGCAAAATTTCGTATCCGTTGATGTAGTAGAAAGAAAGTTAAAGATTTTTGAGACGCAACTCATGCTTTTATCCCATAGTGCGGCAGCGGCGGATAGTACCAGTCAGCTGACGTAGGCTACGGCGGATTCAATAAAATCAGTTGATTCAAATTAGTTTGCTTTATAACTTTGAGTCAGACGGACCGATTTTGATGATTTAAAAAAAACATCTTTATTATGGCACAATAAGGAATGTTACTATGTATGTTGAATTAGAAAAAGCCATACCATTACGGGACCTCATTACAGTAGCATTTCAGATTAACAGTTAATTTTACTAGCGTTTTAGTCCAGTAAAATAAGCATCCAACCTCGGAATGGAAGCGAATAAGCTGTAAATTGGTAAAAACCTTTGTTTTGGCATTCTAAAGACTGGTCCAAAAGTCTCATATAATCTCGTGTCCGCGTCACAAGATATTCAAGGTCAAAGTCGGCAAATTGATTTTTTGCTTGTATCTCCATTTCTATGGACAAAACGTCATTTGAGATTATTATAAAACTTGTAGATGTTTACAATTTTTGTTGTTTTAGTAAATCGTCGTACCGTGAATAGTGACATGATCATTTGTTTACCGAAAATTATTGACAAACTGCGTGAAAATAACGCTAAACGCCGTATCATCTTGCACAACGGCAATGCAAGTTTTTTTTTTTTTATCTTTATTTAGTTAATGAGGGTTTTTATCTATGGATATGTCACCCCCATAATTACACACAAAAACCATAATATACAATATATCTTTTACATATAGACACAACATTATCTATTCTTAAAGATAATTTTAATAGCTGTGCAAAGCTTTCTGGCTTCCCTGGAGGGCAATGCAAGTTCCCACACGGCCAGACAGACTCATGCCTATGTCCAAAGATGTCCGGATCTCATGGTAGATCACATGCCTGTCTGTTTCGATCATACGGTGCACAACATCAATGTTTTTGTTGTTCACATCACAGCGGTGTACGGGCGACTATATTTTTGGCCCCGCGTATACATAACAACCTAATATGCTATTGATGTGCGCTTGCTCTCTCCGTGCGTCTTTAGAATACCATAACAAAGGTTTTTACCAATTTACAGCTTATTCGCTTTCATTCCGAGGTTTACTATACTATTTGCTTTATTTTACTTTGGTACTTGTTATTAAATAATAAGGTGAAGAATTGAAGATGCAGAAAGCGGTAATTATTGATATTGCACGAATTGTCACAAGGTTTCATGAATTCTTACTCTGCCGCCCTAACCATAGGTAGTTTGAATACTATTAAATGTATCATAGAAGTTAAATAAAGAAATAATAAAATAATTTATTTGTGTTGTGAAGGATGTCCAATTTGCGGGTCACGACATAGGTAGGTACCTAATTCGTACCGTAAAATGGGGTGAATAGAAAATGCGGGGTGAATAGAAAAAAAACAAGGAAAGTTTTTTCAAGAACAATTACTCGTTGACGGATATAGGAAAACTACTAAATTATTATATTTTTAATATGGTAACATTTTTTTTATATGGTAGCAACGCCGATTTGAAATGAAGTATGTCAAAAGTGATTTTAGTAACGTTTTTCAAAGCACCAGTTGAGCTGTGTGATTTTGAGGTCTACAAACTTTGGGTTTTTAACGAAAACTACGTTTCTTACGGTGTTGAAAACACTTTTAATCGATCTGTGGTTCCTCTGGGATAAATTTTGTGCAAAAGTAAGTACCATTTTTATAATAGTTTTTAATTATAAACGTAAATAATGAATTGTGCCAATTTTGGTTTGTATTTGAGGTTAATAGACACGGGGAAAAGGCGAATAGACACGTAGTATGGGGTCAATAGATACGGCATACGGGGCTAATAGAAACGGGAAGGGGTAAATAGGAACGAGAAAGGGGTCACTGGAAAAAATCCATTTAGGGTTGCCACGCATGTTTAGTTCTAGTATATTTAAATTTAACTTCCATACATTCACATCCCGAATCTAATTCGAAGCAAAGTAAGCACTTACATTGCTTAGGCGTCGAGCAAATTATCTCAGTATGTTTCAACGTAAATATTTTTTTCTTTACCTAGAGTAATATCAGACGAGTGAGTGTAGTGTGCCTACTTAGTGCACCAGGGATCGTGGATTTGATCTTCGCCCAGGACAATCCTTTATGTGATGAACATTTCTGTTTGTTCTGTCTGGGTGTTTATATTTATCTATATATAAAAAATCTCACGTTACAGGGTTTGTCCGAGATAAGCTCCAAAACAACTTAATCGATTTTCATGTTTGGCTAATTGTCCAATTTAAAAGATAGGATTACCTTTTACCTCGATTATTGATTTTAATATTTATTATTGCGTTGAACTTTATAATGACAAAACGAGGATCGCGGGCACAGCTAGTTTATCTATATTAAAAATAACTTCGTTGGTACCGAAATCTCTAACTCTAAAAAAAAGTGCTTAAGCTACGTATCACGGAATCAGATCAATGTTTGTGATGTTGTCTAACATTTCACTATATTTAACAAGCTTTTATTTAACTTGTTAATTTGAAGTTTATGTTATAAATCATTCATGTATGTACCTGTTTGTTAAAACAATGTGGTTTTGTTCCAGGTACATCATCAACATGCCAAGAATCTATAAAGAAAATTTGCCAACCCTACACAATTTTTCTATTCACCTCGTATACCGTATTTAATCACCCCGGGTTCGAGGCGAATAGAAAATGCGTATATTTTTGCAGTTTTTGCTAAAATAAGAAGGGAAACTTAGTTAAGTTTGCTTTTGACAGACTAAATAGACCTAGACTCATATAGTTATTATTATTCCCTAGCCGTAAGTAAATAAAAACATAGTTTAAATCTTATCTAAAGTTCAGAATTGTGTCTATTCACCCCATTTTACGGTACCTTGATTCATTTTGCCATCCATTGATTGGTGAGGGAGAAACTATCGATGATGTCAACCAATTCATTCTACTATCAATCGATTAGTGTGGTAGAAATTATCGATCATCGTCGACCAATTCATTCTACCATCAATCGAGGCCCTCTTTGGTTGTAGACTGTTGTAGTTCACCTGAATGTACCATGGGCAATTTTTCTTGCCCGTGGATTGTGTACTTAGGTAATCAGTGACCGAGGTACACCACATTGATTCCATTTAATTTCACATTCCGTGAATTGGTCTTCCTGACACAGAACGGCCTGACGACGGGTTTTGGAAGGAGGTTTATCCGGGCGTGGGGACCACCAGCGGCTATTCCCTTGGTGGTCCCGAGTCCTACGGCATATGCAAGTTGGTGGCTAAATCAACATAGCTCCTTATTGGAATCGTAACAGATTCCCCCTTCATCAAAAAAGGTATTATTTAATTTGAAAACGTCTATAGGCCATGGCACATCTGAAGGAAAATTGCTCACTCGTCGTCACATTAAACTTTGCCCCAGAGGTGCATAGGGCCTTTACATCACAATGTCCCGCTACGCCTTTCTGTCCGCTGCGACTTTCTTGGCCTCACTCCAGCTTAGAGCTTATTACACTATCCAATTTGTAGAGATCCGATTTAGGAAACAGGAAGGTGTAATCGCAGTTAGAACAGATTGGATACGATTTCGGAAGCAAGGAGAGTCCCAATCGCTCTACTTCAGTGTTGCCGTTTGAAGGGAAAAAAATACATTAAACTGTTGTAAAAATTCCGCTAGATTAAGAAAATCGAATGTTGAAATGCGCTTAATTCCACCAATTATTTTAGCAGTGAATGTAAAGGTAGAAAAAAAATGTGATTTATTTAATAACAATACTATTACATCGACCAAAGCTACTAAAATCTACCAAATATTTATTAGTATACATATATGTACGAGTATATTCTTCTTCATCATTTATAGTAGTAAATATTGAATAATTATTAAATGAATAGTGTGTATAGGTTTATTATTATTTATTAATATTTTTATAATCTGTACACTTATCGCGGGGCACAGAAGATATAATAGTACTCCGTACAGAACGGCCACTCACCTCCCCGCACTCATTTCAAATTCCTCACCCCACCCCGCACTTCGTTGTAGACATCACTGACACATAAACATGGGCAAGGACTTCACGTTCACCGAGTAGACGCGAGCGCCGGCCGATAACAGAGATAACGCTATACGGGTAAAATAGAAAGCAGTCGCTGCACTTCTCGCGTCACTCAGCCCTACTAGCTTAGAATAATAACGCATAGAAACCCAACCGGCGCGCACAATTTGATGCAACTAAATGTGAGCCATACAGGGCGTCCCAAGACTATGGGTCATAAAGGGAAAGTACCTTAAATATCGTTGATAGGATATTTTGCTGGAAGAAGACATTATGTTATTTTTAAAAGTTAGAAATACTGCATTCAAAGATTTTCTAAAAATTACTTGCTTCATCTGGGAATCGAACCGACTTAAATGTGAAAAAAAAATCACCCGTATTTTTATGATGCCAATCGAAAGAATGGACAAAAAATAATAAATCCTCTTAAGTAACATAGTATCTTAAAAGAAAGGAATAATGTCTTATTAATCGTTTTAATCAAATTAAAAACATACTTGAAACCGCCGAAGTCAATCGAGTATTTTTTGTAAATTAATTAATTAAATGCTCAAAATGTGATCCTTCTTGTCTTATGCAAATCGTCAATCTTTTAACAAGTTCACTGCCTGTTGATTTTTTTATCATATTATGGTGAATACTCGACATGATATGACTCAATTCTGTTTGTAATTCGCCCACGTTGTCGTATTGCTTTTTGTATAGCAAATTTTTCACGTATCCCCTTAAGTTATGTAGTAACAAGGTAGTAACTATTATCTAATCTGTGTCATAAGTAATCTAAATTAACACAATAACACGCGTGCAAGTGAATGAAGACTAAACAGATAAAAATCCGAAACACAAACACTCTCAAATTGTAGGTACCATTTTCAAATTTAAGAAAAACATTTTTTTTCTTTTTTTTTGCCTTCTGTCTAGCTTAAAGGGGATGCATTTGAGAATCAAACATTTTACGTTATTCCTTTCTTTTAAGATACAATGTTTCTTAAGAGGACTTATTGTTTTTTGTCCATTTTGTCGATTGGCATCATAAAAATACGGGTGTTTTTTTTACACATTTAAGCCGGTTCGATTCCCAGACGAAGCAGATAATTTTTAGAAAATCTTTGAATGCAGTATTCACAGAACACTGACCTCTTTCTGTGTTCTGTGGCAATATTACTAACTTTAAAAATAACATAGTCTTCTTTCAGCAAAATATCCTATCTACGATATTTAAGGTACTTTCCCTTCATGTCCCATAGTCTTGGGACGCCCTGTATATGGCTATCCTTCTATGCGTTATTATTCTAATGGCCATTTTCACCAACCTCTTCTTAGCTTAGTCACATTCCTTTCATTAAAGACAAAAAGTGACAGCATGCGTCTTAGGGGCTACCTAAGCTAAGTAATGGTTGGTGAAATCGACCATAAGCCTACTAGATTCCACGCACACATTTGCGCGTGTTCAAACGTCATTTGCTTAAGTAGTAGTAATAGGTAATTGATTTTCGAACGTTGTATGGAGTGTCCGGGGTGTGCTCGTGTGACATTCCGGAATGACAGACTAGTATTTCATTAGATGAGGTTCATTTGTGTTTATGTTTTTGACTTTAGATGCTCACTAAAAACTAGCCACCAGAAACACCAAACCACCAAAATTAGTGGAAAATCCACAAACATGGCAACACTGCTTCCGATTTAGGATTCAATTTAGTCTAGTGTGATCACTCGCTTCCAACTTTCTAATTATAGTGTTGCTAAATCGGATCGGATCTCTACAAATTGAATAGTGTAATAATAAGCCCATGCTCGTAGCTCGCAATCCACGCTCCGGCGCCACGTCTGTACGGGACTAGGGTTACCATCTGCCAGGCGTTCGCCGCATTTGACAGGCATTTTACAATTTAGACAGGCATTTCTGAATTTCGCGGGTCTCAATAGCTCAAATACATTGGCGTAGGCTTGGGATCCGGACTGTTAATTTTGTAGGTTTTGTAGCAGGTAGCAGCGTAGATCTCCTTGATGAAAATAAAACAATTTCTAGTAGACGCGGACGTACGTATATTTTTTTTCAGAGACAGAGAACCACAGACAGGTAAGTATCTTTACAGAATCAAGCAAAGGACAACAAAACATTAGATCATTGTCGTAGACCTAGAGTTTAAGTTGCTAATACAACATCTAAATTAACACGGACTACCCTTGAAAATGAACATAAAGATAGAATAAGCTTTTCCTTCCAAGTATCAGCATACACTAGGGATATTAAAGTTTTCATCTGGACTGGACCCCCCCCCCCCCCCCCGTCAGAAAGACAGGCATTTTTCCGAAAAATCAGGCGTTTTGCGCATCCTCAACAGGCATCCTCCCTGACATGGATGATAACCCTATACGGGACGGTCAGCTGGCTCGACTCGACTGTTCGATGGTTGCCAGTCGAAACTTCGAAAGCAGTTAGTAACTATTTAGTAATCTGTGGCAATGTTGGCGTTGCTTGTCGTCCCTCTTCGAAGTTTGTGGCCTATCCATCTCCATTTCCGCAGCGCGATTTCTTCGCTGATGGGTAATTGCTGGCAGAATCGGGTCTTCATTTCGTATATTCTTCGGCCAGAAAATGCGGAGGATCGACTTTAGGGACTTATTGACGACAACTTGTAATATGTTCGTCGGCCCTTTCGTCACTCTTCACGTTTCACAACCGAAGAGCAATACCGACTTCTATTGATTCGGAGATTTTGATGCGTCGAGTGAGCACATTGGATTCCTAAACAGGTTGTTCTTTTTAACCCCCGACGCAAAAAGAGGGGTGTTATAAGTTTGACGTGTCTGTCTGTCTGTGGCATCATAGCTCCCGAACGGATGAAGCAATTTCAATTAAGTTTTTTTTTTGTATGAAAGGTGACTTATGTGCGAGTGTTCTTATACATGTTTGATGGAAATCGGTTGAGCCGTTTATAACTTATGGGGGTGAAAGTGGGGAAGAATAACCGAATGTCTGCAAATATACTCGAGTGGGGTCTCAAATCAAAGCGGATCACGTGCACATTATAAAATAATATGTTAGGCCGTTTAAAAAGTATGAAATAAAAATTAAATTAAAAAACCCCCGACAAAAAACCTCCAAAAAGTAAAAAATAAAAGATGTTGATTGGCCCTTTAGTCGTCACGTCGGGGAACCGCAATTAATATATCCAGTAACGCTCTACGTATTCGGTCAGTAAGTAATTAAATAAATAGATATATATTAATAACGGTCCCCCCTACGTGAACTAAAGGGCCAATCAACATATTTTATTTTTTACTTTTTGGAGGTTTTTTGTCGGGGGTTTTTTAAATGTTTAATTTAATTTTTTATATGTAAAATCCTAATTCAAACCAATAACGGTCTTCTTCACAGTCAAAGTCATTATATAAGTATCTTTTTACTTTAGAAGACATTCGACACAGAGATCTGTCAAATTAAAAGCGATATTTTTAGGGTTCTTTACCTCAAAAGAGAAGAAAAAAAACGGAACCATATTAAGATAACTTTGGGTCTGTCTGTCAACGCAAAGAGATATTATCAAAGTGAAACTTAAATCAAATACTTTGGTACTCTTAATACTCATTCAGCTGTAGAAAATCTAACTATTCTAACTTGTAAGTCAACACTATCAAAAGATATGACCGTTTATGTCGCACATTTTCGATAATTTTGTGAATTCACAAGGGAATCAAATATTAGGGTATTTCCCGATGACCCAGAATCATGAAATTTGGCATGAAGCAAAGGCATTAAGCACAAAGAAAAATCTGAAAATAGTAAATATGTACTTACGTAGATAAGTTTGTACGGAACCCTCGGATGCGGAGTTCAACTCGCACTTCGCCAGTGTTTTTAGGGTTCTGTACTTATAGATTATAGGAAAACCTATAAGAAGGCCATGATATTAAAATAACATAGTAAATCACTCAATATAGGTAACATCGTACGGAACCCTCTTCACGCGAGTTCAACTCGCATTTGGCCGGTTCTTTTTACATACAGCCTCCAGACTGCTTATTTATCTACGGACGCTTTTGGTGTCAATGTCAGTGTTTTTTATACGAACGATAAGAACCCTTAGACAATAGATAGATACCAATAGACATGAAATACCTACAAAAAAAGCGTGCCAACATTTGGGTTGGTGCTCTAAGATGGCGGAAAAAAACTAGGGACGCAGCATCCAAGATTCCACACTTTTTATGTTTTTCTTTATAGAATTCATTAAAAAAATCAATAAAAAACGTATAACTGTAAAATGCACTCACAAATAATGCTCACCGACTGATATTTTAGCACAACAACAAACACGGTGCTTTGTAATGGCGGACTGAACTGGACGCAAATTTATTTGAGACATAATAACATTGCGAATCCATTGGTTTAGTTAATCTGAGTAAGAACCAAACTACACACACCAAAAAGTGTCAGTAGTCCAAGCAGTAGTCCAGACCACCACAGTTAATATAATAGGTCCAGACTGATTAACCGCTGTTACTACATGAACAATTTGTTATTCAAAAGAGTATGGATGGAATAGAGTTGATAGCTATATTTGAAACATTAAATTACATTAAAACTTTACCAAATTCACATTTTGTTATTTTAACGGATTCCAGAAGTGCACTCCAGCATCTGGCTCGGTGTAGCTCCGGTGATCGAGGTATGCTGATAGCCTATGATATTGCTGATATGTTGAGTCACTTCCAATCTCATAACATATGTTAAACTACAGTGGATACCATCTAACATTGGTGTTTTAGGTAATGAACATGTTGACAATCTAGCTAACATACATAGTGGGGAGGAATTTAATTGTAAACCATATGCTACACAGCTGATGTCCATGGCAAGGCAGCAATGTCAAAATAAGTGGCAAATATTATTCGATGATATACCAAAAACTAAAGGAATATGGTACTACTCCATTCGTAACAAAACACCCTGGTTTGATTGTGCCAGCCTCTCCAGGGAATTGCTTATTTCTGCATTTAGAAGAGTCACATTCCACTAAATAAATTTTTACACATGATACGTATTATTTCAACTCCATTGTGTCAAAAATGTAATACAATAGAAGACGTTTATCACTTTTTGGTGGAATGTGAAACAATGTTACAGAATAGAATTAAATATCTTAGGTCAGTAGGTTTATACAATGGGGGTACTAATTTAATTTTGCTGCAACCACTTTCAAGCCATGCTAAACAATTATTCATCATCTTAGAACACTCTTTCAATGAGCGTTAGTCGGTTAACTGTTAAACTAACTGACGCTCATTGAATGTTTTATTTAACTTTAGGTTTTGATTTTCCCTACGAGGCTGGCATAGTCACCCAGAGTGTACTAAAGCCTCTTTAAAAAATAAGATTAAAAAAGGATGGTAATAAAAATAAAAGTTTTAATTTCTTAACATATCGCTTTTCATCTGGAATTTTGTACAGTTACGCTTGTTGTAAAGAAAATATATTAAAGGCATAATGATTAATGATTAAACGAACTTACCTGTAAGTGAAGTTCTATCATAATTATGCGAGCTGCTTCGTCCGAAAGATTAGCATACCTAAGAAATAAAATTATTATTAAACACATGCAGTAACACGGTACGGCGTAGCTAATTCGCACTGAAAGTTGAGATATATAGGGTAAATAAATAAAAAATACTTTTTATTTTGGTTTACCCTCGCTAAACTTGCCATAATACCACCAACTGGTACAAACATCATTCAGTTGAGAGAAACTGCAGTTTTATGATATTTCACATAATGGGGTAATATCGGGCAGGGCGGGTTGTATGCTAATCTTTCGGACGAAGCAGCTCGCATAATTATGATAGACCTTCACTTACAGGTAAGTTCGTTTAATCATTAATTATACCACGACGTTGCATCCTCGAGATTTATATATTAACCAGGTAGTCCACTTTCCAATGTACCGGGCACCAAGCACAATTTTAGAGCGAAGACATAAAAATAAAAAGATAGGTAGGTAGTTTTAGTATTATTCACCCGTTTGCGCGATGTTACGTCGTTTGACTCATTCGCTTTCTTTGTGCGGGCATCACAGCATCGGAATATTAAAGATCAAAGTTTTATTATTTTATAACTTTATTTTTAGTGTTTTGTGTAGTTGTTATAGATATCAATATGTGTAAATGAAAACGTAAGTATTCTAAGCAATATATTAAGGAAAAGATTCGTAAACTAGAGAAACGTTTGCGTCACCGCCGCCGCCGCTGCGAGCATTTTGATGGTGCTGGAAGTACCTATGTAAGTTTAAATTATAAGTGTTTATTGTTTATTATATTGTACTATTTTTTCGACACGTTCTCATCTTTGCATTTCGTTCGTTTAAAGCAAAACTTTATTTCGTGTTTGTTCGAATCAGTAGATTATATTTAGCTCACTAATTAATTTCATTTTGAAATTTATTGAGCAACAAAAAGAGCCTTGCTATTTGCGCATTGCCTAACGTTACTGTTTAATTAGAAAATATTCTGTATACAGTGTTAAATAAAATGGTATCCGCAGAATACCAGCGTCAAAGCACTCTGTGCCTCTGCATGCGGGGCCTATTTGGCCTAAAATCTATCTGAATATATATTTATATTTTTTTGTTACATTGTGTGTTGTATTTTTTGTACCAAATAAACGTCTATTCAAGCAATAATTCATAATTACTAAAGAACCGTGAATCGGCACTTTGAAACACGCCTTGTACACGTGTTTGTGTTATTATTTCTTTATATTTATAGAACAGTGTGCCTTGGAACTATGATGCGATTATAGTCACGCACAGTACTACGATGCGATTGTAGTCATGTTTTTTGGTCAGATTTATTGGTACCGTGACGCGATCACGGTCTCGATCACAGCACTTCCTGTCATGATGCGATCATGACCTAGCTTATTTTTTGAAAGAATGTTATTATTTCTTTATATTTTATAGAACAGTGTGCCTTGGTACTATGACGAGATTATAGTCACGCACAGTACTACGACGCGATTGTAGTCATGTTTTTTGGTCATATTTATTAGTACCGTGACGCGATTACGGTCTCGACCACAGGACTTCCTGTCATGGTGTGAGCATGACCTAGCTTATTTATTCAACGGAATGTTATTATTTCTTTATTTTTTAATAGAACAGTGTGCCTTTGTACTATGATGCGATCATAGTCGCGCACAGTACTACCACAATATAGAGAATGGTACTACGATGCGATTGTAGTCATGTTTTTTGGTCATATATATTAGTACACAGGCTGAGGATAGCCTCGCAGAATATGACTCGCCTCGCAGAATATTACTAATGTTACTCGCCGACAAACTACTTCGTAGTTTTGTGTTTATGTTTATAATAGTACATTTTGTTAATAAAATAAAATAAATAAAATAAAATAAATAAAATAAAATAAATAAAATAAAATAAAAATCTATGGAGAGGATGAATTGGCTTCAGTGTGTTATCATACATCCCATATGTTCAGTCAGTGGTTCATGTGACTGAAACTTGTAATGAGTGACAACTCAGTAATGTACAGGTGATGATATCAGAAGCATCAGCCAAGTGTCCCATACCACCCACTAGCTCTCAGGTACGTGTAAATGATGTTAACCCTTCAGCAACCAATTTATTTGAGAATATTTTAGAGGTCTTGGGGACCTCAAAAGGGAAACACGAGCTTTTTGGAACAAAAATCCAGGATAAAATCTCTGAACGTTGGGGTCATATATTGTGCGGAGGCTTAAATAAGGATTAAAAGAAAGAGTTAGAGGGCAACATCTTCATACCTGAAAACTTTCAATTAGTTAAAACACCCAAATCGAATCCTGAAATCACTGCTGTGTTACTCAAAGAAATCAGCTTATATTGGACCTTCATTATAAAAACACGCTTAATCGAAGGAAATTAATAATGTATTCATTAGATTATAAGTTTAAAAAGATATTGCACGTGTACGAAGTGATTCATTTCTCTTTGGCGGGAATCTCACTAATAAAATTAAAGCATCGAAGTTGGCAGAAATATCGACTCCAAATCAAGAAAGTTCCAGCGGCGAGTACTTCTTCTTCTAATAGGCCTTCAGTCAGCCAGCAGGGAAACTGCAAAGCTCCACCGCGTCAAATGCCACGCACGCAGAGACGTGGTTAGGCGAGGAGTCACTCGTACCATTAGTCTGCGAGGAAAGCACCTGTAGTAGATCGATATCAGACAATGAAGTCTCGACCAAAGGCGCCGATCAAAACATAATAATAATAAAATATATATATATATTTTGGTACTTAAATGAAAATATTTTATTCACACCTGAAAAAAAAATACAATCGATCCAGTTCTCTTATGAGTTGTAACGGGTAAAACGGATTACAAATTTCTTTTTAAGAAACCGAATCTCAAAGATGTTTACCTATAAGTTCACGTTTTTCACAGTCAAATATTGTGACATTACGTTATGAAATTAAGAAGTTATACTAAATGAGAGCAGTAAGATGATGCAATGATGAATTAGATCAATTTATATATAAACTAACTAACATAATATTTCCCACCTGTAATGCTCTTTTCTTGCTAATTGTCAAAATTTGGGAAAAGAAAACAAATTTAATCCTTGACTTATTGAAATAATAAGCTTTATATGTTTACATACAGTTTCCTTATGCATAAGCATAAGAGAACAATACAATCATAAGCCAGCCATCATAATAATAGCCAGATACAATCATATCCTTAGAGTTGTAAGTTAAATTAAAGAGAATCAGGTACCTATATTATAATAGATACAGAAATCTATACAATCAAAGGGCAGAATGGTTCGGGATTTTTTATCAATCTCGGTATCAAACTAATATAGCTAAAAATTGGGTACAAATCTGGGTAATGGAATACACCAAATGAAAATGTTTTGTTTCTTTTTTTAAGATTAGCCTTCCCCGTATCGGTGGTTAGTGGATCGTACCTTCAACTTTAAGTTCTTTCGATCACGGGTCAATGATACTGTACTCCAATTCCTTAGATTTTATATGTTTTAGATATGTAATTCCACAGAATTCTTCCTTGTTATACTAGTTGTTTCTTAGTTCCTCCACTGAAAAACCAGACAGCCAAGCCTTAAGGGAACTGCCCTGGAGATTCATAGTACAGTGTTGGGTTAAATATATTATGTAACATGTCTATGATCATATGGCCCGGGGCTCTCACACTGGTATTTACAAACATATTTTTTAATAAATTGTTATATTTTGTTATTTGTTGGATTATAAAAATAACATATGGAGGAGAGAGCACCTATTTTGTGTATAACTACTACCATTAATTCAAAGAAAATAGCCTTTGTGAGTTATTTGCCAAGGAGTGATCTGAAACTTTCTATGGTGAAAATCTAGAATATTTATAACATGAAATCTGTAAATATTGTTCATTAATCCACCGAGATGCCGCTTACTATCAGGTTTTTTTATGAAATAGGGGATTTAAAAGACGGATTTTGGGAATATAATGTGTTTGAAAAAAAAAATCCTACCTACCAAAAAACTTAATAAAATCTGTTCTAAATCAAAAAGAAAATTTAAGTAATTAAGATATACCTAAGGTACCTTGGTAATTAGCGTAAGTACTTAAATTATTATAACAAATTGATGAATCATTCGGAGAATCCTTATTATTTATAGCTAAATATGTATTGCGTGTCCTGAGCCTTGATCTCGAGCTGGAAACGGAACCTCGAAGGTCGCGTGCACTTGATATGTTCCAACGAAACTATTTCGTAATTTTTCTTGAATAAAATGAAAAGCAGGAGAAATGATACACTTCGATTATAACTAGGGATTGATTTTTCTAAGGTCAAGGTATTGGTAAAGGAATGACACCCATAATACCCCAACCAGTTATACCACCTATGAAACTCTTGTTATGAACTATCAATTTAGATGTCTATTTTTTAGCCACTATGCATTAATCGTCGAAACATTATCTTAGATTTAAATTTGAGCAAATAACTTAAGAATTTCAATGTCTTCCCTTTGCACTTGCTTCAGCTTCATACATTTTCACAAAGCTTTTGAAACCCATATTATTTTATCTTAGAAGTCTAGTTTACTATTATAAATTATTTAGGTGATTTTCTGTGCCTTGGAAATTCTTATCTAGATTCTATCAAGTGTCTATCATGCGTAATAAAACTCTTATTCACTGATTTAGATTTTGTTATAAATTATAAAAAAAAAAGTCAACATATACCGAATTAACGACAAGCTTCCTTTTTTCTCTCTCTTCTAATCAAAAATTTCTCAAAATACTCTAAACATCCTAGCTGGTTAATATATAAATCTCGAGGATGCAACGTCGTGGTATAATTAATGGTTAAACAAACTTACCTTTGTGATGTTTGACCATAATTATACGAGACGTTGCATCCGAAGAGATTTATACTCCCTCCCTACCCATTATTTGCTGTGTTGCAAATAAATACCCAATGTTTTTGAGAAAATTTGCTCTAAAGGAATGAGTCAAACGACGTAACATCGCGCAAACGGGTGAATAATACTAAAACTACCTACCTATCTTTTTATTTTTATGTCTTCGCTCTAAAATTGTGCTTGGTGCCCGGTACATTGGAAAGTGGACTACCTGGTTAATATATAAATCTCTTCGGATGCAACGTCTCGTATAATTATGGTCAAACATCACAAAGGTAAGTTTGTTTAACCATTAATTATGCTCGCTGCTTCGTCCTCAGATTAGCATACCTAAGGAATAAAATTATTATTAAACACATGTAGACTTTGAGAGACGTGTGAAATATCAATTAAAACTAGCTTTTTTCTGAATTATTTTTATTGATCAACAAAAATAAACAGAATCATTAAAATCAAATTGGAAACAGAATAAAGACATATATTATAATTATTTTACAAAATATATACATACCATTTATTAACTATTGACAAGTACCTATTTGTAATACACGTATACATCATATTCATCTATCAATATTTTATCAAAAAATTGCTTGTTTTCTGATACTAATTAGTATGTAAATAATCATTGATAATCGACCTAGCAAATGTATCTTGGTTGTTGGTATCAGTAATATTTTTGTTGTAAAATTTGCCAAATATATTAGATGTACCTCTCTATCCAGCAATTTTTCTAATAAGATCCAGATTTACTCCTAATTGGTGTGCTTTGGATGTAGCAGCATGTCTGGTACTATATGCTGTGAACACAGATATATCTATACCACATTCTTGAAGGGTACCCTTAACCCATCTACTCAGTGTCTGTGATGTCACTGCTTTATATGGTTTCTTTAGTCCGATAAATAACATATTATTTTTGTTTCGTAACACTTCAGACATTTTAAGGTAATGCATTAAAGCTCTTAGAGGGCAGATACTTGCATTTTGTGAGAATATTGGTAGTACAAGTGTTGGTTGTACTGACCCAATGCGGGACGTTTTCAAAAGGTCTGGAATTTTAATGATGACTGTTCTCACTAAACTCAATATTTCTTATATCAATTTTTGAAAATGTCTGTAATCTATGTGCAGTTACAAGTGCTAAAAGCGTTATTAATTTTTTAGTAATTTTTTCTAGATTTAATTGCGCATTAGTGTACCAAGTTGCTAATACATCCAAAACATCCGACGTATTCCAAGTATTGTTATATTTAGGTAGAGGTGGCTGAAAACGGAAGACGCCCTTGAAGAACCTATTAATTCTATCATCCTGTTGTATATACTATGATTGTATGGGTTACGATCCCTTTGTAATGAACCTATGAAAAGAGGATAAAAAAGTGTGATCGCTCTCTCTGTTATGTCAACCAATAAAGTGATTTAATTTTATAATGTTTTTCATTAAAAACATGACATGGCGCTGCGAAATATAGTACATACAAAAAGTGTATAAAATAATCAAGATTAGCGGGTGAGTTTATCAAGATAATAAATTAACCATGGAAGACTGTGGTGTAATGGGATTAAAACCTCCCAAACCTTTGACGACATTAACGTCGGAAGGATATACAAAATGGAAACAATTGTTCGTTTTCTATAGAAAAGCGTCGGGTATAGACACTAAAAATAATGAAACTCAAGTAGCAACTCTGCTCCATTGCATCTGAACAATGCATTGAAATTTACAATTATTTGAAACTGACGGAACATATGAAAACGTGATCAATTCCTTCGACCAATATTTTA
Source organism: Schoenobius gigantellus (assembly GCA_963935595.1). Lineage (NCBI taxonomy): Eukaryota > Metazoa > Arthropoda > Insecta > Lepidoptera > Crambidae > Schoenobius > Schoenobius gigantellus. The sequence continues at coordinate 40,654,619 of OZ012544.1, read as the reverse complement.
TACCACTGAAAAATGAATGTGTTAACTCACACATGTTTTTCACCAAAAATCAGAAAACTGGAGAAAAATTGGATATGTACATAGTGGAACTCAAAAAGTTGGCATCGGATTGCAACTTTGGAGATTTGAAAAACAGATTGATCAGGGATATAATTGTAAAGCTGGAATAATAGATAATAAATTAAGAGACAGATTACTAAGAGAATGTGAATTAACGCTAGAAAAATGTATCAATATATGTAAATCCTCTGAATTGGTTAACAAACACTCAAATAAATTTAAAGTTGGAGAGTCGGTGGAAGTAAATGTCGTGAGAAAATTTTATAAAAATGAAAACAGAAATTGTAATAATAATGGTGTATCTAAATATCAGAGAAATGAACAGAATTATCAACCGAAGACTTTAAGGCAAGGTGAAAATAATTATAATGGAAATTTTCAACAAAGCAGTACATCACAAGTATTATACACAAATAGAAGAGAAGTAGAGACATGTTCAAGGTGTGGCGGCCAACATGCAAAGATGAGGTGTCCGGCATACAACAAAAAGTGTCTGAAGTGCAAAAGGTATGGCCACTATTCTTCATTATGTAAAAGTAAACTAACGTCAATTAATTGATATACAAAATAATAGTTCTGATGATGAAATGACAAATGATTTGCAAAGTGTATCATTAGGTTTAGTACAAATAAGTAGTGTACATCAGGATGGCAGTTGTTCGTGGTTTGAAAATATTAAATTTATAAAGAATAATAAAATGTTAAATGTGAAATTAGATACCGGTGCTCAGTGCAATGTCATTTCAAAATTTGATTGTCAAGTGTTATATTTAATAAATTGTATGCCTTCTAGGTTAAAATTATGTAATTATGATGGTACAAATATTGCAACTATTGGTAAAATATCAGAAAAATGTCAGCTAAGTAATAATAATAGCACAGAAATAATTGAATTTGAAGTATGTAAAGACAAATGTCAGCCTGTACTAGGATTACCAGCAATAATAAAATTTAATTTAATTCAAAGAATTTCTAATATTTCATGCACCAATGATAATATATTTGTGCAGTATAAGGATTTATTTAGTGGTATAGGAAAGATAAAAGGGCATGAATATAAAATTAAATTGAAGTCAGATGCTATTGGTAAAATAGAGCCATGTAGACATGTGCCGTTTAAGTTAATGCCTAAATTAAAAAATGAGTTAGAGACTATGACTAAAAATGGTATTATTAGTAAAGTGAACGGTCCAACAGAATATGTAAATTCATTAGTAACAGTTGCAAAGCCAAATGGAGATATCAGGGTATGTTTAGACCCCCAACATCTTAATTGTCAAATTTTGAGAGAACATTGTATGTTACCAACATTAGATGAGATAACTAGTAAATTAAAAGGTTCTAAAATATTTAGCACTCTTGATGCTCATAAAGGATTTTGGCAAGTTTTACTAGCACCAGAGTCTCGAGAGCTTACTACCTTCAATACACCTTTTGGAAGGTATATGTTCAATCGCTTACCGTATGGTTTGAACTCGAGTGCAGAAGTTTTCCATAAATTGTTTACAGAAATATTTTCTGATATAGATGGTGTCGTTATATTCATAGACGATATTTTATTGTACAGTAATTCTGAGGAAAATCACGATCAAATATTAAAACAGGTATTAGATAGAGCTCGTGAATACAATATAAAACTTAACAAGGAAAAGTGTCAAATTAAAGTAAATAAAGTAAAATATTTAGGTCATATTATGTCTGGTAAAGGAATAGAGTTAGATCCTGATAGAATTGAAACAATAAAGAAGTTAAAAGAGCCAAATAATAAAAAAGAATTAATGAGATTTTTAGGAATGACTAATTATGTGTCTCGGTTTATACCTAATTATTCAGATATAACAGCCCCATTACGGGAATTAGAATAAATTACATCAATCAACTTATGATAAATTAAAAACAATGTTGAGCGAGCCACCAATATTGACATATTTTGATATAAACAAACCCATTATTTTAAGTGTAGATGCTTCAAAGAATGGTTTAGGTGCTGTCCTATTACAAAAAGGAAAACCTGTAGCATATGGGTCAAGGTCATTAACAAGCACTGAACAAATGTATAGTCAAATTTAGGTATATCAAAGTGCAAATCTCTTGCTAGAGAATTTCTTTACTGGCCAAGTATGACAAAGGAAATTGAAGATCTAATATCCAACTGTGACAAACATGTAAAAAATATAAAAATACTAATAGTAATGAACCTATCATTAATAGAGAGATACCGGATAGACCTTGGCAAATTTTAGCAACAGATATTTTCTTTTTAAGAGGAGAACCCTATATATTATTAGTTGATGCATATAGTAAATATGTTGAGATCAAAAAATTACATGGTTTATCTGCACAAAAAACAATAGCGCTTTTTAAAGAAATGTTTTCACGACATGGAATACCACAAGTATTACATTCTGATTCAGGTAGTCAATTTACTAGCTATGAATTTAAATCTTTTGCAAAGCAGTGGTATTTCATACATAGCATAAGTAGTCCTAAACACCATCAAAGCAATGGTTTAGCTGAACGTCATATACAAACAGTAAAAAGAATGTTAAAGAAACTGGCAGAAGAAAGTAAAGATATAATGGTAAATCACCAGCTGAATTATTATTAAACAGACCAGTTAATAATATGTTACCTAGTTTGAAAAAACATATTAATATTAATCATAATAAATATAGAAAGGAATTAAAAATAAAACAAAGAAAACATGCAAATTATTTTAATAAAAGAACTAAATACTTACCGGAGATACCGAATGAGAAAATTGTTAAAATTAAAGAGGATAATTGTTCTGGTCCTCATAAGAGTGGAATTGTAGTAGGACGTGGACAGGTTCCTAGATCATATATAATTAAAACAGAGGAAGGAAATGTTATACAGAGAAATAGAAAAAATTTGATTATGAATGGCAAATATTATGATAAGAGTAGGATAGATTTGGATAATGAGGAGAGTTTTGAGGATAATGTTAGGGATAATGTTCAAAGCGAATTGTCAATGTCTGATAATAGTATTAACTATAAAAATACTAATGATAATAAGAATTATATTACTAGATGTGGGAGAGAGGTTAAAAAGCCAAGCTATTTGACAGACTATTGTAAATAAAAAATACTTGTATTGTGTTATTGAGTTATTAATTAAAAATACATTTGTCATGAAAATTAGAATAAAATATATTTGTATTGTGTTAATAAGTGATTAAAAATACACTAATATTAGGAACATTAAAATATAATTATAAGAAGAAAGTTACTGTATGATTAATGATAATAAAATGTTTAACTATGTAAAGAAGGGAGATGTTGTATATACTATGATTGTATGGGTTACGATCCCATTGTCATGAACCTATGAAAAGAGGATAAAAAAGTGTGATCGCTCTCTCTGTTATGTCAACCAATAAAGTGATTTAATTTTATAATGTTTTTCATTAAAAACATAACACATCCTTACTAATATGTGATCCAAGGATCAACGATAGACCCGATCTACAGCTATTAAGTTCCATATTGAGATCCTGATTCGTATAATGTTGTTAGAAAATAAATTATTTTTGGGATAGATGCATTTAAAACATTAATTTTATATTGACAACAAAAATGGTACCATTTTTTGAGACATGAATCATATTGCTTAATCGTATTTTCTGAAAGTGAAGCCAGCATTATCTCGATAGAAGCTGGCGGGACGCTGCTCTGCAGTAGCGACTCCCGCACAAGAGCCCGGCAACCAGGGTAATGTTCTGATGTAGCGAGTGGTGATTGTAATGAGAATGAATAAGATTTGGACAAGGCTTAAAAACTAAAGGTTTTGAGATCATTAGAGTAGAAAAAAGTGGGTACCACGCCTGTGTAGTCCAAAGAGGTACTATTAAAATACCCGTTGCTTTGTCTCTCATGATTTTTTAAATTGATTTTAATATCAGGGTAAAAGGCGGAAAAGCGTAGAAAAATAAACCTGACCAACACAATGTGAATGCATCTATCGCAAATGCGTCAGGATCCGGATATCTAGAAATGTATTTGTCACATTTTTTATTGATGCGACTAGCAAAAAGATCTATTTCAGGCAACCCAAACGACTTAATAATTTTCTGATAAGCAACATTGTTGAGCTCCCACTCTATATCTGGATGTACTTTACGAGACTCACCATCCGCAATAAAATTCGGAGGACTGAATGTACGAGGCAAATACTATTATTCCCCTAGCCTCACACCATTGCCATAGTTGTTTGGCCACATCAGTGAGGTGAGGATACTGTGCTTCGCCCATACGATTAATGTACGATATGGCCGTGGTATTGTCAATACGAAGTAGTATTTGACAGTTCCTCATAGAATGTGCAAAAATTTTTAAACCAAAAAAGGCTGCAAGTATTTCTAAATAATTTATGTGCTTTAATCGTTCCTGCTCAGTCCATAGACCACTTGCAGTGTTCACTCCACACGCTGCTCCCCACCCCGTATTCGAAGCATCAGAAAAAAATTCTATGGAATATTCATCATATTTTATTTTACACTGTGGGCTATTCATGGCTCGGTTCCACCAAACAAAATTAGGTTTTAAAGAAACAAAATTAGGTTTCGGTAAATACATATATTTTTCGTAATTTTCAGGATCATTTAATAAATTCAAATATTTACAGCCTTCAAACTCTTTCGTATATAAACGACCATATTCCACAGCAGGACAGGCCGAATTAAGCAGACCAACTAGACTTGCAAATTCCCGAATTTTGCATCGATTCATTGAACTAAAGCGATTTACTTCAGTTCTAATTTTGTTAATTTTTTCAATAGGTAAAGTGATATAAAACCTGTCTGTGTCAATTATATATTCTACACGTTATGCTGGGATAATAACAATCTACACGTTTTGCTGGGAATTAGGTTACTCTTCTCCATATTAATTTAAAATCCTAAAGAGGTAAGCAACTGCCTTGTTACATTGATATTATCTACACAATTTTTATACGAAGTGCCTACCAAAAATAGGTCATCTAAATAAATAGTTGAAAGATACCTACACATGATCGTAGTACTTTTACGACTGGTCTCATTATCTTTGTAAAAACCCACGGTGCTGTACTAAGACCAAACGGTAACACATTGAATTCATATAATTTATTGCCAATTCAAACCTTATGAACTTTTTTGAACTATTATGTAATTTTATAAAAAAGTAAGCATCTTTTAGATCTATAGTGTACCGTTTGACTTTTTTACAAGAATTTTTTTTGATAATAACTGATTTTGACAGGGTTCACATTGAGAAATAGCACCAATGGAAATAAGATCTTGTATACAATTACTAATATGCCTTTTTTACATTGTAGAATAATGATTTTTCTGTTGGTATATATTTTGTATAACTGCCCTAGTAAAAGGAATATCATAGCCAGATATCCATGATAATATGAGTGAGTCATTTGTGAGAAGTGACCACTTATGATAAAATTTTGAGAGCCTGCCGGCGTAACTTACTGGTGGATTTAGCGACGGTGGCGTCCTCTGGACGTCGTCGGTGCCGGCCGACGTGATTGTCTCGAGGAGCTGGCGTGCGGGATCTTCTGCGCAGGCTCCCTTGTCCTCGTAATCCCCGTGTGCCTGCGATTCGGGGGAGGAGCCTTCCAGTTAAAATTATATCTTTGGTGAAACTGGGTTTGATTGACTGAGTTTGGTATGGGTTTATTTTTTGGATCTTGTTGACGGTTTCTTTTACTCAGAAAATTCGGGATTGATTTTAATTCAGTTCCGGATTTTGAAATATCTTTTGCCACTTTTATGGCATCTGTAAGATTTGCTCCAAATAAGAAGGTATCGATGTCCTTTTTTTGTAGTTGATCTCTCATATCTTTTTTTATGTTGAAGCATATAAGGCTCCGACGAACGTTTGAGTCCCTGATATGGACATCACATAATAGGCGACCTGCGTCCATCAAAAGTTTAATAGTAGCAGTGTCTTTGTCTTCTCTCGACATAAGTTGTGTTAAGGCCTCGCCAATGCATGAAATCGCGCAACCTACTTGTTTCTACTTGATTTCTATGCCCTTGTCCCTTGTCCCTGATATGGACATCACATAATAGGCGACCTGCGTCCATCAAAAGTTTAATAGTAGCAGTGTCTTTGTCTTCTCTCGACATAAGTTGTGTTAAGGCCTCGCCAATGCATGAAATCGCGCAACCTACTTGTTTCTACTTGATTTCTATGCCCTTGTCCCTTTTCAGCACTGCTTCTTAGACCGCTGCTTTAGCTTCGGGGTTCAACATGGGAGCCTGTACGCGCTTACAATTAGCCGGGGGTAAGTACTTATCTTGTAATTCTTTGCGTATTTCAGTTGACAATCCTTTTGTAGCCACGTGTTCAAAGCGATTTGCCAGATCCGACTGTATCTCTTTAGCAAACTTATACAACAGATGGATCTTCACCAAGAATGTTTAGTAGAACCTCATCTATTCCAGACTCCGCTGTATGTTCCGGTAAAGGTGATGACACTGATTGCTGTCTTTCAGCGTCCACGACATTGGATTAAATATTCATAGGTGGGTTAGTAGAAAAACTTGTCGAAGGTATAGGTTCTGGGGTCATGGCTGGTTGCACGATTTCAACCTCGTTTCCCTCATGCTCTTCACTCCAAGTCGCGATATCTGCAATTGTGATATGCGATAGGGCATTAGTCTGCTTGTAACATTTTGGTATGCATGCTTGTAGTATTTAATGCTATTATGATTTTAAAATTAAAATAGAATTATTCTCGATTCCTCGACTAGTCGAGGGAGGGGAGGATACCCTTTGTTGGAGGCCAGACGGCTGATATTTATATATATATATTTAAAATATATATTTTTTGTATACATATTAACCTTGTTGCACTTTCTGCATAAATTATAATAATGGATGTATAAAGATAACACTTAATAGGGCTATCTAAGCAATAGGCAATATGTAGGTAACATTGCAATTAAAAGTATTTACATTTATATTATATGATAGCATGAAGTGATAGCCCTGCAGGCTCTCCGCATCAAAGTCATTTTCACGTGACGATCAGTAAAGTGACAGCCCCTAAGAATGACCGCAGTACTAACCAAAATACGTGATACGAAACTTGTTTGAAGTAATAGCCCCACGTGCCATTCGCAACAACGAGTTAACGTAAGTAACATTACTAACCTTCATTCTCTATATCGTCCTGCCGGAATTCCAACTGCTTCTCTAACTCCTTGAGTTTTCGTAATTTCCTTTTGATTTTGTCATATTTTTCATCACTTCCAAGTTTATGTTTTCCCATATCGTCTAATACTAGAAAAAAATAACCTAACAACCGAAATTTTTCTTTTTTTATAAGCGTAGATGCGAACTAGCAGAGCACTGCAACGTGAATGAGGTTTGTACCAGTGTGTGGTATTATGGCAAGTTTAGCGAGGGTAAATCAAAAATAAAAAAAGTGTATTCTTTATTTATTTACCCTATATATCTCAACTTTCAGGTGTTACTACATGTGTTTAATAATAATTGTATTCCTTAGGTATGCTAATCTGAGGACGAAGCAGCGAGCATAATGTGGTTATAAGGTATCTTTTGTGTCTTTATCTTCAAATTATAACAAACTTACTTTCCACAGATAAGGAAGGGCTACCAGAAAGTTCTGTTTTTACAGACTTTTTAATGAGAAAAGTGCACTTGTGAACATGTCTTACGTGTTGGCTTAGGCCCTTGCTATTTAAAAACTTTTTTGTGCAGTGAGGACAACAATATTTTCTCTCGGCTAAATGTCTTGCTTGGTGAACTGTGAATGTCTCAGTGTTTTTACAAAATTTGCCGCAAATCAAACATGGTATGTTTGTTTCTGTGTGTTTCGCCTTGTGCTTCTTAATAATCTCCGACTTGTAGGCAGTATAGTTACATCGGTCACACATATAAATGTGTTTACCTTTCTCGTGTATCATCCTCCGGTGGTTCCCAAGGTCGGACATAGTGTAGAAAGTTTTAGCACATTTATCACATGTGTAAGATTTCACATCGTTGTGCCTTTTTAAATGGTTTATAAGACTGTTCCTGTTCTTCAACATTTTATTACAATAGTCGCATTGTAAGTAGTTTGGCTTATGCTGCTTAAGATGAGCGTAAATTCTGCTACGACCTTTCAGATGCTTGCCACAATACTGGCAAGTTGATTCCATTGTGTAAATACCGTGAGTCTCCCTGTGTGCTTCCAATGAACTTTGTTGTGAAAATCCTCTCTGGCACACATTACATGTGAATGGCCGGTCTCCTGTATGTACGGTTAAGTGACTGCTCATATCTTTCAGTTTGCGAGTTGTATAATTGCAATTTTTGCAATGAAATTTTCTTGATCTTCCTACACCTTCCACATTAATTTTTGAAGCTGTCATACATGATTTAGATGGTGAACTCTTATGTCTGTTGAAAGCTTTGTATGACTTAAAAGTACGTTTGCACACATGGCATATTAATGACTGATGAAAATGAGTTTTCTTCCAATGAACACGCATTTTACACTTGCTCTTAAAGAAATTACCACATTCATTGCATTCTAATTTTAAATCTATGGCTTTGCTTTTTTTCACAATATTTCTAACTTCTGTCTGGTCAAGGCATATTTCAGGTTTTATTTCAATCTCTGTTATATCTGCAGTTGGATTAGTTATGTTGGTATCAATGTCGTCAACTAAATAGTCTTCGTCAAGGTATTCTTCAAACTCCAACTCTATTTCCTCCTTTTTAACATCCCTTAAAATCTCTGTATGTTTTTTTGAAGGTTCAATTGGTTTTTTATTGTATAATATCGTTTCTCTCAACAATTTATCAGAATGTTCACTTTTTGCTTTAAAACTTATTGCGGTTTCCAGGTCTATTAGACAATCACAACATATTTTATCTGGCAAATCATCACCCTCCATTATCTTGATATTGGCAATAGCACAAATATTATCAGAAATTAAGCTATTGTTGTGCTTATTGAATATGGATAAACATTCCCTTTGATCAAATTGTGATCTCAAACAGACTCTACAGATAGTATTTATTCCATTCATAACGATTACGTACCTAAATACTTCTGATGCCGGTTATTATTTACGAAATTAGGTACATTTACACAACAATAAGCACCACTGAGTTTCAATTTCAAGTAATAGTTCTACAATAATTTCTTTTTAGATTTGTTTCGTTGGCCACAAAATTTTGTTTGCTTTTCAAAGTAATCTGAGGATATTTTTCAGTAACCAACTATTGCATATTTTTATTGCTCTGTTGAGAGAAATATATTTTATATCTAAAATATATAACTTGTTTGCCGAGTACATCTAATCTTTGCTTGTTTGTTTGTGAATTATTTATAGGCTGTCACTGTCACTGTCAGAAAATTTTTTTTAGTTCATTTTCCCATTCTTGGAAGGCAAAGGGTACTGTGCCCATATAGCCAATTCTTTGATCATTCTTTTGTCATTCTTTTTTTCGTAGGTATCTTCCGGTGGTAATTTTTTTCAATCGTTTTTAGTTTTTCTTTCTTCATTTTTCTTTCTCCTATATCTTCTCTTCTTAATTTATTTTACAATTTGTGCAATGCAACCATGTCATTTGTACAAATGCAAGTAAGTACAGTTACAGTCTGATTTTTAATTCGACGGAATTCTGACAGATGTCATCTATAGACAAATCAGATATCAATGACCTTTTCTGCTTAGAATTTTTTAAATATTTAATAACAAAAAATTATGAAACAGAATTAGATCAAGTAATTACATTATAAATAGTGTTTGTTTTGTGTAAATTTTTAAGTGCTAAATGGAAAAACAGAGTAAACCAACATAATATTTCTCAAATAAAAATATTTATCAATTATCATCACTTATATCATCATTGTCGTCATCATCATGAACTCGGATAAGAATTACACACACTATCCAGCAGATCATTAAGAGTGCACATTTTATCTTCTTTAATAATATGGTTTATGCATTCTTGCCATTTTTCAGCTGTAATATTATATGCCCCCTAATATTAATTGTTTCACTTTGCGCAACTCGGACCGCGGTGCATGACACGGCGACGCTTGGACACGGCGTTAATAGTTTTTTTAATTTAAGATTTCATTCGCTGCGATCTGAACCCCAGAGACTACATCGAATCCGTCATAACTACTGCCTCACGGAAACTCGGTGTCCTGAACAAGGTGCGTAGGTATTTTGCGCCGGACCAACTATGCTTGTTGTATAAAACTCAGGTTAGGTCTTGCGTGGAATATTGCTCGCACCTTTGGGACGGCTCCGCTCAGTAGGTACCTCCTCGATGCTCTGGATAGATTGCAGCGCCGCGCTATTCGCATAATTGGCGATGTAGAGGCAACTAACACCCTCGAGCCTCTACAGCTTCGTCGTGACATCGCCTCTCTTAGCGCCTTTTACCGAATGTACCATGGGGAATGCTCTGAGGAGCTCTTTAACCTTATCCCTCGCTCTCCATTCCTTAACAGAAACACGCGTAAGGGCCTTCGGAGTCATCCATACACTGTGTCCACCTTTTCACACCGCACAGTGTAATATTTGACCTCGAAAACGGACGTCCTACATTTTATCCGATTTTCTTGTAGGTCTTACTGAAAAAAATATTGTAGTAAAACTACCGCATTTTTATCTTCATTAATCACAGATATAAATAACTCCAAAAATTGGGTAATTTTTTGACTCCCTTACCAAAAATAAAAGATTAAAAAATATATATTAACAATTAAATTTACAAAGTCTATTGTAATAAAACTACACAAAAGGCTGCTTGTTTTCATTAATTTGATTTAATTTTATAACGTCGAAATATAGAGCTATCGACTTTTTTTTTTTTTTCTCAAATACCACAGCATATTAGCAGCTTATATTTTCCTCGTCATAGAATAGTTTCTAATCTTTATGTATAAAAAAAACCAACGCGCAATTCCGTGGGGTAAAGTGACAAAAAAAGATTTGAACATATACCCATAATTTACCCTAAATTACCCTGTTAGGATTGTCTATTTATGCAAGCAATATATATTTGATAGAATAAATTGGAATCTTGGAATTTCAAGATTCCTTGTTCTGTCGTTCATCCCACACTTGGAATTCTCTACCTGCGCACGTGTTTCCTCCATCCTACAACACGGGTTCCTTTAAAAGAGGCGTGAAATAGTACATTGTTACCCTAGGGGTGAAAGTAACTTATTTAGTCCCGAGACGGGGATTGGCGCCCGAGCGTAGAGAGGGCGCCTATAGTTCGAGGGACTAAATAAGTTTTTAACCCGAGGTAAACACTGTGCTTTTCATTACGAATACAAGGAAAGTAAAAATAAAAACATGGATCAGCTAATGAACATATTATTATGAGTGAATTTTACTTTAATAAATCAACAACTTCTGCCTTTGCCTCTTCTCTTGTGTATGAAATCTCTATTATACGGAAGAATAAACAAAACTCGAAAAACAAATGAAGATCGGATTGCCGCTTTCCCACTTATTTTGTTTTTTTTATGTGGCCGGCCAGCTATTCAGCCATTAATTTTCATTCTCATAATTTTAAAAATGGTAAATATTTTGCCCAAATCTATGTTATTTTAAAGAAATAGTCTAAAGTAAATTATAATAAAGTCATTTAAACAATATATTCTTTAAATACTTAACATTATGTTATTTCAATTTTACACCGCGCTGTAATTGAGTGGCTGTATATAGAAAGTCGGAACATGGTTGAATAAAAATGTGAAAAAAGAACTAGTTTCTTTTTTAAAATTTGACAGCAGCTGTCAGTTGAAAGTGTTTCGCCCTAGGGCTGAAAAGTATTACTTTCAACCCGCTCCTCAGGCAACTTCAGACCTACTTTCAGAGTATGAGTAATGAAAAAGCATCTTTTGGGCCGGCAAGGGGCGGGCAGGTAGGAGAGTGGATGTTGTCCCTACTCTATCTGTCAACTCATTTGGGCCTCTTTCACCGCTTTACATCAGGCGGGAGGAGGTCATTTGCCGGGCCATCTATAAAAAAAAAATAACTCACATCTTGTTATATTGGCTCTTAGAAAAAGCAAAAATTTTACAAACGAGGAGGTTTCTCCAAAAAAAATGTTGGCAGCCTATAGATTATTGAACAGTGATCTCAGTAATAGAAAAATAATTTCCTTGACAAATATTGTAACTTGAATAATATGATATTGGTGTCGATTTAAAAAAAAAAAAAAGAAAAACGTCGCTCCACACTAGGATTTTCTCCTGTGTCGTGGGTGCAGTTACAAACATGGAATATCACATGCACATACGCCCAGACCGGAACAAATTTCTGTAGGCCATACAAAACATTTGTCCCGTACGGGAATCGAACCCGCGACCCGTTGCGCAGTAGGTGATCACTCGACCTCTGCGCTAAACGCGTCGTCGAATGTGATGATTCAGAGACACAACTTAATTAAACTAAACTAATTAATTTGACAGGTCTAAAAATACAGCCGTCGCTTTTAATCCTTTAGAGAAAAAGAAAGATGGCGATAGTTTTAAACCTGTCAAATTAGTTTAGTTAAATTAAGTTGTGTGTCTGAATTGATACCATTATGTGTTACTTCCGTTACTTCCGGCAAAAGTCACTGTTTCCGCCGCGTTTTAACACCACCGCGCCATCTATATTTCTTTCTGCGAACTAACTGTCAGCCCAGTTCAAGCCGCCATATTTGAGTCATTGTTGCGTTGTTTTTCAAAACGTTCACATTTCCATAAACCGATCGCAAAAATATTTAAATAATTTTTATTTTTGTGTGAATTTTCGAGATAAAAGTAGAAAATTCAGTTAAACGTAATAATTTTAATGGTGAGCGTGGGCGGCGCGGCGAGACGAGAGGAGTAGTTATCAGGAATAATTCTGCATCTATAATTAGTACACTTCAAGGTGCTTGCTGCTGGAAGGTGGTTGCCTTACCCCGAATTTGACGCGAGCGAAGCGGCGGGCAAAAGCTAGTGAAATTATATAACCACTTTAAGCCTATTCTATCCATTAAACAGCACGGCTTAATCAGGGGTAGGTCAACTGTGTCTAACCTTCTAGCATTCAAGAACTACCTTTGTAAAAGTTTCGCCACGGGTGGTCAGGTTGACCTTTAGGTCCTTTATTATTTATAGTTTTTAACTGATTTCAAAAAAGGAGGAGGTTCTCAATTCGATGCGTATGTTTTTTTTGTGTATGTTACGCGATTACACCACCAATTGTGGACCGATATTCAAAATTCTTTTTGTATTCGATAGAGTATACTCCTAGGGTGATCCCAGGGTCACCAAGGTCAGGATCTGATGATGGGATCCCATGAAAATCGAGGGAAACCCCAAGGTGAGCTGGTATTATATTAGGGTTTCTTTCACTAAATTATTGAAATTTTTTAAATTAAATAATCATTTATTTCGGGCATACTGCACCCATATTTTGTTTGCAACAATGATTCTGATGTTAGTAAGTAATATGACAAAAATAACAAATTGAAAAATGAAATTAACTATTCATTATTAATATTAAACATTGATTATTAAAATAGAAATTGATAATTTAAATTAAAAATTTACATTTGAGGAATAAAATTAAAATTTAAGAGGCTGAGTAACGCCAACGACCTTGAGACATGATTTGTACTGGATTACGGGCGCGGTGCGTTATTGAAATTGAGCAAAAAAATCAAAATATTTTTTTTAAAAGAAACTAGTAACTTTTTTGAGGATATGAAACATCAATATTATTAAATTAAGTGTAACAAGTTAATTCCCTGAAAATCATTAAATAACCTTTGTTAAATAACTCGGATTTTCTTCTGGAAGCTGTTTTTGATGGGTGTCTTTGGCATTTTTTTTAACGAGAAATTTTGATTAAAATTTGTTTTGGGGACATGGATATTCTCAAAAATATTTTCAAGAGTAACATATATTTCTTTTACTACGGTATATTAAACAGGTTTTGCTAAAAAAAGTTTTAAGTAGAGCTCGATGAGCTCAGCTCAGCGTTGTCAGCCTCTTAAAAAAACTAAAAAGTTTTAAACCTTTCTAGGAGATCATCGTTTGAAACCGACTTCAATATAGAAGTGTGATGTTGTCTGGACCTATTCTTATATTATTTTTAACTTTTCAGTGCTTTTGAATCCGATTTTTATTTTTATTAACAATCTTATAGAACGTTTATCATGCGAATGTCTATTGCTTATATGCGGATGATCTAAAAAAAATTTTTTACAAAAACATAAAACCGACTTCAAAAACACTAAAAACTTAAAAATAATATAAGAATAGGTAAGTACAGACAACATCACACTTCTATATTGAAGTCGGCGCCAAACGATGATCTCCTAGAAAGTGTTAAAATTTGTCACCGACTTCAATATAGAAGTGTGATGTTGTCTGCCCTTCGTCCACTTGGATCCATTGTACCTATTCTTATATTATTTTTAAGTTTTTAGTGTTTTTGAAGTCGGTTTTATTTTTTGTAAAAAAAAAATTATTTTTAACTTTTTAGTGAATGAAATCTTTTCAGTTAAAGAAACCCTAATGTCTATGGGATCCCATCATCCGATCCTGACTTTGGTGACCATGGGACTACCCTTGCAGTATACTCTATCGAATACAAAAAGAATTTTGGAAATCCGTTTAAAAATGACGGAGTTATGAGATAACAAACATAAAAAAAAATACAACCGAATTGATAACCTCCTTTTTTGAAGTCGGTTAAAAATTAAATCTATTTCCTCCACCAGTGACTTTACGGATGGTGGCGCACTTTTACGGATGGTGGCGAAGGAAACACATAGTGGGTTGCAATGTTTGTAATGGAACAATTGCTGACATTATATATTTACATTACAATTTACTTAGGAGCTATGCTTTTTACCAGTCCGTGCTAATTTTCTCTCTCCTGACAATCGTTCTGTCAAACAAATTTATATTTTCTAAAAAACAAATGACAGTGGAGACGAGTGCGAACCTCTTTCGAGTCTTTCGTCGCCACATCGCCCCCGTAAAAAAACAAAAACGATAACAAAAGAAAAGAAACATTAAATCTAGCAACTAACAATAAAATTACAACTATACATCAACTGGAATCTTGAAAGTAACCTTCCGGCCAGACCGTGTTCGATATTCCAGTGGCTGGGATTTGGGATTTGGTGGCTGATTCAGAAGGTGCAGTTGAGGAAGATTCACGAGTGGCAAGTGGTATTCAGATAAAAAATCGGAACCAGTGATAGGTACAGTAAGCTACTCATCAAGCTATACTGATTGCCCTTTGGATCGTTCTTATGTTGCTCGTAATAGCGGCGGTTTTCGTAGTGTACATGTAAAGCTTGAATGGGAGCCTACTGTACACCAACGTCAGCGATGAGGAAACTCCACAGAAATTCTCGCCGAAGGCCTAAATTCAACCGCCGAATGTTTTGATTGCACTGCCGTTTGCATCGGACATCGAATGTAGTTGCATGGTACTGTCCTTTGAGCAGGCCCCTCTTACCCACTGGGCACACTGGGCACGTGCCCAGGGCCCCGCGATGGACTGGGGCCCCCTACTCCGTACTAGATTACCAAGCGATAACCGATAGCTACTCTATTTTCGTATTATACATCCTATATATACTGTATACTACCTACTCAAAACAAAATAAGAGCCACCTGTAAAATTGTATGATAAACAAACTAACGATAATATCTACACAGCTATACTCACGAAGTATGTCGGTTCTCTCCGAATAGTTTCGGGTCCACCGGGGACCCTTCTTCAGGGAGGGAGAGTGAGGCGGTGGTGTCGCGGCCGTGTACCGCCTCCGCCGAGTATAGCTGTGCAGATATTATCTGTATGTCTCACGATAGTTTTAACAAACAAACTATGCCTCCTCTACACGCCGACAGATGCGTCCGCAGACGTCGGCATTTGCATCTGTAGATGGATCACCACGAGCCGTCCACACGTCTGTAGGTCGATCAGTCTGCTTTGGTTCTTGACAGACGCAACATGTACGCTCGCAAAATGGATATCGAGACCGTAGCTGCCGCAGCTATTTATTTATTTAATAACTTTAAATATTTTTTGAGTGTCCATCGCAGTAAATAAGTAATCTATACTAATATTATAAATCTGAAGAGTTTGTTTGTTTGTTTGAACGCACTAATCTCAGGAACTACTGGTTTGAATTGAAAAATTATTTTTGTGTTGGATAGTCCATTTATCGAGGAAGGCTTTAGGCTATATCTAACATCACGATATTGTTATTTTCGAACATCCACGCGAACGAAGTCGCGGGCACTGCTAATATAATATAATAAGTAGTAAATAAAAATTACGTACCTATCGGATCTCCAAATTGTTTTATAGTATCCAATTTAAAGTATTCACAACTAAATTTATCTATACTAATATTATAAAGAGTAATAAAGATTTGATTGTTTGTTTGTTTGTTTGTATTGAATAGGCTTCGAAACTACTGAACCGATTTTGATGAAAGTTGGTATAGGGATAGTTTGAGACCAGGGGAAGGACATAGGCTATAATGTGGGAATTTTATATTTTTCCTACGGGAAAATATAAAATTCCCACGAGAAAACAAAAATAACGCGGACGAAGTCGCGAGCGAAAAGCTAGTTGATTGATATTGGTACCACACACTGCACAACTGACGTGACGGCTACCAAATTAGAGGAGCTTCAATAGGCTAGATGACTAAAAAAAATTTTTGCTTTAATAGAAGCTCATTCATATAATAAACAGAAAGAAAAAATCGGTTTTCGAATAACTATAAAAACAACCAAGATATAAGGTATTAAAGATTTTTCTCCTTCTCTTTCTAGCAAAACGGCAATTTACAAGGAGTTTATATGGCCGTACCTTGGCCGTACTATTATCTGTGGCCGTACTCAACAATGACGTCACGGTTGATGTCGGATCTCTCTGTCTAATCGCCTTCAAATTAACAACTTAAAATGCTTGTATCTAATGTATTTCTAAGCCGATTTTAATTCTGATTTCACAGAACTGCATCTTTTTCCACGGTATTTTAATATTTAATGACGAGACGTAAAAATTAGAATTCAGTCATCATCCCAATTGGAATGTCTAAGACATCCACCGTACTCTCGGGAAGTCGGGACCTTGCTCCAACAGATTACCATTTTTTTCGAAATTTGGATAACTTCTTGAAAGGGAAAAAATTTAAATCCGATGGGGCAGTCCCAAACGCCTTCAAAGAATTTATTGATTCCCGTCCGAATGGGGTTTTTTAGTAAAGGGATCGATGAACTACCTATGAGATGGCAAAAGTGCATAGATAGCAATGGTACATACTTTGATTGAATAAATATATTATATTTAAAAAAATCGACTTTGTTCCTCTGATACAAAACGCCAATTTCATATGTAAGGACCTAAACACGGTGTTTCATAATAACCCATAAATAATCAAATCTTTACCGAAAACTAATTATTAAAATGTGTTTTTATGTAAGTATATCATAGTATCATCACTTGTATATGATTTACATGAAAATTTTGGGTAGAATGACAGTACGTGTAAACACATTTTAATAATGAGTTTTCGATAAAGAATTAATTATTTATTGGTTATTATGAAACACCGTGTATATACACATACATAAATATATATATATATATATACATTTCATTATTTCCAGATTTTCCGGTATTTTTGATCCAGGAAATGCTTCTTGACTCTCACCTTGAAAGAATCTTGTGATGGCGCTCGATAGTCTCAGGCAGTAAATTCCATTAGCGGATATCTTGCTGAGCGAAAGACTTGGATGCAAAGGAGGAGTGATAAGGAATAAACAAAGATAGATTGTAGGAAGAACGCAAGTTACACACATTACTGGTTGAACAATGGATAAATCTTTCTTTGAGGGAAGGTGGCGAATTAGGATGGAATAGGACAGTGTATAAAAGGGAGAGGATATGAAAGTCCCTCCAACGAGAGATAGGTAACCATTGAAGTTGGGAACGGTGTTGAGAAACATGGTCGAACTTATGCAAACCGAAGACAAATGTAATTGCAACATTCTGCAGACGTTGTAGTTTATTAAGAAGGGTCATATCTAAATCAGGGTAGCAGGAATCGGCATAATCGAGAATGGGAAAAAGAATGGACTGTGCTAGTGAAATTTTAGTTTTAATTGGCAGGAGATTTTTCAGACGCTTAAGCGAACTGTATACTCCAAAAACTATTCTTTACTACATCCCGATAAGGAATATGCAGGCCATCAACGTAAATTTGCGGTAAAGAATCATGGTCAATTCTATCAGTAAACCACTTACTGCCTACAATGATCGTCTGGGTTTTATTTGGGTTTACTTGAAGATCGTGGCGCTTACTCCAATTGAAAATGTGACAGATATCCGAGTTCCGAGGGTACCTACCTACCAAGATGTTTTCAGATAGGTCATAAGTCAAATGTATGAATGTAAAGCGTCGGTGGCGCTGTGGACTCGGCACTTGCCTTCCAATCGGGAGGACCGGGGTTCGATAACCACATTTTCTCTGTAGTCTCATCGGTAAGTGATCAATTATTAATGTAATACCGTTTACATTGTTAATGTAAACGGAGTTTTCTACGCAGATAAATTTTAATTCGAAATTGTATCTGTTTTATATTATTTTATTATATACCTACCTAACCGGGAATCACTTATTGTTTATTTAAATATTACTATATTTATTTATTTAAGAGCGTCGGTGGCGCAGTGGACTCGGCACTTGCCTTCCAATCGGGGGGTCGGGGTTCGAGACCCGCCATGTACCAATGTGTTTTTCGTTTCGAATTTCATGTGTACATTTGTCTGACGCTCCTACGGTGAAGGAAAACATCGTGAGGCAACCTGCATACATCTGCGAAGAAATTCAATGATGTATGTGAAGTCGACCAATCCGCACTGGGCCAGCGTGGTTGACTAAGGCCTAATCACCCTAATATAGGGTAGGCTCGAGCCCCTCGGTGGGGACGTATATGGGCTGTGATGATGATATTTATGTTTTCCTTCTAAACTCTTATTAATAATATAACTCACACTTTATAGTCAGACATCTTTTATTACTTACCTAGGGACAGTCGGGGTACAATGAAACGAAAAAGCATTTTTATTTTTTAAAGAAACTGTGCTTTATATTTTGATAATATTTGTTTAGAACGATCAACAACGGTTCATCATCTACCTATTAAGAACAAAAGAAAGTTAAAAAATTTAGCGTTTTTGCTCAACGCCTCCTCTGTTTCAATGAGCCCCAGATCTGATCTGGGGTACTATGAAACGGTGTCTGGGGTGCATTGAAACAAGGCTAATAAAGATAAATAAAATGGAAAATTCTATATTCACTCCTGCGGATAGACTCCTGCTGCTTTTATTTTTCTAACATATCGATGCAATTTTACGGGACTTGGCATTTTTAGGTCAGCAGCAGTTCACAAACTCATACTACATGCTATAAGTTCAACAGTTGCTCGCACATCATTTTACTATGCAAGCTCTTATCTGCCTTTCTCTTACAACTTCTCACTATTATTACTTCAAAATCTATAACAAAAATCCAATAATGACTCCCGGGCATTTAATTACGGGGAACAATGAACACTGTTCCATAGTACCCCGTTCCATAGCGCCCCATAAATCTTTTAAAAATATGTTTAAAATGTTGGGTTATGTTTTCCACTCCACATGTAACTGCATTTAATGCGTGAATTGATTAAAATTCATGCAAGAAAATATTACAGATCTGTTATTGATACTTTTTTTGTGAAATCGAAAATTCTTCGTAAATAAATTACAACCTTGGACCCCTCAAAACAATTTTTTTCATATTGAAACTTTGTCGTCGAAGACTGGTCATATTGCACTGAGCTATTAGGTATGTGGCACGTATGTGGTATGTGCCGCATGAGACGCTCTTGTTGATCGAAGCATAAGTGCGCGAATTTGTTTTAAATTACAATAATTATCGTCTTTGTTTTATTGTATGTACCCCGTGTTCCAATGCGCCCACTTGTCCCTATATACTATTTTTTAATACCTTGCTTCACTTTACAGAACATAATGTAGCCATTTTATATGTATAGGGTAGGTATATTGTACTCTACAACAATATCCGAACTTAGTTCGTAAAAATACAAAAGAAATTCTCTAGACTCACTCTAGAGCACCTTTCTATTATGCAGATTACGTGGAAATGGTCGGTTATATTTAAATGCGTGTTTATGTGCATTTATAATCTGCTATAGAATATTAATTAAGCTTATTATATAATAATGGTTCGAGGCAAAAATCCGAGCTTCTGTTACCATTTTGCACCAGTAATTTTTAATGCATGATCTTTGACTTCGTGACGTTCGTCGCTTGGCCAGTGTAGCAAGCCAGCTATACACCCACCGCAGCACTGAACGTGAACGAATGAATGCTGCCATCGGCCATTTTCGCCAGTCCTGTTATACGAGTACTGCAAGGTGGACGTGTTTCGATTCGAATCTCACGGAGCCACTACGATCGCGTTGAGACATAAAGTTGCAGATAAAATTGTTAAATACAACGACAGTTCCATCAAAAAGTGAAGTTAACAAGTAACGACGTGCAAAGTGATAATTTTCCTAGTTTGTTTGTGTGGAAATGGTGTGTTGCAAATTTTCGATCTAGCCAGGCCAGACCCGTTGAAAAGTTAGTTCGTCGAATTTGGCAAGTGTTTTTTTTTGAAACGTTCAACTTAATTGACGTAAACATTGTTCTTGTTGGTTCCATTGGATTCTGAGTTGGTGCATTGCATCGAGATTTGAATCTACGCTTACTTATAAGGTAAGGTAATTGGTATATAAATTAATATTTGCGCTCCCTAATACTTACAAAATATATTCGAAGAAATTTCAAAGAATGCTTATTGCTTTCGGTCGTCTATTAAATGAAGTGGGTGCCTCTACCTCAGTGTTGCCAGATTTTTTCCACCTTCCCCCCCAAATACATTTAAAAAACCCCTAGTTTCTCCAGTTTGGTTGATAAAAAACCTCTGACTATTTTGGCCATGTCATATACATAAGCTTTCTAATATTGACAATAAAAAACTTAGAAGTTTTCTTCAAATTACCTATTTTAATTTATTTCACATACATAGCCGTGTGTCTGTCGATTCGGATTTATCGTTATAAATGTCTGTGTGAGGCTGTGGAAAACAGTCTTTTAGCCGGAATTATGATAAACAAGACAGTTCAATGGTAACATAATGTGTTGCCAGCTAATACTCGTAAGTTTTAGTGTCCCATTCATTCTATTTGGTGAATAAATTGTCGGTCTTGTCTGATATAAAAAGGAATTTGCCATTTGGTTAGAATAGTAGAAAACCTTCAGAAAATCCCCTAGATAAATTTCGTGATATCAAAACCTCCAAAAAACCTCAAAGACCTGCAAAAACCCCTAGGATTTAGGGAAATCCTCTGAATTTGGCAACACTGCTCTACCTATCTAGGTACAACCACGGTAATAATATACGATTACCGTGGTACAACTTTGATAGATACAATCATTTGTTTCATCAGACCTATGCACAAACAATATCTTTTAAGGTAAGTTACTACTACCTATAGGCTATTCTATTACTGTTATCGTAGGTAGGTACGTTTATCTGGGTTCTACTTAAATTAATATATTTATATTAACATTTTTATTATAATATTATTCTGGGTTCAACTTAATCAATTAAATTTTAACAATGCTCCAGTTGGTTGCATTCGATTCTGAGTTAGTGCATTGAATTCAGATTTGAAACTACATACGATAGCGTACCTACTTTATGATAAGGTTTGCTATTGCTATTTAGTACCTACGTCGGTTTTTATTTACGTTCCATACCTAGTAGACATACATACAAGACCTAGAAAGGTATTCTTACCTATTCCAATTAATTTCAAAGAATGTTTTCTGTTGCCCCAAATGATCTAGGTAGGTAGGACCTAGTTATTAGGGAGCCAGTCTCGTTTGACGCAGTTGCTTATCTTATTTTTGCAAAAAGAAAATACCTACCTAGGTAGGTCTACCTATCTGTATTCCTTCACTTTCTAATGCACTAAATAGCGGTTCCAATTAGAGGTCTGAGGTTTGAATCCCCGCTGATCACTCGGAGAGGAAAAACGTAATATACCTACCTACCTAGGTACCTATTCTGCTTAGTTTTTGTTGAATCAATTTCATAGTGATCGATCACTGATCAGTCCGTCAGCTAGTTCGGTTATCACTTATACCATCTTCGTTGGGTGAATGGGCCTTCCTGATTCCGAACGTGCCCTTCACAGGGGGCGGAAACGTTCCGGAGGTAGGTAGGTAGGTCACTGGAGGGAGACTCTGTACCAGGGTCGTCTGCTTAGGTACCTCCGTCTTACCTATTTCTGCCGCAAAGCAGCAGTGCTTGCATTGCTGTGTTCCGGTTTGAAGGGTAAGATATGGCAGTGAAATTACTGGGTACTGTGACTTTACATCTTGTGTCACAAGTTGGCAACGTACACTGTGGTTCTTGTGGGGGTTGCAGTTTTGCTGCGAATCTCACAAGAGCCACATGTATTATAGGTAACTGTTACCACTTACCATCAGGTGGGCAGTTTGCTTGTTTGCCAACTTTCTGCAATAAAAAAAAAAAAAAGTTTAACCCGCGGGGATATTGCCTAAAAAAAATCTATCGCGGTCGCTTACAATTTGACAGTCGCCGTCCGTCCATCGCTCCTTTATAAAAGGATGTCAGCGCAGCGCTAACTTTATTTCCATTCCAAATCGGAAGTTCCACATGAATCTCGTTGCGAGTCAAATACGCAACTCGACAGATTACATACCAGAAACTCGTCACATACGCAGCGCGACAGTCATGCAACTCGTCAGTCTTGTTTACTACATCAAATCCAACATTTAGGCGCCGAGAAACATTTATTCGGCATGTGATCCTACACACGCATCTCGTCAAAATTGCATGTCAAATACGCAACTCGTCAGATTACATATCGGAAACTCGTCACATACGCAGCTCGACAGACATGCAACTCGTCAATATTGTTTATTATACAATAATAAATACAACAAACACCAAGGCACCGAGAAACATCTATTCGGAATGTCCCTGAAGTATCGGAGACCTCATTTAGTTAGAACTTGAGCAATTCCTAACTTTCGACTAATTAACAATATAATTAGAGATTGGTCTTGGAAATATTTACTTTATCGGATTCAATTATGTTGAATGATGATTTTTCAAAGTACTATTATATACGAGTAATATAGCTATTTTGTCATCTCATGTGACGCCGTTTCGGAGGAGTTCAATAACAAACGCTATCCCCGGGAACTATGTTTCGCCATAATAATTGTCCAAAAAATAAAAAAAAATGTGGAAGGCCACCCTTATCAATTAGGAGTATAAAAAAACTGGCCAAGTGCGAGTCGGACTCGCGCACTGAGGGTTCCGTACAAACCTGTAGGTATATAAGTAAAAGTTCACCCATATATTTTTATTATATCATCATCATCATCAGCAGCTCATATACGTCCCCACCGAGGGGCTCGAGCCTACCCTAAACTAGGGCGATTAGGCCTTAGTCAACCACGCTGGCCAAGTGCGGGTTGGTTGACTTCACACACACCTGTAAAGAAATTCTTTCTTCACAGGTGTGTGCCGGTTTCCTTCACCGTAAAAGCGTCGAATAAACGTACATATGAATTCAAAATTTGAAAACACATTGGTACGTGGCGGGGTTCCAACCGCTACCTCCCGATTGGAAGGCGACAGCCTTACGCACTACGCCATCGACGCTTTTATTATATGATGTAACTAAAAATTTACAGTTTTCACAATTTTTCCTTTATCTGTGCTATAAGACGTTACTTCGTACCAAATTTCAAGATTCTGAGTTCACGGAAAGTACGCTGTAGGTTTTGATTCCCTTGCGAGTGTCGAAAATTTGCGGAAATTTGCGACATAAACGGCTGTATCTTTTGATTGCGTTGGCTTCGAAGTTTAATTTTTTAACAGCTCCAAGGAACAGTAGAGCTAGAGAGTATTTGATTAAATTTCAGCTTGATATCTCCACGCGTTCCTGAGAAAATGGGTATTGACAGACAGACAGACGGACGGACGGACAACAAAGTGATCCTATAAGGGTTCCGTTTATTCCTTTCGAGGTATGGAACCCTAAAAAACTGATTTCAAAAACACCAAAAAGTCATAAATAATAAAGAAATACATACACAGTTTTATATTGAAGTTGGTGCCAAATTTTAACTAACTACATTTTGGCACCATGGGGAAGCGAACCCTGGACCTCCAGATCACCAGGTGGTCTCAACCATTAGACAAAGTAACGTTTTCGTTCGGTCACAGCGCGGTCCAGCGATAGCGAAGCTATACATTTATCAACTATATATCCTTGCAATAAAGCAGTCGCCGTGCACATGTAGATTTCCTGCAGAAACTCCCAGCATAACTTGGTATTGTGTGATCTAGCTATCGTCATTAAGGCGCATAGTAGGGTCAATCATAAAAAAATCACTGCAGAAAAAACTTCATAAATATTGAATAAAAAAATATTTAAAAAAGATATGTTATTATTCAACGCATTCTTTAGAGGACGGTCTTTTTAATTTTTTGATAAATTAATTAAAACTTGGTTAAAATGTGACCCAAACATGCCTCGATTTTAAAACTTTAAACCTAATCGCGTCGTAAATACGAGTATTAGGTTAAATCATATACTTTCGATTTCAATAAATAAAGTGAATAAGTAATATTCCAGCGGATGGTCTTTTTAGAATTTTTAATTGAAATAATTCATCTTACGCGTAAAGGTTTGCTTAAATATTCCCCTCACTCTCACTCACTCACTCCTATGTAATCAGTGCGGGACGATCGACGCAAGGTCATTGGGACCACTATGCGCCTTAATACCAGGGACCCGATTCTCATGTAATAGAACTTTTCCGCATGGTAAATTCGTATGCGAATTTTTCGATTCTACTGAAAAGTTCGAATGATTCGTATGAACCGTATTCTGGGGTACCCATAAAACAATATTACCAATCGAACTAAGAAGTCGGAAATAGCATTGACAATTTAATGTTTCGTACGACGTTCATGAGGCGTTTTTAAAAACGCTATGGCAACCACTAATAATGTACATCTTAAAATAGTTCTTTTTCGGTAAAAAAATATTACAAAATCTATTTTAACACAAAATATATTTTTAAATGTGACAGAAAATATGTTTCTAAAAATAATACTTATATTACAAAATATAAAAGTTCAATTTTTAATATTTCGTAAAGTACATTGATTGAAACGGAACGCTCCAGACAGCACATTCATAAGTTCTGACGTTAAATGTCATTAATTACAACAAAGTTAGTCTAAGATAAATATTGAATTGAGACAAATTTTAATTATTTTATTTATATAATAATCTGTTATGGAGCAAAATAATATTCCATAATAATAATCCAAAAAATTTGCTAGTGCGGAGCAAAGGCTTCGTCTAGTACATTTAGTAGAAACCGATCCACAGCTGAAATTATGTGGCAAACTTCCAAGCTCATTCATTAAGAATGAAGCTAAAGGACGGCGGATAAACATCAGTGAAGATATAAACTCCATCACAGGGGCTAAAAAAACTTGGGAGGAGTGGCGCAAGGTAAGTTTTTGAAGTTATCCTCGATGTTATGTGTATGTGGTTCGGCGCTTGCTGCCTCTAATTCTTCCACCAAATCGGGGAAGAAGTTCACCAAAAACTCTTCCTCATTCATTTTAATGAGACAAAACACAGAGAGAAAACACAATTTGAGCCAGCTTCGTGGTTTGAGCTCATTTATACAAAAATAATCACAAACTCCTTGTATTTTTAGAATTTTGAAACACTTTTGACGGCTAAATTCGTATACGAATCTCAACTTCGACTGGTCCATACCATTCGTTGCGTTCGAGTGATGTTCGTTCGAATTATTTCGATTGTGAATTTCTGAGAATACACAAACTGTGGTTCCTTCGAAAAAATTCGAATTTCGAACATTTTTACGAATGTGAACTTTTTTCGAATGCATGAGAATCGTGTCCCAGGTGGGTGATTTTGTAACTCGTCGGCAACGGCAATCGGCTTTCGTATAGATTTGATAATTCTGTTCGATTAAAACTGATTTTTAATATGTTTAACATTTTGTAATGTTGTCGTCTGTTTTGGTATATTTGTTGAATAAATTAACAAATACTTTTAGCCAATGAACGTAATTCCGCTTTTCTTCATTAAAGTCATCCAGTCTAATAACGATTGGCCGTTCAAGCGATGAGTTACAAAATCACCGCCCGGGTCTGACCGGGCATATTTTTTTTAGACCAGAATGTCTGATGTCTTTTCAAACAGGGTTTATCAACCCTGTTCATAAAAATCATGATTTTGTTGTTTTTGACAGATTTTTTTCAAATAAATCAAAAAAATGATGATTATTTTGATTTTTTTATTTATTTAGAAACTTCAGGGAAAAGTCATGATTTTTTATTTACTTATTTTTTTAATGTCATTTGGTAAGTTTTTATTAATTTCTGGCAAATTTAATAGAAATCAGTCCTAAAAAAAATGTAAACTAACAACACTCCCACCCACGTCACGTGAATCAAGTACTTAAATAGAAAACACAGGGAATTCCCCAAATCGTGCGTGTTTTAAGATATAAATCGTTTCGTGTTGATATTGAATTCGAGTTATGATGTATAATAGTACATACACACTTTTTTTTTTTTTTTTTTGAGGCGGGGGAATCTCTACGATTCAACAAGGGGCTGAAAGCTGACAAAGCCGCCCCAAGGATATGCCATTGGACTCGGGTTACCTGGGTAACCCCATACCTGGCTAAACCACCCTCCAGAGCAACTTCTACCTCCGTAGAGACACACTCGGGATCGGCGTTAGCCATTCCCCGAATGCGCCCCCTGGATTGTAGGCCTGACGCAAGCGCCAGGTCTTACCTCTACGGGGGGGTCGACAAGTGCCATAATTCGACCCCCCAGACGGGCAGGCCAGGGGTAGAAAAGTGTCTCCCGACCGGTTGTCGGCCGGCCGGGCCATTTCATCCCCAGCTTGCTTAGGGGAGTTGGTGGCGCGCGTCCAGGAACGCGCGCCTCCTCCTACCCAACCGCCTGCGCCGGAGCGGTGCGGCGAGAGGGTCAACCTCTCGCGCCCGCTCCGCTGCCTCCTTCTGCGAGATCACTTCCTCGCAGAAGGAGGCGACAGCCTCCCACGCCGTCGCGCTGGTCAGCATCTCGCGTGCGACGTTGGCCAGCACGACGGGCCCAGCGCGAGGGCTAATGCGTCGCGCTGGGGTCGCCAGGCCGGGCACTCTGAGAGGGTGTGTCCGGCCGTGTCGTCGGGAGCGCCGCAGTGGTGGCACTGCGGCGTCTCCTCCCTCCGTGCGACATGGTGCAGATAATGGCCGAAGCAGCCGTGCCCGGTCATCATCTGCACCATCCGGTAGGTGAGGCTGCCCTGCCGGCGCCCAACCCACTCCTCCAACACTGGACGAACGGCCTCGATCGTCCAGTGGCCGGCAGCTGGGTGGGCGAGCGTCTCGGCCCACTGGCGGAGAGCCTCCCTCTGCGCCAGGAGCCTTGTGCGCCTCCCGCAGGAGGTGGCGCTCCCCCCGACTCCTCGCTGCCACCCGATGTCGGTGCACGGCCGCAAGGACGCGTGCCTCGACATCCCATGGAGGCGAGCCCGCTAGAACGCAGGCCGCCCCGTGCGAGACCGTGCGGTAGGCCCGCACGGCCCGGGTGGCAATGACCCGCAGGTCATTGCCACCCGGGCGACCTCCTGCGTAGGCGGCGGGCGGCGGCCTCCGTTCGGGGGGCGAGACGCTCCGCCCAAATCGGGGCTCCGTACAGCGCCATCGACTTTATCACCGTCTGATAAAGTCGACGGCTCGCTGCGCCGCCCCACGTTGGGGAGTACCCGTCCGAGGGCTGCCGCGGCGGCACACAGCCTTGGGGCGAGGAGCTTAAAGTGCTCCCCGAAATCCCATCGGGGGTCCAGCACCAGACCGAGATACTTCATCGAGCTCTCGATCTGGACTTGCACCCCCTCTACTCGGACACGGAGCCCCGCCTAGGGTCTGCGGCGACGCGGCGGCCTGAACGAAATGGCCGTCGTCTTCTCGACGGCCACGTCCAGCCCGAGGAGGCGGATGCGCCGGACGACCATCGTCGCGCCGACCGACGCCAGGTGGACCGCCTCCTCATACGTGCGCCCCTTCGCCGTGACAAGGGTGTCGTCGGCGAAGCAGACAACCTCCATGTTCGGCAGGAGGTTGCCCCGCAGAACCCAGTTGTACCCCAGGTTCCAGAGCAGAGGGCCCAGCAAGTACATTGTTACCCTAGGGGTGAAAGTAACTTATTTAGTCCCGAGACGATGTTTGGCGCCCGAGCGTAGCGAGGGCACCAATAGTTCGAGGGACTAAATAAGTCTTTAACCCGAGGTAAACACTGTGCTTTTCATTACGAATACAAGGAAAGTAAAAATAAAACTGAATTAGCTAAAGAAAAAACGTTACATAAATCAATAACTTCTGCTTTAGCACGCTTTCTCTTATAAAATCAGGCGTTAACTCCATACCTGAATCAGATGAACTCATTGTGTTAATTAACACAGTGTTATACAAATTAATTAACAGTTAATACAAATCTCTATAAATGGAAAAAACAAATGAAGATCGCATTGCCGCTTTCCCGCTTATTTTGTTTTTTTTTCTGTGGCCGGCCAGCTATTCAGCCATTATATTTCATTTTTATAATTAAAAAAATGGTAAATATTTTGCCCAAATCTATGTTATTTTAAAGAAATAGTTGAAAATAAATTATAATAAAGTCATTTAAAAAATATATTCTTTAAATACTTAACATTATGTTATTTCAATTTTACACCGCGCTGTAATTGAGTGGCTGTATAGAAAGTCGCAACATGGTTCAATAAAAATGTGAAGAAAGAACTAGTTTCTTTTTTAAAATTTGACAACAGCTGTCAGTTGAAAGTGATTCTCCCTAGGGCTGAAAAGTATAACTTTCAACCCGCTCCTCAGGCAACTTCAGACCTACTTTCAGAGTATGAGTAATGAAAAATAAATATCATTACAGTTTTTTAAAAATCTACTTAATACTAAAAAAATCATTTTTGATTTAAATGATTGATTTTTTTAAATAAATCACTTGATTTAAATCAGTGATTTAAATCATGATATAAATCATTTGATTTAAATCAATCAACCCTGTTTCAAAATATCGGAACTTTTACTGTTGGACGAATTTTCTCGTTAGTGTCAGGACAGGACAGTAAAGAGTGTCATGGGGAAAAGTTACTTTCTGAGTCGTCTTCGAAATGCGATTTCGAGAGGTGCGGTAATTTTAATGTATGGTTTTGTGGTGTATGGAATGTTGAGCAAGTGGGGAATGGATTTGAGCAAGTACCAAAGTGAGCCAATTTTCAAATTATAAACCTAAATGTTTACAAAACCGGGATAAACATACCACGTCGCGTGATTATCGTTATCATTTTTTTAAATATATATATATATATTTGTCTATTTATGTGTTGAAATATGCATGCACGGATAAAATACATATTTTAACACCCAATGAATGTATTTTTATATTGTTACTAATCATAGAATAGAAACTATGATGCAGTAACAGAAAAATGGACGTATCATCGTAAATAATCCGCGAGAAGTCAATTTATTAATTTATACAAATCCTTACTAATATTATACACGCGAAAGTTTGTAAGTATATATGTTTGTTACTCTATAATGTATGTATGTTTGTTACTCTTTCACGCAAAATCTACTGAATGGATTTGGATGAAATTTTGTTAGACGGATTACGACATGGAATATAGGCTATTTACATTCCGAAAAACTAAATAGTTCCCGCGGGAAAGTAGATTTACAATTTTTTCTTTTAACTTTTAATGCGAAACATAGCTAATTTGCGGGCACAGCTAGTCTTGTATAATAATCAACACGTTGTAGTTTCAAAAATCCGATACGATTCATATCGCCCACTCCTACATTCTTCTATGTTTGCTTAAGTAATTTATTAAACAGAAGTACACAATCAAGAGAGGCGTATTACTATCAAGCAGTCTATACCTTTGGCTTAATTCGGCGATATTGTGCGACCAAACTCGGTCAGCGCACCGTTATTTCGGCCAGGTGATATAAAACGACGCTTTACCGTAACGTAATGCAATATGTGTATGTACTTGTATGGATTTTTTTGCTGCGATAAGATTCAATAGTTGAATAGTAACAGCAACGTAGAATCTGTCTGTATATAAAAACCTTTGGTGAGTGACCGACTGAGATATCAAGAGCTCGAACTTACTGGTGCTTGAAGCATGAAGTTCGATACAGGGGTTCATTAACAGGAGACGCCTACAAATACAGGATTTTTCAACATTCGTACACGGAGCTGAGAAATCTCCATGTCAAAATGAGAGAACCAGTGTTGAGCTTCGTTAAAACAAAACGTAGTTGCAGCACAGATAACATAATACTAGTACAGATGCCCAATCCCATAGTACAAATCCGTGCACGCCTAAGGAAACTATCTCGGGTAACTAAAAAGTTATCATAGTTTTCTAGCCAGGCGGCAGCACTGGACACTGCTTTTTTGTTCCTAAACCAAAGAGAGCACATAGCAATGCTTTGGTTCGAAAATCGATGTTTTATTGCGTAGTTGCGTAAGCATGTCAATAGATGGCAGTATTTTTACAAGCAATTAAAAGCAAGGGATTCTGAGAGAAACCGGAAATACTCGGAAACAACATCTTAACTGTCACAACAACTTACCTACATGATATAATTTTTGTAATTTAGTGTAGTTAGACTTTAGCATTAATTTGCCTTCTTATTTAAATAAATTCAATTCATATTTAAACCGTCGCTAATAAACTCAACGTAGAAAACTATTAGAGAGCGATAAGATTTTAGAATTGAACCCACCACATACCTACCTACTTACCCAATATAAGAAATGTTCTATTGGGCAAGAAGACTTTATACCTATTCTTTGAGAATTTCAATGATTCATGAAGCTGTAATTAGGGAATGTACTTAGGTATAGTAAAATAAATAAAACTATTAAAGTCAATTTGTGTACCTACTTTCATTGCATCTTCACCGACCATACAATACAATAATTTAACTTAAGAATTTATCTAAAGAATAATACCTACATAATTTCTTGAATGAATACTTATTTTGTTCAATTAGTTCTACGGTACTTACACCTAATTCGTCAATTTAAATTGACGAATTGCGTAAAATAACGAACAATTGCCCAGTAGGTAATACCTACAACAATTAAAAATTTAGCTAAACAATTGGGATGATGACTGAATTCTAATTTTTACGACTCGTCATTAAATATTAAAATACCGTGGAAAAAGATGCAGTCCTGTGAAATTAGAATTAAAATCGGCTAAGAAATACATTAGATACAAGCATTTTAAGTTGTTAATTTGAAGTCGATTAGACAGAGAGATCCGACATCAACCGTGACGTCATAGTTGAGTACGGCCATATAAACTCCTTGTAAATTGTCGTTTTGATAGAAAGAGATGGAGAAAAATCTTTAATACCTTATATCTTGGTTGTTTTTATAGTTACATATTCGAAAACCGATTTTTTCTTTCTGTTTATTATATGAATGAGCTTCTATTGAAGCAAAAAAAAAATTTAGTCATCTAGCCTATTGTGAATAATTTTTTTAATGTAGTCTTAATTTTGTTTAATTAGTCGTCATTTTATTCAATTCGTCAATTTGAATTCTTACCCACTATCAATGTTCAGCCAAAATATATCTGTACAGAGGGCTACCGCCTAACTCAAAGCGATCACTCGCTATCGCTTTCGTGGCATTAGAACAATAGTTCAAATGTCACGTGACATTAAAACTATTTTTCTAATGTCACGATAACGATAGCGAGTGATCGCTTTGAGTTAGGCGGGACGGCCGCAGGTCGCAATGGCCCACTGGGGGTCGCTCATTCATTGGTCGCCCCTTGCCCCCTTAAAATAACAGATTGATTACTTACCTACTATCAATATTCCAATTATTTCTACAGAATGGAAATTAAAGATTTTTGACAAAGGGAATGTACCCGTTTTTTTTCACGGGGGGAAATGCGTTTAACCGTACCCGCGCCGTTTTGGCTAGATGGCGGGCGTGTGTGGGGCTCTCCCGGCAGAGTGTCAGGCCTACCCACTAAAACCCCACGATGTTCTCCCTGAAAGAGAATGTACCCTAAATATTGATTTTCATTTTCAAAAAATAGTAAAGCTGTACCTATTTAAAGTTTTCGATACTTACATAAACCGTGAATTGATCTCGTTAAATTCTAACATTTAAGTACTATTATACTATTTTTAGAACCAATCGACAGGGATCTTTTCTCATACCTAATTTTGTAGGTATATAAAATTAAATAAAGAAAAGAGTAGACAGTGTCTATACCTACCTAACTAAGTACCTAATTGAAATAATAATGATGTGATAATATTTTTAAAAAGACATTGCTTTGGCCCATAACAGAAGAATTTCCACCACAGTCCCCAGGAAGAATCTGACTAAATCGATGTACTTTTTCATTCATATTAACAGGGTAAGATATTTCCTTAGGCCAAATAAAACGCCTTAGGTAGGTACGTTATTTACCAACTTAATAAAAAAAGAAGAAGAAAAAAGAAAGAATTGAAAACTTAAGCTCAAAATATCATTGTTAGGGTTCCGTACCTCAAAAGGAGAAAACGGAACTTGTGTAGGATTCATTGTTCGTCTGTGTGTCTTTTAAGACCCCTTTTCTCAGGAACGCGTAGAGATAGATATCAAAATGAAATATCATTCTTCAAAACGACATTTTATTTATTTTGTTGTTAGCTTGACGTGTTGTCAGCAACACGTCGTTTTTTTATTATTATTTTTTTATAAAAAACGTTTTCCCACACTAGGATTTTCTCCTGTGTCGTGCGTGGGTGTGCAGTTACAAACAGAATATCACATTCACATACGCCCAGACCGGAAAAAATTCTGTAGGCCATACAAAACATTTGTCCCGTACGGGAATCGAACTCGCGACCCGTTGCGCAGCAGGCGATCACTAGATCTCTGCGCTAACCGTGCATTACGAAAGTATTTGATATTACGACCGACATTCAAAAGCCTAATAATCGTCGTGTGTGGATTATTCGTCGAAGTCCAAATTCAAAATTGCGGCAGTCGTATATTGTGTATAATCGTGGTACCTAATTCGAATTGTCCGTTTTTAAAGCCAGTAGGCCCATTCACTAACTACGGTTGGTAACTATAACTGTCATTTTTGAAAGAAACTTTATATCCATTACTAGTTTAGTGATATTATGTGTTACCCGGCCTCCAAACTACTCGCGAAGTTGAACGAGGTTAAGCGAATACAATAGTGTGGAGAGGCACTTCGTCTTACTTCGTCCAACTTCGACTCGCCTCGGGCGACTTCCATTTGTTGTCGGTTTTTGCGCCCGAGTCAAAGGACTCGAAGTTGCACGAAGTATCTACGCGAAGTTCCTCTCTACACTACTCGGCTAACTTCAGTTTAAATATTCACTTTTTGGCTTCAATACGTAGTCGTGAGTAGGTACATGCGCGTGCTAGTAATTATTTTTTATTAATATTTTCACACGACACGATTATGAGTGGTACACAGTGGTCACAGGAGCAAATTCTGTGGTTCCTGGAAGCTGCTACTTGAGCGTTCATGACGTGCGAGTCCTGACGGTACTGCCGCGCGGCACGAATGAGTTTCTCGCGAAGTTCAACGAGTGTGTAGCGACTATTGATTTACTACCAAACGTTTGGTACCAAACGTTTGGTAGTAAATCAATGGTAGCGACATACTTCGGACTTCGGTTAACTTTCCCGAGTACTTCGTCGAGGAACTTCGCGAGTAGTCTGGAGGAGGCATTACGGTGGCGTTCATGATGCAGTAATGGATGTAAAGTTTCTCTCAAAAATAACAGTTCTAGTTAGCAACCGAAGTTAGAGAAAAGGCCTGCAGGTCGTCGATAAAACATTAGAAATTAGCAAGCACAAATTCACCTCGAAACTCACAGTCGCAATGTTTTTAAACAATTAGTTCAAAAGATGACAATATAATCAAAACATTTATTTAATATTCGTTCTTACCTAATGTATATTTTTTTCTAAATTATTTAACGACAAACGAATAATTGATAACATTTAGATGTTAGAATATGTACCTAATCTGCAATTTAGACATAAAAATGCCAAACACACTTGGAAAACAACAACAACAACGCAAACACTCAGTTCTTCTAGCTCACTTCTGTTTATCAGTATCTGTATTACTGCCATCTGTAGTCATACTTTTTAATTTCAAAGTTATCGACGTCTGGACGAGATGTTAACAATAGCTCACAATAGATGGCAGTTCAAAACAAAAAAGCACAACAAAGCAGACTCATTTTGCAACTTATCAATTTTACTTAAAAAATTAACGAATCTGTTTTGAAAATAATAATTTATTTTTAATTAACACATCTAGTGGTTAGTTACAGCTTAATATTTACACAATGCGTAAGAATAAGTTCTTACATTCTAGTATGGTACATGCTGCGACATCTATTGATTTTATTTAGAACTAATTATAATTTGTTCCTATCGGGAGCCCATGGTTGCAGGCACAGTGCCCCAAGCACGAACTACTATAGTTATGGTTATCGTTATCGTATTATTTGTATGAAAACTATAGCGGCGCCGCTACGGTTGTTTTACGGAGAGCTAAAGTATGAGAATTGTCAGCACGAACTCACTTTTATTGACATATCTATTCAATCGTTTTATTCAACAGCTAGCCATCGTAATATCTCTAACTGAGTGTTTCGAAGTGAGAGAACTATCGTTACGCTACGAGCTCATGATAGTCTTATGATAGTATTTCTAGCTGTCCATTTAATATCTCATAGTAATTACAATTGAAAGCTCACCTCAAAGCAAAAGTTTCAGCTCAACTACCATTACATTACAAGATTAGATGTGTCACTTCTCTTACTGTGTCGGTAAGAAATAGCATTATTGCTTAGAGTAGGGTTAAGAAAGAGAGATTTCGCTATTGCCTCTTCTTTTGTTGCGGTTATAAAACTGTTTGAAGCGCCACCATCTACCTGTCACTGCGGTTTCAATATTATAAGCGGTCATAGTAAGACCGAAGGCTTTTTTTAAATACGAAAGGGAAGCTCTTGGGCCTTCATCTCACCTGATGGTAAGTGATGATAGGCCGAAGGTGGACGTGAGCTTCATCTGGACTCCTCAACAACTGAGGAACTGGCTATGTTACCTCTAATTGTCGGAATACAAAAACGCTATTAATTAACATTGTTACTAGGGCGACAAACTTAAGTAGGTGGTAGGTAGCCAGGCAGGCTCAGAAGCTCTACCACCTACCAAATCGAGCAGGAAAATTTTTGTCCCCATGGGGAATCGAGCCCCGGAGCTTCCGATCAACACGCGGTATGGTGTTGGTGGTTATATTAACAGGCCATTCTTTGCAGGCCAAATTGTATGATGAACTGATTGATTATTACCTTTGATGCGTATGATACGAGCCCCTTTTTGTATTTTACGCAGTGCAAACACAATGTTTACTTGACGGCGACTGTACAGCCGTTCCTGTAAACTCGCCATTACGAGTTAAGGCGAGGTTTCCCAGGAAATCTACTCGCGCGCGGCGACTCCTTTATTGCGAAATAATATAGATAATCCCATCAAAAAAATTAATGTGAAATGAAAGCTTCAATATACATATAGAATATGCGTTGTTGTTAATTTTGCCGACAAAAGAATTGATATCTATTTGGGTGCCAAGTTCATACTAATAATTTACCGACAAATTAACACAATGTATTTATTTCACCTGGGATGTAATTAAAGTGTAGGATTTGAATTGGCCAGTTTTTACCAATAAACCAAATTTCAGAAATTGTAGTAAGCTAGCCAATTCAAATCCTGAATTTGAAATAAATCCCAGGTGTAATAAACGCGTTGTTTTGTTAAATAATTGTCTGTGTATTTGTTAGTCTGAACTTGGCACCCAAATAGAAGGCCAAGAGTACCCTTTTGTGTGTAAAAAATACGAGTATTTACGGTGACAACTCCAGATAGTCACACGACCAGTCGACCGCAGTTGGCCGCAATACAATCACAGCCCATGGACGTCGGCTTCTATTCTATTATTTATTACAATTGTTATGGCATGCCCTTAATAGTCAAGGGCTATTGTTTTATTTAAGGCTAGGCCCCTTAGCGGTCAGTACAACGACCGCAGAGCCACGAGAAGCTATTCTATTGGTGCGTGGGGTTGTTAGGCGCTCTTGTTATTCTGTTTTACGGCCATTTGATTCACTGTCCTCAGGAATTCGATCTTACGCGTATTTTACAGCCGAAGATACAAGAGACGCTTGTTAAATCTACGTAATCAATATTAATTTACAATTCGAAAATTGGTATCTTTTGTAGATGCATGAAATGTTGGATTATTTACATATAGAGGAGAGAGTTTACTTTGCGTGTGTGCAAAAGTTGTAATTTTTTTAAACGCGTTTTTATTAATTCTTCGTTGTATGTGACTATGGAGAAGATTCCTAAAGTTGCTGGGCAAAGTGAACAATAGTATATTATGCAACTAGTAAATAAAGGACGGATTTAAAGCGAGGGCCATAGAATCACGAGCAAGTGAGCAATTTAAAACTGTTAGGAATCAATGTAATCAGCTGATACGAAACGCTAAACGTCGCCACATTTTTCAAAATATTTCTACTTCTTCACCAGCTGCTACCTGGAAATTCCTTGGAACGTTAGGCGTTGGCAAGCCCCGTCATACTGATCAACCCAACGCATTTGATTTAAATGACCTTAACCGTCATTTCTCTACTGCACTAAAGCTTGATCCTCTTATAGCTTCTGATACTATCTCCTCTATTAATAGCTTAAAACGCCCTAATATTGCACCCTTTCTTTTCACACAAGTTTCCCAGGAGGATGTAAAGAAAGCGATATTAGCCATAAAATCAAATGCAGTTGGCTGTGACAACCTGAGCCGACATATGATTGTTCTCATATTAGCTGACCTCCTTCCTGCTATCACACATTTAATAAATTTTTCCCTGGATTCTGGAACCTTTCCCTCACAATGGCGTAAGGCCTACGTTCGTCCCTTACCCAAAATTCCACATCCCACCCTTCTCAATGAGTTTCGTCCGATTTCCATCCTTCCCTTTCTCTCTAAAGTTCTTGAGGCCTGTGTCCACAAGCAGCTATCCAAGTTCATATATGAGAACAGTCTTGTCAGTAATTTTCAATCAGGCTTTAGACCTGGCCACAGCACAACTTCTGCTCTCCTTAAGGTTACAGGGGACATTAGAACAGGCATTGAGGATAACAAGGTTACTGTCCTAGTATTAATTGATTTCTTAAATGCCTTTAATACAGTTAACCACGATATTCTACTCGCTATGTTGTCTTCTCTAATCTCTGATGAGGTCGTGCAGTGGTTCTCATCCTATCTTCGTGAACGCTAGTAATCAGTTTTAAGTGACAATTCTTCATCTTCTTGGTGTAATCTAGACTCTGGCGTTCCTCAAGGCGGCATTTTATCTCCTCTTCTGTTTTCAATTTTTATATATTTTATCACTCCTATACTTCGCTGTTCGTATCACCTGTATGCTGATGACCTTCAGTTGTACCAGCAAGCAAACCTTGACTGCTTAAATGATGCCATTAACAAACTGAATATAGACCTCCAAAACATTAAGCTGTGGTCCGATAAGTATGGAGTTTTAGTCAACCCTTCAAAATGTTAGGCTTTGATCGTTGGCAGTCCGCGGATGATTGCTAGAGTTCCCAATGCTTATCTCGAACAGATTACTTATGATAGTATTATTATCACGGTAGACAGTCATGTTAAAGATCTTGGCTTGTATATTGACTCTACGTTGAGTTGGCAAGTTCAGGTGAGTAGTATCTGCAAAAGAGTTACTGGCATGCTACGATACCTTTATCGGCTTAAGAATCTTCTGCCGTCAAACACCAAGGCGATGTTGGTTCAAAGTCTAATATTTCCCTTAATCGACTACGGTGATGTGTGCTATCTTGACTTGAATGTGGATCTCTTGAATAAAATAGACCGGCTGTTAAATAACTGCATTCGCTTTGTGTTCAATCTTAGGAAGTATGATCACGTTTCCACCCACCGCCATAGTCTATGTTGGATGCCCATTCGACAACGCCGTAAGATGAGGGCTTTAACCACTCTTTTCTCCTTACTCCATTCCCCGAATTCACCTACTTATCTCAAATCCCATTTCGAATACTTATGTACATCTCATGATAAAAACCTTCGTTCTTCGTCAAATCGACTACTCACGTGTCCATCCCATCATACAGATATTTTCCATTCCTCCTTCTTCGTTCAATCGATTCTCTCTTGGAACACGCTCCCTCTTGACATTAGAATGTCCACTAGTCCATACGCTTTCAAGAAGCGGTTACGTAAATGGTTGTCGGGAGAACTTCAATCACGTTAGGTTGTAGATATATTAGCATGTATCCTACTTTTTGATTCATTAGTATATATTAATGTTTATATATATGTATGTGTATATATATTTCTATATATATTATATATGTAATAAGGTTTATTAGTTTATCAATTAATGTTATTCGTTTCATATCTATTTTGTTAATTACAAAAAATTCTTGTGCATCTACCACAACAGTCTCTCAACCACCCTAAGGTTGACTGGTAGAGAATGCCTAAGGCATTAAGTCCGCCTTTGTACTTCTTTTGTACATAAAGAATAAATAAATAAATAAATAAGTGAAGGATTCTAACGACTGAATCACGACCGTAGGGAGTGATTCATGATGATTGAATCACGATCGTAGCGAGTGAATCAAGTAGAATCCTAAGCGACGCAAATATTTCATGGCCCTCGGTATAAATCCGTTTTATTTTATACCATGACTATACGAGAAAAACGAAAGATTCAGGTGAAAATAGACATTTAATATCGAGTATTTTTTGTGCAAGTAGGTTGTGCACTGTACAGCATTGAGATGGAGGTCGAATATGTCGGTGTTCTAAATTCAAACACCAAAATAGTGATAAAATTTTCTTTTTCATCCCCCCATCTCGGAAAGAGTATTTTTGCTATTCGATATCTGACCGAGATGGAAGTAAAGTAAATAGGTTTAATGATGTTTTGAAATCGCGCGCGCCATAGCCGTTTTTATCCGCTTGAGGTTAAAGTAAATTTGAATTTAGAACATCGCGTGCACTACGTATGTGATTTCAAAACATCATTAATTAAACCTATTTACTTCCATCTCCATGGTGCCGAATTTATCATACAACTTTTTTTAAATTTGTTAAAAACTCAGACTCTGAACCTCCTTGGTGTACTTTTGTTTTTAATTTGCTTTGTTTCATTTCCTCGCTGAGGGGGGATAAAGTTACGTGTTGCACTTGAGTGCAAAGATTTTTCACCTTGTGCTCTTTTCATTCCCTCGCTAACGCTCAGGATTCTAATTTTAATAAAAAGCAACTTTGCACTGATGTATAACAAATAACTATTTATTCACTGTTTTCAGTGAATAAAATAAGCTTTTTAAAGGCGGAATGGTATAAATATAATTATAATCTGGTAACAAATCATTAGTTTTGTGGAATGCATCGTTTCTTTTTTGTGCATTTTCATATCTTTACTGGGTTCTCGATTTTTAAGATGCTATATGTTGACAATTTCCGTTGCCAAGTTACGATAATAGCCCGCCGAGGTCAACTTGAATCATAACGATGAGACGCGGAGTTTGTGAATATTCAGTAATGTTAAATTTCGTTTGTTAACTCTTATCGATTACGGTTTTTCCATGTTATAAAATTTTAAGGTATTTTTTGAAGCCTTGATACTGTTCATTCTTATATTGACCTACTTAATTATGAATGTATTGGGAATGTTGGACTGATTACAGTTGTTTTCGTGAGGACAGAATCAGAATCATTTATTCATAAACATAGGTACAGTAGGTATAGCAAAGTTCTTCGATCAAGCAAACTAA
Organism: Schoenobius gigantellus; assembly: GCA_963935595.1. Taxonomy (NCBI): domain Eukaryota; kingdom Metazoa; phylum Arthropoda; class Insecta; order Lepidoptera; family Crambidae; genus Schoenobius; species Schoenobius gigantellus. The sequence goes on along the minus strand of OZ012544.1, from coordinate 40,614,342 downwards.
GTTTTAAAAAGAAATTACAAAAGCTGTACCATGAGAATCTTTTTACACCTTTTGATTAGGGATATATGCAGATTATCTTCGAAATATCGTTTGAATTTCATTTTCGTTTTATAGTTTTGTAAATTAATTGTAGGCACATATATTAGTTTATTTTATTTATAATATTTATGTATTAGTATATTATATATATACCATTATCCAGTATTTTTTTACCATTAAAGTACTACATCTACTTCCTTTTCTCTGCACCACCCAAAGGTTGACTGGTAGATAATGCCTTTGGCATTAAGACCGCCTCTGTACTCAAATTGTACTGGAATATTAAATAAATAAATGAAAAAGTATGTGGTTACTGTGGTTACTGTATTTTCAGCTACAACATCGATAAGGACGCTTTTGTTGGTAACTTGAAACATACCTAGACCCTTGCCTCTACCGAATATAAGTTGTTATCTTTTGTGTTGTCAACAAAAGATCTCCACCGAATAAAAGTTGTCAACTTTTGAATACCTCCGTCTAACCTATTTCTGCCGCAAAGCAGCAGTGCTTGCATTGCTGTGTTCCGGTTTGTAGGGTAAGATATGGTAGTGAAATTACTGGGTACCGTGACTTTACATCTTATGTCACAAGTTGCCAACGTACACTGTGGTTCATGTGGGGTTTGCAGTTTTGTTGCTCACAAGAGCAACATCAACAAAAGTTGACAACTTTTATCGGTGGAGAGCCAACTTAAAGCCGAATCTCCACCGAATAAAAGTTGTCAACTTTTGTGTTGTCAGCACGTGTTGTAAGCAAAAGATTTTAGTGGAGACGCACCTTTAGATGCCAAGTCGTTGTACCTATTAATTTCACTGCCTGTAATACTTTTCAAATTGCTTGTCATACTCAGAGGCATCTGAACCACATGCACCCACGCAGATGACTAGTATTGAGCCTCTCTTTGGTAATAGTACCTTACGATATAAGTGCGGTATGTTGGTAATAACTCACGACTTCACGAGGCGGAATTTCAGCCCGAGCCGAAGGCAAGGGCGTAATAGAGCCGAGTGTGTGTATAACCGATATACGCTCGTATATCGTATTCGTACAATGTTTTTCAACACACTTGTGAGGAGAAATACCTAATAAACTTAATTTTTTGATTAAATAACACAAATCTTTCTTAATTTGTTAACAAACTACATAATGGTGTGAAAATAATCGTTTTAAAAATCATGTAGTTCGTTGATGTCTTTTATATTACCTCTAGCTTTTAACAAATATAGTATATTACCGGCGCGGCCGGACAGCATTGCCGGACTCTGTGATGAGTTTTATGAGCTGCTAGGTATATCTAAAACCGGTAAAATTACGAGTAGATCCACTTTACGAGCAAGTGTGTTGAAATAGTACATTGTTACCCTAGGGGTGAAAGTAACTTATTTAGTCCCGAGACGTGTTTTGGCGCCCGAGCGTAGAGAGGGCGCCTATAGTTCGAGGGACTAAATAAGTCTTTTACCCGAGGTAAACACTGTGCTTTTCATTACGAATACAAGGAAAGTAAAAATAAAAACATGAATCAGCAAAAGACCATAATATGAGTGAATTTAATTTTATTAAATCAACAACTTCTGCTTTTGTCTCTTCTCTAATGTATGAAATCTCTTCTATACGGAGGAATAAACAATTAATACTCGAAAAAAAAATGAAGATCGGATTGCCGATATCCCGCTTTTTTCTGTGGCCAGCCAGCTATTCAGCCATTATTTTTTTCATTTTCATCATTGAAGAAATGTTTAATATTTTGGCCAAATCTATTTATTTATTTATTTTTGTAAAACCAACAGCTCTCACCACAAAAGATTTCTTATATAATAATTAAAAGCCAATGACAGGTCTTCACCAAAAGAAATATATTAATTATTTTAAAGAAATAGTCGAAAGTATATTATAATAAAGTCATCAAAAAAAAAAATTCTTTAAATTCTTAACATTATGTTATTTCAATTTTACACAGTGCTGTAGGTAATTGAGTGGCTGTATAGAAAGTTAGAACATGGTTCAATAAAAATGTCAAAATAGAACTTGTTTCTTTTTAAAATTTGACAGCAGCTGTCAGTTGGAAGTGATTCTCCCTAGGGCTGAAAAGTATTACTTTCAACCCGCTCCGCAGGCAACTTCAGACCTACTTTCAGAGTATGAGTAATGAAAAAGATTTTTCAAAAATACAACTTTCGGTGGGTTGTTCATCACCACCTGATTATCACCACGATTGATAGGAGATGTCAAGCAAAATCGCTATTATTCATTAAAACCCGCAGACTAATTAACAAGAAAATTTATGGTACAAATGAGCGGAAATGAGTGTAATAAATTTTATTCTTCCCCACAATAAACGCTACAAAGTGCCTGTCCTATCCTTCACCGAGACCGCTAACGAATATTTAATGCGTCCGAATTTATTAAAACACCGCGAATAATGAGCGGGACAGTAGATTTTTCACCGCCTATCTCGCTTATGCTCGGTATCGTTAGGGTGCTGTCTACAAATGGTCGCCATTATGTCTGCGGGACCCATGTCGTCTAAAACCGAACGCAGTAATTACTATGGTATTTTCTTACCCACGCACCCAATGACTACTCGTATGAAGCTTGGAAGTGTCTTGGAAGGTTTTTGAACAAGCCCTTAATTAAGACTAGCGAATAACTCAAAGGTTTTTACGATGGCATTGTGTACAAGGTTCACACTGCCGCGCGCCACGCTGCATGTTGCGTGTCGACGCACCTACGCGCGTACTTGCGAGAGTGCAGATCCGCATCATCATGCGGGTTTTTTACGCACTCACGCGCGTAGTTGCGTTTCCAAAATCAACGTCAAGCCCTTCCAAAATAACGCACGGCACCGCGAGACTCGGTGTGCCATACCTTGCGTCTCGCCCGCACCTACGCGCGTGGGTGCGTCTTTCTCCGCTTGTAGGCGCGTGATCTGCATGAACGCGCGTGGATGCGTTTTCTGTGTGTTGGACTGTGCGTGTTTTCTATACAAACGGAGATACTTACAAGCAACGTAAGAACACGCATTCACGCGCTACGCTGCGTGGTGCGTGGCAGTGTGTGAATCGCCTAATGAAAATACGGTCAATATGAGTTAATAGTAGGAGTTTGAAATAATTAAAAGTAACTTGTCATTTAAATTATAAAATATGACTTTGTTCAAACAAATTAGGTTAAAAAAACCGGAAACAAACACCATTTTTTGTGTTATTTATTCTGAAAGGACAAAATGGCAAAAATCAATTTTTTTTTCAATAGTTTAAGTATTGCACATGCAGTAAAAATATAATATTAAAATAAGATTGCAAATTGGCGGACTTATCTCTGACAGAGATTTCTTCCAGTCAACCCTTGGCAATGGAAGTGGAAGTGAAATGTTGAGGAGACACTAAAATGTATTAATTTACTTCGTATGATAGGAACACTTGGTCGACTTGGAGCCAACAAAAACCATCATAATTCACAACTTCACAACAAATAGCCTGTTTTCACCGATACAGGGTCTATGACCTTTTACTGATAGCCTACGATCAGTTAAATTTTTTTTAAAATTAATGTCGAGTAACATATCAAATTAGGAAAATTTGTTTGATTTTATGTTTACAGGTCTTGGAAGTCATTTGATGTACACAAGTAAGGTTATTGTCGTATCGATGCTTTCACCTTGTATAAAATAAAATAACATGACTGTGATGCGTGATTTAGATGCCTAGGATAGGTGTTTGTAAACTTGTTTCTATCTACGTTGGTTTTTATAAATTATATTTAACTTAAAAAGTGTCTGTGTCACGAGGGTTCTTCAAACGCGGAACTCGTCACGTAATCTTCGGCGGACCTGGCCCCCGATTCTCAATCACATAATGTCGAATTCGACATATGTCGAAATTAAATGGCGGATGTCGAATATTTCACAGTTTCCGTATTCTCAAAATGTCACGATAGAGAAATGTCTATATGCCTAGTGGTAGATAGCAATCGAAATTTTCTTCATATCATAGAGATTTTTAGTAGAGATGCAAAGTATTAGAGATATGTCGAATTAGAGATATCTCTAAAAAACTGAGAATCGGGCCCCTGGTTGTCCTCATCTGCAGGAAGTCTGGACAATCTGTTGCACAAACAACTCGAGTGCTCACTAAGCCTCAAAGCCTTTTGTTCGCACTAAATCTCCTTACTCGATGATGTAAAACTTACGAGTATAAACACTATGTAATTTAAGCTTGACATAGTTTCTTGGATTTTAAATCCGCTTATAGGATATTGGCAATAAATTATTCTGTTATGTATTTTATAGCTAGAAATATTTTTTGATCTCGTGGTGTCTACCATACTGTGATCTGCAGATTTTAGTCTATTATAAAATACGTTACATACCCAATTAGATTAAATAAGTATTACCCTTATTCTGAGGTATTATCATTACATTACCGGAGGGAGACTCTACCAGCGTCGCCTGCTTGGGTACCTCCGTCTTACCTATTTCTGTCGATGACAGCACGCAGAAATGAATGGCGATTTTGACACTCAACATTTTGATTCCAGTCTTAGAGAGAATCAGTTCTGACGTAAGACGCGACTAAAATATTATGCACGAATAGGAAGGGCTACTGTGTAAGAACATTCGTCGTCATAATTAGCTATCTCTTGTTACCTGTGTGTGTGTAGCGTCTGTGATGTTGCACCATTGCTAGGGCTGGCGCTCAGACTACACTGACTAGCGAAAACAGTTTATATTCGCAAAATCCGCAAAGCTTGTAAAATACTCGAGATGCATGTGAAGTAAAAGAAAAAAAACATGTCAAGTATGAAATTCCATCATCATTTTTTACGACTGCTATGTCGTGTCACTGTCAGATTAAAAAAATAAACATAATACGATTGTGTCATCATTTCAGCCAAGAGACACCAACTGTTGGACATAGGCCTCCTCCAAGGATCTCCATACCGATCGGTCCTGCGCCTCCCGCATCCAGCGGTTTCCCGCGACCTGCACCAGATCTTCGGTCCACCTTGTGGGGGGCCTACCAACACTGCATCTCCCGGTACGCGGCTGCCACTCGGGGACCGTTCCGCCCCAACGGCCGTCAGTCCTAAAAGCAATGTGTCCTGCCCACTGCCACTTAAGGTTTGCAATTCTTGGGCTATGTCGGTAACTCTAGTTCTTCTACACCGAGGATAGCCCTCTCCATTGCCCTTTGAGTGACTTTGAGCCTTCTTATGAGACCCATTGTAAGCGGCAACGTCTCAGTTCCGTATGTCATCACTGGCAACACGCACGAATTGAAGACTTTCCTCTTGAAACACTGCGGTAGATGGGCCGAGAATATTACTTACTTTACTATAACTTACCGAAAGTCCTATTTTTGGTCTCATATCCCATCGCTTTTTATGAAATTGGATGCATACTTCTTATTACATCTGTGTTGATAGAGCCGTGGTTCTTAACCGGTCGTCCCTGGAAATAGCTGAAGTAGTCCGCGAAGCCATCCGAAAAATAATATTGTAGATATAACAAACAACCCTTCTATTACTCTATATATCGGTCTAGAGTTGGTGGTCCATGGTTAGATAATTTTTTGTGAAATGATCCCTCGTCGCTAAAAGGATCAGAATCACTGTTATAGAGGGCTTTGGTGACTGACTGACTGAGATATCAACGTAGAGCCCAGACTACTGGAGGTAGAAGCATGAAATTCGGTACAGGAGTTCGTTGGTTTATGCAGGCGCCAAATAAGGAAGGATTTTTAAAAATTCCAACAAGAATCCGGGGACTACTCCTGAACGGAATGGCTATTCGGACCCAGGTCCCTAAAGAAGTCGATTGCTATTCGGACCCGATAGAAACATAATGGACTACCTATAAAATTTGAGGGCTTTCCTCGATTTTCATGGGGTCCCATCACTAGATCCTGACTTTGGTGACCTTGGGACCAACAAAAAGAATTTTGAAAATCGGTCATAGAAAGAATAAACAAAATACGCATCGAATTGAGAACCTCCTCCTTTTTTGAAGTCGTTTAAAAATAGAGTCTGGCGAATGAAAGCTGAACCTGACATTTTTCAGTTGCAACACTGATACAATGTCCGTAGTTTAGTTGAACATGGTGATTTTGTTACATTGATATATAAACTTGTTATTTTTGTAATTTAACTTTCGGTTTTGGTACAGAAGCACAAATCTGAGCCAATATGAGGAGGATAACGCTAGTATAGTATGAATAACTTGCAGGAATATACAGGATGGATTTTTGAGATGGGATTAAAAGGGCAGGTACATTAACCGTTATAGTTACAAGAAAACATTGTTAGGCAACCATCCATAACTTTTTAAGATATTCTGATCTGCATTCACAGATTTTGGAAAAAGTTACAGTCAACAAAAAAATGCTGAGATAGCAAAAAAAAATGTTTTATGCCTATCGATCCTATTTCATGTAGGATCAAAAGACTCTATGGGACCATTTAAGGTATGAGTACTAGAAATGACAGAAATGGCCAAAAACTTTTCCCATACATTTTGTACGGAAAATCCTCGGCTCCTATTTCTTACGGTGATCTCTCTATGAATCCTATTTTTTACTTTTAAGGAACTGTTATTTAAATAAAAACAAATTCAATCATTTAAACATGTATTTTTAAACAAAGGCAAAACTATCTAATCTATCTGCACTACACTGGCCAAACTTTTTCTTTTTGGAAGGACTGGCTGAAAAAATGTAAGTAAAATGAAATTATTACTTTCAAATTTCGAATTTACTTCATATAATTTCACGTCATTCTTGTGTTTGCGCTGGCAAAATTCTAGATTTATCAAAAATGTCTTCTAGACGCGAATTTTTAGACTTAATTGAAGCATATTTTGTAAATAATAGAAATATGAGAGCTACATTAGTGTGGTACGCGAATAAGTACCCAACTAGACATGTACCAACAAGCAAGGTAATTATAAACCTTTTGACAGAAAGAAAAGAAATAGGATCCGACGATTTTCCGTACAAAATGTATGGGAAATGTTTTTGGCGATTTCTGTCGTTTCTAGTACTCATACCTTAAATGGCCCCATAGAGTCTTTTGATCCCTACATGAAATAGGATCGATACGCATAAAAAAATTTTTTTTGCTATCTAAGCATTTTTTTTGATGACTAACATTTTTCCAAAATCTGTGAATGCAGATCAGAATATCTTAAAAAGTTATAGATGGTTGCCTAACAATGTTTTCTTGTAACTATAACGGTTAATGTACCTGCCCTTTAAATGCCATCTCAAAAATCCATCCTGTATAAAGCTATATTTATGTCATGAGTATTTATACATATATGTACATATATATTTATAAGGGACAAAACTTATTCAGCAGATATGTTTTGTCCCTTCAAATACCCAAATAAAGGCACGTATCGGCGATCACATTATAAATAAAACATCATTATTGGCTTCTGACTGTGTAGGTTCGGATGGTCTGGGGCTGGCTGACCGTACTTCGTGTATTGGGAACCTTTGCATAATGAATTTATTTGCATGAGTTGATTAACTATTAGCCTCAAATGAGTTAAGATCTAGCGGAGAAGGCTTTCTTCTTTAATCAAGGCGTCTTTTTAACCGACTTCAAAAAAGGAGGAGGTTATCAATTCGGTTGTATTTTTTTAAATGTTTGTTACCTCATAACTCCGTCATTTTTAAACCGATTTCCAAAATTCTTTTTGTATTTGAAAGAGTATACTGCAAGGGTGGTCCCATGGTCACCAAAGTCAGGATGGGGTGATGGGATCCCATAGAAAATCGAGGAAAACACTAATTTAATACCATTAGTTACCATTTATGGTATTAAATTAGGGTTTCTTTCACTAAAAAGATTTCATTCACTAAAAAGTTAAAAATATTTTTTTTTTTTACAAAAAATAGAACCGACTTCAAAAACACTGAAAATTTAAAAATAATCTTCTTCTATATTGAAGTCAGTGACAAATTTTAACACTTTATAGGAGATCATCGTTTGGCGCCGACTTCAATATAGAAGAAGATTATTTTTAAGTTTTCAGTGTTTTTGAAGTCGGTTCTATTTTTTGTAAAAAAAAAATAATTTATCTTCCATGTGGTGAAGTGAAGTTAATCTTGCAGCAACTTTCAGATTTGAGACTCGAGAGTTGGTGTATTGGTTAAGACGATCCGTTATTGATCTGGAGGTCCGGGATTCGATTCCCAATGGGGACAGAAGTTTTTCTGTTCGGTTGGTTGCTGGTAAGTCTTCTAAGCCCGTCTGGCTAGTACACCCGCGTCTTACCTAAGTTTGTCACCATAATAAAAATGTTATTCTGCCTATGACCCAACTGATCGAGTTCCATTTTGGCCCTAATAAACCCGTGCGTACGGTAGGTATTAAATCTTTAGTTTTCTAGTCAAAGGCCTGTGCATGTGCTTTCTTCTACAATTCGGGGCTAGTAAAGCTTAAAGAGTCAGTTTGCTAGTCGGTAAGGTAGTTAGTGGTCTGATGTTTCAGCCACACCTTCATTTGCATGCTAGTTCAACTTAACATAGGTGGACTGGCATTAATAGCCTGAGTAGGTACAAAAGGTAGGTACTCGTATCGTCTGTAACTGACTTTTTCACAACGTCGATATAAAGATTAAGCCTTGAGTTATAGGACATTGGCTCCTTTTTATCCCGATTTTTAACGAGTTCTCTAGGGGGCACGATGTAACTGATCCTTGACGAAGTCGCGAGCAGCTGGTTATATATAAATGAGAATATTCAAGATATACGCGAGTTGAAACTGAAAACTGAGATAATTTTAATATAATTATCGTTATGATTTACGAGTGAGGCAACCCTAAACAACAAATTGCACTAAAATGCGTTACGTGCATGATATCTATGACAGTTAGACAATGGTATATGTTTCTTGCTTGTTAGCTGTTACCGGTTGGCTCAACTGTTCGCGCAAACTTTGTAGAAAGTTAGCAGCTGGATTTAGCATTATTGTTTTGAGAATAGAGTTTGAATGTATTTCATACTTATGCGGATAGCAGGAAATGCATAACTCGCTTGATACATTCAGATTTGAATTGGAAGTCTTGTTAACAGGATTGTTCTGAATATGTTCACCGTATCAATATTAAACTTGTTTTTAGGGTTCCGTTGCCAAATGGCAAAAAACGGAACCCTTATAGATTAGTCATGTCTGTCTGTCTGTCTGTCTGTCCGTCCGTATGTCACAGCCACTTTTCTTCGAAACTATAAGAACTACACTGTTGAAACTTGGTAAGTAAATGTATTCTGTGAACCGCATTAAGATTTTCAAACAAAAATAGAAAAAAGCAATAAATTTTGGGGGTTACATAGAACATAATACATAGAACTGAAATTCAACATTTTTTTTTCATCAAACTCATACGTATCTATGAATAGGTCTTCAAAAATCATATTGAGGTTTCTAATATAATTTTTTTCTAAACTGAATAGTTTGCGCGAGAGACACGTCCAAAGTGGTAAAATATATGATGTACATTACCATGCAAACTTCCACCGAAAATTGGTTTGAACGAGATCTAGTAAGCAGTTTTTTTAATACGTTATAAATCTTACGGAACCCTTCATGGGCGAGTCCGACTCGCGCTTGGCCGGTTTTTTATATAGTTAAATTAGTATTTTGATTTTCATCAACATAAATTTAATGTCAAGAGAAAAGCTCTCATCAAGGCAGAGGAGGAGGTTTTATGTTCGACTGTATCTATTTTTAATCGACTTCAAAAAAGAAGGAAGATCTCAATTTGGCGCGTATTTTTTTTTGTTTTATTATTGTGTATGCTACGCAATTACAACATTGTGGAGCGATTTTTAAAAAAATATTTTTGTATTCGATAGATATTATTTTTGTATACTCCTGAGGTGGCAGCAAAGTCAGGATCTGAAGAAGGGATCCCAGCAAAATCTTAAATTTTACAGGCATGTCCAACGTTTTTCATGTTTTTCTGAATCTATTCAGGTTTTTGCATTTGGTAGTCACGAGCCGAGCTGATGATGGAAGAATCTTTAACTTTTAGGAGTTGAGTTTAGTTTTTAAATACAATAGGCACGTATTGACCCCCAGTTGTATTCTTTAAATTAATTCGGTGAGCTGGTATTAAATTCAAAAAAAATATAAACAATTTTTTTTTCCCAAAAAATTAAAAACCAACTTCAAAAACACTTAAAAGTTAAACATAATATGATAATAAAAACAATCACATTGAAGTCGGTGCCAAGCGATGATCTCCTAGAAAGTCGAAATTTAACACAGACTTCAAAATAAAAATGTGATGTGTTTATTCTCATATTATTTTTTACTTTTAAGTGTTTTTAAATTCGGTTTTTATTTTCTGTAAAAAAATGTGTTATTGTGTATTCAAAAGAGTAGACCTAAGGTAGTCCCATTGTCACCAAGTCAGCATCTAGTGAATAATTTGCAGGAAAATCGAGGGAAACACTTTAATTTCTTAGGCACATCCAATGTTTTTCATTATGATTTTTTCTGTAGCTATTGAGATATTCACATCTGGTTTTATTGCAATGGAGAGAAACTCGAAAAGTATGCGATTTCGATATTTCGACTTTTTATCCTCCAATTGTCAAGGGATTTGTACCGAAGTCAGTATTACGGCAGGATAACAGTTTTATATGTAACACATGTATGTAATATATAGCAATAATTTGTAATTGTTCCCTCAAAATTGTATTGTTTCTAATTTTGTTCTTGTCACGTAATAAAAAGGAGCGACAGTAAAAATTTTAGTATCGGCAAATCGTGTGACCCGTCGGAATAACAGAACGCGATGAATCCGAAATAACAAGGAAATTGGAATTGACACCAAACGCAGATGGCCCGTTTCTGCGACATAAATTTGGTAGGGCCAAGGCATCACGACACAAATGGATGTCGGCCGTATATCTAATTATCTGACGGGAAGCAATTATCCTTATTACCGGGATATGCACACTAATTATTCCGTCGCTTTTAATGTTAGCAAACATTGGCGACCATTGACGATTTATTGTCGATAAGGTATTCACTTGTAACAAGATAAATTATTAAAAAAATTAAATGCACGCTTTTAGTACTCGTCAATACGAATCAAACGAGCCCAAAGACACAAGTCTGCGCTTTCACTGCCAAGAGGTCCCTTTTCTATAGCGCCTCAGTTCTAACGAGTACCCCTTCAAAATTTCTAACAGTATCGGGATCCTCGGCGTCGATATATCGAGCAAAGTCCAGTTCGGGAGTAATTTGGAAAGCAAGGCTAATCTAGCTAGCAAAAAGCTGGGCGTCCTGAACAGAGCAAAGCGGTACTTCACGCCACATCAACGTCTTATGCTTTACAAAGCTCAAGTTCGTCCACACGTGGAGTATTGCTCGCATCTCTGGGCAGGAGCCCCATAATACCAACTTGAACCATTTTACTCCCTACAAAGACGGGCGGCTCGAAACATCGGTGATTCTGGTCTGCTGGACTCATTAGAGTAGCTGGAGTCACGGAGAGACTTCGGATCTCTCTCTGTCTTCTATAGAATTCTCAACGGTGAGTGCTCCGAGGAACTGTTCGACTTGGTACAGTTCATTCTTATTACCTGAAAGCCAATATTGTCTAGCACGGTTCGCTTTCAGCGCTCTTTTTTACCACGTACGGGTCCGGCTCTGGAATCAACTTCCTGCTGCTGTGTTTCCCGAGTTATAACATGTCGAGGCTTAAGAAGAGTATTTCATTCAAAGTAGGCAGCGGCTTGGCTATGTCCCTGATATTGGCAAAGTCCATGGGCTGCGGCTACCACCTACCATCAGGTGGGCCGTTTGCTCGTCCGCCTTCTAAAGCAATAAAAAAACTCGATGGGGTTATGTCGTTTTATTGCGGAGTTGCTATGGCCACTATTGACCACCTTCTAGCTCCGGCTTTGATCCTATAATATGATAGCCAGGGTCTGATACCCTGGGTATCATATTATAGGATCAAAACACTCGTCAATACGAATCAATCCAGTCCAAACTCGATGGGGTTGTGTCGTTCTATTGCGGAGGTCCTGTGACCACCTTCCAGCACCAGAATAAGATCAGCTCCATGTCATCATAATATTTCATTGTCACGCGATATACATATGCGTATAAAATTTCAGCTCAATCGGAAACCGGGAAGTGGGTCAAATTTGACTTGTAAGATATCATTACAGACACCGGGACAGGTGAAAGTAAATAAAAGCTTGTAAAAAGGTTTAATTTGTTCATATTTTTTATACAACTAAGTTGGCGAACAAGAAGGCTGCAGTCGCCTATACTATGTGTGCTTCCGGTAAGGTGGTCAAATATGCAATCTCCACCTCCCCAATGAACGTTGCCAACTTGGGACGTATCAAATCATAATATTCTTTATCTAAATATGATTTGATAGAAACTCTTTGAATTTTTTTTACCTACCGCCCATTCAGCAGGCCTATTATGGATCTTTCATCGTATGAAATGGTATGACATGGTGTAAATTTTGAGATAAAGAAGTCATGAAATGCTTCATTTGGTATTACCGATCTTCAATTATATCGTCACTATGGCTTAATTTTAATGATGTCAACATGATATAATGAATGAATTATCAAAAATCTGACCGAAAATTTTATTTTTCGTTTTGATTTATGATATCATCATGATATCATTTAAAAAACCATGAGATCGGTAATAGGCCTGCAGGACATCTTTTAGCTGATAAGAAGAATAGGCGCAAGAAACTTGTCAGCTTTATCAGAAATATACCGATAAGTATTATTGTAATTATTTTAAAATTTTCTTGTTTGCTACTGTTTTGGAGGAGGGCGTTGATGCACGCGACACAGTGTTGTACACTATTGCGGGTATCATCGTTTTCTTATTGTAATGTAAATGTCGTTAGTGTTAATAATATTAAATAAAAAAAAAATACAAAAAAATATGTCGATACCATACACAGCAATATTTGTTTACATCAATAGTTAGTTATACACAACAATCTTAACAATACAATGAATCATCATCATCATCACAGCTCACATACGTCCCCACCGAGGGGCACGTGTCTACCCGAGCTAGTTATGTTAGGTCGATTAGGCCTTACTCAAACCACGCTGTTGACTTCATATACACCTTTGAATTACTTCGCAGGTGTATGCAGATTTCCTCACGATGTTTTCCTTCGCCGTTCGAGCGTCAGATAAATGTACATATGAAATTCGTAAAACGTCCGACCCTTCAAACCAGAACACGCAATGTAATTGGGATGATGACTGAATTCAAATTTTTACGTCTCGTCATTAAATATTAAAATACCGTGGAAAAAGATGCAGTCCTGTGAAATTAGAATTAAAATCGGCTTAGAAATACATTAGATACAAGCATTTTAAGTTGTTAATTTGAAGGCGATTAGACAGAGAGATCCGACATCAACCGTGACGTCATCGTTGAGTACGGCCATATAAACTCCTTATAAATTGCCGTTATATAATTGTATAAATCGCTAGAAAGAGATGGAAAAAAATCTTTAATACCTTATATCTTGGTTGTTTTTATAGTTATTCGAAAACCGATTTTTTCTTTCTGTTTATTATATGAATGAGGTTCTATTAAAGCAAAAAAAAATTTTTAGTCATCTAGCCTATTACTAGCAGTCAGCGCGATCTGCGAGCAAATAGGTACAAGACTAGATAAGTGTTAGCACAGATAACATAATACTAGTATGTCAGTTCATACTCGTATGTATCATTTCTGCAACATCAGGCAATTGTTAATACTAATAAAAGATTTTAGAATTATGACTTTTTCTGAATAATAAAAAAGAAGTAGGTGGTATGTGTATAATCAAAACATAATTGTACACGTTTATATCTTGTATGTATGATCTGCTTATAGTATATTTTTCAGATCGTCATAAAAATAGGAAAGCCGTCGATCTTCGCCTTTCTCTCGAACAAAGTGGACATGACTGTTTCGGGGAAGGGTTGCCAGATTTGTTGACAGAAATTCCGAGACACAAAATAACATTTTATTTTACTTTTTGGGGGAAATACTGCGTCTGCTTATTAGAAACTGTAAAACAAACTAACATCCCGACGCCGACGACGCATTTGACAAATTTGCCTTACTACTTTTAATTTTCTTTTTAAACTAAAACCATAGCTTAGTTATAGAATTTCATTAAATCGTCTCTAGATCATTGTCACAAGAGTATTTCACTCATACGTGTGAATTTCAGAATTTATTTTAATACGTTATTTAAACCGTGGCCCAGCTCAAATTATATTTTTGGATTCGAGGTATAAAATTCCGGGTCATTTTTGGAACTCCGGGAGCTGGGATATAAGCTCGCCTAACGGGACTATCCCGGTGAGTCCGTGCTATCTGGCAACCCTATTCGGGAGCCACTGAGATAGCGCGGAACCGACGCTCCCAGAAGCGAAGAATCGCGAAGGGATGATGCGTGAAATTGTCTAACGAAGTGATCTTACGTTTTTCCACATCCCGAATTCATCTTGACGTTTTCCTCTATTTATGGCGTATGGCGTATGTCCCGTCTTTTATAGCGTGAAAATGTAGTATTTATCAGACAGATGTTTTTGCTGTTTTGTGAAATTCCTTCGTTATGTTTATGTATTTCTTTGATGAGGTATTTTTTTCGCTGGAATATTTTTTTCTTTTAATATTATTGCATAAGTCTTACAAACACAGGTTCCCACACTAGGCCTAGCCTGTATCGTGGAATTAATTAAAAGGTATTAGGTAAATGTATGATGTCCGTGACTTTTTGAATGAAACACAGGTTTTTAGATAAAAAGTTATTTTATTTTTCAACGTAGTCTCCTTTGAGCTATTATACACTTAGCCCAACGTTTCTCCAGTTTTTTTATCCCTTCCGAAAAATATGATTTGTCGAGGTCTTCAAAATAGGCATTTGTTTGTGAGATGACTTCGTCATTGGAGGCAAATCTCTTTCCGCTGAGCCATTTCTTCAAGTTTGGGAACAAGAAATGGTCGCACGGGGCTAGATCGGGTGAATAAGCCGCATGAGGGAGCAATTCGTAGCCCAATTCATGGATTTTTGCCATGGAAACTGCACATGTGTGCACCCGTGCATTATCCTGGTGGAAAGGGACTTTTTTCTTGGCCAAGTGCGGTCGCTTTTTTTTTCAATGCCTCATCGAATCGACCGGAGTCGGGCCGTAAGCGTTTTTAGCAAATTCCCTTTGATTTGTGCCAAAAAACCGACACTGGATCGGATCGGCTGCAAGCGATTGCAAACCTCACAAAGTACGTCGAACACTATTCACACGTTTGTATTTGTGAGGTCTTTTTGAGCGTTGGTAAGCGTGTGGTATTAGAGGTTATTGAAAAGAACAACACGGGCGCAGTGGGATTAAATTGATGGTACCTTTCAACATCTCCATCGTAACTGTTGAGTTAGAGTACTCACCCATATGTCGAACAAAATAATTCAATATTTACAAATATTCACATTGCCATGATAAGGCCCATAAATAACCTATTAGAGGTTATTGAAAAGAACAACACGGACGCAGTGGGATTAAATGTAAATGTATATTATCTTATATAAATATAACATGACATATATGTTTTACAAAACCGATTGACAGAGACATTGCTGACAGACACTACTTAATTCAAAATACAATAATTATGTTGTTCATAAAGATGGCTAGCGTTATACTCCAACATGTGGCTTAGAATAATAACACATTCTACATTACACGTAACTAGGCATGATTTGAATTAGCTACTGGAATTTCCAACCTTACTGCATTGTCAGTGTCTAGCAATATGTGAACGAAATGAGTCGGGAATTAAATTCCTCGACCATACATTATCTACTACATCATTATTATCTTTCTTTTCAATAAAACCGTTTGATTCAAATAAATTCTTACCTATTCTTATGGTCAAACCCAAGGAGTCGCTGAAAACTAATACTGCGCTTTCCAAAAATTTAATCATCATTAGGCCTAGTTTGTTGATGACCTCAACATCTGTATTGCGTGCGTTATCTTCAAATTGTGGTAACCGAGAGCCACATGAAAGCGTGTTGCCGCTTCATTTTCGTCTAAACCACCACCAGTACTAATGGTCCCGACACACGCAGTAAAACACTGATTGCCCGCACTGAACTCCCCCCCGAGGACAGGTTGCACGCAGTAAATGTTGTATTGAGACACTTTGCCTACGCTACGATAAATAAACGATTCAATTTGAGGATTACTGCGCTCGGAAATGTAAGTGCTGAGCTTGTTTATGTCGCTATAATAGTCCTGGTTTACCTAACGTCAAGTAACCAAGGAGCGTCGGTGGCGCTGTGGACTCGACACTTGCCTTCCAATCGGGGGGTCGGGGTTCGAGACCCGCCATGTACCAATGTGTTTTTCGTTTCGAATTTCATATGTACATTTGTCTGACGCTCCTGCGGTGAAGGAAAACATCGTGAGGCAACCTGCATACATCTGCGAAGAAATTCAATGATGTATGTGAAGTCGACCAATCCGCACTGGGCCAGCGTGGTTGACTAAGGCCTAATCACCCTAACATAGGGTAGGCTCGAACCCTTCGGTGGGGACGTATATGAGCTGTGATGATGATGATGAAGTAACCACTTCCTGCCTTTTCGTGTCTTTTGATCGCGTTTGTAAGTCAACAAGTTTGAGTTTTTCACAGCCTAATCGTTCCGTATTTTCCCCTCGGAGGTACGGGACATTAATCAAACATGGATTCTTAAACGTTATTCTTAATATACAATACCAAACGTCCAGTAGCACATTACTTTCCACACCTCCAAAACAATGGATGTTGGAAAAATTTGATGTTGATACGTAGTTATTAACAGTGAATAAATACTACTTTGGCTTAACAAAGTACAAAAAGGTTCAGTGCAGTTTAAATTTCGTCAGGGCAGGTAAGTGTAGGTCGGTGGCCAACACGGTATGTTGGAGACGGGAGTCGATTCCCGCCCGATACGAATTTGTTAAAAAGTACGAATTTGTTTGTATGAAATTTATTTATTATTTAGTATAGGTATACAAATAAATAAAATCGAAGTGTCTGTTTGTGATGTCAAAATAACAAGTTTTTACTAAATGGGTATGAATGTATATCGGGTACCAATAACAAAAAAACAATTTATTTTTTTGTCTGTCTGTCTGTCTGTCTGTTTGTTCCCGCTAATCTCCGGAACGGCTGGACCGATTTTGACGGGACTTTCACTAATAGATAGCTAATTATATAAGGTATAACATAGGCTACTTTTTATCAAGACCAGTCCAGCCGTTACTATTTCACGCGGACGAAGTCGCGGGGACAGCTAGTTTCTGAATAAAATGCAGAGTCACAAATATAAAAATATGGGAGTTATTGAATGTAAATAATGTTGATAGTTACGTACGACACGAGACAGAACGAGCGGACCAACCAAAGTCCCTAATTAGGATACAAAGCAGTTAATTAGTTAACTTGCTAAAGGAAAATTGGCTTATGTGTCGCTCCGAATCGCCACAGTAAGTAAATCGTATCACGGGCCTATTCACGGTACTGTGATATGCGATCAGTTGTACGGTTTCTGTCGCATCGGAAGCTTGGTTAATCTTATGTGGCCTCCGGTAATTGATTCAACGCGTTACTGCCGTGTTGTTAACGCTTGTAATGCCCATGTGTCAAGCCGGCTGATTAATTTCACTTCAGTGCCCATGCGATGCGATTCCAGTTGGCGGCTGACACGGCGATGTTCGAACGTATCTCCTATTCGACACGTGTGTAGCTGTCTTTATCAAATAAATGTGGTTTAAATCTCTTTTTTAATATCACAATAATTCACACAAATCATTATGCACTAATATCTTTATACTGTATTCTTACTTTTAATACCTTCCTCTGCGGTAGATTGCCTGGCAGAGATCGCTGCGTGGCAATAAGGCCACCAATGCTGTTTATTTGTTATTCATTTTGCCATGCAATAATGTGTCTGGGCAAAATTCTACAAGCAAAAGCGTTAATTGTTAAGGCATTAATTGCATTAGTTGTTTAAATTTTGCTAAAAGTATAAATATTCTCTTGATATAATCTATTTTTCATGCCCGATTTATTTAACCCAAATATTTAATTTTGAAGTTAGGTGGCCCTTGTCACCCGCAAGTACCTTATTATAAGGAATATTCTTAACATTTAGTTCTTAGTATTCAGTTAATTGCATAAAATTTGGTCTAACCAGATAACCAGAAACTAGAAACTGCAACACATTATTAAAATTTTATCTTCTTAAGCACTTAGAAGAGCATTTACCCTAAATACTCTTAAGCATGGCACACACGTTAACACACCAGACTTTGTATGGTGACCTTGAGACCATCCTTATAGCGCTCGATTTTTGCAGTGCAGTCGTAAAGCTTGACTTGACATGTTGCTGACTGTACATATAGAGTAGCTAGAATGAAGAAAACTGCAACCACAGACTACGAAAAGCGTCTGGGTCTGTGACTTCAACCAACCCCCAAGAGTACACAAGAGCGCGGAGTCATTTCGCCGGCAATTTACAAAGTATAGTGAGTGTGAATTTTTTATGGCTTTGACTACTACTCCTTTGGCCGGGGCGTGTAATCTTTTAAACCCCCTCGTGGTTTAGGTGCTTTGAGTAAATCTAATCTCGGATAGGTACAGTTTGTTTTGATACTTCGTTTTCGTTGTGTGCGTTTTGGGGTTTTGAACTAAGACTGTCATGTTTTATTGGCAAGGGCTGAATTTGAGAATTTACTAAAAGCTGAGCTTAAATCAAATTGAGCTATAATAAGTTTAAGTGTGTTGTTTTTTTTAATAAAGGTATAGTTAGATTGTCCTTATACATTAAATAAGGTGGTTGCTCTAAGGAAATTAATGTAATATTGTGAATATGCTTGAAGTCAATGCGATGATCGACGTCTGAGGAATGGTTAAAAAATAAGGCCTCGGGTCGAATGATTCGATGAAATCATTCAAATATAGCCCCTTGTCACATAACAAGTCACTTGAAGTCAACATTATGGTTGCAATAAAAGTATTTAGTATTGAAAGTTAGTAGTTGCGAATAAGGCGTGTGTACGTGTAGGTATACAAATTAATAAGATCTTCGACATGACCGAACCGTAATTTTGAATCCATTATCAGTTCTGATTGTCATGTAACATTAATGTGCACTCAGAGGAGAAAAGCGAATTACACCTCTATGATGTAAAGTTTTGATTATCATTCCGTAATATGTTGTTAAACTTCATTCTCCGAATTCTAGTGGCTGAACTTGTGTAATAATATGTTATACTCAAAATGCGTACACAACTCAGAAAATGGTACCTAATTAAGTTAGAATGCCGCTTAAAAGGAAAATTAATAAACATGCGTATGGAAATAACTCTCACCGTAAGTAAGAGGTACCTATGCTGACGACTAGAGTTGCCAACTATCATTCTCAGATATCCGGGACATTTGAAATTTTTATGCGGGACTTAGTCAAAAAAAGCGGGACCTACCTACAAATAATGTACAGAAACGAAAAAGTAAACGAAATAGAAATTTAATCAGTTTTTTTGAAAATAAACTTTCTGCTATTACAAAATGGTAATTATAATACCACTTAAGAATACTTATCAGTAATTAAAGCACTTTTCTCGATCAACTGAGCCAAATCACAATTAGTTTTTATTTTTGAAAGACTTACGAGTAAGACGAAAGTTACTTATTTTGAAATTTTTGAAAGAGTAGGTACTTATTTTCTGATAAATATTTATCTAACCGGGCTGGCTTATCTATAAAGCGGGACAATTAGCGTCCCGCACACATGTGTGGCGGGACGCATTATTTGACCCGTGGAAACGGGACGTCCCGCCTGACACGGGACGGTTGGCAACTCTACTGACGACTCCGGTGCAGTTACCCTCTGGTGAATGGTGTTTTTTTTTTATTGCAGAAAGTTGGCAAACAGGCAAACTGCCCACCTGATGGTAAGTGGTTACAGTCGCCTATAATACATGTGGGATCTGGGATGAAAAGGAAACCAATTCTTTACTCTTCAAATAAAACGTCTGACTATATTCTTTTTTAAAACAAAAACGTCCCGCATCTTACTTCATTGTAGCATGACATGAAACCATAGATATACCAGATACAATCTTGCCTTATTTTTAATATCTTAACTACTCCCATATCATTCCTACACATTCATACAACATTCTCTCTAATCATTTCTCTTACTCACTTCTAGCATTCCCACATTCGGCCGTCCTGCTCTTATGCCTGCCCTCAGGCATACAACTTCCACATTGTAAAAAAACCCAACTAACTAATCTTACGGTATTCAATACATCTCACAGATTAATTCTTTGTAATTCGTATTTGATTTAGAAATACCTGCACCACATCTTAAACAAATTGAAAAGTATTTACTATGCAGTATGCACACCTTATGTCCTACACATATCATTATATACTTTTTTAATATACCTACCTAGAACACTTTAACCATAAACCATGAGACAAACAGAACAGTACTCAGTATATAGGTAAAAATGCCCCTAAAACAACACTTACTTTGTATTAAAATAACACAGATAAATATTGTATTTCATTAACATTATAGACATTAGAAATAAAGGTCAAGATTTAAACATTGCCTTTCATTCATCACCTTAATCATTCCTCACCATACCCACTCATTCCCTTACCTGGCCATCGCTTCATTTGATCAGCTGAAGTAGAAGTCCTCCCTGGCCCCTCTGCATGTGTGTCGGCCTTCTCCACCTCAAAACGATCATTCCTTTTCACCTTTGTGATGGTATAGGGTCCAAGATATTTAGGCTTCAGCTTGAGTCCAACCCCAAATTGAGTACGCTTTATAGCCACCAAATCTCCCAGCTCATACTTGGAACCTTCCTTTCTCTTCTTATTAAAATTAATTCTATTCTCTTCTTGGATTTTCAGAATTTGGGCTTTAGCTTTTTCTCTTAACTTTTCTCTTTCTTCATTATATAGTTCAGCTTCTTCCTTCTGCAACAACTGAATAATTTCCATATCCTCTTTTGACCTTAGTTTTGTTCCTGTCAATAGGGTGAATGGAGTAGTGTCGATGCTCCGATGATAAGTGCTGTTTAAAGCTCTCTGCAAGCGACTAACATGCTTATACCATAAGGCAGAATCTTCGATACAAAGCTTAGTCAAAACTGATATTATGGTGCGATGCACTCGCTCCACCTGTCCATTCCCTCTTGGTACTCCGGTAGTAATAGTGATGTGCTGTATTCCTTCCAGTGCACAAAACTCTTGGAATTCGTTGCTTGTGAAAGCGGTGCCCTTATCCGTGACTATTCTGTCCGGATTTCCAAAATGCTGCTGTAATATTTTTATCTTGTCTAAGGTCTCTTTTGAAGTTGTGGATTTCACTGGAAATATCCATGTAAACTTAGTAAAGGCATCAACAATCGTGAGGATGTAGTTATACTGCTTCTTAGTCTCTGTAAGAGGTCCTATATGATCTATATGAAGAGTATGTAGTGGCATACTTTCCTTCTCGATAGGATGTAACAATCCCTCTTGCTTCCCTGATTTTCTTTCAGCTAACAGACATGGTATACACGTAACCATATAATCTTGTAACTTTTTATCCAGCTGCTTGATGTAGTAATCATTGCCAATTAACTCTTTCATTTTCTTAACAGAAAAGTGGCCCACCCCATGTGCTCTTTTTATTATTTCTACCTCAAGTGATTTTGGTACAACTAATTTCTTTAATTCACCTTTGTACAATCGACCCTGATCAATATAATAGTCCTGGTAACTGCCATTCTTTAAAATTTCTCTTATAGCTTTCAGGCCATCATCATTTTCTTGTGCCTGCTTGAGTTGTTCATGCAAACCGCCAACTAACATAACAGATGGAGAATCTCTACTCAACGCATCAGTGTGCTTCATTTTGGAGCCTGCTCTATGCTCCACTGTAAAGTCAAATTGATCCAAGAAAAGCACCCATCTGGCTACCTTGGCTGATAAGTCCTTCTTCTTCAAAGTCTGTTCGAATGCCTGACAGTCAGTAACAATTTTGAATTTTATCCCATGTAAATAATGCCTGAACTTTTTCACCCCTTCTATTATAGCTAGCGCCTCGAGTTCATAACTAGAATACCTCTTTTCCATGTCGTTAGTCTTTCTACTCATATAGTATACTGGATGCCACCCGTCATGGTGTAACTGCATTAATATCGCAGCATAAGCAGTACATGAGGCGTCAGTATGTAATTCTGTAGGTAAGCTAACACTAAAAATTTTCAAAACCGGCCCAGTTGACAACTTATGCTTAAGAATACCAAATGCTTCACGCTCGTCATCCCCAAAATAAAATAAACTATTCTTCTTAAATAAATCCGTTAAGGGTTTAGCAATTAATGCGTAATTCTCAATATATTTCCTAAAGTAAGAAGTCAAGCCTATAAATCTTTGCACTTGCTTAACATTACAGGGTTCTGAATATCTCACCACAGCGCTAGTCTTTTCTGGGCTAGGTCTTACTTCCCCATCTTTAATAACATGTCCTAAATATTCTATCTCTCTCTGTATCAACTTTGCTTTTTTCCAGTTCATCTCCAACCCATAACTGGCACCTACTTCTCATACCTGAGCCAACCTTTGCACAGCCTGGCCCTCATTCCTTGCCGGAATCAAAATATCGTCAATGAAAATTAACACTATGCCCTTGCTTATAAGCTCCCTAAATATGATTGACACAAATCTCATAAAATTCTTTGGACAGATGGACAATCCAAATGGTGCCCTTAGAAATTCAAATTGCCCATGATGAGTAACAAAAGAAGTGTAAGATACTGATTCCTCACTAATCCTTAAATGGAAAAATCCATTCTTTAAATCAAGAACACTGAACACTTTGGCATCTTTTAATTTATCAATTAAATCTTCTATAACCGGTAATGGGAAATCATCTTTTACAATTTTTCTATTAAGCGCTCGATAGTCAATACACATCCTAGTTGAACCATCTTTTTTCTTTACAAGCACAACCGGGCTAGAGTACTCTGAATAACTTACCTGTATAATCTTCTTCTCTAACCACTCCGATTCTTGATTTTCTACCACTTCTTGCTCCTTCAAAGATAACCTCCGAGGACGATGCCGCACAGGAACGTCATCTTTTAATATTATTTTCAACTGCATTGGCGCTTCCTTTTTCTGTACTGGATTGCCATAATCACTAACCAGCCGGCGCACTTGCTCTTGTAAAGCAGGGTCTGACATCTTACCTACAACAGGAAGAAACTCACTTTCTTGCACATGCATAGAATTCAGCCATTCATCATCTTTCGACATAAACTTCACTTTACCCTCAACCATAACCATCATAACCCCTTTCAAAAACTCTTGACCAATTATAACATTATATGGTACATACTCTTTGCAAATGACATGGAAAACACCATTGTACCGCTGTGAATCCGCAACAAAACTTAAATTACATTTTCCACTAGATTTGACTACAGATTGTCCTAAACCGGTTAAAATCGTATTGTCATTTTGCAACTCCGGTTGCCCAATGGCTTCATAACAATCAGATGAAATAATGTTCACATCGCTCCCCGAGTCAATCAATGCATTAATATTTTGTCCACTTATATTTATTTCCTTAATTGGCTTGTATTTATATTTTCCGATATTCTCTTCATTTTCCTTATCTTTTCCTTCGTTTGACGACTTTGACAACCTGGACATTGACAGTGACAACGCGTCGTTGTTTCTCTTGTCGCTGCGTTCTTCGGACAAATAATTATTATCGCTGCGTTCGGCGCCGCGGCCAATGTTACCAACAGTGGTGTTCGAAAAATCCGAATGCGAAGTAAAGTTGACGTCCTCGTCCCCGACCGTACCGAACATCGCGCGTTTGTTGACATCGTTGCTGCCCCTATGTTGGTATACCTGCCGTCGGGCGTATTCGGTTTTCTCCGGCTGCATCTGCGCTTTTCTAACAGGTGACAAATACCTCCGAGCAACCCCTCGTTGATCTTCATATGTTTTCGTTTCTTCTCGCCGATCCGAACATGCAGTGCCAATATGTCCAAACTGATTGCACTTAAAACATTTGAGTCCTTTGTTCTTATGAGGGCAATCGTTCGACGCATGTCCCAATATGCCACAGCCAAAACATCGGATTTGCCAGCTTCTTTCGTGGCCATTTCTTGCTTCGTCTCGTTGCTGCGACACACGGGTTTTCATAGATATTGACTCATAAATCTTAAGTTTTTCCTTCAGATCGCTATAAGTAGAGACTCCGTATAACATAACTTTGTTAATTTCCTTATCACGAATACCATCTATTATGTATTTTATAGCTACGTGATCGGCCATCTTGCCCCGTCTTCCCAATTCTTTCATGACGAGCATGTAGTCTAAGCAAGTTTCATTTATCTGCTTCCTTCTTAAGCTCATAATCTCGTGTATAGCCTTGAGATCTACTGAATCCGGAAATTCCCTTAACAACGCCGCCTTTAACTCATCCCAAGTCCTAAACGGTCGTTCCGCTCGTAACCAGAGCTCCGCGGTTCCAGTGAGCGATTTTCGAGCTATGAGCAGCTGCTGAAGCGGTGTCCATTGGAATATCTCAGCATTAGTCTCAACGTCATCTATCCATCGGCTTACCGGATATGTGTTGTCGCGTCCGCTGAAACTGGGAACCAGCTCCGCCGTCATTTGCAGCATACTATTTTCTCCGGCGTTTCCTCTTACATCTTTAGGCATATCCATTTGCCTCGCCTTCCGCATATCGTCGTTTTACGTCTTTAGTCTTAAGTCTTTAATCCAGATCCCGGACGAGCCCCCAAAAATTGTGGGATCTGGGATGAAAAGGAAACCAATTCTTTACTCTTCAAATAAAACGTCTGACTATATTCTTTTTTAAAACAAAAACGTCCCGCATCTTACTTCATTGTAGCATGACATGAAACCATAGATATACCAGATACAATCTTGCCTTATTTTTAATATCTTAACTACTCCCATATCATTCCTACACATTCATACAACATTCTCTCTAATCATTTCTCTTACTCACTTCTATTCTTCCCACATACATGTAGCTCCTGTGAGATTCGAAGCAAAACTGCAACCCCCACAAGAACCACAGTGTACGTTGCCAACTTGTGACACCAGATGTAAAGTCACAGTACCCAGTAATTTCACTGCCATATCTTACCCTTCAAACCGAAACACAGCAATGCAAGCACTGCTGCTTTGCGGCAGAAATAGGTAAGACGGAGGTACCTAAGCAGACGACCCTAGTACAGAGTCTCCCTCCAGTAAATCCGATGATTGAGGCAGTCCATCCCATGATTGAGGCAGTTTGGTCCATCTGGAACTGTGGAGTAGGATTCCCTCATCATCATCATCATCACAGCTCATATGCGTCCCCCACCGAGGGGTTCGAGCCTACCCTATGTTAGGGTGATTAGGCCTTAGTCAACCACGCTGGCCCAGTGCGGATTGGTCGACTTCACATACATCATTGAATTTCTTCGCAGATGTATGCAGGTTGCCTCACGATGTTTTCCTTCACCGTAGGAGCGTCAGACAAATATTATGTACATATGAAATTCGAAACGAAAAACACATAGGTACATGGCGGGTCTCGAACCCCGACCCCCCGATTGGAAGGCAAGTGCCGAGTCCACAGCGTCACCGACGCTCCGTCCGAGGATTCCCTAATCTTTTCTATATCAATAATCCTTTGCAATATCTAACAATGAAGGTCATATGAACTTAATTGAAGTGCCAATAGTTGAACCGCTTTCACGGACTTTGATTTGATCTGTAGATAACAATAACGAATTCATTGTACACCTATAGACTGAGGCAATTTTTAATTTGGTGGTGGTTAAAATTTCGTAATTATAACTTGATCTATTTTGCTATTGAGATTTATCGAGAAGAGTACTTATGTTGTACGGAATTACACTGCTTCAAGATGAATAACGGCCATCGGCTAACTTTGTGTTTCCGGAGATGACCGACACATCTAGGTAGTATAATGCTTAGAGCTGCTCTTGTGATTGCAAAGACATTATAAGAGATAGACCGACAATACGCGCAGCCTCTAAGAAACCCCCTTCAACCACAACAGCGGTCAGGCGGCCGCTGACCGCTGTTGTGGTTGAAGGGGGTTTCTTAGAGGCTTACTCATACTGTATTTGTACTGCATTCGACTGTCGAGCGCGCGTCAAGTTTTAAAAATACTTAAACATGCCCAAATAACTTCGTTTTGTAGTGTAAAAAACGAACAGTAATAAAAACTAAATCACATTGTAACATTATTTATTACCGACGAGTCTTAACTATATTGCTTGCTTATTTATTTAGCTATTATCATATCAAAATTGGTTGAAGGGGACTTCATACATTTCGTTTGCATTGTTGGTCTACTCTTATAATGTCTTTGTGTGATTGTAAATGATTTTTTGGCCCAAACTTCTTTTGTCAATTGTATTTGATAAGTTAAACGATTATTTCCTGATGTTTTCCGATACCCATTATAAATATCAAGATAAATCTTGATGTGCTGTACGTATGGTATATTTTGTAGTTGGAATAATTTTATTGTAGTTGATCGTAAATTTTATGTTTGGTAGTAATTTCGTGGCTTAAAACTATTATTATCGCAAATAGCATAACGTCAAACATTAACGAAGAACGCATAGAGATATCGAACTGACATTTATATCAAGTACCGGGCTTACGGTCTATTTCCGCTGTGAAATAAATTAAACCTTTTTTTTTTTTAATAAATCAAATGTAAGTCATCGCGATCAAAGACATGACGGCTTATGTCGCATATTTTTGCAAAGTTTGCGATTTCACAAGGGAATCAAAGGGTCATCATACCGTTAACTCAGAATCGTGAAACTTGGCAAGAATCAATGTCTTACGGCATATATTAAGGATTGAAACTGAATACTGTAAAAATATAAGTTGGTGTCCGTGTCCATCTCGCACTTAGCCGGTTTTTTAAAGAGTCCTAGAGTAGATATGATAATGGTCAGGAAACACTGACGAAGGCAAAGAATTTCATTCCTTAGCGACACGAATAAGAAAAGATTTGCCGAAACGTTTGGAACGGTAAAGTGGGACTGGGACATACTCGTATAAGAATAATTGTTAGACGTACGTCTTGAATCTCTGAAATGAAATGAAACAGGAGGTGTAAGATTTGTGAAGATTGTGTGAAGAATTTTATTCGACATTTTTAACGAAAATGCAAATTTTCTATTTGTGACTTTGAATTTTCTTTGAAATTGGTAAATAATTTGGAAATGCAAAAGCACAATATAAAACTCGCTTCTCCAATTGCTCAGCCCCCTAACCATGATCGCCCAAAACAATATTAAAACCACACTGAGAGCGGGATGGCGCTATACGCAGCAAGAGCGGTGTCTCTGTTTCAATATTGTTTTAACCTTGCTACAAGCGATCATGGTTAGGCTCCAGCCCCCCTAGCACGTCCACCAAAACACGATATGATAAAGAGGTTTATCGCGGTGAACTGTCAAAATACAATAGGGTTTCGTCGTATTTTGACAGTTCACCGCGATAAATCGCTTTATTATATCGTGTTTTGGTTGACGTGCTACAGGGGCAGTACGATAGTTGATATTATTTCGATAGTCGCCAGTGGCAACTATTTGCCTAACCCCCGTGAGAAATCTAGCTGCCGCCTGTCCATCACATCCTTCCCAATTTTACCGAAGTGTAAACTCTAGATTTATTGTCAGAGTGGCTGAAAACGTAGACCTGTTTTTGTATTTCAATTTGGATTTGTACTAGGTTCTTATTCCCACTAATGTTACTCGTATAAACGCGAAAGTAATTTTGTCTGTCTGTGAACCTTCCACTCCTAAACCGCTGAACCAATCTGTTAAAGAGAGCTTAAGAGGAAACACTTAGTTCAAAAATTGTTATTTGTAAAATCTATTACTGTCGCGTTTGTCGGACCGAAGATACCTATGAAAAATACACAAAATGGACGTTTCGTAGTCCCCGGTTTTCACCTCTAAAACTAGGCCGATTTAATTACTTTTTGCATAAAAATTAAAGAAAGGCTTTGGCTATGTTTCTACGTTTGCTTTTTTCATATAATCTCTTCAAAGGACACTGGGCATTATTTGCCCGGTGCTTGAAAATTCGCGAACAAAAACCAAAATACTTTTAGATCCTGCTGCTTTTATACAGCTTTCATTTTCTGTCGTTATTTCGATTCAGATCAATGGGGAACGGAAATTATCAGTGTTTATCATACGAGTATTTTGTTGATTTTCCTATACCTACTACTCGTTATATTTATAAAGAGGAAAGATTTTATTGTTTTTATTATATCGTTATATTTATAAAGAGGAAACTACTGGAACGATTTGAAAAATTCTTTCACATTTAGAATCCTACATTATTCCTGATGAACTTTGGTACAAAATTATTTTTCCCAGGGGAAAATATAATATTCCTACGGGAAAACAAAAATAACGCAGGCGAAGCTGCGAGCGTATAACTAGTATTTGAATACGAATGACCATCCAGCAAATTAAAATATCACTCCGTGGCATTTACCATTTGAATAATACTTGTAATGCAGTTGGAATGTTTTGTTCGTCTCACTCCCTCTCCCTCTGTCTCTATCTCACTCTCTCTCGCTTTCGCATAGTCTCGTAAAACGGGTTATGTCACGTGCGCTTGCGCCAGTTGACTGACAGCGTTGCCAGAATGTTACTTTTGTAACATTTTACGTTACTTTTGTTTGACCCTTTTATGTCACCTCCATGTTACACAACTCAGAATGTTACTTTTACGTTACTTTTAAGACCAATAATAACCTACCTACTTTAAGACTTAATAAAAAAAAACAAAAACTTTTAACCGCCTCCGTGGTCTAGTAGTTGAGACCACTGGGTGTTGATCGGGAGGTCTAGGGTTCAATTCCCCTAAGGGACAGAAGTTTTTCTGCTCGGTTTGGTCAGTGATAGTGCTTCTGAGCTAGCCTGGCTAGCTATAGCTACCGCCGTCTTATCTAAGTTTTTCGCCATAATAACAATGTTAATAGCATTGTTGTGTTCCGACAAAGAGGTAAGAAAACCAGTTCCTCAGTTGTTGAGGTGAAACTCGCTTCCACCTTCGGCCACATATTCACTTACCATCAGGTGAAATGAAGGCCTAGAGCTTCCCTGTCGTATGTAAAAAACAATAGTGTACCGGAACGCATCAAAAAAAGTTTTCCATTCATAGTGTTGGCGCACTTGATTGAAACAAATTGACCGACGCCGACGCGACGACCGCGCGCGAAAAGCCTGTCACTTCGTCATCCGTTATGTATGTGATCTGTTTTACTACTGTTATCTCCGTGTGCCTTGTGTTTGGATGCAACAGAATAAAAAAGGAATCGAAAAATATGTTTTCCTTTATATCTTCTTGATTTTAGCAAGAAAACGAGTAAAAAATCTTAGGTATTCTTATTTTTTTAAATAATTTTATAATTTTATTTCTCAAGCATACTACCGACTACGTAATACGACCATTTCTTTCACAACCTTATTGGAATAAATCAAACCTGCAGTACTTAACTGGGTGAGATAGTAGGTATTTCGCGTATATGGTATTTAGCGTAATTGGTATTTTGCTAACATTCGTGTTGGCGTTATGCGTAGTTGGTGTTTTGCGTAGTTGGTGTTTTGCTTTTGTGGTCTTATGCGTATAAACCGTCTATTTTGCTATTTCTTATCTGGCGTAGATACTCGAGCTATGTTATTTAAAAATAGAACGAACTCTTTTAATCCCCAACAGGATAACAAGGAGAACTCACCTAAATTCTATTTAAATTTCGAACTGCTATGACTAAACTTTGACGTTCGTTATTGAGTGCCAATCGTTATTTTATTAACGTTTGATCATTGACCTCATGGTCAACGCGACTGATGCTAAAAACAAACACGCTAAATAAAGTAACTATCGTTATTTTACGTTGTATAATAGTATTAGTATAATAAACAGTGCTTTATTGTTAGAGCCGAGATTACAGTATCCAGTTTCCGATAATGTCCTGGATTTAGCGCGCGAAGGAACTTTTCTTGGATGGTCTAAGAATTAGCTGTAATAAAATAACGTAGTTCAATGCTAACTCCCACTATGCGCTAATAAACGAGGTGCTTAAAGATAACGCCCGCCTGGTTCTGTTTGCGAGGCAATTGAACTATCTTAGAGATATTCTAATATTATTATTATATCTCCATTCTATTTGATGAGAAGTACGACATCCTAACGTGAAATTTCTTGATTTATTGAGTTTGGGCTTACTTTATGAGTTATTTTTTATACCACATCATTGGCAAATATGCAGACTGTATGCTTGATGGTACAGTCGCCTTTAGTATATGAGGTTTTGTGAGATTTGCATATATACAACCTCTACCAGGATTCAAAGTACGTTGCCAGCTTGTGACATAAGATGTCAAGTCACAGTACCCAGTTATTTTACTGCCCGTCTTACCCTTCAAACCGGAACACAGCAATGCAAGAAATTGCAGAATTACAATAACTTAAATGACTTTGAAATGTGTTCTTTTATTCATGGAAAGTTGTTTTTAGTGACTTTTTTTTGGTGTAAAATAATAATTTCTATTTGTTGTTATATCACACCTCGGACACTCCATACAACGTTCGCAAATCAATTACCTATTACTACTACTAAAGCAAACGACGTTTCTACACGCGCAAATGTGTGCGTGGAATCTAGTAGGGCTGAGTGCGCGGTTATCAATCGAAATGACGCGAGAAGTGTAGCAACTGCCTTCTCTTTTACCCGCACAGCGCTATATCTATTATCGGCCGGCGCTCGTGTCTACTCGGTGAACGTGCAGTTTCACCGCGCCCCCGAGCGATCGCGCGCGCCCTTGTTTATGTGTCAGTGATGTCTACAATGAAGTGCCGGGTGGGGTGAGGTATTTGAAATGAGTGCGAGGAGGTGAGTGGCCGTTCTGTACGTAGTACTATTATCTATTCTGTGGTTATATGTAATTCGGCCGCATATGGAGTACTGCTCGCACCTCTGGGCAGAAGCTCCCAAATATCAGCTCGACCCTCTTGACTCCCTGCAAAGGCGTGCATTCCGTATCGTCGGTGATCCCAATTTCACGGCCACAATGGAGATGCTGGAGCAAAGGAGAGATTTTGGTTCCTCTGCGTGCTCTATCGGCTCTTTAACGGAGAGTGCTCTGAGGAATTGTTTGCAATGGAGCCCACTTCACTTTTTTACCACCGCGCCACCCGCCATCGCAGTAGAGTTCATCCATATTATCTGGAGTCGATCTCATCTAGCACAGTTCGGTTTCAGAGTTCATTCCTTCCACCTACGTGTAGGCTCTGGAACGAACTCCCAGCTGCGGTATTTCCTGAGCGCTACGACATGTCCTACTTTAAACGAGGCTTAAGAAAAGCACTTCTCTCCAGGTAGGCAGTGACTTAACTTTGCCCCTGGCATTGCAGATGGCTATCAGCGGTGGTTACCACTTAACATCAGGTGGGCCACTGGCTCGTCTGCCACCGTTAGCAGAAACCAATACGAATTATCCTTCGCAAGAACTCGAGATAAAATATCGCATTAAGTTTACCGGTGTACCATTTATGATATCTCTTTGAGCGAACGGATATTGCATCCGGATCTAGCTCACGGCCTAGGCTTGCTAGATGCAAAGTTATGAGTAAGCTTAGTGTCAGTTCATCCGTCTATTAATGCCGAGCCGATCCGATTCTCACGCGCTTGATTCTATCTGGTTTGCGTGCGCAAAATCGATTATCAGAAGTCGGTATCGGAATGATCTTTCGTTATAAATTTATCCTTATTGGCTGGCTTCGGCAGCGCAGTCAGTATTGCGAAGCTGCAGTTGGCGACTTCAGAATGGAGAAGAATAAGCTTTACCAAATAAAATTTGGATCATACTAAACATTCTATTTTTTCCACATCTATCTATAGCACATATAAAAGCCAAAGGTCACTCATCACGAAATATCGAAAACAGTTTGACGTACATAGATTAAATTTGGCAGGGACGTAGTTTATAGTTAGTAGACCGGCCCTCAAAACGGAAGTCCTTATTTTTTTCTATAAACTTGAAATTTGGTAGCAAGTTAGACGTTCGCTAAGACCGGATTTTGCGACAGGGATGGATTAAGGAGGTCTAAAGGCTCTCGCAAGTTTGTATGAAAGTATAATTTTTTTTGCTACAAACTTGAAATTTGGCAGGGAGGTACATAATGCTCGTAGTTAGTAAACGTTCGCTTAGATAGTATTTTGCGACAGGGTCGGATTAAAGAGTAAACACTCTCGCAAGGTTAGAGTTTTTGAGTAGAAGACATTAGCTAAGAAAGATTTTTGTGACAGACATGAACTAAGGGTTCTCGCAAGTTTATATGAAGTCCTAGGCTTTTTGTACTTGAAAATTGGAAGAGAGATAGAATATAGTTAACACATCTCAGCCCCTTAGACAAAAGCCACACGCAAATTGGCAAATTTTTCCGCAGTCGTTCCGCAGAAAAATGTATGGAAAAGACATTTGCCTGCGACAACCTCACGCTATTTTTCCGCAGCTTATGTCATCTCCATACATTTTTTCTGCGCCACGACTGCGGAAAAATTATTTATTTATTTATTTAATCGTTATCGCACAACATAAAAAATTTACGATGAACAAAAGGCGGACTTAATGCCAGAGACATTCTCTACCAGTCAACCAGTAAGAGTGTGGGAAAAATTGACGACGGTGTACGAGTCAAACAGAAAAAAACTTAAAGAATGTTTGATGGTAGACAACTAATAGAAAATAACCTTAATTACTTAAACAGATGACAAAGTAATAAATAACAAAAAAATAATTTTAAACTAAGTAAAACAATAATACACACGCAAACACATATACATAAATATTACTATATATTAAATACAATTGTATATATATTACATACATAATATATTATATATATATATATATGTATAATATTAATATTATAACTAAACTATAAAAATTTGCGTGTGACTTTTGTCTAATTGGTTAGGTAGGAACAGAATTACTACGCGGACGGAGTCGCGGGCAACAGCTAGTATTCTATGTTTCTCAGACCGTACACTATCAGCTGGCTCCGTACGGTTCCAATTTACTCTAATGACCCACTTGGATGCCGTCTGCTTACAGTTGAAGCAACCAGCGCGGCTGATCTTTTGTACCCAATTATTTTACGTTTGGCTTCCAAACGGGCATTTATGTTAATATAGTATACCTATATTTTGTGTATATTTTTGGAAATATGTCGTTGGCAGGCCATATCGTAGAAATAAACCCAAAAAAATTATGAAGAGGGCACCCTTATCACCTAGGGGTATAAAAATACCCTACGACCTATTCTCGGACCTACAAGTACGAAATATAAACAAAAAAATTCATAAAAATCGGTCAAGCCGTTTCGGAGGAGCTCGATAATAACAAACACTGTGACAAGAGATTTTTATATATTACATTTATTTCTGGGTAGTGTAAAACCGTGGTAGACCCCGACTCACATGGATGAAGACCATACATAACGACATGAAGAACTATAACATTGACTCGAAGACAACACAGGACCCGCAACCTGTGGCGAAAATTGATTAGGAGAGCCAACCCCAATCAAGGTGGGAACAAGGCCGGTTGAAGAGAAGAGAGACATTTATTTCTGGGTAGTGTAGCTTTAGTTTGGGACATCATCCATTACAAAGAATTAATTTCGTTATATACTGATACAGTTTTCTTGGGCCACGAGCTTGACTGACTAGCAAAAATTACAACTTTTAAAATCGTTCTTTGCAGCGCTTCCGAATCAGCAGGACTGCGATTTTATTGCACGGAATAATTAGCACTTATGGTCACCCATCAATCTCCTGAGCATGATGAACGTTGCTCAGCTTAAGCAATATCGCCACCACTTTCTGCCTCGATCCTAAAATTTCAGAGTAGGCAAGGAATATGAAGCAGATATTTCATTGCTAAGTAATTTATTCTGACTGATTCGCATTCGTCGAGCCAAATTAAAATTGACAGATATTCTTGGAGCGTACGGATTTTCGCGGAACCGATTATTCATACAAAAATTCGAGCTTTTCATAAATTTTGTATGAAACTTTGTCAGTGTCTGTCAAATCTGTGTGGCTCCGAGATTCATTCCAGTGGAGATAGGATTGTTTTAGTAATGTAATGTAAGGCTTTCAAAGCCCGCTTTTTAAAACTATAAGCAAGATATAATAAAAAGCTCAAAAAGATTCATCAATGGATCTAGTGGATATTGCTAGCTTATCGTTAAAAAACATTGTGTCGATGGAAACGGGGAATTGTGGCGGCTAGCACTTGACAGTTCACGTCACTAAAATTTAATAAGAGATACAACCTCAGAATAACAATGCTTTAGTTGTTATTCTGAGGATACAACATTTCAAAGGCTTAAACGCCGATGGGTAATTACAGACTATTTGGGACTCAATGGGCTATAGTGCCAGGCATAGATTCTGTGCCAGACAGAGGTCTGTATCCAACTCCGTTACAATATCGTTTCAACTGTATGGTATGAAACTTGGCCAGTTCCAAAAAGGTGCTTGTGTGAATTTACTTGAAATCTAGCAATTTTCCTACTATGGACAAGTATTTAAAACTAGGTTTACTCAGCTTCGCTCGCGTTGTTTTTATTTTAATTTTAAGACTTCTAAATAGTTCCACCAAGAACTATGGACAAGGGCTGGGTTAACTGAAAGTTAATCAGAGAGTAGTTTTCTTTATTTTTGCCTGTTGCCAAAGAGTCTACAAAAATGAACAACTATTCATATAATAGAATAATCACGAATAAAGAATCGCCTTTTCACTGCTTAGTAAAAAATATTTTAGTTTTGAAAATGGAGATAAAATGGAACTACAAGAATGCGTAATACGCGCATTCTAGTTCCATTTTGAGAAATAAAAAGCGTTGAAGAAATAAAAAAGGCATTGGCACGATATCTTTAGAATCAAATAGAATTAGTGCCCGTTATTTATTAAGCATTGTATTGGATTAATTATTTTTTTTCTCGCAATCGCAGTGAAAAGTAGAGTCTACCAGACAGCGCTAACAATCAGTTATAACTCTACCATTTACTCCCTTGCTAAAACTACCTCGTATACAGAGTTAATTTTTTAGTTGGTGCCAAATTTTATGTACTTGTTCAAACAAGCAAACTACAATCATGAAATTTACTATGGGATCAATCATGAAATACATCTAGGTTCAGAGGATGTTGAACATTTTGTATGGAGCGGCTGATATTTTTTCGCGATTTCATGATTGGCTCCCATAGTAAAAGTTGTTGAGATTGCTTGTCTGAACAAGCGCACAAAATTTGGCTAGTAGGAGCCAAATTTTGAAATAAAAGTAACTTTGTATAATCGGTCATTTTAGCCCCTTGTATAACAATCTACTATACACGGTTATTTTTTTATCACCCTGGGAAATTTTAGGTACGCTTCAGGACACATCCATTATTATAAAAAAAATCTCTAAAAATGCTGCACTCAACTAGTGCAGCATTTTTTAAATATTTTAGAAAATTAACATAAAATTAAGTGTTATTTTTTTATTCATATTTAAATCATTCTAATACCATGTCGTGAAGCGTCCCTTAAATTTTCCAGGATGATAAAAAATAGCCGTGTATAATGATTTCTAAAAAATATATACACGTTGTTTCATAATAACCAATAAATAATCAATGCGTTATCTAAAACTTATCATTAAAATGTGTTTACACGTAATGTCATTCAACCCAAAATTTTCATGTATATCATAGTATCATCATCATGTCTATGATTTACATGAAAATTTTGGGTTGCAATCATTTAATTAATATGAAAATTCTAAATTACTTCTATTTTATATTATATTTAAATTTTGGATTGAATGACATTACGGGTAAACACAATTTAATAATTAGTTTTAGATAACGCATTAATTATTTATTGGTTATTATGAAACACCGTGTATATAATTTAGATTGAAATAATGTAAGGATACCGTGATCTTATTGTTCAAAAGCTCATTAATTTTAAATAATACTAAAAGGTGTGCTTTTTGTTTCAATGATTTTCATGTTGAAATCGTAAGTCAGATTACTCGCGAGTTAACTTGTGGCAAAGTGAAAATAAATCGAAACCCTGGGCACTTAGCTGCTATGGTAAATCCGGCCTTGATGATTCTATTGATGTTAATGTTCTTCAAAATAGACCATGTGAGTTTTGCTTAGTTAGATTGACAGGCCAGTAATTACTGCTACACTTCCATTATATAGGTATAGAGATCATCATATCAGTTAAGATTTTGGTAAGACAATAACCACAATGTTATCTGAATATCGGATCTAAAAGAAAACGAATAATATTATAAAGGTTCATGAAGGCCAAATTATTGTGCAACATTAATGGTTCTTGCTTTCAAATGTGTAGGAACAAAGAGTTCTAGCTTGTATAGTTTTAATGAGGATTACAACATATTTGTGGGTTTTGTGTCGATACTTATAGCGTCGCCCACGCAACCATTAACACAGTATTCGGACTTCAATATTCTACATGATATTTTCCAGTAATATGAGATGTAATTCTAAGAAGTTTGAATAAAAACACAATAATAAAAGCTATCAATCACCCTGGCCTTATTCCACCCTTAAGGGACGGCGCAACACGTATTGAGAAATGTTTTCAGTATTTACACTCAAATCGCATTAGGAACTTCTTGTACTAGTTCTTTATTATAAAAAAGTAAATTAGGAAGGGAGAGAAAAAAGACGGATGAAATAAAAAACAAAACAGAAGATGCATATCGATGAAATTTTCATAAAAATCTTTTGAAATTATTCCAGAATACACATGACCATATAATTTATTGAAGATGATTTATTTTTATTTTTACTCGTTTATGAGATAACTAGCTTTTGCCTGCAGCTTCGTTCACATCAAATTCCGGGTAATTTTAAATTTAAAAAAGCGGGACTTACCTTGCGCAAAACATTGAGTAGTACAAAAACAAGTTAGAGCTGAATTTTAAAGATATACATATCCTGATGTTTCTCATAAGGTAGGTTTCAGCGCAGAACAGAGGAACTTAGCAGAACTTTTAATATAAAACCTAAAATTATTGTTTAAGATGGAAGTACTATGGCCAGTGAAAATATTGCTTAACGATTGATACCTTTAGAAAGGTTCAGTATACTGATGAACAAAAATCAGTAGAGGTTTTGGGAGTCGGCACAGTTATTTTAACTGCGGAAGTTTGATAAAAGTGATCTTTAAAGTTACTCAAATAAGTGGCATGTTATCTGCATCAGAATCATCGAAAATGCCAGAACGTAAACGTATTTAGACAGACGGATAAATATGAATAGGAGATTTCAGATTGTGCAGCAGCGGAAATAATTATTTCAATACGAATCTGATTGTAATAGATCAGAAGTCATGATTGTTCACGCTCTAGGCAAGGCGTTAATATTCTGTCCGTTAGTTTGCAAAGAAACTAGTTTTTGTCCATCACTTCCTCCGCGCAGATCTCTTTAGAAATATTGAATTCCCATAATAACTTGGGGTTCAGCAAACTTTCTTATTCCAGCCTCTTCTATTTTGCTTGATTTATGTTTTATTTTCGCAATATTTTCCTCTGTATTGAATTGCGATAGTAAATTGGATTTTAATAGACTTAGCTTCCATTCCACACTTTTAATTTTCGTCGAAGAACCGAAGTCCTAACGAAGGGTAAAAACTGATTGAATTCAGGTCCGAAATGAACGGTCTTGCTATAAAACCTTGTTTTACAATTGTTTAATGTTCATGGGTTTAATATGATGCCGTTTTATCTATGATATTATGAACAATAAAATCATGACTAACATGTTTCCATGTAAACCATAATTCATGAAAGGTATCAGATACGCTCATGTTCATGACATTAGTAATATTATTGCTTATTTGTGACTTGATATTCCCGGATACTACGAGTACAAAGGAAGCATTAACAAGGTTGTAAATACAGTAAGCTTTAAAGCTAATATTATATTCAATAAATCAACTAGTTACTAGTGTGTTAGCTAGTTGATTATTGAATATCTGCCGTCAAAACCAATTTGCTTTTGCTCCACCGAGCAAATATGCTGTTTGAATGCCAATACCAGTACAACATTTCGATATTTAACTGTGTTGATATGATTTTCAATTTCGTGACGCGAATAGATTGGATCTTATTGTTTATTGGGAATCAGAATCCTTTGCTAATGTTTGAACGATATCTCAAGTTGTCTTTTTGACTAGTTTGCTCAAACATGAATCTTTGGTCTTCGTGTTTATAGAGCAAGAAGACAAGCTTGTTGACACTGTAAGATCAAATAACCTGGAGGAAACGCCGTAGTGTCGCAAATGAGACGCTCCCGACGATACGGCCGAGCATACATTATTGGAGTGCTCGGCCTTGCGATCCCAATCACGAGCTATGCGTGACGTTGGACGGTAACTTCTCCCTGTCAGCCAACATAAGATGCTGGAAGTCGCAGTGGCTGCAAGGGTCGCTCTGATTGCCGTGAGATCCCTTCTCTAAATATACGTATACGTACAGAAGTAGCTAGCTTGCTTTGGTAAATTTTGCTATATACAGAACTTTTTGTTGCCCGCGACTTAGTCTGCGTTGAATTGGTTTACGCGCGGATCGTCCCATTCGCAGAATATCACAGTGTTTTAAACAATCTCATTCGCGAAACTCCCGTATCGGGATTTCGATTATATCACACGTTCCCCAGAGAACTCATTAAAATTTGGGATAAGAAGTAGTTAATGTTCTACCCCAGGACTTAACCTGTCGCTTTACCAAATTTGAAATTCCAGAATGGGTTCAGCGTTTAGGCGTGAAAGCGGCAAACAGACAGACAGACAAACAGAGTTACATTCGCATTTTTTAAATTATTAGAGATTACAGATTACACAAATGTCAACCTGACAATTGTTTCTATTGCTAGAGAACGAAAACCACGATAATTTGTAGACAATTAACTAGTAACCGATGTATTTATCACTGAATGAAAATCGCTCTAACAACCATACATCTAGCATGAGGTTCTCACAGATAAACGGACCGAACAACGTGAGATCACGAATCACTTAGGTGGCCGATAACGCTGAGATCAGAGGGTTAATTCTACCAATAAGCCACAGCTGAACCGAATCTAACCGTTGCGCTCGATCAATCAGAGCTCCACATTATTACGCCATCGAACGCTTAACTGCCAATCTATGCACTGTGATTGGTCGAATGTTACGGTTCAGTCTGGCTGCGTTATGGTCTGTTAGAGGAACTGGCTCCTTTGCCGGCGAACCAACATTTTTAACGGGAATCCCTCCGGTCTATAAACATTGCCAACGACGGTGTATACTGTTTTAAATTTCTTAGTTGATGCTCACTGAGATATCTTTTGTCAAATATTTCAACTATCATCGTTAAGATCGTTTGTGAAGGCGATGTAAAAAATTGGCACTTTCTTTGAGTTATTTCAAATAATACACCTTTTTTACAACGGCCAAAGCTCTTTGCCTTCACCTAGCTTAAACCTTCATCTGTATGATAAGACGTCATGACTATAACGCGTTCTTCGCACGAGTTCCTCTGGTTGCAAGCGGAACTTCATATGCATAAAATTTGACCTGTTCATCTCGAGAAATTTCCAAATTTTGATGAGGTGTAGAGGTTACTAGGAGTAGATGTTTACGTTTAACTTTTATGGTTGTGATGTTCATCCATACAGGAAGCGTTGTGAAATGTCGTACACAGACTCATGTTTAGTTAGAACTGTGTATTTGTGTTTGATTAATTAGTGTTTGTTAACGTCTATGCTGAAGAAAGGTTGAGCTTTGCAAATAACCTCCACTAAGTCCCCTAGTCCCCGGATAGGAAAATAGAGGTTGGTTTAGTGGGTAGGTATGCCCTGCACTTCGCGGAAAGTCGTATGTACGCCTATTGTTTATCGGCAGGTACGACGCGCAACCGCATTCCACCTGATAAAAAGACATAAGCAAGAATTTACAAATCTATTACTATTACGTCTTTTTCACAATAGTTGTCTGTGAGTAAGCTTCGATGATAGGTTAGCAGTATCGTCTGCACATGTGTACCGTCGTCAAATATTTGAGCTCTCCAAGAGATTGGTTCAAATCCCGAGTGCCAATTCATTTAGGCGTACGCTCTCGCGTTTTACGAGTTTACGACGAAGTGAAACAATCAGCTAATTGCTTTGACGGAGAAACACTTTTTAAATTGTATGGAGTTCGTTATTTATTTGGTCCTCTGAAGAAATTGAACGAATTTCTATGTAAACAAATTAGTATAATTCGGAAACACGTTTGTGTAGCTATAGCTGTCTTATATGTTTTTTACGTGCCTCGTTGTTTGTATATCTGTATCTACGTGTCACGATGATTGTTCGGGATAAACTCCGAAATAACTTAACCGATTTTAAGAAAATTTGACTTACTGTAATTAGGTGCAACTTAAAAGATTTTTTATCTACACTCATGTTCTAATTCTAATATTAAGAACTCAACACTAATATTTTAAAGGCATAACTTAAAGCCCTTGGCCTTTTACAAATTACATTATAATACAGGTTCGCCATACAAAACCAGTACTTTAATGTAACTCGAATTCCAATAAAATACAGTTCGATTGACGAAGCCCGACCAAGGAGGTTTTGTCATAATTTTCTCTTGTGCCAGTACATTGTCTATGGCGGCGCGTGCTACAGCGCATGCGCAGTAGAATGTTGGTGTTGGCGCCATTTCTCTGAATTTTTCATTCATTATTTTGCTGTTATTGGTTTCTTTATTAGTTTCACAATTGCACTGTTCAAAATGCAAATAATTATTAGAATTAATGAGTTTGATTTTGTTTTAATTTTGTGTCTTTTATTTAATTTAGGTAACCACTGATTGCATGAGTGTAGATAAAGTAGTGTATGAAATTGCACATAATTACGTCTTATAACACTGGTGGTACTATTAAAATTCTCGGCAAGCCTCGAA
Source organism: Schoenobius gigantellus (assembly GCA_963935595.1). Classification (NCBI taxonomy): domain Eukaryota; kingdom Metazoa; phylum Arthropoda; class Insecta; order Lepidoptera; family Crambidae; genus Schoenobius; species Schoenobius gigantellus. The sequence continues at coordinate 40,573,117 of OZ012544.1, read as the reverse complement.
TTTTAAACACACACTAGTGTTTTAAGACCCCCTATTATGTGACTATTTCATAAACTACTATTATACAACTAAGTTGGTAAACAAGCATATTAGTACATGTGGTTCTTGTGAGACTCGCAGCAAATCTGCAACCCCCACAAGAACCACTCGACCTTGCAGGAATAGTGTTGCCCAACGTTTGACTGTGGCAGACGATGGTCCAGCTTCTGCATAAACTGCAGACATTTCTTCAAAAATCTCCTTTGCCGTTTTTCCCTTTTTTACAAGGAATATTATGACGACACGATGTTTCAATTTCGTGTAATGCAGCGATGACTCAGACATGTTGATTTTTACAGATCGATTGCTCGCTCAGACTATAATGATCCTAATTAGACAAAACTTTCCTTATATACTAATTAAATGTTACTCAATCCCACACATTTTTTTTGTTCGTAATATTACTTAAGTTTATAATATTTGTATAAAGTTTGTTGAAATGAATATTATGTCCGTTAAAGTCCTCTATCCTAACTCTATTTCCTTTGTTTATCGATAACCTTTGTGACTTTAATTTTATTAATATGTAAATATACCCACTAAAACACTCGGAAGGTAGGATTACCAGTACGAGAATCTTGTGGATTAACATTGCTGATTACTTAACGTACGCCGTTTGCCATTTCATATGAGTTCATCTAATTTTATCTCTCGCTTGGCTTCTGTGATTTGATTTGTAGATTTTAATGGATGATTTTTTGTTACAGGTATAGATTGAACTGCGTCAATGGTTAAATGAGATGAGTAAAATTAGTGTTATAATGGATTTGCTCTTTCAAAATTAACTTAACCATCAGTAGTTACCTATGTTTGATTAACAAGGTTGGTGGTTTAGTTATTAATGGTTGGCGGTCGAGTTTATGAGTTAACCTGCGGCCGTACCGCCTAACTCAAAACGATCACTCGCTATCGTTATCGTGACATTAGAACAATAGTTTTGATGTCACAGGTGACATTTGAACTATTATTCTAATGTCACGAAAGCGATGGCGAGTGATCGCTGTGAGTTAGGCGGTAGCTCCCCTGGTTACCGTTAGTGTATACATCTTTTTATAATTCTTAATTTCTCTTATATATGAAAATGGATCGCCGTTCCTTTGTCTTGCAAAAACAAAAGTAGATTGAACGATTCTTACGAAATTTTCTGTGTTTGAGTAGGTCCAAGGAAGGTTTAGACGTATTTGTACCCGGTAGGTGGCGCTGTAATTTGATGGGACGACCTCTGCATCGACAAGAAGGGGAAAAAAGTCTAATGAGCCGGTTCATTAGTGTTTTTTCTCCTTCTTATCTTCCCAAAAATCAAAATGAATCCGTTCGTTAGTCTTGCTAAAACTAAAAACAGAAAACGGCTTAACCGATTGCAATATTTATTGTTTTCTTTGGTTCGCTTAAATGCTTTGGATAGGGTGCAGCGGCGCGCAACAGGCATCATTGAGGATGTAGAGGTAACTAACAACCTTGAACCATGTTGCGTCACTAAGCGCCTCGCCAATATATACCACGGCGAGTGTTCTAAAGAGCTTTTTTCACTAATCCCAGCCTCTCCTTTTCTGTTAAGGACCTAGACGTGCTGGCCTGCGTTGTCACCGTCTTACTGTGGCTACCATTCCAAAGCGAACCAAAAAATTTGGCAACTCATATGTCGCACGATCAAAAAATCTAACTATGTATCTGCCAGCACACGTGCTTCCTCCTTCTTACAATCCCAGGTCCGTTAAAAGAGGCGTGAAGAAGCACCTTGCAGGTCGGCAAGGTGAGGAGGGTGGCTAGTGCGGTGTGCATTCTCTCTCCTGCACTAGCTATCTTCGCATTTGGACTCTATTTCCACTAACCACCAGTTGGAATAGAGTCATTTGCTAGGCAATCTATAAAAATACAGGTGTAGTTTAAAAAAGATTCGCGATTGTTTATTTAGATCTGTCATCTGTCAGGGGATATGAAGTGCAGCAGGTCAGCTAGACATAAATAAGAATTTTATTGTACTCAATATGGTAAATGGGCACAATGGTTCATTAAACCATTGTATGGTTAATTATTTTACTAATTGTAAGTAATTATTTCACCTTTATTTTACATTTGTAGATTTTCCCGCAATATAATGTTACCAAACATCCAAAGTCCACCTTTGTGCATGTTCTCTCTGTATTGTTTTTGTGTATGTACAATAAAGAATATAATAAAAATTGTTGAGGTTACGACATATTTTTCTGTAAGGTATACAACATGCAATATTGGCACAAAATTTAGTGATCTACTTACATTTAATCTTGGACACGATGAACTGGTCAATGAAGCACAATAGATCCATGCAAAATCTATAAATCATAATTACTCTGTTGATCAATCAGACCTGTAATTGTGGATCTGGATGTTGATCGAATGAAGGAAGAGTTCAGGTAGCGAAAATGAGAATATAAGATAAGGAATGTATATGATGAAATTTGAAAGTAGCAGCAGTGAGAGAGAAAAAATAAGGGGTTAGCGAGGTACAGGATGTAATGAGGAGAGATAAGAATTCATATTTTCAGAACAGTTATTAGCATAAATGTAGATAGATAAATATAGCTGAAATAGCATTGAGCTGACGAGTATTGAGCTGAAATAGACTGAAAATCAGCGCTGCATCGTTACGATGCAGCATCTTGGCTGAGTCGTAGCCTTTTCACTGCCGAAACACTCCACTATTTTATGCTAGTTTTAGATAATTAATGAAGAACTTACTGATGTGTAAAGCAGTGAATAAATGTTTTTTCTTTCTTTCTTTTTATAGCGGAACGCCTAAGAAAGTATGGATGGATTGCGTAAAGAAGGATATACGTGCGAAGAATGTCCTGAGTTATATGATAGATACGAATGGAAGAAGAAAATGGTTGCGCCGATGCCACATAAGATTATCATGATATGATATGATGACGAATGAATTGTACAATTACTGGGTACTGTGAGTTTACTCGTACATCTGGTGTCACAAGTTGGCAACGTACACTGTGGTTCTTGTGGGGGTTGCAGTTTTGCTGCGAATCTCACAAGAGCCGCATGTATTATAGGTGACTGTTACCACTTACCATCAGGTGGGCAGTTTGCTTGTTTGCCAACTTTCTGCAATAAAAAAAAAACAATCCACATTTACAAACTTTCGACGTGTTAAAAGTTCACGAAACTAAACTTCGCTTTTCCAATGCAGAAACAGATATATTATTATCATGTCGGATCGACACAGTAGATCGCCAAAACATTATTATCATGAGTCAGAAGCGGCCATTGTTTGCGGAACACTTGACATTGACCCGCAATGTTTGTCAATTTCTATAAAGATCTCCGGAGGTCGAGACCTTATCGGACCGTTGTTGCGTGAATTATAATTATGTCAGTGCAATTATATGGATGTAATAAATGATGACAATAGCGTGTTTTTACAATGCTAACTTTGAAATATTCGATTTAACGAGGTGCTATTGTTAATCGCCTTCAAAAAAGTAAGTGGTTCTAAATTTTACAGTTCGCTGTTAGTTTTTAATGAATGTTATAAGTATATTTTTGTATTTACCAATTCACTAAAGTTTATCAAAGATTCAATAAAATGTCTTAACAGATTTTTTTTGTATTTGGTGTGTTCTGTTTTTAATTAGGGCATTTATTAAGTTTGAGGAAAAAATCGATGTTTGAGCTTGCAGTGTGAAGAAATGTAGAATTCTACTACACATAAATTACTGTAGACTGATAAAGAAATGCAATAACTAAGTAGAATATGAGCGTCGGTCGGTAGCGCTGTGGACTCGGCACTTGCCTTTAAGGGAGGTCCTTGGTTCAAGAACCCCGACAGCCTAGCTCATATACGTCCCCCCCGAGGGGTTCGAGCCTACCCTAATTTAGTGTGTTTAGGCCTTAGTCAACCACGCTGGCCCAGTGCGGTTTGGTCGACTTCACATACATCTTTGAATTTCTTCGCAGATGTATGCAGGTTGCCTCGTGATGTTTTCCTTCACCGTAGGAGCGTCAGATAAATGTACATATGAAATTCGGAAAACGAAAACTATTTTCTCTGTTTGGCCCAATAGTTGACTGGTAGAGAGCGATGTTCATCGCTAAGTCCGCCATATGTACAAACCTATTGTAACATAGAAGTATAAATAAATAAATAAAAACACATTGATACATAGCAGTCTCGAACCCCGAACCTCCCGATTGGAAGGCAAGTGCCGAGTCCACAGCGCCACCGACTCCCCCTGGTTTTGTTTATGCCCTCGTCGCGCGTTTCCGAGTCACGACTTAATTCGAGATATCCCACGGCGCACTCTCACGGCATTCAATTTGAGTTTTCGCAGGAGATGTCGTAATTTCTAACTGCCTTTGCGGTGTGAGAGAGTGCCTTATTAGGCGCCACACACGTGTCGTGCGGAGCTCATTAGCCCTGTCTTTTAATTATGCAATCGGCGCCTAAAATCGGGTTTCTCCACAAACGTAGATGAACTGGCGACTAGCTTGCTAACACCATGCTGGTGTTAGGTTTAGCTTCAAACTTACCATCTTTTCTCAGAGGTGTAAGAGCGTGTAAAATGTATAATGTAGGGTATCATAATAAAAGTTTATATACGTCCCCACTGAGGGGCTCGAGTCTAGTCTATACGCGGGCACAGCTAGTCTTATCTAATACTAGCTGTGCTAGCTGTGACTTCGTCCGCGTGGAATAGTAACGGCTGGACCGATCTTGATAAAAATCCTATAGTTAAGTTAAGCCTATGTTATACCTTGTATAATTAGCTATCTATTAGTGAAAGTCCCATCAAAATCGGTCCAGCCGTTCCGGAGATTAGCGGGAACAAACAGTCTTCTAATATATAAAATTCTCGTGTCACAGTGTTTGTTACCAAACTCCTCCGAAACGGCTTGACCGATCTTTATGAAATTTTTTGTGTACATTCGGTAGGTCTGAGAATAGGTCGTAAACTATTTTTTATTACGGCGAAACGTATTAGTTCGCCGGCACAGCTAGTACTCGTATATAATTCTCGTGTCACAGTGTTTGTTACCGAACTCCTCCGAAACGGCTTGACCGATCTTTATGAAATTTTTGTGTATATTCGGTAGGTCTGATAATAGGTCGTAAACTATTTTTTATTATGGCGAAACTTAGTTCGCGGACACGACTAGTTATATATAAAGTTCAGCTGGATATCTCTAGGTACGCGTTCCCGAGACAAAGGCTCTTGACAGACAGACGGTTAGACCGACCGACGGACAGCGAAGTAATCCAAAAATTCCATATGCGCTATCAGTGTGATGACGCGAGATGATAACCAAAATCCAAATTAATTACATTCGTATAACACGTAGCATGAGTAGGATTTTTGGTCACCAGATTGAAGAAAAGGAGACAAATCGAAATTCTAATTTAACCTAAAATTGCTTGGATTGTGGCTATTTAACACAAACGGGAGAACATTCTCAAAGGCGGCAAAGCATAATTTGAAAATCGAGATTACCTCGATACGCTGTCAGCTCTGATTTTCAATTCAGACTCTGACAATGTTGTCCATAAGCTTCAATTGCGGACTATTTTGGTCAAAGCACGCATAATAGGACGTATTGAGATGCCGATGCCATCATGACGCACAGTGAAACCATCCCTATTCGCTTGATGTTCGACCTAACATCGCTCAGCAGGATTAAGATAAGGAGCCAACAACATTGTTGCAACAAGAAACTTGAAGTCAACATAATGTCGAAATAGAATATCTTTCGTGGCTCTGTAACGCGTCTATTTTTTTGTACGAGTTGTGCTTGGACGTTCCATTCGGCGTAATAGAATGTCCATTCCCGATTCCTGATGTGCGGGGCGACGATCGGGTTCTGTCCTATTGCCTTTATCTCACCTTTTTTTCTGGAAGAAATGCGTGACCGTATCTTACCCGCCGTTTGCTAGACGGCACAGTACCAGGCCTACCCACTAAAACCCTCCAGTGTTCTCCCTGCCCTTATGGGCGCGCGTGGTAGGGTCCACGATGCGATATCACTACCCACGCGCCCGGGTGCCCTGGTAAGGTCGAAGATGGACGTGACCTTCTCCTGGACGCCTCCACAACCGAGGCACTAGTTATCTTCCTCTAATCGTCGAAACACAACAATGCTCTTAACATTGTCTTACGGCGAACTTAGGTAAGACGGTGGTAACTAGCAAGGACTCAGGAGACGCATTTTTGAAATAATAGAATTTAAATTCGCATTCGAAGTCGTAAGATTCGCAAACGAATTTCCAAATTCACTATTTTTGAGTATTCATTCCGTGAATTCTGCAACGAGTGGTCCTACCCACTCGTTTTTGATTTCTACTAGTAAAATATACGTAACGTATACAGGCTTACTTTTTTATTACTTTGGAAAATGTAAGGGACGCTTCAGAACACGATAGTAGAATGATTTAGATATTAATAAAAAAATAACTCACCTATTAATTTTAGTCAACTATACCCTCACCCCACAGTCTAAAATGTAATAAGTATTTTGTTTATTTTATATAGAACTAGCTGTGCCCGCGAACTACGTTTCGCCTTAATTTATTTTTTCCCGACATTTCAACAAATATCGTTAATGTACACAGAAATAAATACAAAAACTTAACAAATTATATACTAAAACCTTCCTCGAGAATCACGCTATCGAGTGGTGAACACCGCTTGAAAATCGGTGCAGTAGTTTTTGAGTTTATCGCGAACAGACAGACAGACAGACGCGGCGGGGGACTTTGTTTTATAATATGTAAGGATTTTGCATTTTCTTTAAAAATGCAAAGTAATTAAATCGAAAAACAAAAAGATGATCTCCTAGAAAGTCTTAAAAGGCACCGACTTCAATATAGAAGCGTGATGTTGTCTGTTACCGTACACGTACCGTGAATTTAATACCACCTCACCTTCCTGACCTGACCTTGGACTTAGTCCAAGGTCAGGTCAAGTCCAAAAGTTAAGGATCCTTCCACCATCAACTCAGTTCATGACTATACCAGACCCAAATACGTCCGAACGAAAAAACAAGAAACACGTTCGACGTACTTACCTATAAAATTTAAGGGTTTCCCTTGATTTTCATGGGATCCCATCATTAGATCCTGACTTTGGTGACCTGGGGACCACCCCAGGAGTATACTCTATCGAATATAAAAAGAATTTTGAAAATCGGTCCACAATTGGCGGAGTAATTGCGTAACATACACACAAAACACTCTGGACACACCTAAAAATGTAAGGTTCTTCCTCGATTTTTATGGGATTCCATCATCAGACCCTGACTTAGGTGACCTTGGGACCACCCCAGGAGTATACTCTATCGAATACAAAACAAATTTGGAAATCGATCCACAATTGGCGGCGTAATCGCGTAACATACACACAAAAAAAACATACGTATCGAATTGACAACCTCCTCCTTTTTTGAAGTCGGTTAAAAAAGAATAAGTCAATAAAGAAAAAACTTCGTCTCCGGCGGGCATCGAACCCGCGTCTTTACCAGCGTCGTCTTCGAGCTCGTCTTTACGTCGAGCTCTTACCAGCTCCGACGAAATCTTTCTCTTTGTGAACTTTGTTAGGCCAAAGAAGTCTTTATTCACCGTTAATAATTCTTGATATATCATTTATCATATTATACATATAGTATAATCATTCTTTATTATGTTTATGTTAGGTTGTTTATGCTAGTACTGACCCCGATTATTTGTCAACTGTAGTATTTTGTTTTATACCTGCCTCGGAAGTAATGCTGGCGTTTACTCCGAAACTTGACGACAGAAGTTTGTAATGGTAGTTAGTAGCTACTACTGGCCTGAAGTTCCATCGTTTGGCGCTTTTAATGCTGAGTCGGAGTTATCTTGTTATCCTAACTCAATAAACTATCAAAGTTTCTACTAACTAACATTCTTGCGGAAGCCAGTGCATTCTGTAAATGCATTTTTGTTATTCCTTATACATTATTTTCTATATTTACATTATGATCTTATACATCTTCTAATATATAAAATTCTCGTGTCACAGTGTTTGTTACCGAACTCAGAAACGGTTTGACCGATCTTTATGAAAATGTTTGTGTATGTTCGGTAGGTCTGAGAATAGGTCGTTAACTATTTTTTATTATGGCGAAACGTAGTTCGCTGGCACAGCTAGAAACTCCTACGAAACGGCTGACCGATCTTTTTCAATTTTTTTGTGTATGTTCGGTAGGTCTGAGAATAGGTCGTAAGCTATTTTTTATTTTTTTGGCGAAACGTAGTTCGCCGGCACAGCTAGTCTTCTTCTTTTAATATATAAAATTCTCGTGTCACAGTGTTTGTAACCAAACTACTCCGGTATATATTCGGTAGGTCTGAGAATAGCTCGTACTCTATTTTTATACCCCTATGTGATAAGGTTTTTTTGGACAATTATTATGGCGAAACGTAGTTCGCGGGCAAAGCTGGTTATTTATATTATCCCTTAATATAGTTAGGTCCTTTTACAATTCATATTGCTCTTGGCCCTTTTCTCTGCAACGCTATGGACCCCGCACCCACACGGTGAATCCATGGAATGCTATGTTATCGTCTCATAACTAAATTGTGATATTTATATTTTAATAAAAATTTTAATAATAAGAGTTGAAATGATTTGTACCAGAATTAGATACAGTACAGATCGCGCCAAACCTCTAGTCCGCTCTGAAGTTGCTTCGCGCCTCTTTCCCATGCGCATAAAATACACTCAGTTTATTTTTATCGCGCTTAAAACTTATTTAGTCACGTGACATTTATCCGCCACTTATAACTTATGTAGACGTGATGTAGACAGACAATGGTGTCAATTCTGTTGGCATTTGTTGGAATAGACTAAACTAAATTTAGTTTTAGTGCTGTCAAATCGTGCTTACATGTACGTGTAATGATGTGAGTTACATTAAACAGTATCAGTTCATGCAACTAAGTAAGGGCACTGCAACATAAATAGCAGATCGCGAACGGAGTTACAAATTATAATTATTACTTTGCCATTAATTGTATAAAATCCTATTTATTATTTATTATATTATTATTAATTACTGTTTTTACAAATCAATTCAATTAAAAATGGTAGATCTTACGTATTTCTGCCGCCAAGCAGCGGTGCTTGCATCGCTGTGTTCCGGGGGGTTATTGTGTAAGAAAAAATCTATCGCGGTCGCTTACAATTTGACAGTCGCCGTCCGTCCATCGCTCCTTTATAAAAGGATGTCGGCGCAGAGCCTTGTGTTCACCGCGCAATGGCTGTGAAATTGTAAGCGATCGCCATAGATTTTTCTTAGACAATAACCCACTCGGTTTGATGACAGGCAGTGAAATTACTCGTTGCTGTAATATCACATCTCATGTTGCATGTTGACAACGTACAGTCAGCGATAGGTCAAGCTTCACGTTGACATTACGAAAGCCGTCGCTATTACGAACGGCGTGACGGCGGTCTCAAGGTCAACGTGTTATCTCTGACGTGTTGCTCTGTAAGAGTGCGTCCACATCTGGCGAATTCGCCGCGAATGCGCAGCTCGCGAGCATTTTATGTGCGTGCGTCGCTCCTGCGCCGCTCGCGTGCCGTTCGTGCGCAAGCTACGAGCTGCGCGTGAGCGGTGCGAGAGCTACCCGCTAGCGCCCCGCGAAATACTACTACTTACCCCCGTCCGCGCCTCAAGTCTGTTTCTGACTATCGGAGGCAAAATACGTATTGTTATAGATTGGACAGATGACATTTTTTTTAAAGATTTCCCATTGTGTGGAATCGTGTGGTGCGCGTGAGCAGCTCGCGCACAGATCACGAGCTCCGTACGAGCATTGCATGAGTTGCGCTAAAGAGGCGCACTAAACACTACTAAACAGTCCAGTAAACGGTCGAGCGGCTCGCGAGCTGCGCATTCGCGACGCATTCGTCAGATGTGGACGCACTCTGAGATGTATGACCTAATGAGCACAACACTGGGTCCTTCTAGAGGTCAGCGTCGATGGCGTAGTGCGTTAGGACGTTCGTCTTCCAATCGGGAGGTAGCGTTTCGAACCCCGCCACGTACTAATGTGTTTTCAAATTTTAAATTTATGTGTACGTTTATTCGACGCTCTAACGGTGAAGGAAAACATCCTGAGGAAAACCTACACACACCTACGAAGAAATATTTTACGCACTTGGCCAGCGTGGTTGACTAAGGCCTAATCGCTCTAGTATAGGGTAGGCTCGAGCCACTCGGTGGGAACGTGTATGAGCTGTTGATGATGAGAGGTCACCACGGAGTCCACGGAGGCAGTTAAATTAGGGTAACATTTATAAGCATGCACTTGTACATTTCACCTTAATAAAATTCTTTCTCTTTCTTTCTTTCAATCATAATTCTGATCTAATAAAACCGAGGGAAGCAGTTGTTCCCTATTTTAATATCCTCGCACGCATACGTGTAGACAGATAATATAAGCAGGAATGTCGTGCTATATGAATTGATTTCTTTATTAGAATTAAAAACGCCTTTGGGCGCTGTACAAAGTGAGGGGAACGATATTGGATTCCTTTGAGGGATCACCATTGTCTTTTAGTCTGATTTCATAAAAGAGGCGTTTCAGTTGTAACGTATATGGCGCTTCGATTCGATTTTATCAAATATGAGAATATCCCACTCAGAGCACAGAAGAAATAATAGTACTAAAGCCAAGTTTAGGTATGAAAATTTACCTACTCTTACGACCTTCATCTGACTGCACGGGAAATTGAAATTTATTGCATAACACGAGTGTTCCAATTCCGTTACGCGTCGCTGACCCGATACCGATTTAGCGATAAGTGTGCAGGGTTCCCACTGACCGATTTGCAGTTATCGTTACAGAAATTACCGACAAAAATCTAAATTTATAACGCGACGCGGCCAGCATGCAAGCCGAGTGGCAACCTTTGCTATACACCGGCCCGGCCGGTGCGCCAACCAAACGTACCTAAACTGCGGAGTGAAACCCCCCTGCCACAGTTTAACAATCATACAGTTTAGAAACGCGTTTGATGTTAGACGATGCCGCCGGCAGCGTGGGAACTTACGCTGTCACTCGCAAATGTGTAAGGGTTGTCAAAAAAGAAAAATAATCAAAATGCGTATATAATGTAATTTATTTACAAGAAGTACCCATATACCTAACTACATTTACATATGTTAGGTATGTTAGGTAGCTATGTCAGGTAGGTGATCGGTGCTCGTAGGTGAATTAAAGTAGACATCGAATACCTACCTAAGTTCGCCATATTTTAAAGGTATAAAAATGTCTACAAAGTAAAAAAAATGCATTAATCTTTTTTGTCGTCTCTTATGACATCCACGGGAAGATAGGTACCTAGGTAGCGGCGATACATGTATTATAGAGTTTACTCATAGTTCAGAATTAACTATAACCTATATTTTAAATTACACTAAACTATTTTAGTCGTTTTTTTCGACATCCACGGGAGGATAGGTAGCGGCGACACATTTATGCTAGAGTTTATTCAAATATAGTTGAGAATTAACTAGGAAGTATTTATTATTATTGCACTAAACTCTCATAGTGCATACATGCAGATTGTAACTTTTTAAATCTTGAAGTATTGCTTAACCGTTTTACTAGTTCAGTATCACAATACGACGGCTATAAATAGTTTATACAAAATAAATAATAGTACTAGACGATACCAATTTGGTTAATAATAAGAAATTATAGGAATAAATATACCTCGCGACGCGGGGAAATCTATGGAATCTTAATTCCTTATTGTATTTTGCGGTCGAGAAACATCCGTATACAGAACAAGTGTGCACCATTTTAAACAATGTAATAAACAATTCACGTAAAAAACTAATGCAAATTTCGCTCGCGTATCACACAGTCACACACAGTCGTTTCATTCAACCCTCAGCGTTCGAGTAAACAAACTCGGCGAGTTTGTAGGCCACGGACCGCGCCGCCCGCTTCCCCGTGAGTTCCCCGCCGTTGCTCTGCGCAAACACGTTCGTTTCGTAACTGTATGATTGTTAAACTGTGCCCCTGCTCAGAGATTTAGCAGTAGGGTTGCCATCTTTTTTGAAACAAATAAAGTATTTTTTTATTTAGGTGGAATAAAAATTGATAAAACAGCGTGAAAAAAAGGCACTTTTTTATTTATTTATCTTCATACATAAATAACTTTGTGGCTTTTTACAATATTTTAATGAATATTTGTTTTTCTTAAAGATAGTCACAGTATCTTTGCAATAAAAATTTAAATTACAATATACAATCACATCGCTTTAATTAAGTTTGGGATTGGGAGAGCTTTGTTCCTTTCAACTCCTGTTCGTCAAAGATACGTCCAAGATAGTGTATTTTAGTGTACTTCTATTGATGTCGTAGATTATAAAGTACACCTTTACGAAATAGAAGATAATACTATATTTAAGAGTACAGCTGGCAACCCTACATAGCAGGCATTATATTGACATTATCATTCTCAAAATTATTCGTTTATACTGCAATCAAAATAAAAGCCATTTAAAAAATATGTTTCACCTTACATAAGGCATCCGAATTTCGTATCACAAACATTTCGTTGAACCTTATTGTCACGATTCTAATTATATTGTTGGCAATACAAACACCCTTATTAAATTAATGTTTGATCAGTTATTCAAAGCTTGTTAGGGGAATAACATTTTGTACTGTTATATTCTGTCAGTATTGGGGCGTTACGAACTGTAATATTGTTTTCATTTAGGATCGTTCGAGAATCTCGGCGTATTTACCGCTCCATGTTTGCCGGCGAACTTTTAATTGCTCCATTTTGTTTACTCCTTGTATTATTTTTCATGTTGGGTCATTTAGTCCGGTACTTACGTACTCTATTTGTTTCAATTGTGAATACTTACTGCTTGCTTTCCTTAAAATTCAGCTGAGTGTCGGCATCGGCAACAACTGCGAAATTGCACTATTCTCGGTGTTTTGTTTTTAGTAATTTCTGTTATTGTCTATATTAGTGTATTTTTGTATATGGAAGCTCTATTATTGTATTAAATGTTATTATTATTTTTATGGTGTTTATGTTAAAAGTATTTTAATTTCACACATTATTGGGTATTTAATGTTTGTTTACTATCCACAAACTTTATATTATGTGAAACGTCCGTAGATCAATTTAGTTCACAAGTAGTTCTCAAGTCAGTCCACAGATTAGAGAATATGTAGTTTCATTTAAGTTTTTTTTCTATTTCTGGTACAGCAACAATTACTTTTAATCCTAAGGTGTATTTTTTTGTTTCTCTTTTTTTCTAAGTGATGTTCCGTACGTCGCGGCCATGTGGCTGATATGTAGTATGTATGTCAACTATGCATATCACTTACATGGCCACAACAGAGGTTCTGCCTGGAAATCAGAACCCTAACAGGCCCCTAACAGCCTTCATTTTATTATTTTGAATTGTTGTAATGTTTTTTGTGTATTTTATGTTTTGTGTGGCCAAATAAAATATTTCTTTATTTATTTATTTTCTTCGTTATATGGTAACAGTTAAGAGAGCGTCGGTGGCGCTGTGGACTCGGCACTTGCCTTCCAATCGGGAGGTCCGGGTTCGACACCGCAATGTACCAATGTGCTTTTCGTTTCGAATTTTATATGTACATTTGTCTGACGCTCCTACGCACGGTGAAGGAAAACATCGTGAGGCAACCTTCATACATCTGCGAAGAAATTCAAAGGCGTATGTGAAGCTGACCAATCCGCACTGGGCCAGCGTGGTTGACTAAGGCCCGAGCCCCTCGGTGGGGACGTAAATGAGCTGTGATGATGATGAAGGGTGCATAATAGTAGTTTATGAAACTGTTGCATAATGAGGGGTATTTAATGAGGTTTTAAATAGAATTTACACGAGTGTTGTAATACCTAGTTATATGCAGTTTGTAAGTTGTACCTATAACTTTAACCGCCTCCGTGGTCTAGTGGTTGAGACCACCGGGTGTTGATCAGGGGTTAGGGGTTTGATTCCCCATGGGGGTAGAAATTTTTCTGCTCGATTTCGTTGGTGGTAGGGCTTCTGAGCCGGCATGGATAGCTACCGCCGTCATACCTAAGTTTGTCGCCATAATAAAAATGTTAATAGCATTATTGTATTCCGACAATTAGAGGTAAGATAGCCAGTTCCTCAAGTGTTGAGGACTCCAGGCGAACCTTCGGCCTTATCGTAACTTACCATCAGGTGAGATGAAGGCCAAGAGCTTTCCTGTCGTATGTAGAAAAAACACAGTTTATTGTCATAAATTGGGGTTGAATCTTCTATCTAAATAAAAGGTCGATGTAACCTGAGTTAGTAGTTTCTTTGACTTTGCTGGTAGTAGATTACGAGCCATTAACTATCGCCACGTCTAAAATATCAGACGGAGTCCAAACTTCTTCATATTCACTATTATCATAAAATTTTAGCATGAATTTTTTTCTACGAAATTCAATAAAACAAAACGTAAGATAGGCGCTATCGTAATTGCGCTGCCACAATATAAGTAAAAATTGGAATCAAAACGCTAGTAAAAATACTAATATGGCTACTAAAAATGGGGTTTGGTGGTAAATGGGTGAAAATTTAGGGCTATAATATTTTTTGATGCGAAATCTGAAAAAGATAAAATATCAAATTTTTGGCCAAAAAATTTCTAAAGAGGGCCCTTCCTTATCAACTAGGGATATAAAAAATAGCCTACGACCTATTCTCAGATCTACCAAATATACACAAAAGATTTCATAAAATTCGGTCAAGTTCAAAAAATGATGAAATACAAGAAAAAATTTCGTCTCGGCCGGGACTCGAAACCGCGTCTCCAACATACCGTGTACTGTTGACGCCTTAACCACTGGGCCACCGAGCATTTACCAACCGCGACGAAATTCTATTTCTTCAACTGTAAAACTGTACTGATCTCTTTTGAACTTTGTTAAGCCAAAGTAGTGTTTCTTCATTGTTAAATAACTACGTATCAACATCCGATTCCAACGGTGTGTTGGAGACGCGGGTTCGAGTCCCGCCCGAGACGAATT
Source organism: Schoenobius gigantellus (assembly GCA_963935595.1). NCBI lineage: Eukaryota > Metazoa > Arthropoda > Insecta > Lepidoptera > Crambidae > Schoenobius > Schoenobius gigantellus. The sequence continues at coordinate 40,558,025 of OZ012544.1, read as the reverse complement.
TTTTTTTCATGTAGGTATTGATTTATTTTCATGATTTTTGCACTAGCAAAGAAAATGCAAAGTCACCGTCAAGTCTAGTTAAGTAGTTGCGCAAGAGTTCGATAACAAACACTGTGACACGAGATTTTTATATATTAGATGTTTCAAAACATACTCGTGGGTGTTGCCGCGTGCCTCTATTCCAATATGTTCATCCATCCGCCATCCCGCTCTCTGTGCGGTTTTAATATTGTTTTGAGCGATCATGGTCAGCGAGTTGATCAAAATGGCGGGAATACGCTGGATCAGGATAGCATCGGACCGAGATAGGTGTAGAGCGATGCAGGTTGCCTACACTCAGCATTGTGTGGCGATGGGCTGAAGAAGAATATTGTGATTGTTCGTGCTCTTGAGTTGCAGCACTCTCGTCGGTCGTTAATATTATTAGGTACTTATTTAATAATTATGCAAAAACATTCTTCTCTTTTTGAAGTTTGTGTTCTGAAGAGACACAATTTAAATGCATTCGTATTTAGTTTGTGTACACCAAGATTTGACCACGCGAACTAAATGAACTAGAGAACGAGGCGAAAGATGTAGTACGTCGTTCCGAAAAGGTTTTTTTTTATTGCTAACTAGCTGTGCCCGCGACTTCGTCCGTGCGGAATAGTAACGGCTGGACCGATCTTGATAAAAAGTAGCCTATGTTATACCTTGTATAATTAGCTATCTATTAGTGAAAGTCCCGTCAAAATCGGTCCAGTCGTTCCGGAGATTAGCGGGAACAAACAGACAGACCGACAGACAGACAAACATTTTTTAAATTGTGTTTTTGTTATTGGTACCCGACATACATTCATACCCATTTAGTAAAAACTTGTTATTTGTACATTACAAACAGACACTTCAATTTTATTTATTTGTATAGTGTATATAGATATCGATGTATAGATGTATAGAAGATGGTGGCAGACGAGCAAGTAGCCCACCTGATGGTAAGTTGTAACCACCGCTCAATGACATCTGAATGCAAGGGGAACAATTCAGTTACTGCCTACCTGGAGAGAAATGCTCTTTTTAAGCCTCGTTTGAAGTAGGACATATCGTAGCGCTCAGGAAACACCACAGCTGGGAGTTCGTTCCAGAGCTTACACGTACGTAGAAGGAATGAACGCTGAAACCGAACTGTGCTAGACGAAATCGGTTCCCGGTAATATAGATGAACTTTACTACGATGGCGGGTGGTGCGGTGGTAGAAAGGTGAAGAGGGCACCATTGCAAACAGCTCCTCAGAGCACTCTCCATTAGAGAGCCGATAGTGCACGCAGAGGGAACCAAAGTCTCTCCTTTGCTCTAGCGTCTCCATTGAGGCCGTGATATTGGGATCACCGACGATGCGGAATGCACGCCTTTGCAGGGAGTTAAGAAGGTCGAGCTGATATTATAGGTCTTAATATGCATCGTATAAAAGAGAGTTTACATGATGCATGTTAATATGCAATTAGTATTATTATTATATGCAAAGCATGCATTTAGCGGAGCGAGCGTGATGAATAGATACCGCCGCAAACCTCAAGTAGATTGCGTCTTTGCTTACTCCAACTGCTTGCTCTGTGTACAAACGCTCTGTGTGCAAAAACTAGTTTGGTTACTTGGCCAACGTTACTTCCTGATCGCAGACCAATCTTTTATTGGAAATGGATTGATATCAGTATTGATTGAACACCGTAAAAATCATTCAACAAAACCGAATCGGTCATATCAAAATAAGTTTACTTTTTACCGCGCAAGGTCACGGCAAACCTGTCGAGTCCCGTAGTAGGCAATTGAGTGGGCACCGCATACACGTGGTTACAACATCGACTCGATGTCAGGCAGGTACTGTGCACAAAAAATAAATTGAAATGGAGCCAACAAAAACCACTTTTGTTGAACGGTTAGCAAATTAAACAACAATCAGCATTCTATTCTTCCGCGAGTACAGTTGGTAGTGTTATATACGTACGGTATATAACGCAGAAAAAACATAACTTCACTTTATCTTTTGACGTGAAAAAAGGTTGCTTCTGATAAACTCGTAAATATTGGGATTTCAATGTCAATTTTACTTTTAACGAAGGCAATGCATGTGTTTATTCTTTTCGGTGATGGTATTTTGGAATGTTCTTTATTTGAAACTAAAACGTAGGTTTAATTGGTTCTCATACTTTGTTCATTTATACGTTTTCCTCCACATTATTCCTTTATCAATTTCGTTGTTTTTTTTTCTTTCAGTAATGTAAGTATACAGTTAAAGTATCTAGTCTATTGTATGGTCATGGGAAATGTTCACGTTATGTCGGTGTTGAGTGTACGTGTTTGTCAGCCAGCACCTGCCTTAGATGAGTAGATAAAGATTATGTAACATCGCAACATGAGTAAGCGCGATAGAACAAGTGGTAAAGGAATCGTTAGTCTTCTGGATCTTTTAACAAGTCGATTACGCTGACTCCGCTGCGAGCGACTCCTATGCCTGAAAAAGCTTAGAGCATTTAGCCTTAGAGTGTACATGCTCTAAGGCAAAATGTGAAGGAAAATCAAATATGTATTTTATTGTCCGACTGATGTAGTGATTGGTGGGCTTAAAAGAACTATAAGTACTAGAATACCGAACTATAGTACGTTCGCGTTAAGAATGCAATGCATCATCGGTGTAACGGTGTATTCACAGTATTTTTAAAATTTAAACAAATTACGTTTTTAAATGATTTATTTTCCTTGGTAAAAAAGGTCACCAATCAAATTAGTCTTTCATCAGTGTCAGTAGAATCTTCGTTTTTATTTATCACTAACTGTACCCGCGAACTAAGTTTCGCCTTAAAAGACTTGAACGCGTTCTTAGTTTCGTATCTGTACCCACTAATATTATAAAGCTGAAGAGTTTGTTTGATTGTTTGTTTGTTTGTTTGTTTAGTTGAACGCGCTTAGCTCAGGCACTATTGATTCAAATTGCAAAAACTTTTTGTGTTGGATAGTCCATTTATTGAGGGAGGCTATAGGCTATATAACATCACGCTACGACTAATAGGAGCTGAGCATCAATGAAAACTTTTGCAAAAACGGCAAAAAAGCTATTATGGCGAAACATAGTTCGCGGGCACAGCTAGTGTTCTATATTTTTCCCGTTTGAGCAACATTTTTCATTGATTCTCCTCTCCTGTTGGTCGCAGCGTGATATTACATAGCCTAAAGCCTTCCTCGATAAATGGACTATCCAACACAAAAATTGTTTTTCAATTCGGACTAGTAGTTCCGGAGATTAGTGCGTTCAACCAAACAAACAAACAATCAATCTTAAGTTCTATATGAGATAATTTAATTTTTAAAATTAAATAATTAATAATTAATGACTCTTTAGACTCTTTAGACTTATACTTTTAGTAAGTATATAGACAAATGAAATTTTTTCCACCGCATTCTTAACGCGAATATAATTGTACTAGTTCAGGGCGTTCCATTCAGTGTCCGAGTATATGGACAAGCCAACGATTCTCAGAACACTGAAATGTGAGAGAACTGACGTAAAAGAGCAATCACAAAGCCAAGCAACACGTTCCGTGTCACGTCTAGGGTTGCCACCCGTACTTTATTATAAAGTATACAATACTTTATAATTTTATTTCGGGTAATTGTACTCTATAATTTATGCCAACGACAAAGTACGAGAAAACACTTTATTTTGCGTGACTAGATATTTAACATTAAATATACAAAATGTTTTTTTGTAAGAATGTTTACGTAATACGGAACGACGTAGAGATCGCCAGAAGCTCATTCCTGCACGCAACTAAACCGTAAATGTCAACATTGTCATGTCAAGGTTTTTGTAAAAATTTTGCTTGATTGATTAAGTGCAATTAAGTTGATAGAAGTAACGAAAAATATATTTTAAGCATAACAATAAAGTGTAATAAATATTACTTTATTTTGACACAATGTAAGTACTTTTTTCAATCTAAAATACAACGTACTTTATTTGATCAAAAAAAAGGTGGCAACCTTACACGTCTCGAACGTGACAAGCAGAGCACAAACCTTCTTTGCGTAGATCATAGCTTGCATGTAGATGGTATGTAAAAAATGACTGCGCAGGTCAGACGGAGCGTGAGGCGGTGTGTTTGGGCTATTAGGTGCATTTCTGCAGCCGACCGCAGCAGAAGGCGACTTGTTTCCAAGACAAGACAATTTTAAGAAGCAGCAAGTGACGTGTTGTGGATGAGGAAGGTATTTCATAGAAGTATACAGAGACTTCGCCAAGACGTGTTTTATTTAATAAATTTACGTGGTGAGCATCGACCCTCTCGAGTGACAAGCTGAAACCGTGCGACTATAATGATTGAAATGGACAGAATATATATTTTTTTCTGCTAGGAGCATGGACCTGTCCGTGGCTAGGAGTATTTATTTAGAGAAATGGCATTTTTCCATTCCACACTAGGGATACTATTCCACAATCCACATTAAGTTACATTCTTCTACCTTCTCGTATATGTGATTTCGGAAGTATTTATTAAGGCTCCTGTAGACGAACAAACATGTTTGTCAAATTTACGTGTTTGTCAAACATGTTTGCGTGTAGGGCTGTGTTTGACGCGTTTGACAAACAAACTACGTGTTTGATGTGTTTGAAAGGAATCTGGATTGACGTTGTGTTTGATGAAAACGTGAAGTTTGTCAAGCAAGTTTGACAATTGTATTTGATCGTTTACAGGGCTCTTAAGTGTCTTAACCACTTTGACATGACATGTGATGTTTGCTTTCAATCGAATCTTATACCATCACAGCCCATGGACTTAATAATCAATAAATCAATCTCACAGCCACAATATGTTAAAACGATATATCGATATGACTGTCAAAATATATTGGGTATAACTTTAAAATTTTATCGAAATTTAACAACACTCAAAATAACAAAAAAAAACAAAAACCTAGTCATAATTGCAAGATAGCTGAAAAATCTAACGTGTTTTGACAGTTCATATCAACATATCGCTGTATTATATCGTGTTTCGTTTCGGTGGTCATACTGATGATAAGTTATTCACAATGGTGTATTCTGAAGATATTCTCGGGCTTAGACGAAGTCACCCATAGCTGTTTGCGATCCGACAATGTTATATTCAACATACGACGCCCATTGAATATTAATCAACCGTCCGCAACGGAGACTGGGCATGCTTAATTGCATAATCAATTAGTCAACCTTTGCAGCTGACGCTTTCTACCTTAGACACTGGTGTGTTATATTTGTGTCTGCATTCTATAAATGCTGAGTAAATCGAATTGAGGATCTCCGTCGATCGGGGATTCTTTCCCGGTGCCCAGTCGACGTCCGTCCCCACTGGCACGGCCCACTAACTTAAAACAAAGACCTCAAGTGTTTTAGGTTTGTATCTTGTGGGGTTTTGGGTCGTCTCCTACGACGCTGGCCCAGTGCGAGTTGATGGAGAACGCCAGAGCCTCGTCTGTTATAGCTGGGTGCTCAGCATGCAGGTAAGGTTGACTTGGGTCCCGACCGTGATACTTGGAACCTCTTACACCTCAATCAAAATGTAAACACAAGAAATTCACATCATAAAAATCCGTTGCCAAAGCAAAGAATAATATATCAAATTGTTCTATACTCGGGAGCGTCTAATCTTTTTATCGGCCCGTGAGATGTTTCCACTCAGTTCGCTTTAATATTCGACGCGGACTCGCTCACTCCACATAGGTGGAGGATATCTCGCTGGAAATCTCTATATATTACTAAAGCGTACGTTAGAAATAAAATTCCCATTTCATTATACCGGTTGGGTGGCAATGAATACGTAAGAATGTACGCAATAATCTTTTTCCATTACGATTAATGTGAAGGAAAGGCTTTCGACAAAATTTTTATTCCCTGTTGCATATTTTTGATATATGTGTTTAACATTTGACAGAAAAACTCTTGGCTTTCATCTCTCAGCTGATAGTAAGTGGACACCTCACTCAACTGGACTCCTCAACAACTGAGGAACTGGCTATCTTACCTCTTATTATCGGAACACAACAATGCTATCATCATTATTATTACCTTTATATTGTTTTTAGCATTGACTGTTATTCTTGTCAAAGATTTAATTTTTGTTCTCGTTGCTTGCTGGATTGGTTCGAATAAATTCGAGGAAAATCCCCAATCAGACATAGCTTTTGAAATTTATTTTAATTGGTTAAGTTCATATTTGTTCAACAAATTTTATTTCATCATCTTCATCATCATCATGGCTCATATACGTCCCCACCGACAGGCACGAGCCTACCCCAACTAGTTAAGTTAGGGCGATTAGGCCTTAGTCAAACCACGCTGGCCCAGTGCGGTTTGGTTGACTTCACACACACCTTTGAATTACTTCGCAGGTGTATGCAGGTTTCCTTACGATGTTTTCCTTCACCGTAAGAGCGTCAATACATATGAAATTCGTGAAACGAAAAACACATTGGTACACGGCAGGATCGATCGCGGGCCTCCCGATTCTACTCGGGGCACAGTCCAGTGCCGAGGCCACAGCGCCACCGACGCTCCCCCAGCGTCACCGACGCTCGGTTATTTTATTACAGTCGTCATAATATTTCTTTACTAAGGTTTGTATTTTCACAGTCATTGTTTGTTATAACTTCAAACGTTAAACTGTTACTTCTTATCTTCTCTTCACTGGTACTACTTTCAAGCTCCTTCTCTTACTATTATCATCATCTTAGCCAAGAGACGCCCACCTTTGGACATTGGCCTCCTCCTAGGATCTCTAAATTGATCAGTCCTGTGATTCAGCGTTCAGCGGCTTCCCGCGATCTTTTCGCGTAACGGAAGGCTGCGTACAAAAAAAAGGAGCAAGAGCTAAAAAAACAAGGTTAAAAATTTAACACTCTATAATTACAAAAATAACTGCAAAGGTAGGATATTAAGGAGGGCACGGCCGGACTTAAATATCTAAATTAATTAAGATCTAACTATGTACAACAGTATTTATATAAAAATCTAGCCTGGTCAGGGTAGGGCGCGGACACGGGCGCGTGGGTAGTGGAGTCGCAGTGTGGACCTTACCTAGCGCGCCCATAAGGGCAGGGAGAATACCGGGGTGTTTTAGTGGGTAGGCCTGGCACTCTGCCGGGAGAGCTCGCCATCTAGCCAACGGCAGGTACGTTGTGGTCATGCATTTCCCCCCCGAAAAATAAGGGTAGGGCGCGGAAACTCGGTCAGATGGCCGGAGCAGGAGTAGAGACGGCAGCACAGCAGTCAGGATAGGTAGCGCAGGACAGGGAGGCAGCACGGCAATCAGGTAGGCAGCTCAGTGGTCAGGTAGGCAGTACAGGAGCGCCCCAGCGACGCTCCGTAGGGCAGGCGGCAGCAGGGGACCCGTAGTAGGTGAAGATGAAGATGTACAGTCCAAATGTGTAGCGGTACTTGACTTCTAAAGGCTTAGCGATTAGCTATCCCCTACGTACTCAAACAGCAGCACTCTGGCACTTCTCTTGACGGCTGGTCGTAGACCGATCCGATCCGAGCTTAGCTACTCTTTGATTATTTGGATTCGATACCAGAGCTGGTAGTAGACTGCCTTCCTATTGACCCTGGTTCGCTTTTATACTCTACACGAGTATCTTTCGCCACAACAGACGTCAGTCCTGCGAGCTTATGAACCTTAAGTGACAATGGACAGGTTCATAATTATTTGGGCTGTCGGTGACTTTATTTTTACCTCTTCTATTATATTTATTCCTAATGTTATCCATTCTAAGAGTGTAACTACACCACACATCTTAACTCTTACCTACACTACGCGAACTCTTCTTTCATCCGTTTTCTTTGTTGCCCAACGTTCAGAACCCTTCACAATATGTCTGATGATCGATGTCAGAATAATAGAAACGTCGACCCAAAATAAAAACAATATTCGACCAAACTTTGCGATGCTCTTCCGCTTTATTAATCGACTCGAATTGTTTATCGGCAAATAGTTTTTTCCCCATCAGTCTAACAGTAGCTACTTTGTTGCAAACGCGTCTAAATAGGCTGTTTAGAGAGAGCACCCCAAAAGCTCATCAACATTGTGAAAGACACGAACGGCATTGGATCGGCACACAAATAGCGGACAAAGGGAACCGCAAACAAGGTCGAATTCAACTTGAGCGTTACTACACACTTTAATCCCGCATTTGATTTCCGACTCTATCTTCTAAGCGGTAATGTAAAAAACGTCCAACCGCACATATTCATTTTAACGCCGGTCATTTGGCGCTTGCCTGCTCTAGCAACAGGTCCTTTCAAGATAGCTCTACAGATATGCACTCGCGTCTCTTACCACCGTTCCGTGTTTATTGCCTTGTTAACCACTCTTTTGTGCTTTGGAATCGTCTTTCTTGCGTTCCCAGGTGATAAGTGAAGACGTTCTTCCATTAACTCAACGTTAGCCGACGTTGGATTAGCTTTTCATTAATCTACACTGTTCCAAGATTTCTTTGAATACGTAAATGACATTCAAGCCGAATCGGGCCTCAGTTTTCAGCTCACGTAAAATTTCGTAGATACAGCCCGATTTCTAAGAGCAGTTTCTCGAAATCGTTTGATCTCTGGTCACGAATACATGCAAATCGTCAATTAAATCTAGTTTGAAATTTCCAGATTAAGCTTTGAACGCTTTAGCAAAGTTCTGAAGTTGAATAGAAACAACTTTTACATTGTTCCGTGGTTCGAATTATAACGTAATTTCGGTATGATTTAAAAATATATATTACAGAGACAGAAACATTTCTAGAAACGTATCTTAACGTGCTTCAGTAAGGAATTTTGAATCCATACTTATTTGTAACAAATCTGTGATTTGTACAGTATCCTTCAAATTTTAAAATTGCTTGATAGCAACATTGATTGTTGTGATCTTGTGATAAAAACAAACTAGTATGTGGGCTTAACTACGAGTAGCAACAATATCTGAGGTTTGGGGCGATTCAGTCCGCGTTATCCACTTATTTCACGTCGGAAACGATGATTCATTGAGGAAGTCAATACATATATACGTTGCGAATAAGGTGCCACAATTCACCGTGTTTTCCTTCGCCGGAATAAACGAATTAGGTTATAGATAAGGGCTCACTGAGTTTCCGTTAGGTAAACACAGCAGTACGCGGTTTCTGATCAACTTCAATAACCAATGTATCAGAAAACATACGAGTATCATAGATTATCAGCACACAATATCTTTCCGATGGCTAAATGATGAATTGCAGAGTGAATTTTCGATTCAAACGAATGTATCTAAGCTTCAATATTACATATTGTATAACGAAATTCATTGAGGACTTGTTCCTTTGCAGTCGCTAAAAAGGCCTATTGAGGAATGAAATTTTGTGACTACAATTATCGATTTATTCTGTCAAAGCCTGTAGTTGGCTTAAAGACTTAATTTGGTCTATTAAAGCCAGAACGGGCTTTAATAGATATTTTACTATTATTGGGGGCTTAGATATAATGTTAGATATGAGTTACGTTATGTAGGTGTCATTAAGAGCAATGAATATGAATTGAAGACATTTCGAAAACATCTTATTGAATAACAACGTAACAATTAAAGAATCACACTGAAATGGTTATTAGATAATTGCCATTACTCATCTTTATCACTAAATTGCATTTGTTAAATTGAAAACAAAATAAGTTTAAATGATCCACAAAATGTAACTTCTGAATGCATTAATGCAAAAAAATCCTACCAAACACTTTACACAGATTTAGTGTCAATATTGAAACTTATGTTACCGTTTCCAAATCATTGCACTTGTGATCATTTAACGCTGTTAGAAGCGATAAAACGCGGAAGTTAATTCCTGAGCTTTTCCACTCTCTAAAACAAATAAACGTCACACGCGCTTCTTAATGCAACGCAAACATTTGCTTCGTTAACAGGTAGAACATAAAATTTGCAAGTATGATAAGTGCTTCACTCACAAACTCTGGAGCTTTACGATAGGAAGTTAAACGCTACTATGCTTTTGCCAAGAGATAAAACTCTTATTAACCTGCTTGGCTAACGCGATGAGTAGGTCAATTCTTCCTTTTGTAAGGAGACACCCGTTGCTGTGGTATGTAGGTTGAATTGATGACTATAGGTTCTGTAGTTTTGTAGTCTTGACAGTTGGTTTGCAAAGGAATAGGCGATTAGAAGGAACAGCTTTTCATTCTTTTGATCTAGTACAAGCACATTTTAACATATATGGAATACGTGAAAACTTGAGAATTTTTCTAATTCTCAAGTTTTCATCTCAATACATAATAAACTAGATTAAGACCGTTGAAGAGCTTTTCGAATTGCTGTAGATAGACAGCAGTTCCGTAAAACAAACTTTTAACACATTAATTAGCACATTATTTTTAACATTGATACTTTTCTGTAGTTTTCTTTACTGTAGCAGTCGTTGTTACAAGTAATTGTTTCGATAAACATTGTCTACGGGAAGCATTAAATCGAGATGCTAATAGCTGTAGAAAGCTATACCTTCGTATTGTCTTTGTTATTAACAGCCGTGGAGTTTGTGTGTATTAAGGCGTTGTTCTTTGAATCTGGTTTAATGTTTGTTACTAACACAATGTTGGCTTCATGCTGTCCGCATTCTGAATATCTTGAAAAGGTGAGGTTCACTTTAGTTTTAACGTCTGTATCCATAGCAGAAGTAGTAAGTATCAAATGAGACACACGTATCTGCTATGTCCGTAATATTCTCGAAATGACTTTGAAATCATAATGTTTTCATCTTTTATGTTCACTATTGACTCTTTTTAATTTTCGATTACATATTTGTTTACATGCATTGATATTTTATTAAGGATAATATTAATGCTCTTTATTAGGTTTTCGGGGGTGTATGTTAAATGAACGTATTTATGTTATGAATTATCACATTTATTTCGTTAACCACCTTATATGTGGAAATTGCATACAATCCTGAGTGCGAATCCTCAATTTCCGCTGTGATTTGTAAAACCATCCCACTTAAAATAAAGTATACTTTACAAGAGAGCTTTTGAAATGTATCAGTTATGTGCACCTTTTCCTGTTCAATTTGAGAAAGAGTTAAATTACAAACTACTTTATAAGCTTTTATCTCAAAGCAAAACGTACCTACTGGTAGTTTAAAAGAGTACTTCTATTTGCCGTCCCGCCAATGGTACGGGCGCCATTTCATGTGACGTCGAGTCGTGATTTTAATTCCGCAGCGTGTCTGCGTTGCAAAAATACAGCTTTAGGTGTTGCGCACACGTAGATTCTTTTGTATCTTGTGAGATAGAAGATACCGGTGGTACTTTATTGTGTTGTTCAATATATATCGACCTTCAACCTCTACCTGCGCAAACATAGTGACACAGTCCACTAAAGTCCATTAGGACTCAAAAAGTGAACCCTACTTGACACTCAGATACCAAAAAGTTCTTAGTAGTAGGTATAGATTAGAAAAAATGGAAATAATGTATGGAAGATGACATTAGTTTGAGACAAGTGTATATATTTTTGTTATTTATTTGTATTTGCGGTTGGTGATTGCGATTGGCGATTACAGTTGGTGGTGTATGTATATATATTACGGGTAATGCTAGAAGATTCAGTAAACTTAGGATTACCCGGATAAAACTATAGGATAGGAGGATTACCCGGATAAGCTAAAAGGCTTGGGTAATAACCCAACCCTTTTAGGTAAAGTCCGAATATTAAATCAAACTTAATTAATATCCGACGTTTACCCATACACACCTAGGTCTAACCAACACTGGCATGAACAGGGGTGCATAGGGCGCAGCCCTTTTGCTCGGGGCAATCAGAGGGCAGAATATTAGAGGTTGTATAGGCAATTTTGTCATTGACATAATGAATTTTGTATTTTTATATGACTTTGTCTTATGTCAAAATGAATAGACTTGTTTTATGAAATTCTAAAGAATATTTTATTTTATCACAGAAGACCCCCGCAAGGAAAAAACTTATAGGATAAAACTGGAATCTGTAGGTTAGATTAGACATTGTGACTATATACAATGGAGCGAGCGAAGCGAGCGGAGCATCAAACTGCATGCTGCATGCTTGCTTGCTTGCTGCGGACTTTACCTAAAAGGCTTAGGTAATACTAGTTTTATCCGGGTAATATAAGTTTACTGCATTTTTTGGCATTACCCGTGTAACATACCTATACATGGATCAAATAGTTAATTGTTAAATATCTGAGACATGTTCGTGGTTAATTTGATCATGTGTTTTGTTTGACATCAATAAAAGCACGTTGAGTTCTATATTGAATAAAGATTTTTGAATTTGATAATATACCAACAGCTAACGTCATCTCCATATATTTCTGCATTTCTGCACGATACAAAATGATATTTCACCTTCAGTTTCTCGGTATTATTACAAAACGTATTCTAATGTTTTGTTATAAGACGGTCTATATCCTCCTTCTTCCCGCCCTATACGTTCCTGTGTAACAAACACTCTTGTCCTACCTCCATCCAATACAAAATTCTTTTTTAACTCGTTCACCGTCCGTGCAGCTCAGATGTGGAATAGATTGCCAGCTGCTGTCCGGGAAAGCACGTCAGTTGGTATTTTCAAACAGAAACTGAAAGAGCACTTATTAACTAACTGTTAATAGTATGTGTGTGTGTGTGTGTGTGTGAGTGTGTGTGTGTGCGCGCGAGTGTGTGTGTGTGTGCGCGAGTGTCTGTGTGTGTGTACGTGTGTGGGTGGATGGGCGTGCGTGTGTGTATGTGTAAAATGAATTTATTGTTTATGTTTTATTTGGTTTTGGTGCACAAATTATATTTTATTTAGTTCCCGCAATCAGAGTTTTAGTACACCCGTTAGGGTTGGCTGGTAGAAATCTCTTATAGAGATAAGCTCACCCTTGTACATTTTTCTTCTTTGTAACACCTTTTCATGTAAATTTGTGTACAATAAAGAATCTATATATATTCTTAAGTATTGTCTAGACTCACACTGATTTGTACTATGTCGTTAGCAAAATGTCACTCCGTCTATTATGTATATTATTATGTCTGCCCTTTTCGACAAGACGCATTTCGATAATCGTCTAAAGGAAAATGTATGGGATTTGAAATTGTAATTGTACAATCACAAACATTGTTCACTTAGCGATTGCGATATCGATTGTCGGAAGAAACCTTGTCTATGGAGGCTACACTGATTATGGCGTGCAGTCCCTACGTCTGTGCAGAGCCTTAGAGTCGGCCGGTAGATAGCACGGTCGTGACTGCCTTGCGTTCGCTGGCACACGATTGATGAATACTGCCTTTGGAAAGGGTAAATAGGCGGCCGCTATTTTCTTGAACTACGGGTAGTGTGGGTATCACGAGCGTGTTTCGCCGAGATTATTTTTTGGCTTGTAACAACTATGCTTGGGTTGATGAGGGGCCTTTCACTGCTGAAACTTATTGTTTCTTGATCAATGTTTAACGGTGTTTCTGGTATACAAATAAATTCAGGATTTGAACATGTATCTTCAACATTTTAGACAATCATTAAAACAAGTAGACTGCATAGACCGTCTTTACAAAACATGGTGTAAGCGTAGTCTTGGTTTAAACCCGGCGCTGTCTCTATTTACTCCTATTAACAGTAGTGGAAGAGCATCAGGTGTAAACCAACACTAAGGTTAGGCCACGTTTTGTAATGAGATCATCAGAGTTTCTGCCAGTTCTTCTCGAGTAGGCTCTTTCAAATTCGGAACTGGTGGTTGAGGTAACTTTTTACAACTACGATTGACGTCGATAAGTAATTTATGGTAGGCATTAGACATTACATGCAAATTAGGTGTTTACCGGTGGAAGACTCTGTACCAGGGTCGCCTGTTTCGGTACCTCCTTCTTGCCTGTTTCTGCCGCAAAGCAGCAGTGCTTGTATTGCTGTGTTCCGGTTTGAGGGGTAAGATATGTCCGTGAAATTACTGGATATCGTAATTTGACACGGCAAAGTATTACACTGTGGTTCTTGTGGGGGTTGCAGATTTGCTGCGAGTCTCACAAGCCCGACCCAAGAAACTGTTATCACTTACCATCAGGTGGGCAGCATGCTTGTATGCCAGCTTAGTTGTATAAATAAAGTTAAAAAGTATTTTTCAGGAACGATCTGTGCCGCAAGCTCGAACCACTATGGTTATGTTTATCGTATTACTTGTATGAAAACTGTAGCAGCGCCGCTGCGGTCGTTTAAGGAACTTAATTGGTATCCCAGATAGCAATGCAAGTATATACCTACACTTGAGGCAAGTTTGAATCAAACTTTCTAGTTTCCCATCAACAAGCTTGCATGATGTTTGTTCGTTTATTGCCCCAACAAACTTGCCGCTTTTAAAAAAAGTGTGCGTATGGATTGAGGAGCCACATCACGAAATCAATCGAAATTCCCGCCCAGATTTAGTAGCAAATAAGATAATTTTGTAGGCGAAATCCTGGAATTTGTAGCAACCCACATCAAGAGTTACATCAATTTAAAGGTGGCTCCTCAATTCAAACATCTGGATTGAGGAGCCATCTAGAACTCGGAAACTATTATATGTACATTTTTTAAAATTTAGTATCATTTAGTAGTAATTTTTTCTGGAACCTACAAAAAATTTGGTTTGGATACTGCTGAAACTCGAGAAGATACAATACAAAATGTGTGGCTCCTCAGTCCATACACGTACAAAACTTGTCAACGTGAATTTCCACGAAACTAATTGAGCAATTTTATTTTGGAGTGCATGTTCATTTGCATGTTCATGTTCATGTGCATTTCATGTGCATGTTGGGGCAATATTTTATGTACATTGCAACATTGTATACAACCTGAAAAAACAAACATCATGCAAGCTTGTTGATGGGAAACTAGAAAGTTTGATTCAAACTTGCCAGACTTGCATCGGGATCGTTATGGTAATGGTATAGTTAACGAAAGCTAAAGTATGAGAATCGTCAGCACGAACTCACTTTTGACATGTATCGTTTTATTCGACAGTAATATCTCTCACCAAGTATTTAACAGTGAGAGAGCTAGCGATACTTAGTTCTCTCACTTTAAAATACGATACCATATTTCCTTAAGCGACTGTAGCGGTGCAACTACATGTAGTTTTCATACAAATAATACGATTAATTGTAGTGGTTCGTGCTTGGGGCACTGTCCAAATTCTTTAATACCTGTCCAATAACCTACATGTTATTAAAATGTTTGTCTTCTTTCCGTATCCTTCAGGTAAGCAGTCATTAATCAGTCGGTAATTAGATAAGCAGTCAACTCCTCAAACTATATCTGACCACTTCATTTCACAGCCTCGAAGTGAGCGTATTATGTATATCTGACACAATGAATCTCATTTGACCGTCAGCAAAAAAGTCGTATTCCGAAAATCCGAAATAGATTCCGAAAAGGATACCCTAAACGTTATATATTTGTCTGTATTTTAGTTTCTGTAACGAAAAACTGATTTCACATCGCAAAAACAATACGCAGCCGAGCACCCCTTCGTGGCGGACCCGCTAAGCTTCCCGCATGTTCTGTTTATAAATTAATTATAAGTTGCGCGACACTTTCCATTCACCCTTTGTGCGTTGAAATAGTTGCGGGATAATTAACATGTGAAGCAAACAATGACGTGGCGTTTCCAACTTCATTACAGAGCGTATACTTTTGTAGCGTTAGGTCTACTATCCAGGGAGGCGTAGCTTCATAGATGCGTAATCGTCATTGAACGCTTGCTTTACGCCTTCTTGCAGCTTACATACAAAATTATGAAACTGAACTATGATAATTAATGAAGCGGCAACGTAGCGCTCACGTCGCTGCATGCAGGCTTTATGCCGTACTGCATGTTATACGCCTGGGCGTACACCGAATAAATACACGTGTTTAGTTTTGTAAAAATACAGGCCAAATTTGTTCAAAACGTAGCAAAATACCCGTGTTTGTACAAAAGAATCTGTCCTTAGCCGAATAATCGCAATAATCGAGCTGAATATGAGGTGGCGTATGAAATATAAATGATCGAGTGAGCACCTACTTCTATTTATTTTGAATTTTGACGTATTTAATATGTATGTACCTAATGATATAACATTTATTCAATGTCACTGTATGTAGTAATAAACCAAAATAATTTCTTCGTCGTTCAACTGCATCGTCACATTAGTTGCGGCACGCTATGATGGCTGTTTGACATATTACAATAGTGATGTGAAATGTCAATTTATTCTCGAAAAAAATATAATCAAATCTATAAGTTGCTCTACTATGTTGCTCTGAATAGTACAGCAATTTGCTCCTTCAAATGTAATTATTAATTAATACGAAACTTCATGAGTGGACAAACGTCAAAACGGCCATCATAGCGTGCCGATAGTTTAGTCATAAATAAATTGAAACCGTACGCGTGCAATATGCCTCGTGGACAGAGTACAGTACGCCGCGCCGGGCTGCACAAGCTGCACGGCGTACTTTGAAGCGTCAGTAAAGCTGCGCCTCCATGGACAGTAGGCTTTAAGGGTTAACGTTTGCTTACGGTTTGCCTGCTTAAAAAAAGTAGCTTTTCACAGCTAAATGTGAAACGCTAAAAACGTTATTCTGTCTCTGTCAATTTCAGTCGAAAGAAAGACAAAAAAGGTATTTATGTAGTGAGGGCAAGCTTCACATTAAACTGTGAAGCCTGACAACGGATAAACAAATTGAAGCTTTTAAAAACGTTTTTCGTTGAAAAGAAGAATGTAAAGAAGAACGTTTTTCGATGAAAAGAAGAAATGGTATAACCATTAGTAGAGCAATGTTGTAGAAGAAGCAGTATATTGGTAATTATATTACTTTACACAAAACACGCCCCATGCGTGAAATACCCGTGAGCTGTGATTTTGAGTTGTTTGTTTTTGTAGAAACAAATTTATTTCAAAAATGATTATATCGCAAATCATAAGCAAAGAATAAATCTATGTGTGCATTTAAAACGAGATGTCTAAATATCGAAATTGTCAAAAACGAAATATTTGATTTTAATAAGAACTTCTTTTATTGGAATATATTATACAGTTTTTTGTATCGTTTATAAAAGCTAATGTTTGAATATTTTTAACGCACTGCTTAAAATGAATTTTCTTTTTGGTTTCAGGTACGTACCTACTCAAGATATCTTCTGGAATATACAAGTAAGATCTGTTTAATAAGAAATTAATTTATGTCAAAGAAGTTAAAGATTAGATTAAAGTTAATAGCAAAAACATTGTCAAACCTTTAAATTTCTTTATACCATTTCCCCTCTAAAAAGCTTACTTTATTCACTGAAAACAGTGAATAAAAAGCACTTTTAATCACTATTTTGGTGTTTGAATTTAGAACACACCGACATATTCAACCTACATCTCAATGCTGTACAACCTACTTGCACAAAAAATACTCGATATTAAATGTCTATTTTCGCTTAAATCTTTCATTGGTATAAAGTATAGTATGCAACTATTGAATAAAACGGATTTATATCGAGGGCTATGAATGATTCGCGTCGCTCAGGATTCTAACACTTGAATCACGACCGTAGCGAGTGATTCATCTATGGCCCTCGTTTTATATCCGTCCTTTTTTCACTAGTTGCATAATATTCTATTGTTTAGGTAAGTATATTAAATACCAATAATAATAATAATGCAATAATAATAATCTCTTTCTTGATTTGTTGAGGCACCGTGGGAGGATATATAAAATTAATTTTCGGAATAATAACGTTTAACTCTATTCCATAAATAACATATAACATAGGGAAACAAATTGTAAAAAGGAAGATATGCAAAAGTATATAATCCGATATTTATTTATTTCCAACATTGATTTACTACCAATAGTAAATCAATGATTTCCAAACATAGTCTGTAATTTACAGGTGTAGTTACAGCCTACGAGCCTCGTAAGTCTATAACTTAATGGGCGAACACCAACACAACATTATACTCAACACTCTTCCCAATATTTCGATCGGTCTTTCAACTGTTCAGGCGATTCGTCTTTGGAATCGCCTACCTTCTAATATTAGATGCTAACAAACCCTTGGTTCATTCAAAAAGCTTTCACCACCATTTCCTTGAGCTTTTGACATTAGTCTGTAACATAAATTTTTCCTGCAGCTAATGTTATCATCATACCACAGACCATACATTTTTTTGGAACGACTGCGGAAAATTTAAGCGTGTGGCTTTTGGGGCCTGGGGCCTAGATAAAGTAAAACGATAACGAAAAGTTAGAAATAAACAAAATATATGGTGTTGACACATTCCATCGCAAAATCACGTGGCGAATCGATCAGTCATCGATATGTAATTTGGTAGACAATGTATTGATTCGCAACCTCGTATACTACTCAAAGTAACTAATAATAATTATAGGTTAAAAATGAAATTAAAATATTAAATTAAATCATTTATTTCACCATTTATTAGAATACTAATAACATATGGTGTCCGTCGTTTTGTTTTCAGTGGATAACCAATATATTGTTTTCTTATAGAAGGAACAATCGACACAGCGATCGCTTCAATCCTGTTACGTTTGCTAGGAATTAGTTTTCGTTATCTCAGAGACGATGGCGAATTTAGATATCGTTTCGCTATGAAACGAATGCCACTTGTCTTCTGGGGGGTCGAATTCTAGCATACTTGTCGATCGTAGAGGTAACACCTGGCGCTTGCGTCAGGTCTACCCTCCAGGGGGCGCAATCGGGGAATGGCTAACGCCGATCCCGATTGTGTCCCTACGGAGGTAGAAGTATCTGGTTTTTAGCCAGGTATGGGGTTTATACCCGAGTCCAATGGCATATCCTTGGAGCGGCCTCGTCAGCCGCGGCCCCTTGTTGAATCCGTAACAAGATTCCCCCCTTAAAAAAGGCCTCCTGTACAGTCTATACGAGTATATCGACGCCTATCTGCGCTGCGTCGTCAGTTGTTCTCCGGTGCGTGCTCACCGTAATTGTGTAAATTGCAGAATTTAACGTGCAATTAAACCGCGGACTAACGAACCGAGGTGGTGTCGCGGTTCGCAGACATCACGCGAAATTACACTAACTGTGATTTGTTGACGTGTGTTTTGGCATGTGGCGCATCATTGTACATCTGTAGTTAGAATAAGATATTCACCGTCGATGTTAAAACGGTGAAGATAGGTTATAAGCGCTCTAACGTCAACTACCGGTTTCAATATACTTTCTAACTCTGGATTTGGCAAAAATTTGACGTATTTTGTATGGAGTTAATGGCAAATACCTATGGCTATTATTGGCTAGTAACCAAATCCAACAAATAGACTGAATTTTGTAAGTCAATTGGCTTACCTTGCAATCACTGCTGCTTTGGAGAAATAGGTAAGACGGAGGTACCCAAGCAGGTTTGCTGGTTTTCTTGCTGGTTCTTTCCAATACAAGGTCTCCCGCCGTAGACTTGTGAACCGTTGGCGTAGCTGCATTGACGTTCAAAAGCGATTATGTAATCCTAATTGAATAAAGTATATTGACTTTGACTTTGAGTCTCGCTCCGGTGAATTTTTTTTGAATAGTTTTATGTGATGTGATTTTTATGTGAACACTAGCTTCTGCCCGCGGCTTCGTCTGCGTGGACTTCAGAAGTGGGTCTAAAGCTTCGCTCGTTAACAATTTTTATCTTCCCACGGGAACTATTTGAGAGATCATTAAGGTATATAAAGTACATGTCCTTTTCCATAGCATAGGTGATATGCATACCAAATTTCAAAGCTGTCTGCCCGCGGCTTAGCTCGTAAACAATTTTCAATTTTCCCTCGGGAACTACTTAAGGAATCGGGATAAACGGTAGCCTATGTTGTTTTCCATGTCAAAGGCTACATGCATGCCTTTCATCCAAATCCGTTCAGCCGTTTTTGCGTGATTGAGTAACATACATCCAAACATCCACACTTTCACATTTATAATATTAAGTAGGATTTCTATCGCTCTGTTTCAGGTCATGTGCCAGAAACTCGAATGTCATAGATATAACCTACTCAGATCATTTGAGTTATTATATCATCTCGCATAATGATTATAATAAAAAGGTGTAAAAGATAATATTTTCTAAGCGCTAAAATTTTACTCTTCTGGGCAATGTTGCCAAACGGCCGTCTCGCTTTTTCCCCAAATTTTCTCCGAAATCTCCCCCAAATAGAGGTTAAGAAGGGAAAACCTCCTCCTTATTTATTAAACGTGTTACCTCCTCCTTAATTATAAACGACGCGTGTGAAGATACTGACCCAGTGGTCAGTATCTTCACACGCGTCGTCTATTATTCCGTATATTTTCCGAGTTGAATTTATTCGAAAACTTTGAACTCGTTCTAAATTGAATTTATTACTTTGAAACAACTTCGAAGCTACTCGGCTAATAGCCGTACGCAGCATTGCACTTTCGTTTGTGTGCTATCACAGATATTTTTATTAATCTTGGCTTTTTCCAGATTACAGTTTTACTAGTTAATAAAAATCTCCCGAATCCCTCCAAACACAGTCTTTCTTCCTTCAAATATATCGCCAGAAATATTATCCCCCCAACTTTCCCCCCATAACCACAAAACCCCCAAAATTTGGGGGGATTGCCCTAATCTGATATCAGTGCTCCTGGGCTATAGCCTCGCGTCGAATCGGTTCTTGCAGTCTCTTTCTCGCTCCGATCGTGTCTTCGCCGCTTAGGAATCTCGGATGTCATAGATAATGTACGAGTAACACGTTTTTACTACGCTCTCAGGCAATTTTTTCACTGCCTGCGCCGGTAATGGCGAAGGCAAAAATATATGAAAATCGTGCCCTTGCCGGCGCCAACGAGTGCGGAAACGTAACATGTAACTTTAGGCATTTTTTTCGCCGCCAACTGTGCCGCTGCAATGAAAACACGGCATTTATAAGGTTGACGGTATGCGTTTCCTCACTCCATTCCTTTATCATACGATATTTCCGTCGCTTGTATTCTTAGGAGGAAATCGTACGGACCGTTTTCCCATTCAAACGTAGTCTCCCGGTTTCCTTCCTCGATAATGGCAATAGTTGCTCTATTTTTTTAAAGAAATCTGCATCCACTATTAGCATGTTGCAAGTTCATTATTATAGAAGCTTCAAAAACACAATAAATTGCCCAGATATTCAGCTGTAATCAATAGCCAGCAAACATTTATGTAAAAAGTAATTAAATCGGTCTAGTTTAAGAGGAGAAAACAGGGGACTACGGAACCACTATTTTATGTACTTTTCATAGGTATCTTCGGTCTGAGCTGCAATTGTCTCTATCGCGCTCAGCTCGTTCGTTCGGGGGCACAGCGCGACAGCAATACATTTTACAAATACTCGCACATAAAGCTTTTTTTGTATCAACCTAACAGCCGGTTGCACCAAGTTTTACGTTATACGATTTCGTAAAAAGAAACAACTTAATACCTAAAAATGAGTCGTTTCACTATATATTAAATATATGATTCGCGCCGTACATTTAACCTTTTTAAATGCAAAGAATAAAATAAAACTACAATTGAAACTAGATTAAGGTGAAATTTTTACGTTTTTATATTGTTACTTTTACGAAATCGTAAAACGTAACAACCGGTCGTTAGTGTTTCCTCTTAATTCGCCCGTGTGATGTTGGAATTATCTTCGGTCCGAGCTGCAGTTGTCTCTATCGCGCTTTGCTCGTTCGCTAGGGGGCACAGCGCGACAGCAATACATTTTACAAATACATACAATACAACCTATTTTTGTTTCAACCTTAGTGTTTCCTCTTAATCCACCCATGTGGTGATGGAATTCACGTATCGCTACTCTCTTCGCGTGTAAGTCGTTAGAGCCGACTAAGGAAGTTTGCCAC
This sequence comes from Schoenobius gigantellus, assembly GCA_963935595.1. Lineage (NCBI taxonomy): Eukaryota > Metazoa > Arthropoda > Insecta > Lepidoptera > Crambidae > Schoenobius > Schoenobius gigantellus. The sequence goes on along the minus strand of OZ012544.1, from coordinate 40,536,116 downwards.
AATCACACCTGCGAAGACACGGAAATAGACATAAACGGTCTTTTTACAAAATATGGTTTTAGTCTGGAATAAAACCTGATGCTCTTTCACTTGTGTCAGTCAATAAGCGTAAGGTCAGCGTAGGCTTAAACCAAGACTAAACTTATACCATGATTTCTAATAAAAAAGGAATAATATATCCGTTGACCCACCCAAGTCGAGACTATAATATCGGTAGCTTCACATTCATAACCGCATGAAAGCATAATTTGCCGCTCGCTTGAATCGCGCTGGCAAAAAATCAATGTCGTAATCAGAAGACACACAAATTAACAGTTTTGTTTAGTTTTACGAGCTCTTTCCGGTTTTGAAATCGTATCGGCCATATTTCGCCTTTATAGCGGCATATAGATGAGGTCTAATGCGAAACAGTTCCAATGATCGGTGTAGTAATCCTCGCGATATTATTGCATATTATGCCAGTTTCGTGTGGGTGAATGGATGTTATCGAATTTTTATTGGGAGAGAATACTTTTGCGTTTACGCTACGATTTTTGGGGTTCCGTGCCTCAAAAGAAAAACATTGTGTGGTTTGTGTGGAAACCACGATGCAAGTAAAACCTTTTTTAAGATCGTAGGCCTACCTCAAAAATTTTGCAATATTATTCGATTTGGGGTATTAAAATCGCATTTTTAGGGTTCCGTACCTCGAAAGGAAAAAACGGAACTGAAATAAGAAACATAAGTTTGAGACTTGATATCCTCTAAATATCTGGAAAATACCGCGTCAAAACATCGTGCCGAAGTCTGCCGAACTGAGACGACGTTAGACAATGCACGGCTTTTAACGCCGCACCGCTGTGCCTATTCTCTAACTTCGGTTGCTAACTAGTACTGTCATTTTTGAAAGGAACTTATCATCCAGTACTGCTATCATGAACGCTGCCGTAAGACATAAGATCACTTAACTAGTAATGGATATAAAATGTCTTTCAAAAATGACAGTTCTAGTTATCAACCGTAGTTAGCGAATAGGCCTGCCGGTCGGAGTGGGAGGTGTTAGGTTTTTCGTTACGGAATTTCTTGATTCGGTCGCCGCGCTCAAAGCCCGCGATAAAAGCTGTGCAATAGCTTAAAATCAAAATTCTAAGCCAACGCAATCAAAAGATACAGCCGTTTATGCCGCAAAATGTTGACACTCGCAAGGGAATCAAAACCTACAGAGTAGGTACTTCCCGTGAACTCAGAATCTCGAAATTTGGCACGAAGTAACGTCTTATAGCACAGATAAAAGAAAAATTGCGAAAACCGTAAATTTTTAGTTACATCATATAAAAAAATATTTTTAATAATTTTGTACGGAACCCTCGGTGCGCGAGTCCGACTCGCACTTTGCCGGTTTTTTAATCTTAACTTTTGTATTTTGGGTATATTAAACTTGATTGATGTAAGAATTTAGCGGTCCCCCGAAGCGGTGATTCTCATCTTTAAAATATAAATAGGTACTTTTAATCAAGTTATAAAATCAGCTAAAAATATTATTTTTATACATTTTAGACTTATTTTTTGGGTCGGGCGTTTAAAATTTTTAATTTTATTTTTTAACTTCAATCTTTTCAAAATTCTAATTAATTGTAATAGATACCAATTGATCCAAAACGCAGCTAATAAAAATAGCTACCTCGTCATGGCAAAGTGCTTGTAGCTCTTCAACTGCTAATCCGATTTTCATAAAACATACCTAAGAACCACCGCGCTGAACAAGGCTTTCGATTAAAAAAAACCGCACTCAAATCGCTTAAATCAGGAACTACGGTGCCACATACAGACACACACACACACACACACAGACAGACAGACAGGTCAAACTTATAACTCCGCTCTTTTTGCGACGGGGGTTAAAAAAACTAACCTCTAATTCCTAAAAGTTAAGGATCCTTCCATCATCAACTCTGTTCAGGACTACCAGACACAGATACCTGAATAGTTTCCGCAAAAACATGAAACACGTTGGACGTACCTGTAATATTTAAGGGTTCCCTCGATTTTCTCGGGATCCCATCATCTTGACTTTGGTGTGACAATAAAACCACCGCAGGAGTATACTCTATCGAATACAAAATATATTTTGAAAATCAGTTCACAATTGGCGGAGTAATCGCGAAACATACATAAAAAAACATACACATCGAATTGAGACCTTCCTCCCTTTTTTAAAGTCGGTTAAAAAGTTCTATATTGTGTCCTAATCCGCAGCGCTGTACTACTCTATCATATAAAAAAAATTTCGAACCGAATGTACAAATATTAATCTGATGTCAACAACAATGGTATGATTTTTATTAAAGAGTCAAGATGAATACGAAAGATAAGTTGTGTCGCATTGTATGTAACCGTATAATAGCTGTCTTTGTTAATCTTTGCGCATTTACGTTAGCTTGAGTTATTGTTCATAAAACACCCCGACATTATTTGCTAATCTGTTATGTGAAGGGCCTTGGAGAACGTGGCACTATAAGACAACGTCTTACGCGCTTAATGTCAAATTCACAATTCTCGTGATGCAATGACCTTTGGACGAGCTGAGCTGACGCCTTGAGGCACAAACTGTCAACGGCTCCCCCGTCATGTTTAGTGTAGCGATGATGTAACTATGATGTACACTAAAAATTTTAATTGAGTTTTAATGTTGTTGACATGATGTATAATAGTGATCCGTAGAATTATAGTATGGGGTCCGAACAAATTGTTCCTTACGTGCTTGTTGAACTGACAGCCGTCGTTGGGGCGGAGAGGTCTTCGGTGCTTGCTGAACTGATGGCCGTGGTTGGGGCGGAGAGGTCCTCAGTTGGCGGCCGTGTTACCAGGAGACGCGTGCGTCCTTATAAGGTTGATCGACGATCTGGTGAATACCTTTAAGCCGCTGGGTGCGAGCAGTGCAGGACGAATCTGTGGGCCTAGACAAAAATCACATGCTTATTTTTCTGCAGTCAAAGAAAGAGAAAAATGTATGGAGATGACATTAGCTGCGAAAATAGCGTTGAGGTTGTCACATTCTAATGTCGTTTTCATACATTTTCTCTGCAGAATGACTGCGGAAAATTAGGCTTGTGGCTTTAATCTAGGCCCACTGTTGGGAGATCTTTTGAAGAGGCACATGTCTTACAAGTACTTACAACAGCTCTTGGCTTGCATGATGATTGATGACACCCCAGGCTAGTGGTCAAGTGTGAGGCTTAACGAAAGGTTCTGATTTTTACACTTGCCTTAGAAAAATTTCACATATCTAAAAGCTTGGAAAGCCCAGACTGCGGCCGGGTGCGAGAAGACAAACTTACACCCCCACTAGCTGCCGCAAGGGGTTGCGGTTTTGACTGGGTAAAAAAAGGTATACACATCCTGCATATAAATGACTAGCTGTGCCCGCACCTTCGTCCGTGTGGAATAGTTACTCTTGGCAAAAAGCCTATGTTATACTTTATATAATTAGCTATCTATTAGTGAAAGTCCCGTCAAAATCGGTCCAGCCGTTCCGGAAATTAGCGGGAACAAACAGACAGAGAGATATACAAAAATTTTTTAAATTGTGTTTTTGTTATTGGTGCCTGATATACATTCATACCCATTTAGTAAAAACTTGTTATTTTGACATTACAAACAGACACTTCAATTTTATTTATTAGTATTTTGTATGTATTGAATAAATCAATACGTGAAAAATTTTAGACTACCCGCTTATTGAACTCGCTCTGGGAGTATTCGAAGTGCACGCACGCTAGTCTTTTAACAACTAAGTTCTTGTTAATTGTTACATTATCTGTTCTTATTTCTTTCGTTATTTTCTGTTGTACTTTGTCTTTGAGTGTCATAAAGAGTTTTATTATTATTATTAGTTTTATGTAATGTATTTCAAAGCAGTTAACTATAATTCAAATCACATTTTATTCTTTTTACGCGTGTTGCGACATACGAGTATATATTTGTGTTTCGCTATTAGAACAGCAAAAAATATCTGTTAAACTCAATGCTTAACTGGTAGAGAATATCGTAAAGAGATTCCCAAAAAGCGCTATATCCAGTACGCTTCATCTTGAACTTTGCACCGCGGCCTCGGTTCACGAGACGACTCATAATAATTATAGTTTTTTAGATGAGCCCAGTGAAAGTCGAATTTGTGTATAATGTCAGCCATTCGGGCGATATGGGAACGCGAACGCGAACAGTGCGTTACGTTGTGCGCTGTAGCTCTGCAAATGATGCTAGCTCCTATTAAAACATAATTGTACTTCTCATTCAGTCGGAACTTTCTAGATAAAGGCGTGTTATCGTTATGTTGGGCTAGGTCGGTTCCGGATCGGTGGTGTATACCAGATAGTCCCCAAAGGGGAATAAGTGAGGATTAAATACGGCAAATCTCGTCCGACTGGACGGACGGGACGGACCCGCCGCGCCGGTACCTGAATTACTCTCTCTGTACTTGAGTAGTATATTCCTTTATACAACTGAAATTACAGATTAAATGAAGAGAATTGACAAAGTACGTGCTTTAACGAATATTTGTTTTTACGGAAGAAATTATCGTGTATGTAAACACTAACGGCCCGTTGCACCAAATTTATATTTTACGATTTCGTAAAAGTAACACTATAAATACGTAATAATTGCACCATAATCTAGTTTTAACTGTAGTTTTTATTTATCCTTTAGGTTTAAAAAGGTTAAATTTACGGCGCAATTCATATATTTAATAGTGAAACGACCCATTTTTAGGTATTAAAATTGTTACTTTTTACGAAATTGTATAACGTAAAAGTTGGTGCAACCGGCTGTAAGTGTCTTCGGATTTGAGAAACTACCTTAGAGTAGGAGTGGCAGTTTGACTTTCTGTTGAAATTAGTCACGCTTTTATTCCTTTTCTATACAACTAGCTGGCAAACGAGCAAGCTGCCAACGCGATGGTAAGCCACTGTTGCCTATAGTACATGTAGTTCCTCCAAGTTTTGCAAATCTACAAACCCTACAAGATGACCCCCCTAATGTACGTAACCAACTTTTGACGTAAGATGTCAAGTCACAATTCAGTTATTCACTGTCAGTCTTACCATTCAAACTAGAAGAGCAAAACAAGCACTGCTGCTTGGCGGCAGAAATAGGTAAGATTCTATCTTACCTATTACCACAGACCAGAGTCGTTTACTGAGTCTCCGTCTGGTGAAGCTTTTAGTTGGAAAGTCTTTAGTCTTTGGTCTTTTTTTAGAAAAACGTCGCCCCACACTAGGATTTTCTCCTGTGTCGTGGGTGCAGTTACAAACATAGAATATCACATGCACATACGCCCAGACCGGAACAAATTTCTGTAGGCCATACAAAACATTTGTCCCGTACGGGAATCGAACCCGCGACCCGTTGCGCAGTAGGTGATCACTCGACCTCTGCGCTAAACCTGTCTTTTAGAAAAGGGAAAAATCTATGTGTTCCCACTTTCATATAGTGTCAATAACAAGGTGTAAAACAAACAACAGAACAACATGTCGTATAGTTTTTACTTAAATAATTTAGAGCCAGATATACGATTATTTAAGTATGATAATAATAAAAATATGATGTAATTTCTAAATAAAAGATAATTGACAGGATAGAAATTTTTTAAAAAAATTGACGGGTTGCACTCCGGGAGTGCCGGCAGAAGTGAAAACTTAAGTATTAACGTTGTGCGTTTTGGATATTTTGGAATGGTTATGGAATAATTTTGCACGAATTGCTTTAATTGTCAGAATAAAAGTACTATCTTTTATGTGGTAGAATACAATATTTATTTATTGCGCTATCGTACACAAACATGACAATTTATATTACATTAAAAAGTTTATCCCTCAGAAAAATCAACTTCCTGTTGTAACGTTGTGCGTACATAATTATATAACTAGTAATAATGAATCAAAATATTTACAATTAAATTAAAAATATGATCAAAACAGACATTAATATACTACTTAAAAACGTAATTTTATAACAAATAAATAATATTTAATTTATACTAACTTACCTAATTAATATTTACAACAAGATCAAATAAAAGCACAATTTAGATTTTTCCTAACAAAGTAAATAAATTGATTAAAACTGTCTCAAGTGACGTGTGACTTCCAGTACTTTTGCTAGCCGCTTGTTCTCGGCCGGCTTACGTGGACCCCTCACCGCACCTCGACAGTTCCTGCGGCCATTTCAATTTTAATTGGTTTTACGCATTTTCGATCAGTGTCACGTGATCCTGACGCGAGTTTATCATTTTTTACACATTACAAAAAAAGTGTACAACGCCGATAAAGAAGTTCTCACTTCAAAAAAATTACTCTCAATTTTATATGTGTGGATTTTGCACATGTATCAGGATACAATATATATAGAAAGAAAGAAAAAAAGAATAAAATTATTTTGCCAAATGAACAGAAAACAATATTAAAAACAAATGCACACAATTATTTTGGTGTTAGTCGTCGTGTGATATCAGTTTAATCGGATATTATAAATAAACTAAATATACTTAATAAGAGCGTCGGTGGCGCTGTGGCCTCGGCACTGGACTGTGCCCCAAGTAGAATCGGGAGGCCCGCGATCGATCCTGCCATGTACCAATGTGTTTTTCGTTTCACGAATTTTATATGTACATTTATCTGACGCTCTTACTGTGAAGGAAACATCGTGAGGAAACCTGCATACACCTACGAAGTAATTCAAGGGTGTATGTGAAGTCGACCAATCCGCAATGGGCCAGCGTGTTTGATAAAGGCCTATTCGCATAACTAGTTAGGGTAGGCTCGTGCCCCTCGGTGGGGTCGTATATGAGCTGTGATGATGAGATGATGATCTATAATGCCATTTACGCGCGATTGTATGACAAACATCAAAATAATTATAAAACTTCGCATTCATATGATGTTCTATAGTTTTGAACTTCCCACGAACGCAACTTGTAATTGTATTTAATATTACACAATTAAATTTATAAATGAGCTTTTGTCAATGGCCCTAAGGCCAGGTGAACCGGTGACCTTATTTACCTGGTGTGATTCCCAGCACCGAATAGGACTGCAATTATATGACAATGTGATTGTCGTTTGTAGTGGATGATATGGGTAGGCAGAGGTCTCATTACTGCGGTAAATATCAATTACTAAAAGGATGACCATGATTTTTCGAGTGAAGAAAGTGAACTATGAAGAGTCTTTGCTGAATACACATTTGCGACTTTAGTTAATAAAAACACTCGTAAACCGAACCTCTAGTTCCCATTTCTTTGTCATTTTGGGCTTTCATTTTTGCCAAAAATAACAAATAAATATTGAATTTGCGCAAGCTAATTCGATTACTAAGTTTGAATTTCTTGAATATGAACGTGTGAGTGACAGCATAATTATCTGCTATCTCATTCAACACCTTTGAGAAGTTGTAATATTTTATGTACACAGTCAATAAGTAAGTTGCCATCAAATCTTTTACTGACCTTTTAATTATTATTATTTGAAAGTTAATTAAACATTGAAGTTAAGTAGTCATCGTTCTCAATAATCAACGCATAAAAATTTGTTCGTTGTTGAGTGCACACGCGTTCATATAATATGTTTAATTCCCATGGCGGTGGGCTATGATATAACTTCTCTGGCTTCCTTAACTTTCAGTAATGCTTGTTTAAGGAGTCGGTGGTTGAAAGTATTTTTAATTGGTTTAGGATGATCCCGTATTCGATCCAGGTGGGTTCGGTTGGGTCCCTTAGCAATTTGCCTATGCATTGTATGCACCTTATAAATTTCTTTCATCAGTTGTCTTGAATTCATCCATCCTTTCCACATGACCAAGCCAAAAGTGTCTATAGTACAACGTTCTTGGTCTTTGTAACTACATATTCTTGCAATCCACACTTCTCTCTTATTTATTTATTTATTCTTTGGTACGGTAACAAAATACAAATTACAATAACCTTATAATATCATCATACATACAAAATGTTGTTAAATTTGTATTTCAATAACTACCGAGCACAACTTTCGACTTAAATATGTCCAGCTAGTTAATTAAAACAATCTAAGTGTCATTAGTCCTTACAGAGAACCATAACTACGCTTTCCGACAAGCGTATACTTTTCATAAAGGATCTAATATTTTGGTGGAATATGTCAAGGTCTTTACAGAGAAGATTATACTTTCTACACATACGTAAGAGTGGACTATTTTGTGTTACATAATTACTGGCTAATGGGACATGAAAGAGAAGTTGCCTACGATCTGACTTATTGGTAAATCTCTGTGAAACATGGCCCAACATATCTGTATCCCAGCTAGAATTAACAATTTTATGTAATGCTACAAGGTCACTAAGTTGCCGTCTCACAAGAAGTGAATCCAATCCAAACTTTTTGAGTAATTACTTACTATCACATTATATCGTAATTCATTCATAAGAGTAACTTCTGCTATTTCTCCCAAAGCCACATTTCCACAGCGTTAACTCTATCTTCATCCTTGTTTTGCCACTTCGTTGGTACTGACTGATACAATGTATTTCAGATTTCAGTTTTGTAGTTTTACTAGAATTACAATTTGTTGAGTCGTGTGGATTAAAATATAAAACACTGTATTGATGTGAAGTATTAGTGTACCTGAATAAAGTGTTCTTAAGTTTTCGGTTAAAAATTTACACTGTCTTAATACTACGAATCAGAAGTATGCTCCTAGTTTTACTACGCGTAGTAACGATTTAACGAAACTATTTATTTAATTTAAAACATGTTATATACAATAGTTTGTTACAGATTATACAGAGATCAAGCGTATTTTGTCAATTAATTTAAAAGTCTGTGTCTACTATAGAGTGTATTATCCCATTAAATTACTATCAAATTGCCATAAAAATTCTGACACAATTAATAAATTCCCATTACCAAAATATCATACTTAAATGTCAAAATTTCCAGTCCCGAATAGAAATACATAGTCTTACGAATATTGTCAAATAATAATGTATAATCAATTAAAAGGACTAAAGTTGACAATAAATATATCAGCGAATGTCAAAATACTTTTTCAGATCATATAAACATTTATTTGATTAATCAGGTTCTTGATTTATGTAGAATTGGTTTTGTGGGTAATTTATCACTTTAGGATTTCTGTTACTTATTTAATTTATGTTCCTATAGACACTCAAATTATTTTATTTTTATCAACAGCACTCTCTAAAATACACACAATACAATCAAATACAATCCTTACATATTATAAAACAAAGTCCCCCGCCGCGTCTGTCTGTCTGTTCGCGATAAACTCAAAAACTACTGCACCGATTTTCAAGCGGTTTTCACCACTCGATAGCGTGATTCTCAAGGAAGGTTTTAGTATATCATTTGTTAAGTTTTTGTATTTATTTCTGTGTACATTAACGATATTTGTTGAAGATGTCGGGAAAAAATAAATTAAGGCCAAACGTAGTTCGCGGGCACAGCTAGTTACAAATAATCATAGAGAGCTTAGTATTTCATTTTTACAAAATAGTGTTTCATGAATACCATTGTCCCAATGAAGTCTTTCCATTTGGTCACCCTAACAAACGTGGGTGTGATCATTGAAACTAACATACTTCCTGTCTGAAGCCGGATTAATGATTTGTATCACGTTGTCATACAACTCTAAACCGAACCTCGAAGCCATAAAGCATAATATCTTGTAACTTTTACGTGCTAAAAGGTGGGTTTACACCATTAAGCTTATTGTTGGGTCTAACATGGAATTGTTACTTAATTATTTATCGTGTACATAAATAAATATATATTAACAATATCCAGTTCTTAACAAATACTTATGGGTATGTTTTTGTAGATAATATTAAGTTTGCTTCCGAAATGGAAAATTAGTTAGATACAATGAAGAATTCCACATTAAATAATGAGAGTTGCGCTACTTCTAAACAAAATTTAGATATTTACAAATTAAATTGAGTTCTTTTGCGTTATCTTTTAAATTATGGATAAAAGCAATGGAAAGGAAAAATTCAAAATGGAAATGTGAACCAAAACCATATTCTAAAAAGGAACACGAGATCTTTGCCATCGTAAACTTTTAACTGAAAAACATAAAAACTCGCTGGAGTAATTTTGTCAACTGAATTAAAATTTTGCCCGAGTGCCTCTCTTTATTTCTGTATGAATTTTTAATACCCGGTGCTGTAAGATTTTTTACAAGCCCATCTGAATACCGGCAGAAGCTTGACATTGTCATGTATAGGTATGTCAAGAAACTTCGTCAAAAAAACAAGACATACCTTTATTACGATGTACTGTTATGATTAAAAAATTAATACATCGTTTCTTCCTTATGATTTATAAACTTTTGAATATTAATTCGTAGAACACCTTTTAAACACACAAGATGCCATTTTGTAGTGTTTTAATATTATCAATACCACAATATTCAACGTGTTAATTAAATATCGCAATAGCTGAGACACCCCAACTTATTTTTATCATAATTATAAAAGAATTATATTAATTAATAAATAAAATTCTCGCGGTTTATTTACGAAGATGTGTAACATCTTTCTGTTATGTTGCATATCTTGCAAATTTGAAGGTATAGTCGCGCGTTTGCGAATACGCCACCGATAAGAGATAAAGGCGACAGAATTAAGTAAAGGCGTAGTTGAAAATTTAATTTTGGATAAAAAATGACCCATATATTTTATTAGTGGTTGCATAGGTTGCACTGCTCGATTGTCTTGACCTGTTTGAAGACAAAATGTCCCAATTATAACCTTTCGCGACTTTTTAAGTACAACGTCGTTGATACATATGTAGTTTATGCTTCATGAAAAAATCCAGATCAACCATTCAATTTAAAACTTAATTAAACTCCATTTTTTCCCGCAATGTCGCAAGAGTCGTCTAAGGAAGCACCAATAATTATGGCAACAATAATTCTGCAAAGTTAGAATCAATCTAATTATATAAAAATCTCGTGTCAGTATTTTTTATCGAACTCTCCTTTTGTGTATGTTTGGTAGATCTGAGAATAGGTCGTAGGCCATTTTTATACCTCTAGGCCAGGGGTCACAACCTTTTACCCTATACGCCTCACCCAACATTATGCTAAAATACTACGCCCCCCTAAGGGCCGAAATGGGGAGTCAAGAAAATTAAGCAAACGATGAAAATATTGGCGGTTTAGTTTTATTCACAAGATGGTTGCAACGTGTCGCTGACTTCTCATACCGTCCGCGTCGCGCGAGTTTATATAAACAGTTCTCATAAATAAGCCTATATTTTCATCCTACTGGCGAAACCTCGCTCGCGCTATAATTTAGAATTCTCCTTATCAACTATGCAATTGTGCTTTGTAATACTCTTGCTCTTTGTGGCGCCCATCATGTCCTAATCAGTCAGGATAGCACTGGACTGTCAGAATACGTGACGCTCGACAAAATGAAATTTGTCACCACCTCGCATTGTTCAAAGGCACAACGCACAGATCATTAATTATGTTAATTGCAATAATCTTGAGCTACTTTGTTCCCTTTGTAAACATTGTTTGAAGTCCGTCGTTGTATATTTTATTAATGAACGAGGCATTTATTTTCATTTCAATTTCAATATAAAAATAGAAAATCTGATGATTGTTTGTATTTAATTTCATAGCTCGGTTTATGATTTTTGTTAAATGTTTCTATTTCTTTGTAGTTATGATGATGATCTGAATAATTTGAAATAATATGACTAAAGTTATAAACGGTACTAAAACAATTTCCTTAAGAGGACTGTGAGGCACCAATTCATGGCTCAAGTATGCCCTTTAAAAATGCACTTTATTGCACACCACTTAGAGTTGAAAGTCCGAGGCAAATGTCTACATTTCTTATTGAAATATTGTTTTTTTTTGTAATTCAGTATTATTTAGTCAAAAAAGATAAAAATGCAAGTGGGAGAAAAGCATTATCGCTTTTTGTGTGAAAATTTACAGCTTCACAATCCTCTTAACTCATAAGTTTTAAGGAGTAGTACTTTCCTTTTATCTTTCCATCACCTAAATCACTTAAAGGAATACAGCTAAGGGGCAATAGGTGACTAAGTGAGCATAGAATTTTATCCTAACTCCTAATCCTCAAGGAACCTTTCATCATCAACTCGGCAATATAGGTGATGACTACCAAACACAAATACTTAAATCACACACACACACACACAGCTCATATAGGTACGTCCCCACCGAGGGGTTCGAGCCTACCCTATGTTAGGGTGATTAGGCCTTAGTCAACCACGCTGGCCCAGTGCGGATTGGTCGACTTCACATACAACATTGAATTTCTTCGCAGATGTATGCAGGTTGCCTCATGATGTTTTCCTTTACCGTAGGAGCGTCAGACAAATGTACATATGAAATTAGAAACGAAAAACACATTGGTACATGGCGGGTCTCGAACCCCAACCTCCCGATTGGAAGGCAAGTGCCGAGTCCACAGCGCCACCGACGCTCCCCTTACTTAAATAGCTTTAGAAAAATACAAAAACTTCACAAACAAACACGTTGTGTTTGCCTATAAAATTTGAGGAAGTTTTTTGAAGATTTCCCTCTATTTACCTGAAACCTATCATTTGATAGATAGATAGATAGATAGACATTTATTGCAATTCTCCATCACACACATGCGTTACAATCACAACTTAAATAAAATATAACAATAAATAGAGATACCTACATATACCGTGGCAGTATGTGTGTGCTGTAGAAGTGCAAAAGGTCATGGCTCAGTAATCGCTATCGTACACATCAAAAATGTGTACAAAGCACTGATATTCTGCCATAACCTAAGGGTGGCAGGCAATAAAAAAAAATGGGAGTAAACAAAAAATCGAGCTTTATATATTATAGCTTATTACCTAGAGGTGCTGTTAGGAATTTGGGCTATGTTTGTGTGTGTGTGATTCTGACTTGGTGACAGGACATCGCAGGAGTCATATTCTCTCGAATGGAAAAAGATTTCAAACATCAGCTTACAATCTATATTTACTAATATTATAAAGCTGAAGAGTTTGTTCGATTGTTTGTTTGTTTGGTCGTTTGTTTGATTGTTTGTTTGTTTGTTTGGTTGAACGCGCTAATATCTGGAACTACTTGGTCCGAATTGAAAAATTCTTTTTGTGTTGGATAGTCCATTTATCGAGGAAGGCTTTAGGCTATGTAGTATCACGCTACGACCAATATGAGAGGAGAAGCAACGAGAAATGTTGCTAATACGGGAAAAATATAGAAGATAAAACTAGGAACGCGTTGAAGTCTTTTATAAGGCGAAACGTATTTCGCGGGCACAGCTAGTAGGAAATGTGCATAAAATTTAAATTTGTCTCAAATATCTTTTTCTAGATTCTTTATTGTCTTTATTATACTGAAAAATATTTGTTTTTTAAATTATTATTTAAACCCTATACTTACTTACTAAAATTATAAAGCTAAAGAGTTTGTTTGGTTTAACGCGCTAATCTCAGCAACTATACTGATTCAAATTGAAAAAATATTTTTGTGTTGGATAGTCCATTTATCGAAGAAGGCTTTAGGCTATTATACTATCAAGCTACGATATATAATAGGAGCTGAGCATCAATGAAGTGTTGCAAAAATGGGAAAAAATTATTATGGCAAAACGTAATTTGCGGGCACAGCCAGAATTATATAAAAAGTAAAAATTGAGGAAGGGAAATTCAAACTTACAAAACGCGTCACCATTGGTCGGAACGGAATGTGACGTCATATTCATACTGTGTTAGTAGTATTTGTGAGAAAAACTTTTAAAAATAATTTATCTATTTTCAAGCCTATTTATATTTTTTCTATGTTATAAAGATGCAAATAATTAATTAAAGATAGAAAAAAAATCATGCATATTCCCTATTGACGGAAAAATATGACAAGATAATAAAAAAAACCGGCATAGTGCCTGTCGGGTCGGTTGGTCGATTCCGTCGTATCATCACATACAATGGTGAGATGAAGGCCAAAACATGCATAACCCACCCGCGTCGCTACAAAACATTCAAATTAACGAACAGTGTTGCTCCAAAAAATTATTGTCACATCTGCAGGCGTAGCACGGGCTGCCAAGACTGGACTCGGGTCACGCATTATCTCACAATTTCAGTGACATAATCTCTATGTCCTAAAATGTAGCACGGTGGCGCCTATTTAGTGTGACTAACGTAATAAAAATTTCTTGACGCTCGTCAAGGAACACGTGTGACTGAATTTTATCACAAATTTCTTGGCGTGCCTGTACTCCGACTGCTGTGGTTGTAGCAAGGCCTTTAATACTTTGAAAGATGTAACATCTGTCGGAGAGCAAGAAATTTGCCTGAAATAAAAAGAGCCTGCTGAAAACAATAAATGACAGTCGAAATTCCCTGACTCGCTAACCTCATTACCCTGTACTTTGCTCAACAGAATAACTGCGAAGAAGCAAGCTATAGTAACAAAGGACTGTTTATACTGACGCACGGTAATTCGTTTCGAAGGGCTCTCCTAATTAAAAGCTTTTTAGCTACGCACTTGACGCCATTTCGTGCTAACTGTTTTTATTGAACGAAAATTAACTTTTATTTAATTTACAGGTAACGAAATAATGATGAATATAAGTTAAGCACTGGTATGTACTTGTATTAATTGCCGTGATCCGGTGTGAAGCGTAAGACAAGGAGCGAAATTTCTAGGTATTGTGACTTGACAGCTGTGTCACAAATTGACAATGTACTGGCCCCGTTTTTAATATTGATTCTTGGTATCCCCACCATTTTTGAAGTGTCTATGATAGAGACACAATTTCAACACAATACCGATGAATATTTATTATAAATTGTTTACAAGTTTACCAAAACACTCGTCATTTTTTATTGTTGGTTCACATAAAGTTTCATCTTAGGGCATTTCACTGTCCTTTCAAATACGAATAAACATTTTCGGTATACGTAACAGAGTCAACAAACACAACCTGGCGCTTCGATGAAAATTGCGATATTCACTAGCGGGTGTGCGCCCCACGTGGCATCCTTTGTTTTCCTTTTAAAAAAGCCGCCAAGTGCCTTATTTTAGCCTATCACGCGCGCCCATAAGGTCAGAGAGAAACCCCCCGTTTAGTGGGTAGGCCTGGCACTCTGCCGGGAGAGCCCTACACACGCTTGTCGTCTAGCCAACGGCGAGTACGGTGCGGTCACGCTTTCCCCTCGAAAAACAAAGAGTGGCCCTAGATGGCTTTCCTCTTTTGTGCCCTTCCTAATTGGCTTATTCAATGCTATGAACACTATTGGTCGAATTCAATTTGTTCATTAGAATCGGTCCGGATGGGATACCTAAATATTCAGGTTTGAGTCCCAAAAAGACTCAATGCCCAACGAGCTAGAGAATCGCACTGACGCTGTTTTTGTTATTAATTAAGAAACAATATTGATTAACCAATGAAAGATAACAAAGATGTTTAAAGCGCGAATGATCAATGTAACCAATGGGTAAGGAGCTTTATACAAAAAAAATGTCAAACAAGCGGCCTCCTCACCTAATATGGTAAGGAACTACAGTTGTCTACAAAACATGTGGTTTCTGTTAGATTTGCAAATCTACAACTCTTGCAAGGACCCCACTGTAGAGCTTCAAAAGTAGATGGACATTTTAGTACCATATCACACCAACTATTCCCTTTATTTCGTATGGTTCCATCTATATTACATTATATATTAATAGTTGGCGTGACATGGTACTAAAGTGTCCATCTACTTTTGAAGCTCTACAGTGGGGTCCTTGCAAGAGTTGTAGATTTGCAAATCTAACAGAAACCACATGTTTTGTAGACAACTGTAGTTCCTTACCATATTAGGTGAGGAGGCCGCTTGTTTGACATTTTTTTTTTTGTATAAAGCTCCTTACCCATTGGTTACATTGATCATTCGCGCTTTAAACATCTTTGTTATCTTTCATTGGTTAATCAATATTGTTTCTTAATTAATAACAAAAACAGCGTCAGTGCGATTCTCTAGCTCGTTGGGCAATGAGTCTTTTTGGGACTCAAACCTGAATATTTAGGTATCCCATCCGGACCGATTCTAATGAACAAATTGAATTCGACCAATAGTGTTCATAGCATTGAATAAGCCAATTAGGAAGGGCACAAAAGAGGAAAGCCGTCTAGGGCCACCCTTTGTTTTTCGAGGGGAAAGCGTGACCGCACCGTACTCGCCGTTGGCTAGACGACAAGCGTGTGTGGGGCTCTCCCGGCAGAGTGCCAGGCCTACCCACTAAACGGGGGGTTTCTCTCTGACCTTATGGGCGCGCGTGATAGGCTAAAATAAGGCACTTGGCGGCTTTTTTAAAAGGAAAACAAAGGATGCCACGTGGGGCGCACACCCGCTAGTGAATATCGCAATTTTCATCGAAGCGCCAGGTTGTGTTTGTTGACTCTGTTACGTATACCGAAAATGTTTATTCGTATTTGAAAGGACAGTGAAATGCCCTAAGATGAAACTTTATGTGAACCAACAATAAAAAATGACGAGTGTTTTGGTAAACTTGTAAACAATTTATAATAAATATTCATCGGTATTGTGTTGAAATTGTGTCTCTATCATAGACACTTCAAAAATGGTGGGGATACCAAGAATCAATATTAAAAACGGGGCTATCTACACCAAAAAATCGATATTTTATTTTAGATAGATTCGAAACGTGATGATGTTGGATCTCCCATAATAAATACAGGTGGTAATGACTGTGATTCTACGAGTGACGAAGAATATTGTCTAATTTTACTCTGCTAACGTGTACATACTCCAATATTTATTAAAATTATTTTTGCTACCTTAGTTATGTGTATTATTTATATTCGAATTTACAATGATCACAATTATGTGCGGGTGTACTGACACTATCTAAGCGAATGGACTATACGCAGAATTCATACGCATGTGAATTGATCGTAGTAAATTTCAAGTTATAAGTCTGTGGTGACTGTACATAGAGCACTGGCCTACTCTTTGCTGTACTTATGGAAATATATAATAGGTTGTAACTATCTCAATCTGATGGATATTTAAGAGATCTGCCTGGCTGGCAATATAAACATTTATGATTTTAAACTGTATAAGATTGTAAATACATTGTACGTACATAGCTGTTTCGAACTCTCATCTCTCATTTCCAACAGCCATTAATGTATAATTGCGCCGTAGATAAACCTTCGTCGAGGATCTTACGGAAGTGCTCTTCGAGATGCTTCATATAGCTAATAAAATAATCCTCTCACTGACTGGGAAAGGCTCATTAAATACAAGCAACAGCAACAAGTTCTCGGGTGCTATATCCATAAAGTTAATAGCGATAAAGATTTACTGTCGACAACACATGAATGTAAAACGACGGCTTCTCTCGATTATAGACTCTGTAGTGTTAGAGAATAAAAACTTTTAAATCCACTGGAGTATCAAACGAGTGTTCGGACCACCTAATGCTAAGCTGTTACCGTAGCATATAAACGTTTACAACTATGGAACACTTGTAAAGTGCTGCTGGTACAGGCGAATTGACTGCATCTTCACATTTGAGCGCTGGTGACGTCAGACGGCTTTAAACCTTCGCACACTACCAGAGGGATACTAAGTACTCAGAGTCGTCTGCTCGGGTAGGTAGTGTAGGTACATCGTCATCACAGCCTATACGTCCCACTAGTAGGTATGGGCCATAACACACCACCACGCTAGCTGAATACGGATTGATGGGTGGAAACGGTAGTGACAGCAACCCAGACCAACGGCTTAACATACTTTTCGAAACACGGAGGAACTCGAGAACACAATGTTTTGGTCACCTATCCAGGGCCCAACCATGTCGAAGGTTCTTCGTTTTCAATATCGAAACCAAGGCGTTCGAACAACTACGCTACCGAGCTCTTGTGCGGGTACCTCAAACCTACCTATTTCTGCCTCTAAGCGAAGGTGCTTGCATTGCTGTGTTCCCAGTTCCTTTTGAAGGATAAGGACAGCTAGTGAAATTACTGGGTGCTGTAACTTGACATATTCTGTCACAAGTTAGCAATGTACATTGGGCTTTCTGTAGGGGTTGTAGATTTACAAATCTTACAGGATCTACATATACGGTCGGCTTCAAAAGTAGATAATCATTTTAGTACCATGTCACATCAACTATTAACAATGCAATATAAGTGTAACCATAAATTCAAATTCAAAAATCTTTATTCAACATAGGCCTTTACAGACACTTATTGACGTCAAAACAAAGCAAAACAATCTAATTTAATGAAATTATATTAACCTTGTATGTGCATACATCCTGAATATACTCAAGATGTCTGCAAATACAAGTAGGAATGAAAAAAAAATTGACTCTACACCTGTTTGGAAATTGGGAGAGTCTTCTCGAGAAGAACAGGCAAGAAACTCGAAAGGTCAATATTTTTTATCTCCTCTTTTAAATCGCCATTTACAATTTTGGTTTTATTACAGAGTCGTCAATTGGAAGCTGACCTCAAAGCAAAAGCTTAAGCTCAACTTCCATTACAAGAAGAGATGTGTTAATTCAAGCTATCTCTGAGAGAAGTGCGTGAACTTAGCTTATAAATTGCTCTTACTGAATGTTTCTTTGAAACAAAACGCAATACATTGTTAAATATTAGAAATGAGAGTTCAAACCTAAGCTTTTTTGTCCGTCATGTAATCAGACACTTATGCTGTACCGTACACATATGCTTTTTTAATAAATACATCTTTGATTGCAACTTTAAATTTGTTTAAGCTAAGTTCTTGTATACAACTTGGGATTTTATTGTAGAAACGTATACACAGACCTCTAAAAGAATGATTGATTTTTTGGAGCCTGGTATTTGGTAAAGCTAACATATTCCTTCGTCTAGTATTAACTGAATGAATATCACTATTTTTACAAAACAAATGAATATTTTTACGAACATAATATATTAGATTCTCATAAATATATTGCGACGCTACTGTTCTAATACCAATTTCTTTAAACTTTTCTCGCAAAGAATCTCTCATTTTAAGGTTATAGGTAGCTCGAATAGCCCTTTTCTGCAGCACAAAAACGATCTGAATGTCGGCAGCATTTCCCCACAATATGTGGGCCCCATTGCAGCTTAGAATCAAGTGTGATCCCAAGAAATACTGTGGTGTCCACAAGGTCAACACCTATATTCTTTATTTTTACAGTGGTGTGAACCTCTTTTACATTGGGTAAAACAAATTTTATATATTTTGTTTTCCCTTCATTAAGTGACAGGTTGTTTACATTAAACCAATGAACAATTCTTGAGATAGAATTATTTACATCGTCATTCATTTGCAATCCTCTTTTAATTTTAAATAAAAGTGAAGTATCATCTGCAAATAACACTATCTCATGCCTGTCCTGTACAAAATCAGGGAGGTTATTGACATATAAAAGAAATAGAAAAGGACCAAGAATCGAACCCTGCGGAACTCCCATTTTAACTGCGGAACCTTGATACCTTTTTTGATTGATGTCTACTTTTTGAATCCTTCCACTTAGATAAGAGAGTAGAAGATCCGATCCGAAGAGTAGAAGTGCAGTATCACGAAACCCATAGTGGTGTAATTTTCTGATCAAGGTTTCGTGATAAACGCAATCAAATGCCTTAGACAAATCACATACTAAATAAAAGGAATAGTTGGTGTGACATGGTACTAAAATGCTTATCTACTTTTGAAGCAGACCTTACATGTAGATCCTGTAAGATTTGTAAATCTACAACTCCTACTTTTAAACCCGATTGTAGTCACTTAAAACGTATTCGCTTAAAACAATATGAAGACCGCACTGAGACCGAGACGGCGCTATACGCAGCAAGAGCGGTGTGTCTCCGTTTTAGTACTGTTTTAATTTTGCTATAAGCGATCATGGTACGGTTCCAGATGGGCAGTACGCTCATGTGCCATCTTTTTTGTATTAAAAACATTAAAGTTGCAGATTTTGCATAAACATTGAACGCTTGTTGCTTCAATCTGTCACACTTGCGCACGCATGTTGCGAAGTCTGTCGTTCGAATTTCAAAAGCTTTGAAGTGCCGCAAAGGCCGACACCACGTAGAAGTGCGTCACAAATCATACATAATTATTGTGTTCAAAGCTTTGAAGTTTGAAGTTTGTCTCGTGCCGGCATGCAATATTCGGCTTCGCTTTTCAGCGATGAAGGTACGGGCGGGAAAAAGTGATTACCTACCACTGTAGGGAAATCGGGTCACAAAAATAAAGTTGATTTTCTCTTGCAATAGTCGCATTAACATACTGACAGTGAGTAAGTTAACCCTAAAACCAAACCAAACTGAAGCTAATCCCCGAGTCCGTTTGCGTGCACTGATTTGTACGTGATTGCGCGTTTATTTATGACGTGCTGTTACTGACGTCACACTAAGCCCTTGTTTGGTACCCGGTGTTTTTTTGTCAGAAAATCTACCCAAGAGTACGGGGCTGTCACTTGTGGTTATGGGGAAGCCCACCGAGTCTAGTCGGGGACCGGGGTATACCCACTAAAATCTTTCCGGGGTGTTCCGTCATTCCAGTCGTGCGTGGGGTCTCCTGGGATCTAGGTAACCCAAAGCAATGACCTCATCATCACCACAGCTCATATACGTCCCCAACGGCGGGCACGAGCCTACCTTAACATGTGAGGGCGATTAGGCCTTAGTCAAACCACTCTGGCCCAGTGCGGATTAATGGACTTCACATACACCTTTGAATTACTTCGCAGGTGTATACAGGTTTCTCATTAACCAAATAGCAAAGGAAAAGTTTACTTTTTTTTTATTCACTAAGCTAATATCAAAATTCAAGAATCGTGAAAATATCTTAACAAATAAAGAAGTCATAGGACAATAAAGTTGCGCTTGCAAAAATAATTTCGCTCCGGGCGACAGCTCAGCGTGTGACGTCACGGGTCACGGGACTGGGTTCATCGGTATTCAGTCATTGACGCACTAAAAAGTCACAGTGTCTTGGTTTTTTTCTAGAGATAATACTAATTTCTTGTGATATCTGAGACTGTAGACTGAAAAGCAAGCGTTATTATTTTATGGAGCGCTGCGATGACGCGACACACGAGTGGTCGTATGACGTCACGGAACCGTCACGGCCAGTGAGCGGCCACGGTCAACCCGCGTAATCATCACTCATCATCATCACAGCTCATATAATAGGCCCTACCCACGATGCAATCTAGCTTGCGATCTGTTGCTGCAACATGTTGCAGTCGCGGTTGCACGTGCTCTACTCACCTATGCAACTTCGCTTGCAATTTCATTTTGCGAACAAACACCTTAACGTCTCCACGTGTACACGCCTACGTACCTAGATTTCAAAAACCGGCCAAGTGCGAGTCTGACTCGCGCACGAAGGGTTCCCTACAATTACCTATACAAAAAACGACAAATCCTAATCAAGATTATTGTATGGGAGCTCCCCTTAAATATTTATTCTAATTTTATTATTTATTTTTAAAGTGAATTACAACTAAATATTCGGTGAATATTTCATGCGTCTACCTGTTGCCGTTATTAATATCGAGCAAGAAACGACAAAAAAATCACATTTGTTGTATGGGGCTCCCCTTAAAATTTTTGCGACGACAGAAATACATTATCTGTGAAAATTTCAACTGTCTAGCTAGGTCATGAGATACAGCCTAGTGGCAGACAAGCGGACGAACGGACAGACAGACGGACAGCGGATTCTTACCAAGAGGGTCCCGATTTTACTCTTTGGTTACGGAACCCTAAAAAGTAGCATTTGCATTAGCTCTTGCTTCTACAATTTAAACACCTGCGAGGAAGAAAGAAAAACAGTTTTGGGTAAAAAAATGGTTACAGCTACAAAATAAAATATCGCAAATGAAAGTTATGTTTCATTTGGAATTGGAACCAGAAGATTTCTCAATTTTTTTCTCTGCGGATCATTTTTATTACTAATTCTAAACGCTACCTACACTACAGAGGTGTAGCTGACTAAGCGGCACACGTGCGACTGAGCCAAGTTGCATGCAACCGCGCTATTCACCTCGCAATATGTTGCAGCAATCAGTCGGTCGCTAGCGCGGGCGATGCGACCTGCGATAAATTGCATGCAACCTGCAACCTGCCTATTCACATCGCAATCTGTTGCATTGCAACAGATCGCAGCAACAAATTGCTAGCGAAATTGCATCGTGAGTAGGGCCTATAAGTCCCCACCGAGGGGCTCTAGACTCTCGCTCGAGCTCGAGTCAACCGCGCTGACCCAGAGCGGATTAGTCAAGTTCACATATATTACCTTTGAATTTCTTCACAGATGTATGCAGGTTGACGCACGATGTTTTCTTTCGCCGTAGGAGCGTCGAATAGATGTACTGTACATATGAAATTCGAAGAACCAGTTTTGGTCTATGTTTTCATTCTATCGTGTAAAATAAAATATTTTCAGTATGATACTGAGACTTCATTGGTCAGTTACGGATTAGAATAGAGTTTGTTTTAAGTTTCCCATCTCTCAATGGTGTGAATGTGGTAAACTCTCTTAGACCGGTCTTAAACATTCACGGGGAGAAAGGTAGCGGTGACATAATTGGACCCTTAATCCGTCGACCGTACAGATCCTATCAATGTGACATTTATTGCCGACAATCGACAGATTTGGGCAACCTTGGAACTTTCAACAAGTTTCTACCGTGTGGCAGCCCTGAGTTTACGACCTACTGTCCCGCACTGCGACGGAACTCTTTGCAATTGTGTCCCGAAGCTTCTGGTGAGGAAGCGCTATTAGTTATTAAAATTTATAGCCCTTTTGGTGCCTTTACATCTTTTACGAGTAATAGGAACGGAGCACTGAATTCTAGAATGGGTTGTTTTCCAGCAAATTTGTTTCTTTTTATTGGGAAAGGAGTTCTACATAAAAATAAGTTATACAAATTGGCAAGACATTGATGTTAATTCAATCACGTGGATTACTTCTTTAATAAATAAGCTGTGAGCGAAGAATAACACCAACTCTATTAAGTTGGTGTTGAGCATAGACTTCAATATCGGCAGATCATAGATAACAAGAAGTCAAAAAATTTATGGGAGGCCTCGCTTAGCTTACGAGCGCAATTGTCACATCTTCGAAATTGTCCATTTAGGATTGCGATGGCGATTATCGAAAGACATCTTGTCTAGGGGGCTGAAGCTGCGCCCGAAATATCTAAACGGAATGTCTAAAATCTAGATGAAAGTAGAAAAGGGGGAAAAAGAAGCAAAATGCAATTTGCGAACGCATCAACGTACTTCGCATCGCAACTAACATCGTTCACATTTGATAAAAATGCGTTTTTAGATGAGCTGTTTATTATATATATTTTTATGTTTCTAATATGCCGATCGATAGTAAAATAGATTGGTTGAAGTAGAGCAATGCATCATTTGGCCGACGATCGAGTATTCATCGACTGGTTTTCGTCGGTCAGCCAAAGCTTCCATGCCAAATGTACGTCGTACAGAATAGAACAGTGGACGCCGAGTAAGGTATCGATCCGCCGTCGATTAACTCTTTATCGACTGGTATCCACCGATCAACCAAAGCTACAATACCAATTAACGTTCGATGTCGATATATGGCATCGACTGACGAATAATCGATTAGTGAATAACACCCAAACGTTACTGAAAATCGGTCACACCAGTCTTGTTAGATGTTGTCGCGAGGAAGTGCTTGGCCCTTACCTTATGCAGCCAGATCTGTGTTCAAACAAAACCTTACAAAAATCTTACATATTTCAACTGCGTCCTTACAATAATTAGATTTTTTTTATACTACGATGCCGGCAAACAAACAAATAAAGATATTTTACTGCTAGTAAGTCATCATCATCATCATCATAGTTTCTATACGTCCCCACCGAGGGGCTCGAGCTTACTGCTAGTTGTTCATAAAATAATGTTTCTATTTACATAAGTATCACTATACATTAATAAATGTCAGAATACAAGATGTTTGTAGTCAAAATATCTATAAAACAGATTATTCGTACACATAAATGTGTAACACGATTCGATGATTGATGACAATATTTGAATTAATGTGAAAATGTTACACGAATGATATAAAAAGTAGGCTCCGCTATAGGCAGCGCGAGTCCTCATGAATATGCGATAACATGTGTTGGACACCCATTTTCATACTTATTAATCCGATGCGGTTTATCTTTTATAAACAAAACAATGGAGGTTTACTTATTTTTCTGATGTTCTCTGGATATATGAGTTGAGGACGAAAATGAGTTTCATAAAACTGTATTAAGTTTTAATTGTATTAAGGCTTAAGATTGATATGTAAAGTATTAAGTTGAAATAAAATGGGGTCGCTAAATGTGTTGCTAAGCGCAAAAGTTAAAAACCGGATCGGTTAATTCTTTTTAGGGTTCCGTACCTCGAAAGGAAAAAACGGAACCCTTATAGGATCATCACTTTGTTCTCCGTCCGTCCGTCCGTCTGTCTGTCTGTCAAGACCCTTTTTCTCAGGAACGCGTAGAGGTATCAAGCTGAAATTTATATCAAATACTCAGGTCTAATGTCCCTTGGTGCTGTGAAAAAATCAAACTTCTAAGCCAACGCAATCAAAAGATACAGCTGTTTATGCCGCAAATTTTGGACACTCACAAGGGAATCAAAATCCCGTAAACTCAGAATCTTGAAATTTGGAACGAAGTAACGTTTTATGGCACAGATAAAGGAAAAATTGCGAAAACCGTAAATTTTTACTTTTATACCTACAGGTTTGTACGGAATCCTCGATGCGCCGAGTCCGACTCGCACTTAAACGTTCTTATAAAGAAAAAATTAAAAAATAATTCCGGGCAAAATATTTAAAAAACTTTATTTGCAAACTGTGCCAGCTGTGCCACTATATTATCGAACATGTCAGTTGAAAACAGAACGACGTTTGGGACAGCTGGTATTTACATACAATATAGAAAATTCAATTGTAAACCTTTTACTGCTAATCGAATTAACAACCAAGTGACTAAACTTATAACGCTTTTTGTTTCTGTTGTCAATATCATACCTCAGTTCAAAAATCTTACTACGTCCGCAGAACTTTATACGCTCAGTTTTAGCCTTGAAGGCATAGTAATAATTCTTAGTAACTACGAGAACCACTGGTCCGAAAATACCGCAATGAGGCATTGCCTTGGTTCCGGTCAGTAAACCAGATTTTTTTTATGTAACTAATTTGGCGAACAAGCAAACTGCCCACCTGATGGTAAGTGGTAGCAGTCACCATAGTATGTGTGGTTCTTGTGAGATTGGCGGCAAATGTGCAACCCCCACAAGAACCACAGCTTGCGTTGCCAGCGCGTGACATAAAATGTAAAGTCACGGACCCAGTAATTTCACAGCCATGTAATTGAAGGGTAATTTCAAAGTCTTCAAACCGGAACACAGCAATGCAAGCACTGCTGCTTTGCGGCAGAAATAGATAAAACGGAGGTACCCAAACAGTCGACCCTAGTACAGAGTATCCCTCTGGTAAGGATTCTTGTACCTAACTGTAAAATCATTCGTTTGCGAGGCTTCTATTTATAAACTGTATTATATCGTATCTGTTATGATAAAAAAAAATAGATATAAAAAGAACGTATTTAAAATAAAAAGGTTCTGTGAATATTTTTAATATTAGAATCTTTGCCTCATTGTGAAATTAAAATCGTGGTAGCGACTTATTATCAATGGTGCAAACGAGACAAAGTAGTTCCGTTTGCAACATTGATGGTGCAGGCCAATGGTGCAAATAAGACACCGGGGACTTTTTATGTATCCAAATGTCAACCCTTTGAGCGGTGCGTCTATAAATCCCGAGCTTAAAAGTTGTAACCTGGTCCTTGAGACCCGCGCCAATCGATAGCCCAACCGGTAACTGCTGGAGAGCTGAGCAAATCCAGTTACGACGCTGATTTAATTATTATGTGAGCAACCACCATCAGGAAAACAGGAAAAATAATGCACGCAATATCCGTCATTCGCGTTTTTTACGCGTTAGAGGAAATAGACTGTATTTTATGATTTTTTTCATTTTTCTTTGATCTGATAAATAGTGATTTACACGAGTTGGTTCTGAATTACAGTTTGCTTACTGACATATATTATTATGTTCATTGCAGAAACAAGGTTTCGTGTGTTAAAACAAACTACAAGTAGGTATATACTTGGCTTACCAATAGGCATTTTTAAAAATGATTGAAAAGCTCTTTCTATGACTCCGTGTATACACAGTATATATTTACATAGTATATTTACGTGTATAGTACATAGTATTTATATATTTATATTTTCTTTATATACCTATGTGAATGGGTTATGTTTTAATGCAGTGTGGTGATTCCTGCAATTGCAGTCTCATTGTATCTGCTTGGGCTGGCTGGCACAGATCTATTCCAGAGAAAAGCCCATTTATGTATATTATATCATTTGCGGGAGGCGCAGGACCGATCGGTATGGAGAGCCTTGGGGGAGGCCTAGGTCCAATAGTGGGCGTCTCTTGGCTGAAATGATGATGATGATGATATCATTTAACATTGACGTATGGTTACATATATGTCAATGCATTTTAATGAATGTTTGTTTACTTTGTGCAATAAAGGATTAATAAGATTTTAGTCGCTAGTAAAAGAAGTACTAATTGTAGTCTGAACATCAACCAGACGAACAGAACACTTAATACACTTGTGGTGAAGTGAACTCTGGACTAAACCAAAACATACGAACAAAACCTAAATTAATAAGGTCACGACCAAAATTCGTCGTCTACGCATTGTATCCATAAGCCACAATCCGCAACCAATTTTTTCTTCCGTCTTAATGTTTCCGTGTTAATCAATGCAGTCTGATTTATACATCAGAAGAGAAGTAATGTTAGCTAAGTGATGCTTTTGCACCAGATCAACAGCAGCATAACGTATGACCTAGAACGCGAACTGCATCTACATACCCGATTGTAAATTTAGAATTCACTAACAAGACTAATTCATACCGGAATGACATATCGAGGTGTCACCGGCGCTGTTGACCCAGATATCTAGTCTTAATTGTATAACCTTGCCAAGTTTAGTCGTCTGCTGGCCACGTAACAGTTATATAAGGTGAGGGTCAATTCGTCCGTGACAGTGTGTTAGAGGGTTAAATTTATGAATTTGGAACAAAGCGTCGGACTAGATTTCAAAATCGGAAGGCATTTAAAAATTTATGCAGTTTCTTGTGACTTTCATTATGTGGCTGATAGTAAAATTACGTCACGATGTTCTACAAAGTTTCCGTGTAAATTAAATATATAACTTGTAAATTAAATAAGGCTATTGAGAAATAGTAACACGACCGGAAACATGTAGTTATATTGACTCTTTGGGAACCAATAAAAAAGCTTTTATTCTTTTATGGCCTCAATAAAATCAGCTATGCGAAAATCATATACGAGTAAGTGAACCTTTAGATATAAATTAATTCAATGGTTGTCAAAGACATTGTGTCGAAGCAAATACAGTAACTTTGTTTTTATTAAGCGAATCGAGAAGCGCTGAAATAAATAAGAAACAAAGTACAAGAAAAAGCTAAGACTAAGTGTGTGTAATAAAACGTAGGCGAAGATACAACGGCGTACTTAAGAGGTTTTGGAGACAAAACAACATAAAGGCATATTGCCTTCAGTACATTTTATCGTCTCTTAAAATCTATCTTTACGAACTCCGACGACCTATGCTATTAATTGTATGCCGCCACACCCAAGTTAATTACGACTCTAACAGAATCATATTAAAGACGTTTTCGCTGAGCTACATTCCTTCGCTCATTGTAGCTAACAATATTAAGTACATAATTATCCTTACTAATATTATAAAGGCGAAAGTTTGTATGTATCGATGTTTGTTACTCTTTCACACAAAAACTACTGAATGGATTTGGATGAAATTTTGTAGGTAGACGGATTACGACAGGGATTAACATATAGGCCACTTATTATCCCGAAAAAGTAAATATTTCCCGCGGGAAAGAAGATTTACAGTTTTTTCTTTGAACTTTTAAGGCGATACATAGATCGCGGGCACAGCTAGTCTAATATATAAAAATCTCGTGTCACAGTGTTTGTTATAGAACTCCTCCGAAACGACTAGATCGATTTTATGAATTTTTTTGTGTATATTTGGTAGGTCTGAGAATAGGTCGTAGGCTATTTTCATGTCCAACAAAGTCCCACAAAGTGTAACTGACTTGCCTTTTCATAAGTTTAAAGCGCATGTAAAAAAGACTCTGACGAGTAAAGGATATTATAAACTCAACGATTATTTACATGATGCCAATGCCTGGTGTAAATTTAAAGAAATTATTAGTTATAATAATGTAAATAATCGTGTTGTTGTGTATAACTATTCATTAAGTAGTATTGGCAACGACGTAGTAAGTAGAGAACTGACAAATCTAAATTTGTTATGGAAGTTGAGCTCAAATTTTTGCTTTGAGGTCAGCTTCCAATCGACGACTCTGTAACAATACAGGGAGAAAAAAATTGCCCTCGCTGGTTTTCTTGCTCGTTCTTTCCAGCACAAGGTCTCCCGCCGTAGACTTGTGTTGTGAACCATTGGCGTAGCTTCCTTGACTTTCAAAAGAGATTGTAAACTCCAAGTTGAATAAAATATTTTGACTTTGACTTTGTCCCTAAGTGATAAGGGTGGCCCTCTCCAAATTTTTTTTGGAAATTATTACGGCGAAACGTAGTTCGCGGGCACAGCTAGGAACGTATAACAATGCATCGCTCAACCAATGCTATATTTTGAAGCTATACTATAAACTTTATTCAACACTATTATAGCCGAAAAACGTCACTGTTGAACATAGGCCTCTCTTAATGATCTTCGAACCCATTGATTTACTACCAAGTAAATCAATGTTCGAAACCTGCGGGGCGAATCTCTAAAGTGATAGCCTTGAGTTCGTCGCTGTGACAGCGCTGTATGGTAAGCCTATCATAGTGAAAAAAGTAAT
This sequence comes from Schoenobius gigantellus, assembly GCA_963935595.1. Taxonomy (NCBI): domain Eukaryota; kingdom Metazoa; phylum Arthropoda; class Insecta; order Lepidoptera; family Crambidae; genus Schoenobius; species Schoenobius gigantellus. Next base: position 40,507,033 of record OZ012544.1, on the reverse strand, counting down.
ACAGTGCTGCCACAGCGACTGCCTCAAGTCTATTAGAGAATCGCCCCGCAGAACTGAAAAGATGGAAGCAAGATCAAATATTAAATGAAGGCAAACTTAAAACACATTGATGGTAGTTTTTAGAACTTTTGTTCAATAGAATAACGAGCAGTTGGAGGCTTAGAATTTAACTGCTTGTTATTCTGTTTACCAAAGTTCTAATAACTATCATCAATATGTTTTAAGTTTGCATTTTATTTGATCTTGCTTCCATCATTTTAGTTGACTGCCTATTGATGCAGGTGGTTTTTTTATCTCTTTTCAGTTAACTATTTGTTTTTTTTTATGGTGGCGGATTTTTTAGTTTTTTTTTTAAATTTACCATTCTGGCACGAATCTTATCATTGCAAGTTCTCAAATCAGATTGCTGTCATAGATTGATTTTTATGCATTGTTCAAATGATAGCAAGTGATTTTTTTGTAACGGCTGATTTGCTTATAATAACAAATAATTATTTCTTGTTTCAGGTACACTCCTACCTACATCTAACTTCAGTATAAGTATACGATAAGATTTGTATATTATATGAGAAGTCTATGAGTAGATGACAGTAAGCAACAAACTATAATGAGCTACAGGGCTGCGGCTGTACAGGTGTTTCATGTATTTAACGTCTTATCATATAGTCTTAAGGCCTTACTAATAACCATTGTATAAGCCTGATTTAGTTAAACAGTGTTTTGTCACGTTCACTCGAATGACATTCCAAATTCGAACAAAAGAGACAAAACACTGCTTAACTATACAAGGCTTATACAATGGTTATTAGTATGGCCCTTAATTTATATAACTAAGTTTATAGGTAACCATGATCGGCCAAAACAATATTAAATCCGCACTGAGAGCGGGATGGCGCTATACGCAGCAAAAGCGGTGTCTCTGTTTCAATATTGTTTTAACCTTGCTATGAGCGATCATGGTACGGCCCCTGATGATAAGTGACCACAGTTCTGTAGCTGTTGTAGTA